>OX326968.1:61609994-63051661 GCA_946800305.1 Medicago arabica
AAATATTATATTCACCATTGTGTAAAATATTAAAATACATCATGAGAGTATAATTCATTTGGTATAAACATCGCATATTATATGCATTCGTCGAGGGTCGAACCCTAAATTTCTCACTTATTCACTTTATGGATAAGTTTCGAACCACTAGACTACTTGATCAAAATAATTACGTTTAATTTAGTTAACTTAACTTTATTTAATTGAATTAAATTAAAATATAAAACTACTAAAAAGTGAATCTAATTTTAGAAAACCATGTGCCTTTAGTTTTTTTATTTGACTCAGAAAGTCATTTGCGTTTCTTTTTTCTTTTTTCTTTTTTCTTTTTTCTTTTTAAGAGTGGAGGCAGATCATTTTTAAAACTATGGTGAAGGTGAAATCTATTGGATTATTTGGATATAAAAATAAGGTCAAACACATCTTGATGTTAAAAAGGTATTTATAATATCAAACATTATTACTTACGCATATTTTTTTTCCTTATTTCTTAATTCAAGTCAAATTTGATAATAAAAAAATCATCAATTGTATTATAATCAATCAATTTTATTTCAAATTATAATTATATGATTAATATACTTATAAACTTATTTTTAAGAGCAATGAATTTAGACATACTGCATCGACATCAAACTCTAATGTGAGCACATCTTGACATAATTGGATGCAAAATATGTAGTGGTGCAGTCATTTTATGTTTTAAAGGACTAATTTAATAAAAAATAATGAAATGGTTGTTTGATGGAAACCATGGGTGGTGGTTGTGTGATTCTTAATTTTCCTGGAAGCATCATTTGTGGTAAATGGTATCTCCCTTTTAATAACTGCAATTAAACAACACTTTATGATTACTAGTTCCTTTAACTCTCTTCAACTGCTTTCATATGAAAGGTAAGTTATGTAGGTGGGAAGAATGCACAAATCACCTACCAGGTATCAACAACTACACCTTCTCTGGTCCAAATACAAATTAATAAATAACTATTAATTTTAGTCAAAACAAAACTAATAATATTAATTGTAGTTTGTCAACAAAAAAAATAAATTGTGACTAAGCAAGCCAAAAGCAAAACGATGATTGTAATCTAAAATAGCTTATTTGGGTCAAAAAATGACCCTTTTTTTACGTAAAAAGTGACCAATTTTAAAAAAATAAATTGAACCAATATGTTGTGGCATGGTTGGCTAATAAGCCTCTTAAACATGTGGCCATATATTTAGGTTAGGGATGTCAATTTATACTTGTAAATGAAGATTATGGTATGAGCATTGTCTGATTTGGAGTTCCAACGGGACAAAGATCAAAGATGGGAGAAAGACACCCCAATTTATACCATTTGTCCCTCAACAATTTACTAAAAATAACATATGTATATGTTGAAGTATTTTATACGTGATTTTTATTTTTGTCACAAGATAACAATAATATCATAATGCTTTATTTGTTTTATTATGGTTAAAAAAATTTTAAAATTAATACTAATTTATTTAAATATAAATGAAATTTGACCTTTTTTTTTTTTTGGAAATGCTAACTTGTGCCCTTAAGGCACAAGATAAGGAATCCAACATAGTAACTTTTTGTTGGAATGTGTGCATTCAATTTAATTTTTAAATTTATAATAAATAGAATGCACAAAATTTAAGAACATATTTCTACTTTTGAATTCTTAATCTTGTGCCCTAAGGGCACAAGTTAACAAGACCTTTTTTTTTTATGTTGATGGGATCCCCACAAAGATTATAGGTATGGGAAAAAAACTTTTTGAAACAAGAAACGAAAGTGTATTGCAGGTATATTTTAAGGGGTGGAGCCGGGGAGCAGAGGAGTACCCCCACCGACCCCATTGACATCCCTAGTTTAAATGTTGTTTGGAATTAGCATAATACCTTCAATGTTGTTTTTTCTCCGTTAATTACTCACTCATACTTGAACTAAAATAAGTGGGTGTTATTAGTTCAACTTCAATTATAAATGGATTAAATGAATGATTTATAGTATGTAACTTATATACTCCATGCACTTTTATATGAATGCATATAAAATAGAAGTAATGGATTGTGGATGCTTTCATCTCATTCCTTCAAATTGGGATGAGATGTGGTTCCATTGCTAAAAGAAACTCACTATGTGACAGATCATAAATCAAAAGATTAATAACAATAGTAGATTAACATGCAAAAGGAGTGTGTTAAGTGTGATTTAAAATAGATTATTACACAACAACATGAAAGTAAACACAATAACAAACATAATGATCGCCGATAAACATTGCGACACTATTTTATTTTGAACACAAAAGCACTACCCTAGTGTCGCTACCTAGGACTGCTACTTATTTCTTGTTAGCTCGCTCTTCACAGCTCCAGTTCCTTCAGGAAATCTTCATTGTCAACCAACACCTACACACAAAAAATTAAACATGATGTTAGAAACCTATAGGCATTGATGCATTTGTCATGTGGTCATTTACTGACCGACCACTAAGGTTTTGTACGAGAGTTTGGAGGAAAAGGAAGGTGAGGAATCTGACGATAACGGGAGGAAGAAAGATAATGAGAATTTGGAAATAAATATACAATTTTACAAAAATGAGAATGGAAGTAAAGAGGCTTTCCACAAATACAACTAAATAGATATAAATTGCAATCATACTCCTCAATAGAAGCAAAGGGGAAAATGAACTTACAGTTTTCCATCCATCTGGATCTACAAAAGAAACGACTTTTGTGTTAAGGCCGGGAATTGGCCCTGGTTGCCGAGTGATCTTCCCTCCAAGCTCTTGCGTGATTATGTTGACTACATCAGCACTCTTGTAGACATCATCAGTGCCAATAGCAATCTGTTATAGACACATGAAACATATATTTTACCATTAATCGTACAGAGATGCGCAGAAAGCTAGTTTAAGCTTCAAGGTCATATAATTTAACTTATGAACTAACCTGTGCATAAGCAGTTCCCTTAGAGTATTCTGTGACACCATAATTATATGTCAACTCCAACACAGTTGCCTCGTCCTCCCCTTTATACCCAAGTATAGCAATAGTGTACTGTACAACATGCAACAAAAACATGTGTTTCTATGTTAATTTTAGACAATTTATGTGCGCTATTGTAGTTGTATAATGGCTTTGACATAAAATTTGTGCCTGCTTAAGAAAAAGGAATGAGGAAACATCACCTTGCTCTCAGGATTATCAACCTTCCTCACCACCTTCAAGCCCAAAGCCTATGTAAATATGATCCATAAGAACATAGCCTCAGTTAATAAACCACATTTGGTTTAATGTATAATTAAATCATAACTCATCAAATGCAATTCTCTGATTCTATTTCGTATATACAAGCAAAATCTATCAAACAGTACAGCTACTAATCTTGAGTACTCTTCACACACATAAAATGCGCAAAAAACAACATTAAATAATTGAGATCAAATCATATCATACTTGTTCTTCCTATAATGTCTTGGATTGTTACCTTTTCATAAAACTTTATGGCGCGTTCTAAATCACCAACACGAAGCATTATTTGACAGAATGGGTCGTTAACTATAGGTCTTTGAACAAGTGCAAAAGTGTAGCCATCAGGATCCTTCACAAAGGCAATAACAGTTGTCCCACCCTGAACTGGACCAGCCTCCCTTGTGATGTTTCCACCTTTAGCACGAATGTGCTCAACCAATTTGTAAACCTAAAATAAAAATTGAAGCAATGTTACAATGTTCATTCTCTTCACAAAACACAAGCTTATGTGAAGTTAGAATACTCTTGTCTTACATCTTGAGTTGCAATTGCAAAATGTCCAAAGCCATCTCCAACATCATACGATGTCACCCCATAATCTAACAATAAGAATTCAAAGAAATTAAATCCATGTGATAAGAAAAAACAGTAATAACATCAAAAGAAGTACCTAATTCCGCATAACTAAGTTAACAAAATAAAATAAGAGTTAAATATGTTTTTATTCTCTATAAAATTCATCCATACAAAAAGTCCTTAGAAAATAGACAAATTTTCAAGTTTTTTCTTGACTAAAAACACTCATTTTTGTCCCATAAGTACGATCCAAATGCTAAAAGGCTGTATGGATATTTGATGTGTTGGGAAGCAAGTTCTAATCCGCAATTCTCCACTTCTTGCACTTAGTGTGTGTGAGTTTCGTCACTAGAATCTTTGAAACTAAAAGAAAATAACACTCATCTCTTTGTAACCGACTAAACACAATCATTTTTAAAAAGGATAAACAAAAATTAAAAATAAAATAAAATTAGTAAGTGACTAAACACAATCATTTTAAAAAAGGATAAGCAAAAATTAAAAATTACATAGGAACTAAGCTTAAACAATCATAATTTTACAGGGACTAAAAAGTAAAAACATAATTAATCCTAAAACTAACGAAGAGAAATACATATAAAAAGGAAAATAAAGGGTAAGTAAAGTGAGTGACATACTATATGTTAATTCAACAACAAAATGGGAGTGTTCATCGCCAAATCCAACAAAAGCATTGGCATATTTCTCCTCAGGAACATCTCTCTGCCTCAAAAGTTTCATCCCAAGAGCCTCAGTATAAAACCTGAAAGAACCGTATCCAAGACATGAATATCATGATAGTATGTATTTTAAGCATGCAATGCAATCAATCATCTAAAAAAAATGCTTACTTAATGGTGCGTTCAAGGTCACCAACACGATAAACAACATGAAGTAAGCGACGGTTGTCTTTCTTTGGCCATTCCAAATCAATCTCAGCCATCTGCAACACAAGGTGGAAACAAATTAAGGCAATAAAACAGTGCAACACAAACACATTCCTGTAACCAAACCATAAATAAGCATATATTATGATCTCAGCTCAAAAACATGCAATCATCAATGACAAAAGTGTTAACTAACCACTGAACCGAAGAGTGAGTGAGTCTGTCGGTAAGGATAAATATCTTATTGCTAGTTTTTGCTATATTTTATAACCATAAAAGTACACACCAAGAATAAAATACTAATATTTTATAAGCCCACGTGTCAAACGTGGCATACCATCAATTTCGTATGTCTTTAATAGAAAGATAGAGGATTAGATTTAGAGTAAACCTTGATAAAATATTGGATATTCTTTTATGAAAATGAAAATGTGAAGAAGATAATAAAAATTAGATATTGAAAAGAGAGAGAGATGGAAAAAAAGAGTGGGGTATTACATTATTTAAATTTGAAATGTGAAATTGAAATAGAAGAGGGAAGAAAACTTTTTTACGATTCAACATATGGCCAAATATAAGTTATGATTCAGTATTTGATTTCATCCCACTAAGGGAAAAGGTAGTTGCATGTGTTCCTTCAAATTGCCTATTGATGATATCCAAGATGATAAATCTAACTTGACAAATCAGTTATGAGATTGAGTGAAGAAAAAAGAAAATTGAAATTGAAAGTGAGTGAGAGATAGAGAGGTGAAAAAAGAAAAGAATGATGAATAAATAGATAAAATGCCAATTAAAGTTGTTTTGAATGATAATTAAAAATTGCAACTCTAAACAATTGATTTTAATTATGTGAGCTATTGGTAGATGTATAACCCTATAGTATTTTATTTTATTTTATTTTTAAAGAACTATATACTAGTATGTAATTAAAAAACTTAAATAGATAGATAGATTAGTTTGTAACATAAAGGACAAATGAAGTAATTGTCCTTTAATGTGGACTTTAAGTTGAAGGGTACTTTAGAGAAAGCACGAGCAACGAATCTTCAAGACTCACAAGAAAGCAGACAGACAGACCAGTGGGAAGTGAGTGAGTAGCAGATCTTCTCAACCCTTTCTCTAGATCTTCTTATGTTCTGTTGTTGAGCCACCCGAACCAAATAGGAAAACAAAATAATAAATAATTATTGATGAGAAATAATGCAAGGTTCTGTAGTTGAAGCAGAAGCAGAAACAGATGATGAAGAACTGAACAATTTCATCTTCAATGGCAAATTTTAACAATTTCATCCTTCTCTTTTCCATCCTCTCATTTTCCTTCCTCTCCATTTCCACCCCAGGTATAATCAAAACAATTTTCTCTTCATTCAATTCAACTCTTTTCCTTTTCTTTTTACAACAACTTTTTATATTTTGCAGGTGAAAGTTCACCTTTCCAAATAGAACAAGAAAATGAAAGAGGACCATTCATTGGTGTTAACATTGGAACAGACGTTGAAAGCATGGCATCAACTTCAGACATAGTTTCATTTCTTCAGTTACAAAAAATAACACATGTTCGTATCTATGATGCAAATCCAGACATCCTTAAATCTTTGTCTGGTACTAAAATTCGTGTCATCATTAGTGTCCCAAATAATCAACTTCTAGCCATTGGTTCTTCCAACACAACAGCAGCTTCATGGATCCAAAGAAACGTTGTTGCTTATTACCCTCAAACCTTAATCACCGGAATCTCCGTCGGTGACGAGGTTCTCACTACTGTTCCTTCTTCTTCTCCTCTTCTTCTACCTGCTATGGAGTCTCTTTACAATGCTCTTGTTTCTTCAAATCTTCATCAACAAATCAAAGTTTCTACTCCTCATGCTGCTTCCATTATTCTTGATCCTTTTCCTCCTTCTCAAGCTTTTTTCAACCAAACCCTTGTTTCTGTTCTTCTTCCTATTCTTCAGTTTCTTTCAAAGACTGAATCTCCTTTGATGATGAATCTTTATCCTTATTATGTTTTCATGCAGAACAAAGGTGTTGTTCCTTTGGATAATGCACTTTTTAGACCTGTTACTCCTAGTAAAGAAATGGTGGATCCTAATACTTTGCTTCATTATACTAATGTTCTTGACGCAATGATTGATTCTGCTTATTTTTCGATGAAGAATCTTAATGTTACTGATGTTGTTGTGCTTGTTACTGAAACTGGTTGGCCTAGTAAGGGTGATTCTAAAGAGCCTTATGCTACTAAGGATAATGCTGATACTTATAATTCCAATTTGATTAAGCATGTTTTTGATCATAGTGGAACACCTTTGCATCCTGAAACTACTTCTAGTGTTTTTATCTATGAGCTTTTTAATGAGGATTTGAGGTCTCCGCCGGTTTCCGAGGCTAATTGGGGGCTTTTTTATGGGAATACGACGGCGGTTTATTTGCTTCATGTGTCTGGGATTGGGACTTTTTTGGCAAATGATACTACGAATCAGACGTACTGCATTGCGATGGATGGTTTTGATTCGAAGACATTGCAGGCTGCGTTGGATTGGGCGTGTGGACCGGGGAGGGCTAATTGTTCGGAGATTCAACCCGGAGAGAGTTGTTACAAGCCTAATAATGTTAAGAACCATGCTTCTTATGCTTTTGATAGCTATTACCAGAAAGAAGGGAAGGCTCCTGGGAGCTGTGATTTCAAAGGAGTTGCTATGATCACTACCACAGATCCCAGTAAGTGCTTACTATAATTTCTTTCTGCCATTTCATATTGACAAAATGTGGAAGCTTGATGCATGATTAATTGAAATGTGTTGTTGCTAATTGATACATTTTGGTAAATTTGTGATTTCAATTCAATAATGTGGCATCAAATTTGACTTGATTTTTGAAAGGGAAGACCAACGTTGCTGCTTTTTGTTTGATGAGGCTATTCTGGGCCTCAAATACATGTTGTTTTGCCTAATTAGCTTACTTTCTGGTCCTAAAGAAGAATTAACTCTTTTAAGAGTAGTAAAAGGCTTGTGACTACTGTAACAAACTTTACTGATGATTTGAAAAGGGTTAATAATTTAAAAGTAGAACTATGATAAGGTAATGCTATGTTATGTAATGATTCATGAAATGAAATGCATTTGTGTGTGGAGCCCCACACACTGCAAAGGAACTTTTGATTTGGCTCTAGTCTTATTTTATGTGAAATTTCAAATGAAAAGAGGAAACTGTAGTAGTAGCACTGTCTCCCACTCTCCATGAGTTGGATGTTGGTTTGTCATAGAGCACCCTGTTTGTTTTTCTTGACAGTAGCAAAGATTCTGGACCATGTTTTTAGATTACCTTCACATGTAGTAGAAATTTTTGAAACTGGGTTTTGTGCTATCACAGCCCGGTTTGATTGGACGCAGTCAAGTTAGCCACTTCTGGACCGTTTAGATTTCAAGATCGGTATTTTATAATTAAAAAGAAAATCAAAATATGCATTGAAATCTAGACCGTTCAATCTTGATTGAATAGTCGAGATGTGGAGTCAAGCACTACACAATCCAAATCCATAATTTTCTTGCTTTGCACTTTTTTTAGTTTAGTACATTGTCTTGCATAGGTGTAAAATGGGCTCCACAATTTTGTATGTTTTTATTCTTTTCCTTGTTGTGTCTATTTCAGGAATAAATAACACTTGTGATTGATATAATAAATATATAATATTTTTGTTTTCGTGGGGAATACCTTTGCAGGTCACGGGAGCTGTGAATTTCCTGGAAGGTAATAAATATTGATCTGCCACCTTACCCTCTTGTTTTATTATGCTTAAAATGTGAATACTTGAATTTAATTTATTTAAAAACTTGCATCTTTTATCTTAGTGAGTCTCATTTGATGTGATATTGCAGCAAGAACGTAAGCAACAAGACAAAGGAAGTGGTGAACTCTACTCAAACAAGCAGTGCTGGGGAGAAGTTAAGGTTCAGAACCATCAAGATAAATACAGTTAACAATATTTTGCATATTCTCTTGACAACATGTCTCCCGGCATTGTTGTTAGTCCTTTTATGAGGTGCAAATAATTCAAATTTTTTCCATTATGGAATTTTGTGTTAATGAGTTGAGGTTAAGATTGCAAGAGAAAAGAAATGATGATCTGGTAGGTCTAATCTTAGACTTAGTGCTTATGATAGATACTCCCCTTTTTAATAATATTAATAAAGTAGTGTGAATAAATTTTCACAGGGATCTTGTAATTAACGTATGTATTTGTTGAAATCATATTTGTTAATTAATTTGTTTAGGTTTTGTGTATGTATCACAATGTGACCTTCATCGTCATAATGTAATAATGTATGTATGACATAGTGTCCTCTGGGTAATGCAATTTTATGATGTTCTCTTCAAAAGTTCAGGCAATTCTAAGTGTCCAAATAGAGACACACTTGCTTGATAGAGTAGTTGTAGCACTTTAGGAAGCAATATTGTAGACAAAAAGATCTTGCAATATAAGTGAATGAATATCAAGTATCTTTGTTAGAGCTCTTTGTTAATAGTAACTAGAGAAATAAATCCGTTTTGAATAAAAAAATCCAAAAGAAAAACAATAAAGGGGTGAATATTGTGTGATCAATAGAAACTAAGGAAAGGGGTGCTGGGAGAGAGGAAGAAGGAAGGCACGGTTGGATAGGTAGGGAATTTGGAGAAGATGAACTGTGGGGCTTGTTTGGATAAATAGCTTATTTGCAGCTTATAGCACACAAGCATTTATTGTGATAAACACTTACTATGTAGAAGCTTGCATTAGCTTTTTAATAGCTAAAGATAAAATAACATTAAATTGTTTTTTATATGCTATAAATTGTTTTTATAAGCTATATCAGCGCGTCAACGAAAATGTAAGTTATTTCACAGAACTTAAGAAAATAAGTTGAAAAGAGCTTATAAAAATCGTCATATGTTGTTTTGATAAATTTTCTCAAACAATCGCAAAATTTATGATAGTAGATAAACTCAACTAATTTAATCCAAATAGGCCGTAGAGATGATAGGTTTGTTGAGTTCAAGAGACAAAGATATTAGTAAGAAAGTAGCTTTGTTTAATGACTACTCATTTTCCTCCCTATTGACTACTCGCAAGTCCTATTTTATTCTTAAAATGTCTTTTAAAAAATGTAATCCGAACGTGTTCAGATTGTATAATCTGAACTGCCACAATATAGACATTGTTAGACAGAACTGACAGTTTTTCATGTTTTTGTGGATTCATAAATTTTTTAAGATAAGTAAAAGACATATATGATAAAATTGCATCAATAAATAATATATATATATATATATACACACACACACACATACCCAAAAAAAAGTTGAATTTATATCATTACATGTAACACCCCGTTTTCCCGACATAAAAATTTCGTAAATAAATTAGAGTATTTCACAAAACGGAATGTCACATTCCTTTCATAAAATCATAAACGAATTAAATAACTATTTATCCTTCAATTTCATTAGCAAAATCTTTAACGTATCGCAGCGGAATTTATTTAAACCTGTAAAATAGTCTTTGGCACAAAGGCCTCATCATAAAAGTCTCGTAAAACAAAGTCAACATCATTATCATAAATCTTCATAAATAATACATAAGGAATAGAAAAGCAATAACAAAGATCACATCCCGTTACATATCAGAGCTCCTAAGACACAACGAGAGAAATCCTCACACGACTTCACCTAATCTTGATTACCTGGAAGTTCCTCATATGAAGAGCAACATTTCCAAGCAGAAGGGGTGAGATTCACAAAACAATAATATTAAGCATATAATTCAACAATTATATTTAACAACATGACGTAAACATATCATAACAAGTGTCAGGTAACATCATCATCATCTTAATCAACTTCAAAATTTACTTAGTAACTTGACTCGACAATGCGACTTTAACTTGACTATGCAACTTAATCATCTTACTCATGCATGTGGTACCAATCTAGGGCATAAGCCCTCGTCGCTTTTTGAGCACAAAAATACTCCTAGGGCATAAGCACTCGTCGCTATTTGAGCATAAAAATACTCCTAGGGCATAAGCCCTCGTCGCTATTTGAGCATAAATATACTCCTAGAACATAAGCCCTCGTCTATGTTGAGCAAAAGCTCCTAGGGCATGAGCCATCGGCTTTAAATGAATATGTATGGACTCAACGTTTTACAACTTAAACAACACAACCATCTTATATGACTCCAATAATTTGGATCAATAACTCACAACTTAGACAGACACCTGCAGCTTTAAACAAATGTAAACAACAACATGGCAGCACATTATTAGTCTCAAGATATAACAATATCAACATTTAAACATCGTCTTAAAGCATCACTTAAAATTCGCATAATGCTTAAATATATAAATCATTAGTAACAACATGTAATTATCTTATAATCAACATCATAGTTCATTTTTAATATTATAAACAACTCTATTTCTACCACAAGGATCAACTCGCAACAACTCGTTCGAAAGGACGCAAGATCACGAAACAAGGGTACTGATGTTGTGCATTTCGTCAGGCAGGACATATTTCGACATGGCGAGCTCCGTCGGACGGGACATATGTCGCCATGGCGGGTGATGAATTTCTGGGCTTCTCCGCCAGGCAGAACATATGTCGCCATGGCGGGAGATGAATTTCTGGGCTGCTCCGTCGGGCAGAACATGTGTCGTCGTGGCGAGAGATGAATTTCTGGGCTCGGGTAGAACGCAGATTTTCTCGAAAATTCGCCTAATCACACGGTTTAAGGTCTAACATTGATTCCAGAAATCATCCTATGGATTATTTTGAAGGTGAGAAAAACACAAGAAGGGGGGGTTGAATTGTGTTAGCTTTTCGCAGCTCTTGAAGAGTGAGAATCTAATTCCTTAATATCAGAGTCCGAAGGAGATCAGAGTCTGATAGGAGATTAGGTTCTGATGCAGCGGAAATAATCAAGAGATAGAGAGAAGAGAGAACACAAGCAATTATACAGGTTCCTTCCACAAACCGGAAGTAGTTCTGTCCCCCTTGTACTTCCAAGGAGAGTTCACTAAAATGTAATAACTATTACAAGTTGCTCAAACACACAGTAAGAGACTTCCAATGCTCAAGCACGCAGGCAAGAGACTTCCAATGCTCAAAGACACAACTAAGAGACTTCTTTGCTCAAGGACGCAGCCAAGAGACTTCTTTGCTCAAGCACACAAGCAAGAGACTTCTGACACAATTTACAAAAAATTGAATAGAGTTGAAACACTTGACAAACAATCAAACGCGTTTCTATTACAACAAAGACAGACTCTGTTTCAAACAAAAGACAGACTCTGTTTTTCTGTTTAACTTAGAAATTATAGAATACTCAGTTTGTAAGAATAATCTAAGTTGATGATGTGTGTTTGTTAAGACTCAGTTGAATACAAAAGCAATACAGCGTAGTTTTTCAGTTGTAGAGTCCAACAATTCTTCAAGTCTTCTATCCTTTATATAGGCGTAGGAAAGAGACGTTGAGTCATCCAGCACATCAGGATGATTTCTGAAGCTTGATCAATAGTTGTTGATCTGTTGCTTGATATGGTAATAGTCCTTCAATTGCAGAATTTGAATTCCATTCCCTTTGAAGATTAATACCGGTATACACAGTTGCCAAACTGTACGAGGTAGTGGAGTAGGTGGAAACAGAGTTCGTACAACGTACTCTGTACTGGCTTGCATTCTTTGTCGTTGTGCTTCCCACGCTCAAGTTGACTTTGAAGCTAGCTGTTACTCCAAATGAGAGTTTCTTTAGCATCGTAATGCCTTTAGAAATCCTTGTTAGCAGATCTTCAGATTTCAAGCTTCAGACTCACTGTAGCACTTAGCTTCTGATGATCTTCAGACTCTCTTGGTTTTCAGATTCTGATAGTCTTCAGACTCTGATAGTCTTCAGACTCTGATACAGTTCTTCAGACTCTCTTCGATACAGTCTTCAGACTCTCTTCGATACAGAATCACAAGCAACAAACTTCTCTGGATCTTTGCTCTTTAACATTGTTCAGACAGAATACTTTCTAAGATATAAATCTTGATTGATATCCTGCATACTTTAAACAAATATTAGCAATATCCAATTGACAACTTTTAATACCTTGTTATCATCAAAACTCAAAACGTGGTATTGCTGAACACCTTTGTTCCAACATATTTAAGGTCTGTAAACAGTTTCTACATCAATCTAACAATTTTTCATCATTTAATCATCAATTCACCACTTTTAACCTAATTCCCAAATCCTCACAAACTAATCTCACAACTTGTTAAATGCAATTAGATGAATTACAGACTCAATAGAATTGTATGCGAGGCTCACCCTTACCTTAAGATTATCGAACAACAGCCTCTCCTCTTGGTTATTCTTTCCTCTTGTTCTCCCTTTTTCCAAAACTGATTATACGTTCAACAGGTTTCTAACCTAGCTTCTTTCCTATTTATATCTCCTCTATCTATTCTATCTTATTCCTCTTTCTCCCCCAAAACTCTCTAAAATCTCAAAACAACCCCTCATCTCAATATTTATTTTATTTTCAAATCTTATTTTATTAAACAATAAAATAAGTCACAACACCTCATAAAATCTCTAAAATCACATAAATCACGTTAAATCATATAAATATTTTTTATACTCTATAAAATAATTTAAATAATCAAAACGGGCGTTACATTACACATTTTACCTAATGATATACATTTCAACTAATGATATACATTAATTCTAAACCGCCTCAAGATCTATGGCAATATCATCAAAATTAAAGCGAACTTTCTTTTCAAGCTTCACACAATCTTCAGCCTTCTTCCCAGCTTTTGGATCAAGATTTTCAATAATGTACAAATCTTGGTCATCACCTGTGACTTCAACACCCGCTGTCCGACATAGTTCATTATAGTCGTCCATTCGACTGGCATATCTATCAGGCCAACTTAAGGCATCATCACGAGCATTTTGTCTCCATAACGGGCAAGTGGGAGGAATAGGACAACCACCCTTCAAATGTATAATCGTGAAGGTTTTACAATATTATTCCTAATATACCCCTTTTAAATTCAAGTGTGGTTTTCAACATCAGCCACAACTCTTGGAATACACATATATGTACATGTTTCCCATAACAGTTTTCCATGATGTATTCATTTCAGTTCACCACAAGTTTAACTCTTGGTGTATCTAATAAGTTTAATAGTAGTTTTAGCCCCCTAACTTGTTCAAAGTTACGATTTTGGGCCCCTAAGAAAAAAAACTACAAAACTGTCCCCTAAGTTTTGCACTTGTGGCAGTTTTGGCCTCCAAGGCCAATTTTGACTCGGTCTACACTGACGTGGCACCCTAAGTGAGGTGCCACGTGTTTTTTTTTGCCTTGGGGGCCAAAACTGCTACAGTTGCAAAACTTAGGGGGCGGTTTTGTAGTTTTTTTCTTAAAGGGCCAAAATCGCAACTTTGAAAAAGTTATGGGGCTAAAACTGCTATTAAGCCTATCCAATATTATAAAAACTCATTTTGTCTTCCTCTAATTTACACTCTTCGTAATACATCTTCTTCTATTCAACTCAAAAAAAAGAAAAAAATTGCATCACCATAGAATTGGTTTGATGAAGTACCCTCGTTTGATTTGGGCATTGACAGCAACCCGAAAGATATTTACCTTCTAGTTGTTGAAGACTCACTTGATGGGGATGAAGACACTATTGTGAAAGTGACTCAAACTTGGAGAAATTGAGGTTTCTGGTATCTGTCAAAATCGGGGTCCGAATGGTGCTGTCTGTAACACCCCGTTTTCCCAACATAAAATTTCATAACAAATAATCAGAGTTTTTTTCCCACATAAACGGAATGCTACACTTCTTAAAAATCATAAATGGAATAAATAATAATTTATCCTTCATAAATTGGTCAACATAAATATTCAAAACTTCGCAGCGGATTTTAATTCGACAATATAATTAGTCTTGACACGAAAGCCTCATCAAAACATCCCGTAATAATCCAAAAACTAAATCATAGTCATGTAAAATCATAAGCAAGTTTTTTTCTTCACCTTATATTTATGACTGAATGGTGTATATAAAAAGCCTATGTATAAGAGATCAAGACGCATAATAAATGCACAAACCTATTCAATATATAGAAATCCATGCATAAGAGACTAAGGACCTTGGAAAGTCATTAACATGTGAGAAACCAATGCTCTAATATTGATATCTTATCGGAACTCTATAAAACATTTTTTTTGTTGAAATTCCTCTGGTATGGTTTTATATTTTTTTTAATCATTTTGTAAATATTGTTGTAACTAAATCAAAATAATCTCCATTATCCTTACACACCAAAATTCTATCACTTGATTTTATCTTATTTGAAAACCTCTTTTTTATTTTAAATAAGAGTATTAGTTCTCATAAAAGACTAGTTGGACTAACCGAATCCATAGTGACTATTTATATTTTGCTACATTGAAAGATTATTGTGAATGTTCCTTACACTTTTGGACATAAAGGGTCTGTTTGGCAAGACCAAGAAACAAGCTTATAGCTTATAGCGGATAACTTATAAGCTCGTTTGACCAAAAAAGTTCTGTTTGGTAACAGTTTTTCACCACGAGCTTATAGCTTATTTCACGAGCTTATAAGCTATTTTTCAGACACTATTCCAAGTAGCGTTTGAGCTTATAGCTTATAGCTTATTATCTTTTCTTCCATTTTTACCCTTATTATTTTATCTAAAATTCAGTTTTACCCATTATAATTAATTACTACTATTTTTCTTTTAAGATAATTTATTACTACTCTTATAATTTAAAATAACACATTAGTAAGAACAAATATGCCTCGTGACCTTAAGAACAAATATGCCTCATTAACTCGTAAAAAAAAGTGCCTCGTTAACAATTTTTTGTTTTTGAAATATGCTTTGTCAATACATGTACAGTAACTATATACTAATTCACTTTGTATAAAACACATTTTTTGTTTTTGAAATATGCTTTGTTAATATATGTTGATACACGTGCAGTAACTACATTTTATTTTTGAACTAAATATACTTATAAAAGATTGTTTTACGTCTATTTAACTCTCCCCTTGCCAATAATGCATTTAATTGTTTTATAAAGTAAAAACACTTAAATGAAAATAAATGTAAAATTTAATTTATAATATTAAAGATATATTAGATTAATAAATTTAAATAACTGAAAAAAATTACAAAATTCTAAACACTTGAATATAAATTGATATAAATTTTATTATGAATTAAGAATACCCTTTTATGTCATTTTACATATATCAGCTAGTTGAACCGTTAGTTTTACCAAACACTTCGACGAGCTTATCAGCTATCAGTCATCAGCTATAAGCTATAAGCTATAAGCTAGCTTATTAGCTATCCGCTATTTTCACCAAACAGAGCCAAAAATGACTCTCTTTTTTTTAAAGGTCAAATAAAAATAAAAGGATAAAGTTATATCGTATGTAACAAGTAAATGAGAAAGGCACGACCATATCATAACCATAGACTTACATTCACCAACGGACGTGATTCACGTGAAGAATGGATGTTATAGTTTTTATTTTATCCTGAGTAACAATCATTTTTGTTATTGAATACATAATGAGTAGACAATAGTCCATCACATAAAGTTCAATCTATGTGAAGGTGTCATATGTACAATTAATTTACACGTCATAGCGACCAAAACTAACAACGATGTTTATCAACTAACATTTAATAATTTCAAATGGTTTTTTTGGAAGACATGGGAGGTTTTTAATTTAACGAAAGTTACCGTGAGTTTTGACGTTTGCTTGTTCACTCTATGTTTAGCAAGCTGCAAAAAAAAAAAAAAAATTGAGTCATATAAAAGGTGCCGTTGGATTTCAACTGAATGCAGTGCGAATTTTAAAATGAGAAACACGAATGGTTTCGTACCTTACCCTTTCCCCTTCTTCACGATCCACCTTAATAGTAAACCCTAGAATTTCAAATTCCAATTTCAAACTTCACCACTATTCCCAAAATTCAAACTTTCTTCAAATTCAATCATCTACAATGTCTTGGTCATGCAAAAAATGCACTTTCGTCAATCCACCTTCTCAAATATCTGAATGCGAAATATGTTTCTCCTCACCTCCACACCCCTCTTCTTCTTCCGCTATTTCTTCGTCTTCGTCTTCTCCAAAATGGTCCTGCAAATCATGCACACTCTTCAACTCTTACAAAAACCCTACTTGCCACCTCTGTGGTACACGCAACACCGTTCTTTCCATTTCCAGTTTCAACGATATCAACGACATCGACGATGATTCTTCCGTTGGTTCTGTTTTCTGGCCTCTTCGATCGTGCAAGAGGAAAGCTGAAGATTCCCTTGAAGATTCTGATCAACCATTAGTGGCCAAGGAATCCAAAAAGGCTATTGATTTCGTTGATTTCTCTGAAGATTTTGATCAACCATTAAAAGCCAAGGATTCCAAAAGGGCTATTGATATTTTTAATTCCTCTGAAGATTTTGCGAAACCACTAGAGAGAGTTGATTCTGGGAAAGGTGTTAGTTCGTTGAAGATTTTGAGTTACAATGTTTGGTTCCGTGAGGATTTGGAGTTGGAGAAGAGGATGAAAGCTATTGGTGATCTTGTTTTGTTGCATTCCCCTGATTTTATCTGTTTTCAGGTTTCATTGTCATTACTTGTTATATTTACAATCTTTGTAGCACCGACACTTCTGATAGAAAGTGTTGGCATGCGTCTACTGTCAGTGCTTGATAGTTTACAATACACTTTTTTCTTTGCATGTTATATTTGTGTGTTTTTGTTCACATGTGCCGCAGGAGGTTACTCGCGATATATATGACATTTTCAAGCGATCTACATGGTGGAATGTATATCATTGTTCAGTTTCTTCTGAGAAGGCTTATTCAAAAGCCTACTATTGTATGCTGGTAAATTTCACAACCTTTTTATCATTTTGTAATGTAATCTGCCTGATATAGTGATATGTTCAACAATCTTTCTTTATAATCCAGTTTTACATTTGACCACAATGACGCATTTGTTTTGATGATTATCATATTTTTTGTATATTAAATTGAACTCTGTTGTCATTTCATATATGATTGGTACTGGGGATGTAAATGGATATCCATGGATGCGGATAGCGTGATATCCGTGTCCGCTCCATTGGATAAATATGAAATCCGTATCCTATCCATATCCATGCGGACATGGATATCCGTTTAACGGGTAATCCGCGGATTTTGAGGTTTCCGCGGGTTTATACAGATATCCATGGATAAATAAAAAATCTTGTTTAATTTTTTTTAGCTAAAATTTAGAAACTTATGTTCTTCACATGCATTTTCTTTTCTTTTTAGCAAAACATAATATATATACATTACAATAACAACATAGATCATTGACTTAACAAAAACATAAATAAAGTCCCTTACATTTAATAAAAATAAAGTTCTTTGATTCAACAAAAACATAAGTAAAGCTCATCATATTCAACAAAAACAAAGTTCTTGCTACAGTAATCTCAACCACTTTCAATTCCTTTTAAAGGAGCGTAATAACTAACAACACTCACAATACCTAGGGTTTTTTGTAGGATGTTGAATGGTATTAAGGTTAATTATGTAATTTTCTCGGTTTAATAGCGGGTATAGATATCCGCGGGTGTGGATACCATTAAATCCTCATCCGTATCCATGAATTAGTTGGTAGTTAAAAAATCCGTTTATTTTATCCACGGATATTCATTATGGTATCCGCTCCGTGTCCGTGGCGGATTTTATCCGCGAATATCCACGGGTGCGGATTTTATTGCCATCCCTATTTGGTACCACTGTTATATTGTCTGCTAGCATGAAATATGTTCAGAAGAGCAACAAGCTTCGTGCTAAATAACTGTATGGCAATGTTATGCTAATATCCATGATCACTGACAGTATTCTGGGTAAAAAGCTCATCCTGTTTTGCTTGAAGTATTTTTTAGACCTTTTTATTTTGGAAAGAGGGTGTTATTCATATGTACTGAAATATCTATCAAATTAATTTCAGTTAAGCAAACTGCCAGTGAAATCTTTCTCTGCCAAATCATTTAGCAACTCTATAATGGGAAGAGAACTTTGCATTGCTGAAGTGGAGGATGTGGGCGGCAAGTCGTTTGCTGTGGCCACTAGCCATCTTGAGAGTCCTTGTCCAGCCCCTCCAAAATGGGATCAGATGTTCAGCAAGGAACGGGTGGAGCAGGCTAATGAGGCTCTGAACATTCTCAAAAGGCACCCTAATGTTGTTTTTGGGGGTGATATGAACTGGGATGACAAAAAGGATGGTCAATATCCTTTACAAGACGGGTGGCTTGATGCCTGGTCTGTACTAAGACCAAATGAAGCTGGTTGGACATATGATACCAAGTCAAACCAAATGTTGACAGGCAATCGTACTCTCCAAAAGCGATTAGATCGGTTTGTTTGCCGTTTACGTGATTTTAAGATAAGCAATATTGACATGATTGGGATGGATGAAATACCTGGTGTTTCATACAACAAAGAGAAGAAAGTAAGAGGCGAGATCAAACAACTGGTATGCCCTGTTTTGCCCAGTGATCATTATGGTCTCCTTTTGACACTTTCTAGCAAGTAGTTGTCCCTTTGGAAAATCCTAATGGTGAACCCCTTATTCACACTGTGCTACTGTTGGGTCTAAGGCATGCAGTGCAACTGCATGCAGTTTTGTACTATAGACCACATGAAATATGTGAAGGGTTTTTTTTTTTTTTAAAGATGTAAAGGGGTTATTGAATTTGACCGGTTGTACATGGATACAGGACGCAGACTTTTTATCTACCGTTTTGCGTATTAATATTTGTCTTTTTGTTTAATTTTCAATTTATTGGATTAGCTTTGTCTTTATGTTCATAGGCTTTGTGCTGTTCTCTTTGACTCTTGCCTCTTGCCTCTAATCTTATTGTATTTTTGGGTGTTGTTATCTGAATATTTTAACATAAAACCTGTTATCAGTGGTTTTAAGGCGACGCTAGTGTTAACAGTTGGTACTTGGTAAGGCCAATGTTCAGGGCTGATATATCCCCTAATTTGTCACTGGAAATGTCAGTGTGTTTTCCAAGCATTTTTTCCACCCGAATCTGATCATATATTAAAGCAGTAACGAGAATTTAGCTAACAAGGAAGGATCTATGGTTCATTGTGTGTCTTGTTAACGTTTTAATGATGAACTCTTGCTTGGAAACTCATTTTTCTTCATTTGTTTTCCCCCCTTTGTAATAGATTTTGCATTCGTATATGTTCAATGATTTTGAGACTTGCATAGATTGTGTATATTTGCCTCCAGATCCAAATATGTTGTTTCACATTTGATTTCAAAGTTTTATAATAGCACTTTTAAATAATGTGTGTACAAATACAATATAGGTGACATGTGTTGGATTTCAATTCTTTTCGCCGCCACATGTCTAGCGTCCCATTTGTCGTGAAAACAAAAGGCTAAGAATAGTAGCTTTAAAACTGTGTGCCTAGCCTCGCGCCCTCATCCTACTGTGGTTCCGAACACAATGTTAGTTGTGGTGGAAGTTCTCAAGCACTGCATTATTGGATTTAGGACCAAGGCTTGTATGGTCACAAGTCTTGGTCTGGATTGAGATCAACTTATGAATGGTCATTGTGAAGTGGAAACATGAGATGACCATTGACCAAATAAGCTCGTTCAGTTCACTATTGAGGGTGATATTCAATTTGAACCTAGAACGATAATTCTGATTTCTGGGAGCAGGTATGAGGTTTGGGCTTAGTGCTCTAATGGTGACAACATATACTACCATGAATTAAGCCAGTAAGCCACTCTCTAGCACTGTAATGCTCTCTTTAATTAATTATCACGCCAACAAAGTAAAAAGTATATTAGAGAGTGTGTTTGAGAATAGTATATTAAGAGTGCATTGCTAACACTAATCGATATTATCATGCCAACAAATTAAAAATGATTAAGCCTTCTTTTTTTACAGTGGTTGGGATTTGAACCTATACCTAATTTGTGAGGAGTAAACTATCAAATTTGTCCTGAATTTTGTAAAATACTCTTAAATAGGTCTTTGATGTTATGAATATTCCAAAAAAAGGTCATTATATTAAACTATCAAGTTGGTTCTTATAATTAAGAATTTACTACCAATATAGTCTCGATATTTAACTATTTACTATCAATTTAGATTTTAACATATGCTTTTAGTAGAATTTAACAAAGTTAAAGCTTGTTCAAAATATTCATAATATTAAGACTTATTTCAGAGGGTCGAAATTGGTAGTTTACTCAATATCTGAGACAGCAAGTAACCCAATACAATACCAACCTAGAAAGTGTAGAGGTAGAATTGTATTTTGTCGGTGTATTTTGTTGGAGTTAAGCGTGTGGAATTATTCGAGCAAAATAAAAGGGCCATTGCCCTGTTCTTATTTTAAGGAACACTCGTTACTATGTTTTATTTTGTAGGCCCTGTCCTGCAATATATTGAATTGGAAAGAAAAAATGGTTTTTACTGCAATCTTATTTTATTTACTGTACTGTTGTGCTCGCCGACGGTATCTGGTTGTCCTTTTTACTTGTCTTGTACATTCAATCTCAATGGGTATCTGCAGCAGCAGTAAAACAATAATACAAGAGTGATATTTTGTACCTTTGGTGACTATAATTGTACGTGTTTTATTATTATGAGACAAACCAAGCTGTTTCTCTGAGATCCTCTGGGATTTATTCAACCGTGATATTTCATCTGTCTCACAATAATAGTTTTTTTAGTATTATTTTTTTCTCAAAATAATTGTCATTTTAGAATATCAATGCAACATTTATTATTTTTTTCCTTTATTATACCCTTATTTATTGAATTTCATCAAACTTAACTACTACTAACTACAATTAATAGGGGTATTTAAGTAAATGATATTAATTTTACCATTGAAATCAACACAATCAATCATTTCCTTAATAATCATGCACAAACCTTAAACGACTATAATTTAGAGACGGATGGAGTATATTAAATGTTTAATAAGAGCATATTTATTGTGTGAACTAAATTACTTTTTGTGGGATCAAGTTGTCAAGTAGGACTTAAGGAATTTATAGTTGATTTAAGTAGTTTTTACTATAATGGTGATTGCTTATAAAGAACTCAAACTTGACCCTGCATGTTTATATTTTTTTATTCGTAATTAGTTTTGATTCCGTATTAATATTAATTTAAATATTTTAATTAAAATTTAAAAAATATTAATTATTGAAGTTGTAGAAAAATTATTTCAATAATTTTTACTAAAACAAGTTGTAAAAAATGATAAATATATAATATTAAAATTAAAAATGATACGAAGTACACAACAATAATACATAACAAAAAGCAAAAAAAATCATTTTAACCGAAATATAAAATAAGACAAATTAATTTTCATTATTCTCATGACCAAATCTGCTTGAAGTTGGCGATGGTTTTTCCTTTCATGAGCATGTGCTATCCTTTCAAACGATGTTGTCAAATTGGGATCAGGATCGGTAGATATTTCAGTTGTCAAATCATTATCAACGTGGTCGTAGTCAAAATTACCAGCATATGTGTCTTTCTCATCTTCAACAATCATGTTATGTAATATGATGCATGCTAACATTATGTTTTTCATTGTATTCACATGCCAAGCGCGTGCTGGGCCGCATACAGTTGCGAATCGAGCTTGGAGCATCCAGAATGCCCGCTCAACATCTTTTCGTGCTGATACTTGTCGTTGGGCAAATAACTTTCTCTTTTCTCCTTGAGGCATATAGTCTTAACAAATGTTGCCCACTCCGGATAAATGTCATCTGCCAGGTAGTCACCCATATGATAAGTAGTTCGATTCACTATGTATTGCACTCTGGGAGCTTGACCATTTAAAACATTATTAAACACATCAGACGTGTTTGGCACATTAATGTCGTTGTTAGAACCCGTTGTGCCAAAAAGGCATGCCAAATCCACAAGTCTTAAGATGCCACAACTTCAAGCATGATTGTCGGTTTACCATGATCACCTTTGGAAAATTGACCTTTCCATGTGACACGACAATTTTTCCATTCCCAGTGCATACAATCTATTAAACCCAACATACCTGGAAAGCCGCGTGCCTCACCAATTTGTAATAGACGTGCAATGTCTTTATTGTTTGGTCTTCTCATGTACTGATCACCAAAAATTGTGCACACGCCCATTACAAACCTATCTAAGTATTCCAATGTAGTGCTTTCACCGATGCATACATAGTCATCAACACTGTCATATGGTGATCCATATGCTAGTATACGAAGAGCAGCAATGCACTTCTGCAATGGTGAAAATCCCTTTCTACCCACTACATCAATCCTTCTTTGAAAGTACTCATCATGATTACCAAGGGATTCAACGATGCGAAGGAACACATGTCTTCGCATACGAAACCTTCGTTGAAATTGAGCCTCTGTGTATACAGGATTTTCAGAGAAGTAGTCTTTGAACAATCAGTTATGCCCTTCTTCACGACTTCGATTTATGAGTGTTCTTCTTTTTCTTTGCTTACTTGTATTGTTGGCTTGTTGTTGTGCTTCATGTACTAACCTTATCATTTCCTCCTCGTTGTTGTCGTTGAGGCAATCGTCTATGGCTTCATTCCAAATATTATCCCATTCAATGTTTGGATCCATCGAAGATAGGAGGATAAAATGGGAGAAGTTATGAGTTTTAGGAGAATGGGAGAAGTTGTGAGTTTTATGAGAATGGGAGAACATATGTATATATGGGCTATTTTTTTTAATAACGGCTAGTTTTTTATAACGGTTTGTTAAACGGCTAGTTTTTAATAACGACTATTTTTTTAATGGCTAGTTTTTAATAACGGCTAGTTTTTAATCACGGCTAGTTTAACGGCTATTTTTTTAACAACTAGTTTTTAATAACAGCATATCATAGTTTACATTTAATTTATTAACCCAAAACTTAAATAAGAATGCTTTGCTTTTTTTTACGCGAGTGTGATATTAAGTTATTTTTTAAGCCATGAGGCATGAAAGATCCATAGTTTTAAATCTTATCCCAGGGTGTAACAACGGCTAGTTTTTACAACATCATAATTTATTTGAAACATAAATTTAAAGTTATCATTACAATCAATTATGACAAAGTTAAAATAATCACGACATTACAATCAATATGCCTAACTTCTCTTGAAGTACTTCTCCTTGATACTTTTGCAAACTTCTTCATGCTCACGACATTACTCATCATCCATCTTTGATTTGTCCTTCATGATAATTTCATACAACCCTGGTATGCTCTTTGCCAACCTTGCTTCAGCTATCTTATTATACACATCTAGTTTCTTTTCCGAGACATTTTCGATGCTAGACAAATCCACTACGGGTGTTGTAGATGGAGATGTTCATCCCTTTCCCTTCCTTTTTGCCGCCTTTTGCCCATTGGACGGTAAGTTTGAGATGCATTGTTGTATTCTGAACAATCAATGGGATTTTCTGGATTAGACGCCGACGAGTATGTCCCAGTAGATGATGTCTTTGATCTCTTTGAAGAGTTGTTCATTGCTTCTCCCTTTCATTTAGGTTCATCCTTCAACAACCGCCACACGCGCTCCATTGTGAAACGTGTTTTACGTACTTGTACAAAAAGCATATGTGCATCATCCATGATGTCGGCCTCAGACTGCCCACTTTTCTTGTTAGTAACAGCTAGTTTGTAACTGCCGCAAAACCAATGATAATGTCTATTCAACAAATGCCATCGAGATTTGAGTGTGGACCACTCCCTCGCTATGAATCTCCCACGATATTTGTCATAGCCATCTTTGATTCAACCCCAAAAGCTATATGCTTTTTGGTCAACTCCCACGACTGGATCTTTGGAAATGTTGAGCCATGTTTGAATAAGCAATTTATCTTCTTCATCTGAGAACCTGAAACGTTGTTTTTTCTGGCTAGAACGCTCTCCTTCTTCCGTGAAAGTAACATTTTCTAGACCAACCTGAGTCGAGTACACTGACACTTGAGGATCCATAGTGGATTCAATTGGTGATTCCAGTTCTACGCTAGGTGGTTGAAAAATAAAAGGTCGTGGATTTTGAGAATCGTCACCGGTAGTTAATGGCGATGATTGGAACATATAAGGTTGTGGATTTTGAGACATAAAAGATTGAGAATATTGAGAACCGTCATTGTTAGGAAGTGGTGGTCGTGGATACATAAAAGATTGAAAATTTTGAGAACCATCATCGGTCGGGGTTTGCATATAATTATAATAAGGGTTCCATTGGTTGGGATCCATCTCACAAAAAAAAGTTCAAATATGATTGGAGATTAAAAGATAACAAGAGAACAAAATATAGAAGGTGAAATTGTGTGTAAAAAAAAATGATGCAGTAACTATACTAATTTATAGGAAGATAGATATCATGGAAATTATTACCATTGTTTTTAAAAAATAATGCGGTGAGCGTGGATCGAACACGCGACATAGAAGATGAAATTGTGTGTAAAAAAAATGATGCAGTAACTATACTAATTTATAGGAAGATAGATATCATGGAAATTATTACCGTTGTTTTTAAAAAATAATGCGGTGAGCGTGGATCGAACACGCGACATAGAAGGTGAAATTGTGTGTAAAAAAAATGATGCAATAACTATACTAATTTATAGTGCGGTGAGCGTGGATCGAACACGCGACATAGAAGGTGAAATTGTGTGTAAAAAAAAATGATGCAGTAACTATACTAATTTATAGGAAGATAGATATCATGGAAATTATTATCGTTGTTTTTAAAAAATATTGCGGTGAGCGTGGATCGAACACACGACCTTCAGATCTTCAGTCTGACGCTCTCCCAACTGAGCTATCCCCGCAACTTGCTTACATTGCAATTGTTTATGTATTTATTATATTCGTATATTACATCTTAAGTCAATAGTACAAAAGGCTTTCCCGTGATGAATATTAAATACAGTAACACACACAACGCAGTGAAGTGATACAATCATTTTTTGAGCAAGTGATGTTTTCAATCAATTGTTTTTGAATAAACTTTTTAAGTAGGAAAAATTACTTAAAGCCGCAGCAGAATTTATGGCGTGTGAATCATCAATTAATTCATCATCACTCTCAATTCTTATGATATATTTATCACTTTCATATATTATCTTATCTTCTCGTGAAGTCAATGAGTCCATAATTTTTTAGAACTTTTACAACAAAAATAAACCATAAATATAGTATGGACCATGAAGGAGTGACTTTGTACTATTGTTGTTAAATTAAAATGGAAATGTCAGAACTGAGAAGCATGTGAATCTGTTCATCAACTTCAATAATGTAGTGTTAAACTAGTCACAAGCAGAAGAACTCTGAGATTAAAAAATGAGACACAATTTGTGGGGGGCAGTGTAGTAGTGCGAACCCAAAATAGGAACTGAGGGATTCAACTGCTATTGTTGTTAGTGGGGACCACTTAAAATTGAAACCATGTGAATGTGATGAAGACGGTCAATTATTGGGTAATTGCATACAACTCATTCCATCTTTCATTGCTTTCGCATCCAAACAAAAAAATTCACGAGAAAGTTACTCCGTGCTAGTAATTTTGTATGCTTTCTTCTTGTTATAAGTTAAACAGAGGTAATCAACGAAGAAGTGCCTTGTCCAACTCAATATCCAATACATGTTATCCGACACATATGTTCTTGAACTCGGAACTCACATTTTTTAGATTTTGAACACGCTTTGCTTGACAATAGGGATCATGATTGACTGCAGTTGCTTAAAGCGTGCAGTCACTGCAGTCAGATAAGTGTGCTCCGCTGGATTGATCCAATGGGATGAAAAACTTCCACGCACCTCGAATTGTCCGAAGCTTCAATACATGCACGCACATGCAACTGTAGTATATTTATTCCTTTACAAATTTGAGTTTAAGTCCAATTTAATATTACTTATCTATTTAACTTTAAAAAATTATGAAAAGTTTTTTTTTAAGAAAAAAAAGGTATGAAAAGTTGAAACTAAATTTTCTACAAAATGAAAAGAAAAAAACGTTGAAACTAAATTTAAAACCACTTTGAAATTGAGTTTTCAAAAATAAACGGACGACAATTAAATTTTTTATAATTCCTTAAAAAAATAATTATAATTGGTATAGTCATATATGTTCTTGGCTTAATTGCATGTTTGGTCCCTTATGTTTATTTTAGGTTTTAAGATGATCCAAAATGTTACTCATGTTGGAGTAAGTTAGTCCCTTCTGTCACTTGAACGTTTAAAGATTCAGGTTGACAATATGGATGATGAAATTTAACTTATTTAGAAAATCGATTTTAAAATTTTTTTGTTTTATTAAACTGAATATCATGTCATGGAAGGAACTAACATGAAACCTAGCTAAAATAAACATAAAAGATCAAACATGCAATTAATATATAATTGCTTATCAGCAATTTATTTTTGGGTTAATATGTCTTTACCCCATGTAATTTGGGCGAGTTCCGATTTACTACCCCATGTCAAAAAAAAAAGTTTAGATTTCAACCCTGTAAAATAAGATTCTTTGATTTTAGCCCCTGACCCATGTGACTGTGTAGAATTGCTGATGTGGCGAGCTGAGTGGCATGCTGACTGTATAATTAATTTTGTTTTTCATTTTTTTAAAGGTACACATGGCATTTGTGCCTATTTTTAAAAAAAATTAAAAAATTTGTAAAATAAAAAACATAGTATTTTTTTTATTACGAAAAATATTTTCCAAAATTTTGAATTTTTTTTTTCGAAAATTCCAAAATTTATAATTTACGAAAAATATATATTTCAAAATTTTTTAATTTTACATAATGTTTTAAAAAAAATCGAAAATTTTGAAATATATATTTCAAAAAAAAAATCCAAATTATTTTCGAAAATGAAGTTTTTTAAATTTTCTCAACAGAATAAATCTGGAAAATATTTTTATTGGATACAAATTTATTTAAAAATTTAGAAAAATTCATTTTTTTTTCAAAAATTTATTCCATATTTTTTTTATGATGTGTTACAGATTTGAGAAATTTTTTTAATATTTAAAAATTGAGTATAAAAAAAATCTATCTATTTGTTACATGTGGTATTTGTATTGAAAATTGATGACATTTTTTAAAAGAAACTGCCGGTTCAAAAAATTATATGAAAAATACAAAAATTTCTAAACTTACTATATTTTGAATTTTTTTTAATAAAATCCAAATTAAATTAAATTTTTAAAAATATTCGAAAAAATAACAAAAGCTAATTTTTGAAAGTTTATTTTTTCTGAATTTTTTTATTTTTTGAAAAAAAATCCAAATTTTTTCGTTTTTTTTAAAAAAAGATTTTTTTTCTTATTTTTAAATTTTTTGAAAATTAATTTTTAGTTTTTTTTATCTTTTTAAAATAATTTTTTAAACCATTACACACATGTCATGTTTTAAAATAATTACACAGTGGCGTGCCACGTCAGCGTCCATTACACATATGTCAGGTTTTAAAAATAAAATAAAATAAAAGAAATTACACAATGACGTGTCACGTCAACGTCTGGATGAGATCAGAGATGTTTTGTGGAGAATCTTCATATTACAGGGGTGTTTTGTGGAGAATCTTCATATTATATGGTTGAAATCTAAACTTTTTTTTACAGGGGGTAAACCAGAACTCTCCCAAATTACAGGGGGTAAAGACATATTAACCCTTTATTTTTAGCGTATTTTTCCTTGTATAAACCAATAAATGTAATCAATTGTTTTCATTTCTCACGATAACTAAATGTTTGAGATACGGAATCGAACTCATTCTTTTAAGTAATTTGTTTTTTTTGTAGAGTTTGTTATACCTATATTTTTTGACAATTGTATTTTTATACATCTGTTTTTTGAAATTTTAATTTCACGTTAATTTTTAATTTAGTTTCAACGGTTTGTACTTTTAAAATGGAATGGATATCGAAAAGTAAATAAAATTGGACATAATCACAGATCAATAAATGAATAAATAAATATAGTAACTAAACTAAAGCATGAGCGTGCGTGCATGTATTGAAGCTTCAGACCCATTCAAGGTGCGTGGATGCTTTTTATTCCATTGGATCAATCTTGCGGAGCAGGCTTATCTAACTGCAGTGACTGCACGCTTTAAGCGACTGCAGTCAATCAAGGTCCGAGGTGGAGACGGTTTTTATCTTTCCTATCCATATACTTTACTCCTAAATATTTAACAATTACCCTACCTATATCCAATGAAGATGGAACATTTAATCTCATTTCCGTCTCCGACGGGTTTATGTATCACCACTCCATTCTCATCTTCGCAGTGGACAATTAGTCGATAACATTTTTAATAAAATAAATATTTTCCAACCTCAGACTTAATGTTGTAATACATTATCCATAAATAGATGATGACAATTGATGTTTATGGTGATAGAGAAGAGATAGACCTGTTGTGTGAGATGTGGAAGGAGAAGAAAGACAACTTAGAGAAGTGAGTTTCCTCTGACAGAATCTAACTTTGATTGTGTGAGTGAAATGAATATGATTTTGAGTTTCTATTTATATAAAAAGAATAATCAATTGATTTTCAAAATTCGAGACAGGTTCGCGTGGGTATTTATATCTTTATTATCCGTCTCGCACTCGTGTTTTGGAGACTGGAAAAACCCAAACTCAATTCAAGCAGGGGGGTTCAGACGGATACCCACATGTATATGCTTTGTTGTCATATCCAATCCAAACTCATTTATTAAGCATGACTTCTTATATTGACGATTAGTGTGTGCATATTTTGATGCATATTTTAGTTAAAAAATATTAAAAGAACAACATAATATCGACTTTTAAAATATTAATTACACTCTCCGATCATTATTATAAGAAAAATTAATATTTTAGATTTATTCGATTAATTATATATATAATTTTTTTTTAAAACAATATATAATCTTTATTATAGAGCACATACATCATTTAATGAATGAATTTAAAATATGGATTTTTGCTTATGATAGTAACTACTACATCCGTCTCTAAATAATAGTCGTTTAAGGTTAATGCGCGAATATTAAGAAAATGATTAATTGTGTTGATTTTGATGGTAAAATTAGTATCATTTACTAAAAATCCTTATTAATTGTAATTAGTGGATTAGTTAAGTTGGATAAAGTTCAATAAATAAGGGTATTATAATGAAAAAATAATAAATGTTGCATTGGTATTCTAAAGTGATAATTATTTTGAGAAAAGGAAAAATGAGTAAAGAGACAATTACTGTGAGACGGAGGGAGTAGAAAACCTATATAATCACAATATCAATATATCATACTCCTTCCGTTTCAAAATACACGTCCAAGTCAACCACTTCACATATGCAAATGCACAATTTTGACCGTTAATATCTTTTATTATCAAAAGTAAAAAATTATAAAAATTTAATATTTTGAAAATATTTGTTGAGACGAATCAAACAACATCTTACATGCTAATATTTGTATTTATACATTAGTTAAAAAGTATGGATGGTCAAAGGAAGTCAAGTGAATAGTGCACATTGCAAAAATTGGATATGTATTTTAAAACGGATGAAGTATTTTATAACGTTCGTAAATTAAAAGAATGACACAATATCAACAACAAAAAAATCAAAATCTAACTTGCACCTTAGCGTATGTTTTTTTTTTTTTAGGGAAACGTATGATTGAACTATAATGTCCGTAAATTAAAAGAATGATATAATATCAAATATTTCTTTAATATCCGACTTGCAAACACACCTTAGCAAATGATTAGATGAAGGGTTTTGGAAGAACTTATTTGTATATTTAAATGAAGGACACTAACTTTTTTTTATAAATAATTTAGAGTTATTAAAGTATTGTATAATCATTTGCAATGTTGTATTGTTTTTGCTAATTAAATTTGTGTTTCATTATACTCTGATCGTTTTAAACAAAAAAATAATGTTTAAAATTTATCAATAAACAAATGCATCTAGCCTATCCTCTCAAAAAAATAAAATCATCTAGCCTATTATCAGTTGTTAAAGAAAAAAGCCAAATAATAGAAAATAAATACGTACAAATCTTTAGACATAAATGCATATGAATTAAATCCATTATTAATTTATAAATTGACTAACGAAAAGATGGACACTTGCACGTCTTTTCGTTCTTTTTATTGCACTAAAGTTTGTTTTTTTACCAAATATAAATGTTATATATATATATATATATATATATATATATATATATATAAAAAACACATTATTTACATTTGAATAGAAGACAAACGATAACATGTTGTGCCGTTAGACCTCTTTGGATCGCAAAATCAATCCTTGTAAACACAATATTCATGGATCTAGGAGACGTGACATTGTTATGCATGACCTTTTGAACTCTATGTAGAAGGCCAACAGCCTCTGGTGTTAGGAAACCGAAGTGTCAAAAACAAATAGTATAAAAACATGTTGTTTGTCAGAACACGCTTTCTCGTGTTTGGTCACCTTACTTGACACAACTTTAAGGGATGTCTGTCCTACGGTAAAAGGTCTAACACCTAATCCCACAAATGGTGAAACCCCAGACAAGTCTACACATGTATCTTTTCCTCCTATCCATCCGTACACCATGTATTTTTTTTTATGAAATTTTGATTTTAATTAAAATAAAAAATATAAATGTGTGTTGCTTTCAATTATAACAAACTAAACTAATCATGATTATTTATTTCATTGACACCAATGATATAACAAAATGACACCAACAACAACAATCTTTATTATAGAGAAATGATTGTTAAAAGGATTGTTTAAGGGTATAATTTGAATAATGAAAAAATAAGTATATGTGTACATTCATATCTTGCTACATTTTTTAATATTTATTTAAATTTATCTATTTGTTACATGTGTTATTTGTATTGAAAATTGAGAGTATTTTTGGAATAAAAAATTCTTAATTTTGTTTATACATGGTAGAAGTAGAGATATAATGCAACTGTGATGTTTACAAATTCGATATAACACCACCGCATTCACCTGTCGTAGTTTCAGCGTTCCATTAACGCAAAAATTATAGACGAAAGAATAAAAAATAAATAATAATAATAACATAAAAGGACGAAGGAGGACTAGAAAAGTGAAACATTGTTTAGTTGTCCTAGACTTGGCTGTGTTGTTGTGTTGTGTTGTGTCGTGGGTTCTGTCTTCTGAATCCAACAACAAACCAAAGAAGCATAGATAGATCTAAATCTATTAGTACAAGTTACAAAAACGGAACATAGTTTCAGTTTAGTACTATAAGCAACAAAATATGAAATCATATTGCAATGTTGTTTCTTTTCTCTTTCTCTTTCTTGTCACAATATTATTATTTTCTACATCTGTCAAATGTGAAGACCCTTATAGATTCTTCACTTGGAAAATCACATATGGTGATATCTATCCTCTTGGTGTTAAACAACAGGTAACTGCTCTTTTTCTTTCTTTCTTTGTAGTAGTAATAAATAATAACTGTCATTGTTGAATTTCTTTCTTTTTGTGTTGTAGGGGATCTTGATTAATGGCCAGTTTCCAGGGCCTCAAATTGATGCTGTTACCAATGAAAACTTGATTATCAGTGTCTATAATTACCTCACTGAACCATTCCTCATTTCTTGGTACGTACTGTACTACTACTATATTATCAACATGTTTGAAAAAATGCCAGATTTACTAAGGAATCTATGTTTAAAAGTTTCTCTTTTTTTTGTTTATTTTTACTTTAGATCACATGACTTCATTCTTTCTCTTAAAGGTGGATTTTTTTTTCTTATTTAGGATATAAAGGTGTGTATAAGAAGAACTCGCATAACATAAATTGACATATTGGATTTAGTTCATTGGGTGGTTAGTGTGGTAATAATTAAAAAGAATCCAATAAAAGGGGATCTTGCAATAAATGGAAGTATGTAGACTTGCTTTTCTATGTTGTCTTTTTGGTCTCTTTTGTCTAATTGCTTTTTACTTTAATTAGAGGTTAGACTCATTTTTTAATAGAGATGTATGGTCCATTCTCAGTTATAGATTGATTAATATTTCTACTATGATGAGTTGGGATAAAAAACAATGTTCTCTAATTGATCAACTTGCAATTCTTCGTTGATTGTACCAATCCATTATTATGTAGTAGTGCTATAGAAATGCCAGCTAATACACTGTATGTGTTTTAATTGCGACTGCAGTAAAATTTATTGGTGTGGCTGAGTATACTATACACTCCATAAATCATTATATGAGCTGGAGAAAGTTAAATTATTATTTTTAATTAGCACAACATGGATTGATGTAATGTTTTTAACATCAATAGTTTTAATTTCCCAATTTGAATGCCAGGTTTATTTAATTTGATTTGATATGTATCATTTGATCGTGTCCCTTCTGTAACAAAGTGCCAAAAGGAGAAGCTTGTTAATGCTTTAGATTTACAAGCTTTAAGTGAATGGTCTAGTTTATTCATTTAGCATGTGTAAATTATTTTAGTTTTTTTGGGATTTTATGGTTTCAAACATGTCTTTTGCAGGAATGGCATACAGCACAGGAGGAACTCATGGCAGGATGGAGTTTCTGGCACAAACTGTCCGATCCCGCCTGGGAAGAACTTCACTTACACTCTCCAGGTGAAGGACCAGATCGGTACCTACTTCTACTTCCCATCACTTGGAATGCATAAAGCTGCAGGTGCATTTGGTGGCATCAGAATTTGGAGCCGTCCTCGTATTCCTGTTCCTTTTCCTCCTCCTGCCGGGGACTTTACCTTACTCGCTGGTGATTGGTCCAAGCTAGGCCACCGCGTAATTAAATTCTTTGCATTCATTTCAATTTCTTTTTTTCCTAATCAATGTCTCCTAAATCCTTTCTCAATACTTATTACTTACCCTCTGATGTTTTAGAGACTGAGACGAGTCCTCGAAAATGGTCACAATCTTCCTTTCCCTGATGGCCTTCTTATCAATGGCCGTGGTTGGAATGGAAACACATTCACTGTCGATCAAGGTTGGTAGACAAAATAACTTGTGATAGTAGTAGTAGTACATTTTGATTTTAATGCATTTCTTAAATGTTGAATATACTCATGTACTAGTTACATTTACACAATTGAATCTGCAGGTAAGACATATAGATTCAGGGTAACAAATGTTGGGCTCGCAACATCCATCAACTTCAGAATCCAAGGACACTCATTGAAACTTGTGGAAGTAGAAGGATCTCATACCCTCCAAAACACTTACTCTTCACTCGACATCCATCTCGGGCAGTCCTATTCTGTGCTGGTCACGGCTAACCAGCCTGTCAAGGATTACTACATAGTTGTCTCTACGCGATTCACCAGACGAGTACTCACAACAACTTCCATTCTTCATTACAGCTATTCACGCATCGGGGTATCCGGTCCTGCTCCTCCGGGCCCTACTCTTGATGTTACCTCATCTGTCTTCCAAGCCAGAACTATTAGGTGCTCTTTTGTTTCCCTTATTGCCCCTTTTCTTGTTAAAGCTTAGTTTCATGTATACACATTGCTTTCTTATGACAAACTCTAATACACATTGCTTTCTTATGACACACTCTATTTAGTGTATTATGTTTTATAATGTCGAATCAAATTTTGAACTATCCAAGAAAGATCTGTTTCTCACAAAGTCCTCGAGTAAAAAGAAAGTGATTACTTTTTAAGTACTTTTTTAGTTAATAATTTATGTGTTATTGCTCCTGAAACCAGGTGGAACCTGACAGCAAGTGGACCAAGACCAAACCCTCAAGGATCTTATCACTATGGATTGATCAAGCCGACTCGAACCATCATGCTTGCAAACTCTGCTCCTTACATAAATGGCAAGCAGAGGTATGCTGTCAACAGTGTATCGTATATTGCGCCAGACACTCCATTGAAACTTGCTGACTACTTCAACATTCCCGGAGTTTTCTATGTTGGAGGCATTTCTACCTCGCCCACTGGAGGCAATGCCTACCTCCAAACTGCTGTCATGGGTGCTAATTTCCATGAGTATGTGGAGATTGTGTTCCAAAATTGGGAGAATTCTGTGCAATCATGGCATATTGATGGCTATTCCTTCTTTGTTGTAGGGTAAGCTTATAACACATAGTAATATAGTAATATATCGCTATTTAGCCAACACTTTAATCTTGATGCACCGACAATTCTAAAACTTTTACACTGTTAGAAAATACGATTAGTTTGTACTGACAGTATATATGAATGAAATCATTTAACAAATTATTTCAATTTTTAGCCTAACACAACTTTGTGAAATTAATAGGTTTGGTAGTGGGCAGTGGACACCTAATAGTAGAGGACGCTACAATTTGAGAGACACTGTTGCTAGATGTACTACTCAGGTATAAAAAAAAGTATTGTAGTTATTAATCTAATTAATAATTAATGCTTTTACTTGATTAGTAAGTATTTGTATTCTAAACTTGTAATTGAATGCGTGCAGGTTTATCCGAAGTCATGGACAGCAATATACATGGCTCTTGACAATGTTGGAATGTGGAATATAAGGTCTGAGAATTGGGAAAGACAGTACTTAGGACAACAATTCTATCTTAGGGTATACACACCTTCCAAATCATTGAGAGATGAATATCCAGTCCCAAAGAATGCTCTTCTTTGTGGTAGGGCAAGTGGTCGTGTCACAAGGCCTTTCTAGTTTAATTAGGATAGTTTATAGTATATATATGTAACATGATGTCACGAGAGGGTGGCATAATGTTTATATCTATATCTATATCTATATCTATATCTATGATATGATGAGAACTTTCTTCTTCTATTGAGTGAGTATACACGCGGGAAATTTATTATTCAAAGCTAGCTCACCTTGAGCTTCCACTGTTAGTCTCATTTTTTAAAGTATTAATAAGATTAGTTCATTCTGCACTCTTTACTAGAATGTAACCCTTGCATTTCACACGGATATCTTTGTGGTTGATTGTTACAAAATACATCTTTTTAAAGGATTGTTACAAAGCATGCTGTCTTAGTTATATTTTTTTTTGGTTGAAGGGATCGTTGGTTATAATTTTTTTTTGGGTGTTATATTGATTTTGTACGGCTTGCGAGATAAATATATGTAATGTTCACCTGTTAATAATTTATCCGCAACATTACTTTTGTTGTCTCTTAACTTAATTTCAAATAAAAAGTTGAATTAAAAAAAATAAACCTAAAACACCTCCTCTCCTTTCTCTCTTGCTCTTAACGTCGTACCTTCCTTCTTCACTCTCAATCCAACTATTTTCTCTTTCTCTGATGTAGATTAGGTGGTGGCGGTGCGTTCAGCCCTCATGACAGCACCACCATCTCACCAACCGTGTCTCACGGTTGGGTTTGAACTAGAGATGGTTTGACTTTTGCATGTGGCATTCAAGTTTATTGTCGTCGTTTGTCGGTGTTTTCTTCAACATCGCTCTGTTTGTTGTTCTATTCGTGTTTGGTTGTGGGTCCACCTCATTTTGCCTTTTCGTCTGCCGTTGTTGGATGTTAGGGGATCTGCACCGGAATTTTAGATGCTTCTGCCTGACGTGCTCATCGTTCAAGATTTGACAGATAGTTACTAGTTTAACGTGTTTGTTGCTTGAGACACAATTTACAACAACTAAGATCTTTTCGGGTTGTTTTTTATTGGATTTGTTATCATTTGGTTAAATTCTGGTGTGGGAAGAGAAACAAAGATGTTGGTACAAGGGAAAAGCAACAAAGGTGTTGGTATAGGGGTTCGTAATTTATCTTTCTTTTTTCTTATGAATTTGATATATTTGAACAAATACATATTCAATCTTTATTCCATTAACAATTTTTCCCACACCAACAATAATTTTAGCAAATTCAAATTCTTTATATTTTTTTCAAACAATTAATCAAATCTTTTAATGCTCTTTAACAGTTCCTTTATCCGACTTTTCTCTAAACCAACCAATCCACCGCCTTTCCCCTTTTCCCTGTTTCATCCAAATTTCACTCAGCAAGATGTAGCCCCTATACATGGTGGTGCGATGTGAGTCTTTCTTTTCCGCACCACCTTTTTTCGGTCGTTTGATGTTGTGACGATTTATCTCTCTGGTTTCTATGGTGTGGCGTCATTTGCTTTGAAGGTGGTTCTCCTTCCTCATATCAGCGTCCATTGTGCCTTTGTTCGATCTTCATCGTCGTTCAAAAGGTTGTTCCGGCAGAGTTTGTTTGTGTTTGCACCAAAGTATGGATTTTGTTTGTTGATGGCGCCGCTGCAGAGGTGAGGTTGGTGGCAGCGCGTCGCTTCTTGTTTAATTTTCTGGATCAATGGTAGTTATGTTCTGTTGGTCTGGGTTCTGTTCGAATCGTATTTCTGCTTTTTTTGTATTGTTTGCTTTTGTGTTTCAGATCATAAACTTCGGGTGGTGGTAGATATGGCTTCTTTTGTGGTGGTTCAGTTTCGTAAACCTGAAAGGGTCCGATTCTTTTAACCCGAGATAGTTGTTTGGGTTCTTTGAGATCGGTTGAGTTGGTGTTCCTGTGCTTGACTCTATGATGTTTTAGGCTTGTTGAGATGCCTCAAGTCTTTAGGGTTACCTCATCTCCGTACTGTCTTTTTATCCATCTCAGTCAATGTGATTGTTATCGGACTGTTAAACTTGAAAGAGCTATTATACCTATTGCTTTGTTCAGGGGGTTGCTGGTACGAGATCTTGATACCATGTTGGTGGTCGATCCATTCGCTAATTCTATACCTTTTTTGATTCTATGAGTGTCCACTCTTCATATTTATTTGTACTCTGGTTTCATGCTCGTAAGCTGGGTTGCGTTCGTAAGAAGTGCTCTTTCGGTTAGGATTAATTAGGGTTGATCTACTTGGTCTGTAATGTATTGTGTTATTCCCATTTAGGTTGTACTTGAGTCAAATATAATGTTCCCATTCTTTGCATCTCTTGTTTTATATTTAATTTATTTTTGCTTCTTGTCTAAAAATAAATAAAATATTTTGCTAGTTTTATAACAACATCAATACATGTGTTTTTTTTTCTTTCTTACTCCGTTTGAAAGACTTTAATTCTATATTATTATATTTTATATTATTTTTCTTAAATAACATTTATATTTAATTTTCTCGTTAAAAAATAAATTTTAAATTATTTCACATATGGGATGGTGTTGATATTTTAAAATTTGAAACGATGCTATGGTAATTTGAAATTAATTTGAAAAAAGAGGCTTTGGTAATCTGATATTCAATGATGAGGAAATGAAAACATATCAAATATTTATATAAGTGAAGAATGAATTTGAATAATCTTGGTTGAGAATTTAATCTTGAACTTAATCTAAAATTGAGAATTTTATTTTTAATTTAGAAATTTCAGTGTTACAAAATTTAATTAAAGAATTAATAGATTCATACATAATATATCAAGAAATTTAAATAAATTAAAAATACTTGATTTTTAAATAAATTATACACAATTGATTTTCCATCATTCTTATGTATTAAACATGTCTCATGGAGTCATCAATATCATTCAGCAAGGAATAGCAACAACCGACTACTCCCTCCGTCTCACAATAATTGTCTCTTTACCCAATTTTCTTTTTCTCAAAATAATTGTCACTTTATAATATCAATGCAACATCTATTATTATTTTTCATTAGTATACCCCTATTTATTGAATTTCATCCAACTTAACCACTTCACTAACTATAATTAATAAGGGTGCTTTAGTAAATGATACTAATTTTACCATCAAAATCAACACAATTAATCATTTCCTTAGTAATCGTGCATAAACCTTAAACGACTAATTTTTAGAGACGGAGGGAGTACGTGAATATTAATCACACAAAGAACATCACAACCAATCAACTAACTCTTGAATATGTTTTTCCTAATTCTCATGTATTAAATACGACACTTTGAGTCATACATGCTATGTTTTTTTGGTTCACGTTGTACCTGTCATGTGATAACGAATATTATGTAAGTCAGAAATATCAAATAATTATAAATTCTAGTTTCTATTATATTGTGCATTATATCCATTTGTATTATCTTAATTTTTTGAAGGAAAAAAAACGCTCATTTTAAAACATTAATCACTTTTATGAGTATTCAATGTATGTGTTACAACTTTTTAAGAAAATCTAAATCTATAAAAAGATAGATGATACAGTGGTTACAATTTTTTACTAATAAAAAGAAAATCTAAATCTAAAAGAAAAAAATCACAAAACCACTGAGACGTATTGTTTTGTTTAGGAAGCCGTGTTGGTTGTAGACTTGTAGCGTTAAGAATGCAAATGTAACATTTATTACTTCATAATACTTGTTTTAATTTTCCCTCGGAAAAAAAAATACTTGTTTTAGTTTTGTCTTTTTTTTTTTTCTCGTTCTAACTTTAGAGACTATGACTCTGATCGATTGAATAATTTTTGTTAGTTTTCAATCCACTGATCCATATTTATAGTATTACTGTTCTAAATATATTGTTGCAAAAATAAAATTCAAAAATTTAAAAGTTGAAGCAAATGAGCCTAAATTCAAAAATCTAAATATATTTGCACCTGATTCAAGTCATGGATCGAACATCAGTTACAATACAACTAAATTTACGGAGTTTAAACTCCTTCGTTGCTAATTCAAAAGTTGTCACACATATATCTAATTTTTTATTGACCAACAACACATCATCTTCAGGTTCCTGACCAAGGAACCTCATCGTCCAACATTGCGCGACGAGGAGTGAAGGAGAGAGAGTGAGAGAATGGAAGGGAAGAGTGAAGAAGAAGATTTGACTAAAATGCAAGTAGTGAACAGAAGAGAGAAACACGATTTGAAATGCAATGCTAACATCCACTCAGAAATGGTGTTGCTGGCAGAGCAGATGATCTAATTGTCGGGAATATGAATTTAGGGGATTGTGATGTGATGCGATCATTACTTTGATTTATTTCTTCAATGGGAATAGATCGGACCAAGTTATCTATGGAAATAGGTTAGACCTAGCTATAATTTGACATATCTATTCTCTAATGGCAAAGTTCAATATCCAAATGTTGTTTCAAGCTTGAGTATGATCATTGGTTAGGAGGCACATTGTGTGAGTTCACAGAAGAACCTTGGGACCACTAGAAGGTCTCCTTAAAGACATATATCTCGACGACTCTATGGTCGTCGTCGCACATCAAATGTTGTGAATGAGATGGAGGCTCTAATTAATAGACTTGAGAAGATTGGTTGAGATGCAAAGAGAATGAAAGAAGAGACATCGTTCAACTTCGAACAACAATAAATATCCGAAAATGTAATGGTTTAGAATTAGAGAATGAAGTTTTGTCTCAATGTCCACCTTAGAAGAAGATGATGTAATGCAACTCTCCTTTTACGAGAAAGATCAAAGAAGAACCAACATTGAAGAGGTTTATACTTTCCACTTTCCAACATGGAGTAGTATGACAAAAAGACAAATCCAAGTGAGCACTTGTTTTTAACATTCTAAGGAGTTAGCTCTCTTGTGGCTTACCAACATCCTGAAAATATGGTGAATCTTATCATCAACCATTAGCTTAGGAGCAACATATTTAATTGTAATAAAATTAACGCAAGAATCAATATGAAGTGCAATTAAATTCTAAGACTACCAATTAATACATATCATGTAATTGGCTACAATTTCGTTGATGCAATTATATTTCTACTTTGGTACATGTTGAATAAATAAACAAATTCACATTTTTATAAATAAAAAGTAAAAAATTAATATAAAATATGAAAGAATGAATGTTGGGACAAATGAGAAATTATTTCAGAAATGCTAAATCATTTCAATCGATAGCTTATTTTTCTTTTAGAAGACCCGTTACTTACTTTTCTTCATTCATGCGTCTCCCAACTATTGAATATAATTGACATATCAAAAGGGCCTCGGAAAAACATCAGATGCTGGTGGAGCTGTTAGTGAGCAATGTTGCTAAGGCTGTTCATGGTGCTAAGGCTCATTAGGCTCCTCATCCTGGTAGTCCCCCTCAGTGACATTGTAGTAGTACACGCCGTTCATGACATTGAACACACCCACCTGTGAGGCCCCCTCTATGCAATTCCTAAGACCCCGTTTGCTTTTAGTAAAAGGGTTTGCATCTAATCTCTCCCTGCAGGGACTAAAAGTCATAGTCTCTATGCCCAGTCGACGCATATGTGGGTCTGTGCCAAGACATACCGGCACAACAAAAAACAATGAAAAACCCATTCAGATATATCATCAAACACTTAAGGTGCAAAATACAATACATTGATTCGTTGTGTTATTTCAATTTTAAAGTACCACATTGAATATAAACCTAGTATAAACAACATTCACATTGAAAACAAACAATCATTTAACCATTTACTACAAAGAAAAAAATCAACATTTACATAAAGGTTAAACGCTAACATTTTATCAATTTAAACTAAAAAAATCTAACATATAAAACAAAAACAAAAAACTCAATGCAAAAGGATCGTGAACACTTACTTATAGTTGAAGTTGATTTGCTTGATGTTGAAGAAATTGGTTTGTGGGAGTATGGAGGGAGAAATGTCGCTCTTTTGTGTAATGAACTCAATCTTGGTTCCACAACCAAGATTAAGTGGATCCTACATAACACTTATGCAACTCAAGCATATTTTGCTCCAACAATAAAAAAAATTAAGCAACTTTAATGAAATCATACTTTTGATTGTTTTTTTTTTAATTTGCATTCAATTTTATGTAACTCACTTTTAATAATTTATCTTATGCAACTTTGATAAACCATTTCTTTGCCGAATTAACAGTCCATCATTGATGGGTCGAAAATCGGTGAGAAAGCCAAAAAAAAAAAACGAGAACAAGGCCCCTGATCTGCTGTCAGTCTGATGTTGATCGAATCATAAGTCCTATAATATGCCGATCGGGAGATAGATTCCGATACAATCATACTGTAAAGCCCGATCAGTATATTAAAGGCAATTTGTTAAAAAAAAAAAAGTACATTAAAGGCAATTTCAGAATTTTGAGGGGTGTATGCGCAATTAGAGGGCTTATAGAGTAGTTTTCAAGAGACATTCCATGATGCCCAAGTTGATAAATGAGGAAGGCCTATTAACATAAGAGATCCAACTAAATGAAAAACCCTTCTTGAACCTCAACCTTGTAACCAAAACAGTTAGAACTCGAGATTGTTCGGCGCAGCCTCCGTCGACGGTGGCCGTAACTCTAAACCGTGAACCATGGCTGACATAGTGCAATACAAGCTGGAGCGCATGTTCGACGAGTTCGAAGATCTCGAGCAACGTGGACTATTCAACAAGCGAGAGATCGACGAGATTGTTAAACAGAGGCGGAAATTCGAGTACAGGCTGATGAGGCCGTGTCCTTTGAAGGAGGATTTTGTAGCGTACATAGATTATGAGTCGCAGCTCGATGCACTACGTAGGTTACGGAAGAAGTCGGTGGCAAGAGAATTGAAGAAACAAGGGAATAAGAATTTGAAGAAATCCAAATCTGATTTTGCTGGGTTGATTAGGATTATTGATATTTATGAACTTGCTTTGAAGCGTTATAAGGGTGATATTCAACTTTGGTTTCGTTATCTTGAGTTTTGCAGGATTAAAAAAAATGGCAGAATGAAGAAGGTAACTTTTTTCTTTCATTATTTGTAAAGAACGGGCATTAGGGCGCTGTTTGGATAAATAGCTTATTTGTAGCTTATAGCACAAGTGCTTAAACTGGTAAACACTTATGTATGATCTTGCATAAGCTATTTTTATAGCAAATGGTAAAATTAAATTAATATGTCTTTGTATATGCTATAAGCTGTTATCATAAGCTATCTTGGAGAACTTATGAAAATATGCTGAAAAAAGTTTATGAAAATTGTCATAAGCTGTTGCTATAAGTTTTCCCAAACAGGCTCACAAAACTTATGTCATTAGATAAGCTCAATTAAGCAAATCCTAACAGGCCTATAGCTTAAACACTTATCATATAAGTGCTTATTTTTAAACTGTTTACATATGATCTGCAAGCTGTTTTCATAAGCTATCCTAGAGAGCTTATGATAATAAGTTGAAAACAAGTTGGTAACGTGTTATAAGTTCTTTCTGTAAGCTCTCTCAAACAGTCTCAGGTTATTATGTCTGTTGATAAGCTCAAATAAGTCAGTTCAAAGAGACTGTATAGTGTTGACAATTTAAATTGTTTTGGTTGTACTATGTTAGAGTATGAATGTAGGAAACAGATTACTCAATGAAAGAATAGCTAATGAAAAAAACAGATGCTATAGGTAAACTTTAGTTAATCAATACATTTAAACTTGAGGTGTCTATAATTTCGCAATAGTTAAGCCTTCACAAAACTCATTCCAGCATGTTATAGATTATTGAAAGGTGACCAAGTTTAATTTCTAATATGTAGAGCAAATATTTCACCTTCATACGTTCTGCATTGATTTGGCACTAAAGTATTTGGGTTTGGATCATTTACTTATTGTATTTTTTGTACATTTGTTTTTGAATTTTTACAGGCACTTGCAAATCTCGTTAGGTTGCACCCAAAGGTTCCAGGAGTTTGGATTTATGCTGCAGCTTGGGAGTTTGATCATAACTTGAATGTTGTGGCTGCCCGTGCTTTAATGCAGGGAGGTCTTAGAGTTTGCCCAACATCAGAAGACCTTTGGGTGGAGTATCTTCGGATGGAACTCACATACATTAACAAGTTAAAGGCCAGGAAGGTTGCCTTGGGTGAGGATGAGGGAACTCTGACTCGTGATCCTAGAACTGTGGAAGAAAAACAATGGAGAGATGAAAACAAAGAGTTATTTATGACCCTTGATGAAAAAGAGGAAAATGACGTTGCAAATGTTGAACCGGATGAGTCCAAGAAGAACAAAGAATTATTTGCTGAGCATGGTATGAACCTTTTTCGAACTGTCTATGGTGGAGCAATAGAAGCCGTCCCTTCAAGTCTCAATCTTAGAAAGAGATTTTTTGAAATATTGGAGGGAACAGAATTATCACATTACGAAGATATGTGCGAGGAGATACTGAACGACATGAAGAGGGATTTTTCAACTGAGCCAGAATTCTGGGACTGGCTTGCAAGACAAGAATGCAATGTTGAAGCTGTTCACGAGACTAACCAAGAAATTATAATTCCTCAGGTGCAAAAGGCAATTCAGGTACGAATATGTAGGATCTACTTAACCCATTGGGCTCATTATCTTTTCCTTGATGTCTTTTATGGTGGCTGAGATTCATGAGTGCTTTAACATGAAACTAGGAAAATTCATCATGTTATGATTTTGTAGTTTACTATGGTAACCCATTTTTCCGTGTTTAAGTATTAGGATGGTTTGATAGAGGGTGCCACAACATTTTTCAATGCCTCCTTTTTTCTTGTGCCTATATTGATCTAACAAATCATTGGGTTCTGGCTTTGATCTGTTGCAGGTTTATGAGGAGGCTTTGAAAAGCGTGCCTTCAGGAACTATGTTTAGTTTGTATGCAAATTTTCTAATGGGTATTGTAGCTCCTAAAGATGAAGAACCCAATATAGATGGGCCATACATATCACATCTCCTGTCAATATTTGAAAGGGCTGAAAGCATCGGAACCATCACTGATGATCTTGCTTGCAAGCATGTCTCCTTACATTTGCAGTTGAGACAATTGGATGAGGCCAGGAAACTGGTAGCAAAGCTTTGCAGCGGGAAACTTGCAGAATCAGTGCAGTTATGGGAATTAAGGGTTTCTATAGAAATTACATGCATTACACAAAGTTCTTTGTTGCCCAGTGATACTGATTTGTTATCCCTTTTCGAACTCCTTAGACAAATTTTGACCAAATTTCATGTTTCAAAATCAGAGAACTTGTGGCTAAAGGTATGTTGTCACCACTTATCTCTTATTTTTATTGCTATGTCTTGTATAAAATGTGCTCCAATCAAAAGGAATAAACAAATACTTTATTAATTAAACACTAGTGTGAATCAACCTCTTGCAAATGCAAGATGTGACTAATAATAGATCTGTGATGGGTTTAGAACACCTGGTTGTCTTTTATCCCTTGATCATTGGATTTTTGAGCAATTTCCTGCATAGAATTACCTGACTTACTTTTTTACATATGGTGTCCGAATGCTTTCCCAGTTGAAGACTAAATGTATTGTTCTATATTTTTTTGCTTAATTGTACTCTTAACCCCCTAGTTTTTCAATTGAGCGATTTTGGCCCTCCACATTTACCCCATTTATGATTTTCTAACCCCCCCCCCCAAACTCAGATTTTAACTTGTATTAGCTGACGTGTGATTTTAATGCAATATGTTTCATTCCTGTTGGCCAGAGTGGGCATTTTAAAAAATTATGTAAAAATAGAAGTATTAATAATTAAATACCCTTATGTGACTTGTTTTCTGCAAAAAATGAAACATGTTCAACATTGGAAAGTACTAGTTCTTTGATAACCAGCTTAAGATTCAAGTTGAAGGATATGATGTGAATGAAAGGTTAACGAAGGCAAGAAGCAAGGTGCTCTCTGCATTGTCTATCAATGAGGCTTGCTCATCCAGAGAAATATATAGATGAGGGGAAGACTACTACTCCTGAAGTTAATATTATCACTGTGTTTTCTCGGACAATGTTGTAGTTGCGTCTGTTGTGGTTAACTCAACATCAAAAAATACAAAGGACTTGTAGAAGCATGTACGTGTGTCGGTCACAACATGAAAACACGCATGGTTCCACGGTTCCTTTGCATTCTTTGTTGCCGAGTTAACCACAACAAATGCAGTTATAACATTGCTTGAGAACAACAGTAAACATTAATTTCAGGAGGAGTAAGCTTTCCCTCATCTATATATTTCTCTGGATGAGCAATCCGCTCTTCTATTAGCCTCATTAATAGACAATGCAAGCTCTTTATAATGGACTTGGCGGCAATCAAACTTAAGAAAGCACCCTGCTTCTTTGCCTTCGTTAACTGCTCATTCACATCACATCACATCCTTCAACTTCTGAATCTTTAGCTGGTTATCCCAAGACTCTTTTCCATTGCTGAACATTTTTTGTTGTTTTGTAAAAAACAAATCACGCGAAAGTATTTAACTATTAATACTTTATTTTTAAATATCCACTCTGGCCTATAAGAACGAAACACATTGCAATTAAATGACACATCAGCTTATCCAAAGTCATAATCTGAGTGGGGGATAAAAAATCAAAAAGAGATCAAATGCGGGGGGCCAAATTCGCTCAATTGAAGCTAGAAGGGGCCAAAATCGCACAATTGAGGGCAATTAAACCTTTTTTTAAGTTGGATTTGATTAATTTTTCTTGCATTAACAAAGTATTTGCCATTTGAAACCAAAGTTGGTGTTTGTTTCTCAATGTCTTATTTTCTATAAAACAATAAATTTCTTTCTGCCTTGACTTGTATGTATTTAAACATGATGCATCTTCATTATGTTGAAAATATTTCTGCTTACTCCCTAAATTCTGTTATTAATTATGCATGCATTTTGAATTTATTTTCTTCAGCCTGAATTTAGTTTTCCTTCACCTGAATTATTTTGTATAGTGTTAAAAGTTTGAAATTCGTAAATTTGTTCATCTCTCTAACTGTAACTCAATACAGGCCCTTAAATTTTATGCAAGTCATAGACGATACTTTGATAAGCTGGTGGAGATTTCTGTTCTTTCTTTGGCTAGAGATGGTGGTAGTGAAAGTGGATTTTCGCTTTCATCTGCCATTGTTAGTTTTATGCTTCAAAAGGATGGAATTCACAAGGCCAGAGATATCTATAAAAGGTATGAGCAGTGGAATCAGTGTGGGGTATTATCTTCCATAGTATGCTGTATGGGATTTCTATCTTGTATCTGTTATAATTCCTCAACTATTTTACAATGCAGATATCTAGCTTTACCGCATCCCGGCCTTGCATTATATAAGAAGTGCATTGAGCTGGAAGCAAACCTTGCATCAACAGGAGATAAAAATAGTCTCGCAAATGCCAGGAAATTATATGAATCTGCACTAGCAACTTATGACCAAAATGTTGACTTTTGGCAAGACTACTATCGCATGGAGGTCAAGGTATCAAAATACATGTATTTAATTGGTCATGTATTTAGTTTTCAATTACTTGTTGGATTTCTTTTGTACCTGGATAGTTTATCAATCAAATCAAATAATGCATATATACCTATTTTTTTGGGTTTTGATCTTGCAGATGGGAACATCACAACAAGCTACCGCTGTCTATTGGCGTGCTAGGAAAATACTTAAAGATGCCAGTGAATTTATTGCTTCCCCAGATTTGTGATAATTTTTCAATTAAGAGCATGACTATCCGAGTTCAATTTTGACCACATATTAAGTTCAATTTGCTTTTTCTTTCTAAGAAGTCTAGCTAGACTAAAATGTGTTTTTCCTACTCGAGTGAGGATGGAACTTCCCCTGTATTTTTACTTAAGGTATTGGTAATGAGAAATATGTTAAATGTATCATGTGTATTCTTATACACTGGAGCCAGATACTGAGTTTTTTGAATGTGATCGTGTCATGTTGCATTTGTAGGCATCATCAGTTGTAGGAGGGAAAATAGTGTAAGTGAATCGTTTACTACGAAAGGAAATTTTTAGGGTAATGGATTTTGAAGATTAATTTAAATGAAACAATTCTGTTTTTTTGCTTGGATCAACTGATAGTTATTTATTTATTTTGGTCAAATAGCCCAACCCTGCATATATAATGACTGAGGTGTTTGTAGTTCGAACCCTAACCCTGCATATATAATGGCTTTTACCGTACATATAAGGTGACAGGTGACATTACTGCTTAACAAATGTACGAAATTGAACTAAAACAATGATATACATAAAATACATGGTTTCTTTTCATTTGTATGAAAAAAATAGGAAAATTAGACTATTTAGTTTTTTCTGTTTTTCTTCATAATGATCCCATTTGATACGAATTGTTACCCTAGCCAGCAAATGTGAAACACAGCTCTACATGGATTGTTGAGAAAAGGTAAACATGATCTGATCTCATTGTCTATACTCTTGGCCACTGTGGACTCACTACCTGCAATAGCGAATTCAAGTTTATTATCATATCTGGTAAGCGTATAGACATATGGTAACCCTTGTTATGCAAATAAATTTTCTAAATATCATAGTAACAACAAAATGTAAATTACTGACCTCAAGTGTGCTAAAGACTAATCGCATTCGACTAGCAACAACTGACGGTGTCTCAGCTTCACCCATCACTGCTGTTTGCTCTAATTGAAGAGTCTTTACAGGAAGCCTTCAATAAACACATAGTAACCAGGTAAAGAACAATTCACCCACTAAGTGTGAAAAAAACATGAAACTCAAAGCACTGTATCTTACCAAGCCATTCCCTTCATAAAATATGCATTTGCTATGAGAGCACAAAATCCTTTCCACTGAAGTCTCACTTCATCTGACACAGGAGTTGTTGATGACCATCTAACAATAGTTGGTGGGGGTGTACACAAGATGGTGATGAATATAATGCTTAACCACAGAATGCACTCATCAATCTGCATCACACAAAAACATGCCGAATAAGTTAACTAAGATATTTAGCTGAATTCATGACTTCAGAAAATCATCTGCAGCAACAAAGTCAGAAGTGATTAGAATCATAGACCTCATTAGATATGATTTTAGATTTCAAGCTTGTGCTCCCACCGTAACTTTGCATCGCTTCAATTTCAAAGCCAGAGTCCTTGATGTCAGTAAGCTCTTTCCTTAACCCCTCATCAGTGCACCCAAGTTCATATGCATTCACCCCAGCAGTGATGAACTCCTGAAAACGAAAAACGTAAATCGCCTCTTATTGGAATATAAGGAAAGAACCAACCAACAAAAGATGTAAATGAAGCGTGTGAAGTGTGCATGTTGAGTTATATAGGAAAGGGATAACTAGCTAAATTAGTTTGTTCTGTAAACTATTGTTAAGATAGAAACTATAGAAGAACACAGAAGAAGAATGCACAGACAGATTTTATGTGGTTCATCAAATATAATCTAAATTAACAAAGTGTTTATAACTGCATGTTTAGATTGACGGTGAATGTGGCATAGTACATATATATTGCCACCGTGATTTTTGCAAAAGTTGCCATTTGAAGATTAAACAAGATCACAGTATCGTTGGATTTTACCAAAATCACCACAAATCCAAACATAGAGTTTCTTATTGCTTTGCCAGAGAACTAACAAGAGAGTTCAAATTCAGCATGATACAATGTACAATCCTATTACACTTAATTAAACCAGCTCAAAACTATAAGGAATGCATAAAAATGGGGTTGAACTGCAAAATATCAAGCCTCATTATAATTTGGGTCTGCCTATTATAACAATGTACAATTTCGTTAATTTTCGTGTATATCAACTGGTGTACAATTCATTTGAAAATAAGAAATAATTTTTCAAACTCTTAAAATTTAATAGTAGTTGTATATTTAGAGGCGGTGGACATACTTTTAGATTGTCACCTCCACCACGATCATTGAAATTCCTATATCTCCTGAACAAGGTGATGGCTATGTTGCGTGAAGAACGGTACTCATCATTAGATGACATTGAGTCATGTGATCCACACTGCTGCAATATATATCATGCCAAAAGCATATCAATCACTAAAAGAAAAGACTAATAATAAATATCAAATGGACCAAAGTAGATGAAGAATTGAGGTAACATAGCATGCTTAATTACCAGGCATTTGTGTCGCTTTTCACAATTCCAAGAGAAGGATGAACTAAGAAATATGTTACTTCCATAAGGTTTAGGAAAAGCAGGATTGGAATTTATGAAATTAACATTATTGATCTTGTATGAATAATATGTTTGTTGCGTTGAAGGTGAGTCTTGGTATAAATGGAAATTTAGAATAGCTCTTGGAGCATAAACCGTTAACATGTTTGAACCATGATATAATATGATATTGCTACCTTCAAAATAACCAAGAAATGAATTAATATATAGAAAGAAGTGGTTTATTATTAAGAGAAATATAAGTAAATGAAATAAGGGGGATGGGATTGGACAGGGAGAGTGATATACCTGTTTGAGGGTAAGCATAGGTTTGAGCAGAAATAAGGAAAATAGAGAAATATGAGTGAGACGGGGAATAAACAGAACCACAAATTGCATGCTTATAAAGAAGAGAAAAAAAAAAAACCACGAATTGTATGAATGGTTTCTGGCCGCCAAGGATCGTTTTCATCTCCCTCGATAGATATTATTTCCCAATCTATTTTTGGAACTATCCACCACTCTTTTCAAATTTAGTTTCTCACTCTTTGCATTTTAATAACAAAGACTAAATTGTATTTTATATTTATATGGTTTAACGAAGAAAAAGTGATGATGATTTATTTTATTATTTCTTGCTATTTTTATCTCCATACCACTCCTATAGACAATAGTTACGTGTACTGTACATAAACAGATCAATATTTCATTTTTAACTTCTCTTCTGCCATGATTAAGATTTAAGAGGACTTGACAAAGTGTTCTTTTCAACCAATTTTTATTATTTTTAAATAACAGAATAATAAAAGAGTACGCAATATGTTATATCTATTTTTATTACATACTCTACGTTTTTTTATTGAAACATAACACTTTTTTTTATAAGAGAAAAATATCATTCTCTATGTTTTTTTCTGTGAAAGAATCATTTTCAATGTTAATGACCAATATTTATTTATATTTTTGGAAGGGGTTGCGATGTTGCGTAACTTAACTAATTTGAACCAAGAGATTAAATGACAAATTATTATCAATATCATCTAATTAAAATACTTAATATCTTTAAAATTTTATAAATATTTCTCTAGGTATATATCAACCATGATTTTTTTTTTGTCCATATTAACCTTCGGATTTTCAGGGTGAAGTAAACCTTGATAATATGAAGTTCGGTTAAAATAGTAAGAATTAAGTAAGTTATAGTTTAACTTTGAGTTCTTGAACGATTATTCAAGATTAACTATAAATAAAAATGTACGTTCTCAATGTGTAACCAAAATATGTTTTTTTTAAGCATGTAACAAAAACATGTTACTATTAGATATTTGGATTAGTATTCTAAAAAATAAATACAATATTACAATGAAGTGTTATACATTATAGAATGTCTTTAAAGTTATTTACTTGTTGGTGCATGATTATTGAGTTCAAGAAAAAAGTATATTTTTTCTCCATTTATTTTATCGTGTGACATTTCAATTTCAAGTAACAAAGTTCATTTGTGTTGCGCTACGTGAAGATATCAATTTTTTTTGTTTTTTTATGGTTTCTTTGTCGACACTACTGGTTCTCACTTCTCATGCATCATACAAATTTCAAGTTATATAATCAAGAAAATATGAAATCACGTTAAAAATACCCTCCAACTTTTTAGATTTCAGACGCAAGTGTGGAGGAGGGTGGAAAAATCAACCTCTTGTGTTTTACCCAAATAGATTCGTATCTGAAAAAAGAAGGCCTAAAAAGTATGTAGATTCACAGGCCCGTTTTCATATATTAAGTACTTGAAAAATCTTACTCTTACCCCCAGATCTAGTCCCTATATCTCACAAAACTTTATGAAATTCTAGAAGAACACCTTTTGAAGTTATCATGTTAAAGATATAAAAAGTTTCTACCATCATTTAACAATATTTAATCTCTGTCGGAGGATAACCCTATGAGACAAAAATATAAAAATTAAATGACTAAAATTCCAAAACTAAAAATAAGAGGACCATAATCCTAAGGGATAAATATATGTTTAATATCACAATGAATGCAGAATTTAGAATTCAATTAGTGTGTGTAATATTGCAAAAACAAATTCACGACGACACAATGATTATGACAAACTTACCGCGATAATAAACATGCATTACAATGGATACCAAAACGGTGATTAATCCTACATTTAATTTCATATTATTAAGTATGATCCACCCTGGACAACCAATATGAAACGATTCCTCTAAAAAAACAATAAGAAACGGCGAAATGAATTTGGTGGAGTAAATGCGAATCTAATAGATCTTTAACTTGAATGGTTTAATCACAAATGAATAGTCGAGATTAATTAGAACGTGAATATGAATGGGACAGGGATGGCAAAAAAGAAGAGGTGAACCGTTGGATCGGATACATCAAGTGCATTGCATTAGAGAGATGGTGAATGTGATGATGTTGGTACACCACTCACTAAGGATTGGGTATCACTCCATTTGGGACACTCACTCAACTCAATCTCAATCTCAATCTCAATCTCAATCTCATCTCAAACCCACCAAGTCCTATTTATTTATTTAATATTTATTTTTATGTCCAAAACCAACGTGAGCCTCTGTTTCGTTTCATTTCAGGAGAGAGGGTTCTTCTTCTCCATTGTGCTGATTTGATTCCGAATTCAATTTCTGTCAGTGCTTCTTTTCCTTAATTACTTTTACTCTCTATCTCTCTCTTCATGATCTAACGATATTTATACTTAATTTAGATCTACACAATTCATTTGTTGCCGCGTTATAATTAATGACATTGATTGAATTTAATTATTTACAATTTTGTGACAACTGCAGATATTTTTCTTAAGAAAATGAGAGGGGGCTTGTGGCAACTTGGCCAATCAATCACTCGCCGTCTCGCCAAAGGAGATAAGAAGGCTGTTGCTCGCAGATGTTTCGCTACCGATTCTGAGCTGAAAAAGACAGTTCTTTATGACTTCCATGTTGCTCATGGTGGTAAGATGGTTCCATTTGCTGGATGGAGCATGCCTATCCAATACAAGGATTCAATCATTGACTCAACCTTAAACTGTAGACAGAATGGTAGTCTTTTCGATGTTGCCCATATGTGTGGACTAAGCCTCAAGGGAAAGGATGCTGTTTCATTCCTTGAGAAGCTAGTCATTGCTGATGTTGCTGCTCTTCCACCTGGAACTGGTACATTGACTGTTTTCACCAATCAAAAGGGAGGGGCTATCGATGATTCCGTCATTACTAAGGTCACTGATCATCACATTTACTTGGTTGTCAATGCCGGGTGCAGAGATAAAGATTTGGCTCATATTGAAGAGCATATGAAGGCGTTCAAGGCCAAAGGTGGTGATGTGTCGTGGCACATTCACGATGAGAGAACTCTACTTGCTCTACAGGTCATTTAATTGTACATTAGCATCATGCTAGCCAAACACACTTTTAACTTGTTTTTTGTTTCATATATAGTACCTATAGCATCATGGAAATATTCTTTCAAGTGTATTTTCCTTTTTCTTTCAATCTTTTTTCTTGTTAAGTTTCCTCCATCTGTTTCACTCAAAATGGCTGTAATGTGCTCTAGAGTCTAGACACTAAAGCAATCAATGATCATTAGGAGTTGATCCAGTACGGAAGTACACTCTAAGGTGCCCTGCACCCTAACCTGTGTAACTTTTGGTTGCACTCAGTGTTGTCAAATAGTGACTATAGCATGATGAAATTTGAACAAATTGCTATTGTTATGCGATATGCTAATCACAGTACAAAGTGTTATCAAATAGCGGTGCTATTGCACTTGTGGTCTAGCCGAACTTGAACATACTTTTGTAATTCTGCGATTGACAACATTGAGTGTAGCATGATACATACTTTGTTTAGTCTGGTCATTAAATGATTCGAATTTAATTTAGGTTGTTTGTACTTGTACCTCACTGTAACGAACATCAATGAAGTTTTTCTTATTGTCTTTGGAAGCAGGGTCCCCTTGCTGCCCCTGTTCTTCAACATCTGACAAAAGATGATTTGAGCAAGCTATACTTTGGGGAGTTCCGTGTGTTGGACATCAATGGCTCGCAATGCTTTCTCACACGAACAGGGTATGCTTCCTTTTTTTGTGGGTGTGTGGTTTTCTTCTACCAAAATTAGCAGTTTATTCTTAGAAGTTCATCTGATTTACAGTTATGTTTCCTTAAATTCCTTGTTGTGTCACTTTGACTATCTTGTCTTTCCTATCACTGTAATTTTCTTTTGTTGAATAAATGAGTTTAATTAGAGGTGTTCATGAATTGACCCAATCTGATTTAAATCACTAAATATGACCTGACAAATCGAAAACAAAAAAACATGTTTATTTGATTTTTTGGGTTACATTTTGAAGTCTGATTCGGTCCAAATCAAACTGAACTTTTTAAACTCATAGAATTTGTTTTAACTTAGATTGTTATGATTTAAAACACAAACTAACAATAAACTGATTTTATTTATATTTTAAATCCAAATCTAAATTATAAAATGTATATAAGTTATACACATGAAATCACAACACCCTGATATACTGTGCATTTCAATGTTTTATTTATCATCTGTTATAAAACAAATAAAGTTAAATAAAATAGTTCATTCATTCCAATCACTTTATATTACCCATTGATTGGATGTTAATTAAGGAAACTGAATGATGCAATTTTTTCTTTCTTTCTCAAAGGAAGACATAATCCAACTCTCCAATACCTCTGTTAGATATAGTTGGATATTTGTTAAAGAAAGTTGGTTATAATGGTTAGTATTAGTTGCAAGTTAGTTTAGTTTGGATCACTATGCTTATATTTTTTTTTGTATGTTTGTGTTATTGTCTCATAGGGACACTTCATTTATTATCCCATTGTTTGTACAATGCATACATTATAACACACTCTATAACGGGACTTGCAGGTACACTGGAGAAGATGGATTTGAGATCTCAGTTCCTTCAGAGCATGGAGTAGATCTTGCCAAGGCAATACTTGAAAAATCTGAAGGGAAAGTAAGACTGACAGGACTTGGTGCTAGAGATAGTTTACGCCTTGAAGCTGGATTGTGCCTGTATGGCAATGACATGGAACAGCACATTACACCAATTGAGGCAGGACTGACATGGGCTATAGGTAAGAGGAGAAGAGCAGAAGGTGGTTTTCTAGGAGCTGATGTTATCTTGAAACAGCTCGCAGATGGTCCTTCCATAAGGCGTGTCGGTTTCATTTCTTCTGGTCCACCTGCTAGAAGCCACAGTGAGATTCAAGATGAAGGAGGCAACAACATTGGTGAAGTCACTAGTGGTGGATTCAGTCCTTGTCTCAAGAAGAACATAGCTATGGGATATGTCAAATCTGGATTGCACAAAGCAGGTACCAAAGTAAAGATCATTATTCGAGGAAAAGCGAATGAAGGAGTTGTCACAAAGATGCCATTTGTACCCACAAAATACTACAAGCCTACATAATTCCCTTGAGCATTTCTCCTTTGTTGACTAATTTTCCTACAGAGTGTTACATTACATAAATGTTAATGTCATTATTATGTTTCTCACATCAAGTACAAGGCTTCATCTTGGTTAATAACTCAATTTCATTTTAAACATTGTACTTCTTGAACTTGATGTTATCATGAAATTTTCCTATATCTTTTATCCATCGTACTGCACTATAGGAAGTAGAACAATACACACTATAGATTTATGAAGACCATTGCAATGTGTCCTATGTGCTAGTTTCTCTAAAAACAAAAATCATCAACTGCACGTTATCTAAGAAACTGCTTGTGTTGAAACAAGGGAGTTGGGTTCTAATGTCAGCCCGACATTCACATCATCTCTGGGGCACAACGATGTTCATGTTCTAAAGTTTGACACAAAGCTCCCAAGCCACGATTCACAGCATTCTATGACAATCCCACCGTTGGGAATTTATGGCCTTTGGACTGCATTAATTTCAAGCATTTCCTACTTACATCAATACTATATTTTTCTACGGTCCAACTCTACTGCCTTCTTATATAGTTCAATGAAGCTAATTCATGATAGGGGTAAGAGTATTTTGTAACCAGTTTTTCATTCATTAAATATTAGCTAGTGATAAAAGACTAAATCAAAACAATATAATAATATTGTTCGAAATTAGAATTTTAATGAATTTACCTGTATAATTTGCTTGACTGGATTTATAGGAAACAATGTAAAACCATTTTTTTATTAAAAAAAATAATACCATTTTTATTAAATTTGTCTGAATTTTATTAATATTTGAAAAAGAAAATGTTTTTAATTTTTAGACTTAATAAAAAACTATCGTCTGTACCACAAAAAAACTAACGTCTTGTTAACCATAAAAAATTAAAAACGAAAAACTAGCGTCTTGTTTTCACTTTGTTTCATGTTTTTAAATCGTTGTATAGCAAATTTTAGGCAAATATTTATATATCAGTTGTTAGTTATGTTAATATTTTCTCTGTTATTAAAGTTTGAACTCCGATCATTTAACTTCTCTTAGTTCAAACTTCTTGAGCTATCTAACCCTCTATTAGTATGGAGAATTTCTTAATAATCACAAGAAACCTCAATTTTCACTTTGCTACTCAACGATAACTTATAGGCTAAGTTATATCTTCACAAGTCTATATTTGAAAAAAGACAGTCAGATAATCTTAGGTACGAGTTTTATAGTTTCTTCACAAGAATTTGGTGTGTTTTAATTAATCAAAGGATAGAAATCAAATTCTTGAACAAAATTCACACTATAATATTTACCTTAAACATTTTTTTTTGAATAACCTTAGACATTTTTATTATTCTTAGTTCTGACTTCGCAACAAAAGGAAATAGGATTGTGGACTTGTGATGGATAATAATAGTTATGAAAATCTAATTCTTGAACCTACTTGGTCTAGTCTAATTTATTGTATGGCTATATCATTGAATAAATGATTCGACAATGATCGACTCAATACTCAATTTACATAAAAGAATGAAAAACACGGTTTTGAATAGTTGAGTTGCATACTAGTATTAAATAAATACTCACACTAAGGTCCTTTCTCAATCACGACCACAAAATTATTCATTAATTAGTGTTCACCCCATGAATGGCTGCTGCCTCATCAGAGAATTGTATAGTCAAGGCTGAGCATTGGAAGGTATAAATGTAATATTGATCTATCCTTTTTATCTCTTCAAAACCCTCTGATCCAATAGAAATTCCGTATAATGACTTTATTTACAAGTTATTGTTACAAAATGGACTTTTTAGAACTTGTGGTTGATCTAACACAACTTCACAAAACCGCTTTGTGAGGTGAGTATAACCCCCACTTATAAATATTTGTCCATGTCATCCCAACCAACACATGCCTCTTTGACACACCAGTTCACTCCCAACACTATTGAGCTTTGTGCGTGGATATAAATGATGGATGGTCTGATAGCAGATGACATAACGATGACTCTGATACTACAATAAAATTTGTGGTTAGACCTAACACAACCTCACATATTATCTTTCAATCAATGTGAGACTCTTTACCATCAAGATTTTCACAAATCCTCATTAGATATCGTGACAAAATTTTCATTTTCGACAATACATTTCCACTAAACTCAAGATTTTGTTACATAAATTTTAAAAATATAATTAATTTATTTTGAAGGAAAAAAAGTATAATTAATATGATTTTTTTTATATAATATAATTAGTATAATATAATTTATAAAAAAGTATTATATAATTTTTTAAATGATCTTTTAGTCTCATTTCTTTTGAAGGGGTCTTTTAGTCTCTCATATTAATTAATTTTTTTTTGAAAAATGATATATTAATAATGCTTAGTGTCTAATAGGACTAAATTCTAATGTTCGTTTGGTTACTATTGAGAGATAGACTTTAGTTGATTACATATTTAATAAATGACTTGGACGTTAATGTTGTAGATTTGTATACATTTGTATTTCGGTCATTTTAATTTTATCATATTACTTATATGCATTTTTTATGACACAATCAATAATTCAATTCATTTTCAATCAGGCCTTGCTCTAGCCTCATTAGGGGTCATTACTTCTTTGCCTGCTTATGCGTTTATAGCGCAAGACTTTACTACTCAAGTTGCGTTATATACTCATTATCAATATATTGCAGGATTTATTATGACAGGGGCTTTTGCTCATGGAGTGATATTTTTTATTCGCGATTACAATCCCGAACAGAATGAGGATAATGTATTGGCAAGAATGTTAGAGCACAAAGAAGCTATCATATCCCACTATTAGCTTGTGTGATGTGAATCTGTTTAAAAATTCATCTTTTTAAGTTTTTAACAATGTTGAATATGTAGTTGTATTTAATGTAATATATTAATTTGAATGAAGTAAAACACATTATTGAATGTATGCGTAAAATTATTACATATTAATTGTGTATATAAACACTTCTTTGATTTAATTTAAGAAAAACCTTTGACCTAAATACACACCCCGTTATGTTGTAGCTTTGAGAAGTCAAATATATAAGTTTTCTAGACAGAATTTACAAGAGTACTAAAGAAATTCCTCTAACAAAAGAGTACTAAAAAAGTTTTTTTTTTTTTTGTTTTTTTGAACAAGCTAAAGAAATAAATTCTTAAATATCGTAAGAGACCAAATATTGATTCTTGAACATCCCATTAACCATAAAGGAAGTATACACTCATTAATGTAAAACTAAACTTGAATTTCACACATATAATTAAAAAATGAATTTAATGAATCAATGTTATGTGCAATTGAAACAACTTGCTCTCTAATCCAGCTACATTAGTTTCCTTGTGTCATACGCAATTAGAACAACTTGTTAGCAAATTCATCAACATCAATTCCTTTCATTCGACGAGAACTTGATTTTGAAGCAAGTTCTCTCATCTCAGAAACACTTCTTCCCAACATCAAACCCATTTTCATTTCAAATAACTCTCCATTTTCTCTCATCTCAAAATCTTTCTCTTCCAACGTTTCATCAACAGTCTCTTCCAACAGCTTAAAGAATCCACCACAATTTCTATACATTTCAAAAACCATACCAACTTGTCCACCATGTTCAAAAGCATTCCCTATAGCACCCAATGAACCAGCCATTAAAGCAACTATAGCTGCAACAGAATTGTTTCCTACACATGCAGAACCTATAGCTGCAATTCCAGTGAGTAATGGACCTGCTATTGCTAAACTCTTGTTAGCCTTTAATGCTATATTTCCAAGTCTTTCATAATCTTCAATATCTTTCTTTTTCACAACTTCAATAACTTCTTTCAATTCCATTTCCAATTCTTCACTCCATCCATTAGTACTATTTTTCTTCTTCATCTTTCTTTCTACAACATTTCCTTCTTTTCTTTTTGCAGGCCACCAAACAGCAGGTTTATATTTTGCAGGAAATTTTTCGAGCATAACACCTAATAAAGGAAGTGGATAAGCTTTGTCAAGTGCCAAAACTTTTTCCATGAAACACTTCACATCTTGTTCTGTTTGATTTCCAAGAGCAATTCTGTTTTCGATTTGGCTTCGAAGCTGTTTGAACAATCTTGTAGCGTTTCTTTGTTCCTCCGCGAGTTGCGAAGGCTGAATTTTGTTCATGATAAGAAGCATACTTGTTGCTGCAGAAAACAAAAGTGTGGATGATAGTTTAAGAGCCAAAAGTGGTGCTCCAATAGCACTACTTGCTGCGGCGACACCGGTTAATGTTGTAGCAGTAAGTGTGATCATGTTGATGTTGTTTAGAAGTAGGTTGTTCCAATTCTGTCGCTGTTCGCTGAGGTTGTTGTGCATTTCAATTCTGTCGGATACAGAATCTAAAATAGCATAGAGTTGCATGGTAGAGTTGTTTGAGTTTGAGATTTTTGAATTGGAGACATTGTTTTGATCATGTAATAATGGGACTGATTCTGAAAATGTTGTTAATCCATCATCATGCTTTCTAGTAGGAATCTTAGGGACATAGAAATAATTATTGGTGATTGTAGCATTAATAACTGATCTTCTTATAGGAATAGAAGAAGAAAATGTTGTTGAGGTATGTATGGAGGCCAAAGCCATGTAATGAAAAATATTAATTTGAAGAGTATAGTTTATTTTTGTGTATATTGTGTTTTGGTGGTATGTATGGTGGTATTTATAATAATAATAATATTGATATAAATAACCAAAAACAAAGGGGGAAAAGTCAGAATCAAAATAAAGACAGAGGAGACTGACCAATATTAATTGACCTAGTCCTGTTCAAAATTTCCAGCCAGGTGCTTGGCTTAGGTCTCAACATGCGACATAGTAAGATTAAAACCAACTTCATAACTTTTCTTTAATCAATAATAGTTTACATGAACACTATCTCAAAACTCATCAGAATTAGATAAATCTCAAAGTTTAAAATGTATTTTAAAGCTACTTCAAATTCACCAACTAAAAACAAACTTCTTACCAACTTAACCCAACCTTAATTGACAAATAGCTTTATATATATTAGTCTTATTACTAGCTAATAGAATACTAATTCCTTTTTATTTAAAAACCATTAACTTTTCTTTTTAAAAAACAAACAAACCAAGACCTTTTACTTTTTCAATCTTAAACACATAAGCGGATGCTTTTTCACACATAAAAGAGCTATCACATGATTTTAAATGCAAAGACAAAAACTACATAAATGACTTAATCCAAAATTATGTCTTGCAATTATTAATGATACATTTCACTCATTTTTTGGACAAACAATGACACTGATAAATAATGATACATTGTTTTGAAGCGTATTTTTATTTTGGTACAATGTTTTAAAGCGTATTTATTAAATGAAAAAGTTTATTTTCAACATATAAATAATCATACATGTGTTTTGAAGTGGTGTCTTTATAAAAAATGGTGTGTGTATATATATATATATTAACATTCATTGTAATAAAAAATTATTACCGTCTCTAAATATATTTTCTTTTAAAAGATTAGCAGTTGGATTGAAAACTATTATAGCACAGATAATTTTTATAAAATTTGACATCAATAAGAAATCATCTAATATGTTAATAAAAAATCATTTGATAACATAGATCTTTGTGGGATGAGGAGTTTGATTTTTTATTAAGCTTGTCGTTGTTCTTCTTTGGCAAGGACATGTTATTAATATATTTAACCTTTTCAAATAAAAAAATATTAGTGAAAATGATTAAAGAAACTTAAACATAGACAAATGTATCGGTGAATAAAATAGACACATGAAGTGTTCAAGATGGATAGAAGACTGATGCTGCAAATAACCTTTTATAATAAGCCATTTATTGTCTGGTAAGATAGGACAATGTCATATATAAATCATTTTTTAAGTGAAGTCAATCGATTTCCAAATGTTTTAGACACCTCTTCTGTGGAGGAACCTCTTAATGTTATTTTTCCTTTTACTATAATTTGGTCAATTATTAGTTTTAATTTCATTCTAGTCCTAGTCCAAGTATAAAAAAAACGAGGTTTGGTAAGTTGAGAGAAATCTAATACTTGCACGTCACGTGAAAGGCATACATTACAAATAAACAAAACATTCTAATTAATTGATTAAAACCCAGTCAACAAAAATTTACAATCAATTAAAATAAGCACATGACCTTTCTAAGTGACATGGACTTTGTTGCACAAAATATAATTTTATCGAATGGAGGGTACTATTTAATAAGGGATATACACAAAAAATAAATGATGGATCTTATCATTAAATTGTTGTATCACCATTAATTAATTTATATTTTGGATATAATTTTTTATGCCTTTATCTCTTTTAATAGAAGAAATTGAAAATATCTCAAAAATGGAAAGGATCCTAACTAAAAAATAAGACTAAATATGAGAAAAAGAAAAAAGAATAAATGTATTAATCCGATATTTTATCCTAGCAAAATAATACATCTATAAACCAAATACATGTAACGTTTTTACTTATATGTAAAGTCAAACATTTCAGAAGACAGAATGTATATATATGCTATTTGATATTTGTTTTCATCTCCAAAACAGTAAAATAAAACTTTTAGTTAGGAGTTTTTTATCAATGGAAAAAAAAAACTATGGTTTAATGAAAGATACCTCCTATAGTATCAACATATAACTGATACAAGAAGCACACAAATATAAATGTCTAATGTCATTATCAAAAACACCTTTAAATTTGACCAACCAATCAGACGTAAGAGTTTCCTTCTCATATAGTGTGTATAAGAACAACGTTGCAGTCTCTAGTCACCAGAGATCTAATGTAATCAACAATCACAAAATATGGATGAGTATGCATAACTTCCTCTTTGATGAATTTTATTGCGGAGATAGAATAGAGATCATGAATGAACAAAACGTCCATAACATCACATATTTTAACCTTAAGGTCCCGTTTGATGGTCAGGATAGGATAGAGGCAGGATATGATATAAAACTGGATAGAGATAGGATATGATAAAGACATGATAAATATTAATCCTATGATGTGTTTGATGCGCACATGATAACAAACATGATATCATTATAATTAAATGAAAAATTGCTCTCATAATTAATTAAATATTATAAAAATTGCATGTTATTAATTATTATGGAAAATACATGCTATCATTATTTTAAAAATGACAATATTTTAAAAATGGCAGAATATCAAGATAATAAATAAGGAATATCTTCTAATCCTGTCAGGATAATTCCTAACCCAGCCTATACTCAGGATATAAATTACAAAGGAAAGTTAGGATAAGATAAGAAAATGGTTTATTTTATCCTATCCTTTTGGTGCATCAAACATAAGATTTAAGCAGGATATGATTAATGTATCATATCATGTCTCCCTATCATATCATGACCATCAAACAGACCCGTAAGAGACTTTAACACTATATCTCTATTTAATATCATACTATAAGACTAACATTCCCACTTGAATTCCTCCAACACTTTCTTTCACTTCTTGGTCTGTCGCATAATCTGTCATGCCAAATACCATGTCTATAAAATGGTTATTTACCGGAACCCATCGCAATTGGACAATTTCAATTCCAAAGAGGCTAACTAAGTCAGGTATACTGAACTTTTCCTCCTTCAAGCTTATAATTATTGACGTTAACATCATAAAAAATTGAATAATTAGGTATGTTCAATTTCAAATAAGTTTCTAGCTTAATTGCTATAATAGTTTTTGACCAGTTTTATCGTTTATCACGGGTTTTGTTATAAATTGTTTCTTCAGTTGAGTACTGAAATAAAAAAACGTAGTGATTACTTAGATTGTTTAGCAAGAAATAGACTTATCATATCACGATAAAATGTAACGAAAAGAAGATAAACTTATAACGATTGAGGACATCCTAGCTAACAAGGATTTCTACCTAGCCACCGTAAAACAAGATTATTATTATTTTTTACTGGAAACTCATTGACATCACACATCACATCACATGATTCATCTTTTTAATGGAAGTATTATCATAATTAACCCCTAAAGACGAGTGAACCAAACTTTCATAACATGATCAATATCTTCTCCAACTAGCCGATATACTTCTTCACGTGAGATTATTATTATTTTTTAAATTGAAATTATTAACATTGTATTTACTATCTACTATATACTACCCTCTCAAATAAATCTACTATATACTACAAGATTGATTAAGAGAAATGATATTAGTACAATTATTTTGAGGCAATTTTGGTCAACTCTCTCACACTTATTACTTATTGTGTTCTTACTCTCTCTTGCTCTTTCTCTTTCTCTCTATTGTTTTTGATCAATAAAAGAGAAATGAACAAAGTTGTCCTAAAAATTGTCACAAAATACATGTGCATATATAATTTTTCATTGATTTAATAAACTTTCTTGTAGTAAAAAAAACTTTAGTTACTACCGAAACCTTGCTTATTTAAAGAGAAAAGTGAAAAGTGAAAAATTCAAATTATTATGCAAACACTGTTTCTCCACTTCCTTACAAGATCTAGGAGTGGATCCTACATAGAGCATTCATTTATTGAAAGTTTTTTTTTAATTAGAAATGTTAGTAGTTAATTCTTAGATATTAATATGAGCAATCCTATATTAAAGGAATCATTTATTCTTGAAATTCCACGAATATTGTTTTATGAGTGTAAAGCGTGATTGCTTAAACTGATTTGGTAATATAATCTCGGATTTCATGGAAAACAGCCGGATGTGGTATGTAATTAACCAATAAGAATCAATCATGATGGATTCTTGAATTTTTTCTTCGCTGTATCTATCATTTCCCTATTAATATTTACTCATTCATTCGAATTTGAACTTAGGACCACAAACTCCTCTAACTCTTAGTTGAAACCAATTGAACTACTCATGAACCTATTTATTCTTAAAGTTCATAGTAATATTTATATTTGAACACCTTTAATTTTCACATGCAAAAGTTTATGTTACAAAAATTAACTAATATAATGTGTGAAATAAACTTGTCACAAGTAATGAGTAGCTAAATATTATTGATTACTTAATGAAATGTGAATTACCCCCGAAGGTACAAATATCTCCATCTCTTGTCTGGAGTCTAATGCCATAGAGGACCATTGCATGCAATAAAGAACAAAAGAATATTGATCAGCAAAAAAACAGAAAAAACATAAGAATGTAATGTCATGATGAATGAAATATGTTATCTAAAATAGCTTGCTGGCAAATTCATCTATATCAATTCCTTCCATGCAACATGCAGCAGATTTAGAAGCAAGTTGTCTTAGCTCAGAAACACTTCTTCCTAACATCAATGCCATTTTCATTTCAAATATCTCACCATTTTCTCTTTTTTCCAAATCTTTCTCTTCAAGTGTGCTTTCAATACTCTCTCCCATCATCCTAAAGAATCCACCACAGTTTCTATACATTTCAAACACCATACCAACTTGTCCACCATGCTCAAACCCATTGATTGCGCAAGCCATTGACCCTGCCATCACAGGAACCATAGCTAAACAAAACCCATTATCATTTCCTACAAATGCAGAACCTATAGCTGCAATTCCAGTGAGTAATGGACCTGCTATTGCCATACTCTTGTTAATCTTCAATGCCATATTTCCAAGTCTCTCATAGTCTTCCATGTCTTTACTCTTTACAACTTCAATAACTTCCCTCATTTCCATTTCTAATTCTTCACTCCATCCATTATTACTATTTATCCTCTTCTTCTTGCTCTCTTCAGCATTTCCTTCTTTTCTTTTCGCAGGCCACCAAACAGAAGGTTCATATTTTGCAGGAAACTTTTCAAGCATAGCTCCTAACAGAGGAAGTGGATAAGCTTTGTCAAGTGCCAACACTTTCTCCAATGAAGATTCCACATCTTTCTCAGTAATAACATTACCAAGGTTGATTTTGGTTTGGATTTGAGTCCATAGTTGTTTGAACAATCTTGTAGCATTGCGCTGTTCCTCAGCGAGTTGCGAAGGCTGAATCTTGTTCATGATAAGCAACATACTAGTTGCTGCTGAAAACAGAAGAGTGGATGATAGTTTCAGAGCCAAAAGTTGTGAACCATCAACACCAGCTGCGGCTGCAATACCGGTTAATGTTGTAGCAGTGAGTGTAATCATGTTAATGTTGTTTAGAAGTAGGTTGTTCCAATTCTGTCGCTGTTTGCAGATGTTTTTATGCATTTCAATTCTGTCAGATACAGAATCCAAGATAGCATAGAGTTGCATGGTGTTGGAGTTAGTGATTGTAGAATTTGATAAATCATGGTGCAAATGTGTCCTACCGGTGACATTTTTTTCAAGCAATAATGAAGGAACTGTGTCTGTGAAGGTTAACCCTTCAACCAGCTTTGCAGTGGGTATCATATTCTTAGGAAGTGAAGAATTGGGTCTTGGGACATTGATTGAGGCATGCACATTTCCTTTCTTTGAAGACAAGAAAGAAAATGAAGAAGAAAGTAATGTTGAGGTATGCATGGAAGCCATGAAAATGAAATGATTTTACGTATGTTGTGTTTTGCTTTGTGTTTAGTGTAGTGAGGAAAGGTTTATATATATACTATGGATTAAATATTGTGACAGGGAGGATGGGTGCAACTTGTAATGTTATAGTTTTATTCAATTTTTAGTAGAAGAGTTATGGAAGTATTAAACAAATAGTTTCTTAGATTCCTAAGGACTAAATGTTGGATATCCAATGTTTCACTTTCATTTATCTATATTAAATATGAGACAAACAATAAATTAAAGTTTTTTTAGTATTAAAAAATGAAGCTGATGAGTTCATGTCATGTGAAATTAGAACAGCTTGCTAGGAAATTAATGGACAACAATGGATGATGTTGTTGGCAATCAGAACAGGTTGTAGGAAAATTAATGGACAATAATCGATCATGTTATACGAAATTAAAACAATTTTCCCAGGTTATAAAACTGGTTCACAATTGCAAAGTCATTTATTTTCTGTCTCAAATTAACAAATGTTTTTGTTCCAGCTTGGATGTCCAATAGTTGTCTGTTCCATCTGTTGGAAGAAGAATCTGCATGCCACATAAAATTTGAATCTGTAGAATTCAAATAGCATGCACGTCCACTTGCTCAAAATCAAAAGCGAAGGTATTGAATTGACTGTAACAGCCAGCCATTGACTCAGTCATGACAGGAATGATCATAATGTTGATTAAGCATATGAAACACTAGACAAGGCCATATATGGCAGTGATAGTATTGGTGGAATTTAAAACAAGGGTGTTTCAATTCTAGCTGTCATCTACTGCATCTTGAATGGCAGAGTTGAATGTATATTAATGGCATTAGAGAATAATTTGAAGAAAGGAAGTATAACTAGTATCTGTGTTTTGCAAGTGTTAGTTAGAGGATAGCTCTATTATAAATCACGGATACCGGACACCGACACGTCGATGACTAATAATTTTAAAAAATTACATAATTCAATATAATTACAAGTGTCGGTGTCGAACACGACACATGTCCGACACCGGGATACGCTTAATCCGAGGAGTGTCCGTGCTTCATATAGTCTATTACTAATAGTTGGTTAAATTCAGTAGTTAGTTTAAATTTCTGTTAATTTTATAAGCACTAATTTATTAATTAATCAATTCCATAAAGGTGGTGGCTAGAAGAGATTTGAATAGTGTGGATTGGAATCAAGGCTTAAGTGAGAGTCAATTCATGATGGAAGCACACCAAACCAAAACGGATATGAAGAAAATTTTGACAAATTCATAAAACAGGACTTGGCATTCTTGTGTTTGGCTGACCCTTTCAGCTATAATTAAGACTTGTATGTACGTAACTTTCAAGTTCCAAATTCAACCCTTCAGGTTTTCCACTTTCAACATGAGACGCGGTAAAGTTAAAGCCACCAAGTTGGGTTACTCCAAAAATGCATTTTGTCAATGTGTGATGTAGTTGTACACTTTTGAGTGGATATTTCACATGCATGATACATAAGGATAGATATTTCTTTATTTTAGATTTAGAGGGTATTTATCTATTATATTATTAACAAAAAATATATATATAAAGAAAATATTGTTGGAATATATTTTACTCCCTCTCATTCAAAATAAAAGTCGTTTATGGTTTCTACGCACATTATGAAATGCAATAATTTGAAGAAACAAAAATGTCATTTTACCAAATTATTTTTATTAACTATTTATTGTCTTCCATTAAAGTAATGTTTTAGAAGTAGTGTACATAATATTAATTGAAGAATACAATTATAAAAAAAAGTTAATACCGCCATTGAAAACTAAAAATGACATTCATTTAAAATAAAGTTAGTTTTGCTAAAGTTGCATTCATTTTAAAACATAAAAAATGATAAAGATAATCAAAACTATAAATACAAATATAAAAGCTCTCGTATAGAGATAATGTAATCTGCAAAAGAAATCTTAATAGTTTGCCTATTGTGCTTAATTTTGTAGTCTTTTATAACTTCTTTGAATTCACCGTCAAATATCATATATCCTCTGCATGTTTTATAAAGATGTTAGTTTATGTTATTCATCAAGTTTAGGTTGCTAAATTTAAATCAGACCATTAGATAATTAACAATTTTATATACTGATTTCATCTAAATAATATACGGGACAAATATTCGTAACAAATTTATGTTAGGAAACTTGATAAGAGTTTATTAAAAATGGGCACTCCTCATCTTATAAGTCGGTTTTATAAGGATGAGTTAGGTCTTAAATTTCAACAAAATCTATAATTTTTTCTATCATGTTCCAACACAACTTTACATACTACATTCTCATTTGGTCATTATTATAATAAAAAATTTATATTTTAGATTCATTCAATTATAGACGACAAACATTATTTAATGAATTAATATAAAATGTTATTTTTTATTTTTTTACGCTGTGTACTCAGCGTAAAGTCTTGGGCAAAATAAAGTCCCTGATTTTTATGGATGCACTAAATGATTTAAGAATATCAGCGGTCGATGAATTCAAGTTATGAAAAACAACACAAATTTGAAAACGGCTACTATAGATCATTTAGGATGAGCAAAGACAAATATGAGATATGTTATTGAGAAATCAAAATAGAGGGATTAATATGTGTCATTTTATTGATGCAACACTTATTTGAGCCAAATTAGCTGGTTTGAGCCATGTTAGTCGATAATTTTAAATTAAAAAAAGAAAAAAACGTGTTAGGGACTAGCTTGACCTTTTGTTTTTTTGTTTTGTTTTAAATGCAATTTTGATCCTTCTATTTACAATTTTTTTTTTACTTTTGATATCCCATTTTTTCATAACCAATTTTTTTGTCCCCTATTTAAAAAGTCAACGATTTTTTTTAACCCCTCTTCTCTTTAGATGACGTGGCACACTCATTAATGACATGGATTCCACATATGTTTACATGATATCATCACAAGACACCTCATTTCTACGTCATTATTATTAAATATTTAAATAAAAAATTAATAATTAGAATTAATAAAAATAACTGAAAATAAAAATTATATAATTGAAGAACCCTAAAATCACTAAATTGATTTTTCTCCCCAAATTAAATCTGCCCTTGATCGTTCTTCCTCCCCAAATTGAAAGAGGACGCCAACTACTCTTGAAGCACAATCTTAGAATCCTTATTCTGCAACTTTCGTGCTGGAACATGCAAATTAAAAGACTTAATAACCTTCTCAAGGAACCCTTTATGCAAATTAAAAGATTTAAATTCTAATTATTAAATTTTTTTCGATTTAATTTAACTATTAATGATGTGGAAATGAGGTGTCTTATAATAGCAAGCAATGTCATATAGGATCCACGTCATTAATGAGTGATCCACATCATCCAAAGAGGATGAGGGCCATATATTTGTTTTGACTTTTTAACTAGGGGGACCAAAAAGTTGGTTTTAGAAAATAGGGTATGGAAAGTTAACAAAATTGAAAATAGAGGGATCAAAATTGCATTTAGGCCTTTTGTTTTTTATTTTGAAAGAAAACTAGGAGCTAAAGTGGGCCAAAAATAATGGAATCAAAACCCAATACTGCACTCACTCTGAAAAGTAACGAAGTGGAGAAAAAAACTCATTGACTTCTTCTTCAAGAAACAACGGTGATGCCTTAGATTATTTTTGTCACACAATGATTCAATGAATGAATATTCTTCTTCAACCTTTGTTCGTTACCCCCCACAATCCCATCATCTATTTCAGGTTTTCTCTTTCATCTTTTATCTGATTTTTAGGAGTCATTTGATACTCAGAACAAAGAAAAATTATAGCACTTTCGGTCATTCGCTCAAATACTTTGTAACACTGCGATAAGTTGTTTTATGAGGAGAACAACCTAAAAATGGAAATGACATTGTTGGTTTGCTGAATCTCTGTTTTTCTTCTTGGAATTCCCCCAGATGTTTGTTAGTTTGTTTCTTAGGCCCTAAGAAATTGGATATTACTTGTTAGTTTCTTTTCTTGTTGTGTATGATCCTCCTTCTAAACACGGTGTAGCTCCTTTGACTAGGCCGTGATTCCTAGATAGATTGCGCCTTGACCCAGTCCGAAATTGTATGTACTATAGGAAAGTGTAAATATTAGAAGTCACATGAGTACTTTGATAGAAACTGTCGCCAATAACTAGTGCTTTCGTAGATGGAATATTAGATATGTCATGATAACAAAGTAACAAACACAGGAAATGCAATACAATGGCAGCTTGCTCATAGCACTCAGCGTTTTAAACTTCCTAAAACAGATTTCGATTTTGAGTTCGGTTTCAATTAATTTGGTCCTGTGTCAAATAGAGGTAAAAGTTTAGTGTCAATATATGTTTGTTCTTAGTGTATAGATAAGTAAGCAACTTTTCCTTTTTCTGCTTCACAAGTTAAGATTCCACAAAGTACCAAGAAAGAGTGGTTAGGGGTGTTTATCTTGGGAGAATTTATTCTTGTTGCTTTTCAATGTTCCACATCCACTCTTGACCATTCCTTTGGAGCTTTATTTATTTTGAGACTAACGATTTTGCTAATAAGTTTACTATTTGTGCAATGGGTGGGCTGCAGTATCGGAACAATTCAAATGAAATCAGATGGCTATTTTCATTCACATAACTATTTCAATTTCGTGAGTGCGTTAGCTGTGTAATTTCTCGATTTTCATTCAACCGCTGAAGTTTACACTTCACGAATCTCTTAGGCACAATTGTACACATTGAGCTTTGAGATACTTGTAGCTAGACATGGATTTGGATTCTCTGAAGTTGCAATTCTAGCTTACGTAGATCTCAATTGTTGGACGAAGGTTGGGCGATTAGTTACATTTTAAAATCGATTTTAAGAAGACAATTGATAGAATACAAGTTATCCCAAGGCATTATTCCAACCTCCTCATTATGATACCTATAAATTATTCTATTATTTATTTTTCTTTTCTAGCAAACATTGTTTTTTTAGTTTGATATAGGTTAGACAAGTTGCAAATACCATTAAAGTGTGTTTTCCTTGTTGGATTTTCCGCACCAAAACAGAAGTGAGAAGTTTATATTGTCCAAACCAATTATACTCAACTCATGTGCTTACACACTTTTGCTTGTCTTTGTTTGATACTAGTCTTTACAATTTTCCAATAGTCCTTTTTATCCAAATCATACATACTTCATGAAGGCAATTTGGAAAGAAGAGTAAAGGGTAAAGTATATTCGGACAAGTTGGTCTACTTTCATTTGCTTCCTTCCAATGGAAAGAAAGGAATTAGGCCAGCTCTGCATCCATTTCATTATATAACTTTCCAGTTTGTGGATTAGAGACATCATAATTCATTTACTAGGAGCATTTTTATGCAGCAGTCTCTCAACTTTGAGCACAGTGGTTAGCATCAAAAAGACAAAAACCAGCACAGACACAATACATATCACCAGCATTAACGCAGAGGCCATGCTACTTTTCACCTCGTGAGCATATTCTGCACAAGCTAAACCAAGGAATGTTAAAGGGAATGAGTAAATCCACCATGTAACGTTTAACCTTTTCATCGTTTTCTTGAACAGTGCTGGTCTGCAAGCCTGCATTATACAAGCCTTGATCATTAAAATGAAATGGATGATTAAAATAACCAACTAAATATATATGAGGGGAACTTTGAACCTACCTGAGAAATAAAAAGGAACAAAGAGAGAAAGAACAGCATCTTTGATGAGATGAGAAAAGCACCTGAGATGGATTTCCAAGCAAGACTTGCCATGCTTGGTGCAGCAAAAAACAAGAAATAAGCTGGCCTTAGCACGACAGGAAACTGATTACTACTTGTTAGACGCTGATACAGCGTCACAAATAGAATCAAATAATGTACCATTCCTAATGAATACATTGAAATTGCAATCTCGTTCCAACCAATTTCTGTCATAACTTGAGCAGCCACCAAGTTTCCTATAACAGAAACCAGGTTGACAGGGTTTGCTACTACTGACAGAAACCTCTTTTCAGTAGTGAACCATTGTCCAAAAAGTTTTACATCAAGCAGAAATATTACAAAAGAAAATGCTAGACAAAGAAACTCATAGTAACAAGTTCTCGGTACAATCCAAGGCGGTGATGCTTGAAGCATGAGAAGATATGAAATCCAAGGAGTATACATGTAGTTAACTCCAATATGATGTGCAAACTCATCTTTCACTGCATTAAAGTGCAAGATGCACTTGAGCATATAAAGAAAAGACAAGGTGGCTGCAATGAGTGCTGCAAGACACCAGAGTAATAGATAAGCAACAGAAGGCATGAAATTAAATCCATGCCAAAGAGTTTGTGATTCATTGTTATGTTCACTTAAACTCTTCCATAGCAAAGCTTGAGCACCAAAGGAAACACAAATGAAAAAGTAGCCTGCATGGATCTTAGTTAAGAATGGCTGTGACTGTGAATGTGATGGCTTGGTGATTGGGTGGGAATGATCAATGTTTTTAGCACTAGCATTAGTAGTATTGTTTGTGGAAGCACACACGATTATGTCAATTGTTGGCTTGATTGCAACCTCATCCATTCTATAGTTGAAAATAGGAGTGATTCAGACTTGTTTATATGGATTGGTGTTTGCTTCACGTTTTGTCCCTACCCAATTGAGCATCTATATATATAGTGCAAATTAAGTAGAGGATTTCACTAACATAGTGTTGCAAATATAGTAGATATATCTTTTGAGTCCTTTAACTACTTTTCGTGAAGTTAGAATATTAGTCTTTGCAAGTACGGCACATGAGGATTAATCTTTACAATTGCGAACGAAATTTGCATATAGCATGCATTGTCCCTGCCAACTGAACTAAGACAACGAGAACAAAATTTTGGTTCATAGTACTGAACTAAACCTTTTTAAGCAATATACATTGATTTTGAATTTAAAATAGGAAAAGCATTCCTCTAAAGTAAAAAAATGTGAGAAAACTAAGGTATACTATTAACTTTAAATTTTTCTATGGTGGATTTTAAACTAAATGATCAATGGTGCATATAACCTTACAACTGTTAACTTTTTCCTTCTCCTTTGTGTGGATTTGTCGGGACATGTGGAAATTATAAAGTTTGGTTAGTCATTTAACAGAAAATTCCTTTGCATGCACTACCCACCGGAGCATTTTAATACTAAGAGCTGTCATTATATGCCTCCTGTTCCCTTCCTCTACTTAGGATAAGAAACACAATGAAGAGTTACATCTCAAATTCATTTTTGAATGGCTGAACTAAATTGAGAGGAATATGCTGTAGATAATATTGAAACCAAAAATATACGCAAAAGTTATACTTCCAAACTAAAAATAAGTTGTGTTTGATTATTGATAAATGTTTTATTTAGGTCATAGTTGACAAAACTAGTAGTCCAAAGAATTTTAGTTATAAAGAAAAGTACATTTGCCTTTAGTTAAATGATCATGCTTTGCTACCTCCACTATTTTAACTTTCAATCCTTTGGGTCAATTATCACTTTTAACATTGAAAAAATGTATCATATTAAAAATTGTGTTTTTTTTTAATTATTCCCATTTTTTAATGATTTCGTTAGTGAGATAAAACTTTAACTTCAAATACACATCACTAAGTAATTTCTACAAAAGTTAAATATGTTTTTAATCTCTATAAATATATCATATTTTATTTTAATCCCTACAAAATTTTCTTTAAAATTTTATGCTATCAATTTTAGTTCTTATTTTTTAATGAAAGTCCTAATAGCAAGTTAAAAGTGGCTTTTTTTTATGTGCCACTGTTAAGATCTTAAAATAATATTAATTTAATAATTTAACTATTTAATCTTTAATTTTTAACAATTCATCTATAATTAAACATTAAGTTGTTAAATTAAAGATTAATTAGGTAAGTTATGAAGTTAATGATATTTTAAAGTCTTATTAACGACATGTCATAAAAAAAGTCATTTAAAACATGCCACATGAACTTTCGTTCAAGAGAATGGATTAAAACCGATAGTCGAAAATTAAGAGAGACGATGTTTGTTTGAGATTGTTCCTCTCAAGTTTTTTCTTGGGGGAACTTGCCTATCAAGTTGTATGTTCATTTTGCAAATAGCGTTTTATTTTTGCATAACCCCATTTTAGCTATAATTACTCATTTTGTTTAATTTGGATAATTGACATGTTAACTATGTTGGGACATGATTGAAATTCGAACATCACATTGGATTATGAGCAAAGTCAAAAGAAAAAGAATTTGATCACACATCTATACCCAAAATAAATATGTGTCATCTTCTAAGAAAAGTATTTGTGTCATCTTACTTATATGTTTCTTAACTTTAAACTAGATTCATCCACATAAACTTGCACCGCAATTGAAACCCACCACATCAACAAAACATATCCCGAACAATAATTGTCACAAAGGCTTTCAACATAAGGAGTCTCTTAAGCAACTCTACATGTACGTGTATTCCAAACCATGTATATATGCACTTTTACGTACACTCCAGTCTCCAGGTACTTATGCGTGAGCAATTTTATCATAATTTTTTTTTACTAAAGCAATTTTTTTTAAGGGTACTAAGGCAAGTTTATCATCATTACCATTGTTGTTAGCTTTATTTGTGATCTAAGGGGGTAGTTTAAACCATAATCCCTTTATCTGGGTTTGGAAGTAATTATCAATGTAACTAATAATATGTGATGACTACTCTAGAGAGAGCACGCGGCAGAATGGGGGCTGATAAGCTACCTCAATTATATATTCTTCTCTAATATTGCTTGCAAAATAAATATTTAATTAGCAAGAATACTATGATTTTGCTTGATATATATCTTAATGGGTGGTGAACCTCTCATTTTAGTGATAGTGAACTGCTTGAATGGTTTCTGACGTGTATTAATTCTCAAGTGGATAATTTATATACAATAAAATGTAGAATTAGATGGATACCCAACTAATTAATGACAATTTGCTACGGATAACTGAACAGTGTAAATTGATGGACCCAACAATTAGTTGCAATAGCATAAGAGCAAAAGAAAAAGCAGATATTCAAGCAATAGCCACTATTATATATCTTTTTCCATTTTAACATGCACTGGTAGAACAATGATAAGATCTTATATGCTTTTCCTAACTTAATAAGAAGATTTCTTTTTTTAATGCTTTTCCTAACTTAATATAAGGAGTTTTTTTTTTTTTTTAATAAAGTTAATAAGGAGCTTTTAATTTGTCGTGGATTCCACTTAATTATATTAGTTTCCACTCATCAAATAAACAAGCATTAGAGAAAATCTTATCCTTTCATTCCCCGAAGTGACGCTTAATATAAAGTTGACCTTGCAAGATGAAACAAATTATAAATTTGGTGGATAAGCTGTTTTTGGCGTATCAAAACATATATATTGTTTTTATTTGATTCAATCAGAAACTGAAATATTTGGTCTCTTGTACCAAAAAAAGAAGAAGAAATATTTGGTCTCTAAAATAAAATAAATTGCCTAAACTCTCGATGGGGTTGCATTCAACTGACTCGAGGATTGACTTGACTGAACCATTCTGATGTCAAAGACATGCATGGGAGAGTAGCGATAATAACCAATTAAACCTGGCATTATTTCAATTAAAAAATAAACTCATAAACTACTTTTAGTTACCTAATAAAATTGAATTGAGCCATCTTGTTGTAAGCAGAGGTCAATTGAAAATCGTAGGGATACTTATGTATCATGTGCATGTTCGAACACGCAATTCTCATTTCTTTATTTTTAAGATTTGTGATTCTCATTAGATTATTTAAAAAAAGTTTAATTGAACACTTTGTCTATGAATTAATTTTCTGGTTTGATTTTGGTTTCATAACCGCCAATCTTTACATTTTGATCCTTCAAATTAGTTTCATCGAGCATAGGTTAACTTAAACTTCAAATATCTAAGTTGAAAGAAAATATAATGTAAAAAAAACTGAATTGAGTCATCTTGACACCGAATAAATTAGCTAAGTTCATTGATCAATGATGCGAATTTATGTTGAAAGTCTATTATTCATTATTATCACTATTTTCATATATCATTTGTAACGTAATTCCTATTCAATTTTATCTTTTATTTATATTATTTATCTTTCACTCCTATTCAATTACTTTTATCATATTTGTACCAAAAAAAAATTACTTTTAACATATTATTTATATTATTTACCAAAATACGAAATCGCATGGGTGTATAATTATAAACAGATAGAAGATAGAAGGACCAATATTTTTAAATTTAAATTTTTTGTATTCTCAATTTTTAGTTTTGATCTCTCTGCAAATTTCGTATTTTGGTTTTGATATCTCTTACTGTGTGACTCATTATCCACTTTGTCAGACCAACATCATGTGCCATGTCAGCCTTCACTTGTGACGTATATGTTTTTGTAGCAGATGATGACGACAGAGACCAAAAATAATTTTTTTAGAACTTACGTGGTTTATTTTGTAAAAAAGAAAGATAAAGGAACGAAAATAATAAACAAACAAACTTTGTCTATTTTTTAAAGGTGTATAACTACATCTATATTGATATAAACAGGAGGAAATGCCAAATTTTAGTAATTTATTTCCATCTTTTATTTTTGAATGGCAAATATATATATATATATATATATATATATATATAAGATAAAAACAATTGTATAAGATACACCAACGGAGACATCAACATGCACCCACGCAAACACCAAGGAACAAGCCCCAGAAAGAGGGAGTCAAGGGCCGCAACAGGACAACACAAAATACTCCCTCCGGTCCTATTTACAAGAAACAATTGACTTTTTAAATACATTCAATAATTTATGCATTTGGTTTAGAATCTTGACTAGATACATAAATTATTCAATGTATCTAAAAAGTCAATTGTTTCTTGTAAATAGGATCGAAGGGAGTAAACAACAACACGAAAAAAATACTAAAGGAGCGAACTACATCAGGTAGAGGCAAAACAAACACGACCTCCACCGTCTGACAACACACTTGCCGAACAGAAACATAAAAAAAAACACACACACAAAAGCTGGCCATGAGGGAGAAGCCAGAAGCCCTCACCCAACCTCCGAAGCAAACCAAGATACAACCACCACCAACACCCTACCGAAGCCAACACAGGACGGGTTGCACCTCCTACTCATGAAAAGTGCAGGAACTAGCAAGGCACTTAGTCAGGAACCACTTCCAAGCTAAGAGTGTCACGCGATCCATCACAGGCTCCTCACGAAGAACGCCACTAGAAAAATAGGCTTAATTACACTTTTGGTCCTCGCATTTTGACCAGCTCACGAAAATGGTCCTGCCTATTTCTAATCGAACAAAATCGTCCATAAACTATAATTTTTTGGCAGTTTTAGTCCTACCTCCTATTTTCAACCAGTTTTAGACATACCCCATATGCTCTCAACCATGAAATAAACAAGGAATAAAACATGTGGGTATAAGGAATCTACTTTATTCAGCACACTAACCAAAAAAACTCTAATTTGAAACATATCTTAGAAATTAGGTTTTTTTTAGTGTGCTGAATAAAGTGGATACCTTGTACCCACATGCTTTATTCATTGTTTATTTCATGGTTGAGCATAGGGGGTAGGTCTAAAACTGTCATTTCTCTGCGTTTCTGGAGTTGAAAATAGGAGGTATGACTAAAACTGCAAAATAATGATAGTTTAGGGACGATTTTGTTCGATTTAAAAGAGGCAGGACCATTTTCGTGAGCTTGTCAAAATGCGAGGACCAAAAGTGTAATTAAGCCGAAAAAATAAGGTTGTTCCTAGATGTTCAAATGGTCCAAATAACAGCATGGCACACAAAAAGCAGACCTAACATATCTCTCTTCCCCCGACCTAAGCCCATGAAAGTCTGGAATTGCTGCACAAGATCAAGGGGGTCACAAACTCCCAATTTCGTCCAAATGCACCGTTCAGATGAGATAAAACATGATGAATTTTGTCTGTCCAAAGCGATGCATCCTAACAATATCTTGTTTTAGAAATGGTGGTGGGGTGGGTGGGGGTAAGTAACTCTCACTGATAACCCACTTGGGTTGATCTGGTGGTATTGGCTTGAGACCTAATACCGTGCTCCTCCTCAAGGTCTCAAGTTTGATTCCCTCCGATGCTAATTTAGGTGGGCTGGTTTAGCTTCTTAAAAGACTGATTTTTGAGAGTGGAGTTATAGTAAGTAAACACATTTAAATTATTTTATTCATGACTTTACACTTATTTACTCGATCAAAATGTGACAGACAAGGTGCCCTTACAAAGCATCCATTTTCTCCCGAACTTACTCGTACACCAAAGTTGAAGACACCTGGTAAAAAGGAAAACACAAGTTGAATGTTCCACAGACGCATTCCATATTTTCCACTTGTCATGTTTGTGTCGTTTTTAAGAACCACATGTAGCAACAAGACACAATCAATTTCCTAATTGCAATTATTAAATTTCAATTTCATATTGCATCTTCTCTAAACAAAAAACATAATGCAGCTATCCTAAATATACGATCCTTAGTTATTTACAAAAAATAAGACAGTTCTTGCATTAAATTTATTAAAAATTGATGTTATTTTCAAGTTGGAAAAGAAAAATACAACATAAGTTTGATTCGGTTCGGTTTAAAGAGTAAAAATCATCTAAACAACAAGATAAAAAACATGCAGTTTGATTATGACGCGATGTTTTTTTAATGATAAAAAGTTAGCAATTATCTGTGAGATCAATTTTTACTATGTTTGGATGATATTATTTTTGAAAGGGGAGTGTGGTTACAGCTGTATGGTATTCCTATGCACGCTTGGAATGAACAATTTTTTCGTTTATGTTCCATGAATGTTGGTCGTATGTTAAGAGTAGATAAATGTACGGCAGACAAAGAAAGGTTTAATTTTGCTAGAATATTAGTGTCTACTTCTTCTCTGAACATTATTTCTGATGAGGTTGAGATTCTTGTCGACGAGGTATTATTTAAAATTTAAATTGTTGAAGAGTGGGGTTTCTCCATTAGGGAAGATGTGTGTTTGCTTGAAGAGGAGTCAGTTAGTGATGATGATGAGTATGGACGTGGCGGGTGATTTAGGAGTTGAGAATGTCGCAGAATTAATTATTAATGATTTAGAGCAGGATTTTTTGGCTCAGCAAAAGTGCCAATTTGAGGTCTCTGGACAGCAACCTACCTCGCATAAAGCTGCAGTTTTGCGGCCTCAGGAAATCAAGGGCGAGAGAATTGCTGATAGTGCAGCTGGTAATACAAGTTTGTCGGCAAAAGAGGTGGCTGGAACGGTGAGCAGCACTGCTTCTGTTGGTTGTTCAGCAGCGGGAATGGACAGGGCTGCTAAATTGGTAGCGTCTGAATCTTTATGGGGACGTGGTAGCGGTTTTATCAAAAAGAAAATTCAGCGTACAAGCTCTTGTCCGCCGGGTCGTACACGACCTATGACTTCGGGACCTTGGAGTTTGGAGTGGTTAGGAGACCAAAATCATGCAGCGGCTGGAGTCTTTTCTTCGTCTCAGAATCAACCTCTTAAGTCTTGCAACCGTCTACATAACTAAAAGGAGCTTCGGAAAAAATTGGATACAGTTTTGAAACATCCGGTGGTGAGTTTGAAGAAAGTGGCAAGGATGCCTTCTAAGGATAGGACGGTGGTTCTCAAAGAGTTGAAACGTCAAGCTCGTAAACGACGTGGAGACTCTGGTATCCATGGTATTAAGGTTACAAATAAGGCAACAAGCAATGCGTCTGTTTCTTCTGAGGACTCAGTTTCTAATGATTGGTGGAATTGGGTTGTTTTACGTGGTAATGATGAGGTGGCAGTCGAGGATGTGTGGGGTATTGGTAAGGCTATTGGTGTGAAGTTCAATGGTGATAAGTCAAATATGTTTAATGTCTTGTCGAAGCGGGGAAAAAGAAGTGGGAGTGGAGGAGGGAGTTCGGTTGGAGAGGGGGTTACGGGGAAGAAGGAAGAGCGGTAATTATCGGTGAGGGTGGTGTGAGGGGGTGGGTTAATAGGTGTTGGTAGTTGAGATGAAGATAGTTTCTTGGAATGTAAGAGGTCTTGGGGGCTTTGAGAAGCGGATGGAGGTGAGGAAGTTGGTAGTAGAAAAAAGGCCGTTTATTGTATGTCTTCAGGAAACCAAACTTATGCAGATCAACGAGTTGGTGTGCGCCTCTTTGTGGGGAAGTATTCCTTTTGATTTTTCTTTCCGTCCTTCCGTTGGGGCGTCTGGCGGGTTACTTATGATGTGGGATGTGGAGGAGGCGGTGATCCATTTGTCTTTCTCTTTTGATCATGTTCTTGCTGTTCAAGGTAGTTTCTTGAAGACTCAAGATAATTTCGTGCTATTTAATGTTTATGCTCCTTGTGATGGATGGAGCCAATTGGTGTTGTGGGATTCTTTATCTGTTCGCTTGTCTAATTTTGTTGGAAGTAATATTTGTGTGTGTGGGGATTTTAATGCGGTGCGTGGTGCTGATGACAGAAAAAGTACTGCCTCCTCTGTTCGGCCTTTAGGTGCTGCTCCTTGTGGGAATTTTAATGTGTTCATTAATAGAGAAGCATTGGTTGATCTTCCTTTGATTGGTCGTCGTTTTACTTGGTATCGGGGTGACGGTCATTCGATGAGTCGTATCGATAGATTTTTATTATCCGAGTCTTGGTGTTTGAGATGGCCGAATTGTTTACAAGTGGCTCAACTCCGAAGTCTGTTAGATCATTGTGCCTTGGTTCTCTCTATTGATGAGCAAAATTGGGGACCGAAACCTTTCCGAATGTTGAAATGTTGGGTTGATGTTCCAGGCTACAAAGATTTTGTGAGCACTAAATGGCGTCAGCTTCATGTGGAAGGCTGGGGTGGATTTGTTTTGAAGGAAAAGCTTAAACTAATTAAAGTGGCTCTCCGGGAGTGGCACAAAACTCACTCTCAAAATATTCCAGGCAGGATTGATAAAATTAAAGGTTGAATGGCCGAATTGGACGAGAAAGGGGGGTATTATGTTTTATTGGAGGAGGAGTTCGAGGAGTTACATGATCTTTCTGAAGAATTACATTCTTTATCCCGAATAAATTCTAGCATTTGTTGGCAGCAGTCGAGAGTTCGTTGGCTGCGGGAAGGGGATGCTAACTCTAAATTTTTTCATGGTACCATGGCTAATAGACGTCGCATTAATTCTATATCCATGTTAGATGTGGGGGGAAATCTAGTGGAAGGAGTTGCCAACGTTCGTGTAGCGGTGTTTAAACATTTCTCCGATCACTTTAAGGATCCTTTGGTGATGCGGCCTAGTGCTTCAGATTTAAATTTTCGGAAGCTATCAGTTAGAGAAGGGGCGGCTTTGGTGAAGCCTTTCAGTATTGAAGAGCTGAAAATTGCGGTTTGGGATTGTGATAGTTACAAATGTCTTGGCCCGGATGGTGTTAACTTCGGTTTTATAAAAGACTTTTGGGAGGATATGAAAGAAGACTTGCTACGTTTTGTCTCTGATTTTCACCGTAATGGAAAGCTTCTTAAAGGTATCAATAGTACTTTTATCACTCTTATCCCTAAAAAAGTGAGTCCTCAATCCCTGAATGATTATCGTCCCATATCTTTGGTAGGGAGTTTATATAAAGTTTTGGCTAAGTTATTGGCCAATCGTTTGAGGTCGATTATTGGTAGTGTTATATCTGATACCCAGTCAGCGTTTGTTAAAGGTAGACAAATCCTTGATGATATTTTGGTGGCTAATGAGGTGGTCGATGAGGCCAAAAAATTGAATAAAATTTACTCCTTTTCAAGGTTGATTTTGAGAAAGCGTACGATTCTGTGGACTAGAAATACTTGATGAAGTTATGGATAAAATGTCATTTCCAACTTTGTGGAGGAAATGGATGAGAGAATGTGTAACTACGGCAACGGCGGCGGTCTTGGTTAATGGTAGCCCAACATAAAGAATTCTCCTTAGCTAAAGGTTTGAGACAAGGGGATCCCTTGTCTCCGTTCTTGTTTCTTATGGCGGCGGAGGGTTTTCATGTGATGATGGAGGCTTTGGTTACGAACAACATTTTTTCTGGTTACCGGGTGGGTCGGGATCAGAACCTTACGGTCTCTCACCTTCAGTTTGCTGATGATGCTCTGATTTTGGGGGAAAAGAGTTGGGCGAACGTCAGAGCTATGCAGGCTGTTTTGTATATTTTTGGGGTGCTGTCTGGCCTTAAGGTGAACTTCCATAAGAGTGTTCTGGTAGGTGTGAATGTAAACCAATCTTGGCTTAGTGAAGCGGCGGGGGTGTTGAATTGTCGAGTCTCCACCTTGCCCATTATGTACCTCGACCTTCCGGTGGGGGGCGATTTTCGACGGCTGAATTTTTAGGATCCTGTTCTTGCTCATTTGAAGTCTCGTCTGTCCAGTTGGAAGAGTAAATACCTTTCTTTTGGTGGTCGCCTCGTTTTATTGAAGTTTATCCTGACCTTGTTACCTGTCTACACTCTTTCCTTCTTCAAAACTCCCTCAAGTATCATCTCTTCTATCGAATATCTATTTATTCGTTTCTTTTGGGGGGTTGTGAGGATAATAGGAAAATATCTTGGATTGATTGGAATTCTATCTGTTTGGAGAAGGAGGTTGATGGTTTGGAGGTAAGGAGAATTAGGGAGTTTAACTTAGCTTTGTTGGGGAAGTGGTGTTGGAGGGTGGCGACGGAGAGACATGGGTTATGGTTTAATGTGTTGGCTATCAGGTATGGTATAGTGGATGGGCGCATCCAGGCAGGGGGGAGGGATGGCTCGACGTGGTGGAAGGAAATAGCCAATATGAGGGATGGGGTAGGATCGGTGGTAGGGTCTTGGTTTTCTGACAATGTTAGGTTAAAGGTCGGAAACAGTACATATACCCTCTTTTGGTTTGATAGGTGGGTTGGGGAGTTGCCCCTTCAGGTTCGTTTTCGTCGGTTATTTGAGTTGTCTGATTACAAATTACAAACAGTAGTTCAAATGTTCCAATTGGGTTGGGGTAAGGGAGGTGAGGCGTGCAAGTGGAGGAGGAGACTTTGGGCATGGGAGGAGGATCATGTAGTGGAATGTAGGTTTCTTTTAATGTCTGTTGTGCTGCAGGTTAACAAAAAAGATGTCTGCACTTGGTTGCCGGATCCAGTTGCAGGTTATACGGTTAAAGGAGCTTATCTTTCTCTTCTGGCCGATATGACTGACATGTCTTTTGCAGCTACATCAGTTGAGCCTAGTATATGGAGGAAAGAGGTTCCGCAGAAGGTTTCTGTGTTTGTCTGGCGCCTGTTTCGGGATAAGTTGCCTACAAAGGACAACTTATTTCGAAGGAACATCATTCAAGAAGACGCTCGGGGGTGTGTCTCTGGTTGTGGTACGGCTGAATCGGCGGATCATCTATTTTTACACTGTGATGCCTTTGGGCAGGTGTGGTGTCTTGTCCGTCATTGAGTAGGTGTTTCTTCGGCAAATCCTTTATCAATTATGGACCATTATCTTCAGTTTCGCTCTTCTTCAGGTTTTGCTTGGTCCATATGTTCTTTTATGCACTTACTTTGGTTTGCAAGCATTTGGGTAATTTGGAAGGAAATGAATGCTAGAATCTTCCGTGCTACAGAAAGCACTAAGCATCAACTGTTAGAAAATATTAAGCTTTTTTCCTTCTCGTGGTTTAAAGCCACTGTTGTTTCATTTTATTATAAATTTCATGATTGAAACCAAAACCCTTTTCATTGTTTGGGCAATGGTTAACAATCATGTAGTCTGTCGAACACTGTTGTAAATATTGACTAGTTCACTAGCACACGTTGTGTTGGTGGGTTAGTTTTGTGGTTCTAATTTATCCCATTTTGATTTCTTCAAAAAAAAACTATGTTCCGATTTATTTGGTGAAAATACATTATACTTTATTTTGTAAAATATATTTTCATTTTAACTTACTAATAAAATAGGTAAAATGTTTGTACCAAAAAAGAAAATGTATATAAAGTATTGTCCACAAGTTTTAATTCAACTAACCATTGTAATAGTTGTTAGACTTGAAGTCGTAGTCGGGTTCGAACCTAAAATCCCTACTTATTGTGTGAATTTTCAAGTGGTCGGGTCCTTTTGTGTATCTACCAAAAATATTAAAATTTTTAAGAGTGTGTTTGGATGGAGGAATGTTTTAAGGAAAAATAATGTTTTGATGGAATTTAAATACTTTGAGGTGAATTCCATTGTTTGGATAATAATTTGAAGAATTATCAAAATGATAGAAATTTATGAATCATTTTAAATTTAGAGAATTTCAAATGACACCTAAAAGCTAAGAATTTCAAATTTCTTCATTGTTATATTTTTTCAAATTTTGCATTTTGGTCCCTAAATTTTCCAAAATTTTCAATTTGACCCCTCAAATTTTCATAAAATTGCAAATTGACCCCTCTAATTTTATCTTTGGTTTTTTCCTATTTTATAATAAGGTTTAAAACTATATGTTAATGAAATTGTGAATAAAAAAATAGCGAAAATATGCATTCAAATTTTGATTATATTAAAATAGACCTGTCGTACTATTTTTTTTCGAAGTGTGTTAGAATATAATTTTTTGCCAGATTATTAGAAATAAATAAAAAATATTGAGGGAGTAAAGTGTAGATCTTAACATAAGAAGGGAGAGGAATGTAATTCAAACATCTTTGAGGGGAGGGGAGTGTAATTTACTATAAAATTAACCATTGTACCTAACGGAAAATGAACTGATATCTGGGGATACATTTTTTTAAAATAATAAAAATAATTCCTTCAACATTTGTATTATTTTTAAAATATTGACACAATTGTTAATTTAGATAATCTATTTCGCACAATTGTTCATTTCGATAATCTATCTCATTTTTAGCAATTAAAAAATAAACACAAATTTTAAAGACAATTATTTCCAAAAAATAATAATAAACGTATAGATTTTTTTACTGGTCTACCTTTTTATTGAAGGGTTTTAATCGGTCTACATAGTAAATACTAATAAGTTCCATTTTTATTATATTTTAGATAAGTCCTTATTTGTTTACTTGGCAACAACATACTAACACAGTATATGCATTGCTGAACAAGATATACCTTTTTTGTACTAAAACCGCATGCATATCTAATCCGTGGATCCAATATGGCCATAGTCCCACGTAAATTTGTTAAGCAAATTCGTCGTTACAAGTGAGAGGGACAAACCCTTAATTAGTAGTATATATACATAGTTTAGGGTATATTATGATTGCCAGCATACATAGATAGATAGCAAATAAGAGTGGTCTTTCAGACAAGAGCATTTTCTAAGCTGCTTCAGCAAATCCGACTCTTGATTTTCCAAAATCAAAGACTGTGTGGTAACGACCCATGAAGATATCTCCAAGAATCCTGCAATTAGGTAGGTGCAATTAGCTTGTAAATGAAAATCAAATCAGAATTTAACACATCAGGATCCAAGTAGAGGCAAGCGACATGATTTTTGTGGATTTATATCACTTGTCCCTATATTCTGTTCATTTCTATGTTCACCTAATCAAAAATAATATTTCAGCGAAAAAATTTGAATGCTAAGAAAGAGAATTATCAGTAAATATTAAGTGTTAAATTTAAGGAACATGAAAATGTGTCATGTATCTACTGAGAGGGTCATGAAAGGAGTAAGAAGATCTCAATTATGCAAGTAATAAAATATATTTGATGTACCAGATAGGACCACGTGGAGGAGGAACATCAATAGCAACAAAGCCGCTAATGCACTGAGCCGCAGGACCTTCGCCCACCTTGAGTATGTACTGGATGAATAAAACAGAAAACTGAATGAGAATTGGGTTGATGGTAAATTGGCAATAGAGAACATGAAACAGGACAAAACTGATACGTAAAAGTATACAACTGCAAACTGTACATTGCTACTACATAAGATTATTCCATCGAGAAAAATTTGAAAAACAGTCTAGTTCAAACTGTTTTAGATAAGTAGGATGTTTGGAAACATGCTATATTTGATTTGATCTGTGTCCCTGTGATTTTTAGATGTGGTTTATAGAAGCGTATTCATGTTTGGATCCACGCTATGTTTGATTTAATCTGTGTCCTTGTGCTTTTTAGATGTGGTTTATAGAGCCTGTAAATCATAGAGTTCGCACACATGGTCGCACTATGCTTCTTCCACTTTTCAAGCACATTTAACCAATGGGAAAGACAGGCTCACATAACCACATTTAACCAAATACAAATCTGATTTTAACCAATTAAATAACTTAACAATTATGCGAGATTAGCATTACCTTATGAATAGGCACCTAAAGGGATATGAGGTTCTAGTCCAGGCTGTCTTTGGGAGTAGTTATATCATTATATGATTGCAGACACTAGAAAGCTTTCTTCAGCTAGTGGTAAATTAGCTTTTTCTTCAAGTCTGTTTTTATTATTCTTCAAAAATATCTAGCTCTCCAATCTCCAGAATTATAATTTTTATCGGCTCGCATGAACTTATCTTATTTTCATAGCATAAAATAATTGGTGACCAGTCATTGCAAGAGCAATTAGTCAGATATGGGGACGTCATACCTCCTCTGGGGCAAGGTTGAAAGTTCTTCCACCAATTGTGAAGGAAATTACAGGCAACGAAGATATATTCTCACAGTCAACAGATGATTCTCCCATTGGGCTAGGCATTTTATCACAAAGCTGTAACATCATCATAAAGCTGAGAATCAAGAGATGAAACAGGAAACTCATATAGCAGGACTAAGACAACTAACTCACATTATTGATATAGGTTAGTATCTGATCTTGGGTCTTATTCTGCCTCAGCTGGTTCTGCATCCAAACAACTGCCATCTCACAAGCAGAACAAGAAGCACCATGAAGACCACTAGATGATTTCCTTTCATTCCCGTCCACTACACTCTCGATGGCCAAACTAAGTGGAAAAATTGGAAGACGGGTAAAATGTTAATCAAAGTGAAATCGTACAAAAGAATTATAATATTTGAATTCGATGACCAAAGATTCAAAGGGTATAAAAATATAATTGGGCCTTACTCAACACCACGAGTGCCATCAAAAGTGCATAATCCAATTTCAGAACAGATCTTCTTTGGCTGTGCCTAAAGGAGTAAAGGAAAAACATAAGAAAATCTATTCTAAAAGTACCACTCATGCCAGAACAAATTACAAATGGTACTCACTTCAGCTAAAAGTAAGTTTAATATTGTTTGTCCATACTCCGCGACAATGGTCTTGCACTCTCTGCTGACAACTCCTGATGCTCCAATTGCATGATTTATCATGGTAATTACAGTCTACAATAATAAACCACATGGTCATAAAAAACAAGCTAGTCAAAAGCATTAGTCAAGACCTTTTTCAGTTGGAAATTTAAACCATACAATAAAAGTTTTCAATCTCTAAAGGCCCCAACTCTGCGACACAGTCTCATCAACGAGACAATATTGTGCTGCATATTATAGTTATAGTATAAATGTTAAAACTGAAAACAGATTGAAAAGAAATAGAAAGGGAGAAGTATTGGTTTGCAATTTCTATCATTGGCAAATCTAACAATCTATCATATTCCACAGTCGATAAAAGAAAAAGCTATATCTCAATCTATGTCTACAGACATTTGTTCATACCGTTGGACCTGCCAACAAAGATGTCCCCGAGTCAGCAATTGCCGAACAGCCATCAGCGCAATATCCTGAATGACAATTAAAACACGTCAAACCAATGAAATTAAAGCTAAGACCAATTTATAAAATCTCTGCTAGGAAAATAAATTGGTATTTCCTCTGACAGTAATCTACACATACCAGTGGATTTACCATCAATAGTTACATCTCCCATATCAAACTGGAAGAAAAAAAAAACAGAGAAAAAGGTTAAAAAAGATCAATACAAGTATGGAAAAAATTGTATTTACTGATTATTGATTAACCTGCCAATATCCTTTTCTTGTCACAGGCACATAAGTGTGATTTCCCTTGTAGTGAGCAGGATCAACACCACCGAAAACAATCTCACCCCCTTCCTCTTCCTCTGGTTTACGGTTGAGCCAAAATGAAAATGCTGGTTCCTGGATAAGACCTTGTTCAACCATATTATACCTGTGACACGTAAATTCTGATAATGACATGGGGATTCAATAAACTTTAAACAAAAAAAGGAAGCTTGGAGCTGTAAGGCTCCCACTATGAACAGGTATAAGGAAGGGTCACATCCACTGAGTGAGTCTACAATGAACCTTACCAAGCATTTGCAAGGCAGTCATTCAATAAAACCGTAACAAAATGATGAACCAAAATTTAAAAGTAAACATACCACACTGGAACAGCATTTCCAACTGATATCTCTTGAAATCCAAGTCCCAATATACCATCAAACTTGGCCACCAAAAAGGTAACACCGGGCTCCTTAGTTGCTTCAATAAACTCCTAATAGTAAAAAGGTGCTATGTGGATTAATAACCGAACATACTATGGAAGATACAAAGTTGCACCTTCCTTTACTGACATAAAAGACACCAATGATCAGCATTACCTGGTTCTTTACAACTATATCACCAACTTTGACATTGTCATAGCTAAAGAAACCAGAAATTGCTCCCGTACCATATTGAATTGCAGCAGCAGTCCCTAGATAACACCAAGAATCCAAGAAAAATCTTATACTTCAGACAAAGACAGCATTGCCTCTACATATGCAAAATATCAAGTGACCCAAAATAGAAGAACATGAGTTATAAGTAGAGATATGCCAAAACAAATTACAATATGTCAAAAACTAGGAATTGTCAATAACCAAAGGGTGAATGGTAGAATTCCAAACTAATAGTAAAAGCATTTGATGTTAACCGTTAACACTTCACCACCCTGTTTCAATTTTTGGGAAAGGAATACATGCTTCTTCCTATTCAAACACCTCAGAACACAACAAAAATAGACTTGAAACTACTCTGAGAAACAAAAAGAACACTAAACAGTAACACAGATACATCATAGAATTGGTTTTGTTATTCATAAAATAAAATGAGGGAGACAAACCATTTTTCCTATAAGTACTTGATTTGGTGGACCTGTACTTGGCATGGAAGTAGCATGCAACCTGCACCAAAATGTAAAGTGAAGTGAATAAATAAATAATAGAAATGACGAAGAAAACACGATACTGACAGTTGTGATAGAATGTGTGTGTGGAGTCCAACAGATGTCAGTGTTCCGACACTTTATTGCTAGTGTAAATATTGTGTTTTGTGTCTGTGTCCCTAGTTCATAGTTCATATGAAAGCTCACCGAGAAGGTACATTTAGAGGATGGAACCCACAAATTAGAGCTGCCAGTGTCAAAAATGACAGTGAACTTCTGAGGAGAAGTACCAATGGATATTTCACCATAGTATTGAGCATCCAAGTAATTTTTTAACGCAACAGTATCAGTTTCTTGATCATTGTTAGCAAGGTTGTTTTGTGCTTTGGTTCTCCTTCCTCCAGCAGCAGCAAGCTTATTGTTACGGTCCAGTTTAATCTTTTTGAGTGCAATCCTTCGCAATCCGTCACTGGATGCTGCTGCTGCTGCAGAAATCACCAACAAACAGAGCACTATCCCATGCAGTTTGCTCCCCATGTTCTCCTGTTTATCCAAATTAATATTAGAATTGGAAAATTGATTTATAGACATTGGAGAATAGAAACGTTTAGAAGCAAAAATAGAATTCCATGTACAAAACCTTGTGAAGGCGATAAAAAAATAAAGAAGAAGAAGAATGGAGGAATAAGGAAGGAGAAGGTTACCAATAAAAGGAAAAGATATATTCGCAGAAGAGAAAAGAGATGATACGATCAAAAAGAAAATACACAGTCTTATAAGTAACTAACACACACAGTCACACCTTCCCTTCAGAGTCAGACCCCACACCCTAACTGTTATTCTTATTCCTTTCTTTCACTCAGAGACTTCAGCCTAACAACAACGCAAACCCTCTCTTTGTTTTCTCATGGATTCGTTACAACCGTACGATCTTTCATATAAATCGATGGATTCATAAACTACCTTTTTTCTAGTTACACTCCTCCTCCAGTTAGACAAAAATACCCTTGGCTTTATCTTCATCCTCCTTTGTCATTCTCTATCATTTTTCCTTCATTTTGATACTCGCATTACATAACTTAGGAGGGTGTATTGACAATTAAGAATTTTAATGAATTTAATTTATAAGATTTTAAACGATTTGAAATCATTTCAAAAGATTTCAACAGATTTTATGAATTTTAATAAATAATTGAAAAAAATAATCATAACACATTCTCTTTCACAAAAACTACTATTTTAATTATTTTACTTTATTTTGTACGGGAGAGCTAGAGAGAGAGAGAGATTATTTATTTTACTTTATTTTTTAAGGGAGAGCTAAAGAGAGAGGAAAAGAGAGAGATTAAGAGAGAGGGAGAGATAGTAAAATCTTAAAAGAAAAAACAATCCTAAGAAATCTCATGTTTTCATAAAAGACTTTTTCATTTTAAAATTTTACTAGAAAATCCCACAAAATCTGATTTATTAAACAATCCATCGAAATTTGAATGATTTTGAATATCACTAGACTTTTTTTAATTGATTAAGAGTCTTGATTGAATACCACAATACTTTTCTTAAATGATAAAGAATCTTGATTTAATACCACAAGACTTTTTTATATTGGAAAAAGTCATGATTGAATACCACAATACTTTTCATAATGAAATCTCTTTTAAAATTCATTAGAATCATGATCCAATACACCCCAAATTTACATATGAGATACAAAATTGTAAATTGCGTGACAACGGGTAAGCATGGATAAACTACAGCCTTGAAGCCCATAATTAAACATTGTTCACTGAAAAGTTAAAAAAAAAAAATTCATCCTCTCAATAACCATTCATCACTAACCATCCCAATTAACAATCCATCGCCCTCTATTTATTATATGTGACATCTCCTTTTGCAAAACTAAAACTATTTAAAGATCAGTCTGTGATAGAGATGAAGAATAAAATTGAAAGATTAGAAGAAAAAAAAATCAAAATTTATAGATAAGGGCAATTTTGGTAAAAGATGAAATTAAAGAAAAATTAAAAGGATAAAATTTGATTGAGGCCCACATTATAGAGCCAAATATACTATTTAATACTTTTTTTTCTTCTGAAATTCTTGTTCTCGTCGGATAGTTGTTCTACATAATGTCCGAACAAGGTGTGCGACAATTGTAGCAGAATAACAAACAAACATAATCCCTAAAAAAACATAAATCAAATAAAGTGCGATAAAGAAGAACACACGAGATTTGGTAGTTCAGGTTGGTGCAACGTCGCCTACATCTATGAGACATCCATCCAAAAAAGATAATTCACTCTCAATAATATCAGCTTTTAGTCTTACGTGAACAAACATTGTTCACTGCCTCTTCGTCTAATACTACATGTGTATTTCTATATAGGACTCCCCCTAAATATAAGAAATTCATGTCACTTTCTCTCAATCAATATCCCCAATTATTAACTGAATTACAATTACAACAAAGTAGGAGAGCAACTCCAATGCACAAACCTAAATATTGCTAGATGCAATATAGTGGTATACAAAACACAAGTTACAACTCAACTAAAACAAATCATCTCTGAGGCTTTGATTATCAATGGCGGCGTATAGGGAGGTATCCAAAATAAAACACAACGACTCAAAACATGAAACCCTAATGACTCAATTCCTCAATGTTAACTTCGTAAGTAGAAGCTAGGTTTGAATCTCCTTATATAGCCATTGTTTTGCATAGACTTTTTCTTCAATGGCCTAAACAATATTCAGTTGTCCATAATAATATTTTCAACAACAATCTTCTAGAAGCATAAAATATGTGTTCCAAATATATTTTGGAAATAACTTCAAGCACATAAACTTACCGACAAAGAAATACTTATAGAAACACACGTTCTTGGAGCACAAGTAATATAACAAAAGCTTTTGGAATATATGCGAGAAGCATTATTCCAAAGAATGCGAAAAATGGTACACTGCATTGGCTCAAGATGTCGTACTACATACTAGAATGTTGTATACCACATCTTGTCTGAACGAATTGTTTGAACAAAATAAAGCCAATCAACATTCAAAAACACAACACCCTAAAAAAAACTGCTATTTAATACATTAAAAGTTTATCTCTAGTTTCTGTATCTTTTTATGTTATGAATATTATTAGGGATCAGACGTAAAATCATTCGAAATATGAATGATTAAACGATTGTTTGGTTATAACATATATTAAAAGTGATTCTTTTATTGACATTGAAAATGAAAAAATCATTCAATATTTATAGAGTAAATTACACTCTCCTTCCCTCAAAGATGCTTGAATTATACTCCCCTCCCTTCTTATGTTAAAATATACACTCCCCTCCCCTCTTATTCAAAATATATTAGAAAATATTTCGCTCCCCTCCCCTAAGAGAAGCTTAAATTACATTTCCTTCCCCTCTTATGTTAAAATCTACACTTTAATCCCTCAATAATTTTTATTTATTTATAATAATCTAGCAAAAAATAATAATCTAACACACTTTGGAAAAAAAATAGTATTGCAGGTCTATTTTAATATAATCAAAATTTGAATACATATTTTTCGCTACTTTTTATTCACAATTTCATTAACATATAGTTTTAAACCCTAACATAAAATATGAAACAATCAAAAATAAAATAAAAATATGTAAAAAATAACTAAATACAATAAAGTATGGTTATTTAAAAGTTAATTTTATACTCTAAAGGCTAAAATATGCATTTCATCCCTGCAATCAGGGGTCGTTTGAAATTTCATCTCTGAACTTACTAATCCTCCCATTTTGCCCCTGCAAATATTAATCATTTGAAAATTCGTCCATTAACCCAATTAATGACTGCCACATCATCAAATTAGCAAAATGACATGGGAAAAGACAAAAATACCTTTTTTTTAATTAAAAAAATCTGAAAAAAAATTTTGGAAAAAAAACTGTTAAAATTAAAAAAATTGAAAAAAAAGTGAAAATTAAATTTTCAAAAATTATTTTTTCATTAATTTGAAAATTATATTTTACTTTTTTTTTCGAAAAACTAATTTCCACTTTTTCTTCATCTTTAAAAAAAATTGGAATTTTTTTTATGATTTTTAATTTTTTTTCCCATATTTTTTAATTTAAAAAGGGTATTTTTGTCTTTTCCCATGCCATTTTGCTAATTTGATGACGTGGCAGTCATTAAATAGGTTAATGGACGAATTTTCAAATGATTAATATTTGCAGGGGCAAAATGGGAGAATTAGTAAGTTCAAGGATGAAATTTCAAACGACCCCTAATTACATGGATGAAATGCATATTTAAGCCTACTCTAAAATATAAAATTAATAGCAAAATATTTAAATTTAATTATCATTGATATTTAAATTATAAAGAAATGAATTTATTTTTCTTAAATGGTGGTTCAAAATTATTATATATCAATTAAAATAGATTAAAGTGTTGTGCATATTTAATTACTAAGGGAGGAGGTTGTAATTCAAACATGCATCTTATAAGGGAGGGGAGTATAAATTTTTCTTTTCAAAGAAGGGGAGTGTATATTTTAACATAAGAGGGGAATGAAGTGTAATTCAAGCATCTTTGAGGAGAGGGGAGTGTAATTTACTCATATCTATATCTATACTATATATAAAAAAAACTACCACTTTCAGCACACTTTTGGGTTGTACTTTTCTTGTCCAAAATACCCGCAATTTTTAATTTTAATTTTATTTTAAATACAAATAACACATGTAACAAATAAATAAGAATAAATTTAATTTAAAGAGAAAACTCACACATAATTCCTTATGAATTGTTGTTACTATTAGCCAATTATAAAATAACACGTGGATTACTAATCCATGTCACTAATCGTCCCTGTTAACCCTCTTTTACCTCCGTTAACCACGTATCAAACTGACAAAAAACTAGCATAAAACAAAAACTCATGTTACTTTTTTATCAACCGATTTTATGTTGAACATCTGTGTTGTTCCCCTCAATACAAACGTGGGCAAAAAAGATTAGTAATGGTAAATATTGGATTCGTGTTACTAGTGGTAAATATTTGATTCGTGTTACTAATGGTAAATATTGGACTTTGAATCCTCTTATAAAAGATTAGTAACAAACGTGGGTAAAAAATAATGTTCAAGATATATAATAAGAAAAACCGGATAAAACAATTATGATATATATTTATTATTTAGTGGTACAAATTATGTTGCCTCCACCACTAAAATTTTATAGATACGTTGTTGCTTTCAAGTATCGTGATTGTACGCTCTAAATCGTCTATTTATTTTAGCTATTTATTCCTCTTAGTTTTTCTCCTTTGCAATTTATTATCCATAACCACAATTTTCACCTATTTTATGTAAATGTGGCAAAAAAAAAAAGGTTGAAAGCCAACTAATATTTTCCACATGACTTTGTTGATATGTTTTGTCCGTGTAATTTTTTTTACACATACATCCAATGATACAACAAAATTTTACATATGTATTTAATGATATATTGTTAGATCATTTAATGAGTTGCAAATACATTATTTGGTTTACTTTATTTATTGAATTGACAATATATCATTTGATATACGTGTAAATTTATTTGCATTGAGGTATATATAAATTAAACTCTTCCAATATTGACTTTTGTTTAAATTAAATACTAAAAGAAACAAATTACGAGTGACAAGTAAACTCTAAAAATGTCCAAATCTCAAACCAAATTCGTATATGTTTTTTTTTCTTTTCTTGAGAGGAAACACAGCATATAAATTCGTATATTCTTCTTCTTCAAAGTTTTAGACTATTGACATTAATCTAATACCTGGAATGTCTCACAAATATTCAAGTTCTCTTTACTTTTTTTTAAAGGATTCAATTCTCCATATAAATATGATTTTATGCGGATACCACATAGCAGTTTTCTTCCCACACCTATATACCTCTAATTGGTATTTATATTTCATATAATGATTATAGTAAATTGGAAAATGTATTTAAGTGTTGACTTATTTCCATCTAGGCTGAACTGATTTTGAAAGGAGTTGAAATAAAATCCACATTGTCTTCTCCCTCACATGCAAACGCAAAAACTATTCAAAGAAGTTGGTCTATAATTAACCAACTCAAACGTTAAAATCAAAAGACATTCACATATTATTCTTCATGTACGTAATACGGCACATGCTTCACTTGGATCGGTCAAATAAAAACTGAAGACCCGTTATTTTAGAGGATGAATGTACGTGTGACCACGCAAAATAATAGGTCACAACAAACAAAAAATGACAACTAAAATCAAGCTGTAGAAAAATATATTCATAAACATGAAAAAACTTTATTTTTGGATTTCATCCATGACTATTCCAACAATTTTACTAAATCTAAAGCGGAATGAGTTAAACGATCATGCTGACCAAATACAACGTAATTGCTATGGTTCTACATTGACTATACTTATGTCAACCAAATCGCATAAAATTTTCTTTACTTTCTTTCCATGAGAAACCATATATGTGAATTGTACTCAATGATCCAAACAATTATTTGTCATTACACATCTAAATCACAACCAAAATAAAATATCTACCCATAATTTTCCAAAGATAAGACAAATAAAGAATTAATAAATGTTTAGATATTTCGTTCAAGTTACATCCATCCACACATGAAGGAGATATTAAACTTTGCATTCCAATTCGAATTAAATTATCTTTGATTTTTTTTAAGAAGCCAAAATTTGATTTTTTTTAAGAAGCCAAAATGAGATTAATAATCAGCAAGAACAATTCATCTCGTACAAGGTGTGCAAAGAGAACCACTCCTCAAAAGAATACAAAATCGAGTTATATGTTGCCAAACAAAACAAACACAAAAAACGAAGAAAAGAAACACTACTTCATAACACCAATACAAATTACAGGGTGCCGCCATCCGTCATTATAACTGAAAGGTGAAGTTAGCCTATTAACCTTTAACCAAGAAAAAGACACAAACTTCACTATGTATAAAAGTTGTGCCAAATCTTCTACTTTGTCTTTGAAAATCATGTTGTTTCTTTCCTTCCAAACAATCCAAACGCAAGCATGCCAGATAACTTTGAAGAAAGAATGTGTATAACGCGGTAACCCCGCCATGTGACCAAAACTAGTGAAGATGATCAAGGACAGGGTCTGGGGAGATGAATGAAATATTGAGCCACTGATAAACCCTGTGCCATACACCGCCAAAAATATCGCACCGGAAAAGGAGTTGACATGCTGAATCCAGGACACCGCAGCTGCCTATGCAATAAATGTCGTTGTGATGAAGACCCTACAGACAAGATTGTCTTTCGTGGGAAGTCAGTTGCGTAGAAGGCGCCAAACAAATATAGAAACCTTTAATGGAACCTGCTTCAACCACGCTACATCATAAATACCGTGCTCCCAAGATGTGTTAGAATGCGTGAGAAACTCATAAGTCCCCTTAACGGAGTAATCGTTAATAGGATCCAGAATTTAGCGTCACCTGTCAAGAACATGATCCTGCAAAACAATATGACACAACAAGGCAGAGCACTCTGCAACCAACTCCTTTAAATTATCTTTGATTGAAAGACGATTATGCAATAATCTCCAAACAAACACTAATATCTTCAATAGAAACAACTTATTCAAGTGACTTTAAATAGAGGGGAATCAATAATTGCTTCAAAATCCGATATCAAGTTATAAACTTCTTTATCTGAAAACATATTGTCGCCATTGATATCCCAAATTCAAATATGGGGTTTGAACTTCAAACATTGTCAATAATATATTTGTTAGTGACCAATTGAGCTACATTTATGAACTGATTTAGACTTTCTTATATAAAAAAGATTAAGGCAAGACCTCTCCATTGTATATTCACTAGCGAAAAAGACGGGCATGTCGTTCTCTTTATTGCACTAACGTTTGTAAATTATGAATGATATTTTTTTTATGAAATTTTGGTTTTGATTAAAAGTAAAAATATGAATGTTTGTTGCTTTTTTTAATGACACGAACAATAATCTTTATTATAAATAGTTGTTTAAAGTAAGTATAAATATACTCATTTAGTTTGTTATATTTTTTAAAAGATAAAGTGAAAAAACAAATTCACATACATTCATATCGTGCTTATTACGCTTGTTTTAATATTTAAATTTATTAATCCAATCCAAAAGAGGTAAATTTTTTTATATATAATATAGATAATTCATTAATTCATGCATATAATTTTATAAATAACTCATTAACTTATTGGTGTACCTCAAGCCAGGTACACAGGGCACACGTATTTTTGAGACTGAAAGTCGCCTGCACATTGATTTAATTATACGAAAACTTATTATTAATTTTTTTTTAGAGGATACGAGTCATTATCTATATCAAAAAGTAAAAGCAGTGTTTATTGACCATGGAGAAAATTATTATGTTCTTCCTAAACACTATTTTATTGTTTTAGGCTCATTGTGTATATGGTTGCTTTAAGGGAAATGTTAACTTGTGCCTTTATGTGCCTTAAAGGCACAAGTTAATAAACCAAAGATAGAAACATTTTGTTGGAAATTGTGCATTCAACATTCTAAAAATTTAAAATCTTATCTTACCAAGACAAAAGTTATGTTTTAATTCCAGTTTTAGATTCTTAACTTGTGCCCTAAGGGCATAAGTTAACAAGACCCTTGTTTTAAATACTTAGAATGTAGGTCAGTATTTAAAATTTAAATATGTGGTCATGATTTTTATGGGAGAAGATCCTCTTTAGTGACAGAAGAGTGCAGTGGAATAACAACCCTACATTTTCCTACAATTGACTTAGTCATAATTATTAAATAATCATTTAATGGTGAAGATAGGCACTGTATAGAATCCTGTGAAAAACTCATTGGAGAGAATCCACACCCGATTTTTACAAAGGAAATTTAAAAGCAAGCGGGTGGTGCCCCAAAAGACCTTTATTAGACTCAAAAAGAGAATTTACCTTTTATCTCATTCTCAAAAAAATTAGCTTAGCTCTAATAAGAAACTATTCGAAAATGGACAATGTAGACCAACCATTAGAGTTAAAATGTGGCCAAGTTAAAAAATTACAAATAAAATGAAAATTACTAGGACCTTATTTTTATTTTTCCTCTGCTAAATTGGAAGGAAAAAAATGAATTCTATTTATTATTTTTGGGTACCTAATATCCGAACCATTGAAGATGAAACAAATCCTTAAAAATAAAAATAAAAATAAAGATGAAACAATGAAGAAAAGAATGGAATGTTCTATTCTGAAACCTATAGTGAGCAAAAGTAAAATGAACATCCACAAATTCATTTTAACTGTCCCACTTTGTTTTTAAAAAACTAAAGAACGTTATGGCTAACAAAATTTAACAAAACGCAAATAGACTCATAGGCCATAAGCTCTCTGCCATAAACTTGTGATTAGGCCTTGCCAAACAGACTTATAGAACCCAAGAGCTTCTAGCTTCCTGAAAAATATGCTACTGATTGTAGGTAGCACTGTTGATGATATTGGGGTTACTGTTATTGTTGCTGGGAGGAGCAGCACCAATTATGGATGAGATAGCAGCTGCGAGTGCTGCCGTGAAGTTTGGATCCGCGGTGATGGCGGCACTGAGTGATGATGCCTGTTGAGTTGGATGCAACTGGGAAGACCCTCCAACATCTTGAGACATTTGAAGACCGGATAATTTGGATTGGTTATAAAGTGCTTGTGCAATCACTTGTGGTAATTGTCCTGATCCTAAGCTTTGAGGCTGTCCAAGCTGGAATTGGGAAGGAGAATTTCCGTTATTATCTGTAGTGTCGCGTGTAAGGTCTAGTGTCACAGTAGGAAATGGTGCTGATGCTGAGAGTGTGGCCATGCTAGAAGAGCAATTAGGAAGAATTCTGGCTAGTAAATTGGGGTTCATCACCCCATCAGCACTTGACATTGACCCGGATAGTAACACTGTAGCAGCAGCTGCGGTGGTCGAGGCCATTGGCATAGCAGCAGGTGGGAGTGGATGGCTATGTGTCCCTTCATATGTTGTTATCAAAATTGATCTGTCCTCCGCACAACGTTGAACCTATAATATTTCAAATCAGACGGATAATATGAGAGGAAATGAGTAACATTTTTTAGAAGCAATAGTAGCTAGTATTAGACTATTAGTACTATACAGACTGATTCATCAGAATAATAAGACTCACTTGCTTGCGAACGGGGCAACCAAGAGCCATTGTACACCTGTAATATGCTCGAGGACAAGGGTTTCCTTTAGCCATTTTTTGTCCATATTTTCGCCATTGGCAGCCATCATTGATCTGCAATTGTGATAAATTTGTTAATTCAGCTAGAAGTAATCAATGATATAATTTAATTGGATGTCTTTATTGATGAACACTTATATACTATACCATGTGGGCTTCTGATCGGGCACGGACTGAGACTCGTGCTTTTCTCATAGTGGCTTCTGCATTGGCTTGATCAGCGACATTGGAGGGGTTTAATCTGGGAAGCTGACTTCGGTCCAAAAGTTGTACGAGTTCGGATGCGTCTGGATCAGGCTCTTTCTGATTGTTCTGAGGTGTGCATGGTTCAGGCTCTTGCTGATCATCTACATCTGCTGCTGGACCATTAATAAACTTTCTAGCCACCACACCATCTCCTTTATCCTCAGCTTTTCCTTTGACAATCTGAAATGTAAAAACATATATATATATATATATATATATATATATATATATATATATATATATCCATTCAGTTTCATAATACCATTTCAATTTTAGGTAATAAAGATAGTTTAAAATTGGCAGATAAATAATATAATTACCTGATCATGTTCTGTGGTTTGGTTCTGTTGCTGTTGCTGTTGCATTAAGGACATAAAACGCTTATGCAAGTTTGTGTAGCTACTGCTCATGTCACTCAGCATTTCCTTCAGCTTTTGGTTCTCTGCATTCACACGTCCAAGCTCCTCTTGCAATTGCTCCGTCTAATAATTTAACAAAGTGTATTTCATCTCTGTTAACTATAACTTAGTGTGTATAATAAATAAAATTTAGATTTCATTAAATTATAATCTACAAAAAATATTACTAATGAACACCCCTGTAGAATGAAATTGACCTGTTCAGTCTTGGCACGCTTATCTTCAGCATTTAGTGAAGTTTCATCATCCACCATTGATTGATCACTTATAAGGAGTTGTAAACCAGTCTACAATATTTGCATCAAATAATCCCTATTATTCACATTTATTTAAGGAGCAAGAGGGTTTTCCTTTTTGTAACTAATAATAATAATATCAAATAAAAAATAAAATAAAAAGTGGCTTACGTTGACATGGTCAGCGTGGAGATTGCAATGAGGATCGTAAATCTCATTATTATTATTATTAGTATTATTAGTATTATTCTTCATTGAAACATAATCAAGTTGTTCTGGCGATGATGATTTATCATTTGAGAAGAAATCAACTTCATCCATAGTTACACGATTTGTACGTCCTTGATCCTCATCATTTTCATTTTCATTCTCATCACACCATGTTCCAGCTCCGTTTGAGCTTATTAGATTCATCGTTGGAAATGTTAACATCTTAGAAAGAAAGAAAGAAAAAGAAGAAGAAGCTAGATCATAAAGCAATAATAATAATAATTATCATTCTTTGTTATTACAATACAAAGAGATAAAAAAAATTATGATATATAGAGAAGAATAAAAGACGTGGAGAAGAAAGAAGAAGAGAGTGACGAAGTCAAAGAGAGAGAAGTCTTCTACCGCTGCAATTGCCTCGCCTACGAAAAGGGTTTACTTGGGACAATTTAAACCAAATATTCCATTTTCCTATTTTCTTTTTTCTTTTATTTTCTCCAATATCAAATCAATTATTATTATTATTATTTATTATTTATTTCATTTGCATCAGATAATGCGTCATTAGGCTAGAAAATCTCTCTTTACTTGGACATCCACAACTTTCACCTTCATACCTCATCTGCCTCAAATCTCAACGCTCCACCTCATCTAACTAATTTTTTTCTTATTCAATTTTATTTGACTTTTGACTATGTTTTTTTGGATATAAAATTCTCTTTGACTCTATCTTTAATTTAATCCTTTTCATAATTAATACTACGTGTCCTCTTTCACATGGAGTCTTCTTTTTTGTTCAAACTTCATACCTTCAATTAAGGTAAATATGGAAAGTCAAAGATGGCAAACAGATCTAATAACTAGTAACAATGTTACTGCCTTTGACTGGATTTGAGAATCAATGGTCCAATTGTTTTTTTAATGTTTAAAACTTAATTTTTGGATGTATGATTTCAATCGTCTGATTTTACATTATTAATTAAATTTGTCTACCGTTTATAATTATGTGATTGGTTTACACCAATAAATTTGATTTAGTTTATAGTGGTAATTTATATATATATATATATATATATATATATATATATATATATTCAGGTACCCTAGTGGTTAGATTCACACATGTTATAAGTGGTAATTTATATTTTATTGTTGGAATTTATTATTTTTGCTCATTTCATATGATAGTCCAATTAAATCTAGACATTCATCAAAATATAGAGGAAGAAAGAATTTACAATGAAATAAAATAAAGGGATAGAGAGATTCAAGGGTTGAGAGTGAGGAACATAGAAAACACGTGAGGAATTTTTTATAAGGAAATTCATTTTCTCATTGAGTTATAATGTCAAACTCTTATCATTAGAGGGACAAAAATAAATTTAATTATTATACACTTCATTGTAAAAGATTTGTTTTTGTGGCAGTTATGACGATGTTTGCAGATTTTGGTACAACTTTGTTTATGTTATTTCGTTGATCCTAGTATTAGCTTTGTTTTGGTGTTTCTATTTATTGATTTCGGAGACATCCCTTTGTTATGAGGCGTTTCCTATAGTTTTTCGGATTTTTTTTCTTTGATTCACGGGTGTATGAGTTTTTCATTGGGGGCTCCTCATCTATCTTTGGTATGTTACTCCTAGCCTAGCACTCCTTGTGGTGTTTAAGATTCATTGTGATTTTAATATAATTTCATTTTAGCTTTTTAAAAAAATAAAAAAATTGTACACTATCAATTACTCATATTCATCGCATCATTAAAAACAATTGGCTTTAATTATTTTTTATGGTCACATATTTGATTATTGTGATGTGTTCATAATGTAAATTACACCGACAATGTATCACGATTAAATTCCTAAAGATTAGAGAATGTAATGCAGAACATCTTGAACAAGGAAAGTTATTGTCATGTAGTTGATAAAGTCATGTAATCATTGTTCTATAATCGTAACTCAATTGATAGTTATCAAAGATATTATTTGCAAGGATCGAAGTTCAAATTCTAAATTCTCCACACTTAAATGCATGATTTTGTTTTTAATCACACAAAAATCATATAATCATTTATTTTGAAAGGATAAAATTAAGTGTAAGAATTTTAACCCAAGAGAGAATCACCATGTGATTTAAACTTCTTATAAGAGTAGGTGCACATTTCAGTTAGAAGGCAATTATTTGATGTTTGCAAGCAGCAGATGTTTAGGATTTTCTTTTAGTTATCATGATTGATGGGTTAGGTCAGCATATGTCACCAGTGGAGTATCGTACTATCATTAGATATTGCCTTATGATTCCACTATTTCCTATTGATGAGGTGTGCCCTGTTTGCCGTAAGGCGTGTCTGGATACTTTTGGGGAGCATGCCGTCTATTGTGAGGAGCTTCCCGATTTTAAGTATAGACACAATTTTGTTAGGGATGTACTTTTTGATATATTCAGATGGGCGGAAGTATCAGTGAAGAAGGTGACGCCTGTGAACTTCCTGACTGACCCAGTAGATAGAAGATCAACACTCAGGCATGCAGATGTTACGGTGTACGGATGGGTAGGAGGAAAACATGCATGTGTAGACTTGACTGGGGTTTCACCACTTGTGAGATTAAGTGTCAGGCCTTTTACCGTAGGACAGACAACCCTAAAAGTTGCGTCAAGCAAAATGGTCAAACATGAGAAAGCGTTTTCTGACAATCAACATACTTTTATACCATTTGCTTTTGACACTTTCGGTTTCCTAGCACTAAAGGTTGTTGACCTTCTAAATAGAGTTCAAAAGGTCATGCATATCAATGTCATGTCTCCTAGTTCCAAGAATGTTGTGTTTACGAGGATTGATTTTGTCATCCAAAAAGGGTCTAGCGACGCAACGTATTCAAGTGTAAATAATGGTTTATATATGAATTTGATTTGTAAAAAATATATAAGTTATTCAAAAAGTGAAGCCTTATTAATAAAGGGTTTTATTAAGCAATGCCCTCAGGGCAATGGTTAAAGAATCTACAATTAAAAAATTTGTCTTGAAAATATAAAATGTTACTATTAATAAAGTAACAATTACACAACCTTTTAAAAAAACTTGTTTGTTTTAAATGTTTAACAATTGTTCTTAGAACACTCGTTAGCATTCTCCGTTAAGAAAAGATTCTTATCTTTGTACCACGTTTTCTTGTTTCCATGAATTGAAAGTATTGCTAGTTTCAATTTCTTGTGACGACGTTAGTTTTCAACTTAAGTTCCTTTGAATGACCTTAATGATTCTTTTGAAAAATAGCACGAGAAAAGGCTTTATTTGGCTTTCCATACCAAACGAAGAAAAATTCCAATATTTATGGCTTATATCTTCTTTTCTATACCTTGATACCTTGACTAGGAAGAGTTGTTTGAAACAAAACTTCTACCAAAAAGAAAAAAAACCTCACCGTCGAACATTGAACATACCCTTTTTGAAAGAAATTAAAGGCATGCTGGTTGGAACATTGACTGTTTGGTACGTAAGTTAAAATTTAGCACTATTTTCTCTCGTAAACATAAAATCAAATAGTACTAAATATGCATAGTTAATCACATGGCTAATGTCCAATATTCTTTTCTTATGACGAAAGAAAAAATAATTATAACTAGATTGGCAGATTACGACAATATTTTACGATGATGTTAAATTACATCATAAGTTGGTCATTTAAATTTTTTACGTACTCACGCACAAAGAGTGTGTCTACACTCAAACTAATTCCCTCTCTTTTCCTTCACTCAGCATATCCATCAATCTTCATCATCTCTCTCTTCCCCATCACCATACATATTGATCCCGATATATTTTCTCAAAAGAAATGATATTTAAACAATTATTTTGCGACAACTTTCTCTATCATACTCACATCATGATCTCAATTTCTCTCTCTTTATTGCTTTAGTTTTTGTGTCAAGACCTACACATTTCTTTATATATTTTGTTTGTCTTAAAAGTTGTTCCATAAAACAGTTGTTCAAATAACATTCATATTTCTCAATCAGTCTTACTCTCACATATAAACAATGGCGATTGCTCTCGGGGCTGGAAAAAAACTTTATTTTTTATTTAAAATGATAATTCACTACGGGGACGGGGATGAGACTAGGATACCCAAACCCATCGAGATGTGGATGAGATTCAATTTCTCATCTCGTTGGACATGGGCAGGGTAACATGTAAATATATGGGAGTCGGGGATGGGGAAGAAAAAGGTAAAATTCATCCCACCCCATCTCATTGTCATGCCTACTTAGATCATTTATGTTATTTAATTGTAATAAGTTGGTACTTGTTATGTCCTTTAAGTTATTTAAACGTAACAATTTAGGGGATTTTATATCTTAAAAATGTAAGTTATTATGTGTTTAAACGACACAATTAAATAACTTAAAGGACTTAAGTGATACAAAAAATACTTAAAACTAACTTGTTATAGTTAAATAACTTAAAGATCTAACTGATACAAAAAAACTTAAAAGACCAACTTATTATAATTAAATAAATTAAATGACCTGTATTTAAGAGGGTGTATTAGATTAAGATTTTAAAGGATGATTTTTGTTTAAAAAAGTTTTGAGGATTTTAAAAACTTTGCAGGATTTTGATGACTTTGATGATTTTAAAAGGCTATTCAGATTTACAATTTGAATTTCAATGGATTTAACTCACAAGATTTTAAAAGATTTGAATTGGTTTTATGGATTTCAAAAGATTTTAACAGATTTTATGAATTTTAAGGACTCGTTGAAAAAATGATCATAACACACTCTCTTTCACAAAATCTCAATACAAACTCTTATTTATTTTACTTTATTTTTTTACGGAAGAGCTAGAGAGAGGAGAGAAGGAGAGAGAGGGAGGGAGGGAGAGTGGGAAGGGAGAGAAAGAGAGAGTGATAGAGAAGGGCAGAGAGAGAGAGAGAGGAGGGAAGAGAGAGAGGGAGAGATAGTAAAATCTTAAAGAAAAAACAATCCTAAGCAATCTCATGTTTTCATGAAAGACTTTTTCATGCTAAAATTTCACTAGAAAATTCCACCAAATCCATTCAAATCTGATTTATTAAACAATCCTTCGAAATTTGAATACCACACGTCTTTTTTTAAGTGATGAAGAGTCTTTATTGAATACCACAAGACTTATTCATAATAAAAAAGTCTTTTAAAATTTCTTGCAACTAGCCTTTGCTTTTTGATTTGCAAAGAAGCCATCGAGCTAGTTGGGAGGAATTGAGCTTATGGTCGACAACAAATCAACAACCAACCTTGTTGAAAATTCCATAGCTCTTGGGGGATGCAAGTACATAATGGCCAAATTTCACTTCCTAAGAGATCAAGTCAACACGGGAAGGATCACTCTTAGCTACTACAAGATTGAGATCAAGCTGCAAATGTTCTTATCAAGCCATTGAAGATAGAAAAGTTCAAAGACATGAGGAAGATGCTCAATGTGATTAGCCTAGAGAATTTGAAATAAGAGGGAGTGTTGAAGTGTAATTTATATTAAATATATTTTGTATAGGCTAAGAATGGTGTATGTGTGTTAAATTAGTTGTAATTCAACAAGTTGGCTAAAGTAGTTGAGTTACTTGCAGTGCAAGTAACCAACTAACTAATATGGTTAGGTTTTTTTTTTTTGTTGTTGCTAATAATATGGTTAGGCTTAGTTGGTCAAAATAGTGACTCCTGACCTGAGACGTTGTATAAACACATACCTGTTGAGATAATGAAGGAAATAAAGTAGCCTAACCAAAATTAACAAACTTTTCCTCCTTTCCTGTTTTCTCTCTTTTCCCTCTTTGTCTAAATTTGTTCCAACAAATAAGATATATACCATTCAGTTTGAACATTGCAAAGACTCTCGCAAGAGTTGTTTTTCTTCACTATTTTTTTTTCTTTGTTTACAAATAGAGACTATGTACCGGCGGAAAGAATACGAATTTGAATTTTGCATTAAACTATCATTAGTCGATACACTTGAAATGAGTGCGAAATTAAATTGTGTGTGGAATTCACTTCAATGATTCCAAACATCTTGAAGTAGATTCTCTCCATAATTTGTGCAAAGCTTCACAATTCAGAAAGCAAAAAAGAAATCAATAGTTTACAATTAAAGAAACCATAGTAAGGGAATAATAAAAGCTAAAGGAGGTCCTCAAAAAAGCAACAACACTTGCAGATATAATTATTATTCTCTCATACTTCAAGCTTTAAAATTCTTAGACCACTTTTGACTCAAAAACCATCAACCTAGTATCTGTTCATGCATTCATCTCTAAATTCTAATGATGAGTTTCCATCTAATTATCACCCAAAAACAAAAAACACTCTTATTACTATCAATAATTCAACTCATTTACTTATTCTCCATTCTCACAAAATCTCAATCCACTCTTTGTAGAACTTCATGTGGTTCCATTCCAATCCAATATCCTTTTTCCATTGATGATGGTTGTGGAAGTCCGTATTACAGATACATTCTTTCTTGTTCCGATACACAAAAGCTTGAACTAAGAACACCTTCTGGAAGATACCCTATTCATAATGTTAGCTATATTGATCCACATATTTTAGTCACTGATCCATTCATGTGGAACTGTGAAGACGGTGTCAATTATCGACCAACAAGACCATTTAGTTTAGACACAAGCACGCGTTTCAAGCTTTCATCTCAAAATCAGTATCTTTTCTTCAATTGTAGTGAGGAAAAAGTTATTGTTAAACCAAAGCCCGTGTTTTGCGAACAATTTCCTGAGCACTGTGATTCATCTTGTGATAGTGCTAGTTATCTTTGTAGACATTTACCAGAGTGTTCTTTTGCTATGAGTGGTAGTTCTTGTTGTTCTTATAAACCTAAAGCTACTGAATCTTTGAGGTTGATGCTTGAGTATTGTACAAGTTACGCTAGTGTTTATTGGAGAAATGTTGGAGCTCCTCAGTCTTATGATAAAGTTCCTGAATATGGGATCAGAGTTGATTTTGATATTCCAGTGACGACGCGGTGTCTTCAATGTCAGGATCAATCCAAAGGTGGCGGTGGAACTTGTGGATTTGATACACAGACTCAGAATTTCTTGTGTTTATGTAAGGAAGGAAATTTCACTACTCATTGTAATGGTATGTCAAACAAACACATTATCCTATTTTATCTTGTGATTGTGACTTAGGAAACAAAATAATTATTACTTTGTTTAATCATGTTATTGGTGCAAAGTATCTATCGACTTGGATGATTACCTTTAGCGGGGTCTCGCAACTTTGTTTTTTTTTTTTTTTCCATAGACAAAGTTCGAACCTCAGACCTTGCTTAAGGGATCTAAGTCCAGTTTCACTCGTACTGACATAGTATTGGTAGGAAGACGATTATTACACCATTGAGTAACAATTTTTTGATGATTTTGAAATAATTTAATTGGATTTATTATTTGTTTGGCAGATCATGATAATGCAAGGCACAGTAGGAATGTCCATGTAATTGCAGGTGATTGAAATGAACATTCACAAAGTCATGGTTTTTGAAGTTGAAAATTAGGCTAATGTTTGTGGTAATGCAGGGACAGTTACTGCTATTTCAGCTTTTGGAGCACTTGGAATTGGAGGTGGTATTTGGTACTTAAAGAAAATGAAAGATAAAGCACCAGTAACATGTGGGGTTCAAAACAATGAAAACAGGCTTTTCTAAATGCAAACCAACCACCACATACATACATTTTCCTTTTGTTACTTCTTTTTTGCCCCCTTTAGCCAATGTGTTCAATTATTTATACAATTATTACAGGGCCTCTTCTTACTCATAGGGCATGCTTTGATTTCGTTATCTGAAATTATCTATTGTTATAAATACTTGCAATACTATTTGGAAAAAACTTATAAAGACAGCTTATAACATGCACATAAGTTGTTTTTAGCTTATTTTTTACAATCTTTTCAAGATAGCTTATTAAAACAATTGATAGCTTATATGAAAATAGTTTGACTTTGTTTGATTTTTTGTTATAAAATAGCTTATACATAATCGTTTATTTGATAGGTGTTTATACTATAAGCACTTAATTAATTTGTTTATCCAAGCATGGCCAAAGACTTGCTTCACAATTTTTCTGATAATTACTTGTTGGCATCTTTATGTTTATCAAGTAATTGATAAAAAAAACAATCTGTTGCAATGCATTATCCAAAATAATATTGAAAATGCCAAATGATACAAGCTAATTTTCTGCAAAACAGTTCTTTAGCTGTGAACTTGTGATACATTAATATACCTTCACTATATTAACATGACCTCCCAACAAAACAACTCAATGGACCTGCATTGAGAGTTATAGCAGGTACCATATAACCTGGAACAGCCACAAAAGATTGAGCAGGTGTATAATTTGGTGCACAACTTCCATATCCAGATGGTACAAAATAAGCACCATTTGAAAAATAATCTTTAGAAGATCTCCATTTCCAACTCTTCCAATTTCCCTTAGATTCCCTCTTGGTAATCTGTCACATGTACAAAAATAAATAACCACACTTTAGTCAATATCTTAAATGATTGAATTTTGAAATTATTAAACTATATATATTTTTTAATACTATGTTTGTTTTTACCTGTTTTTTAGTATGGTCATTTGGTGCATTATAAAAGTTGCCTTCACTTAAAATGGTTGGGTTAGCACTTCCTCCTATAGCATACATTTGCCACTGATCATATTTGTTGTTGACCACATGAGCATAACCAAATCTTACCCTGCACATTCATCAACAACTCAATATTTTAATTTATATATCATCAAAGTCAATATAATATACATTGTATAAATTAGAGGTGTCAATGTGTGAGTGTGAGTATCCTATATAGCGCTTATGTCTGTATCAGTGTTTCATAGCAATTTTATCCATAAATAACATCAGTCTAACCTTGGCATCCTTTCAATTAGCCCACTGCCAAACCGATTGAAGACTATTGTTACTTTCATTATCTTATCTGCAGTGTAATCATCATTGTGTCCTAGCAACATAACCTGAAATAACTTATATTACTCAATGCATGCCTATATTATAATAATTAATTAACAGGTTATTGAATCATGGTAAAAAGAAACCATGCTGTTAAACTTACTTTGTCATGCTGAGTGAAGTAATTGTTAGAAATGGTAATAGCAGTTGAGGCATGAATAATATCAATTAATCCATCAGTTGAACGAGCCAAAAAGCAATGATCGATCCAAATATTTGAGGAAGCAAATATACTAATAGCATCGCCATCAGCTCCTCGACGACGGCCGACATGATCAGGAGTACTTCTAACAAGTCCAGCCTTACTTGGTTTACAATCATGAATGCTAATTCCATGTATAATAACATGACTAACACCTTGTATTGTAAAACAAGGTCCATTTCCAATCTCAACTTTAACTCCTCTACCATCAATAGTCTTGTAACTATTCATGATAAGTTCATTCTTTAGAGTAATAACCATGTTCCTTTCGAAAATGATCCAAAGCGGTTTTGTTTGTATCGCGCCATAACGAAGTGTACCTGGTTTTGGATTTGCAGGGTCATCAGAGGAATCCGTAACAATATATATTGCACCATATTTGCCTCCAATTGAATCTTTGCCAAAACCAATAGCACAATCAGCTAAGGCTTTTCGATTCAACGCCCAATTCGGTTTGGACCGCCAACAAGAATCTATCTTGTTGAGGTATGGTTTGTTAGTGCTATAGTAGTTTTCTTTTGAATAGGCATTAACAAAGCTTAAAACAATGGATAGTAAGAAGCATGAAAGTAAGAGGAGTGAAGTTGAAATGGCCATGATTAAGTGATTGCGATGAGGTTGAAGTAATTACAAAGGGATCAATGTGCTCATTTAATAGGTGAGGAGAAGGTTGTGCATACATTTTAGGAGCTTGACTTAAACATTTTTTGAGTTTAGTTAACATTAAACGTGGTTGCACGAGCTTGGTTAGTTGACTTGCTATACAATTTCTTAAACTTTGATGCAAAAGTTATACATCCTTTTTTTTCCAAGTGATGTTATTATTAGAATAAAATGATGATTCAATGGACATGGGAAGTTGATTTGTGTTCACTAAAGAAAGCTCCTCAGAAATCTATATATTTGGACGGCTTTTTAAGTAGGACAACCACGTCTTGTGAAATTGTCATGCTTGGGATTCAATATAATAACTTGATTTATTTAAGTCAAAAGCTAAGTAAAATTATAATTTAGTTCTAAATATTTAACTGATTTGTTAACTATGCTAGAAGTTATAATGGAGCCTAGTTTAGATTACTTTAACTAGATTATGAAAACTTATCAACTTATATAAGTATATAGTGTTTGACTTGCAAAATTGTTAGGAGTATTATATATTTAAGGGTTAAATAAGTTTTCTATAGCGAATTTTGATTTTAGTCCCTAAAAAATAAAATAGAACGTTTTCATCCTCATAAAAAAATTTATTTTGTTTTTGGTCCTTAATGATCAATTTATGTTCATTTGAATGTCAAAATTATAACTATTTTATGTTCAAGATGTATCCGTGTGATGTTTGTATATTATATTCAACCTTTATACATTCATATTATGTTCGAAAAATATCAAAAACATGTAAAAATTATTTCCATTAGGGACTAAAAACAAAATAAAAAATTTTGTGAGGATGAAACGTTCTATTTTATTTTTTAGGGAGTAAAATCAAAATTTGTTATATTTATAGGGACGAAAAACTTATTTAACCCTATATTTAAAAGTACTTCTTGTAGATAAAGGAGAGAGTTTTTTTATAAAATTTAAGTGAGAGCTGAAATTCATACGACAACAATAATTTTCAAATGAAAGTATTTTATGAAGAATTTTTTTTAATATTTGTGTTAAAAAGTATAATTTCACTTTACAACAAGAGAAAATTGTGGTTTTCTGCACCTAGGTATTTTGGATGCAATAGGTATGTCAAAGTTACATAGGTCTTTTATAGTTTTTTTTAACAAGCATCATGTCTTTGTAGTAATTGATTGTGAGTTTATTAGTTTAGTGTATATTTGGTTCCAATTCTAGAGAGGTCAAAATTGATTATGGAGGTATATAATTGATTATTGCTTTTTAATAGTATTGATTTTGCCTCTAGATATATATTTTTCGGTACAATTTTGTTTCTAGAATTTATTCTACTTGAAGTTAAGATTTGTAGCATTTTAATTGGTTTTTATATTCAAATTTATAATTCAACTCATTTTTAATTGAATATATCTAAACACAAATCAATTTAACAAAATCAATTCACTAAAAATCATTTTAGGTCCAAATATCCAATTATTTAGATCCGAATTATAGAAATTGAAAACGGAAAAAATAAAAAATTTGTATGACGCGTGTGAAGGATGGGGTGCAAAAAGGAATTTCAGTTGTTTCTGACTTTCTAGACTCAGGCAGGCCATGCATTTACGGGCTCGGATTTGGAAACGATCATTGTTTGTGTTTTGAACTTTCTTCTTTGTTTTTTATTTTTCTTTCAGTTTTGGCAAGTTGTTTATCAATTTTTTTTACATCAAAATCGCTTGCCTCTATCTTGTTTTGTTTTATTGGTCTTTTGTTTTTGGCATCTAAGTTGTTTGTCTTGAATAGGAGAATCAAATGTGAATCTTAGGTCTATAGTAATGTGCTGAAATATGCTGCTTGGCATGATATTGGTTTAAGGTGGAGTGGTTGCATTGAACTGAACACCTTAACTCAATATCTTGTAAGGAAATTGAGTAGATGAGACAAAACTAAAAATGCTGTGAGTAATTCAATGCAAGATTAGTGAGGCATTGCCAAAGGTTATTCAATCTAGTAGACAATACTAAGATATGCAAGTCACTGAGTCTATCTAACCTAAGAATAGTTGTGCTTATAGACTTTATCATGTTTTAATATTGACTTTGTATGCGTCCCTTAGGAAGTATTAATTATAATAATTGAAAATAATCTGCTACTCTTGGTATTGTACTTTATCATTTGCATAATTTCACACTCTTTTACTCTATAGATCTCTATTTTGTTAAATCTTGTTTGGTCTTTGTTTTAACCTTATGTAGGCTAATGTGTTACACCTTGATCGGTACGTAGCCACGATCACCAAAAGAATCACAAGAACAAAATGATTTCCTCATTCTTGAATCATTTCCAGCGACCTAATAACTGTCTCTATATGTTTTGTTGTGTAATAGAATTGGAAGGACAAACTCTTATGATTAATTGCAAGATGGATTAAAATGATTTTCTTGACTCAACAATTTATTTTATATGCGAAAAATTTCACAAGATCTTAGCATTCCTTATTTTGGTTTATTAATTAGATTTTCTTTCATATAGTTCATTTTTATTAATCAATTTGGTGTGATGAAAATATGATAATCATTCCTTACATGGTTTATTTTTATTCAAATCATAATTAATGTTATATTTTTATTTGGTTTTCTATTTTGATATGGTCATGCGTGTTCTTTTAGTGGCCTGATTGCCAAGCCAAATACAATGCAATTACATCCTTATTACTTGACTTTAGTGGCTTTGTTTGAGAAAAATAATAGGTAACAAACCCAAAATATATGGAAAATGTTACATAAATACCTTTATTTCTATACACCCTTGTACACCTTATGCATTAGGAAGAGAGAAGAGGAGAGGAAAAAGAAAGTGTACTTGTACAGGGTCCATATGACCACGTGTCAGATTTTTGAGTGGGTGTCAATGAGTGTATTGCCACCTAAATGTATCTATGTATTATAACTCAAAATATATAGGTCAAAATATATTGAAGTCCACCTTATTAGCATTATTACCTTGTATTTGTTACAACTCCAATTGATCCCTTTTATTTGCATGCCAAGCGTTCCTCAACAACTGCAATAGTACCATGCAATTTCTTATATGAGTTGCATGCATGATCATGTGTTCATGTCTGAGCAACGCATCTATACAATTGCATCAAACTTCTATATCAAAACCAATTTGGTTAATAATTGTATGGGAATTGGGTAATGCTAACTTGTGCTTTTAAAGCACGTGTTAAGAATTCTACTAGTAGAAAATATATATTGAAAATTGTGTTAAGAATTCTACTAGTAGAAAATATATATTGAAAATTGTGTTAATTTATTGTTCAAAATGTGGAATATTAATTTTTTGGTCAATAAATCCATATCATTAGTGGAATGTTTAACATATACCGTAAGAGCATAAGTTAACATGACCATACATTTATTGACAAAATACGACTATTGAACACATCTGGGTTGGCCTGGTGATATTGATTTGGGACCTGCGAGTGTGCTCCTCGAGGTCTCAGGTTCGATTCTCCCTAGTACAACTATTGAACGAGACCCTTCAATTCCAAATTGCACAAATGATTTCCCTGCATTCAAAGTAGCAAAAGTTAAAGACTAGAACTGTTGCATACAATTGTTTGTTGACTTGAAAATTGCAATGCATGGACACAAAAAATAATTAAATTGGAACTTTGGATAGCTTCTTTTTTTTTGGGACCATTAAGTTAACTATTCTCACTATATCCCCTAAATCTTTAACCACTAAAGCTAATGGAGGATGATAAAAAAAAAAATTTAAAAGGTATTACTAAGAAATGTATTGTCTAAACAAAGAAACTTTGTTTTGAAAATACAAGTCAAACATATTTAGGTTATAATTATACAATTTTCTATATAAAAATTAGTACTATTTTTTATTGCTTAAACAAGGCCTTAAAACAGTTTAGGAATTTAAAAAAATTAGAAAAAACCAATGAAGGAATTAAACAGAAATAATAGTATAGTAATGATATTATTACTGAGAATCAACCAAATCGGTTAGTACCGTCACACTTTTAATAATTACACTAAAATAAATACTTGTACCAAAAACAAAACAAAATGCTAGTACTACTACATATACTCCACAATAACTTTGGGTTATCAAATAATATCAACCAATGACTACCATTCAATTCAATCATTGTCATTTCTTATATTAAAGTCCTTGTAACCGATAGATAGAAATTAAAAAATTTAATTGGTATCACGGAATTTGCCACAACAGCTTTCAACTCTTGATCTATTGTTTCAATCACGACCGAACAATAGGTACGTTCCTTACTAGTTGAGGAGAGGCATGTTGTGTTGTGTCTGTGTCATATTGTTATTACAAATACTACAAACTTTGTTTATGCCACATGTTTATGTTTAATTCATTACACACCTTCTCCCGGCTACTTCATTCATGGCACCTATTATTGTTATACTTCAACTACCAACTAATTCAACTCTTTCATTTACTCAACATGCATGGGACACGATGCTTTTTTAATTATAGATAGATAAACAAAACCAACTTCATGTAATAATTGACAAAAATCAGAAACTTCTCTATGGAAGATTTTTACCCTTATTTAAAGGAACTCTTGTTTGGGTGCATGAATGTGGACTGTGAGGATCATAAAGTGTTACTGTAGTTCCAAATCCCAATGTTGGTAGAAGATTATCTTTACAGCTCCGGCTCAACATTCTTATATATGATGGTCCCACTTCATTCCTTTACTATCCATTTCATCGTCAAGGAAAATCTTAGCAACCAACCATCAACTTAGGTCTCACTTTATGTGGGATTGGGTTCTTAAAAAGTGTAACTTACACGAATGAGTGTTGTTAGTCCTCTTCAAATCATAATCTTTTCTTTTATTTAATCAACTAAACTTTTAATATCGTCTCTAAACTTATAAAAGCCTTTTTATTTTACACCAATTGTCACTTTAGTCTTTGTATATAGCCGGGGATTAACGTGACAAATGTAACAAAATGTTAGAAGATTTCTAAAACATTAGTAACTACTAAATATTTTAATGAAACTAAGATTTTAGTCTTGTTTAATTTGATATTGATAGATAAGTTGGATTGATATAGCAAACCATCGACATATTGATCAAAGTGGTAAATGACTTTGACACCTTAATCAAATGGTTAGAAAGTCGATGTTTTATTCCTACGTATAAAAAAAACTCGATTAAAATGAGAGAATTTATATTGTGTATCCAACACTTTCCCCAAAAAATATTAATCATCGAAAAACGATAGTGGATATGTTGTGCCTATAACATGATTATAAAAAAAATGTAGACAACCCGATCAAAACGTGTGTTCTGTATAGAAGGACCCAGTTGACAAGGATATGTCTATGACTTTGGCAAATATGTGCCAACTCAACTCAATTATACTACACAGCCAACCGTATCATTCAAATCAGCAAAATCACAAACACTTGCGCAAATATAAATAAATTTCCATTAGTCCTCTTAGTAACACTAACACATTCCTTCTGCACAGAAAAGAAATGGAAATATCTCTTCCTTTGATTCTTCTTGCCACTGTGGTTATTATGGCTATGCCACTTTCATTTGGTATAAAAGGAAACCAACTTTCTTACAACTACTACACGAATTCATGTCCAAACTTGGAAAGTTTGGTCGAGAGAGAATTGATGAGCGTATTCATGACAGATATTCGTGCACCATCAGCATTTCTAAGACTCATGTTTCATGATTGCCAAGTACAGGTAATTACTAGCTAGATGTTTTTTATGTCGTTGAAGGTTGCTTGGACCTCACTTTGTTTTGTTGTGTTAATTTTCATGCAGGGATGTGATGCCTCGATTTTGTTGGACACAAACTACGCTACTCAAAGATCTGAAATAGCTTCTTCAGGAAACTTTGCAATCAGAAATAGGGAAACAATCAACGACATAAAATCGGTATTAGAGGAAGAATGTCCAGGGCAAGTATCTTGTGCAGATATCATTGTATTAGCTGCTAAGGTATCAGTGTCACTCTCTGGAGGACCAAGTATTCAGGTTCCATTTGGAAGAAAAGATTCAAGAACTTCTAGTTCTAAAGAGGCTGATGCTAAGCTTCCTTCACCGACAGTAACAGTCGATGAATTTTTATCCATTTTCAATTCTAAAGCAATGAACATTCAAGAATCTGTTGCCATTTTAGGTAATGCATATCAACCATAAATTAGTTGAACTCGTTTCGTCACGGAAAGTCTCAGTAAATAAGTTTTACGCCATCCCCACCACCAGCACCAGCCAACATTTTTTTTCTCCCCTTTTACCAAAGAATGATAGGTGTGAGAATTGTCTCAAAAAAAAATAGCATAATCCATAATTCCTAATAACATTTGACATTATATTTTATTTTTACTTTTGTCATTTAAAGTGTTATACTAATACAGATAAAAATTGTTACCTAAGACAAGCAATAGTTTTTGATCTGTTACTATTACTTTTGACAGGTGCACATACACTAGGTGTTGGACATTGCTTAAGCATTGTTGGCAGATTGTATAATCAACAGATAGGAAGAGACAATATGGATTGGGGTTATGAAACCTCACTAAGATTAGCATGCCCAACTGTTATTCCTATGACAAACCTAACATTTGTGCCTAATGACATGACTCCAACAATATTTGACAATCAATATTACAGAGACATTATGATGGGAAGAGGTTTGTTTGGTATTGACTCGAGCATTTCTAGAGATCCACGAACTGCACCCATTGTCATGAGGTTTGCTATGGATCAGAGCTACTTCTTTGAGACCTTCTCATCTGCATTTGTTAAGCTTTCTGCTAGCAATGTTCTCACAAATATGCAAGGTGAAGTCAGAAGGAAATGCAACCAGCTAAACTAGCTGAAAAAAATGTTTGCAATTATTATTCTTCTATTTGTAAGAAAATATACAATACAAGCACAAGGCTTGTCCAATTCATTTTTTTCATAATTGATGATTAAAAGATTTATTCACCCGGGCGGTTTTACCATTATCATTTTACATGTTTCAATTGTATGATATTGATTTCATTTTATTTGATTTTGATAGGTTTTTGTATGGTGCAAATGTATGTAAATCAACACGATTTAAAAAAATGGAGTGACCCACATACATTTCTACTCGTAAAAGAGTGTTCAAAATAAAACGGTGGAATTAGTGTTACTAGCATTATTCATAAAGAGATTGGTACAATACAGTCAACTACTGCTAGAGTGTTTTTGATCATTTCTATGTGTTTTTAGAAAACAATAGATGTGAGAAAAGTAATTGTCTAAGAGTAAGACTTAGACTAGCCTTAACGAGGTTCATCAAACTTTACGGCAGGGGTCCACAAATTTTCTAACACGTGTAAACTGCAAGAGGCGCTTTCTTTTCAAAATTGCTTTTTCCACCTCCCGATTTTGGCAATTACACCACCGTCCTCTATTTAACTCTTTTCCAAAAATACCCCCTATACAAATCAGCAAACACTACCCTTTCTTATTTTCCACAACACTCGACAATTGCAGGGATCTCCGTCTTCTTGAGACTTGTGAAGGTGGGAAAATTCAAAAAATAAATGTGGCACGATCATGTTGTAGCATTCATGTTTTTTTCTTTTAAGGGAAAGATGTTGTAGCATTCATATATTGTTCCAATTTTACATTATCTGAAGCATAACAGAATTCACATTTGTATAAGTATATATTACGATACAAAATTTGAGAGGAGAACGATAAACAAATAGCAATCAGCTGAAGCAAAAGTAACTAACCTTGGTTCTCACTCAATAACATATTGAGTAGGGATAATTGAAACAGTTCTCGTCATCAAACATCCCAACACATGCAACCAGGTCTATCAAACATATAGGTTACCATGAATCACCTCTAGCAAATAGCAGTCAAAACTAAATGTTTTGACTTCATCATAGGAGATCACTTATGCATCCATGTGGTTAGTTAGCCTAGCTGGTGGCTGCCATGACCCTAACCTAGGGGCTCAAACTTTTGAGTATTCCGACCTTTCGAGCTAATAGTGCAAAAAAATAAAATCAGAGGTTCAAAATGTAAAACATATAAGTATATTTGTATTTTTTTTTCGAAGTTCACGGGCTCAGTTGAACCCCCTCAAACCCCCTGCCTCCTCCCCCTAGCATGGTTATGAATTGGCAATGAAGAGACTTTACTTAAAGAAATATAAGTATGTTTATGTGAATTATATTATTATTATTACATAAAGCTTTATATAATAAATATGAATTATATGTATACGCGAGTTTAATTAGTTAATAAGACTAATATTACAAAGTAGTATAATGGGAACTACGATACAACTTTGAAATTGTTAGTGGGAAGATGATGTGTGTATGATGTTGGCGTGCCTCGCACTGCAGGAGACCATTTTTTCCATGTCGAATGAGATTTTGCAATATTAAAGTCATTGTCCCTGAACACTAGTATTATGCAAAGTACCCATTTGTAACCATCACAGATCTGCTCAGCACACCTACAGCCATTTGTAGCAATGCCCTTACCATGATCTTGGGTTTGGACAACAATGCCTCACAATGAAAGATCAAGAAATTAATTGGATGGTGTCTCCTTCATGAGATCCCCTCCTAGATCATCACAGACCCCTTGATGCAAACACAGAAGGTTCATTCAAACATAACCCTAACGTGACTAAAACCATTCCAAAGTTGACAACAAAGTAAAACAAAACTAAATTATTACAATGGACAATAAGGTCCATAAACATTGAGTAAATTGGTTACACATGCAGAACATTTTAATGATCAAAGCAGATCAGAAACCATTGTTGCTGCTCTATTTCTATGATTAACAGTCATATGGGATGAATACTTGGCTAGCTGTCACGTACCGTGCAACAAGCTCAATTTTTCCAGCCAATGCTTCCATCTTTAGATATGCTTTGGTCTTTCAGTGGATACATGGCAGTAAGGGAGTTAATCAGCGCAACCAAAATTGAAATTTTAGTTGTTGCTTCCAGTAGAAATGTACACGGGTATATAGTAGCTACTGTACACCAATCTTGATGTTTTTACGGTCCAGAACAACATTCAAAATCTTGCCGGGAACATAAATTCTCTTCCTGATAGATTGACCATCCAAGTATTTGGATAGCTTTTCATCCCTAGATGCTAATGCAAAAGCATCCTCCTCGGTGCATGTTTCTTCAACCTGGATGGTGCCTCTTGTCTTGCCATTAATCTGAACTGGCAGGACTACTGTCGTATCCTTCAGATAAGCAGGATTTGCCTGCAGTTACAACATATAACAGACATGATCATGGTTAGTGTATCGATATGACACTAAGTTCATTTGATTGAAATTTGAACTCAACCTGGAAAAACATCCCCCTTTAAAGATTTCAAAATATTGTGTCACTAAAATATCAATGCCAGATTGATCCTCTTCACAACCACAGTATAAGTATTTAAATGTTTGTCAGTGTAAAAGACTTTTGGTTTTCTTGTATAAAATTCTTATTTTTCAAAATTTTGCAAAATAACTTTGCTAAAATTTATTTCATTTTCGTAGTATGAGTATCATTTGGGCTTAGGCCCTTTTATCTTCCAAAAAAAAAAGCACCAAAGCAAATAAGTTGTACCTTCATCATAAAATTATAAGAAGCTTCAAAATGTATTAAAAAACTTACTCAAGTTGTTCCCATGAGAAAAAAATTGTTGCAAATCATGTAATTCATGACTTAACAAATCATACCATTAGGAAAAATAAATACCCGCTGTGAGTTGTGGCTGTGTACTATGACTAGTTGAAAGTTATACCATTTAGCACTAAGCATCAGTTTGGTCTTTGTAAATTGTAAATAAAATATATATACCTTTGTGGTAAATATTTAAAAGCTACAATCTTGGCGGGAAAGCCAGAGATACCTATTTGGCGCAATTGGTAATTGTAGAGGGAATGTGTAACATAATAAAATATTGGTTAGACATTAACAACAACAACCACCAAGTCTTATCCCACTAAGTGGGGTCGGCAACATGGATCAAATTACGCCATAATGTTCTATCATAAATCATATTTTGATTCAACTCATTAATCTCTAAATCTTTCTTAATAAGGAGATAGTACGCTATTTATAAAATAAATTGAAAATCAGTGAACAAGTAACTTGACAAGCCATGAAAGACTAGGAATGGTTTGATATGGAGCTAAATTCATACCTTAGGAAAAGGCTCGTAGGCTAATGATTTTGTGTGGCCAAGACGAGACCATAGTTCCTCAGCCATGTGTGGCGCATATGGTGATAACAGCAAAACAAAAGCCTCAACCACTGATCTTGGATGTTTGTCCCACTGAAAATATATGCCAAGAAAAATAGAGATCATATTGAGTCTCTGTAACAGAGAGGAACAAAGAAAAAAATGAACACTTGAACTATCAAAAATAAAAAAACCCAAACACAATACACTTCATAAAGATGTGATGTGCACCATACCATATAGGATATACATATGATAATGCATATTTTCATTTTGCTTCTTATTGCATCAAGCCAAACATAAATAAGATAAAAAAGACCAATTCCATGAGCGGGTGAAAATAGGGGACCAAAACTGCAATTAAAGCTAAAGATAAAATAATTATGTAGTTATAAGGCTCAAAAAAACATTTTATCACCTATAATATACAATTTTGTGGATTTAGTCTCTAAAAAGTCTTCTGTTTTAATCTCTCAAAAATAAAAAATTTGCTTTTGGTCCTTGCTATTTTTGTTTTAGTCTATGTAATATCTGTCTGTTTTCGAATTAGTCTCTATACAGTCCCTATTCCATAGACAAATCAATATTGTTCGCGTATTCCAAGAAGAAATTCTAAGATGACCATATATTTCAGGACTGAAATCAAAATGACAATGATACAACAACTTTCCCTATGTTTCAGGGATTCAAGCTAGCAAGAATTTGTTATAGCACATTCCTGGAATCATACGTTCACTGCCACCCCATGTCATTGCTAAAGCCACCCCGACTGCAATTACCATCACCACGACAGCACGTATTGACATGCCACTATGATATTAACACCATACAACCGCCATCTACTAGCACTACTGTCAATACATATCCATCACCATCCTTGCTATGTAAGGGTATTATCATCATTGGATAATTTTTATTTTCTAATCCTGCTTAAAATCCAGCATATCAAAAATTGAAATGGAACGGACTAGCCATTACATTCTTGATAGTATCAAATGCAGCCTACCTTCCTCACCCCAGAAAACTAAAATAAAGGGAAAAGGAAAGACGATTGGAGGACAGGAGATATTCGAAGAATAAAACCTAGTGTAGCACTGCAGCAGGGTCTCAGAAGGGCCATAATGCGCCTAATGTTGACAGCTTTATCTTGTATTCGTAAAGCATTTACGAGAGTGATTTCAATAACGTGAACCCATTACCATTTATCTTGTATTCCCTTGGATGCAAAAACAATGGAAGTAGAAACAAATAAATACCTTATATGCTGCATTAAGGAACTCCATCATTGCAGAAATTCCAGTGTTGAATCGTGTGCCTTCAATTTCCTCTGTTACCTGAATACTGAAAGTATATTCTTAGCTCAATTGTTCCAAATCAGCTTGTTAAATCCATAAACAAAGACACAAGAAAACTATGATTAAAAAGTTGAGATATTGACCTTAGCAATGCATTTATGAAGACAACGAAGCTGTTCTATAGTAGGTTCCTCATCAACGGATACAGTTCTATCCTTAAATGTGCCATCAGACAAAGGTAAGCCAACAATCAACCTCCAAGTTCTACCTAAAAAACGATGTACACCTTCAATGCCGCTTGTATTCCATGTCTTTGAGTCTCTGGGAACATGTTAAAAAGGAAAAATCAAGGAGAAAATTGATGTGGGGTAAGCGTCCCGTATTAGAACAAGATCACAGCATGGTAGTGTCCCATCCCCAGACCACCATAAAGAAATAAATGAAGAAGGGGCAGAATAAAAACAGAATGTTGTTTTGATTAAGGACCAATTTCCACAATATGCCACAAGTAATAGGGATCAAGGTCAAACCTACCTCAATGGTCCCATGAACATTTCATATAAACGAAGAGAATCTGCTCCATACTCAGAAATGACATCATCAGGATTAACAACATTTCCTCTGCTTTTACTCATTTTATGGGCACGGGCAAGTATACGTATGTCAGGATTTTCTTTCAAGACAAAAGAATCTCCAGATTTTGTGACCTACGGTCCAGGGAAAAGTAATATAAGTTCTTGTCAACAAAAATAAAAGGTTCGAAATCTTAACTCGGCAAATACTGAAAATTAATTGTGAAACCTTTTCCTCAGAAATTCTTTCTAGATTATGTTCATTTAACATATTAATAGAATCAGCAGATATCAGATTTCCATCTTCATCCCGACAAGCCATATATTGAACCTGCAATTCAAACCATTAGAAAATTGTGAGTTTGTGATGATTGCTTAATTTGTTTACCTTCAAATTTCAAGCAGAAGAAATGAAATTACCTCCCCAAGGATAATCCCCTGGTTTATGACACATTGGAAGGGCTCCTTGGTGGATACAACACCAATGTCAAAGAGAACCTGAGATACAAAACTCAGTTAAATCTGCACAAATATTGAATCAACACTGACAATTGGTAATAGGCTTTTGATGCCTTATTGAACTCATTTCAATCCCTAATTGGTGGATTTATCAATCGTTCACTCAACAGGCAACGACTCAACCAAGTTGGCAGTTATTATTTAACTTCTAGAAGGATCACTTAATTTGATTTTATGCGTGTATTAAGTTTTTATATTGGGGCTAAGCCATCCCTAATAACCGACTTGTAAGGTGAGGGGTGTCTCTCTTTATAAACTCTAGTCAAGCCTTATCTTGAATCTAAGTGGGACTCGGTTTTTCCAAAAAAAAATTTAGTACCAATCGAAGAATTTCCATTGAAGTAGTTCATGATAGTAAGAATACAAGTTTTCTTTCAAGTTCACATTATTGAAACTCATTTCCTACAAGTTGGAAAACTGAAAACATTGTTAATCTCTTTAAAATTCACAACTACACCCCTTGATAAGCATTTCCTTCTTAGCTTCTTTGGTGTGAGATACAATGAGAACCATTTCCTACTTGGTTCCAAACATAGCATATTACCAATAGAAATTCTTGTTACACTTCCAAACTTGGTGCTCAGTTCTATGTTGCGGCTAACATATTAACTGTTGGGACGTCATCAAGAAGCTGAAGGTCATAATTTGCAGCTGATGAATTCATTGGTTAGCGAGTATGGGACGTCATCGAGATATATTCATAGAACTCCAGTAGTTGTTCTGGCCTTCCCAGCTCAATCTCCGATATCAGTAGGACCACAAAAATAAAATCAGTAACTAATTTGAATTCCTTAATTACCAGCAGTTCCCCTGCAGATCCTTACAGTGCCGTACTGACTGATGCAGAAAGACAACCTATTTCTCAAACCCCACTGAATATGCCTCAGGTCTCAGCAGCAACACAGAATCGAGTGCCAAAAGTTAACATGTCAGCCGCAGCACAGAACTGAGCACCAAGTAAAATGCAATACCCACCATACAGATCAATTATGTTGAATGAATCTAGAAATCCACACCTGCAGCAAGGGGGTTCACAAGCTGCTAATGCAGCAAGGCCTGCAGCAATTAGCCAACAAGGGCTATGGCTTCATTCACATGTTGCCAGATAAGGAGAGAAAAGAGGACCACCAGTTTCTAGGACCAATGAATTGAGGCGTCCTACTTCACGAATGTGTGGAAGTCTTTCAGATCAGAAACTTACCGATGAAATTAGGCAGAAGTTAATTATGTGATCATCATCACAGCAAATTCAAAGTTCAAAGACCACAACCAGCCCGAACAACAAGTTCTTTCAAGCAGGTGGTTAACAAAAAGTTGATGCTACACTAAATCCTAATATCCTATGCTTGGAAGCAACTATTTGGCTCAGCTTAGAAGTAAGAGAATCTCTATCTGTAATATGCAATGCTTGGAACTGAGTTGGAAATGCTTCTCATTATATCTCACACTGAAGAAACTAAGAAGGAAATGCTTATCACGGGGGTGTAGTTGTGAATAAGAGATTTGTTATGTTTTCAGTTTTCTAACTTCTAGGAAATGAGTTTCAATAAAGTGAACTTGAAAGAAAACTTGTATTGGAAAATGAGTTTCATTAATTATTTTAATGGAAATTCTTTGACTGTTGCTAAAAAAAATATTGGAAAAACCAAGTCTCACATAGATTAAAGATAAGGCCTGACTAGAGTTTATAAAGAGAGGCACCCCTCAGCTTATAAGCCGGTTTCATGGGGATGAGTTAGCCCCAATAGAGTGCATTAATTACAATGAACACTCTCTTTAAGCCATAAACTGGACAACAGTATTGAAAATGATAAAATGACGGCCTTCTTTTATTTTATACATAATAGTAGTTTTAACTATGGATACTTTGATTTTCCATGACCATTGACATGGTGAATCCTTTTTGCTATATTTGACATGTCGAACACTATAATAAGGGGGCTAACTTATGTTTTTTGGGGACTAACTTAAGCAGGTTTTGTGGGGATGAGTTAGCCCCAATAGAGTGCATTAATTACAATAAACACTCTTTAAGCCATAAACAGGACAACAGTATTGAAAATGATCAAATGTCGGTCTTCTTTTATTTTATACACATCAGTAGTTTAACTATAGATAATTTAATTTCCTATGACCATTGACATGGTGAATTCTTTTTGCTATATTTGACATGTTGAACACTATAACAAGGGGGCTAGCTTATGTTTCACCAAGAATGCTAACTACGTAAACAACACAAGTGCATTGTTATTTAAGACCTATTAATCATTCTTACTAGATATCATGGAACAAGAGTGACAGGGACAAAGCTTCTCCACAGACAAGTTAAATTCATGGCTTAGAGTGAAACAAATCACGAACCAACATGTTCCAGATTGATACTGGAACCAAATACAAACCTTGTGCCAGAACCTAGCATATAGTAAATGGAGAACTGCATGCTCAGCACCACCAACATACACATCAACAGGGCCCCAATACCTGCAAGAGAAAAACAATTTTAAAGTGGGTGGGGAAATTCAATCAGCTAGAAATTGAGTAAAATTTAAGAAACCAGCAAAAAAATGGATATCGGGTAACTACTGGAAAGAAAGACAAACTTAGTTGAAGCCATACCTTTCTTTTTCCTTATCAACCAATTCTTTGGAATTATTTGGGTCCATAAATCTCAAATAGTACCTGGAAGGATATTAAAAGGAAATGTGAATTATACACATAAAAAGAATTACATTTTATTTCATTTGTACCAGATGCATAAAAATCCTGAATCAAGACCATAAAACTACTGGACTTAGCCGTAAAACCATGGCTTAGTGGCTCAGGTATTACTAATAAAACAAAATCATTCAAGATCCTCCCGATAACTTACCAGCATGAACCAGCCCACTGTGGCATGGTATTTGTTTCCCGAGTAGCTGGTCTTCCGGATAACCTATCTGTGGTCTTCACCTAAAAGTGGTACCATCCAAAAAAATATAAAAGAACGATTACAATGGGAGGGAAAACAAGCTAAGGAAACAAAAACAGAGGACTCGGAATTATCTAAGTAATTTAACTTACTTACATCATACTAAGTACACATTTAGAAATGTTAAAGGTATTGCACTTCCATAAAATTTCAAGAGTATAGGACCTATTACTACAGGCCTTTCAGTTTCCTTATAAATTAGAACGGCTTATATTTTTGAATGAGGCTAATGCGTTAAGAAAATATTAAATGATATAAGCAGAGTTCTTACTCAGAATTATTTAGACAGTATATAAGAAGACAAATAATCTAAAGAGCAACTCGTGTAGATATTGAAAATGACCACTTGTGTGACTATAAGTTCTCTCTTCCAGTGACAAGATTTAAGGTAGTGCACGGAAAAGTTCCTTCAAAGGTACTTGAAACTTCTAAAATAATCAATCTATAGATTTCTCCATCTGATTGCATTTGCATTTGCACCAAAACAGCAGATGTACCCAGATAAGGCAATGATTCAATTTTACCAACCATTATTAGAAAAGGACCGGGTAACATTGTCTTGAAATGAAAGGGGAAATTTAATTCATGAACCACTACACCAGATTGTTATCACGTCGGCTTTTCAATTTATTAGTCAATGTATAGTAGCAGAGGGCTTAATAGCCAACAAAAGTCCAGCCCTAGTTCAAGATCGGTAGGTTTATCGTCTGATCAGCCAATCAAATCAAGATCAGTAACTATGTTTTTTATGTATGGAAAATTTAATAGTGAGATTTTCGTAAGCCATTAACATTTGTGCCAATGCCAAAGAAATGGTAAAAAAAGCATCCAATTGCCATGATATCTTGATAACAAAATATGCAGAAGCAAAGTAACGATTTGTATTTGGTATAAGCTTACCCAAGACACTGCCTTAGCCAAGGGAGGCTCCCCTGTTCCTGTGGGAGAAAAATCATCCAATTCAGGTAGAATAAGGGGCAATTCAGTCTCATCCAGAGGGACAGTCTCACCACTGTCATCCAAGAAGATGACAGGGATAGGTTCGCCCCAGTAACGCTGCCGAGCAAAAAGCCAGTCCCTTAACTTGTAGTTCACCTGAAGGAAGAACAATGTATTTCATATTATACAAACCATATAAAACAACGTTCCAATAAAATGAACAAGCTTATTATAATTTCAGATATGAACCTTTCTCTTTCCATTTCCACTTTTCTCTGCCCAATCAATGACTTTTAGAGCTGCTTCTTTGCTACGCAAGCCATTAATGTCAAGCCCCGTTAACGTATTTGATGAATTTGCAATAATTCCTTCACCTGGAAAAGCCTTTCCAGACTCATCGATGCTTTTATCATCTGGCATCACAACCCAGCGAATAGGAATGTCATATTTCAAAGCAAACTCGTAATCGCGTGAATCATGTGCCGGCACAGCCATGATTGCTCCTGTTCCATAACTGCCACAGTAACCACAATTATATTCTGGTTTCATATAACTTTTCAAATAGCATTGTACACCACATTGATACTTGTATACACACACCTCCCCAAAACATAATCCGCCACCCATATTGGAATAGCTTCCCCGTTTGCTGGATTTTTCGCATAACAACCAGTGAAGACTCCAGTCTTTTCCTTCTGAAGCTCCGTCCTCTCAAGGTCACTCTTTTTTGAGGCAAGGCCAATATAATCTTCTACCTGAGATTAAAATCCCTAAGAATCACCATCTCGTTATCTCCGGTTAAAACCCTTCTAATAAATTAGGCAATGGAAATGCATAACTTACATGCTTGCTCTGGGCAGTGGAAATCAATGATGAGATCAAGGAATGCTCTGGTGCCACAACCAAGTAACTAACACAAACCAAGCAAATAGGAAATAGATGAATAGTTTATTTCATGAGTGCTTAATCTGATTCATAAAGTTAATAAAATATTTTTTGAAAATTGAATAGATAAATACGTTGCTCCAAAGATCGTATCAGGCCTGGTAGTATACACAGTAATCTGTGTATCTCTCTCCTTTCCATCACCATCAAGAATGCAAAATTCCAACTCAGCCCCTTCTGACCTCCCTATCCAATTTCTCTGCATTTCTTTTACACTTTCAGGCCAATCAAGGTCATCTAAATCCTCCAGAAGACGGTCAGCATATGCAGTAATCTTGAGCATCCACTGCCTCATCGGCTGCTTGGCAATAAACAACGACACTGTAAAGATTATGAAACCATTCAAAAAAAACCATAAGAGAAAAACTACCCAAAAAGGTAAGTTGAAAGAAATATGTATACATTAATCGGTATACCTTTCTTACTACAGGATGACCACCGCGTTCACTCACACCATCAATAACCTCCTCATTGGCCAACACCGTGCCAAGTGCAGGGCACCAATTAACTGGAACTTCAGCCTGAATTTTTTTTATATGATGTTAAAAACACCATAAGAACATCAATACACGGGAACTAAATGAAATAAACACAATTTCTAAGTCATTGTCATATGCTCAACCTGATATGCCAATCCTCTCTTCAAAAGCTGTAGAAAGATCCATTGAGTCCATTTGTAATATTCAGGTTCTATGGTTGATATTTCACGATCCCAGTCATATGAGAATCCTAATGATTTCAACTGTAAAGACATATTAGTAATGCACTCATAAAAGGAATTTCTCTTTTCTGGTAAATACATATCAGAGCCATGGGAAGCAAACCAGGTGGAGGCTATTCAAATCACTTTCCAGTAACTTGAATTAATAATCAAATTCAAACAAGATGTGTATTATGAAATGCAATAAAAGTTATTGAGTGAATAAATTGTAATTCATAATACAAAAACTCCTTATTATTTTTATAGTTCTAAACATAGGCTTACAGCTTACTGGCTACTTTGAAGCTTATCCAAGAAACCGACGCCATAATTCAATTATTTAGATCCTTTTCAATATAATCAGTTAGAATCATTGCAATTTGATTTCTCTATTTTGGACTAAGTGAGATTTCTGTCCCTCGGCATTTTTCAAGCCAGTCAAGGAACCAAATTTGGTCCTGCAGTCAATATTCTTCAACCTGAAACTTATATTTTCATTTTCTATCTAAATATACAAGGGTCTGCTCTGGATTTGGAACATGAAACAATTCCAAAAGTTCAGAAAGAAAAAATTTAATGAAAATTTGATAAAGTTGAAGGAAAGTGTTCATTTTTTTATTTTGATCGAAATTTGCTTTTAGGTTGGTGAATTTTGAGCCGATTTAAATATTTCAATTCGTAAAGATTTTAAAGAGAATATGAAAATTTCAAAAGCTTTCGAACAAACACAAAAGCATGAAGGATTGATTGAGGACCAAAATCAAATTGACAAGTTGATAGAGGGAAAGTGAGACCTAACTAACTACTTAAACTATTCACAACTACAACTTAACACAGTTTTCCAAAGAGTAAAGATCTTCAAATGGATCAAAATTGGGCGCACAAGTTCATTACCGGCACAACATAAGCAGCAAATTTTAATAATTCTAGGATATCTCTAATCATTTAATACAATAACTAAATACAAGGAGTTCATTCAATGTAACACATGCATGCTTCAGATCCTTTCTTTACTAGTTTACCTGAGAAGTAAAGCGATTAATATTCGTCACAGTCGTGAGCTTTGGGTGAGTTCCTGTCTGAACACAAAGCCAATAAAAAAGATAAAAAATTATTACCAAACTCTGAAAAGATTGTAGAGAACATCGACATCCTAGCTAAAGCACAAACACAGACACCTGACACATGGACAACGGTGAATATTTGAGAAAATAACATAGTAATTGAATGTAATCAGTAATCACATGTGTCAGTGTCGTGCCATACACTATCTGGCATGTGTCCGGTGAACACGTCTTTGACTACATAGCATGTAAGTGATATTAAGAAGCAAGAAATAGACCTGAATAGCATATTGTTCTGCAGGCAATCCAAAAGCATCCCAACCCATTGGATGCAACACATTATATCCTTGCATTCGTTTAAACCTAGTTAGAATATCAGTTGCAGTGTATCCAAGTGGATGTCCAACATGTAATCCAGCTCCACTGCAACAAAAATGGATAATAATCTCAATTTCAACGCAATTCTCAATATAAATCTAAAAATTGAAAAATTAAAGTAACTATAATTGAAAACCTAGGGTAAGGGAACATGTCGAGAATATAATATTTAGGTTTTGATGTATCGATATCATCATCTGGAGTTCTGAAAGTGCGAAATTCGTCCCAAAAACGCTGCCACTTGGGCTCAATTTCATGGAAAGGATAAGCTCTGTTGACCGGCTTCTTCTGCTCCGTTTCGTTCAGTTTATCATTTGTTGCCGAGTTTCTGATTCTACGACTGTGACTGCGGAATCTGAGAGTGGAAGAAGAGGTTCTTCTTCTGATTGGTGTGGGAAATGGAACAGTGCTGAATTTGGAGGGGAATGAAGACGGAGATGAGTGTGGTAAGAGGAATTGGACATTGTTGAAATGAGAGTGAAGCATTTGGATTGATTGTTACAGAGAAATGAAAGACCAGTGAAGTGGATAACGTCCTCAATGAAGATGGCGCTTAAAACTGAACAACCACGTTTTTAGAGATTTATTTTTCCCACGGTAGTAAATTCGAGTCCGGATATGCTTCATTTACCATTTAAGATCTTGGATGAATGATATGTGGCAAGAAGGGATTCAATGGTTCAGATTAAAAACAAACAAAACATCAGTTTTTTAAAGAATATAGAACATGTTGAGTTATTAATAGAGTGGGGAACAATTTGATGGTTTACTCAATTTTATAATATGATGAAATGTATTTTTGAAGTTTTTGGATACAGAGTTTTGAAATTGCATCTGAATGGCATGACGATCATCGTATTTTATTATGTAGAATGATTTAATAATGAGTTAATATATGTTTACTCCGTGTAATATTAGTTGTTTATGGTTTACCCTATAAAAAAAATTGTTTATATTTCAATCATGTAATTTGAATATTTTTTCCTGGTTTCGAATTTGAATATTTTTTTATTTTTGACCTTCGTGAATTTTGACCGTACAAAATCGATGATATGACATGGGGTAGATCAAAATTTACTCAAACTACAGAGGCAAAAATACCTTAAATTTTGAAATTTGATATCATAAAGGTCCAAAACCAAAGAATCTTCAAATTATAGGGTTGAAATCTAAATAATTTTTTTTTGCAAGGGGGTAAACTAGAAACCTCTAATATTACAGAGGGTAAACATATATTAACGCTTTGATAATATACTTACATTAACATAACATAACATTAATAAGTACAAAATATTTGACACGTAAAACTAAATCTGAAGTAAAATAAAATGGAGGCGGAAAGAGAGAGAAGGTTTGTCGCCCTCTCCTACGCCCTCATAATAATTTGAGAGTAGAGAATGATGGGATATGAGAAGGTAAAAACTAATTTGAACAATCTATGATCCAAACTGATCTCAAATACAAGTTGATTTGGGACAACCTCCTTTGACCATTCATATTAACTCAAGAACTATTGGTATTCATCTCTGATAACATTATGCATAAAAGGCCACCGGTGAAACCATGACACCCTGACTCCAGCCCCTAAAACAAAAGTAAGAAAGAAAAAGAAAGAATTTGAGTTAGAATGAGAAAGTGTGAAGAAATAGTGGGTATTTATAGGAAAAATGTAAACAAATATTGTAAGGACAGTCAACGGAAGGTTAAAACACGTGGTCAGCCATTCAAATATGATATATAAAAATAAATAAAAAACGCAAGGAACCAACCAATATTGTTGGTCAAACCACCGTCCACATTCTTGTTATTTTAGATTATATAATTTGAAATGCACTCATCCCTTATTCTTAAAAGTTATTAGGTTTGCAACCACTAAACCCTAACATCTTGGCTCTAATTTGGCAGCATTAAATGCTAATCAGGTTAACCTAAAACTATTTCCCTCCCAATCCATAACAATTTGAATTTTTCCTAAAAATAAGTGAAAAATAGGTGGCATTTTAATCAGACTTTTAATGAATTGACTGATTGAGGATATCCATGCGTGTGTTATTGGAACGGCAAAGAGATACGCTTATTTTCATTGTCATGCCACTGGAAAACCGTAGAGTTTTGTTCTCATGGAGAATTCTCATCTTCCCAATACATAGCTCTTCAGTCCTCTAATTTTGAATTTTAAATTTGAATCTCTAAAATCCTTTATTTATCTCTATGTACACACACTTTGGTTGAAGGAGAAGAAGATAGGATGCACCACAACCTCTGCCCACTCTCCTCCATTATTTGTTCTACCTTCCCGTTGTTGCCCCTCGCCATTTCCAAAACTTCTATTATCCATTTCTTCTCTTCATATTCGTTTCACCAAATACGGACAACATGAGACAGAAGCTCGGTTCCCCAAGGCCCGTAGAAATTATCCTAAAGAATAGTGTCAGATGAATTTGAGATGAGGTCTTTCTTTCTGATTGAAAATTTGGAGTGTTGTGAGATTTTATGGTTTTCCTGGTTAAAGTTTTTTTTTGTTACATATTCGATTTTCCTATTGATTTGGTTATAGGTGCAATGACTGCTTTAGGACAGTAAGTCAATATCATGTTTTTATTTGGCCTGGATTTTTTAAATTCTGCGCTTTGGATGTGTTTGGCCAGATTTTTAAACATTTTGATTTGGTCTGTTTTTTCATATCTACTTCCCTAGAATTTATGTTTAGATCACTTAATGGAATTTTGGGCTATGGACGTAGTTTGAGTTATAATGGATATTTAATGATTTACATGTTAAGTGTTGAGTTTTATATTGATTGTTTACTTTATGAAATGACCAAATATTGAGTTTCTATTAGTGTCAATTCTCCACTACAGGTATGAAGAACACAATTTTGCATTTTTTTTCTTTTATTGGCCATGTTTAATCATCTAACAATTATTTCAAATATTTCTTCGGGTTGGAATATTATGCAGTCTTAGATGATGGATATTCATATGTTTAATTTAACATAGTTTTGGCATACCTTTATGTTTTAACTTTGTAGGAGAGGCTTTATTTTTGGAATAGAAGTATTTGTTGATGCTCACTGGTAAAAAATTAATCACTATTTCCAATAATGATACAAGAGGGTTTGATGGGATAATTATAAACAAAGCATCTTCTCTAGAACTAGAATCCTTGCAGGTTGTCCTCAGAAGTCAGATTCATGAATATGATTGAGATAATATGTTTGAAGGGAAAGAATATTTGCAGCAATTCCTTACATCTATGATTTTTTTTTTTATAAATTCACTTCATTCTCAAATTGTAATAGCTATTTCTTGCTCTCTTCTCAAACATTATAATATTTGAGGAAGACATATATCTTTTGCATATGTTTAGTTTGTTCAACATATTTTTTTGTATCCAATTTAGAGCTTGATCTGGTCAGTTGGGAATTCTCTGCTTAGTTTATGGCTGCCCTCTGATTTGTTCTGGTGTAGAGTTGTTTATTGGATAAAAGAAAAGAAGCGATCAAGAAGAAATCAACCAAACTATGAGATTTCATGAAGTGGTGGCTCAAGATCTAAAAATTGCATCTATCAGAAAAGTATTTGAACTAGCTAAGTCAAAGATCATTGACGTTGGTAATGAGGTAAAATTAGATGAATTTTAAAAATAAGTTTTTATACTCACAAAAAAGTTGTTTTTAAGGTGTTGAAATTCCTGTTATCTTTGACTTCATATGACGAATCGCATAACATTGATGAGATCGTAAAAGATCTTAAGCCAAAACTACATATGTTGTTTCCATATTTGCCTCAATTACATGAAAAAATATGTTTAATATATTGCTTTGTTTTATACATTTACTATCTCTTTCTTTTATGAGCGCTCTTCTTTTATCAATAAAAATTACTTGATATATTCCATATATAATGCGACTTTTTGTTGCACTGAATATTGATATGTTTTCACAATGAGCAGGCTAATAACAAAATGTTATAGACACAGACATCATGAAGTCTTTGGAAAATAATGATAAGAGGGAATGGAAGCACTGCTTTTTGTATCAGAAATTGTTTTGATATCACAAGATGTACTCGCTATGCTGGGGATGTTAATCAACCTATCTGATTTGTAGTTTGAGGAATAAAATGCACTCTATATTGGTTTATTGTGCTTCTGAATTGTAGAGTAGAAATTAGTTTATTTTTTCTGATTAACAATCATTTTAGAGTTCGATTATCAGTTTGATTTGTTGTTATTGCAAATCCATGAGTTTCTTATTTTCAGTTTTGTTGATAATCACATAAGAAAAATCTTCCTTAACTTTAAATAATATTATCAATGGTCTATTTTTGATGTAGGGGTACCACTACCAGTAACTTTTTTGAACTTCAAAGTTAGTGGATATAACTACTTCTGTAAATCAATGGACACTGCAGAATATCTTGCATAATTTTGAGCAGGAAATCTCTTACCAAAAACATCATTTCAGAAGTTTGGTGGAGCCCAAGGAGCTGATGTAGGATAGGCTTTCTATTCACTTTAACATTGTTTGTTGTATGTAGAATGTGAAGATTTTGAATTGGTAGAATTTAATTTAATTTCTTAGCACGTAATGATAATTGGTTTATATCAAGATTTATTTATTTTATTTGTTTTTCTCTTAGAACGATTTGGTCCATCATGTTTAGAGTTATTCATATGAATTCGTTGTTGTTGTTCCTCTCATTCATGTATGAAAGATTGGATTGATTCCTTCTGTTATATTACTTTGCTTTATGAATTTATCTTTTATTTTTTTAATCAATTTTGCCCTTTTTATTTGAGAATGAAAAATCATGATAACTTTTTTTTGTGATTTATGTGAAAAAATGGAAACGACCAAGTGTTTCAATTTTTTAGCATTTTAAAGTGGGAGAGTTGTGTTGTGATATTATTAAAGCTTGAATATTTTTTATTTTGGTATAAGCTTTTTTTTTGTTACAATTTTTTGGTATAAGCTTTAAGAATAAGGGATATTTCCTAAAAAAACGAAAAAGAATAAAGGATATCAAATTATTCCAGCTCATGCAGCGCACCAATTTAACGTAACAAATTCCCTCTAAAATGCAGCAATCCCTAATATTTCTCCTCTCTAATGAGTTTTTCACTCCTATCATGTTGTGTCATTGTTTGTATATATCTATTGTTTCTCTAGACATTTTTTATTACAAGTTGTTGTACACTTATTTAATACGTTTACAAACAGAATACACTAATTTCCATGAAAACTCGGCTACCTGATTTCCATGCAAACTCGGCTATATATAGCAAACCCTAAACCGTGTTTCTCTAAAAAAAAAAAAACTAAACCGTGGTAAATTATACAGACAGCAGAAAAATTGTATATTTTGATAGATAAAAATATATAATATAATTATCAATTTTTATTACGGTCGATATGACCCGTGCGTCGCACGGGTCGAAAGTCTAGTACTATGTAAAAACTAGTGCTTTGGAGAGTTTGATACATTTCCTATTATATAATATGAAACAGTCAAATACAAGTTCTTCATGTGGTCCATATTGCATTAACAATTTATGTGTGTTTGATTATTTATAAATCACACCACGAAACCATGAACACTTATCCAGTAAATATAAAAACTAAGTTAGCTGCAATTTACTACAACATGAGATAAACATAATTTGTTCAAGGTCTGCATTGTTGGCCTTGAAGGGTCAGTTGAACCAAATTAATTATTATCTCAACCACAAAGACACAAGACTGTCGAACAATATTAAGCATCGTCGTTCGTCGATAGACTCGAATAGAAATGTGTAGTTCACCTAGACGAAAATTCAAAACAAAGACGACGCGAGAACCATGTTCTTTATATTTGGTCAGTACAGTTTAAATAGACTAGTCGAGTTGGACGCTTCCTTGTCATATCTTTTCATGATAATAGGAAAAATTTGATTCACCCTATGACTTGAAAAGAAATTAGAGCTTGCATTGATAGACCCGATAGAGTATTTAGTTTGGTTGATCCATGACCTTGTTTTTGTTTAATTATTTTATTTTACGTTATTGAATTATGCTCTTGAAATTGTTACGTTTAATGTATGTTGTTGAAATTATGAATAATTTAGTTTGATTTAACATCAATTTTTTCAATTTTCTATGTTTCATAACACAATTTGGATTGAATCTAAAACATGTCAAATCTTACAAAGCACAAGTTTTAACATATTTCGAGGATATTTTGGATTATTTCATCAGTACCAATATGAAATTATTTCATATTATAAAATCCAAAATGTGTCAACCTATGAACCAATTTGAAATGATTCTCATCAATCATTTCCCACTAATATCATTGAAAATAAAGAACCAAAAGTATTATTATCAAATTATGAAAGTTGCTTAATGGTGTGAAGTCATGACAAAAGAAACTCAATTCCTTGAATCAAACGTCACTTGGACTTTATGTTCACTCCATAAAAGATAAAAAACCAATTAGTTGCAAGTGGATTTACAAAATCAAATATCAATGTGATGATTATGTTAAGAGATATAAAGCTCATTTAGTTGCGAAAGCTTACACTCAAGGTGAAGTTATTAATTACCATGACATTTTCTCAACTATCAACAAACACATCACAATTTGATTTATTCTCACCATTGTTGCCTTATAAATTTGTGATTACATCAACTTGATAATAATTATATTTTTCTTCAGAGATATCTTAAAAAAGTATTACGTATAAAACTATCATTTGGATTTTCTCATAAAGGATATGCATGTTTATGCAAATTAAACAAATCACTAAAAAAGACTTCTTGTTAATAGTTCACTAAATTTCCACCTCTCTTATTTAAATAGGTGTTCATCAATCCATTTTTAATTATAGTTCATTGTGATTGTCAAACTGACATTCATGTTGCTGAAAACAAAGTTTTTCATGAACGTGTCAAACATGATAAGATTTATTATCATTTTGTTCGTGAAAAAATTAAAGTATATCCCATTACTCTTTTATGTTTATGATATCGTGTCCAATTGACAGTCATTTTTACTAAATCACTGAGAGGTTATGTTTATCAAAGATGACTTTATAAGTTGGGTGTTCTTGAGATTTTAATCTCATCTCCAACCTTTTTTTTTTGAGAGAAATCTCATCTCCAACTTAAAGGGGTGTTGATTGGAGTAATACAACACATCAAGACGTTAATGCTTTGGTCCCATTATAAAATGTTGTGGTTTTGATTCTTTTGAATAAATTTCTTTATTTTAATGTCTATTTATATTGTAATATATCAATATACATTTGATACAAAATTGATTCTTACTTTACACAATTTATTGTTTCCTATTTGTTGGAAATAATGGGGATTATCGATTCAAAATTAACCAATCAAATGAGTTGGCTATTGAGCTATCCTATTCCAAAGGCTACCTCAATCTTTGGTTAGAGGCAAACTCTAGACCGATTATGCAAGCTTCCAACAATATCTCTATAGTCTCTTGGCACCTTAGTAACATGTGGCTAAACTGTCTTGGCCACACTCCAAACTTGCAATTTATTGGACTCATACCTTTAGGGAAGGTAACTTTGGTGATGATAGAATGTCCAACTTATGTCTTTTTCTTACTGTTTTTTGTTGGTGGGAAGAGTTCCTTAAGAAAATTAGAAAAGAATGTATAAGCAATAGATTAACCACATGTTTACTTCTTCCTGAAAATGCTCTGATATTAGACCTTCTTTTCTTTTATATGTATATGTTTTTCTTTCAATTAATTATTGGTGCATCTTGCATCATTTTTGCTATTATAAAAAAGAGTGATTGTGGAAGCAAAAAAAAGATCGTTACCTTCTCAAACACACATTTTACTACAATTTATACACAAATTTTCTTCCGGTTTTGTGTATATCTTCATGAATTATGTGTTTCAATAGTTTGTACTTATTTTAAAAAACAATGACCCTAACATTAATATTTTTTTGATGTAGTTTTTTTTATATGACATGTCTTAAAGTTTGTTTCTTGATGAAATATTTGATTTTCAATCTAATTTTGATACATTGATAGTGTAAACATTATCGGCAAATCACAATCAAACATATGTATGATTTTTGAAATAGTTTTGATTAATGTTAAATGTTTTTAATGATATGGCAATTATAATTTATAGTGCAAAGATTTTACATAACAATGTATTTGAATTTAATTTATAAATCAATTTTTGAAAAGTAAGGTTTCTGTATGTTATTTTTATATTGGTCTCAGTTAAAAGAATACACTTTCTAAATTTGTGATATTTTGATCTTTTGGTCCGGTGACAAAGAAAGTACCACCACAAATATGGTAACAACAAAGGTGTTATTGATCAATGAAAGATTTTAAAAAAAAAAACTATGAAAAAGGTGAGTTGACTATTAGAATATAAACATATTTATTATTAATTATATTGTAATCAGAATATACAATGATATTGAGTCATGGTTGACTCATCAAAATGATTTCCTAATCAATATACATTGATGTGCCACTAATACTTTCTCCCTCCGTCCCTCAATACATGACCTAGTTGACTCCGACACACTTACCAATGCATATGTTCTATCTTTGATATCTTCAATTCTATACTAAAAAAAATTATCAAAACAACATCATACATGATATTATTTATCTTTGTGAATTAGTAGAAAAAATATGGTCAAAGTATGTTAAGTCAACAATGTATATTATCAACTAGGTCATGTATTGAAGGACGGAGGGAGTAATAACTAATAATAAATATGTTTCTATTATAATATTGACGTATATGGGGCTAATTGTATCTGTTTTTAAAATTAAAATATTTTAATTTTAGTTTGATTCAATTTTAAGGAGGGAGAAAAAAATCTCTCTTAGTTTGATTCAATTACGTTGACAATACTATTCTCGATTATATTTTAAAACTAGTCGAGATACCCGTGCTACAGCACGGGTAGCGCTGTAACGCCCGTTTCGATTATTTAATTAATTTTTCGAGTTGAGAATATATTTGCATGATTTATGTGATTTATGTGTTATGTTGTGGTGTTATTAGGCGGGTTATTTTATTATTTAATAGAATAAGGATGGAAATAAAAATAAATACTAAAGTTGTGGGACTGTTTTTGAATTAGATAGAGTTGTGGGGATTAATGAGATTAGAAAGAGGTATAAAAGGAAATTAGGTTTAGAGAGGAACAGTTAGTACGTTACATACTTTTGGAGAAAAGGGAGAAAAGTGGCCAGAGAGGAGAGACCTGCGATTCTGCAATATTATCAGGTAAGGGTGAGCCTAGCTTCAATTATGTTATACTGTAATTCATCTGTTTGTGTTTAACCAAGGATTTGAGAGAGTTTTGAGAGAGTTCTAAGTTAGGGTTTTGGTAGATTTTGTGATGAATTGATGAGGGAATGATGTGAATTGATGTAGAAACCTGTTACAGAACCTAGATTAATCACTAGGACCTTAATTCTGAATGATTAAAACCTTAGTATGAGAGATTGGACGAATTTTAGCGAGGATTTGAGCGAACCCGCAGCCTGTTCTGCGACCGCTCGCCGTAGCGAGCAGACCTACTCGCCGTGGCGAGCAGAACAGTTTAACTCGCGAGGCGAGCAACATCACTCGCCGTGGCGAGCAACCCCTTTAGTGCTCGCGAGGCGAGCAACATCACTCGCCGTGGCGAGCAACCCCTTTAGTGCTCGCGAGGCGAGCAACATCACTCGCCGTAGCGAGCAAGTGGCAGAATGCAATTTAAGTAGCTCGCCGTGGCGAGCAGTCCCACTCGCCACATCGAACAATGTGGTCTCAGACCACTATAGCTTGAGTTTTAGAACTCTGTTTTGAGCGAGACTTTGAGGGTAGACTTATGGATAGTATTAGAGATGTTTAAGACCTAAATTATAAACTGTAATGATGCTGTAAGATGATTCTTAACTGTTGACCTTAATCTATGATTATATGCTTATTAAGTGAGTTATATGATTGATGTTTAAATGATATTTATGACGATGATTATGTGTTGTGAATGTGTTAAATGTGCTGAACTGCTGCCATGTAAATGTGTTATAATTGCATGTGTCAGTCAAGAGTGGTAAATGATGTTAAGATGTTGTATGTAACTTGTTTAAGTATAAATAGTCGAGTTCATGCATTTGCATAATTTGAGACGGTGGAGCTTATGCTCAAAGCGACGGTGGAGCTTATGCTCAAAGCGACGATGAAGCTTATTTAAGCTTAAATATTGGTACCACATGCATGATGTTTAAGATGTTAGAGTTGCATAGTCGAGTTGCATTGTCGAGTCTTGTATTTAAGACGTTATGAGGTGATTTGTTATGTGAAGATGTTTTAAGATGATTTGTATATTTGGATGTTTGAGACGTTTCCGTTATTTGCGATGATTATTGCTGTTGTTGTTGTTAAGCATAGATATTTGAGTTATATGTTAATATAATTGATGTGAATCTCACCCCTTCTGTTGGAATTGCCGCCTCGTGGGCAAGTGCAGGTGACCAAGTGTAGGATTGACGATGTGAGAGGTCCTTGTGGAGTCTTAGGAGCTCTGATACGTAACGGGATGGGGATTATCTTTTGTTTCTATTCCTTTATGTATCGTTTTTGAATTAATTATGACATTGGTGCGAAGAACTAATCTTTTTAAGAGTTTGAATTATGTTTCCGCTGCTACTTTACGAATAAAGATGAGGAAATAATTATTATTCATTTTGTTTAAAGATTTTATGAAATGTGACATCCTGAATTATTGTGATATACTCTGATTAAATGTATGAATTTTTAAGTTGGGATTTCGGGGTGTTACAAGCGCGGCTTCACCACGCTGTACGGCCGCGGCTCCGCCGTGTGCCGCGTCTCGGTTGCGCTTGGCATAATGATTTTTTTTGTTTATAGTGAAAATATGTAAAGTATATAAAGCATAATAATTCCATACATATTCCCGTAAAAAAAATACAGTGAGATATATTTTTATTAATATATAGTCCATACACTCATATATATTTTATCAATATATAGTTCCCATTAATAAGAATATACTAATATATTCCCGTAAAACAAACATATATTCACATATATTTTTATTAATTTATTTTTAAAAAAACAACGGAAAAAACTGAAGTATGATTAATCATAGTATATTATGATATTGTTCTTGTTTTAATATTAATAAAACTTAGGCAGAAGCGGTGTTTAAATATAGATATTAAAAAAAATACTAATTAAAACTGATCACTCGTTGTAGTTACTAAAATGGATCCCGTGTTACATTTGTACACTCCAACGAGTTTTTAGTGATACATTTTAAAAAAAACAACGGAAAAAATTGAAGTATGATTAATCATATTATATTATGATATTGTTCTTGTTTTATTATTAATAAAACTTAGGCAGTCGCGGTGTTTAAGTATAGATATTAAAAAAATTTAGCAGTTGCGTTGTAGTTACTAAAATGGATCCCGTGTAGGGATGGAAATAGGTCGGGTCAGTCTACAGGGGCCTACAGACTAGCCTATGACAGGTCAAGGCAGACCAAACTTTTTTCTTAAATAGAGAAGACCTAGACTTTTTTAAAAGTCTATTCAGCTTAAAAGACCATACGACAAGCTATTCAAAAAGCCTCTTAGACCTATTAGGCCGACCTATTTAAGTAAATATGAATAATATTATTTATTTTTATATTATATTTTGTACTCTGAATTAAAATAAAAATTATTAACTTTTTTTCAGTAATTTAATCTTATTAGTATACATTAACATTTTGCATATTTAAATGTAGTATTATAAACTATAATTGAAATATGATACAATATATAGTAAATTCCCTAAAAACTCATGTTGATTATCAAAAGAGAGTTTAATATAATTGATATATTAGTTCGCTAGTCTATTTAAACTTAGTTCACGTTGCTTATTTAAAGGTGTTCATATGAAATAAGCTTTTAAACAGGCTAGTAGGTCGTATCAGACTTTCAGAAGGCCATACTCATACCTATAAAGTAAGCCTATGGTAGGCCGCAGGCTAGACTTAGACCTTTAAAAAATTTGGCAGGCCAGGCCCATACTTTGCAAAGCCTAACTCGGCCTAGCCTATTCCCACCCTTTCCCGGGTTACAATTGTACACTCCAACAGATTTTTTAGTGATACATTTATATAAAAAAAAACAACGGAAAAAATTAAAGTATGATTAATCATAGTATATTATAATACTGTTCATGTTTTAGTATTGACGATATTTAAAAAGCTAATAAATAAAAATAATCATAGATTTTATTTACTAATACAGTTAAAACTCCATAAATTAATAATGTCAGGACCGGAGAAATTTATTAATTTAGAGAGTTATTAATTTATCAATAAATTAATAATTATTAATTTAAAGAGTTTTTAAGTAATTATACTGTACATACCAAACAAAAAGGCAAATTAGTCCATGTCTCTTAGAATTATGTTGAAGTGAACCTTGAGACTCAACGTAAATTAGTAACTACTGTGTTCATATGCATTGGAAAACAGACAACTATTGAATCATATTTCAATAGTGTAATATATTTTTTTCAGTTTCTATGAATTATTAATTTATGATTTTCTTGGGACCGAAAATTATAAAGGGATCTCCCGAAAAATTATTATCTTATTATTTTATCGAATTTTTCAATTTTTTACATTGGTCCAAGTCGGGACCGGACAAATTTATTATTTTAGAGAGTTTATTAATTTACCGAGTATTAATTTAAAGAGTTTCTACTATATGTTTGAGTGTGAAAAATATTAATATGCGTCCCGTGAAGAATCATAATTAATGTATTATATAATAGTATTATCGTAAAATACAAAATCATATTTTGCTATAACAACAACACTTGTTAGTTTCCTCTAAAAAAACAAAACTTGTTAGTAAAACCGAATTGAAAATTAGTAGAGAAAATGAAGTTGAAAATGATGAGAGAAAATGAAAATGAGGAAAGTTGGTATGAAAAAAATGAGAGGAGAGTGAGATTGAGAGAGAAAAGTTTATTATTAAATAAAGAATGGTGGGAAAGTGAGTTTTTGAAATTTGAATTTTGAAATAAAGTGGATAAAATGAATTTGACAAAAATAACCTTAAAGTTGTAATGGAAAAAGTTTGGAAGAAAATTAGGTAAGGGTAGTTAAGTAATTTTGATAGTATATTGTTTTCATATATTGTAAGTGATTCAAGATTATCTTTTTTTTGGATTACAAAGCTAACAGAAAAGAAAAAAGAACAAAAAGAACAAAAAGAAAAAAGGAACTGAGGCTAGCGCCTCATATAAAGAGTTCCTGATTTTGGTGATTCAAGATTATCTACGATATAATGTCAAAGAATAGGTTTTCACGTTTTTTTTTCCTACCTTTTTTTGGTACTTTATTTTCTTTTAATACTACTTGTATCTTCTTGCAGAGTTGTTGTTCCTCACAATTATTCCTCGCTATTGAAGGTAAGTTGTTCAAATTTTTCTTCATTTTATATTTTCTTTATTTATCATTTTTTTATTCCTAGTTGTTCAAATATTATTTGTTGTTGTTGTTGTTAGTTTTTATTTTACGTTGTAATTTATTGTTGTTACGTTGCTTTACATTATCGTGTTAGCATTCACCTTTTTGTTGCTTACATTATCTTCATACTATTCTTTTTTGTTTTGCCTCATTTCTTTACTTCGCTTTCATGACATAATGAGACTTTTTTTAAGATTACAAAGATAACATAGTAAATTAATTTTAAAATATCATATCACAAGTAATTAAAATCTCTTCATTCTACTCCCCTTGATTGAATTAAACACACCCTTAGTTTTACGTGGATTTGGTGTAATCCTTTCAAATCATTTGTTTGGAGGGGAGGTCGGTAGTACAATATTATGAGTCCTTTTTTTGTTTAACAAGATTATTACGAGTCTTATAAGTTTTGCATTGACTCTCACAGTTAATATTAGTCTTTTTTTTTCTTCTTTTTATTCGTTAGTCACACAAAAATAGATTAGTGTTTTTGGATAGATATTCCCTTTGAGCCTCGTATAAGAGCCTCACAAAATTACTCACAACATTATCATAAGTCTCATATTTGAGAGCCTCATATAAGAATTGAGGCTTATAAGCTTACTACAGATTTTTCTGTCTAAGAAACTAGTAGTTGGGGTATGAGTTTTCCCGTTGATCTTTGGACCCGGATTCCCTGTTGTAAAAACAGCACGCAGTTTCACGTTGTAGTGGATCTCGACCATTCGTTTGTGATCTGACGGTTCATGTTATAAAATAAATTTTACACAATAAAACAATCTCAGCCATTGATCAGAGATTGTACGGCTAGGATCTGTTACAGCATCCTGCTGTAACAGCGTTGGATCCAAATCCTTGATCTTTTGCTCATAGCATTGATGCTTTCACTGAGAGGGCTATATTATTGTAAATGCCTTCCTAGATAGATTTTGACCAACAAAAAAGTTGAGTGGAAGTGTCACCGGGTTGAAGTATCTTAGAATGAAAGCCGCCAAAGAAGTTTTGAACGATGGTGCACTTTTATGCGTCTTATATTGAAGAGTATCAACCAAAAACGTATATAGGATCAACCAAAAACGTATATAGTTAGAAAGTAAAAAACTAAAAATATAAAAATTTATTGGAGTGATAGTCTTAATCGGTCACTAAGAAAAGAAAGACATACTTGATCCTTGAATAATCAAAAGGGTTAAATGAATATATTCTCATGGTTAATTTACCTTACATTTTAAACAAATTACGATCAAATTGAAAAATAATTTTTTTCAAGAACCAAGTTAGTCTATTGAGGAAGAGAATGTGTGTTGAGTCAATGCTACAAAGTTCGAACACTTATATTGTCAAAATAAAAAGTTTTAGGATATTATACGTAGTTTTGAAATTGCGGTGTTTGCAGGTGTAAAGTGTAATCCAAGAGTGGATGGAAAGAAGCTATGAACGGAAAGCAACACACATGAAAGAAAGGTAAATGGAGAGGTAACAATTGAAATGATAAAAGTGAACGAAGAAAATGGTGTTATATATTTAAAGAGGTGAAGTCATGAAAAAAGAATCATGATAAATAAATAATAAATAATATAGTACAAGCGATGTGACAAGACTAAGCAATCCTATTAACAGAAAAACTCATAAAATAGGGCCATAATAAATTATAAGTTTTATCAAATATTTGATTTTCTCACTATAATTACTCACTTTAGAAATTAGAATAGTTTTGTTTTCTTTGAAAGCTACTCACTTTAAAATAGTTTTTTTTTTTTGGAGGAAAGTCACTTTAGAATAGTTTTTATTCTTTCGAGGAAAGTCACTTTAGAATAGTTTTTTTTAGGGGTCACTTTAAAATAGTTATAAATTGCACCTACAAATAAGAATTATATTAACTTAGGGTTCTATTATTCAGAAAATAATAAACTAAGAAGTGGATTTCATTTCATCAAAAGCTAGGCTAATGGAAAGATCAATCAGAGGCGGGGGACTCGAAAATAACTTTTAAAACAAGTATCTCTCTAGATTAACTAAATTGATCAAAACACTAAACAAGACTACCTACTTCGATTTTCAAATACACTGTCACTCGAAATCTTTCACAAGCTATACCTCCACTCCTGTATCCTTCTAAGTAACAACAAAAACAAGGACACTGTTTAATATAATTGCCTGCATTTCCTTTTGGCATGAATACCATAATTATTCAGTAATATTTTTCTTCAAAATTTATGTGTTTAATTACTTCTTTTATTGAAAAGAAAAGCAATAAACACAGATATCGTAAATTTATCTAAAATATAACATTAATAAAAGGAAAACTCTATTGCGAATGCCATTAAAACCTCTCAATGAAGCATTCCAGCTTTAAAAATTTCTATCCCAAACACTGTTTACACTCCCAGCAACCTAGAGGATCACCAACTAAGGAAAAATGAAGTAGCTTTCTTCAAGCAACATTCAGCCAGTCAGGAACAATTCAGTAAAGCTTCTAGGTCTTTGACAGCTTGATCAACGGCATAAACTATCATCTTCTGTATCTGTTCCATCATAAATAAAAGCAACATCAGTAATTCACACAAATGTAGAAAATAAAAATATCACATTCTCTCCAATAACTTATTTTGAAACTGACATCATAATGAAGGGAGTGGAACAAAAAAGACAGAAGAAATTATATTTTAGACGCATATCACCTCAAGTTTATCTTCTCTAGCTTTGTGTTTCTTGGGAAGCTGACGGAATTCTTCAGTTAAACGAAGACACTCATGTACATTTTCTGGGGACACAAAGTCTACAGCAACCTTTGTGCACGACTGCAAGGTTTGACATATGATGATTATGACTACAAATACAATCAAATTGTCTGAAAGTAAAGAAACAAATATGTCAAGAAATATTTTAGTATTTTACCTTAAGATTCCTGACTTGATGAGGGCATCCAGCAGGAATAAATACTGCCTCCCCAAGTTTTTGCTCAAAAGTCCACGGTTCTACCCCTAAAAGCCAAGATTCACATTAATAACTAATAACTGCAGGAACTGAGCAAACAATTATATGAAATAGTATGGACTAACCAAACTCCTCCTTCAACTTCCTCTTGTGCTCCAAAGTTAAATAAAAACATTGGTCATGAATTGGATGTACAACCTAACCAACAAAGAATTTGATTTGAGCATCAAGCATTAAAAATTAAAAATAAGAACAAACAGAAATATAAATCATTATAATACCTGCTCAACCGGTGAACAATAAGTATGCCTGAATTCTTTCGAGTATTTTCTAAGATATGCTCCTAACTTTTCAGTGTCCTCTCTCCGAAATATATCCCACAGGGCACTACCTGTTACCATTGTTTCATTTTCTGCAGAAATGGCAGGAAAAGTTTCCCCCTCAGACACATTGTGAAAGATATCTCCACTGATTTCGATAGGACGGTTATCCATATTGTTGCACTCTAATACCTCCTTATTTTCTATATGTTCTCTGTTGTCGCACGGTTGACCATTTAGGCATACATCAGCCTTCTCTGGAGCACGGTGTTCTCTCTCATCTTGTGCTCTGTGTGCTTCTTTCAAATTGGAAATAGTAGACTTCTGCCTATCAGTTAATAATACCTCCGCTGTATGGGTCAAAATATTTACCTATGACAATTATTAAACTAGAAATTAGATTAAAAAGAAAATATACTTCCATTTGAAATTTGACACAGTAAAATAAAGTTTCTAAACAACAAATGCACATCACATGGGCATTTTTCAACTCAAGAAAATACATGCTCAATATCCAGATTTCCCCTCTGTTTTAATTCGAGCAATAGAAGTGCATACTATTCTCTGGGAACAAAATTTTATGCTACCACATTACAATACAGTGACACATTAAGAAATTAAAAAATTTAACCATATCATGATATCCTTTTCGACAAGTGGAATATAATAATGACGCGCATGCATGATGCATTGAGAACTATGTTTCAATCCAATGTGCAAATTTAGATGTATTCAGGTAGGTTCCCAGAGAGAAAGAAGAATGAATAGATATATGAGAAAATATTCAATAAAGGAGGATGGACTGAGACTAATAAATTATACTACAGCTCGGTGATTCTTGAAGCATACCGCATCTGACATATCACAGTGAAGCTTTGTTACAGAGTCTCCCCTGCCAAGTTCTTCTCTAATCCCATAAGCAATATATGTTTTTGGACCCATATCAGGTTTTAGAACATGGGCTGGCAACTTTACAGCCAGATTGAGAGTTCCAGCCCGAGGATCAGTATACTGTTGAAATGGCAAGAAACGAATAAATTCTTCACAATGACGGGGCAAAAGATCTTCAAATTTATCAGAAGGGGGCCAGTCTTTTAGCTTCAGCATCTCCGGCCAGAGATTTCTATATGTTCTTCCCTCTATATAACCTTTAAAGAACATACGAGTATTAATTGCAACCTGCAAAGGTTTAGAAGGGTGAATTGGTTAAAATTCCGGCATGCTGCACAAAATACAAACGAAGTATATTACATTGAAGATTTAAGAAGAAATACTAAGATGGCAATGGAAGCTCCACAACATGTAGAATCTCATTTATACAAATAAAGATCTGGAAGACATTGCATATAATACAATGGAGTATCCTAATCAACAAACTAAATAGTATATGCCCTATACACACACTGACACACAACTTAGATTTAGTTATATTTTTTATACATATACTCAGGGGGGGAAGGACAGTATTAAAGCACTCTTATGGTACCTTGAAAAACTAGAAATTCACATACAGTCAAGAAAACACTAATAGCATAGATATTTAGGAAGAGAACACTACAAATTTAAACATACATGGTATAATTTGACAAGATTTTCAAACTGTAACAAAGGGGGGCAAACCTCACAATTAGCCATGCAATCGATGGCCTTCACTTCTGACATTTTTGAACTGATATCTGAAGCCATATTATCACACAATGCTCGCCACATGACCATCGGCTCCCAGCTCAGACCTGTCCCATGTTTTAGAACATCACGAACAATAATTGGTTCACCATTTGTCCAATGTTTTCGGAAGAGCAACATCCCTTCTTTTAAACTGCTTTTTGATTCTGAACCATAGCTCGATACAGCTTCTTCATGCTGAAGAGTAGTTTGTTCAATTTCCCAAATTTTCAGCATACCGCGAGCTTTGTCTTCCAAGTCAGACATCCACCCATGTGGGAGGATGCGCCTCAGCTCCAACACAGAACTACCACAACCCCCCATTTCTTTTGGGACACAACTAACACTTCCATCACTCTTGGCATTACACTCGATAGATATATGACAATCTGAAGTCTCTAAATCACAAGACACTGGTAGAGGGTCACCACCATGCATATAATCATAGCCCCTATCCACATATTGGAACTTCGTCTCAGGCCGGGGGGTAATGCTTCCATCACGTATTTCTTTGCAACATTTGAGGCAAAGCTCATAGGAACAATTTGGGCAGATTCGATGAAGGTCAACAATTGAAGTAGCACAATAATCACTGCTCCAAGACCAAAATATTAAACTATATAGTAGAACACAGAGAATCATACCATTATCTCAAGTAAAAGGACACTTACCAATAGACACGTTCCTTGTCACCACAAAGACTTTGTGGTATCTCAATCTCAGGAGATTTTCCTAACAGAAGAGATTATTATTGTTGACTTCTTCAATGCAATAAAAAAAACAAAAAATATAGGTGAAGATTAATACCTTTTATTTTAGATTCTATATCTTCCTCTAGACTTTGTTCATGACAAATTTGTTTAAGATATGGAAGGAGTAAGTTGATCATGTGATGCAGATACTGAGCTTTTTCGTAATTGGTGATGTCCGTGTTAGATGTCTGAGAGTAGAAATAAAAAGAATTTTAAGAGATACTGGTATGGATATAATTCTAATCTATGACATTTTTGTTTCATCACATAATTTCATTTAGGGGTAGATAATAGAGTAAAGTAGACCTTAATTGTTCCTTTCGAATGCAGGCAAACATTGCAATTGCAATTTTTATTGCAAAATGGGCAACTTTCAGCAACTTCTTCTATAGACATATCAGGGTACCTATATTAAAAAATTAGCAACAGCTTTATTTTGTAATAGCATATTATAAACCACGAAAACAAAAAACAGATACATAAACCCTTAGCAGAATTGACTAACTAGATGTATATTGCCATACCATTGATTGATGCATCGCATACAGTACATTTTTGAACATTTAGTGCAAGGCACAAAAGATGTTCTTTCCTTTTTCATGCACTGATGACATTTCCGGGTATTTTGTTGAACACCCTGCTGAGACAATTAGTAAAGCATGATTAAGAGTGATATAATATTTCACCAATTAAAATCAACTTTCATAAAGGTTTTAGCTTTTGAAGTGCAGGAATTAGGCAGCGAGAAAGATAGTTACTGTTATGTTATTGATTCTACCAGCTCTGCTCCTGCTCTTTGTCTTGAGAAGAAAAAACATTTCTTGATCTTGTTCAAGTTCGTCAAGCAAGAGTTCATCTTCAAGTTCCCGTTTCTTCTTTGAGGCAGCAAGCTTCTTTGGTCCATCTCTCTTCTTAGATGCTAGATTGGGTGTCTCTTTTAAACATTTCAGAACATCTATGTGCCCTTTTGAATTTGTATCGGTATGATGTGTATGATATTCTTGAAATCTTCTCTTATGTAAAATTCCAAAATTTTCTTGTGAAACAGTATCCTCCTTCAAACATCCCATATTATTTCCTTTTCCTTCTGGTTCCAGTTTCTCATTACCACCACACTCGTGAAATTCTTCGGCCTTTCTCTTTGAATTTCCAAAAGCTTTTGCGCATCCAGAGAACTTCAACATATCCTCGGAACGTTGATTTGACTGTTCTTGTCTAGGAACTACTACCTCCATTCTCACTGCAGAATCAACAGACAAATACACTCAAATAATTAAAAAATATCCAAAAACCATAATCTAAATCATAACACTTTAAACACTTGCATGCACATGTTATAAAATAGCTTGATTGAAAAACCATAAATCATTCAACAAAGTATACTGTCACTCACTTGTCATTAGCACAGCAGAGTAAAGTGAATGAATTGGCTTATTTGAGCGTATCTACTGGCATAAGATCTGTGATACTGTTTAGGAGAATTTATGAAAAGTGAAAACAGCTTATGACATTTTTCATAAGCTTTTTTCAACTTATTTTTATAAGTTCTCCAAGATAACTTATGAAAACAATTTAACTTTATATTATCTTTTCCAATAGAAATAGCTTATGGACGCTTATACATAAGCTATAAGGTACGAGTTAGTTGTCAATCCATACAGGGCCTTAATACATGGACATGCAAAATTGAAAAGCAATAAAGAAAAATAAAAAAGGGGTTGTTAAGCTAACAAATTTAAATAAATATGATTCATAATCAAGTAATTAGACTCAAGTGATTAACGAGTTTGAGGACAAAACATTAGGCAGAATCAGAGTTGGAATATCACATACTCATGATTCAACAATGCAACATAAAATCAACGGCATTATGAATTCCAACAATAAAAATCGAATTGAGTTGACTAAAGTCAACCCAAAAAAAAAACAGAGTTGAAATCGTATTGATGCGAAGGAAAAAAACACGGAACGAAATTGAGATTAACAGAGGTATAAGTAAATTGATTGATTGATTAAATAGAAAACGAAAAAGAATGAATGAAGTGAAAGAATATATATACCTGATCATATGATATGAATATGAATATGAATGAAAAAAAGTGAAGGGGGGGAATCGGGTATATATAACTATAACTATATGTGAAAGAGAATCAATTTGTGAAAACATAAAAATAGAGACAATCTTCTGATTATGAGATTTGAAAATAAAATTAAGAAAGAGATTACAAAATTATTCATTCATTTATTACGAAACAAAAACACGTATCACTTACTCAGCACATAGTTTTGCAGACTCACCCAACAGGCCAACAATGTGTTTTTTTTTTTTTAAGGAACTATATTATATTATTATTTCTTATTTTTTGTCAAAATTTAAGAAGGAAAATTTACTATTATTATTCTATTAAAAGATTATTAATAAAGGACTTTTTTTTACAAAGTTAATAAAGGATAGTGTATCATAAGGTTTTAAAGTATTAAAAAAATTATCTTTTTTGTCAAGTAATCTAATGATTTGAAATTTATTTTTTTAAGATGAATAAATAAAATATCTAGATGAGTTTTATGTATACACACTACATATTTTTAATGTTTTAGTGATAGTACTCAGCAAACACAATTTTTTAACAATGCTTAATAAACCTTTAATCTTGTTAACTTGATAAGCAAAAAATTTATTGAATAACTTATATATCTAGATCAAATATATCAATAAATCTAAAAAGTTGATTTTTTTTTTATATTAATGATTAGATGGTTTTTTTATTAAAAGAGCCTTGTTGTTCTACTTTAGGAGAAAAAAAAGAAAGAGCCTCGTTTTTTTGACAATAAAATAAATAACTATCTCATTTCATTAGCAATATTAGATTCAATACAATCAGACATCTCAGTAAACAAATGGAAACTAGGTAACAATGTGGCCACTCTAGCAAGACTATGAACAACCTCATTAGCTTGTCTTCTAATAAACTCAACCTGCGAGTTTGTGAAAAAGGACGAGAATAAATTTCTACATTCTTTAATAATAGCTCCAAAATCAGGTTCATCAAAGAAAGAGCTTACTCTATTTTATATTATACATCAATAATTGTATATTATTATGTTTTAATATTAAAATATTAAAATATGTGGATGCAACGCTAATAAAGGCTGTACTAAAGTCACTATCGCTAATATATGTAGTCTCTCCTAATTTGCTCCCCAATGGAGATATATACCTTAATTGTTCTAGAAATATCGTCACATTAAACACTTAATATTGTGAGGAGATGGCCATCAATATGAGGTCTATTAGCAACGATTTTTTTCAATGAAATTAAGAAAATTACATACTTCTATACAATGTTGTGAACAATGTTGCTAGTGTTCACAGCTTCCTAACATCAAGAAATCAAAGTTTCAACAATGATCATACTTCAATTATTTGGCATAAGGAGGTTCCTCTAAAAGTCAACATTTTTGTTTGACGTTTATTGCGTAACCGACTTCCAACAACGGACAACTTAGTCAGAAGAAGGGTTCTGCAACCAAATACATCTCTTTAATCAGGCGGTTGTGGGTTTGAAGAGAATATTGATCATCTATTTTTGCATTGGGATTTTTTCTTCTCAAAAACCATTTCTTCTACTTTCTATTTGATTTGGCTCTCTTGTACTTGAATTGTTTGGCGTGATAGGAACTCTAGAGTCTTTCAACAAAAAGGAAATTCTATTCTTCAGCTTATAGATGAAACTAAGCTACAATCCTTCCGGTGTTCTTGAAAAATATAAGATTTGTTGTGAATTTATTGCAAAATCTCACCAATAAAACTTAATGTGTGGAGCAAATAAACCAGACAATCAAATCAAGTGGATGACAATATAATTCAAGAAAAATAAGCAACTAAGTTTTTCTACTTTTTGTTTTTTCATTTGATACATGGTCTATATTTATAATAAAAGCATCCCTCAAAATTTGGAACAAATCCACGCTGAAAAATATGTTTTTTTTTCTACACCTCAAATAGTGCCACAATTTTAACACATCGGGCCACGATTTTTGTCGAATGAAAAGTGTCAATTTTAGTCCAAAATCGTACGATTTTGGCAGATTCCCAACCTTCAATTTTTAGTCACTTTCAACAAGAATTTTAATTATATATTTGTTATATTGTTGATAAAAGAAAAAAGTAGTTTGTTATATAATTGGTTATTACAACGAATGCATGTAATAATAAAAATATTACATGTAGAAGAGAACCAATATAAATATACTTATAGTAGCCACAACCTTGTTTAGTTTTGTTTTCTTGGTGTAAGATAAGAACATAAGGATATAATCTCTATCGTTTCCATGTGAGATTCCATAATCTAATTGTTTCGTGTACGTAGCTGAATCACCAACAATAAATACAAATTAATATACAATGGTCCAAATTTGGTATAGTCTTGATCATATAGAATCTTGGTCCAGGGATAGGGTTTCAATCTACAGATGTGTTTTTAACCTTTGAAACTGAATCACTGACGCAGTAGGCTACATTGTTCTGATCATCAGTTGCAGCCACAGCAACCATGAGGCAACTATCCTCGGACGCACCAAGTCTGCTTACTCTATTATCGCTTGATTTGTTGTTAGAAATCCTGTTTAGGCTTCCTGTGAAGTCACTCATGATACTCAAATGTGTTTGCAAGCCCTTGAATTCCTTAATTTCTGATCCCATATTCGCCAAAGATCACATTCGCTTCTCACACATCCGCAATTACCACCTCCTCGTATGTCCATTGGATTTCATTTCTTTTTGAAGAGGGAGTTCTTTCTCTTTGATTCCCTACTTCCCTCAGTTTTAAACAATTCCATTGCCACCATCCCAACTACGAAGCTCAACTTTCCTCAAAATGCTTCTGACATTCGTGCTGTCATAAAAGACACTTGCCATGGCATCATCTGCTTCGACACGTTTGAGTACAATGGCAAACATGGTGATCTGGTAGTATGGAACCCTTGTACCAGAAAATTCAAGATATTGCCATCTTTGGATTATCTACCTGATGTATTGAACCCTTGTACCAGGAAATTCAAAATATTGCAATCTTTGGATTATCCACCCGATGTTAGCACCAAAATTACGTACAGCATCAGCATTGGATATGATCGTTTCACCTGTAATTACAAGGTAGTTATTGTTTCTTGCTATCGATTTCTAGGATTTATAGAAAAATTTTATAAAATTTGTTGCAAAACTCAAGTTAGGGCTCATACTTTAGGTACCAATTTTTGGAAAAGGATACCGGACTTCCCTTCTGAAATTACGGGTTTGCCCGAAGAGTGTCCGGGGAAATTTGTAAGTGGCACCATTAATTGGGCCATACAAGATCAAGAGAAACACTCTCTATGGGTCATTCTTTCTCTGGATTTAGGAAATGAGTCTTATCAAGTGATTCCGCATCCCGAGTATGGTCTAGATGAACCATTGGTCTACCTCAACTTGAGTGTTTCCAAGGATTGCTTATGCGTCCTTGCTCACACCAATACTTTTTTGGATATCTGGCTTATGAAGGTTTTTGGAAATAAAGATTCTTGGACTAAATTGTTTACTATTCCGTTTGAGAAATTTATTGGTTATACTCTCCCCGCCAGTCTCGTTTATATTGCTGAGGAAGGTGACCTAGTGTTTCTAAACCTCTTCCATGATGTATACATTTACAATTATAAGAATGGTTATGTAAAGATTCCTAACATTCAAGGCCTCCCTTCTAATTCCTTCAACTCTACCGTCTACTTTGAAAGTCTCATATCACCTTGACCTTAATATTATTACAGACCTACATGCTTTGCTACGCTGGCCCTCGAAGATTTTCCTTGCGTTTTCGTCTTTTATTGCATTTATTTTATGTTGGTTCTAATTTTTGTGCTGCCTTTATAGTTCCATGTTAACAAGTGGTCAATGTAATAATAACTTAAAAAATTGATCTTAGAGTTTCATTTGCTCATTTTTTTCTCCTTCTCAATTCCTTTGAAATCTAGTGATCTTTTGTTGGTGTATTTTAACTCCATTATTCACATTAGTAAGGCTAGCAGATATCTAGCTTGCAGTTTCAATGGTATGTTACCATCGAAATTATGATACACATAAACTTAGGCTTATTTTCACGGCAACAGATATCTAGCTTGAAGTACTGCGATAAAAAGATAAAAGTGTAAGAGAATATATAGATACGAGGGTTGAAAGTTGAACTTAGTGGCGGTAATTATTGCACGACGACTATGATGCAGATGAAATGGTTATTTACAGAGGCAGCTGTGTGTTACAAATTACAATATGCATGAAGCATTCTATGAAATTATGTCTCTATCTGCAACTTGTTTGTAAACATCTTGTGTTCCAATTGACATGAACCGGTCTATTTTTTATTTTTTTTATCATTATTGTTACATGATGCAGTTAACTAAGCTAGCAATGAATCCTCAACTGCATGTTTAAGCCATCTCCTATATACCATGTCTTATAATATCAATGAAAATAGGAATTCCATAAAAAACAGTGATGAATATCAATTACCAAAACAGAACAGTAAAGGAAGTCTAAGTTTATTGTTATTCTTGTTTACCTTGTTGTCTTGTTGTCAATGTCATCTAGTAAGTGCTATATTGCTTCAACTATGTATGCTCTTGCTTAGCATATGTTAATTTAGTTGATGAACTCACCTGGAACGAATGGACTTGAATCTAACTGTCAGGGAGGCAGCAACCTTATTTCTTAGCATTGAGATGCATCGTGCAGCATTATTCATGTGAATGAAGCTCAACCAAAAGTTTTTCCCAATGGTTCCAGTCATGTCTTGATAAGAACCTGGTCATTGATCCTATTCGGAAGAGGAAAACTGTAAGCCTAATACAGTAATTTCTTGAAAATTTGCGTTTTAAGTTTGTGTTGGATCATGGATGAGATTGATCTTGAAAATAAGCTGGACCATATTATTAGCTCTATGATTTAATCACTAGTTTCGAAGCAGATAGAGATATTATACATATAGATATATAATGAGCAACCACTTTTGGTCCCAAATGTGTGAAACACTCACTATAATTTCTAAATGTATAAAAAATGCAAAAACATGATGTCCAAAATATTAACAAAACAAACATTTCAGAACTAAATTGACTACCTAAATCTTTTGTTAGTAACTTTTGGACTAAATTAACTAACAAAACACACATTTGAGAACTAAATGACTACCCAAAAATAAATTCAATGACCAAAATGATTAATAAAAGAGACACTTTTTTTTTTTTTGAGAATAAAAGACACTTATAAATGTTTGTATTTCCAATAGTTAAAATAGTTAAAATGGTTATTTATCTTAAATATAATGTAAAAATTAAAATATTATACACAGAAAATTCAACGATCTTGTCAAAAAAAAGAGTAAGAAATCTAACGATTTCTTTATCGATGATTCTTTATAGCTGTTGTAACAGTGTAACATGCCATTTCATATTTTTTTGGCATGAACGTAGGCCATAAGGGTAAATATAGAAAGAGTAATGTTATTTCAACATAAAGTATTTCAAAACGCATCCCGTATAAAAGTATATCATTTCTAACTATATAGAAAATAATTACCACAAATAAAATAGATAAAAGTTTACAAACAAAAGAGACATGCATAGAGAGAAACCTGTTATAAATTCATTAAACATCACAGTGGTGTGAGTATTTTGACAAAAGTAACATAGGGTAATATTTCGTGGAGAACCTCTTGTTTGTTACAAATGTGTACAAACAGAGCAAGATCTCTAAGGAAAAGCACAAGGTAACAAAGAAAAAAATATACACACAAGTCATAATCAATTTTTGGATAATTTACAGTATCCCGTGGTGTAATGTTAAGCAAATCTCTAAATGCTAGATGATTACAAACTAGAAAAACATGTTTATCAACTAACGAAACAAACTCACTATTAACAAAATCTGAAACATTATGAAAGAATATCCGTCTTAAAGTCTCTACAATCTATCTGCTGACCAGAAAATCCAAAACGCTTTTGCACAAGAAGACCACCCAACTTTCTCTGCTTATAATGGTAGAACCACATGCATGTCTGTTGTTGTAGCTCATCATATAATATACTCACATTCACATACATCCTAGTTTGTCATGTCAATTATATGACATTTCATGGTCCATGAATGATCTATGACTCTGGATCATTTTTAATGCTGTCAAGCATAGACGGAGATGATGCACCACTAAATCTGCTGGGCAACGGTGTATTCCTTCGTGATTGGCGCTTTGTTGGTACAGTAGCACTCTCAGTTTCCCACTTCAGACTCATTGCATCTTCCTCATCAGCATCATCATCATCATGGCTAGCCTTAAAAACTGGATGAACATAAGCACGCTGAAGGTAACCTTTTATGTTCAAGTTCGGTTCAGTAGCTCGTTCTAATGTATCTTTCATCATTGCTTCCTGTATACAAATTTAAAAAAGCAACATAAAATTCCATGACAGAGGAAATGTGAGTTGCAGATTCGGACAGCAAGAAAATTGATCGACGCCAACAATATAAGTCGGGTTGGTGACAACAACGTATGGGGCTAACAGGCTAACAAAAGAGGAGTGTTTTCTTGATGTTCAAGACAATTAGATATAAGAGCATGTTTCTAGATTGGTGCATGATCACGGCTGGCACCAGAATGGGCTGTGTGTAACTTCTCTACGGTTAGCAAATTTGATTTTGAGACAAGCAGAAATTTGTAATATTTCCACAAGTATAACTGATTTTATGCATGGAAATTGGAACCCATACAACTTTTAGAAACATAACCATTTTATACTTCAAAGTTATTCCACTTAACCGTCAAAAAAATAAATCTTCTAGACCCACTTTTATATATTATTCCCGTGATAGTTAGTAGAGTTATATACTTAAGTATATACATTCTTAAAGCCAACAATCAATTCTCTATATGTGATGATGTTATTATTATTTCAGGGAGATGCTATGTTGCTCGCATGTGCATCCTATTGCCAATGACTATGTAGGTCAAGCATAAGAATTAGTTGTGTTTCTAAGATTGGGTGTACAGAATCCAATTCTAACCATATAAATGGTGACAGCTCAATGATTTTAGAGTTATCTAACAAATGAGCACATAATAATTGAAACAACAAACTCCACAACCATAAATGAATATCTACCTGTAAGGGGAATTTAACAAATGCAGATTCGAAACGGCCTTTGCAGTATACATGGAACCATATCGTCAGTATGGGGAGCACAATGAGAAACGGAGTTGATGAAGCAGCCTTTTTGGTGGTCAAGAGTCCAATCAGAACAATCTGTGATACTAACAGTGCAATGATGACACGAAAATGGACATCAGGCCAGAACGCTGCACCACTCTCGTACTCTTGATTATAAACATTGATTATCTGCAATTGGAAGATATGAGTCTTCATCTTGTATACGGCAACATAAACAGGGGACCTAAATTCTACAATCATACTTGACCCTGACATGCACAACATAATTCAAACATCTCATTACCTGATGGCGGAACACAACATAGGCCAACCCGAAGAAAATTATTATGAAAGGAAGAACAGTTGGTGTCACTGCAGCATAGACTAGACCCAGCAAAAAATACAATTGTATGCGAGGTTCTCCAGTGTTGAAACCAATATCCCCAGGATTCATGGCCTCTTCCCTGTCCTTTTCAGTCTTAACCAAGAAGAAATTCTTCAAGTGATACACGATTAGCGGTTTCAACATCAAAACTTCAGCAGCTATACCAGACCATCCATCAACCATTATATAGGTAATGAAGAAACTTGCTTTTAAAGGAATTGCATTGCCAATTGTTATGGGATATCTGAGAACAATACATAAAGAATTCTTAATCATACTAATACAGTATAAATAAGACAGATGCTTGCAGCAAGTGCCCAACCACTTCAACTGTTAAAAAAAACATCATGGTTCTTAAATAGCTAAAAAGCAAAACCAATAGTGGTAAAAATAATTCCCCTCAAGTATATGATTTGCCCAATCTAATAAGTTGACCATGGATAAGATCAACTTTACCAAAATGTTTCATATCCATGCAAACTTTTTAGTGCGCAGAACATTAGGATGCATCCCAGAAACAGGAAATATGATGCCAATTAAAAAAATCAAAAAGGAAAAAGAAATAAGCTTCTATCTTAAGTTGAATGACTTACTGGCTGGCTGATTGATGAATGAAAGTGTCGAGCTGTTGAAATGCTGACCCAGTAAGTAGGTTCCCAAGAAATATATTCACGAAACAGAAAAGATAATATCGAGAAGCCGATCTTCTCTCAAGCGATGATATAGATCCAAAGCCTTCAAATTTCGACATCATCATCAATATTGTTGGCAGAAAGATAAGAAAAAGCTTCAATACAATACCGGGTAGAAAACCTTGAATGAATGAACTAACGAAAGGGCTGCACAATAAAGTTAATTCAAATAAATAAAATCAAGTGATGAATGCGGATAGAATCATAACTCCAGAGATCCAACTTTGAGATTAGACTTACACACTAAAAAGGGGATTCAACCATGGTGCTACTTTCTGGATTCCATCAAGACTTGCAAGACCTTGTACTATTGCAATGGGGATCATGAAAAAGAATGTGAGAAAAAAGAACGCAACAGCTATGATCAACCTTCTAACAGTTAGGGAAACATATGGAATTGCCAAGTTTTGCCAATAGACATCCCGTGGCTCTGGAGCCCACTCAGTCAACCAAATTGTTGGATTTCTGGTTTGTTGGGTTTGAGCACAAACTGCAGCACCCCATCGACTTTTAAAAGAAACAAATGCAGCAGGCATGGTAGACTTGGGATCATTAGTGACCTTATCTCTCTCCAAAGCTATCTGCAAAAGGTGATAAACTTGAATCCCAGTGTCATGAGAAATTACGAGGACAGAACAGTTATGATTATGAAACCACAATAAGGCCCCAAGTTTCTGCAGATATTATCCCATCAAAAATTTTAAAATTTTATTATGGTAAACAAGTTTTTTCACCATCTCTCAAAATCTTCCAAAATTCATTTGCACATAGTTCAGGTGATCCATCAGAATACTATTTAATGCATTAATAGTTGAAGGAAAGCATGCAGTCACAAAGCAATTACGTGATGAGATAACTCATCAAAAGCAGAATAATATTTATGAACATACAATAGAGAAATTAGTTAAAGTTTGGCATATCCTAGTTTGTGACATCAATTCTTCAAAATTAATATTCAGTTCCCATGTTAGAATAATTTTGCAATTTTTTATTAGCATCAATTCTTCAAAAAAAAATTGCATGCAGTGCATGGTGAATTTTTTTTTTTGGTACTTACTTCTTTTGACAGCTTGTCAATCTCAGTGGTGTAATAATCGATAGCATCTACTTTCTTTCCATGAAGACCAAGGAAACCAGTCTGGTAAAATATAAGAAGAGATTGAGGTAAATTTGAATATTGTTATAGTACCTAAATTTGAATGCACATGAGATTAAAACTTAACTACCTTAATTTCAACTCTTTTTGAAGTTCTTTCAAGCTTATTTTGATAATAGACAAGCCAGTTCTGCAACTTACTCTTCTTTTTAACCAACTTCTCTAATTTGTTTGCATTATAAACAACCTGCATAAGTGTCACAATAAAGATGCTGTCACGCACTATTTTTTCCCTTACCAAATAAATGGACAAAATTAATCTGTTGCAATAGATCTAGTTAATAATCTACTCCATGTTTCATATACATTATCTCAAAATCAATTTGACAAATAACAAGCTTAACATTGTAGTAAGATAAAACTTTCGAAGTGTGACCACAATATTCTGGTAGTATATTGTATACAGTAGAAACCAACCTGATGAGTAAGATAGTTATCTGGATGATTGACCAGAAAGAAGTGCTCCACAAGCTCACCGACAGATTCATCAGTGTCTGGTGGAATGTTTCTAACAAGCACCTTCAAAATAATATATTTTCCATGAGCAAAATATGCATGAAGGAATATCACAATTTCAACATATGACGATTTGACCAGTGATTTCAATTTCCCCAAACTTGATTATTGGAACGACACTAGCAGATTGGAGAGCTCTTCGGTGTTAAAATTATGTTTGTTACTTCCTTGTTTTTTTAACTTTCCGTTAGTCGTATTATTTTTTCTTATATCACTCTATTGTTTAGCTGACTTAACTCATTGATATAAATAGCTGTGTTCTTATTATGATTGCCTAATTACTAGAAAATCCACACCGGCGATCTACATATTTTAAATGTGGAAAGTATACAATTGACATCTACCTAGAAAAATGACTAAGTAGCATACCACCTCTAAATCACTATGATTAGGTTAATGGTGAGGGGATTTGGTAGTTTGGATGAAGTTATAAGTTCAAACTTCGTTGTCACCACACCATTACACTCTTAAAATAAAAAGGATACCTCCTCTAACACAATAAGCATAAAATCAGAATTTGACGCTTCATCTCAAACTGCCAAAAAAAGAGGGGGGAAAAATGCACCCCTCCTTACTAAAAATGGAGAACAAAATATTACCGTAAATTGATCAGGACGGCGTTTTTCTGTTGCAAGAAATTGCAATCTCATTGCGGCAATTTTTCCATACTCCTTCATCAAAGTATAGCATGTCCAGAAGGTAAATGCATAAGCAACTACTATGTGTGACCAAAACCTGAGGTAGAGTGTAAATTTTTTTTTTTTAAAAAGTGTAAGATTTCGCAACCATTTAAAAAAAAAAACATGAAATAATTTGTATAATCAAATAAATACATGAATGCACCATAAAAGAAATTGTACAACCACAACAAATGAGATTATACAAAAAAAGTAAACAAATTTTGATAATTGTATTGGAATGGAGAAGTGATGTTGCATTATGATGTGTTGATAAGGATACTGATGACAAGAAAAAGTAACTAGGACATAATAAAGGTTACTTCTAGCTGAACACTAGACCTCAAGCCTCAACTTAGTTATATGTAGGCCCTTAGGAATTGAAGTTAATTTACTAAACAGCATCAAGAAGCAGCAACAAAACTGTAATTGCAATGAATGAAAGTTCTCTAAACCTTTCGGATCCACGCTGGACATTTGAAATTGAGATCTTATCAATTTCACTGGAAGTTATGTTTTTTATCCCAGCATTTTCTAGCCCACTGCTTGTCCAGTTGACAGGAACCAGAATCGCCCACGCGAGGAATGCTATAGGAACAAAGATTTTAAGTCTGTACAAAAGCAAACAAAAACAAATATCAGTGATCAAATTCTCCAATATGGTATATTCAAACATTGTCCATAATGATTGATGATCATACCCTAACAAGTAAATCCTCAAGTAAACAACAGAGTCCAATCCAGCATGGTCAATAAGCTCAGGTTCCGGCATTCTAAGTGCAGCCGGCATCCAATTCAAAAACCGAATATATGATCTCCAATCTAAATTGACAATCTTTCGCACGAACGCTCCACCGTGCACAGGATCTGTTCTTAAACCCTTGAGATACCATTTTGGGAAGTATACCCTATCATTCAAAGGCTGAAGCCTTAAAATAGCAAATGCCACAAAGAAGATAAATGCACTCAAAATATTAATTCCAGCTGCAAGAGAAATATCTTTAAGTGTAGCCATCTTTTTTTCCTTCTAGTCTTAAACACACCTCTTCCTGCAAAGCAATTAAAACAAATTAATAAGCTTAATTATAGATTAACACAACTAATTTTGGACAAAACTCTTGGTAAAACATAATAAATTTTGTATCTTATAGCATAACAATTTTTTTTATACTATTTACAGCAATGATATATATAACTAATTTCTTTAAATTCTGTATAATTTTCTATATTTTAAACATCCAAAAGGAAAATAATTTATTAAAAAATTTCTTTTAAAATAACAAACTTTATTATTTCTGTTGAGCTACAACAGAACCACAAAATTAGAAAGTTCAATTTGATTTTTATTTTTTTCATTCTAGAAGTACAAAATTGACATGAATTATCATGTAATTTCATCCTAAAGAGTGATAAGACACAAAGCAATAAAAGAAATAAAAAGTTTATACTTTGAAGTTGTCGCCGAGGATGAAAACCTGAAAGGGTGTTTAAATGGAGGAATTAGAGAAAAATGAAGAACGAAAGATGAATCAAAGGATATCTTGAAAACGTGCGAAAGCGAAGAGGACACGCTAATTGTAGCTTTACCTATTGTACACACCAAGTATGAACTAAAACTAGTATGTTAAAGAAAGAAAGAAAAATGGATAATGGTTGAGATTAGGTTTCATGGAATGGAAGGAATGAGAGAGAAAAAGAGAGAGAGAGAGAAGACAGTGATGATCCTTACTTGTTACGCTATTGCTATTGCTATTGCTATTGCTCACCGCTTAACAGCTTCTTCACATCCCTTTCTACCACTGGGTACTACAACTTTGTTTGTTTAGCTATCATTATTATAAAATAATGTTTTTTTAGAGGAAATAAATAGAAAAATAATGTAATTAAATTTACATCCAAAAACAAGAATAATGTCATTCTAGTATTATTAACAATTTGGGTATATAATTATAATTTATCCTCTCAAGAATAAATTATAATTTACATGAAACACTCAAATTAACTAGTTATTGTCAAATATATTATATTTATGATAATATTGCACTTGTCTTTGTGAGCTTAACTCAGTTGATAGGGATGATACATAATATATATATAAGGTTCGAGTTTTAAACCTCAGCCACCACGAAAATGATTTGTAAACTTTTGAATCATTTTTTAATTATATTGTGATATTTCTTTCATTGTTTACGATCTTTTTCTTGTTAAAATATGGATAATGCAAAATTTTACCTTAAGATACATTGAATAATTGATGTTTTTAAAAAGTAAAATTTTGTTTATAACGGTAATTAAAGTAAGTACTCTTCGATCATTATTATAAAGAAGAATGTTAAATAGCATCTTCATGACATTAGTTAATAAACCAAAACAAAATCCTATTATAAATTATAACAAACCATTGTTATAATAATCTATATACATCATTTAAACAATAAACTTAAAAAATCAATTATTTGTCTCAAATGATGTTATTATTAAAGAATAAAACATTAATAAATGTGGATAAGTGAGTAATGAATGGATATCGTTGGTGTTGGTTGTTGCAAGGAAAATTCAAGAAGAACAGCAACAAGAGCATTGTGAACTCCTCAATCAAACAAACAGTTTGTCGGCAAAGCGCCATGTGGCGTATGGTAACGGCTATTTCTTATGATTGTTTCGTTTGCAGGGAATGGGATTTTGTTGCACGCGCAGAGATGGGAAGTGAGGAATCAGATTCGATGAACGCGTATCCCCGTGTGTAGAATGCGTTTCTTTCGTCTCAATAGACCACGTGGAGCCCCACACGTATCGTTGCTTAATCTCTAAATAAAAAATTTAATCTCTAGAAAATAAACATCCTTCTAATTATTTTTTCCAGGTTTGGAAGATGAGACCTTACATATATTATACATTATAGTTAATATTCTTACTAATTAAGCTAAGTTCACGAGGATAATTAGTCTAATTACTTATTAATGGATTTCAATTCAATGGTGAAAAATACTGAAATTGTTAAATCAGACATAACGATTACTCCCTCCGATCCTATTTATAAGAAATATTTTACTTCTTTTTATTCATTGCATAAATGATGTATTTAGTATATATTCTATATCAAGTACATTAATTACTCAATGAATCTAAAAATTTAAAGTTGTTAAAAAAATTAATTTATGAACAAATTCGCATCATTATCCATGTTAATAGTATAAATGACAAAATACATAAGCTTACAAGTATGAATATATTCAAATGTTTAGAATACTACTTTCAAATTTACACCATTCACGACGTTGATTTAATTTGAATTTGATCAAAATTAATTTTTTTAACCTGAATAAAACAAACACTACAAATTATTTGATTAGATGAAGAAACACAAAATTATAATATTTTTTAATAGAAATTATAACTAAATAAAAAAGGAATAAAAAACAAAACCATTATGGAAATTATATGTAACCAAAAAAAAAAGTAAATGTTAACGAGTGTTTCCGAGGCGGGGCACTTTTTAATGACTATAAGTAGTAAGTATTTATGAAAATACATGTAATTAATATTTTGAAAATCAAATTATCTAACTTTTTTAAAGAATAACTACTTAGTTTAAAATGCTAAAGCGTGACTGAAATACTCGTTAAAAAAAAAAACAACAATAATGCTAAACAAATTTAACACTACCCCTGACCCCTAGCTTGAGATTGAAGTGCTATCCTTTCAAGATAGTTTTTTGTGTTTTCTCAAATTTTACCTTTATGGTTTGAATGCAATGCAACCAAAGAAATTAATCTTTAGCTCCAATATCCTCACCTTGTGATATTGTCGACGTTATCTGATCAGCCCTATTGCATCCTTCCAAAAACTTGCCAAATTTTTTGATATCATGATTAACATTGGACTTTGAATTTTTAGAAATGACTTTGTTTCAGCACTTGCATCACCTACATTAGGCATATATCTTGCTCATGCACAATATGTCATTGACTATCAATTACTACTTCAGCACTTCAAAAATGACCGAAAACTTGATCCATCACGATTATATGTATAGTATCCGGCGTATCAATACTACTTAGCAATCTCAAATATTATACATTTGTTTGTTTTTATTTTCTTTGACTGAAGTTTGATGTCCACTAAGCAAACACAAGATACATATGGATGCAGAGACCATGCTCCCACATCCCCATACGCTTCTCAAATCTTCTCGAGACCATGCTCCTTTATTATTTTATATAGTTTGGTCGATGGACTTACCAAAGGTGATCAACCAAATTCTTCGTAATAGATTATTCATTAAAAAGCCAGTATGTACTTTAGATCAATAATATGATTACCAAGTGTAAGGAGTTGCCTATACTTATTCTTCCACATATGCTAAAAAGATCTTACATTATATTCACGTACGGTTATATTTTGGCATAAAAAACGTTTATAGAAAATTAATATATGGAAAATGCTAGATATCAAGAATTATTTTATCAAGAAAGATTCAAGAATGACATGGCAGAATAATCACCCTTAGATTTCAGTCTTATTTATTAACCTTTCATAAAATAAAAAATACATAACACCCACTACCCCATGATTTCCGGTCAGGCTGAGATTTTATTGGTTAACATTAATTTTGGGACAATCTCTTGATAAAATCTAAGGGTGATTATTCTGCCATGTCATTCTTGAATCTTTCTTGATATATAGCATTGCTCTTAATATATTAGTCGTCTTTAGAATCATCAGTTATCATCACCAAGAGAACGGTTAAGACGTCAAATGTTGTTGTCTTGATCAAATCACAACGAGGTGATCACCGATAACGTTTATGTGGTTATGAAATTTGAGTGAACAATTGATCCCTCTTTCTGGTGTTGATTGACCCAATTGTTTTGATATTTAAAACGTGAGTGGGGCTCCAATACAAGTAAACATATAGTCAAATAGTCAATTATCAAGGTGGGCACTAAAATACAAATGGAGCGGGAAAGTTGTTGTCTTGTGGAGCACAAAATTGGATGTCATTGCCCCAAATAGTATGCAGTCCTTTTCATGTCAAAAAGAACAAAGCATGCTCTACCCTACTTGCCACTTGAGATTTTATCTTTTCCATTGTCCCAGGAGCAATGGTTAGCATTCTCCTTTTTTAATTAGAGACGTTTTATCAAAGCAGGTAACAGACTGTGACCATTAACTTATAACGAATATAGAAATAATAGAATTGTCATGGAGTCTTAAATGATAATTTCAAATGATTAATCAATCAATAATGCTATATGCCTATTAATTAATCAATATATACATTCGCCATGTTTTGCTTGGGCCAAATAGTTGTTCTTGGACACGAACTAGCACAATTTCTGACATGGGCTTTTGAGCCCAGATCTCTAAGAAAATGTTGTTGACACATTATATAAGGCTGAAAAACATCAGTAAAAGACGATATTACCCTTTTGGCAGTTAACTGCCGAGGAAAATAGAAACGGCGGGGTAGTTAACTGCCAAATTTTCCTCGGTAGTTAACTGCAGTCAGTTCTATTTTCCTCGGCAGTTAACTGTCGATGAATCCTTTATACAGAACAGAAGCAACTGAAACATATCAGTTCCTTCATTCTTCAAAATTCTCTCAAATTTTCACCAAAGCCATTTTCACGAATTGCAAGCAAATCTTCCACAAATTATCACAAGTAAGCTGTGTAACACTCCGTTTTCTCAACATAAAAATAATTCATAAATAAAATCAGAGTTCTTAACATCAACATGATGTCACACTTCAATAAATCAAATCGTCGTTTAAAATCCACTAAAAGTCTTTAAATTATTTCGACAACATTGCAGCGGAAAAGTAATCGGTGTTTTCAACAAAATTTGGCACAAATGCCTCAGCTCCAACAACAATAATTAAATCCACTCATAGGTGGTCCAACAGAAAAATGGAAAAGACACGTAACAAGACAACATATCATATGAATAAATTCTCATCCCGTTACGTATCAGAGCGACCCTAAGACGACGCGTGAGAGAGTCAACTCACAACAACAATTACTCCTGATCACCTGCAAGTTACTCATACGAAGAGCAACATTTTCAAGCAGAAGGGGTGAGATTTCACAATCATTAATAATAAACAATAATTCTCAAACATCAATTAACATGTAATAACAAGCATTCTTATGAAAGAATTAATTATCATATAACAACAACAAACATTATAGACAACTTCGTATAAACAACGTATCAACATCGACTCGACAACACAACGTAAATATGCATGTGGTACCAACAGAGCATCAAGCTCTCAACATGATGTCGTAATTCGACTAACATGGCATCAAGCCCCCTTCGCTACAACATGACAGGCTACAACCCCCTTCGCTTGACAACATTTATGCAATGACATAATGATTATTATGCAACAACAACAACTGCAACTTCGTAATTAATCAGCATAGTATTTTCGACAACTTCACAATTAAACAACAACTTCAATTAAACCATATCAATTCTTCCATACAATATTTTCACATCATTTCAAGCTATTGGGTATAAGTCATATACATCATATAAATATAGATTCAACCATAAATCAACAACAACATATCAATATGATTCACAAGTTCATTATCAAAAGAAAATTAAATTTGATTCAACAAGACATAGATTAAATACTCTTAAACATTCTAATTAAACTCATAGTATACAGGATTTGAAGTTTGGAAGCAAACCAAAAGTTTCGGGTTGATTTAGAAGTAGTTATGCTAAATTTTCTTAAAAGTCTTTCAAGACCTAGTTGGAGTGTTTCTATCATAATTAAAAATCCACAAAACATTTTTAAGTCAAACCAAAGCCATTGGAAAACTAACTTAATTATCTAAAACTTTCATGTTTACACCAAAGGTCAATTCAAAACAGACACGTGTGAAAAAGACACAAGAACGTGAAACAAGAAATGATGTTACTATGCAGTTCGCTCAAGCGAAGAATGGTTCGCTTAAGCGAACGTAACGTCGAGAGCAAGCTCAATTTCGCTTATGAGTTCGCTTGGGGCTCGCTCAAGCGAAGTGGGCCCCGTTTTCTGAAGAACACTTACGGATTTTCACCATTTTTCACCCAAAAACCCAAATTTTGACTACCCAATGCCCAAATTTGATAGGAAATATTACCTAGGAGTATTCTACAACCTAAACATCAACTTTTTACATTAATTCAACAGATTATCTAGGTTTCTAGCAACCTAATTTGATTCAATCCTAATTTCTTCAACATCACAAATTAACAACAACAACAATTTAGAATTTATGTTTATGATTAATGAGAGTTAGTCTCACCCTTACCTTAGATTCTTGAATTCAGAAGGTTAGCAACTTTCTTCTCTATTCCTCTTCACTTCTCTGACTTCTCCCTTCTTCTCTGTTTTCTCTCTTTTCTCAGTTTAAACGTGTCTGACTAATTTTTCCTCAACCTTTTCTATTCTTAACTTCTTATTCTCCTTATTCCCAAACTACCTTTCCTCTACTTATTTTAATTAAATACCATTCATTAATAAAAAGTCATATCACTTAATATCATTATAACCAACAATTAAACACCAAAAATCATATAACACAACTTTAAATATATATATATATATATATATATATATATATATATATATATATATATATATAAAAGACTCTAACTCAATAAAATAAATAGTTAAATAATTAGGGCGTTACAAGCTGCATTAATCGTTGTAATCACAATGTTAGTTTGTTTAGGTTTATTTTTTAAAAAAACTAGAGTAGTTTACATGTGGTTAGGGTTGATGTTGAAATTGAACTTTTGGTAGATTGCATGTGTTGTTAAGATGTTATAGATGAATGTAGTTGTTGCCTATGTTGTTTAAATGATGTTTAATGATAATGTGGTTTTGAATGGTGTCAAATGAAGATAATTTTAATATGTTTGATACTTTGCACACAAAGTGTTTGACAAAATGCCCCAATGAGAATTATATTGATTATTTAGTTAGTTTAGGTTATGAAAATGATGTTAATTGTAGTTTGATAAAGTGTATATTGAATTAGGTTGAATGTGGTTTTGATTTTCACCGAATGTGAATGTTTATGTTTAGTTTAGGTTATGTTTAGGTTGAATGTGTTTGATTATTTACGTTTGAATGTGAATGATAATGTGTTTGATAATGTTTATGTTGAATGTGAATGTTTGATAAAGTGGTTGAATGTTTATGTTTAGTTTATGTTATGTTTAGGTTTAATGTGTTTCATTATTTATGTATATGTTGAATGATGTGGATTTTTGAAATTTTTGTGTAGATATGTCTGATCAGGACCATGGGCAGCCGATTGATCCATCTAGGATGATTGGTGGTAGACAAGCTATGGCACAAAGCACGATGATTGGTCGTATTCAGTTTCATGACGTTGTCTGGAGGTCGTATGAAGACCACAGGGAGATCCAAACTTTTGAGGTGATTTTCTGGTATTATGGTTGGGTTATGTGCAGTGTTGTTAGGGAGTACCGTCACTGGTCTAGGAGAGTTAGGCGGTAGTACGAATACGTCAAGAACATTCCTAGACATCTGTCAGATGTTGTTGAGTTGCGACCAGATCAGATTGTGCAGACACTCCTTGACTTCCGCACTCATCCGATTAAGGAGCCCGATTGGGGTGAGCAAGCAGGAGCGGAGACATGGCGAATGGAGGAAGGCTATGTACGGTGGTACACTAGGGTGTCTCACCCTCTGATTTTGCCACTACTTCTAGGAGATTTTTCGAGGCCAGCTAATGAGGAGCAGATCATTGCACATCAGTGGGAGCAGTACGAGGCAAGATGCTCGCATGATACCTATAAGATGGTTAGTGACATTGTTGTCTATGCTGATGAGCAGATGGGTCAGGTGGTGCTGAGCCCTCAACAATGGTTTGAGGCCACGCACAATGTTAAGGAGCAGATCGCACCCATATTGACTAGGAAGCGAGCCCGGAGGCCGAGGAGGCAACAACAACAGCATGACCAGGATCAGGAGTAGAATTACTTGTAGTTGTTGTTTAAGACTTGTTTTTTACCTTTCGTATTTTGATGACATGGGTTCATAAGTTTGTATTTTGGTGACATTAGTTTTCGTTGGGATATATTACTTTCTTTAATGGTAAAAATGTTGGTTTAATTAAGTTGTGAATTTGCACGAAGTGTTTTGTATTTTAAACACATGACAAGTTGAGAAAATGAAGTTTCTCCTTCTACATTAGCATCATGACTCAATTTTCTTGCTCAACACTTTGAAAAAACTACAATTTTTCAGCACACATTTTTTCTCTTAAAATTTATGGAATTTTATTGTGTACCAATGAGTTGTGATTTGTCAAAAATAAATAAATTGTGAGTAGAGAAGTCGTCCACTTGCAAAATGGCAAAATGCAAATGGGGAATAGAACGAATCCACTAATCATTACAGTACTTAATTTCACCCGCCACCTTTGCTTCGCATTCACAAATCACAATTCTTTGAGATTTCAACTCCTCTTCTTTCTCTCGGATCTAAATATCCAAACCCGAACCATGCTATCCGTTGACGTCGATCGGAACCGTTCCAGCTCACCAAATTCACGAACTCCGAACCATTCTCCGAGGCTAGGTCCGAGCCGCCTCTCCAGCTCCCGAATCAGATCATCCCAATCTTCTTCTTCTTCTTCTTCTTCTTGCTTCTCGTTATGGTATCGAAGAAAACGAACGAAAGTGATTTTAGCACTTATTGCATTACTCGCTTTATTCTTCTTTGTCAATTATGTTATGCTTCTTCGTCTTCAACATCAACAAGATCGACCTCTTCCTCGTTCCTCTCTTTCTATTTCCATTCAGGTTTGCGTCTTAGATTGTTTATTATCACATAGATACTTGTTAGATTTCTTATGGAAACTGCTTATTAGTTTAGTACATGCCTTGTTCCTTGTTTGGATAAACAACTTATTTCCAGCTTAGATAACAATTCATAAGCTATTTCTAATAAAGTTAAATTGTTTTAGTATAAGCTATAAGCCGTTTTCGTAAGTTATCTTAGAAAACTTATGACAATAAACAATGAACAATGTCATAAGCTCAAACAATTTCACAAAACTTATGGCAGTAGATAAGCTCAAATAAGTCAATCCAAACAGGTCCATAGTTTAAGCTAGTTAGAAGTAATTCTAATTCTAACTACCTTGAACTATGTTAAACTAATTCTAGTTAATATCTAACTAATATCTAACATATACATAGGTTTTTCAGGATTACTTATGACAATAGCTTATATGAAAATAGTTTGACTTTATTTTATATTTTGTTATAGAAATAGCTTATACATAAGCATTTATATGATAGCCGATTATGCTATAAGCATTTAATTAAGTTGTTTATTGAAAACGTGCCTATATCTGTTCCCCTCTGAACAAGTTTGTTGTGTTTCTGATATTTATTTTTTTCAGGGAAAATCAAACAAGAATAGTACTAAGAAAAAAACACAGAAGGGAAATTATGCAAGGATGTTGGCATTGGCTGCCCATGCATTGGCAGAGGTATATATTTTGAAGAAAATGTGCCTAATTTGTAGTTATATAAGCTATCAAGTTCTATAATGATTTTCCAATTGTTTGCCATAACAAAATTTTCAATTTTCAGTAACTCTGACTTGGGTATTTCGCATTTGGTACAGAACAAACGGGAACCAAAAGATTTGTGGCAGGAACCCTTGGTCCCTGCTTCTTCTTGGACACCATGTTCTGATCAGCGAAATTGGGAACCTAATGGTATGTGTGTCTGAATTGAGCTTCAAAATTCGACAACCATTTATATTATATTTCCGTGCATAACTGCAAAAAAAATAAAAAAAAGGCTTATCAGTCCATACTGAGAAAGAGTTCTAACAGTTTGCTCTCTTCTACTCTACTACAATAGAAGGAAGTAATGGATACATTTTGGTTACAGCAAATGGTGGGATCAATCAACAACGAGTAGCTGTAAGTATTCTTTGTCGGACGACGCTTCTGAATCATTTGGGATTAACTTATTTGAAATGAGAAAAAAATAATAAGCTTTATCTTAAATGATTAGCGTCATTTGGGCTGATTGTGAGTTGCAACAGGTTTGTAATGCTGTTGTCGTGGCCCGGTTACTCAATTCAACTTTGGTTATCCCAAAATTCATGTACAGTAGTGTATGGAGAGATACAAGGTAACACTTTGTCTATTTCTCTCTCATTGCCCTTCTTCCTCATCCTTACATAACTACTCTGTATTGTTTTCCCTATGTCCTTTCTATTTGATCAAAAACCTAATATTTAGTTACTGGGTGAATGATCAGTGGAGAAATTGATTACTAGTGGCATGTTATAATAAGCATGTGAAATTTGATCAACCAGTAATCCAGTATTTGAATTAAATTTATTATTCAGATAAATAGATGTAAGATTTATCAACATTTTTGGGGGATAGGTTGAATATGTCTTTTTTATTTGATCAAACCTAATATTTAGTTACCGGGTGAATGATCAGTGGAGAAATTGATTACTAGCGGCATGTTATAATATGCGTGTCAAATTTGATCAACCAGTATTGGTTGAATTAAATTTATTATTCAGATAAATAGTTATAAGATTTATCAACAATTTTGGGGGATGGGTTGAATATATGACTTTATACTTTACCACTTCTAGCATTCTTGTTTTAACTTATTCGTCCATTTGTTGGGGGAAATGGCTTATTTGAATCTCTAGTTTTAGCCTTTTCTTGTTTGTACCATTTCGATGCCACATCTGCAGTCCATGGCTCTTCTATTATGATTTTATGACCATCAATTTAGCTTATAAATTCTTATATTGTATAATTTCAGTCAATTCGGAGACATCTATCAGGAGGAGCATTTTATTAACAACTTGACTTCTGATATTCGGATAGTGAGGGAGCTTCCTAAAAAACTACAGTCTTTGGACTTGGAGGCAATCGGCAGTGTTGTAAGTCACTCCCTTCCCTTGTAGTAAGCTGATTAAACTCAACGATATGAATCCTATTTGTATTTAATTGTAAGAAGACTTTACCAGGTAACTGATGTTGACATGGGAAAGGAGGCCAAGCCGAGTTTTTACTTGAAACACATCCTGCCTATTATACTTAAAAATCAAGTTGTTCACTTTATTGGATTTGGGAATCGCTTGGCATTTGATCCAATTCCATTTGAGCTGCAGGTAAATATCCTTCGATACTTAGACATTACAATCTAATTTTCATTATCTGATTCTCTAGCCCGGCAATGCTCTACTGTTATTAACTTTCTTAATCTCAAGCCCTATTATGCTTTTCCTAATTGAGGACTTCATCTAGAGACTTCGTTGCAGATGTAATTTTCACGCCCTGCAATTTGTTCCCAGAATACAAGAAACTGCTGGTTTGCTTCTTAAGAGGTTGCGCGGGCATGCAGGTCTTATTGGACCATTGGATCGGCATCTTGTTGGTCCATTTGGAGAATTAAATATGGAGAAGAGTGAAAAAAGTTCTAAGAAAGCTTCAAAATACTTGGCTTTACATCTCAGATTTGAAATTGACATGGTAGCTCATTCCTTATGTGAATTTGGGGGAGGTGAAGAAGAGAGGAAAGAATTGGAAGCATACCGTGAGATCCATTTTCCTGCACTGGCATTGATGAAAAATACTACAAAGTATGTATCACAATTTTTTCATCTCAACTAGTTCTTCACTTATACCGGAAACACTTGTACTCATCTTCTTTAAACACGATAATTTTAATTTGTGATGAAAAATGTTTTGCTCTTTAGCAACTTTGATTTAATGTAATTGGAGTTTTCTGTGCAGATTACCTTCTCCTTCAGAGCTCAGGTCTGAAGGGCTATGTCCATTGACACCTGAAGAATCCATCCTCATGCTTGCCGCTCTTGGCTTTAATCGCAAGACAAACATATTTGTAGCTGGTTCTAATTTGTATGGAGGTCACTCACGGTTGGTTGCTTTGACCAGCTTGTACCCTAAATTAGTCACTAAAGAGAACTTACTTTCTTCGGCGGAACTCGAACCATTTGCTAATTATTCATCTCAGGTTTGCTGCTGCTACTGTCATTCTTGTTTCATTTATTTCAATGATGTTACAAACCTAATTAAGCTCCTTGTTACAGTAAATCCTGTTTTGTGCACTTTTCATGTTCTATATGTTCTATAAATTGCTCCTCATATTAAACGTTCGGCGTTATTGAGGACCAAATCATTTTGGTGCTGCTGTTAGTCTTTTGATGAATAACATGGATTTTTTCTATTTTAGTTAGCAGCACTGGACTTCATAGGCAGTGCTGCCTCGGATGCATTTGCCATGACTGATTCAGGAAGTCAGCTATCATCTTTGGTGTCTGGTTATCGAATATATTATGGTGGAGGAAGAATGCCAACAATACGTCCAAATAAGCGCAGGCTTGCTAGTATATTCATGAAGAACTCTACAATAGAATGGCGTATTTTTGAACAGAGAGTGAGGAAAGCTGTCAGACAAACTAAACATGTACAGACTAGGCCTAAGGCAAGAAGTGTTTATAGATATCCAAGGTGTAAAGAATGTATGTGCAGGACAATTTAATTATTTACATAATCTTGACTGTAATTTCCCATTGTAATTTGTAGCATTGTTAATCATTATTGCCACTCATTCCTGTCTTTTTTCCGGCTAAATTGATTAATCTATAGGTCGACTTTGCATGTGATTTATTTACATTACTGTTAACTGACAAAGGCTAAGGCAAGAATTGTTTACGTCATAACCAGTATGATGAGCTTCAAAGTTCAGATCATAGATTAGGAACAAAAAAAATAGTGCAATCTGTAATTTCTTCACTATGATGTGCACATTTTTGTTTATGCAATAAATTGGTCCACTTTGATTCAAGCTCTCTTCCCCTTTGCGATAATCCTCATTCCTCACTGCCACCTCTTTTTGCTCGATTTTATTTCAAAACCATATATTATTGTAAGAAAACCAGAAGCTATGGTAAAGTAGTGGACTGAAGAAGAAGAAAAAAGAACTTGAAAAACTGAAACAACATTAAAGTTTGTTTGAACAAGGTGTGTTATTTTTAAACGAAATCGTACATTACAAATATACACGGCAAGAGAAGTGCTAGCAACACTCTCTTTTGGACACTTTCTCTAACACTCACTCTTATTGGGTTAAATCAATATGGATCATACACTCTGCGTGACTTAAGTCACGCTGCATGAGTTAACTCACGCAGGTGTTATACCCATTCATTTTTTCTCATTATGCACAGTAATGGAGACTCCAAAGATAAAACATCCACCTCATTATCAAAGTGGTTGATGATGTGTAGAGACATTAGCATGACGTTTAACATGATTTAAAGTGAATGAAAGAAAATAAAATTAATCTTTTGACAATCAATAATCATGAAAATAAAATAGGATTAGTCTTTGAATTTTGCAATGCATTTCTTCTGATTTTTTTTATTGTCTTTGACATGATACAGATGTAAATATTATACTTACATATTTGTTGTTAATTGATGGGGTAGTTTACACACGTCTTTCATGCAGAAGTGTAATGTTATGGAGATACTACTTTAGCTTCAGTGATTATGCTTGTTGAATATCTTCTCTCAAAAATAAATGGTTTGTGTACCAGCGTGAGTTAACTCACGCTGGGTATAATACCTGCGTGAGTTAACATGATGCTGAGTTTAACACCTGCGTGAGTTAACTCACGCAGGAGCATTTTTGTCAGTTCAGTTGGGTGCGAGTGAACTGTGTCGAGAATTTTTTTTATTACACAAACAACCTATTCCCTAAATGGGACAATCTAAAAACACTATTACAACATAAAGAATGTCGAGGTTCTAGTAAAGGCGTCCTCGGCATTTTGAAGATTCACAAAGACAAGGAGATCCTTTTCCAAGAACAAGCTCATAGTGATAATTACATGTCAGTTCTTCACCAAAAGCAATCTGTTAACAAGAAACAAAAGTTAAATATGATCCATATTGATGTCAACTATTTATAATCAAGCAGTAGTTTGTAACATAAGTGAAATGTTTTATTGTTATAAAATAAGTGATATGTACGTATAAAGGAGAGCACTTACATCTCGATTTGCGTAGAGACCAATACGTGAACGCTTACAATCCATGCTCTCCACAAGAACTTGGTAACTCACAAGATTTGGTGAACAACTGCAATAATAATAAGAGCAAACCATCAACCATTTTGTTTTAAATATAAGTGTTTGTACTTTTTAATCAGCTTTGAAATACATTAGAAATATTTTCTACACATTTAATAACTCACTGGAAATAAGATATCATGCTTAATCATATTCAAATTATTTCGAAACCATCATTTCTTGAAGTAAATAATAGCAAAGTCCTAATCATGTTGCCAAGTAAAATTTAACAAATTGCACCTTGTTAATTTTTGTCTTATCAAATATATGCTCACCTATTATTGATGAATCGAGACACATTTCCATATCTAGTAGAATCAATGATATATCGGGCCTGTCTTTCGATCAATCGACTCATGTCATTAACACGAGCATCAACAACATAGAAATAACTGCAATGTTCTTTTCCATAACTGTTATTGACATAGACCATGTCAGTAAAAATCCAGAAACATTAACCAACTAAAATAAACTATCTGTTTAAAGAAATTTAAACCTTTTGTGTCTGTTGTGTGCCTCTTGCTCGTCTAAAACCTCTCCAATGTACTCACACACAAATGTTCCGCGCGAAATAGCCTCGCCAGCCCTTACACCCCATCCCTGCAACTTGAATAATGATAGTTATAACATAACAATTCTTGAGTCATTATGAATTTATCAAAACAAAAATAGTGGTCACCTTTTTCTCTGTTTTAAACACTTCCAGCTTAACGCGAATTCCATTCTGCAATATTCTGTTTGGACAGGTTTTATCACATCTACACTTATCGTTGCACTCGTACACAAGATAACCTTCCTGTAGTTTTGTAGAAAAATTTCCAGCATGGGACAAGTTTTTTTTATAAATTAATAATATAGAAATAAAGGGAAATATGCTACATACTTGAGTCTAAAAAATAAATAAAATGTCCTACACAAGAAATATGTTAGGATTTTAGCATACTCTAGATTTTTTTTACCAAACAATGCCCAACATATTCTGAACAACACCTATTTTGGATATAGTGACAACTTACAATTAATGGAAATATTTTACCTCCAATATGATTCGACCATTGTTGTCATATGGGAACTTTTTGCGCATTGTTTTTCCGAATATGTCTTTTGCAGTATCATAATCATTATCAAAAAGGTATACATGATCACAAGTTTCACAACAACAGGTAGAAGATGAGCAATAGCATTTCAGTTGCCGACCCTGCTAAATAAATCATAGGTTACATATTGTTAGAAAAAAAAAACTATAAGGCTATAATGTATGCTTGTGAGTTCTTGAAGAATTTGTTCAAATTTAGATTCTTTACTAAACACAATTATAAGTGAAATAACAAACATTTATTTTATCATACTCGAAATTTACTCCTATATGATTAAAGTTTGATCAAATAAAAATCAAGTAAAAGTTAAATACCTCACATTCAAGACTAGACGATGGACCAAGCATCGGTTTTGTCACATAGGTAAAGTTCATCCAAGGCCTAGGAAGATTTATATATTGTCGCTCTTGCTCAAAAAGAGAGTTTAGTATTTTTTGATCTACTACACAAATCACTGGAGTTGATTCCGTCCCACAACTTAAGTCACCACATAACACTAGAGCCTTTTGCGACGACCCTAATCTTGCATGATTTGAATTTATGATGGACTGAGACTCATCTTGCTCCATTACAATACTTGCAGGATCTGATGCATTTGTAGATTTTTCCGTCATGTTTTGTTTACAACATGCAGTGCAAGCGTTTGATAAAATATCAAGATTATTAGGCTGATCATTAGCCTTCTGAATTTCAGAAGACAAAACATTTGCAACTTCTAAGCATTGGGGCTGCTGCATGGATGTTTCCCCCATCTCATTTCCTTTCCTAGTCACTTTCAGAGAAGTATCAACGGTAGACAAACTTAGTTGCTTAGGAGATTTTGGAAGCTTAAATTCGGCAGGGTGAACTGACTTAACATGCAACCATAATTCCTCCATATTTCCAAAGTATTCACCACAAGGATTACATAGTAAAAGCAAGCAGTTTTCATCAAATTTCACACAGTGTCCCTTCTGAACATGTGATTCCAATTGTTTCTTGTTAGTGAAGGAATTAAAACAAAGGGCACAAGCATAACTTCTAAATAACCATTGTGCTTCTTTTTTATGATTTTCCATCCAATGATCGCCAAGTGTTTGGTCATTAGCAAATTCTTCAAAGCAAATCTTACACTTGTTAACATTCTCATTATGAAAACAAGAGTCTTTATTAGAAGAGTCTGTCCACCGAAGAGCATCGATTTCATTGTGATCATTACCGGAAAGCATGAGCGTTTCACCTAGGATATTCTTTGCGCAAAAAGAATCATCACCATCATCAATGATCAACACTGTATCAATCTCCAAAGGAATTTTTTGACCACTACAACTTTCTTCATATTTCCTCTTCAACGTGTGACAGTTTGAATTTGAATGCTTGTTTCTGTCAGCATTGCAAAGATGTTTCTTGCAAAAGGTGAAACTGGGAAGAGAATGATTCTTACATCTAGAACCATCAATAGTTATTCCTTCACAATATGGAGTAAGAACTTTAACACTTCTTTCTTTCTTTCTTGAAAAATGCGCACAGCAATATATATCGTCTTTAATTGCCATTCTTACACACTGCCTTCCCTTGGATTCGACATATGCTTCGCATTGTCGATCCAAAATACCTTCCTTAGTATCATGTTCTTCAGATATTTGAACAACCGTTTCATCCAAAGGCCTTGATATTGTTCCTTTGTTGAACAAGATCTCAGAATCTACAGACTGAAATACAGTTTCACTCACTGGGCTGATCAATTGACTAGGAAACTCAGTTACCATGGGTACCTCCACAGTGCCTTCTTGCCTAGAATGTGTATACGCGCGATGAACTTTAAGTTTAGGCCTTTTGCTGCCAACTTGAAGGCTTGCTTGGTGCATACCATCAGAACCAGAAGCATGCTGTTGCGTGTCACTGCTACTAGAAAAGGAAAGGAATGTGGAAAACCATTTCATCACATCATGGTTCCATGTATTCCACTCAAAACCTAAGTTTTGTTGTGCCGGTGCATCACGGAGAGTGTGGACATCATTCCACAAAATAGAATCAAACAATTCCTAAAAAAGAGGATACGAAATGAATCAACAAACGTATTGAAGAACATTGTTAATTATTAGGTGCTTAAAGCAAGGTATATGTATTAATTTATGAACCATAGTGTATTCTCTTAATTTCTTTGTAAAACTCTTAGAGTGATAATAGGTATATCAAGTATACTTCTTAGAAATGGAAGAATATTCAAAGTTTATGCACAACGTGGCCTTTTTCAAAGGTTGATCCATGCATCACGGTCTAGAAGGGATGAAAAGAGTTTGTGCATTTTATTCTCCTATTTTTTTCTTATGTTTATCATCCACTAGGAGTAAAAAGAGATTTGTTGCCATTGTTCATCATTAAAAAATGAAAAATTCCTTGTTTTCTCAATTCATAAATTACACACCAAAATTAAAATTACCTCCTGAAGTAGCTCTACTGCTTGAGCATTGTTTGCACTTTGGCATCTTTCAGCCCAAGACTCAGATGAATGTAGTTTCCAATTATCTTTTATGTAGCAATGCAATATGTTCTGTAAAGGGGAAAATTATGTTATACTACCTCAGCCTCTAGTAAGGAAGTTATAAAAAATATTAATTGGAACCATGATAAATGTTGAAAACACTCTAATTTACCTTTTGCAACCTCTGAACCATTATTCCAAGATCTAAATAACAACGAGAATGAGAAGCTTCCCTAGCAAACTGCTTCCAAACCATCACATTACGAGCAGCTTCTATCAAAGCCTATATTTGATGTAAAAATCAAATTAAAACATATGTAGAGATTACCAAAAATAGGAAATGGAGAAGAGGAAAATAGGTCCACCAAAAACATACATTAAGATGAAACTGATTAATAATGTAGAGCATTTCGACGGCGAGCTTTTGCATCATAAATTCTCGCGCAATCGTCAAGTCTTGTACCATTATCAATCCTTCATGATGAGTTTCATATGGTATAGGTTGAGGAAATTCATCTATTGATTTAACAAGAAGCATATCAGTCCATGAATAATTCCTTGTTTCTGGCGAAAAAATGACAATATGTTTGTTCTGCTCATTATCAGTAGTTGGTTTGGCTTTTATGGTTGATAATGGCCAATCAGCACTTGCACATTTGATTCCTGCATGCCAATTCTCTTTCCACTGCAAAGACAAAGATACAAAATTAACGTGCATCTTATTTTGATTTTCCTTGTTTTATAAGTTGCTCAATGAAATATGTAAGACTATATGCTATGCATAAATTATATTCTATATAGCCATGCTTATTGTTGATATATAAATATATAGTAAATAATTATATTTATGCTCTAAATATATTTTAGCTTACTCTCTAAGTTACTTAGGATATAATATTATGATGAATATTTATTCTGTAAATAATCATAGCTTAGGCCCTAAGCTACTTACTTCTATATAATAAATATTCCGTTATGCTATTCAGACACACGGTATTATAAGCACATGTCTCTCTTTTCTCTCATTCAACACTTATATACCCAAATTTAACTAACATTTTATCATATATGTGCTTATTTATATAACAAAAGATATAAAGTCAACCATTTTCCATATAAGCTCTTTTCTTATGTTATCCTACTGGAGAGCTTGTGAAAATAAACCGAATACACTTCACAGACATGACATAGATGCTTATTTATCATCATTGCTTATGCCCAATTGATAAACTCAAATAAGACAATCAAAACACATTTAGTGTGTCAATTAGGGACAAATTCAGATTTTTTTTTTAATGAGATGTAAGATATTAAGATATTTTTTTTTAATAATAATATAAATAGTTTAATTGTGGTGGGTTGACAGTCCAAAACAGTTTTGCACAAACAACCAAATTAAAACATTCTGAATTGTTATGTTTGGCCCTAGGTTAATTAAAAAACATTAATTGATACGACAATTCAGAATATTTTGATCGATTATTTGTGCAAAAGAGGTTTCCACTGTCGACCCACCACAATTAAACTCTAATATAAATACTATATAAAATGATATCACAATTTTTTTTACACGATCCTAGTTGCACCCATAAATCCTTCTATGTTGTCAACCGTGGATTGCAGAAAATATCATTTTGCTTAAATTCCGCAACACTATAGCGCAATAAGTACTCATAGTCGCTATTTGATAACATGTTTAAAACAATAATGATTTGTTCAAATTATTCTACGGTGCAATGTCATGCTATTTTCCCAACATTGCTCATAATTCAAGTTCAATTCTCAGTGAATTGTGATATATCAATAGTAGAGCAAAGCATGCGGTTTGTAATGAATACTACACAAAATTAAACAAGCTAAATACAACATTTTTATATAAATACTATACAAAATGATATTCCCAGTATGGACCACACTTTTTTGATAAGGCCGGTACTTTCTTAGATAAGGGGAAGAGGTTTGGTTATTCGTTTCGTAGAGAGGATGTCTTTGAGATCAATAGATTAGTGGTTTGCGAGGAGAAGCGGGTCAGGGAGTTAGTTAGCGAGATTAGATGACTGCGGGTTCTTTTAAAATTAGAGGTTTGGAGGGAGTGTGAAAAAAAGGAAGGTGTGGGAGTTCATTTCGAGTAACAATTTAGATTCATAGCCATTTAGGAAACTAAGATGGATGAGTTATATGATTCCCTTTGCCATTATCTCGGGGGAACGCGTTTTGTGATTGGAGTTTTTCCCCCTCAGTCGGTAACAATGGTGGTATGTTGTCCATTTGGTGTCAGTCTAAAGGAAACCCGATATTTTCCTTCTTGGGCACATGTTTCCTTGGGATGTGTGTGGATTGAGGAGTTCTAAAGTCCATATGTTTTGTGGTGAATTTGTATGCCAAGGGCTCCTTAAGCGAGAAATGAAAGATGCAGTCCGAGCTTGTTAGGCTTAAGAATTCCTTAAGGGGCGAGGCTTGGTGTGTGGTGGGTAATTTTAACTCGGTGTTGGATAGCTGTGAGAGGCACCATGGTGTGGGTGACAAGAGGAACGAGGATGCCATAGAGATCTGTGAATTCAAGAACTTTGTGTCTCAGATGGAGCTTCTGGATTTGCCTATCTTATGGAGGCGTTTCACATGGTTTCAACCATCGGGTAGAGCTATGAGTTAGTGGGCCTTACCCAGGGACGTCTCAGATCACTAGCCGTTGGTGTTGTATTACTCGACACAACTTTGGGGGGCTAAAACCTTTTCGCTTCAACAACTTTTGGTTAGACCATAAAGGGCTTAAGGATGTTGTTGTGCGCAATTGGTATTCTATCCCTACCATGGGGTGGATAACTCCCATTCTAAAATAAAAACTAAAAGTCTTGAAAGGGGACCTCAAAAGCTGGAATAAGGAGGTGTTTGGTAATCCGAGCTTTCAAATTGCAATCTTGATTGAAATGGTTAAGAGTTTTGATATGTTGGCCTAAAGGAGAATTCACTCCTTGGAGGAGGCCAGTGAGAGGAATCAGGTGATTGTTGAGTTGTGAACTCTCCTAAAGCGTAGAGACTCTCAGATTATCCAGAGATCTAGAGCTAATTAGATGAAAGATGGGGGATGCAAATACATGGTTCTTCCATGTCTGTTTCAAATTTAGACATAGGAGAAACTCTATCTTGGCTCTCCGCGTGGGGGATAGGTGGGTCGTAAAAGGCTCGGATGGTAACAAAAGTCCTGGGTCAGACAATATTAACTTTCCTTTTTTCAAGAAGTTCTGGTCATTACTTAGCCAAGAATTGGTGGTGATGTTCGAGTAGTTCTTTGATAATGCCACTCTCCAGCAAAGCTTTCCCTCTTTCTTCATTACTATGATCCCTAAAGTGGATTCACCCCTTCAACTCGGTGATTTCCACTCTATATCTCTTCTAGTGTGGCTATATAAGTTGGCGGGCCGGTTAGCGTGTGGTTATGGACAAAATTATCTTGTCTAATCAACCAGTTTTCATTAAAGGAAGGCATTTGGTGGACAGGGTGGTGGCAGTGAATAAGATTATTGACCTTGCTCGGGGGACTAGGAAACCTTGTCTGATTTTTAAGGTGGATTTTGAAAAGGTGTATGACTCAGTGAACTGAAGTTTCTTGGAATACATGACGGGGCGCTTATGCTTTAATGTCAAGTGGAAATCTTGGATTCACGCATGTGTGTTTTCTGGGAAGCTCTCTGTGTTGGTGAAAGGGTGACCGACTAAAGAGATTAACATCCAGAAGGGCTTGAAGTAGGAAGATCCTCTGGCCCCTTTCCTCTTTCTCCATGTTGTGGAAGGTCTTAGTTTACAAGGTTCCATGTTGGCTCCTTAGATCTAAAGGTGTCGCATATGCAATATGTTGATGACACCATGTTCATTGGGGAAGCTTATATGGCTAATCTTTGGACTAAGAAAACAATTTTGCGATGTTTTGGTTTGACATCAGAACTCAAGGTTAACTTTGCCAAAAGTAGTATAATAAGGGTGAATGTTGATTCTAATTTCTTGAGCCTCGCTGAGGGTTTCCTCCATTGAAGGATTGATTTCATCTCGTTCCTCTTTTTGAGCCTCCTGGTAGGGGCCAACCCTAGGAAATAATGAACTTGGGAGCCGCTAATTCAACAAATCAAAAATAGGCTTGGATCTTAGCGTAATAGGTTTGTTAGTTTGGGGACGAGAGTAGTGCTAATCAATTCGATTTTGAATTCAATTCTCATTTTTTATATTTTCTTTATGAAGTTACCTTCAAGGGTTTGGAAGAGGATTGTGAGGATCTATAGGTGATTCCTTTGGGTAGAGGAGGGGTCAAAGGGTGCCAAGAAAATCTCTTTGGCCAATTGGGCAGAGGTTTGTAGCCCAAAAAAGAATGGCAGGTTAAGGATCAGGGACTTGAGGTGGGTGAATTAAGCTATGTTAGGCCAGTGGTAGTGAAAGATTATTTTTAGAGAAGCTGGATTGTGGAAGGATATTCTTAGTGCACGCTGATGATAGTAGTCATTTCTTTATTTTTATTTTTATTGTAAATTCATGATCTTTTGAGTTCACAAGCAAGCTTAAACAACAAGGAAAGCATGAAAAGTTGAAGATTTTGAAGAAAGTAATTTTCTGAAGAATATTGGAGTTCAAAGTTATTTTGAGCATGATAAAGTGCGAAAAACAGGAAAAATTGAAGATCTGGAAAAAACGCCAAAAACGTGTCACGATTTGGTAAAAACGTGACACGATTTTACCAGACCATCGACATTGGGGCAAAACATGTCACGATTGCAAAAATGTGACACGATTTCTTCAACTGTTTGTGAAAACGTGTCACGATTTACTTAAAACGTGACACGGTTTTGGGCGAATTTCTGAGCCTATTTAATCTGAAGTCTATTCTGAAGACAAAGGTGACGAATTGGAGATAGCAAAGTGTGATTTTGAGACCTAAAGACTGCTAGGAGGGAGATTTCTTCAACCTTCTATCATTTCATGTATGTTTTAATTCCTATATTGATTATGCTATTTGTAAACTCGATTATGAGTAGTTAAATCTCTTAGAGATTAGGTCTGAGATGATTCTGTGTAACCCTAATTGAAACATGTTGCTGTGAAACTCTATCTATTTTCAATGACAATCTAGTTTTTATTCAATTCAATTGTTCTTAATGTTTTTTATATATTGACACCATATAAACATGATTTCGTGAGAATGAATGACTACTGACCATAACTTTCAACTTAGACCTAATTGAATTGTTCAGATAAACAAGGTTAGTCTAGGAATGGATAATCGTTTATTTGTGATATTAAGTTAACGTTCTTAAAACCTTCAAAGAGTATTAGACCACTTAAGGAATTAGGGGCTGCACTCTGAGAAGAGAGTCCTAAGTTGAGGGATTGTTTAGGGCTATTTTGTTAACCATCGTGAAACTAGAGAATCTTTCGTAAGAAATAGGTGCAGTATACCAACTAGGGCAACTCAGAGGATTCAAAAGACCTGATCTCATCTCTCTCTCTTTATCTTTTCCAAAACTATCTTTATTTTCTGTTTATTTAATTTTATGCAATCAAATCTACTGCCTCAGGCACCAAAATAATTTACACATCCTAGATAGTAACCTTAATGCTAAATTGAGATTAACACATAGTGACCTTAATGCTAAATTGAGATTAACACAGTCCCTATGGATACGAACTTATAAATTTTATTACTTCGATAATTTTAGTACACTCGATAAAAGTCTATCACACGCTACGGTGCAGATCTGATTGGGTACACTATAAGAGGGAGAGTGATGGGACTCATGTCTGCCTATACCTGGTGGAAAGGTGTTTTGTTGTTGGAGCCGGAGGCGGTGCCTAATAGTAATTGGTTCTCAGATGGAATTATTCGGGTAACTATAGATGAGGCTCAAACCTTGTTTTAAGATGATGTGTGGGTGGGGCATGACTCGCCGAGGGGGAGATTTCCTACACTATTCTAGATCTCTATCCAACAATCTTCTTTTGTAAGGTCTCTGCATCTCTGGGCTCTTGGGTTTGTGATAGGCGGGCTTGGGATCTAAGATAGAGGTGGAGGCTTTTTGTTTGGGAGGACAACATTTTGGAGGAGTTGCTAAGGGTGCTGGAGGGGCATCCCCATTCTGAGGGTTCTGTCTCTTGGTCTTGGAAATACAGTGCCGACAGGATTTACTCGGTTAAAACTTCTTATGAACATCTCTCTGATTTTTATCTAGAATCGGGTAGCGGAGCGGTTAATCTCTCTCATATCCCGGCTTTGGTTTGGAAGAGTTGAGTTCCGTCCAAGGTTCGTGTCTTTTCCTGACAACTTCTCCTTGATAGGATTCCTACTAGAATGAACCTCTTGAGACATGGTATGTTGAGAGATCAAGATGCTTCTTTGTGTGAGTTTTATGGTGTGGAGGCAGAGACTGTTAGTCACCTTTTTGTTACTTGTGGGGTTGTATCGAGGGTTTACTACGAGATTTTTAGATGGCTTGGTTGGGAGTTGGTCCTTCATAGTGATTTGTTGAGTCTTTTTGAGAGGTGTTGTGTGTTTCCTAATGGAGAGTATTAGGCGTGGCTTTTTGTTGATCTGGCACTTGGTGATGTGGTCTATTTAGTCTGCCCGTAATGGTATGGTGTTATCTGGTAGGTAGCTTGATGTAGAGCAATTTGTTGATAAAATCCAGTTTACCTCTTGACACTGGTTTTTGGTAGTCACTCTGCCCATCCTTGTTCCCATTATGAGTGGGCAGTGGAACCATCAATCTGTTGGGACCGATAGGTTTATGGGGAGGAGTTTTGCTTGGATGCCTTCGATAAGGGTTCTGGGTTTGTTTGTTATATTTGTATCTGCTATTGGGGTAGTAGGCTTGGTTCATCTTCCCATAGGTGGGCTTTGATTTTGGATGAGGAGTTCCTTGCTTGCCTTTTAGGGGGGAGTGTTTATCCTATCTCGTCTTTGGGTGTGGGTGTTTTCTCCTTCAATTGGTGTTGGTTAGGTGTTTTATTTCTATTTTCTGCGATTTTTCTGCGAATCCTGATCGTTTGTATTATTGACTTGATTAGTTTTTAATAATATTCTTTTTGCCATTAAAAAAAAAACACAAGCTAGATAAGACTCACCGGTAAGATGTACTAGGAATTAGTATAATAAACAAACATTAGAAAAATCATTAATTAACATAAAGTAAACAACTAAATTTTGATGGCACCATACACGCATAATATATACCTTGAACCACACAGCCAGAGGCTTATCCCCTTCCAACCATTCAGAAAATGATAGTTCTGCCTCTTCTCTATAGTTGTTTCGTGATGTTTCGCATTGAACGTCAATGAGTTCTTCATCAAATTTGAAAATGTCATCTTGACGATTTTCAACACAAATAAGTTCTTCCATATGTGAATTTTGGACACTAGGAAGCATTATCATGATTAGTCCAACCTAATCACTGTTCCATCAAAGATCATTCCATAAAATAACGTAAGACAGTGTAGTGTTTATTATATAGTAATTAATAAAAGACTAAAAATACATAATAAACATCAACGAAAGAGGATAAAAAAAATAATAAAGCACAAATTACAAATAAAACTTCAAATTTCATGTCATGTCAGTTAGACCATTTTAATATCTCGCTTGTACAATGTACTTCGTTATTTTTAGATCAAAATAGTTGTTCATGGGGCTTTTATTAATAACATGAAACAATCAAATTGATTAGTTAAACATTCTAAAAATATTCCTATGATTTTTGACAACAAAAAAAAAAACAAAATTTCACTACCATGGTTAGTTGAATCATAATATCATTAGATACATTTCCAAATAAACAAAAGAAAGAGAGAGCCCAAAAAAAGAAGAGATATATTTTTTTCAAACATGGTAATGGATTTCTCGCCTGCCAAATATTAACACGGGTTTATCATCTTTAGTGATAAAATTTGGTATATATAAATCAAAGCTAATCAACTTTAGTCATCTAATGATGTTAAAAAGCATTGTGAAAAAATTCAACCTTTAATATTTTGCTCATTCAATACGGCACAAAACCTAGTCAATTGATAAACCCTAATTCTTGATCAAAAAATGATAAACCCAAATCAAGCCACAAAATGTAAAATTGAACAAAGATCTGATTAATATTAGGGACATGTATTGCAGATCTGGAATATTATTTAAAAAAATATATAATATAACAGTGTAGTTAGTTAAATATAAAATTGGGTATCAACATGAAAAGGGAGCAGTTGTAAATAATAACTTACCTTAAAAATATGAAGGGGGAAGAGAGAAATGAATTGGGGACTGAGTGATGAGTAAGGTAGATAAGTATTAATTTTCTTGATGTAATATGAAAAATGTTGTGTATGAGTTTTTTTTTGTTGATTATGATATGTGTATGAAGGCTTTGGAAATGAAGGTACTGCAGCTAATGAATAAAACAAGAATAAAATCATGTGACGTACACCCTACTTAATTTTTTTTTTAGGAAATTATTTTATTTTATTTTCTTATTAGTATTTTGGTAAAATATTAAATTTCGATTAGGCACGGGATCGAAAAATAAAAGATAAATTATCAAAAGTAAAGAAGGGAAAAAAATGAGAGAAAGGTAGATGATGAGAAATGGATGGAAATAAATAAGAATTGACACGGTTTCGAAAAAAATTAAAATTGTCGATAAACATGAATGAATTATACTGTTTGTCTAAGTTAAATGGTAAATTCTAGGATGAGGGTCCCAATCAAGTCTCTCACCGGTGGACCAGAAAAAATGCACCGTTAGATTTAATTGATGGTCCACATTTTTTGAAATAAAAATAAGAGTTTCCACACACGATATCTTCCTTAATCTATATGATTATGTCTTCTCTCCAAATGATGTTTCAATGGTGAATTTAAGAGAACAATTTTCCCAACTCTATGGAAAAAACGTGAAGGATTAACTGAATTGTTGTATTCTTCATGAAACAATACCTTTTAATATAAATCTTTCTAGGGATTTATAATGTTGGTACAGTGGATGGATGAAACACACACGGAGAAGTGACGGTGTTCTAGTAGGAGGGGTGTCCAAAAATCAAAGAAACCCTTCTTTAACATTTTTATTCAACAAAATAGAAAAACACAAACCAGTACTTCATCTATGAATATATTTTGTGTTATTCTTTTAATCTAGTAAAATTAGTTTTGAGTGTATTTTTTCTGATCCACCGGTGAGAGACTTAATTGAACTATCACCTTAAAATTCACCAAGTTAAATGGGTTCCACAAGTAGATGATGAGATTTATAAAAAAAAAAAAAAAGAAGTAGATGATGAGATTGAACATTAGTTTTTTTTTGTTACAAGATTGAACATTAGTTGGTTTTAAGACGGACACCAACTTTTAAAAAAAAAAATATTATATCTGCCAAAAAAATAATCGATATGTTGATAATTTTGTTAGAAAAAGATATATTTTATTTGCCTAATTTTTTTTAATTATTATTAATTAATTATTATATTTTTATACGATAAACAATAGATGATTAGGGTTTTGTATTTTTTGTTGAAAAAAAATATAGGGCATACGTGTATCTGTGTAAGAAGAATGCGTTACTACCACCACCCTGAGTATAGATAGTTTCACAATACATTCGGATTTGATTTGATGGCAAGATCATCTTAAAAACTACGTATGCCCTAATTTTAATGATGTTATTGCTATATCTTTCATAGATTATTTACTTTTGATCATATCAAAATGCTCTCGTTTGTTATCAAAATGGATGAAAATATATCAAAATGATGAAAATGGAACACAAAAAACTACACCAAAGCATAGAAATAAAACAAAAATATCAATACGTAACAAAATATAGAAACCTAACCTGAAGCACCTGTTACAGTGTGGAAGGGGAAGCAAGTGAGATCTGAAAGAGAAGAATAACCTAAATAAGTTTTGACGGAACTGCTAACTTTTATACTTAACACTAAGGATGTTTAAGTCATTTTACCCTCAATTTATCAAGGTACCAGTCTGTAACCGTGTCAGATTACCCGCCGGGTAGGGTGTTTTTGCCATCCCTAGCTTGTAGCAGCCGTTTTCAGGTGCCAAAAATGCAACGGTAGGAGAGGTATGTAAAGAAAATAATGTTTGTGATCATTTCTCATTTCAATTCGTTACCTTGATATTAATTTTTTATACTCTTTTTGCATGTGATTGGCCTGGTAATACTCTATGTCCATGGTAATGCTATAAAATCTAAAAACCAAAATGTATAGCTAGCATGAAAACCCTGTGTTTAATATCTCCCTCTATGAATTCTGAGCATGAGGTATTGTGAATTTACAATGCAAAATAACTTATCCTGGATGGCTCTGTCTCTGTAGTTAACGTCCTCTAAATTCATATCCCGGAGTATCAACTCCGGCGTTGGGTTCTTAACCCACTGAGAACTGTTCTTAACTTTTCCTACAATGGAGCTTCTATGTGGCAACCATTCTTCTGTATTCGTTCTTAGGAATGAAATAAAATAATTATTTTTATGATAATTTAGGGGAGGGGGCTAAGACAAGGGGGAGTGCATATTTTATGCTTGCATAATATAGGGAGGAAAAAAAAAAAAAAGGAAACGGAGGTGTATAAATATAATAAAGTTGTAATTCATTTTATTTTGTTTTCCAATGATGGAATTGATCCATTACAGAATAATCAAACAATAGGACAAAAACTTATATTTTTATTTGTTTTTCTCTATTCTATTACATTTGCACAAATATCGATCCAAACATAGTCTCAGGGACTAAAATGACGATTTACACTGCATTCAATATTCAATTGTCATTGTGTTGAAACTGGCACAACTGACAAAGTTATTCTTACTATGTGGTTCATACTTCCTGCCAAAACAATTTCACCAAAGCTAAAATCTTCACTTGGTTGAGTGACATTGATTTGTATTTCCAGATCCTGAGTTCCTTGTGGAGTTATGGTAAAAAAAGTTGGATACAGGTTAACTATAGTTCCATTAGGAGCTCGAACACCGCACAAGTATGTCTCTGTGTTGTTCCCTACATTCATGACAGTTCTTTTCAAATAAATTGATCCTTTAAGTGCAGATATTGTCACTGATGGAAGGTTTAAATTAGATGGATAGTCGAATGGGCTGTTGCAAGTCTCTCCGGTCGCTGTAGTTATTGTCTTCGTATCGATGTTTGGCAAAGAGCACAAGAAGCTGATGAAGTCTTCATAATCTGTTTTAGGACAAATGCATGTTAATCACCCTGCGAATTTGAGCAAAAGAACCAAGCTGATCAAGCAGTGAATTTTCTATTACTAGTAGCAACATATATACCTGCAGATAGAACCAAGCCTGGATTATCGACACGGCTAGGATCCACAATGCCCGCACCATGTTCAAAAGGAGTGGAGGGATGCAAGGTGTTGACCTCATAGCCTTCGGCCATCAAAGGATCTCCAAGCTTGTCATACTTTCTGCTGGTTGTGGTGATCGCAGATGCTATCATAGATGGAGTCCATGATGGATTATGTTGCTTGATCAGTGCTGCGATTCCAGCCACATGAGGCGCCGCCATGCTGGTACCGGATAATAATGCAAAATTGTGTCCTGTATATATTATGTTGCCAATGAAAGAGTTGAATGAATTTCTGTGTAATCTCAAGACACTAAAAAAAGCGAACAAAACAAACACGTTAGTATCTCTCAGCATGCTAGTAATAATAATGTACCTGTTAGCATAGGTTGTTTGGCACTAATAGGACTCCATGCGGCCCATATTTGGTGCCCTGGAGCAAGAATATCAGGTTTAAGTACATCAGCAAGACTTCTTTTTGAATCAATTATATCTGGACCCCTTGAAGAAGATCTATAAACAACCGGTGATCGCCCTTTGAAAGAGGCAACCCTTCCTTCCCCCGTAGATGCTGCAGCACCAAACTCTGTAACAGTTCCTCTCTCGTCCCTCTTTGTTTGTTCTTCATAATATTGCATTATAACCTACATTTAGTAAGTGTGAGTGAGTCTCACATCGAGTAGATAATAAAGTTCAATACAATAATTAAGCCATGAAGCTTTTACCTTGGAATCCGCTACAGAAGGAATCAAGATACCAGGAATACCGAAAGGAATTGGCTCTGCAATATAATCGCCATAGCTTGGATTTGCAGTCAGAATAAAACCCTCGAATTTCAGAGCCTTGGCAGTGCCAATAATGGCAGGAAGAGTTGAAGTGTCATGAAGAAACCCTTCTGAGAAGTTGCAGATAACGATACTTCCAAACACTTTACTATGATCCAAAGCTTCTGGATGTTGACACTCTTCTAAGTACTCTGAAGTCCTTGGAAATGTTCCATTTATTTTTACTGCATCCTTAGCTAATACAAGTTTATGGTAAACTGTCCCATTCCCAAAACTTGGTCCTGTAAAAAAGATATGCATTATTTATCATACCAACAGTGACATGTAGTATTTTTGTTATCTTTTGCATAACAGAAAAAGAAAATCAAAAATATTTTGCATAAATAAAATAGGAAGTACCTGTTAGTCCAACACCACCAACTATTTTGCCATTTCTAAGAAGAATTGAAGAATGATAATGTCTGTTTGTGTTGCAAGCGGCAACACCGACACTCCATGGACTAAATGACACTACAGTTGAAGGTGATGGACCATTATTCCCTGCAGCCTGCACCACAAAAACCCCTGCTTTTCTTGCAAATAACAAGGTAATATCAAAGATGTTGAGAAATGTCAATGTATCTTTTGTTGGTTCATTTGGTCCAATAGAGAGTGATATGATATCTACTCCATCTAGGACAGCCTGCAAAATCAGATAATCACACCTCAAATTTTATTCTTCCTTTGTGATTCAACCGAGAAATGATTGTAAAAATAGGACATTCATCTCTAATTTTGTCAACAAATTTTATTTTTCTTTGCTAGTTCAATTTTTAATTTTTATTTTGTAATTTGAGGTGCTTGATACATCTAATTAGTTTGAGAATAGAATGGAGACTTACTTGTTCAATAGCTGCAACAACATCTGCTAAAGTTCCCCCGGATGGGTAGATAGCCTTGTAAACGGCAATCCTTCAAAAAGACAACATTTGCAGTTGGACAAAAATCTCATTGATTGACATACAATTTTATGGTGTGAATTCTTTTTCATTCATTCAGCGGCGTTAGTTAAATCAAGGAACTCCCATATATGTTATATCATATATGTAGATTAGTAACATTACAGAAAAACTCCTACACAATGACCAATTTTACAAGCGATTTAAGAGACTGAAAAATGTTAAATCACTCGCTAAATCAGTGGTAACATTAGCAACTAATGATTTAGCTATTTTTTGCAAATTGATATCTAAATCAGTCACAAACTTATATAGCTCGCTAAATGGAAAACCTTCATTGAGTAAACTAGTAAAGATTACTCGGATAAGGGGGAAATGGCGGAAAAGAGAGGTATAAAATTTCGAATATGTCACACTAAGGAAACTACTTTAATCAGAATGGATTAAAAACAATATAAGAAAGATGTAGATATAGATATTAAGATCAATCTCACCTTGCACGCGGTGCCATTCCACTCGCTTGCCCATAGAAAAAACCATTCACTACAACAGGAACACCGGCATTTCCAGCAGCAATAGATGCCACATGACTGAAACAAATCAAACAAAAACAAGCTAAGTCTCAAAATTAATGTTACACACCGGACACATACATAAGTAAAACAAACTTTGATACCACCAACATTACCTGCCATGTCCACCTGCATCAAAAGGTGAAAGAAAATCCACAGAAGCATTAAAGGTAGCACTAGCTTGAGCACCAGCAGAGAAATATTTAGCTGAAATAATCTTTCCATTGCAAGAACCAGGTGGGAAATGTGGACCAGTCTCACAAGAACCAGAAAAGTGAGAGATATTTGAAGTGAAAGGTTGGTAAGCAAAGCTTGGATGAATTGGATTAATGCCACTATCAATAATACCAATAACAATTCCATCACCTGCATTTTTGTCACCTCCTTCTTGTGCCCATAATCCTTTTGGTATGTCAAGAAAATCAGGAGTGTATGTTGTCATCAGTTTCACTCCTCTATCTTTCTCTACTAACTTCACTCCTGGTGTAGCTTTTAGTCTTTTTGCCTGATATTTTTGGCATTGAATTCAATAACTTTAGTGCATGTACATGTACTATATAAGAATGATTGAAATGGATATGGAGATGAACAATGAAGTGGAGTACCTGGGAAGGGGTTGTGTGAATAGAGAAGCCATTAATTATGTGTTTATAACTGTGGAGTTTATTATAGGATCCATTCTCCAAAGTGCTTTGTAGAAGCATATCATGAGACGCCAATAAGTATTTTTCATGTGCCTTCGAGGCTCCTCTATTTAATTAGACACACAAAATAAAAATGTAAATTAAGATAGGGCCAAGTTTGTTCATTAAGGATAACTTGAAACAAATTTCCATTAAAAGTGACATACGAAAAAATTGAGTTTAAGACCTTCACATAACACACTTCAAAGTTTCAAACCAACGACACCATACCAACCTAAATAAATTATCATGTTTATGATATTATAAGAATATCTAAAACAATTAGAATTTTTCTACATGAATTAACTATGATTTTTTTTTTTGTTTTTCGTGCTTAAATTATATGTCATCATATAGAATTAAGGTTAGAAAAAAAAAGCTAATGGCGACAATTAGTTATGAAAAAAATGAAACCACTCTAATTTTTTTATTGATTGATTTAGAGAGATTTCATGTTTTTCTCTCTAATTGTCATCGCCAAATTAATTTTTTGTTTGAAGTTGAAGAAATTTCGAGAATCAAACCTATAAGCAAAATAACAAAAAGAGAGTACGGCAGTGTTACAAAATATTAAAATTAACTTTATTTTAGGGTAAATAAATAAATTACGAATCTGAAGACATCATTTTTTTTTGAAGGAACATAAAAATAAAATTATTCTTTATAATTTTTTTTTGGTGAGATAAGTTTCATTTTATTTTCCTTTTTTTAAAAAAATTAGGGTCATATTCATTTTTTAGTCATAGGAGAGGTATTGTTAGGACTTGTATCCCATACGGCAGCCGCAAAAATTAATGATGAAAAAAAAAAAAAAAACCACTCTAATTTGGCTTATTGATTTTGAGAGAGATTTCATGTATTTTTGTCTCTGAATCGTCCTCGCCAATTTAATTTTTTTGTTTCAAGTTGAAATTTTTTTTTTAGAATCAAACGGTATTGGAAAAATAACAAAAAGAGAGTGTGAGTGTGACATTGTTAAAATAAATTACTTATAAATCCCTTGACCCAAAAAAAAAAAACTTATAAAATTATTCTCTATAATCTGGTTGGGAGAGATCGATTTCATTTTCCTTTTCACAAAATTGTCGTTCATGTTCACTTCTTAGTGTTAAGAGAGGGATTGTTAGGACTTGTATCACCTATGGCAGCCGCACGGTGTAACAATTGTGAGAACTATTAGATCTAGTAAGGGAAATCTTTTCTATCTAGATCTAAAGATCCTTACGATTGTTGCACGATGAACGTCCCACAAGGGATCCACATTTGATGAGAAAGAGATACAATAAACTAAACCATCATATACATTTACCACTTAAAAAAAATTGCAATAAAAAATGACAATTAGCAATAGGAAGAGTGAAATCTCACTCTAATATCCTCGTCACTAGATTCGTGACGGATTTAGAGAGAAAATTGTATGTATTTATAACTTATCTAAATTATCATGGTCACTAGATTCTTTTTAGTAGTGAGTATATGCTTAATTTCTAGTATATTGTAACGTTTTTGACTGAAGTTATATTGTAACCTGATGAGGTGAATCTTTGATGAATCTTCATTTTGTGAAGCTCCGTGAAATGCAACCGCTTCTCCTTCCAATAAGACCAAGTATATAGATCGTTCCTCTTGAAAGCAACAAGTAATAGAAACCAAGAAGATCAAAATGAAAGTGATCAAGGATGGTAAAGCTATGGAACTCAATATTTTGGTCATGGTGTCACAAAGGGACAAACAAAATGCTTTATAAACTTTGGTTTAAATATTAGACTGAATGTGATGAAATTTATAAACGATGGGAGTGGAGATAACACGTTTTAACATATGTTATAAGTTGATGGTGACGAACCTTGTAATATATGTAACTATATATAAATCACATTATTGTGAACGTGAACCAATTTACAAGTTGGCATTTTAAAGCAAATTTGGCATGACTTAGACTCTTAGTCTCGCCGTTACCGGGCGTAGGTATTTTTTTTCTTTTCTTATAAAAGTATAAAGTAACACTCAAAACGTTTCTTAGTGAGAAAAGAAAACCAACGTACAGTACACATTATATGAGTATTTTTTTTTTTTTTTTGTCTTACATTATATGTAAAATATTTATATACTTCATCGGATGACATTAAATTCTGAGTCAAAAGAAAGAAGAAGAAAATAAAGATGACATTGATTTATTACCTTTCTCCACATAAAATGAGAGTTTGTTTTAGAATTTTTGTGTACTTATACCTTTTACGTTAATCGCGTAAACAAATGCATATCACATTAAACATGCAATGTCCCCCACATCCACATGAACATCGTGGCACACATCCTCGCGTATTCGATGGATAAGTAGTTTAGTTGTTAACAGGAGGAGTCCTTTTGTTGTTAATAAGAAAAGTCTTTTTGTTAGTTTTTTTCACCATTCACCTTTCCAACCGATGTCAATATTGTTAATCTGAACATATTCACTTGTGTTTTTTAAGATAAAATAAAAAACACATTCACTCATGATTAAATTCAAGATTTATCGTCTGTATGCAACCACTTAGATTTATTTCTAGAAGCCGATTGAACCACGATAAATGATAAAACTCTTCTTCAAGAAAAGTTTAGTCTATCGAAGAAAAAAACTAATTAAAAATTCTCATCTAATTGTTACAAATGTTATAATAAATGAGAATTTAAAAAAGTGTCTTGTTAACTAGTGCTCTCATGGTACTCTTTAAGTATTTTAAATTTAGTAATTAATCATTCAAAAAGTCAACTGTTACAATTTCCAATGCATTGAATACACAATTTTCCATAAAAATTTACCTTTTAAAGTGCTTAAAGAGTATCACCGAAACATTCGTTAACATTTTCCTTTAAAAATATAATTCTTAAAAATTGCTTTGACTGAGAAACTATTTTAAGTAATTTCTCTGTAAAAATATTTGACTGTTGATTTTATTTATTTAAAAGTCAAAGATTTTAGATTATTTTTTTGGAGTAATATTATTTTTTTACTTCAAAAAGTAATATTATTTAATCCTCTAAAAATATTAATTAATATTTCTTTCAAACAATCATTAAAATAATAGTATTTAGTATTAAAATATCATATATCCAACAAAAGTTTTAAAATAGCATATAAATTTGTAAATCACTCTCAATGTTAGGAGTCCCACATCGAATAGATCAAAGTGCTTGATGTGGTAATTAAGCCTTGAGGTTCTCCCACCTATTGGACTAGTCTTTTGGGTTGGACTGTCTTCATGGCTTAAGTCATAACAATTGTGGCTTTCATTGAAAGTTGAACCACGGAAAGGGCTGCCTATAGGCTGGATTAAGGTGTTCCACCGAATACTGATAGGTGAGTGAAGCCGCCAAAAAGAAAAGGGCTACCATCGGATCAGTGCTGATAGAGTGAAAGTCGTCGTGGACGTCGGTCCTTAAAGGACGTGGCAATGTTAGGAGTCCCACATCGAGTAGATCAAAATACTTGATGTGGTACTTAAGCCTGGAGGTTCTCCCACCTATTGGACTAGTCTTTTGAGTTGGACTCTTCTCATGGGTTTAAGTCCTAACAATTGCTATAATGTTTGGTGTGTTTTTCTTTTTGAAGGAATGTTCGGTGTATTTTATTGGTTGCAACATCAGGATATATTAAAAGTATAAAGAATATATGATCCTTTTTGGGTGAGATTTTTTACTTCGAATTTACCATTCATTTAAAATATATTTTTGACGATATTATTTAAGTTTATTTAAAATTTTTTAATAGCACTAAAATATGAACAATATTTGGTATTGTTAATGTAATTTACTCCGTTAAAATAATTAGCCACACTGATAATTTCCTTCAGGTCATCATAAAGATATGACCTAATTGAATTTTTTTGACAATATCAGAAATTATTTTAAAATATTAATAGAGTCAGACATTAATTTGAAAATGATTTAGAAAAATAGTGAGCAATTTAGTTATTTTCTCCTAGAATATTACTCCCACTCTTTTCTCCAAGACAACCTAATATTCAACTATTCATCTTAAAGGGGAAAAAAGTTCGATTGCTATTTTCTTTTGACAGAAAATTATTCAAAAAAATGTCCTTTTATTTGTTAAAAAATTTGTAGGGAAATGAAGCCCAAGGTTTTTTATAGACAAAATCTAACGATATTCATTCAAATTGATAGAATACATCGATACAATACAAATTCATGAAGTTTCATCTGGTATTAGCTTTGTGTTTTGACGATGTTTATTATTAGGTTAGATTCTAGTTTCTATTGATGATGTTTTGTTTATCATATTAGTTAATGATTATAATAGCATCTAGCAATTCTTGTTTCAATGTGTCAAGTTTATTGTTGTGTGGGAAAACTTAGATTATTGTATTCTCACTGAGTCAAACCAGAAATACATCAACAACTTAGATTATTCTTACAAACTGTGTATTCTAGAATCTCTAAGTTTATCAGAAAAACAGAGTCTGTCTTTGTTTAATTTATTGGAACACATTTGATTGTTTATCAAGTGTCTTCAACTCTATTCAATTTTCTGTAAATTGTGTCAGAAGTCTTTTGCTTGTGTGCTTGAGCAAAGAAGTCTCTTAGTTGTGTCTTTGAGCATTGGAAGACTCTTGCCTGCGTGCTTGAGCAATTGGAAGTCTCTTAGTGTGTGTTTGAGCAACTTGTAATTGATATTACATTTTAGTGAAACTCTCCTTGGAAGTGCAAGGGGAACAGGACTACTTCCGGTTTGTGGAAGGAACCTGTATAATTGTTTGTGTTCTCTCTTTCTCTCTATCTCTTGTTATTTTCCGCTGCAACAGAATCTGGTCTCGCATCAGACTCTGAATCCATTCAGACTCTGATCCTGTAGAAACAGATTCTTACTCTTCAAGAGTTTCGAAAATGAAAACACAATTCAATCCCCCCGCCCCCCTCTTGTGTTTTTCTCACCTTCAATGTTCAGCAGGGACATCGTGTGAACTTTGCTAAAAGCTTGTTGCTTTTAAAATGTATTCCTTGTGGTGAACAGTTTGGACATATGGAGGAATTGTGGTTGCATGTTAAGTCATTTCACCCTGCCGAACTTAAGCTTTCAAAATCTCATGGGCAACTAACTTTGTCTACCGGTGATGATTCTCTGAAAATGATTGAGAAGGCAAATAATGAGATGAGGGGAACATCCATGCAGCAGCCTCATGTAAACAAGAGAACATGTTGTAAACAAAACTTGAAGGAAAAATATACAATTGCATCAAGTTGAAGGAAAAATATCTGATGCAAGTGTTGTAAGCAAGCGTTCACATATTGGTCTCTATGCAAGTCGAGATGTAAGTACTCTCCTCAATATGTACATATCACTCATCTATAAGAATAAAACATTTCACTTATGTTACAAATTACTGCTTGATTATGAACAGTTGACATCAATATGGAATATATTTCACTTTTGTTTCTTGTTAATAGATTGCTTTGGGGGAAAAACTAACATGTAATTATCACTACGAGCTTGTTCCTGGAAAAGGATCTTCGAAATGCTGCTGGCGCGTTTACTAGAATCTCGACATTATATCTGTTATGATAGTCCCATTTAGGGAATAGGTTGTTTGTGTAACATTGAAAGTATTTTATAAGGAAATTATTATGTGTAACATTGAATGGTTATATTTTAGATTGTCTTCTAAAAGATGAGACACGTTGAACATCTCATTGATACATGATACCTTTGCGAATCAAAGTATAATATATTCGATAAACAGACACCAAAGATGACTTCCTTAAATGAAGTCCAGTACTGCTAACTACAATAGAAATAGTTTGGTGTCATTCATCAAAAGACTAACAACATCAACAAAATAATTCGGTCCTCAATGTATATAACATGAGATGAATAATTAGCAAATGGTTCGAGTTCCGCTGAACTGAAGAAAGCAAGTTCTCTTTAGTGACTAATTTAGGGTACAAGCTGGTCAAAGAAGCCAACCGTGAGCGACCTCCATACAAATTGTGATGCATGCTTTGTAGTCTTTTTTCAGCATTGAGAGCGCAGGAAAATGGATTTCAGGATATGCTTCTAATTATTTCTTCTATTCTTCACCTCCCCCAAATTCACATAAAGAATGAAATATCATGTCAATTTCAAATCTGAGATGTAAAGCTAAATATTTTTAAGCTTTCTTGGAACTTTATTTTACTCTTCTCCATATACAATTCACCTAGTAATTAAATATTAGGTTTGATCAAATAAAAAAGACATGGAAAACAAAAGTGTTACCTTCTATATCTCCATACACCACCGCCCCAGGATGACAGCATTACAAACCTGTTGCAACTCACAATAGTAGTATTTTGCACTAAATAGAGTATTGTGAAACAATAGCATTTTTTGTTCAAACTCTGCTAAGCTATAGCACAATTTATAGTTGTTATTTTAATCTTTGTATAAATTTGCTTATGATAGAAAAACTATTAATATTATATTGTGAAACGGCGACGATAGCACTATAGCATAGCACATTTTTGGGATGATTTATCGCAGTAGACAGAGAGGGTTGGTCATGCTACCCAATAGTTTTATGACTGGGACAATTTCTACTTTAATTTATGTTTGAGGATTTTGTTGTATCCTTTGTTTCATATTCTTTCATTAAATATTAAAATATTCTGCTTATAATTTGTGTTGTCCCTCTTTTGTCAAAAAAATTTGTGCTGTCCCTCTAAGTATAGTTCAATTGAAGGGGTTAAACATCATTTAACTCAACAATATGCATAACTAATAACTTATCAGTATATTAATAGTAATTCTTTTGACTTATATAATATATAAATTCTATAAACTTTTCTTATTTATGATTATACTCACTTCAAATCAAGTAACAAGAAATAACTCATGATTCATGAATTCATGTTAAAACTTTTTCTCTTGAGAGGATGCATTCGTGTCAAAAGTTATAAGTATTATATTTCTATGTTTGATTTTTTTAAAACCTCTAATTCTTAAGAAAAAGATGTCTTATTAATCTAAAATAACTAATTAAAATCTAGCCAATAATTATTCTAATAAAAAAAATCCGGTTCCTCTCAACAATTCATTAATACTTCATGTGTGTTTAACTCACTAATATCTTGATCTTTAAAAAAAAAAACTCATTAATCTTTTGCTTTCTATATTTGTTATTTTAACATAGTTCAAATAGAACCCCGAATATACCCGCCTGCTCTTTTTGTACCCATTTCCCAAAATCAAAAGCCTCTATTATGTTCTGACCACGTAAGCTCAGAAAGAAAAAGAGTATGACTACTTTGGTTTCTTTTAAGAACCAAACAAGAAGCCAGCCAGCTAGAATTAGTAGCAAGTGATGGACCCATTTCCAACACAAGGAAATGAAATGAAACAAGTCAGAACACTAACCAAAACACATTCTGATGATAATGTTAAAAGCTTTTCAGGTCACACGAGGAAGGGAACAAAACGATCGCATTTCATCAAAGCTATGACGTTAACCTATTTACTTCTCAATCCTAGTACTCTCTCCCTTCAAAATAAATAGGAGTAATTGATTTAGCAAAAAAAAATATTTATTACAAAAATGGTTGTTTAATATGTGCGCAATATTGTACGTGTTAGAGCAACCTAAAAGAGATTTATTTTTATTAAAATACAGTAATATTTATGAAAAAAACATATTTAATATTAAATACACAATTCAAATGCAAACTTGTTTTTTTAAACTTATTAACATTTGTGGTGTTTAAGCATTGGATATACACCGTTTGTATCTTATGTGAACGGTGAACAACTTGTTTTTTAGTAGTTTTTTCGGCACATCTTGTACTGAAGAGACTGCTACAGCAGTGTTCAAAAAAGTGTAAATTTGCATAACTTAGAAAAACTCTTTAAAAAAATATCAATTTACTTTTTCAATATAAATTAAATATCATGACTTTTTAAACAAAATATATAAATATCATTTTACTTTTTAAATATAACATTAATATTGTGTACACGATTTTCTAGTTATTATATTTTACTATGAAGTTTCAACAATTGGATAGTTAAACTTGTTTTTTCTTCGAAGAAACGAACTGAATAGCTAAATTGATTCGGATCAAAGGATAAGAAATTATAAAGTCTGGGTTCAAATCCAAATAAATAAGTAAATATTAATCTAACAATTAATGGATGACATTTGTTATTAACAAAAATTGCAAGAATTGTTAATGAGAACAGTCTTTTAACATTGTTACACTTAATTCTTAAAAAAAAAACATTGTTACACTTAATTCTTTAAAAAAACATTGTTACACTTAAAACAATCCATATTCATGATACTCATCTGAATTATTTAAATAGGTCTTACTTAAAAATAAAAAATTATTTTATGATTTTCAATTATAAATTTATATACGCAACACAATCATTTCAACAAAAAAAAACTATATTTTTTAAATACTCATACAACGATCAAAAACTCTTAAACGATGCTCATAAGCTCATTCATAGTCCTACATTGATAATGGCTTCAATACTTAAACGATGCTTATATTTGACCACCCAAAATTCTCAAACACCCCTCCAACATTTCATTATCTATCTCTTACCAGTTACCATATTAAATATTATCACCTCACTTTCTCATGGTATAAAATGGATTACGGGTACACAAATCATTTTTCATACATAAATACTCTAACTCTTGCTCTCATTAATCTTGGCAGCAAATTTGACTTTAACCTTGTACGGATAATACCATGGATCCCATGAGTCATGGTAACCCTTATCCCAAGTGCAGCTATAGTGGCTACCATCCTTTTTATCTTGGCCTCGTAAGTATATGTCATACACATCATAACATACCATGTAGCCTCTTACTTGGTGGTTAGTCCTTAATTAAATCTGAATAAGAGAGGTGTCTGTATTGATTTGAGTTGGACCTCTTATATCCCAATAGCAGTGCTCTAATAACATAAAGCCTACCACGTTCTCCTAATTGTCCTTTAAGAATTTTGTTATGATCGAAGATGCATGTAGTATGTATTAACTGCTTAAAAAATTATACTACAGTACTTTTTGTTGTTGTAACAAAAACACGTTAAGACATAAATACTACACATGGAGCTTTCCTTTATTTACATTTGTACAGCTATAGAAAAGTCTCACCAAAACCAAATTTAGCGGTAACTATTGATAATGTATGATATATGCAAGTTCTAAGGTTCGAACCATGACCACCACAAAAAAACTATTAAGACCATTTTAATGGTGAGATCTTCGCCATTTAAGATCCGATACTTGATAGGTACTTCCATAAGAGAATTTTTTGTTTGGAGGTCTCTTAAGACTTAAGAGTCAGGGTCTCAATTAAGACTTAAGAGTTAGGGTCTCACTTAAGACCTTCATTCTTAAGTGAACCTCACACCATTTTTGAATTAAATAATATTTGTTGAGTTCTTTTTGTTGAAATATAAATGATAAAACGTTATTGGTTGGACTCATTTACATTTTTTGTTAGAGCGTCTCTATTGAAGTTGTTGAGTACCTATTATGTATTACTATTAAAAAATTATAAAAAAATGACGTGTCTATGTGTGACCTGTTTAAGACCTTAAGTTTAAGGGTCTCTATTGTGGATTCTCTGACTAGCAAACTTCTCAACAAATTTTTTTAAGATCTTGTTAACAAGTACTCCCGGACACTCTTTAAGCTATCCAAAATAAGAAATTATTTATAAAAAAAGTCAAATCTTACAATTTCTAAAGCATTAATTAAATGAATTTTCATAATATACATACTACTTATGACTTTTAAAAGTATCCAAAAACACTCGTTAACATTTTTCTTTTTTCTATGAGTTGAATTTTTAGGTCTCACCAAAATGAGAGCATACTTCAAAATGCATCAAATACTAACATAAGTACTTATATTATTTATTAAAGAGGTCATCATCCCGAATGGTTGATAAACTTCTTACCAACTCACTTAAACTGAAAAAACTACTTTCTAAGAAACTATAGTAATAATTAATTATAATCACAAATAACATTGCATTGCAGCAGTTAAAATATAAAATAAAAAGACGAGACACTAGTGAGTTAGAAAGGTTTTCTTGGTGAAGAAGGTGCGCAGATTAAAAAGCTTACCATCACCACCACCATTACTGACACTGTTACTGTTCTCCTCGATTCTGTAGCTTATGTTGTGACTGTACCTAACACACATTGGAACACTCAAATTCAAAACCTTCACTTTGTCACTACCACGACCACCACCGCCGGTTGAAGCGAACCTACTCTTAGCGGTAGAGCCTCCATGACGAACCTGCCAAACCGGGCTGCTTCTCCCCAAATGGACCCCCGCCCGACCAGGACTACTTGGCCATTTCCTTGACTTTGAGTCACCGGCAGAGTTACTCCTTGAGCAAGGCGCACTGTTTACTTTCCGGGTAACCGGAGCTCCGGTAGAGGACTTGGGTCTGCTAACTGAGTTTCCAGAAGACCTACTCCGAGAGAAAGGCCATATATTTATGTTAAGTTCAGCTGAACTGTTTCCAACTCTTTTCTCTTTTTTCTTCACTTTCTCTTCTGTGTTATTGTTGTTGTTTTTCTTCATGAAGATGTTTTTCCATCGCTTCGATGTTGTGGTTGCAGTGATGGTTAAACCATCGGTTATGGCAGGGGATGAGTTGGGTTCTCGAACAGGGTCGGGTTTGTTTTGGGTGGAAAGAAGATGGAGGGGAAGGATGACGCCGTCAAGGAAGAGTTGATCGGCGGGAATGATGTTAGGTTGTGGGAAAGCAGGGTTTCTTAGCATCCAGAATTCAAATTCTGGTGAACTGCATTCATTGTTGCTTTTCCTTCTTGTGCTTCTACTTGAAGTTGATGATAGTAATGGTGAGTGTGTTTGTGTGCTTTTGGTGTCCATTCAATATGGTGTGTTGTCAAATTGTTACTGCAACGGTGTTTTAGAGAGTTGTAACTTGTAAGGTGTGACCGTACAAAGCATTAAAGAAGGAAGACTCTATATATACTCCTTTATAAGTAAAAGTTTCATTATCAAAATAATTGTATTATTTGGACACACATTTATACTCCTTTATATATTTTAGGTGTATTGTCAAAATTAAAAGTAAAATAACATACTCTTATCTAAAAATATTTGCTTCATGTTCAAGATGTTATGATTAGTGATTGTTCCATTATTTAGAAATAGAGAAATACGCGTATTTTATTGATATAAGGAGAAATATATTCTTTTTATGGATGAATATGTTAAGCTTCTTGTGTATTTGTGGTTTAAATTGAAATTCGTTTTATTTGAAATTGACTAACTTTTATAACTTAATTCATTTTTGCTCCATATTTTTTGTTTTGTTTCACTTTTTCAGGTTTGTAATTTGGATCTTTTAGCTCTTCCTTAACATGCTTTGTGTTGGATGACATCTTTGTGGTGGTAATATATCATATTAGCATCTTAAAAAAAGTAAAATAACATGCTCTTAGAATGAAACCTAGTTGATTTTGGTGTTCATATATTTCTTCATTATATGCAGGTGTTTTGAAATAAGTTTCTAAGTGACTAATTTATCTAAGAATGACACATGTGCATTTTAACATTTAATCCATAATTTATAACGAACAAAAAACTTGATGGAAGGACCACCATGAATGATGTATTATGAAACGAGTATTGATATTAGTAACAATTTGTATAACAACTTTCTTTTTTTCTTTTTTTATTGATAAAAAATATAGAATGAGAAAGAGAGAGTAAGAATACAATGAAAAAAAACTATAGAATTGTTTAAAAGTTGTCTAAAAATGATTGTACACATATCATTTCCCTTATAAATTTAAAGACATGTGTTTGTCTTTTTACAAAACTAAAACACCAAAAATTATTGCCGCTTACCATTCTAGTTATCAATTTAGTCATCTACTCTAACATTTTTGTTGGTTTGAGAGAAATGAGAAAGAGAGAGTTAGAGAAGAAAGAAGTAGAATAAAGATGACTCATTTCTAGTGTTTGATTAGCATAAAAAAGAGAAGAATAAAAGACGAGTCCCACTTAATTTATATTTCTTCCCTCATCATCAAAGAAAGAGCGAAAAAAAACATTCAACATTTTTTTTAATTTCGTTTTTGCCCTTCTCTAAGCTTTCATGCTTTCCCGACTCCTACCTTTTTCTTCATGTGTGCCATTTTCTTCCTCCACTCATCCATTCGATTTGACGATGGACCTCCAACTTCTCAACTATCCTTCCTAGATCTTTACTTTATCACACCAAGTTCATATTTGAAAACACACCATTAGATTAAACCTTTTTAAACTTGACTATCCAATCTAATATATTTTTACAAATCTAATAGTAGTTAGAATGTGATTCAATACTTAGTAAGGAAAAAAAAGAATATGGTTCTATATTATTTCTTAAAATGATTGAATAAATTGCATATGCATGCTTCATTACTGTTTGAAATCGACATCCTGAGATACAAACACGATTTAATAATTACGTGACTATGTACCATCAAATAGATGGTGATGGGAATATGACCCTCTTGTTGGTTAGTGTTTGCAACTGACAAAAATTTACTATTTACTACATATTAAACATTACTACTAGTATTTCGTAAGCAAATAGATAAAATGGATGAATCTGAATCACACAACGAGTTGCTGGCCACATACTTTCTCCTACCAACATCATGGGACAAAGGAAAAATGGAAATCCCAATACCCAACTTAAGAGTGCTGACTTATTATTCCTATTAATGTCATGATATGTGCGATCTCTTTAATAATTTCACTTGCAATTTTACTCTTGAGACTTGATTACATGTTCACCGTAAACAACTAGAGAGGCTGGCAAATAGTATAACTTACCTTTATGAGAATATTCTTGATCTCGATATTTCTACCATGATTCCATGAAGATCGTTTTATTTAAATATCAGTGGTAATTTTAAATTCAAGTTACATATGTAAGTTTAGTTTATACATGCAACACAAGTTACTATATAAAACAAATGAATCAGTAAATAATATGAAATGTACACTCTACAACATGGCTTATAATGGAGAAGAGTTAATAGGATACATAAAAATTAGACGGTTATTACTTATTACGGTTGTCATCTAGTAGCATACAAGTGCCTTAGAAGAAATCCAAACCTAAATGGGCTCCAGCTGAAACCCGTTTTAATAGCAATGAATTTGGAAGATAACTTGTATTTTTATGTAAAACACCGGTGTGACGTTGTGGTAACAAAGTTATGTGATATTGGCCAATCACATTGTGCTATATGTTACCTTTTACTTAAAAAAAAAATTATGAAAAAGAGAGTAGAAACCCACTTATCTCATTGTGTTTGGTTGGTTAATATCATATGACATTATCACCACAAAGTCACACAAGTGTTATTCTTATTTATATGGTCAATACTACAAATTCAACTTATTTAGCTATACACGCAAAATTATATACTCTCTCTTAGCTATGACATGCTTGAACGTATACCTTTAATCTATGTTGTTTTCAATATACTTTTTTATTAAAATAAATTTTATTAAATTAAACATAAAACATCTCAAAGCTTAATATATGCTATAAAAATGTTAAATACAGGGACAGATCAAAGATTGCAGAGGATAAAAACCCTTGAGCACCAAGATAACAACTATAAACCACCTAGACAAAACTAAGACAAAAGCTTTAACGCTAAAGAGAGGGAACTCCAAAGTCAAAAAGTAAAAAGGCTAAATCTCCGTGCACTTTTCAATCGAATTGATCAAGAACAATTGATCAAAGTTCGGGAAAAAAAATAGGTGTCTTAGGATCTCGCTTCAAACCACTAACGAACTACCGGAAGACCGCAGACAATACAAGAAACATCAACTACTACTTCAGAGACAAACGGATTAGGATTTTGAGTTACAGTTAAAAAATATCTTAAAACGCAATCCGATACTACGCAACTAAAGAACACCCTATTCCTCCATACATGATAGGAAAACCACCGAGACTTGTATTTCTTAATCATTTATTTTTAATATACTGCAATGCAATCTATGAACGTCTATTAAATTGAATTTAGGAAAAATTGATACACTTTTTATTGTCAAAATTGATACACGTTTTCTGGCACTTCTCCCAAATATACATCAACAAATTTGTATTTGAGACGGCAAGGAAGAGTGTTGTTAAGTGAAAGGAAATGGCAGCGACATTGCGTTTTATTTTATTTTTTATATTTTTCAGGAAATTGCGTTTTTTTAAGAAAAGGGTTTTGTTTGATTAATTAAAGGAAAAATACAAAACTAAATCTGCATTTAAAAACAACTTGAACTAATGGTGTAGGAAAATATTTCCATATCTTTTATTGATTATCAACATGTAATATATATAGGAATTACAATTGCATAATGGGAAAACTCATTATGCCTAATCAATGTAAATATTCTTTGACTTTGATCTCATTAGTGTACAATATTTGTTCCAAATATAGAGTGTATGTTGTCATGTTCTGTCACCCCCCCCCCCCCCCCCGCAGTTGAAGCGGGAGGTTGGCGTACGCTTAAACTATCTCGAAAATCTTGAAAGAGTATTAGGGGAAGACCCTTGGTGAATATATCCGCAATTTGATAGCGCAAGGGAACATGCAAGACTCGTATCTGTCCACGAGCTATTTTTTCACGTACAAAGTGAATGTCCATCTCGATGTGTTTTGTACGTTGATGTTGAACAGGATTACCAAAAAGATATATGGCGCTAACGTTATCACAGTACACCATAGTAGCTTTGTGTATCGAACAATGTAGTTCGAAAAGTAGGTTACGTAACCAGCATGACTCAGAGATGACATTGGCAACTCCACGATATTTAGCTTCAGCACTGGATCAAGACAATGTGGGTTGACGCTTGGACGACCATGATAGTAAGTTGTCTCCAAGAAAAACACAATAACCGGAGGTAGAACGTCTAGTGTCGGGACATCCTCCCCAATCAGCATATGTGTAAGAGAGCAACAATGTAGTGGATGATGGATAGAGATGTAAACCATAGTGACTAGTTCCCTTAATGTAACGTAAAATGCGTCGAAGAGAGTGCATGTGATCGTCCATGGGGTCATGCATAAAAAGGCATATCTGTTGTACCGCATATGTGATGTCGGGTCTCGTGAAAGTGAGGTATTGGAGAGCACCGGCAAGGCTACGATATAATGATGGGTCTTCATAGGGAGTGCTAGTCTTGGCGCTAAGCTTCGGTTTAGTGTCAACCGGAGTGGGACATGATTTGCATGATGACATGCCTGCTCGCTCAAGGATTTCATCTGCATACTTTTTCTGAGATAAGAACAAACCACCATCATGTCGAGTAACTACAATACCCAAAAAGTAACTTAGTGGTCCCAAGTCTTTCATAGCAAATTCAGAGATGAGTCGTGATATTATAGACTTGCGAAGATCATAAGAAGATGCAGTGAGAATGATGTCGTCCACATAAAGAAGAAGATAGGCCATGTGTGTATCTTTCTGGTAGATGAAAAGAGAGTTGTCTAACTTGCTTTGAGAGAATCCGATAGAATATACATAATCTGCAAATCGTTTGTACCACGCTCTTGAAGCTTGCTTGAGCCCATACAAAGATTTTCGCAAACGACAGACATGATGATGAAGATTTGGATCCTTAAAGCCCAAAGGTTGATGCATATACACTGTTTCTTTGAGTTCATCATGTAGAAAAGCATTCTTGACGTCTAACTGATGAATTTGCCATGCTTTAGATAAGGAAATGATGAGTATTGTTCGGATGGTGGCTGGTTTGATAACCGGACTAAAAGTCTCTCCACAATCTATGCCAACTTGTTGACCTGCGCTGTTACCTACAAGTCGGGCTTTATGCCTCTCAAAAGAACCATCGGATTTTTATTTATGCCTAAAAATCCACATAGAATGAATAACATTTGCATCAGGTGGACGGGGCACTAAATCCCACGTGGGTCTTTTAGTGCTAACACAGGGTTACGAGGGAGAGAAGATTTTATGACTTCAGTGTGGAGATTGATGTATTTTTAGTTGGGTTTAAAAATGCCATGGTGGCTCCTCGTAACTGGTTTGTTGTCAGAACTAACGGTAGATTGGTAAATAGCAGGAAGTGGTAGATTTGGTGGAGTAGACGTGGAAGGCAAAGTTTGGGCCGGTTGAGAGGTAGGTTGGTATGAGGTAAATGTTTCAGTTCGGTGTGTTTGGTTAGGTTGGGGTTGTTGCTGAAACGCGGGGGGAGTTGGGGCTGGTCCTAGTTGAGCAGGTGGTTGAGAGTTTTGTTGAGTGATGTTTGGTGTCCTTGGACCTGGGATAGTTTGTGTGATAAAGTGGTTTATGTAAGGTGACACTTCATCATCAAGAACTTGATAACTGGTTGGATTGAGAGTGTGCAGCTTTGAAAAAGCAAATTTTGATTCATCAAATATGACATGGCGACAAACAATGATTTTATTTAGGGATAAGTCGTAGCATTTGTACCCACGATGATTTGAAGGATATCCTAAGAAGACACATGGGGTGGAACGAGATTGGAGTTTATTTATAGTGGTTGATGGAAAAAGAGGGTAGCATAAACAACCAAAAACTCGTAAATGAGTGTAGGATGGATCTTTTTGAAAAAGAATTTTGAGAGGTGATTGATATTTCAACTTTTTATTTGGTAAAATATTCATTAGATAAGTTGCCATTTGTAGAGTATGGTGCCAAAAATTTAGCGGTAAAGAAGTATGAATTAGTAAAGTCCGGATTATATTATTAATAGAACGGATTTTTCGTTCGGCTTTGCCATTTTGAGAAGAAGTATGAGGACACGAGAAACGAAATGAAATTCCATTTGGTTCACAGAGTTTTTGAAAGGGGCCATTGACATATTCTCTACCATTATCACACTGAATATTTTTAACTTCCCGATGAAATTGAGTTTTAATATATGCTCTTAAATTTTCAAAAGTTGGAAAAACTTGCGATTTGTGTGAAATTGGGAAAGTCCACAAGAAATTCGAATAGTCATCCAAATAGAGCACATAATATTTATGACCGGAAGTACTCAATACAGGAGATGTCCATACATCACTATATAATATATCAAATGGCATAAAAGTAGAGTTATGTGAGTCTATAAATGACATTTTAACATGTTTACCAAGAAGACAAGAATGACAAAAGGTTGAGTTTATTTTTGAATTAGGAATACAATCAATTATTTTATTCTTCCTAAGAGAATCTAAAATAGATGCTCATGGGTGACCCAAGCGGTCGTGCCAAACAGAAGTGGATAAACCTGCAAACTCGGAAGGAAAAACAGTCTTATTTTTGGTTATGTTGGTCATAGGATATAGCTGGCCTTGACTCTCACATCTCATTAGAACCATCCCCGTCTGAAAATCCTTCACAGAAAAACCAAACGGATCAAATTCAACAGAAAAATGGTTATCGGTAGTGAATTTACGAACGAAAATTAAATTTTTAATTAATTTCGGTGCATGAAGGACATTTGATAAAGCTCGTGGATGATGAGGGGGAGGTAAGTTAGCATTTCCAAAACCATGAATCGGAACAGAATGGCCATTTCCTACGATAATACTATTATTTTTGCTCAAATTAAAATAAGATGAGAGATTACCATTTGTAGATGTCATGTGAGATGTTGCTCCAGTGTCCATATACCAGGATGGGTCAGACTGAACAAGATGTAGAGTGTGAAGAGCCGCTTCAATATCTGTTGGGCTTGGTCCAGTGGCGGTACAAGCAGCAGGTTGGGGTTTTGGTCCGAGAATACCAGATTGTTGCTGTTTTGGGCCAGCATTGGGTTTATCCCAATAAGATGGGTAAAGGCATGGAGGCGGAGCCCAAGGGTATTGTTTCCATTGTTGTTGCGAAGGAAATTGTTGCTGCCATTGAGGATACTGACCACGTCCACCACGGTCGTAGTTCTGAGATCCACCTGAGCCACCGTCGCCTAGGACACCTCTACCGGAGTTCTTCCCCTTGTTACCGCGGTTACTGTTTCTACCCCGATTGTTGTTGTTGTCGCGATTGCTGTTTTTGTTGTTGAGAGGGCATCGCACGGGATTGGCAGGAGAGGCAGAAGGAGATGAGTTCGCATCTTTTGATTTCATGAGTAAGGCCGTCGGAGATGATTGGTTGCTGGATTCGCGTGCAACGCGTTCAATCATGGTGGATTCTTCTAATTCCAACCGGGATTTCGAAGTTTCAAACGTCAGCAAGGGATGTCGTGTTGCTGGATGTATGTAACGAATCCTGCATACGAATCTGTCAGTCCATAAATCATCTTCAACATAAGACGAGTGTTGTTGACGGGAGAATTAACGTTTGAAGTTGATTTGCGAGGAGTTTCAGGCGATTGCAATATGCTTTTGTTGACAGGAAATCTTCCAAGTGCGTGTTGGCGAATTGATGTTCGAGGTGGACTGCTCTTGAATGTTTGTTATCTTGAAACATGGCAGCAATTCTCTTCCAACAACTTTCAGCAGTATCATTGATTACCAGAATGGAACTGAGAATATCCTGGGTTACGGTGGCATACATCCACTGCAAAACGACCGCGTTGAGAGGTTTCCAGAGACCGGGATCGTTTTTCTTTGTTTCTTCTGTTGTTTGTTTTTCTTTTTCATCGATGGGAGGGATGATATGATCAAGCACGTTATGAACACAAGTTTGAACTTGAAACAACGCAGACCATGAGAGATAGAAGCTTGAATCGTTATCCAACGTGATTGGAATGATGGATTTTACGTTGGTGATTCCAAAAGCAGAGTGAAATTTGGGTTCTTGGGTTGTTGCTTCAGATGTTGTGGCTGCCATGGCTGCAGATAAGGAATTGTTTGAGTGGTGCGGAAGAATTTGAGTGGTGGCTAGGAAAGTAGGCTGATCGAAAACCTAGCTGATGATACCATATAGGAAAATATTTTGATATCTTTTATTGATTATCTAACATGTAATATATACAAGAATTACAATTGCATAATGGGAAAACTCATTATGCCTAATTATGCCTAATCAATGTAAATATTCTTTGACTTTGATCTCATTAGTGTGCAATATTTGTTCCAAATATAGAATGTATGTTGTCATGTTCTGTCAAATGGAAATTGGTTTTTTCGGTTAAAAAAAAAACATATGGGGGTAGACTTGTTAACTTACTCTTCTCTATTTTTGAGTGAGAGTAATTTAAAAGCCCCTTTTAATTAATATTTTCATTGATGATAACAATAAATTGACCTTTATTTCCTTTCTATTTTGATATTTAGTGAGTGTGCCCAAAATCTAGGCGTGTTAACATCCAAACCGATCCAAAATCAAAATTTATTGGATGTGTTTTTAGAACAACCGCTCATATCGGTATTAGAATTCTAAGTTATAATAAATTTTGAATAATGATTAAGCTCTCTCAATCGTTGTTTATATTTTATTAAAATATAGGCAACTCATTTGATGATGATTGACAAATAGAATGAGAAGACATTGTTGAAGAAAATGAGTTTTTGCTTTTAGGGCGCAAGCTATGAGAGACTGGGGCACAAAAGGAATGAAGAAGAGAGAAAGAACAGAGAGAGGAATAAGGTGGAAAGATTGAGTTTTAAATTTTAAAATTTGATGATTACGTTTTTTTTATTGAAACTGACGGCAGGGACCAATTTAAAAAAGTTAAGAAAATACAAGGATTGTTTCGGAAAAAAAAGAAGATACAGGGACTAAAACCAAAAACGCGCCAATTTACCGGGACTTTTTACATATTTAAGTTAAAAAAATAACGGAAAGAAAAGGTAGGGGTCATGTTTGGTTTTACAAAATGATTCGTATGTGTGTGAACTCTAGAAACTTCACTTAACCTTATAAAAAAGGGAACTTCTACGGTACACCCGCAAATTAAGGTGTACTGATACTCTTGTTTAAATATTTTATAAATTAACTATCATTTTTTATGAAAAAAATAGTTGTTCGTTGACCTTTATATTTTAGAAAATATATTTTCATAAGAAAAAAACATCATTTTATTTTTTATAAAAATTATACTTTTTTTTTTACATTTTATTGTAAAAATTAATCAAAATTCTCTATTATGAATAATTTAAATTCAGAAAAATTAAATTTTATTGTATTGACGTTTTTGGTAAATAAGATTTAGTTATTATAATTATAAGTGATAGAAAATATGTTTCTCCTATATAAAATAACTCATTTAACTATTAATTTAAAGATTTGGTGTACCAATACACTTAAATTTTTGGATGTACCATAGAATTTGCCTATAAAAAATTGGTCACTTGAAAAAAAAAATACAAAACGTGCTTATTTTATGGAGAAGAAGCCGGTTATTTGTTTAACTATTCTTATTTTATTTGGTTCCAAAGTATCACATCTATCCATCATAGTATACAATATCCAACAGAAAGTTTACACATTAACATTATGGACCCAACAAAAACTAACATAACCCCCCATAATCATGTGCATGGTTCAATAAAGTTTGTTTGAGACGTATTCATTGAGTTGATACATGTTTACCAAGTCACGCTACTTAACCAAAAAAAATTAGTCACTCGTGTTTGTATCTGAATGTATGAATGTGTTTAGAGGAAGCAAATTAAGAAGACAAACATGTTTTCATGTGCGTTTACAATGACCTAAAACCGTAAAGCGACTTGTTAATTATCATCCACAATGCTAGATCCAACGACACAATGTTTCAACACTTGACTCAATTACCCCACCAATGTTTGATCGTCAACTAGGATTCAAGCATTGATATGTCCATTTTTTTAATTTAAATTATCACGTAGCTCTTACGTCAAACTATAGATATTGAACATTATGCACATGTCGTGACCGGTAAGGGGTAACGCTTGTGTGAGACATTGTGGTATCAATGTCATGTAATATTGTCCAACTATGATGTGACAAGTGATTTTCTACTCTCTCTTTCGTAAAGATCGTTTGCTTTTTGTTATTTTTTTAAGTAAAATGTGACATGTGGCATACTATTGGTACCACAATGTTACACAAATGTTAATCTCCGGTAAGGCCACCAACACAATCACCTCGGACTTTCAAAAGTATTAAAACAAAATTACTTGATAAAATTTCTTAAATTCTACTATTTTTAAAATTAAAATTAGGAAATATAATTTAAAATTAATATTGTCAGTAAAGATTAAGTTGATTCACAATATGTGGTGTTACTCATGTGCAATAAAATATAGCATGCCTGAGTTTACTGATGAACATTTGAAAGCTGTTGGAGATGGATTGGAAAGTTAGCATTTCTCTTACATATACAAAGCAATGCATGTGCAGAAGTACCAGCTAGTAATGGCTTGTGAAGATGGTTCATCTTTGACTTTGATTATCTATGAGCAATGTTATGCTCGAGTTAGCTTAGTTTTTTTAGCTGGTGTAATGGTGTTGCTATATACCTCGATTAATTAGAAGTTAATTTTTCGTTTGGACTTTGGCACTCTTGTTCTCCAAGGAAAAAAAATTGATTAACAATACGATTAATTGAAAAACATTAACGAAGTTGATTGTATTAATTTAATAAATAATTTGTATTCTATAACATATGAAACAAGTGTTCCTAATTTTAGTCAAGGGAAAAAACAAGTAGACAGTCCCATCTTCTATTCCTCGTATTGCATGGAGACACTAGACAGAGTTCCATCTTATCTCGTTTAATCTTTTAACAAATGTCTGCTTTTAGTCTTAGACCACGACACTTTGCTCCTTAATCACCACATATAGCATTAGTTTAGAGTTTAATAATAGAATGCACCGATATTTCTAAAATTTCAAACGTGATGTTTTCTTTTGTCAAGTAGTCTAGTGGTGATTAAAGCTTACATAATTTAATTGTGGAGTAGTGGAGTGTTCGGGTTCGAACCCCAGTTTCTGCATATAATATACAATATCCCTATCAACTGAGCTAAACTCACGAAATAAAATGTACTTATGTCATTGACCATTGTTGAAGTAGTAACATGCATTTATCCTTCTTTAATCAAACACATCAAATAACTAATCAACTTTTAGCTTGCTTTTCAGTTTTCCGCTTATTTATTAGTTAATTTTATCAAGGCTAAAATGCATTTTTCACCCCCTTAAGTTTTAAAAAGTTACGATTTTGGTCCCCTATGAAAAAAAAATGACAAAAGTGACCCCTCATGTTTAGGGAAATATGCTCTTTTGACCCCCCCTAACATAAGAGAAATGGGTGTGGTTATCATGCATAAGGAAATCTTTATGCACCGTGCATAAATCTCAGCCCATTAACCGGTAGCCCAACATAATTGCTTCCTACACCCCCAAAGGAAACCAAACGCGGGACCAAACAAAACAAAACGAACCAAACTCGAAAACAAACTGAATCATCACTGTCGTTCATCATCATCACCACCGGAATCTTCAATCTCATCATCAACATTGTCGTTCATCATCATCACCGTCAATCAGAATTGTATATTTTAGTTGGAAATGGTTTCAGAGTGTTGATTTGGTTCAATGACAGTCACAAATGTCCTTATTATAGTATGTTTTGTATAAAATTATGCCAAAACCATTTTGCTTTTGCTGTGGAAATGGTTTATGTGAGTTGTACTCCAAAACCATTAGATGTACTTAATGGTTTCCAACAGGTGAAAAAAACTAAGGACCTAGAATCATTGCCATCATTCAGTTTTGGACTGACACAATTGGAGGAGGAGGAAAGAAATGGTTTCTGTGAGTTGTACTCCAAAACTATTTTGCTGTGGAAATGGTTTTTGTGAGTTGTACTCCAAAACCACCAAAATCTCCACCGACAGTATCTTCTTCTTGAATAGTAAATTCATTTTCCAGCAATTCAGTTTTTTGAGTTTTCACTACAAAGCCACCAAAATCACTAAGCTCAAACACTGTTTCAATCCATCCAGAATCGAACTGATCAAAGAGAAGGAGGTAGAAAGTTTTTCTGTTCATATCTTAATCCTTAGATTTACGCTTGTTTATTGTTTGTCTTTGAAAAACAATTTCGAAAATGAGAAGTAGGAAGAAAAGGATTGTTGAATATATAGTTTGTTTTTGAAACGGCAGAGTTTTGAGTTCTTACGCGATGGTGCCACCACCGGCCACCGCGCCGGAAAAACAATTCTCGTCGGAGAAGAAGATATAAGGTGGCGTTGGTTTGAATGTTCTTGAGAGAGAAGTGAGCAAAGCATTTTTAGTGAGAGGTTTTTTGTCAAAATGAAGAAAATGTAAACAACATTGCACTTATACCTGATTATTACACGTTACACTAGATCTGATGGTTGTGAAGTGTTTATGCAGGGTGCATAAGGAAATGTCTTATGCATAATAACTTTGCCCAAGAGAAATATGATCTTTTAACCCCTTATCTTCTCAAAAAGTTGAGATTATGGCCCCGTTTTTGGAACACGTGGCATCTTTTCAGCAATTTTGGGACGAAAGGGACCCAAAATTGTCATTTTTTTAAATAAGGGGTCAAAATCGCAACATTTTAAAACTTAGAGGTCGAAAAGTGCAGTTTAGCCTTTTATCAAACACAGGCTATGGAAAAATAATATCAAAATAATGAGAGAATCAAACCAGAATAATGCAGAAAAATAATCCCAAAAATGATCCTCAGATTTACATATTTGCAAGCCTAATAGGCTTAATCAATTACAAAGACAACTTTGAGATAACCTCAACAAAAGCTTTATTGTATTTTTTCTTCTTCATGTTTTCAAACTTGTGATTGATTATATATATCTATAGACACTTTTCTCACTTAATAACTATATCGAAGTTCAACAGAAACACAAGCACAACATGTTTCCGGTTTATTATATATGCAGTAGTTCCTAAAAATATATGAATGGCCGCCATCAAAATGTCGTCTCATAGCACCTCTAAGCTTGCGCACCAAGCTCCAAGAGTAGTGTGTGACTAATTGCATCGGATCCTGGGCCAGTGAATTGAATCGGACCTACAGTGCAGATCAGGATCGTGAGTGTTTCTTCAGTCCAAAATAAAACAAATTTTGAATTGCAGCAATAATTTCCAGGTAACAACTATAATTTACAAGAAAAATGTTAAAAATACATTCTTAAGTATACTTATTCAACACAACTTTTACTATTGACAAAATAATGAAAACTACTTTTACCTAATAAGATTGTATTGTACAAAGTGAAAAAACATCGCCTTTTAGAAACACACAAAAGAAACAATAAGTGAAAGAACAATCCATGAATACCTGGACTGATGTAGCAATTCTTTAGGGCCCACTCATCCCGCAAGGAGGCAAACTTTTTGAAGGGAGCCTCTGAGAATTCAATATGGAAATGTAGTCATTTAGCGTAAAAGATAATTGGAGCCGATATTATAGCAGCAATAATTACAGTATCTGTTATTTAAATCTACTTATATATAGCACTCAAAATCTGGAAGACTGGAGTCATCCCCTGAAGGTTGGCCATGAAGCACCCCATGGTGATTAATGAAAATGGAGCGGGGAAACCTAATCTTTGTGCCGGGTTATGGATCCAGTAGAAGAAAACATTTTCTCTCCCTTTTCATATTAATGTCAACTTTCTACATGGCTGAAAATATAGTTCTCAGCTTGTTACGTTTGAGGAGTAAAGAATAGATGGGTAAATATACCTTCAAGCTCCACCATTGCTTTCTTTATCACGGACTTGAATTTACCTGCACGGAAAATCACACAATTCAAATACTACAAAATAACATAAGAGAATAAATTGAAATAAATGAAATGTGTAGTGCTGTGGAATGTAAAAATTACCAGACATTGTTAAAAGAAGCAGCTTGTGAATATTGATAGTCCAGAAAATACATAAAAAATATTTCTTAATTTAAACATAAGCTTAAATACCTCTTTGGTCCCTTAACTTATTTAAAAAGTTCAGTTTGGTCTCTTAACTGTAGAACCGATCAATTTGGTCCCTTAACTTATCTTAGTTAATGCAACTTGGTCCCTTAACTAATTAAAATACAATGTCTATCCATCTATTAAGAGACCAAATTGCTTTAACTTACATAATTTAAGGGACCAAATCCACCGGTTTTAAAGTTAAGGGACCAAACTGAGTTTTAAAATAAGTTAAGGGACCAAAGAGGTATTTCACCCTTAAATATATTTATTGTCAACACCTGCGACAGCTGATGGCACGGATACAACTATGAACAGATTTTTGTATCATCATGGAGACAAAAAGTTAATTAATGAATTTTCATAGAATACAATGGGGTAAATTGTGAAGCAAAAGCTTTTATAGATTGCAATGCATACCATGTCTCCTCTCCACGTCCATTAGTGAGGTAAGCGCAGTTCCACCAACGGTCCACTTTTCTACCGGAGCGCACAAATTCCCAACCTGAACAAAATATCACAGTCAATCCAAGTATCACTCATCAAGACTAATCTAGAAGTATTTAATTTGAAAATCAGAAGATAGTGAAAAGGAAAGAGCATTTGGAAAGGCACAAACTGATGATATTAATCCAGTCTTCCCACTTTGAAGGAGGGCTCCAGCACCATAACCCAATGCATAGCAGTAAGTAGAATCAAAATTAGTTGGCAAACCACATCTCCCTTCGTAACTGCATATTATAAATGAGTTTTGGTAACTACAAACACTAATCAATGAGGTTGAACATAGTCATACCATTAGCAAATGTATGGTGAAAAGTTTTTTTTTTTTAAATAATAGTTAAAGGCAAATTATAAAGGAGGTCCACAGAACCTCTTTTTGTTACAGAGCAGCTTATATCATCAAACATTGCAACTTCAAGACTGATAAATTAGATGGAGTACCCGAAAAAGTGAGACTGCCCTTTGAACCCGCCTTTGTATGTGCCTTCTTGTTTTCTCTTCTCCAACTCAGTTTCAACCATTTGAATAAACATTTTCTCTGTTTCTATCTTAGCAACCTAATTGAGAATATACCAACATTGAGGTCTAGTCGAATTGCATAATGGGCAAAATCAACACAGCAAGCATAGCAACATAACACCATTAAGCACCTGAACATTTCCATGTGGATCTCTTTCAAGCATCAATTGCTCTTGAATTGATCGAGGTAAAAATTCAAAAAGCTTCAACGACTGATCAGTGAGTTTCTTCTTCCATAACCCACTCTCATCCACAGTTTCATGGGCCAAAATTTCATTGAGTTCTGAAATAAGGTGTTGGATCTGCAAACAAATACAAGATATAATAATTATCATCAGCATGCATTTTCATATTATTTGTACATGAACAGATGCCAAAACATCATACAGGAAGAAAAACTTTTAAAAGAAATCTTTTTATGAAGAGTGGTAGCTACCTCGGGAATGAAATCAATTAGACCTTCAGGGATAAGAATGACACCATAGTTATAATTCTCCTCAGCTCTTTTAGAAATGATATCCACCATGTAGTCAGTGACATTCTTCAGTGTCAGCTTCTTGGCAGCAACCTAAATTAAGATTTTACTGGTCAAACCAAACATTTGACAGGGCCCTTGACATGTAACTGAATAAAAGTAGATAAATTGCACAAGGAAGTCATCTATTGCTTGGGAGGGAGAAAGTAATGATATTGAAAGGGATTATTCACATGTTCAAGCAAAAATTTAAACTACGCTTTTCATTTAATTACACTTCTCTAATTACGCCCTTCATTTAATTAGACAGACTTCTCTGGATAAAAAGCTGTACCAAACAGTTATTTCTGTTTCACTTAAAAGTAATGACAAAAAATAGCAGTGGAGAGCCGTTATCAAACTTCAATCACAAAATCAACAATGATGCATTAAATATTAATCTTATTAACCTCTGCACTGCCCAAACACTAGATGACATAATAAAATTTACCACAAACCTCTTCTCCAATAATAGTAATGTTTGGATGAGTTTGTAAAGCGCATTCCAGTGTAATGTGCGAAGCTGCACGCCCCATAAGCCGCACAACTGCAGAAAGGTGGCCATATCTCACCCACTGTTTGAAACTAAATAGAACAGTAATGAACAGGCAGGGCATTGGTTTATTTTCATGAACTTTTTAATGACTCAATAAAATGTAATGAAAATAAATGAACCTTTCAGAAAAAGTAAGTCATGAGCACAGACGCAATAAAGGACAATCAAAAGGAGGCAAGTCCATTACAAAGTGAACATAATGCAAGAAAGTTTTATGAACAAGGTACTTCAATCTCAAAAGTCAGATAGGAAGATTTCATAGAAAAGCATAAAATTTGAGTCAAAAGATGGCATAAGCCACAAATAAAGACCTTTTATGTATTGGGATGTTTCTGTTGTCACAATAATTGTATTTTCAATTTCAAAACCAAAGAACTGAAGACATGACTTCAGATCTTCACATGTCATATTTATATTTATATTAGCCATTCATAAAAAGAAAAATAAAAAAATCTTCACATGTCAGAATGACAACGAGTAATATTGGGAACTGAATTGCAGATATGTAAAACTTATAAGATTAAGTGGCCCATTTGGTCAGAAAGGGGAAGCAAATGAGTCGTAACAGAAATCTATATCTGAATATCCATGGTGATGCATTGAGATTGGTAAATGCAGCTTTGTAAAGTATCTACTCATTAAATACAGTTTGCAATAGTTCTAAAAAGTTTTCCACAATCGTATACTTACAGTGGTAATATTTCCCTGTTGATCGAGCATCTATCATAACATTTCCAATCATTTCTGCATATATCTGCATAATATGTGCATAAAAATATGAACAAGGTCAGACCATGTAAAAGCAGCATTAGTGGTACATGCCATAAATCATGTACAGTTCAAGGAACATATAATGGTCAAAGAAAGAAAACATCAAAGTTATAGGGTTTATATCTTTTGGTTAGGGGCACGAAATATAATAAATTCAAGATAATAAAGCTATAATGATATGTTGGATGTAATTACTAAAGACAAAAGCCCTAATCCTTATTTATGCAATTACTAGTCTCGTAGACTAAAATATACAAGAGATGATCAAAGTTACTCTTAATTACTCTAAGATATGATGAAGTTTACTAAACTTTGAAGTTGTTTCAAATATATTATGTAGACATCAGGGAAAAAAAAATAACCTAATGATATATATTTGAGCTTGGACAAAAATCAAGCCCACACTGCATTTAGGACAATGACAAGTCAATTCATGAAGGATGATACTAATTGGATAGCATGTTGAAGTTATAGGATTTAATCCTTTAGGTATAGAAAGGGTAAAAAGAATACTCAGAATAATAGAATTATGAGCCTGTTTGTTTTAGCTTTTACAATGAAAAAATATTATTATCTAAAAATTTACTTAATTTTTTTGGGAGTGCATGCTTAAGCTTTAGAAGAAAAACCGGAATCTGAATGAAACAAAAACTTATTTCTGTTTATTTTGAAAAGGTACAAGTAATACTAATTAATTCAATAGAAAAGTGGTTTTTATAACTAATCAAACAAAAAATAATTTCTACTTTATGTAGAACCTCTAAAATATAAACCAATTTTTTCAAAAAAAATTAAATCGCCATTTTGAAAGCTTACACAAATAGCCCCTTTATTGACAATGGTTGATATGTTCCACACGATTCTGAAAGACAAAACATTGACTCGTATTTATACTAGTGCTAGGCTCATGTTTTTAAAATCAAATAATACATCATGATAAATAAGGAATTTCGAAAGCAACCCAAAGAGATAATATGACTATAAATTACTTATTATATAGTCAAGAATTCAAGATATAATAAAATATATCCCATATATTTGAATGGAAGTACACAAGAAAAAAGGTTGATGATTTTGCGAGGACTAGCCTAGCCGTTATTTTTGTTTGGAAAATTATTAGTGAACCAAAGATAGGATTTCATTTTTGAAATGTTAAAATATAAAGTTAGACCAATACAAAATTATAAATGCACAGTGAAGACTATCTGCATAGCCTTGTTCACCTTGCATGCAGTATCAAACCCAAAACTAGTGGGTACTTCTTTGCATTTCAAATCACCATCAATGGTTTTAGGGCACCCAATCACACGAGTTTTCACATTTTTGCTCCTGTATAAATCCAAATTAAACAAGATGTAGTTCAACAAATCGGAACACTTCTATATTCGTAAAAGGGTACTATTTTTTTTCTCCATTATATAAACAGAACAAATTTATATTATAAATGGACAGCTGAAAGGCTCTCAAAGGTAAGTCATAAACTAACAATAAGATACAATTGCATTACCAATACTATACCACGCCCCCCACACAAAATATCTTTGTTCTTAGCCATAAATCATGCCAAAGTAAAATTGCATTTTCAAAAAACCTGAAATATTCAGCAAGGAGGCACGCATTTGTGTTTGAGTCATCTCCACCAATAACAACAAGACCATCCAAGTCTAGCTTATGCACTGTTTCTTCAGCTTGTTTAAACTGTACATGTAAAATACATCACTCATCATACTATAAGATACATAAAGAGATCAAATGAACATTTCATATAGAATATAAACTAGCCAACCTGTTCTGGAGTTTCAATCTTGTCCCTCCCACTGCGAATCATGTCAAAGCCACCCTACCAACAAAACTTATTTCTGTTAGTTATCACAAAATATCACAATTTCTTGGTGAACAAAAAAAGGTGAATGCTAACATGTGCCCTTGAGGCACATGTTAATGAATTTAATGTACAAATTTTGTCTTGGAATTCCTAAATTCAATTCCTTGAGAGTTTAAAAATTACTTTTTTCAACACAAATTTTCTATTTTTGGGTTAGCATAACCCAAAAAATTGTTATAAAACACTTGAAAACATTTGTATGAAATGAGCCAAAAATAGAAGGCATGTCCAATGCATCAAGCTTACAGCATACGAAATACAACACCAAAGTGAAAAACGTATATCTATCCCACACAACCTTCAAAAAAAAAAAAATCGAAATTGTATTTTACCAGTTGCAAACTCACTGTTTACAGAGGGAAAACGTTAAGCTCTAAAGATGAAAAATACAGGTAACAAATTTTCACAAAAACTACTAAATTAAAAATTAAATAAAGAATTGGCAAACTACAATTATAGCAAGTTTTTGATGCTCTGAAAACATGTAACTAAGAATATAAACCTGATTTCTATAAGGATAAATATAATCTGAGGTGAGCTCAACGTATTTGCACTTCATGATACCGGCAGGACCACCCCTGAAACCATACAATGTGCTTCCTTTTGCTCTCTCTTGTAGATAATCTATAACCAAAGTCATATTCACAACTTGAAAGTTGAATATTTCTACAAATATTGATTCTGTTGAATTGAAAACTATCGTTTCTTACCGAAAATTCCAGAAATCACATTGTGACCACCAGGAGCTTGACCACCGGACAAAACCACACCAATCTTCAACTTCTGATTAAGCTGCACCACGTCGGAACCAATCGGCACCAGCATCGCAGACGGTTGTCCGAACAGATTCGGAAACAGCTTTGCAATTTCATCTGCAGAAACGATAAAATAGAATAATTAAAGCGAATTTGACGAGAAATTGAAAATTGTTGGATGAGAGAAAAGGTGAAGACCAGGGTTGCCGGCGGCGGAGCTTGGAGGACCATCGATGATCGTGAAAGGGGTTTTGAGAACGGAGGGAAGAGGGAGAGTGTGGAAGATACGACTGTTTTGAACTTCGCTGTAAACTGAAGCGAACCGGCCGGTGACTGAAGGAGAAGGGGGTGCTCTGTTTGCGTCGGAGCCGCCGTCAAGTGCGAAAGACGGTGCCATTGGCGTTTGTCTGATGATGATAACGACTGTGATCACTTGTCAATGCAAATTCAACTATTCAAGTGCTTACCAAACATTCTTTACAGTACATTCATTCTTTCTTGGTCAAAAGAGAAAAAAGGGCATTCTTTCGATTAAATAAACTAGTAAAAAATATTAATTTAATATAAATATTTTATTTTTAACTTAAAAAACACATACTACTTAGTAAAAAAAATACAGGCTTATTCAATCGGCTGGTCCTTTAACTTAATTGATTGTCTCAATTTGGTTTCCTAACTATAATTTGTTTTGTTACTAGTTTTAGTCATTTCTGTTAACGTTTTTTTGAGAGAAACTCATAGAAATGACTAAACTAGTAACGGAGCAAAACATATGGGACCAAACTGATACAAATTATAGTTAAGGGACCAAATTAAGACAATCAATTAAGTTAAGGGATCGGGTGATTGAATAAACCAAAAAAATAAAACTGATCAAATACATAATATGAAAATTCTAGTTCTACTCTCATTCAACACATTTATCAACGATAAATTTCGGAAGAGTTTTCTCTTCTATTTTGTGGTTTTAAGTTTTTGTTTTGGAAAGTTTGTATAAATTGTTGACAAAGGTTTTAACTAAGAGATTAGAAGGAGGTATGGATGTTATCCTTAAAAAAAAAAAAAATCAACCCATGTTCATTAAAGAGAGACTTTTGTTGGATGGTACGTTGGTGGTTAATGAAGTGCTCGATTATGAATAGAAATTTAATAAGTGTTTGCTATTTAAAATGGATTTTGAAAAGGTTTAGGACTCAGTAAGTTAGAGTTTTTTTTTTAGTATATAATATATTGTCAAGGTTTGGGTCCTCTGGAAAATGGAGGCATGTGTGTTTGGGGGATTTTTTTCATGTTGGTGAGTGGGTGTTCAAAGGAGCAAGTGAAAATTAAAAAAGGGTTAAAATAAGGGGGCATTTTAGCCCATTTTTTATTTCTTTTGGTGGCGGATGGGTTTGGTGTGTTGATGAAAAGAGTTGTCTCCTAGAACTACTTTAGAGGATTCAGGATCGCTAAATCCAAGGAGGTGATATGATCATATGTAATATGTGAATGATACACTATTCATTGGAGAGACTTATGTAGAGAATTTGTGGACAATAAAGGCAATTTTGAGGTGGTTTCAATTTATCTTTCGAGTGAAGGTTAATTTTCACAAAAATAATTTAATTGGGGTTGACGTAAATGGGCACTTTTTGGAGACTGCGGCAAAATTTCTAAAGTGTAAAGTGGGTTTTCTCCCCTTTATTATTTATCTTGGCATTTCGGTAGGTGCAAACCCAAAGAAATCTTCAACCTGGAGAGTAGTGGTGGAAACAACTGAGCAAAGGTTGGTCTCTTCGAGGAATATATATTTATATTTATATATATATATATATATATATATATATGTGTGTGTGTGTGTGTGTGTGTGTGTGTGTGTTAATTTGAGAGGCAGGTGGTGTTAATAAATTGGTTGTGTTTTTCATCCCAATTTTCGACATGTTTCATTTTCAAAATATCGTTGTAAGTTTGGAGAACAATTGTTCAAATTCAATGATTGTTTTTATGGGGAGGAGTGCTTAGAGTGAAAACGATCTATGAGTTAAGTGAGGGATATTTGAAGGCCAAAGGATGATCAAGGGTTGGATGTTAAGGATTTATGTATCTTTAAATTGTGTTATCGGCCAAGTGGCGGTGGTGCTTATTATTTGACGAGGACTCTCATTGGAAATTTTACAAACATATACGAATAAAGATACAAGAAGTACTCAAGTCAAACAATAACAAAACCAAAGGATCCCTTCCACAGTAAAACAACACCATAGTTACCTCATGTCATAATCATCCAACCCCAACTGAATATGAGAAAGACTAGAAACATATCCCCCACAATTAACCAACTCCTGGTCAAATCTGCCACATGACACCATCGTTTCATGATCTCACTCATAGAAGGAACACGGCGACTAAAATGTTGTTTTAAAAATCACTTTCAAGAGGTGAATTTAACCATATCCGCCAATAGAGCACATACGTCTTATGTCTCAAAAATGATGTGAGCATTTCAAGATTGTAAGTTTATATTCTATCGATCATTTTTATAAAAAAATTACACAAATCTAAAATCATTTGATATGTTATTGACAATTACATTGATGTAATTTAACGCATCCTTTTACATGTTTTCAATACCAAATTTTAATTTAATATAAATACTAGTATATGGAAAAATACGTTAAAAAAATCAAATAGTAATAATCCGAAAATCTGATGTCCAAAAAAACAAAAAATACCTAACCTGTATGTTTTGTCCTAAGAAATCATATTGCCAAAAATCTGCCAAACTTCAACAATAGGGCAACGACCACCGCCAGCATGCATCATGACCGCGACAACAACAGAATGAGACTCATAGCAGATTCATATTTACCTGATGAGTGGTGGCAGTATATCCTCAAATTCCTCAAGAGCGACAGGGACGACGACGACAATTGTAGCTACTTGAAGGTTGTCTCCATGGTCTCAAAACAGTTATTCTCCATCACTAATGGTCTTAGATTCTCACTCACTGTCTATAATCCAACCCGCTCTTTCCTCATTCGTCTCTTTCATAGATTCTCCAACCTTACTTCACTTGACCTTTCATTCTACCACGGTGATCTCAATGTACTTCTCTGTGAAATATCTCGTTCCCCATTTAGCCTTCTCACATCACTCAATATCTCCAACCAACTCACCATCCCTGTTAAGGGGTTGCAAGCGTTGTCTAAAAGGATTAAAACTACTTTGACATCTCTCATTTGTTCCAATATTGAATTCATCGAACACACTGACTTGTTCCTCATCGGTTGTTGTTTCCCTTTGCTTGAAGAACTCGACCCTACAGATTGGAAAGCAGGACTGCAATGGAGTGAGTTCCATTGCTTTTTCTATAGTAAAGAGTTAGAGACTCTTTCATTTGCACTTTCCAAACTCCGTAAGGTTAATCTCTCTTGTCATTACTACATTGACGACCAATTGCTTTTCCACTTGTTCAAGAACTGTATGTTTCTCAAAGAGGTTATCATGTTGGAGTTGTATGCCATAACCAGTGTTGGCATTGCTTCTGCTCTCCGCGAGAGACCAACATTGACATCTTTATCCTTTTCCATACATCCAAGTCAAGCACCAATAAGCGTTACTCAATGTTTTAATGACTCGTTGGTGAGTTTGAAGGGTTTGACTTGTCTTGTATTGTCGTATTTGGTTATCTCAGATGAATTCCTCTCCTCTATTGCATGGAATGGTCTTCCTTTGACAAGGCTTGCCCTCCAAAATTGCAACGGCTATAGTTATACTGGAATCTTTTCTTTATTATCCAAGTGCCAAGGTATACAACATTTGGATCTTCAAAAGATTGAGTTTTTGAATGATCAACATGTTGTTCAGTTTTCTTTTCATGACTAAATAATACTAAATATATTAAAAATAGTTGTAACAATCAAAATTGCAAAATATATATATATATATATATATATATATATATATATATTCTATTATCAATTTGTTTAAAATGAGCTAAAATTTCATCATTATTAATTGTTCTAAGAACAAATTTTTCTATAAATGTTACAAGACAAACATTTAATCTTTGAATCATCCATTTTTTTACTTATCGACTCTTCACATATTTTATTGCTGAGAATTCATGTTTGCAGTTACCACCGTTTAAAATCAGAGATAACTTCAAAGGGTTGTACACCACATCAAAGATCAAAGGTAGTGTACTTGTTATGTTTCCACAAGCTTTGCACAAAGGAAGTTAATATTTTCTAGTGTCCTGACTATTCAATTTTTATTTGTAAGACTTGACATTAAGTGTGTCGGTGACCTCGGGATAAATTTTAAATTAGAACTAAGAAGCTACATCTTCATATTGTTTGTTTCATTGAGATAATTATTGCTATTAGTATCTTTTGTTGTTTAAAAACTTATAACAAATAGAAAATTATAGGTTGACTACTATTGTGGGTGTTTGAATAGAAAGGGGGATAAAGGGAAAAAGTGAGTGTTTGGACGGGCTGGGTGTTTTGATAAAAAAAAAAACAAAAGAATATTGCTCTCCCTCCTGCACAAAACACTTGCATCTTGCATGCTTTCCAATTTTACTCATGCGCATGTTAAATAGCGCAGCACAACTTAACTCACGCTGCGCAAGTTAACTCACGCAGTGCAAGTTAAGTTGTGCAGAGTTACTGTTTTCGTGCAAACCCATAAGTCCATAATCCAACCACCATTTTCTTTCCCTCCACCTTCAAAAACCCAAAAAGTGCGATTTTTGGGGTCAAAATCCTCATCCTAAGTCATTGCAAATCGTCAGGAAGCAAGTTTCTACGCTCATCAAGCACCAAATATCAGGTAATGTATCATAAAAACTCATCTCATTTTGCTGGTTTTTGTGTTTGGTTCGTCTGGTTTTCGTAGGCAGTAGGGCAAGGTGCGCAATTTAACTTGCGCATGTGTTAGAGGTTGCGTGACTTAAGTCACGCAGGTGTTAATGTGTTGCGTGACTTAAGTCACGTCACTGTACAGTCCTGTTTTTTGAATTTTTTGCGTCACTTTTGTTTTTGGTTAGCTTATTACACAAGTAATTTATTTATTCTCACTTTGTAAATTATTTTATTCAATAGATATATAGGGAAATGGTTGACAATGTCGTGGGTGATGATGAGGAACCGAAACCGGCCAAAAATGAGGCTTCCGGCGATGGTTCGGTAAAGGTTCCGGCGATGTCAAACCGCCCGTTAATGTGAAATTGTTTAAAGTCAAAATTCTATTTCAAGCTTACATTGGTAAAATTAAAGAACCTTGCAAGATGGAGAGAGCGAGAATAATTACTTACTTGGGTTCGCCGACAAGGGGTAAGGGCCGGATTTAGTGTTTGTATAGATAAATCCGTTTTAAAAAGGCCGTACTTGACGATGCAATGTGAAAGGAGTGGGATATACAAGCCACCTAAGACGAGGAAGAAACCAAACCTTGAAGGCATCGGTTCAAGGAAATGTAATTGCCCGTTTAGGTTGAAAGGTTTCTTTGATAAAGATACAAATGATTTGTGGCTTGCCATGCTTTGTGGAATGCACAACCATGACTTGGATAAAAAGTTGAAGGGGCACTTTGTAACACCCCGAAATCCCAAGTATAAAAATTCATACATAATTATCAGAGTATAACACAAATGGGATGTCACACATCATAAAAATCCTTAAAATAAAAAGAATAATAATTCTTTATCCTTCAAAATTCATTAACATAAATATTTTCAAAAACTTTGCAGCAGAATCATAATTCAAAAATCCTTAAAGAAATTAGTTCTTGGCACAAAGGCCTCACAAGCATCTCAAAAATTCAAAGATAGATCGTAGACATCATAATTAGTTCAACATGATACATAAGGAATAAAATTCAATAAAACCCCATCCCGTTACATATCAAAGCATTTCCTATGACACCACAAGGATCTCTCACATCGTCGTACCTAAGCTTGATCACCTGCACTTGCCCACAAGGCGGCAATTCCAACAGAAGGGGTGAGATTTCACAAACAATAATAATGAGCATATAATTCATCAAATGCATTTAACAACATATACATCATCAATTAATAATAATAATTCTTCATATAGTACTTCTTTAACAACTCATAAGCAACAATCAACTTTAAATCATCTTTAACGATACTTCACATAAACCACATAAACAACAACATATAACTCTTCATTAACGATTCATTGATAATTATCAACTCGACAACTTAGACAACTCGACAACTTCGACATCGACTCGACTATGCAACATCAACAACTTCGACTTAACAATCTTTGACTCGACAATGTAACTCGACTATGCAACTCTATCATCTTACTCATGCATGTAGTACCAATCCAGGGCATAAGCCCTCGTCGCTATTTGAGCATAAAAATACTCCAGAGCATAAGCCCTCGTCGCTATTTGAGCATAAAAATACTCCAGGGCATAAGCCCTCGTCTTTAAATGAGTATGCATGGACTCAACATCTTATATCTTAGACATCATAGATGACTCCAATAACATGGATCAATAACTCATAATCTTAGACTGACACATGCGGCTTTTAGTCAATAATAAACAGCAACATGACAACACATCAAATATTTCAAGATATGACAATATCATAAACAATCACATAGTTCATCGCTTATAGTTCTCAAAAGGCATATACAATTATATATGTATCTCAAATTATTCAACAACAATATTCATATTAATTCAAACTCACTGAAAGACAATACAATTATAAACAACTTCATGTAACATCATATTCATCAACTTATACCTTCATATAATAATTCATCAATCATGAACACATCATATAACATCATATTCATCAACATATACATTTATATACTAATTCATCAATCAGGGAAAACATCATATATTATCATCAACATATACATTCATATAACAATTCACTAAAGCCTCCTTGGAGTATTTTCATCATAAATCATACACCAAAAATCATTTTCAAGTCAAACCAAAGCCAACGGACAGCTAACACAATTATCTACAACTTTCATGTTTACACCAAAGGCCAATTCTGTACCTATCAATATCAGTTTTCATTTCAAATTCGGGAAAGGTTGTGTTGAAATTCATAAATATTCACTGTGACCTACGTGCAGTAATATGACCATAACTCAAGTTCTATAAATCATTTAGAAGTCAAGTCAACGGCATTAAAAAGCTAACATTCATACCTACAACTTTCGTGTTTACATCTAAGACCAATTCTGTACCTATCAATCCCAGTTTTCATTTCAAATTCGGGAATGGTTGTGCTGAAATTCATAAGCATTCACTGTGACCTACGTGCATTAATTTAACTATAACTCAAGTTCTACAAATCATTTAGAAGTCAAACCAACGATATTAAAAAGCTAACATCCATACCTACAACTTTCGTGTTTACACCTAAAGCTAATTCAAAACAGAAACGGGTGAAAAGTGAGTGTTTTTCCAGTTTTAGCTTTCAGAAAATCGGTGGCCGAATTCGCTTACGGGAAAGAACAATTTTCACTCCAAAAACCCAATTTTTGATCCCTTAATCACCCAAAATGATTTACAATGATGTTTACAGGTCAAATAGGCAATATAGAAATCAAAACAACATAGGAACATGCATCAAACAACACAATTCATATCATTTTATCAATTAACATAAACTTTCTAACCCTAATTCAAGAACACAACAATTTATCAAATTTCAGAATTATATACTATGATTATTGAAGGAAATCCCACCCTTACCTTAATAAAATTGGAGCAGCAGCCTCTTGGTTCTCCACTTCTAGTTTTCTCCCTTTTTCTCTCAAAACTGATTGTACGTACTGTCTGTTCCTAAACCTAGGTTTTACCTTTTATACTTCTTCTATTTGTTTTATCTTATTCCACTTATTCCCTCATAATTCTAACTAATTTAAAAACAGCCCCACCATTAATATTCTATTTAAAAATATATATAAATTACTTCCATAACAAATATCAAATATATTTATAACAAATATATTTCTAAACAAAATAACAAACATATTTATAACAAATATATTTCTAAACAAAATAACAAACATATTATCACTTATCAAATATAAAATCATGTAAAAGTATTCAAATATTAACTAAAAATAATTAAATAAAAAGGGGGCGTTACACACTTATTGTGGGTAGGCTTAGTGTGGAGGAGAAGAAAAAAGTTATCGACATGACAAAGGGCTTGACGGTGCCTTGGAATATCCTCACCAATTTGAAGCAAAATAACAAAGAAAGTGACACAACTATCAAGCAAGCGTACAATGTGCGAACAATATGGCGAAAGGGGGAAATAGGTAACATGACGGAGTTGCAATTCTTGATTTCGAAGTTGGTGGAGCATAAATATGTCTATTACACAAGATGCAATAGTGAGGAAAGCACTCTTGAATACATATTTTTTGCTCATCCGGAGTCAATTAAATTGTTCAACTCTTTTCCGACCGTTTTGGTCATGGACTCCACTTACAAAACCAACAACTACTGAATGTCGTTGTTTGAGATAGTTGGTTGCATCTCTACAAAAATGACGTATTCTGTTGGTTTCGCCTTCCTTCACTTTGAACTAGAGGATAACTTTGCTTGGGCACTTACGATGTTGAAAGGTCTTTTGTCCTCAAAAGACAACATGTCTAAGGTGATTGTCACCGACAGAGATGGTGTTTTGGTGAATGTTGTTGGCACAGTTTTCCCTAAAACATACACCATGCTTTGTTATTTTCATATTGGGAAGAATGTAAGGGCTAAGTGCATCACGAATTGTAGAGTTAACCCAAAACCTCCTAAGGGTGCAAAAGTTGACAAGAAAGAATTGAAGAAGAGCAAGGTGAAGAATAGAGAAGTTGTTGAGGAAGTCGTGATCGCTTGGAGAGACTTGGTCGAATCTCCTACGGAGGAATCATATGCAAGTAATTTATTGAAATTCAAAGAGGTATGCATGTCATTTTCGGAATTCATAAAATATGTTGAAGAAACGGTTTTGAGCCTTAAGGAAAAATTTGTGAAGGCATGGACGGATAAAGTCTTGCATCTAGGATGTAGAACCACCAACATTTTTGAATCGGCTCATGGAGTGTTGAAACAATATTTGAAGAGTAACGTGGGTGATTTGACATCATGTTGGGATGAAATAGACAAGATGTTGGCCGTGCAATTTGGTGAGATACAAGAAAGTTTTGGGAGGAACAAAACGGTCTTTGAACACAAATGCAAAAAAATCAAGATGATGAGAGAGTTGGAGGGTTATGTATCCAGACGCGCATTGAAATTTATCTATGATGAATTGCAACGCTCCAAGACATTTGGCTTTAAGAAGGAAGATTGTGGTTGTGTGCAAGCGACATCGTACGGATTACCTTGTGCTTGTATTATTGCCATGAGGTGTAAGCAAAAATTGCCCCTTGTCTTTGATGATATATACCCTCATTGGAGAAGGTTAAGTGTACAAGGAGAAGAGATTGATGAATATTTTTCCGTGGTGGAAGAGTGGAATGGCATTCAAGAACGTCTCAAGACAAGACCTTACAATATGAAACTCCACATCAAAGAGATGATGCGTATGATAACCTTTCCAGAAACCACAAATATGTGTCCACCTTCAAAAAAAGGCGGTAACCAAGGGAGCACCTAAAAGGAATAGGACTACACTCAAAGTGTCATCAACGGGCCGAATCCCATCTAGGTGGGAAACTATTGATTCTCAAAATCCGGATAGTCAACCTTCACAACCCAAGATGTCACTTTCAAAGAGAAAAGATGCACGCCTTGGCACTTACTCCCGATCACAAGCTTCATCCTCTACTTCAAAACCGCTTCGGAGCATCCCTTACATTTCACAAATTCCAAATCTCATGAGACCTTTTGTTGAAGACATTGTGAATGTTAAAGGGGGTGGTCATTGTGGATTTCGGGTCATAGTTAGGCACTTGAGGATGGATGAGGAAGATTGTGTATTGATTCGACATCACATTATTCATGAGTTGAGAACTCATAAGAGTGACTACATGTCGATATATGACACGGAGGAGCGTTATAACAAAATTTTGAATGGTTTACACCCTCCAAAATGTACAATTGGTATTGCGTCGGTAGATAAGTGGTTGACCACTCCGGATATGGGTCACATTATTATGACTTGCTACAATAAAGTCGTTATTCTATTGACTTTGCCCGGAATGGGTGGTGTATGTGAGACATATTTCTCAATCCGAAGTGTTCCACCACTTAATCCACATGCCAACATCATGCGTCTTTGCTTTATTCTCGGCCACTATCTTCATCTTATTTTGAAGGAAGGATGACTGTTACAACCGAGTTGTACGGAGTGGATGTCCAACAAGATTGGTGAGGCGGAGAAATGACATTTTGAGTTTTTGGATAGACAAGATGCCTTCAATGAGCTCATGTCCAAGGAGCCGAAGCCGCCAAAGAAACCAACAAATGAGCACGATCCAATATTTTGTGATAATACATCAACTCCGCAAAAAAGGGAACAAGAGTTTGAAGCGATGGAAGACATTGAAGTATAGGAAAATTTAGGAATGTCATTAGAATTCTTAGATAGGTTATAGGTTATGACACTTTTAGGTCGGTCGGTGTTCGTCCTATTTTTTTGTGGTATTACACCCCGACGTATTTTTGGATGGTCGGTTATGTACTTTGGATATTCGTGGCCAATATGTAACTAATATTATATATTAAATGAAATGAATTATTTTTTTGGTGGCCGGTTATGTCACACCAATTATTGCTCGCATTTACTTTGTCACTAATTATTCAGCTATTTATTTAATCTCATTTCTCTCATATTTGATTTTCATTATATTTTTTAAAGTGAAACATGTATGAAGATGCACAAAATCCAGTTAAACTTCATGTCCGTTATGTAGATGTGCAAATGAAGGTTAGGTTTTTTGTAAAGTCCACCGGGAAGTTGGACGAGTTGAAGACAAAACTTGACAACTTCGTTATCCATATTGGTTCAAATAATAGAACATACGATGTAATTTTAAATGCGCCAGACGTGGACTTGTGGGAGGATAAGGAAAAGGACTTTTCGAAGACAGTGTATTTTCCACAACGTGTCGAAAATGATAGCGACGTCGCTAACATGTTTTACGTAATGGTTGAAGATAACGCTTTACATCTTTTTGTTCGATCCGTTGAAGTGTAATATTTATTAATGTGTAATATCGTAATTTGTTCGAATTTGTGTATGTATTATTGAACTTTTAATGAATTTGTGGCTATGTAATTTAACGATGAATTTCGGTATTTTTTAATCGTTTATGTGAGATTATGTGATTTTCAAGATTTATGGATAAATTGGTGTAATTTGGATCGTTTACGTGTCATTAAGTGTGTTTAAGTGATTACGGGTCATTACCGCGAATTTGTGAAATTTGTACCGTTTGGATCGTTAGGTGTGATTATGTGATTGTGAGAAAAACGATGTTTTTGTGTAATTTTTATCAATTATGTCGTATTATCCGATAATCTTGTTGAACTGGCGTAATTCAGTTCAATTATAAGCGTGTAAAGATTACAGGTCATTAATGACATTGATTGCATTGAATGCATATATCAGCAGTGCATGAGTTAACTCGCGCATGTGTTAACACGTGAGTTAACTCACGCAGTGTTTTACATTTTTTACACGTGAGTGACTTAAGTCACGCAGCGTTAGTTAACTAACGCATAGTTTTACACTTGCGTTAGTTAACTAGCGCAGGGGTAAAATAGGCAATGCTGCAGGGTGAGAGTATTTTGTGCGGAGGAGAGCAGCATTCAAAAAATAAATATTAAAAAAACATTGGGCTGGGTTGGTGTGGCTACTGCCTCAAACAAATCCGCCCCTGTTCGTACCTTGATGATTTGATGTCAATAAACCTTGGTCATTGTCTTAAGCTCACAGAGTCATCCTTGTTTGCACTTGCTAGGAAGTGTCATTCACTTAGTGAGATCAAAATGGAATCTATTGGGTGTAAGAATGTACATAATTCTGATTCTTTGATGGAATTTGGTGTACAACCTCAATTAAAGTCTCTCTATTTGGCTAACAATTGATGGTTAAATGATGAAAGCATCATTATGTTTGTTTCCATTTTCCCTAATTTGCAGCTGCTTGATTTGAGAAGTTGCCAAAACATATCGAAAGGTGTTGGTCAAGTTTTAAAAAGTTGTTGTAAGATTAGGAATTTGAACCTAGCATACTGTTCAAAAGTGAACCTACTTGGAATAAACTTTAGAGTCCCCCAGTTAAAGGTGTTGAACTTGTCATATACAAAGGTTGACGATGGAACATTCTATGTGACCTCAAAGAATTGTGGTGGACTTTTTCATTTGTTACTGGAAAATAGTGATGTCACAGAGAAGGGAGTGAAGCACGTGTTAGAAAACTGCACACAACTAAGAGAGATCAACTTGAAGGGTTGTGATAAAGTGCATGCTAGTGTTGTTGACTCAATGGTATTTTCAAGGCCATCATTGAGAAAGATAATAGCGCCACTTGGTTTTCATTTAAGTGACAAAAAGAAGAAACTCTTCTTGCGTCTAGGATGCATTGTTTGCTCTAAAAGTACTTTGCTTTGAAGTGTAAGATGTTTTTGTTTTCAGATATATTTTTTTAAAAATAAAAAATTATCATACAATCGTATATTTAAAACTATTCGAATATTTGTCCTTCGAATGTGCATCCAGCATATTACAATATGGTTGCCTACACGTATTATGTTTCCGTTGGTTTAAATTCATAGTAATTGCAATGATAATCCATAAATTATGAGGGTTTGGATCCTCTCCTTTTCCTTGTGGGGAGATGATAAGGTATCATGTTTGGAGACAAAACTACATGTTCTACTGTACTTGGATTCATCATTTCTAGTGCAAGGGTTTTGAAATCATGTCTTACTCTCTTTGAATGTTACACTGTCTTATTGCTAAAGAAAATGGGAGGATCCAAGTTTTCTCCGTTCCATCTTCGATCTTTCTTGTAGAGAATAATAGAGTGAAAATAGATTGATTACTTATATACATTCTTTGGGCTATTAGTCTAGTTCTATCATTAATTTTGGTTGACAATGTCTGTATGTAAATCAAAGTAACTATTTTAGCCAATTTAACAATAATAAGTTACTTGAATTTCATGGGGAGAGCACTGATAGAAACACTTTAGGTTCTGTTTCTAAGAGGGGTACGGAAGAGTGATAGAAAGATGAATGGAGGAAGCTTTTCTATTTTATTTTAACCAGGCTTTCCCCTCCATATACCTCTCTTTTTCTGTTCTTGCAAACTGGACATTAAAGTTGAACTCCTTGAGCTGTACTTTTTCATATTTAATTAGTTCTGAGAAGTTCTAATTTTATTGCAGATAATTGCAAGAAATTCTTTTGCTAAGAATCAAGAATCTGATATTATGTACTTTGCACAATCATTTATGAGGCAAATGGGTATCAGTTTGCATTACCACTAAAGACAATTTGGTGTCCCTTTTATTTTTAATGTTTCTCATGAAAAATGAACAACTATAATTTTGAATGTGTTTCCAACTTTCTTGGATAGATTTTACTCCTTCTGGAAAAAAGCGAACAACAATAATTTTTGGATTGTAATTAATTAGACTTTGTTAATGTTGATCCTTGTCAAGGGTTCTCTTCCTTGTTGTTTGCTATGTACTCTTGGCATGGTTTATCCCTCCGGATTTTCCTGACAAGGTCTTGCTAATGCGAATGTTGAGTTCCCTTCGTTATTCTCACTTGAGTTTTGGTCTATCGCCCAAGTGTCTTTCTATTTTACTCTTTATTTTCATAATAATATCTCTAGAATATTCAAGTTGATAGATGGCAGCTAAGGGGTGCGAACATAGTTATAATGTCTTATTTTTTTGTCTTTGTTGCATAGTCTATTCTATTAAAAGAAAGTTAGATTTTGAAGCTTTTACTTTTTCAATTGATTTTTAATTTGAATTTATTGTTTTACTCCTGGTTCATGTTAAAAATCATCTTAAATGTACATTCAAATGTATATAACTTTAGATTTAATTCAGGCATAATAGAAAAAGAAAATTCACCTTTAATCATAATCATTTTTCTTATAACTATTTCATTCAAAATCAATTTTTATTATGGATAGAATCAAAGACACATACATTTTGCACTCGATTCTTATATGGGTCTTGTTAACTAGTGCCCTAGAGCACTAGTTAAGAAAGTAAAAAGTATAAATTTTTACTTGAAAACAACAAACTTTTAATTTTTAAAAAGTAAAACATATCACTTTTTTAATAATTTCCAAAACAAAATTTATATATTAGTATCCTTAACCGGTGACCGGGGCACTGGTTAACATTTCATTTCTTATATTTAGAAAAAGCAAAAATTAAAAGAACATGTCTTGTGTTTACCTACTCTATGTATCCGACCAACGCTTTTGTTTTTTTTTTTTGCATGTTTATTGGTTAGTAAAGTAAAAACCATTATTGCTTCATGTGCTTGAAGGCAATGCAAAGAAACGAGGATCATGTTTCTCTCAAATTAGCTAAGTAATCATAATCAATGATAATCACATGCTAATCACCTAGTGACCTCCTTTTGCTTTCTCTACAAGTTTTGCTGCCTTGTACTGTGTACCATACAAAGTAGAATCAGTTAAAGAGATTCTTAGTTAGCTGTGTGTATCTTTTTCCCCATTTTCTTCATAATTGGACTTAACAACCATTACACACAAAAGCAATTCATTCAACTGAAATTTCTTTTTCTTTTTCATAAACGATATCAATCAACAAGAAATAAGAAAGAAAAACCACTTAAAAAAATGAGAGAAAAAAATGCTTTTGTATGTAGAAGGCAAATAATTTTGACATTTTTAGCTTAATTACTTAAGTGATTGATTATCAATTGCTTTTATAATTTGTCCCAAATTCAAAGAGAAAATTGGTGTGTTAAATTACTACTAACCTAGTGTGCTAAAGCCACAGCTAGCTCTTGGTAAAGAGGCTTTATGACCCCTCTTCTTTTCCTAAATTATTGATAAGATTTCAAAAGTAAGATCACCTAATGTTATCCTAAAAGGGTTTAGATCATGATATGTCTAGTTAAACATAATGAACTTTGGCTCAATTAATTATTTGTATATATGTCCCCCATCAAGCTAACACCTAACTTAGTTTTGAATGTTCCAAGTTAAACATAATGATTAAATGCACCAATATGTCCCACTTGACAATTGTGCATAAGTGATTATTTTTGCACAAAATTTTCCTTCAAAACATTGTTTCTATGTCCTAAAATGAAAACCTCAAAACAACAAAGAGGGTGCAAGGCCTTGTGTTGCAATAGCAACAGGTTTAGTGTTTCTTCTTCAGAGGAAGCAGAGAGTTCTTCTTCTGCCTCTAATAGGTTCCCTTCTGTTTCTACACTAGCACATGCCATGGTGCAAGAGAGACTTAACCAAATGATAAGAGAAAAACTTGAAGCTAGACATGTAGAGAGTAAAAGGGAGAAGAGAAGAGAAGGAACTAAGTTTGTTGTAATGTTAGCAACGGAAAAGTGTTCTTATGATCCTAGAGAGGATTTCAAAGAGTCTATGATGGAGATGATAACAGTCAATCGCCTTCAAGATGCGAAAGAACTTCGTAGTTTATTGAACTATTATATGTCGATGAACTCGGGTGAATACCATAGTCTTATACTTGAGATTTTTCATGAGGTTTGTACTAATTTGTTCTTATCATGTAAATGCCATTGGTAACAAATGTAAATTTGCCAAATATTTTCCGTACAAATGTGAACATATTTTGAAGGATCCAACAGTTTTTTACATTAGATAGTGAGATAATTGTCTTTACAATAGGAAATTATATAAAGGCTTTATATAGCCAATTTTACCGTAGAATCTAATAAACTATGAATAATCAGAGTCTTAATTTTATTTATTTGTTTTATAATAAAACACTGTACTTAATTTCAGAATATTCTTTAGCAGATTTCGTGTTCCCATCCCAGAAGCACTCTTGGGGTTTGGCCTTCCACGCAAATTAATTTAGGCCAAGCTTCCACATCTAAGGAAATGGACATGTAGACATATTAAAACGCTGATATGAATTTGGAACATTTAGAGTACTAGATTCTTGATAGAATCTATAATAGAATTCATAATTGAGAGAAAAGTATAGAAAGGTGAACTGAAAGAGAATTGTTACATCAAGTAGTACATTATCCTTTATATAGCCAATTAGGCCAAATGTAACGGACATTTATATCTCTAACAGTCTCCAGCAAGCAGGAGCTTCCAGCTTGGGAAATAGAAAAAATAATTGTCAAAAAACGTCAAAACAAAAGAATATTAAATATCTAAAGGTAACGACTAAAAAAATAGATAGAAACTAGAATGTTGATTAGGCTAGAAGAATGAAGTTTTGCTAACTGACCATTTTATTTATGATGTAAGCTAAAATGCCAATAAGGCTAGAAAGTATGAAATTTGCTTAACTATCAATTGTTTTTATGGATAGAAGAAGCTAGATCGCCGATTAGGCTTTAAAAATTTATCTATCAAATTTCTTTATGGATAGAAACTAGAATGCCAATTAGGCAAAGCCTATGTTTGGAAAACTACAAAAACACAGCAGCAACGCACATATATTTGAAGCTCCGATTCTTAGCTTATATAAAGTCATGTTAGAGTTGCATTGGAACGTGAGAAAAATGGAATGAACACGTAATAATCAAATAAATTGATATCACCAAATATGTGGTGTTCTTGAGAAACTTTAACAATTGCTTAATCTTGATGAATTTGATTGACCAAGTTAGTGTATCTTCCAAACTTTCGCACTTCATAAGAAGTACCACATTGATCTTGATCCCAACATGAGTGCCTCAATCGTTTGTGATTGTACTTGATAGCCATGGCTTCATAAAGATAAGTTTGGTATGTTGTGACGAAAATTTGAGAATGAAAATATTCTTAATAGGGTTTAATTAAGTGAAAAATATAGAAAAGTGAAATGAGAAGTAAGGAAGTAATAATGATCTTATGAGAGAATGGTTACATCAAGTAATACATTTAAGGTTTTTATTGCCAATTAAACCAATTAACTTCTAACTAACACGTAACTAACTTTTATATTTCTAATAGAAGTCACATATACCATTCCCCAACTATAAATGTGGGTTAACTATGGAAAATAGGTGGACAATTCCGATGGATGATGATATGGAAAATAGGTGGACAATTCCGATGGATGATGATGAATGTTAGACAAATTGATGATCTTGGTGTTTTCGGTGTATAATTGCATTTGTGTGTTTTTGGTGATGATGATAATAAGAAAAATTGTGTGATAAGAAGTAAATGTTCTTATTTTTATTTTTAATGAATCTCAACCATTGATTAAATCTAACAGTTTATTTTCTTTGTTCCACAATGAGAAACTTAACAGAGCTCTTACCCTAAAATTCAGTTGAAAAATAAGCGTGAAAAATATTTTTTTTTATTTTTATCACTGCATATATAGTAAGTATCATTTAGGGTGAAGACTTCAATATGAATGTGGCTACCTTTTGTAAAATAGAGATTTTTTTGGCACATACCTTTTTTAAAAGGAGAATGTTAACTAGTGTCTCAAAAACGTTGGTTAAACATCCAAAACAAGTAAGTTTTTATGAGGACATTTGTTGCCATAACTCTTCACTTAATTATATATAAAAAAATATTTTCCAATTTTTTTTCTATTAAAAAGCATTTCCCTTTTGAAACTGGAAAAGGAATAACAACAGCAGCACAACACTCCCATCATCAAGTTTTAGCTAGAAACCTACCTCTCTATTCTCATACGCATAACTCAATGACTCACAGATGCAATCGTACATCTAGGAGTCGTAAAATGGGCTCAATTCGTCGGGCCGGCCCGTTTAGCCCGCTATTTTTGGCGGACTGAGCCGAGGTTTTGAACTCACTTCCTATAGTTGGCTCGCCCCGCTTAACTCGTTGAAAAAACGGGGCGGGCACGGGGTGAGGCGGGCCGGCCTGCTTAACTCATTTTTCTTTCTTTTTTAGACTTATTTTATCCTTTTGGATTTATTTTGGTTGTTGAGTTTATTTTTGGATTTGTTTTATGTTGGCGGATTTTCCTTATTTTGCTATTAAGTATGATGTTTAGTTCGACAATTTGTTAATTATCCTCCTTTCAAATCTTATTTTTTGTTAATTATCTTATTTTTACCAAAAATTTATTTGATGCCTATGCTTTTATATTTTTTTAATGATAAAATCAACATAGTTTTTTTTGTAACAATTATGTTGTAAAAAAAATTGTTTTTTTCTCTCTCAAAAAATAAGTTTTTAGTTTGGTGGGCCGATCCGCCAACTCGTTTGTCCGCCACTAAATGGGGCGGGATGAGATATTAAACTCATTCATTTAATTTGACTCATCTCGTCCCATTTTAAGCAGGCTTAGACGGAGCGGGCCTTAACGGGGTGGGACGGCCCGCTTTGTCATCCCTACGTACAACCCTCCTCTCACAAGTACTTTTGACTTTGAGATTCAATGAGCACATCATGAAAACTTCTACTTTTAAGTACGATTTTAGACCCTTCTTTCCAAACAAGATAACATGAAGTTTTTATTCTCATTAATTCATCCACAAAAAAAATAAACTTTTTATGAATTTACAATACTAATATGTGATATTGATGATGATATTTGTTGGTTGGCTCCGTTTTCGGTGGGAGACCTCAATATGTCTCCAATAATAGGAGACATATTTTTATTTTTTTAGTTAAATGAATATGAACCATTAGATAAGGATTAATTAGCTGTTGGATCAAAATACTTATTATGCACCTCCAACACCCAATTACTTTCTTTTATTCTAAGTTACTATTCTCTTTTCTCTCTCGCCCCACTTCCATCTTCCTTCTTTCTTTTCTCCAACAACACATACAATTTTAATGGAGCAAAATCAATTAAATAACCCTTCAACTATGATTTTAAAGCAAATTTGGGTGGTGCTTGAAGATTTCAATTTTAAAACCAATCTGTGACATAAATTGCAGATTTAAAAAAAGTAAGGGTTAATATATCTTTACCCCTTGTACTTTGGGCGAGTTCCAATTTACCGCTTGTAAAAAAAGTTTAGATTTCAACCATGTAATTTAAGATTCTTTCATTTTAGACCTTGAGATCATCTGACTGGACAAAATGCTGATGTGGCATACTGAGTGGTGCACTGACTGTGCATATCTGATTATGTGGTACGCTGATTATATAATTAATTTTGTTTTTTATTTTTTTAACGGCACACGTGGCATCTTTCCTATTTTTTTAAATAAAAAATGAAAAAATAATATAAATGAAGTTATATTAATTTAAAAATAAAAAATAATTTAAAAAATCTGAAAATTACTTTTTGAAAATAAAAGATCGTACAAAACAATATATTTTCAAGATAAAAAACCAAATTTTCTAAAAAAACAAATAAAAAATTTCTGGAATTTAATTTTTAAAATAAAAAACCAAAATTTGGAAAAACAAATTTGAAATTAAAAAAAGTTCAAGAAAATAAATAAATGTAAAAATAAGAAAAATAAACTAGGAATTTTTATTTTACGAAATTTTTTTACACGAAAAATCTGAAAATTTTCGAATTATATTTTCTAACTATTTTTCAAAAATTTTGAAATACATTAAGTTCCCGAATTTTTCATTTTCGTAAAAAATAATTATTTTTTTCTAATATTTTAATTTTGAAAAAGATTTTATAAAAATTCTGGAATAAATTTTTTGAAAAAAAATCTGAATTTTTTTTAATTTTTAGAAAAAAAACCTGATTTTTTCAATTTTGAAAAAATAATCTGATATTTTTTCTATTTTAAAAATTAATTTTCAGTTTTTTTATTTTTTTATTTTTAAATTAATATAAATGAAAATAAAAAACAAAATTAATTATACAAACAGTGCGGCACATCATCCAAAAGTTGCTGACTCAGCGTGCCACGTAGACATGGCAACACAACCCGCCACCGCGCCGATAGTAACGGGGAAAAGCCGGATCCACTGGGTCCGGGTGCAGGTGCGGGGAAAACCCGTAGGTTTAATGCGGGGCTAGGGCCGGGGCCGAGGGATATACGCCTCCGCCCCGCACCCGTATATGTGAATTTACTTTATTACCTTTATTTTATTTAAGTTAGCAAGGGTATATAAAGAAGCTTTTGTTGGTTTTGAATATGGATTGATTATGAATTGTAATATTTAGACAAATTTGCAAAGCTTCTAATCTTGTTTGAGGCTTTTGTTTTAATTATCTTGCTACTGAAACAGGTTTAAACAGATTTGCCACTGAAAAACAAGCTTACTGTAAAAAAAAATACACTTTTTGCGGGTGGGGGTGGGTGAGGGGCCGGGGAAACCCGTCCCCATTGAAGCAGGTCTGGGGGTGAACTTTCTATCCCCGACGGGTCTGAGGGCGGGGGCAGGGCTGGGTACCATTAAACGGGGTCGGGACCGGGTGTGTTAAAACCCGCCCCCGCCCCGTTGTCATGTCTAATGCCACGTCATCATCTTTATACAATCAGATGGCCTCAGGGTTTAAAACAAAATAATCTTCAAATTACAAGGTCTATTTCGAAAGAATCTTCAAATTACAATGTTGGAATCTAGACTTTTTTTTATAGGGGGATAAACCGGAACTCGCTCAAATTACAAAGGTGTAAAGACATATTAACCAAAAAATTAATAATGGTAGATTTTGATTTTGCTTTAATTTGCTTGCAAACAACATAGGTGACTAACGGTGGTAACAACAAATCTATTATTTGTTTTCTATATTTTGATTTTGTGGAAAATTTACAAACCCAGAAAATAAGGTGAGGTCTAGATTACTCTCTCTTATTTAGGGAGTATTTACCCTTTCAGGATATCAATCAACCAAAATGTAACATTAAATGTCAAATAAATGAATCAATTTTTTCTATAAAAAAAAAAAAAAACTATTTTAATCTTAAGGTAACTTTTAATTTTTATTTAATTATATTTAGGTATTCAATCTTAATTAATTTACACTATAGGACTTGTAACAATTAAAATTTCACATCAGATTCAACCCATTATATGTGTTCACTGATGCAGTGGGTTTTCAAACACTAGGACAGCTGGTTTTAATTTAAAAAGCACACCATTAAATCCAAGAACTTGTACAAACTTTTCAACAATTTCAGATTACCAACCTTACCCGAACTCAAACAAGTAAATCATTAAAAAAAAAAAAGCTAATCCTTCACTCAACATCTTCAATAATTTAGAGACAATATTTTGCACACTAAACAGGAAACCAAATGTGTAAAACAAATAATTTCATTTACCCTCTGAATGGACTTGTTTATAAGCCCCCCAATTTGATTTACCCTAAAAGAATGTTAATTATGTTTGATTCCTTTGTGTTTTCGCTTCTGTAAATGAAATTATTTGTTTTACTGATTTTCATCCTTTAATTGATTATTTTTATAAAAAAAAAATTAACTCATTTATTTGACATTTAATGTTATATTTGTATATTACATTTTGATTGGTTGTTATCTTGAAGGGGTATATACTCCCCTAAACAAGAGAGGGTAATGTAGAAAAAACCAGAAAATAATTGGGTGTTGGAAGAACTTGTTCAAATACCGGGTGTTGGAGGAAAGAGAAGGAAGATGGAGGTTCATGTATTAGGTGAGTCCATTGACCAAGAAGCTAGAGTATTCTTCTTTCCTCCACGGAAGTGAATCATGTATCATTCATCCATCCCCTGTTTCAATTCAACAAGAACAACAAGATCACCAAGGTTACTCTCCTAGACAGAGAGGAAAAAAAAAGTAATTTAGAATAAAAGAAAACAATTGGGTGTGAGGGGTGTATAGTAAGCATTTTGATCAAAAGGTTGGTTAACCCTTATCTAATGGTTCATATTCATATTACCCAAAAAAACTGAGATTTACTTTTCCCACCATGTTGCCCTCTCGCGCGCCCTGCAATTTTGACCAAAATACCCTTTGTCCGGATTATATAATTCGGACAGTGTTAGAATTACATAATCTGAAATGATCAGAAAATCACCTTGCACTATGTCATTTGTGAAACTTGGACATCTACAGGGCGAAATGTTGTTCGGGAAATGTAGTCTGAATAATATAGTTCAAATTCTGGATTATGAAATTCGAACACCCTGTATTTGAACTGAGCGGGAAAAATAATCGTTTTTTTTTTTGGAAAATGAAATTCGGACTGCTAGGTTATATATAGTTCTCCAGAACCTAACTGAATCACAACCCCTTTATCTCAAACACTCCCTACACCTCATAAAAACACACCGTTTAGGGCGAAAATATGATTTAGAGCAGCAATCTGACCATCAGGGGGGTTAACATCATCATTTTAACATCATCATTTTCGTCTGAATGGAAAGGTAATGTGTCTATAAACCTTCCCCCATTCGATTTTCAAGCGATTTCCTTTTGGTCACATAATATGATTTGTATTGGAACATTCCGGAATATAATATCCGGACTGCATTCATGCATTTTGGAATTAGTAATCCAGACTGCACTAGTATAGAAACTATGTTCATTTTCTGACTCTGCTTTGCACTGTTTTTAGTTATGGTTGATCTGGTTGATGCCCCAAATGATGATCCAGCTGATATTGAACATCCTATTGTGTTGCCAGTTCTTTTACTTGAAGATGTGCATGATTCCGGAAATGTCAAATCCGAGAATCCCCCACCACCACCATCGAAACTTGAAATTTCTTTGGGCGATGCGAAAGTAGAGGATGCTCCTCCTCCTATTCATATTGTTTGTATTGATCAGCGAGAACATTTTACTACTACACACAAGTTTGCAACACGGAATGATTTATTGGAGTGGGTTAGAGAGAAAGTTAGGAAGCTCGGTTTTTCCACTGCTATTGGTAAATCTGATAACAGTGGCAATGGAAGAAGCGTATTTGTTACTTTGATATGTGAAAGGGGAGGTTCATACACCGACTACAAGAGAAAGACTCGACGCGAGATAGCTGGTTCAGTTAAATGCGAGTGTCCGTTTCGACTGAGAGGTTACTTGTTGACTTGTGGTGATTGGAGCCTCAAAGTTGGTGATGGTAGACACAACCATGGCATGATAGATGTGTTGAAACGTCATAAAACTGTCGGTCGTCTAAACCCAAATGAATGTGTTCACCTTGAAGAGATGGTGGATTCAAACGTTCCTCTGAGACAAATTCTTACCAACTTAAAGAAGAGGAACTATACCACTTCAACTACTATCAAACACATTTATAATGCATGTCACAAGTATAGGCGGTCCATTAGGGGTATGAGGAATGACATGCAACATCTCTTGAAGTCTTTGGTTGATAATGATTATGTGTATCATTGTAGAAAGTATCGTGACTCTGATGTTGTCAGTGATGTTTTTTGGGCACATCCAAATTCTATCAAGTTGTTTAACATGTTCTCCACGGTGCTTGTGTTGGAGTCCACGTACAAGACAAACAAGTATCGTCTTCCATTGTTTGAGTTTGCGGGTAACACGTCTACCATGAAAACCTTCTCTATTGCTTTTGATTATATGATACCTGAGAGGCAAGACAACGTTTTTTGGGCTCTTGAGAGGTTTCGTGAGATGTTGCATTCCAAAGATCTCTATCCCAAAGTAGTTGTCACTGATCGGGACAATGCTTTCATCAATGTTGTGGAAAAGGTTTTCCGTGATGCTACTACTATGTTGTGCTCATATCACATTGGACAAAATGTGAGAGCAAAGTGTAAATTGGATTGCAAAGTGAAGGATCTCAAAGGCAAGAATGAGGAAGCGATTAAGCCTGCTTCAGTGGTGAAGCATGTGATGGCTGCATGGTTGGATATTGTGGACTCCGAAAAGGAGGAAGCATATATTGATAATTGGACCCGGTTCAAAGTTGTATGCGCAAAATTTCCTAAGTTTTTGGATTATGTTGAAAACACAATTTTGAACCCGGTTAAGGAGAAGTTTGTGAGGTTTTGGGTTGACAAAAACCTTCATATAGGAAATACTACAACAAACAGAGCTGAATCTGCACACGCTCGGTTGAAAAAGCATATGAGTAGTAGTATGGGTGATCTTAGTACAAACTGGAAGTTCGTTCATGACATGCAAGAGTTGCAACATACCACAATACATGCTTGGTTTCAGACGAGCATTATCATGCTTGAACACCGTTTCAAAGGAAAGGTGTTGTGGTCTAGGTTGATCCGAAACATTTCAAGGGAAGCTTTGCATCATCTCGTAGTGGAGTATAATAAAGCACTTGAAATTGGTACGGATAAATCAAAATGTGGTTGTTTGAGATCGATCACTTACGAATTTCCGTGTGCGTGTATAATTGCTATGAATATCAAGAACGGCGCCGCCCTCCATTTGGATGAAATTCATATTCACTGGAAGAGGTTGAGGTTCGAGTACGAGGTTGACCCGAAGCTTCATACAGCATACATCTCTCTATTGCCAGAATGGGACATTCTTCATGTATATTTTTAAAAATTGTGTTAGTACAGCTTCTACCCAGGATTTCTGTTTTAATTTCTTGTACTGGTGCAATCCGGATTATATAATCCAGACAATGTTGTTGAGCTCCGGATTATATAATCTGAAAGGTAGCATTTACGCCCCATGCAAGTGCATTTAAGACTTATGCAAAGGGTGTATCGGGATGTTCTGGATTTTATATTTTGGATGTGCATATGCATTCCAGATTGTAAAATCTGAACCGTATCAGTGCACAGAACAGAATGCATGTTTCTGCCTATTTTGCAACAACTAATATGACAGTTTTTTTTTACACATTGTAGGCCCGGTTCAAGGACGCCAATTACAACATGAAGGTGCATATGAAGGAATTCCGACAGTTAGTTTTACCGGAGACCACATTTATGCGTCCACCTCCAAATAAGGTCACCACCAAAGGAGCTCTAAAGAAAGATAAGCAAAGCATTCGATCAACAAGGTGGTCCCCTTCTCTATGGGAGATTGTTGACTCCCAAGAACAACAGACACATGGTTCACAGACAAAATCAACAGAGACAAGTGGAAAAAGTGCACAGAAAAGCAACATGTCTCCTACTCCTCCTAAGCCAATTCCAAAAAATCTGAAGCCAATATCAGTTAAAGTCCACATATCACACAAAGACCAAATCCCAATTTGGATGCATGAATTTATAGAAAAGGTTGAGGATGTACCTGGTGATGGCCATTGTGGGTTCCGAGCAGTTGTGGTCTGCGTAACTTGACTGTTGATGATCACCAATTAATCTGTTACCACCTTTACGAAGAGCTTGTCGGTGTAGAAAATACTCGTGATCGATGTAGAAAATACCCTGCTTTTCACTCGTAGATTTCCTCTGATTTTTCTCTCTTGGAACCCTCTTCTTTCTCTTCATACGAGATATGCATTCCACCGCTTTCTTTTATTTCAGCTGGATCATTCATTATCTATGTAATGTAATGTAATTTATTTTTATTTCATAGATCTTGCATTCGAAAGGAGACAGGAAGGACTATGATTTGATGTTATTTATGATGGTATTTAGATTCTTACTTGTTCACACCTTCTGTACTGAATACCATTTCTTACTCTTCATATTAAGAATTGTGATTTTGCTTTGAAGCATAGAGTCCCAATTCCAATTTAGATCTCATTTCTTTTTTGTTGGAGGAAAAGAATTGTTCCAGGTTGAATTGAGAAGAATCGTGAATAGACATATCAAATGAAATAAGTGGGACCCAAAAAGCATTAATTCAGAAATAAAAATAAATGTTTAAGCATCAATTACAATTGTATCCTTTAGTTTGTATATAAGGGTCTTTTTGTTTAAAGTAAAAGGTGCACCTTGCTAAAATAGACCTTCGTGAAAATGAGTGTGTCTATTGTAGCAAACCCCATATATATATTTTATACATACATATATCTTGATTTATTGAAAACAATGATAAAAACCACAATAACATGCAAATTTGTTACAGTTTTGTGTATTTTGTGTACTGGTGCATTCCAGATTATATAATCCGGAATGTGCCGAAGGTAAAATTGAAAGAAAAAATAGGGCGCGCAGGAAAGAGAAAGGGTGGGAAAAGTAAAATTAAACAAAATTTAGGTTAATTTTTATTTATTTATTTTTGCTGAAAAAGGTTAATTGTACCATGTGCTGTGGTACACTGCTTGCATTGTCCACTTTAATGAATATTGAATGAATAAAGAGCCTCAAGTTCAACTATTTTCCTCCGTTAAACAATGTTTGATTGTTGCATTACAATGATTGCTTTTGGATATTCTTATGTGGGTGTCAAGAAGAACAAATATTATGCAGTGGACACGTTAATAATTTGGATTTAAGACAGTCACGCCAGTGACCAAGCCAAAGATAAACTAACAAAAGTCTTGCACTGCTTTTTTTAAAGCCTATTTGCTCTAGTCACAAGTTTTGTATAAAATGAGCAAATAAAAAATTCTCCGAGCTTTAACATTATTTAGAAGAAAAAAAAAAGCTTCATGGTTGATTAAATTAAAACGTAGCATCAACAATAAGATAATTCAATGGGAAGAGAGCAATTTAATTTTTGGCAAGATAATTTTGTACTTCTTCATCGAGGGGGTCAGTGACAATAATCAGATCATCCACAATGGTGGATGCTTCACCTATTTAGCACTGCATTAAATAAAGATTCTCATTGTGGAGTATATTACATTGGTGGCTATGGAGAATGGTGGCTATGGAAGCATTCTCTCTCTCTCTCTTCATTTTTCATAGGTCTCATTTAATAAATTTTAATAAAATAAATAAATTTTGTTGAAATGTAGTGATATAAAATTATTTGTGTGACTTATTTAATAATTTCTTTTAAGGTGATAGGTTGGAGAAAATCGGTGCTTATTAAGTATTACGGTAAAATGAATGATGTGGACATATAAATTCAATTTAAGCATCCAATTTAGGACGCTTTGTTGTGGATGGTCTTACACCAGTGGCGGAGCCACTTGGGGACTGGGGATGGCCATGGTCTCTCCAATATTTTTGGGAAAATACTATTATACCCTCGACATTATTTTAAAATTACAAACATACCATTCCTAGTTTTGTTTTATGAAATGATAACATGTTCTCCCTCCCTAGCGGTTGCAGTGCTACCTCCATCCATCTCTCACTGTCTGCGGAATTTTTTTTTTTAAGTGCCCTAGTTGAAAATCAAAAATCAAAATGTGCCCTAGTTGAAAAGAAAATACCAAAAGTGCCCTACTTTTTCAGAGTTGAACACTATGTCACAAGTTGGACTTGAGACATACCCTATGTCACAATACCAACTTGCGACATACCCCCTATGTCACAAGACCCAATTGCGACCTACCCCCATTATCAAAGTTTGCAAATTGTTTGTCCTTATTGTATGTCACAAGTGGGACTTGCGACATGTTTAATTTTTTTTTCGATTTTTTTTCTAGTAATTTAATAAAATTAGTTTTAAATGTTTTTAAAATAATTGAAATAAATATTTATTATTTAAGATGACACATTTAAAGGTAACATACATTTAAATGAAGAATAAATATTTAATAAAATACAAACCAAATGCAATAAAAAAAATGCATAGATTGTTACTTGTCACGTCATTTTTCGGAGATCAAGGCTATTTGATTAGCGTTTGACTCACTATTTTATTTCACGACTGAACATTTAATTTTTTAAAAGAAAGTGGAAAAAAAATTCAAATATCACATTTAAAGATTAAGGGTTCGGGGGTTGGTTACATAAAGGGAAGATATTAGCACACTTTATGTCCGTAGTACTCTACGGGAACCTCTTGGTTTTATCTAATTAATGTGCTATAACTTGCTTAGTTTGAAAAAATGGAATTAAAAATGATTAAGAAAAGAAACCTAATTATCTACATTTTTTATTGATTTGGAAGGACATGGTCCTTTGCCTACGTACCCGTGAGGGATCAAAACCTCGTAGTTCGGGGTAGAAATTTCGTTTGATTTGTTGTGTGTTTTTTATTAGTTTTGAAAAAGGTTTTAAAGATGAAAAGCCAAGTGGCAAAATAAATTTGTTTGTGTTTTTTATGTTAAAAGAAAGAAATGACTCATGATAAAATTAAAGTTGATTGCAATTTTGATTTATGAAAATAAAGATAAAAGAGGGGATCACTTGATATTGGATCAAGGTTTATTGTGAAAATATTTTTTGCGGTTTTGCGTTATTTGCATGTTTTTGTGGTTTTTTGAAAGATTGAACTAGAATATAAACTAACGGAGCAGAAAAATAAAGCGCAGGTACCATAGGGTGGCGTTGGACCACCACGAGGACCATTTTACCTAAACTACCAAAAGCTAAGCTATTACATAAAAACCTATTATACATTCTAAAGTCTGCGGGAAAAATAAATAAATTACATTAAAGCCTATTTACATTCTACGTTCTTGTGCGAGAAATAAAATGGAAAAATAAATAATATACGCTTAAGCCTAATATACAAACTAATAATTTAAAACGCTTAACGATAAAATAAGAAGCAAAAATAAATTAAAATAATATAAGATGCAGTAAAATAAAATGCAGATGAATGCGGGGGGGTGGGGGTGGTGGGGGCGCAACAGTATTATGGTATATGCAGTAATTGAAAAATGCTGAAAATTGGGCCTAAAAGGAACCGAACCGGGTCGGTTTGCTTAGCTGGGTCGGTCTGAATTAAATGGGTTAGTGGATATGATCAGGGCCGTCTGATCAAGATCAGACATCCTAGATCTGATCTAAAGTGTGGCGTCAGGGGCCACAGGATTAAAATCCAAGGGAGGGGGAAACGAGGGTGTACGCTATGTTGTAGGCCAGCGCGCACAGGATTCAGAGAGGGTATATATACCCAAACCCCTCAAAAAATTCATTTCTCACTTTCTCCTTTCTCTCTCTACCTCCCATTTTCTCTCCTCTCGCTGTCCTCTCTCTTCCTCTGTTCTTCTTTTGGATGAGTTTTCCGGCGAGAGGTAGGGTGGCCGGCGTGGCTCCGACGCGGTGGCCGACCACCATAGGTGGCGGCGCCGCCGCTAAAGCCTTCCTTTTTTATATTTTTTTTGTGTTTTCTCCTTATCTTCTCCCTCTCTACTCATTTCTAACTTCATAAGTCCCAACAAAGACCTATTTCAGTCTAGATCTAAAAACACAAAATGAGATAAAAAAATTCTACCTTTCGTTTTGATTCGGATTCTGTCTTTTACGAATGGATGCCGGTGCTGGATTTCGATATTGAGGACTATTTGTGACGGTAGTGCGAACCAGTTTGTATGGATGGTTAGCCGGTTTGGTGTTGACGACGGTGCGCGACACTGTTGATGGCTTTTCTTCTAGCTTGTGATTTTGCAGGTTATGTGAATAGTTTGAAGTAGGGTGGTAATTGTTGGATCGGTCTGAATTGATGGTTGTTGATTGTGTTGATTTTGGGTGACGGTTGTGTTCATGAATTTCTGGCTTTTTTCTTGTGAATTTCGGTCCCCGATGTGTGTTTGATGCAGGTGGTTTTATAGTGACAGGTTTTGATTAGGGTTTGTTAAAAATGTGCACAAAAAATGGTTAATTGGATTGGAACGGAAGAGGACGTGTATACTGGATTTGGACCTGGACTATTTCGGATGTTATTGGACAAAATATAAGTAAAAAAAAGGATAAAGACTAAAAAAAAATAGTGATTAAAATAAAAATACAAACAATACAATTTTTTTTTAAAAGGAAACAAAATTAAAATTAATAAAAAGATGGAAATTAAAATTTAAAGAGAAAAATAAAATGAAGAGAGAAGAGGGCCCGACTCGGAACCAAAAAAAAAGAAGAGGTATTTTAAAATACCTCTCTGCCGAAATTTTAACTGAAAAGTCAACGACTAATCATGGTCAAATCGTGTGCGGTGGTATCTTGGGTCAAAAATTGGGGTATGACATTACTGATGTTCAATATTAATGCAATTTTTTCGGGAATGACCAGTCATCCTACAAATGCCACATTTTCTCCCCTCATTTTCCACAACGTCCATCTCGGTCCGAATGTGAGTAATTGTCGGACGACCTTTCTTTGCTCTACGCATCGCTGAATCGGGAACCACCTTTGAGCCTACATAAGTTGGCCAATACTGTTGGTGGTGAACCACGTCGAAATGGATATTGTATACAGAGGATACACATTCATTCGTAATTTTTTTATCGACAAATGTTTTATAGTCGTAGCTAAAACTAGAACATGCAGCAATGACATGTGAGCAAGGTAAGTGTAACGCCCTGAATTTTCCACAGTCGCACCATTTACTTCGCAGCTCGACCTTGTATTCTCCCATCGGCAATCCTTCTCTATGGTCGATAGTTTCACGGACGGAGAAGGTATACCTATCTCGGTCGAACTGAGTGACTTGGTGACTGTTGGATTTGATGACCTCTTCCTTTAGAAAATTCATGATGTTTTCTGAGAATGGTTCACCGGAATTTACCCTTGCCTATGCCTCGTGTCCTCTTTTAGCAAACAAAGCCCCCGACCTGTAGTAGGAGGCTTTCATAATAGTTGTGATCGGGAGTCCGCGAATACCTTTAAACACGTTGTTTTACGACTCTACTAGGTTGCTGGTCATGTGGCCCCAACGTCGACCATCATCATGTGATTGAGTCCACCAAGTCCAAATGATGGTGATAATAACCAAGTCCAATTTCCGTTAGGAAATAAGTAAGTACGATATAATAATAACTTTTTGTTTTATTACTTCTCTATTAATTTTTTATTTTTAAATATTATTGTTTTCAAAATTAATGATTAATTGATCTATTCTTTCATATGGACCGGAAAGGGCTCGAATTATTACAATAACTCATCTCATGACACCATACATTACAGAACGGAGTTTGATCGCTTAGTACATGGACGAGTAATATATAATGACTATTATTTGTTTATTTATAAAAATGTAACTCAATTAATTTTAACTATATATTTTCTTTTATGGTAGTTTGACTGGAGGCCGTACAAAGAATTACGACACTGCCAACCACGGGACTTTTGGGATGGTACAACAAGCACTTATCTGATATGTTTTGACAAAGTCGAGTGGCATCCGGCGAATAGGGTAAAGCTCCAGTTTGGTTTACCACAAGATATTCCAGAACCACCTATGGACATGCAGATATACCACAAATTGGACAAACGATTCAAGAAATTTTATGCAGACATTGAATCACAATTTCCAGAAGCGTGTGCCCATTGGAACGGTCGAAGTGCATATACTTTACCTCGTGTGCAAAGGAGAATGCTAGTCCCAAGTGAGGAGTATATGAATTGGTATACAACTGCGTGCAATCCAAACTTAAGGATTGATTATCATGATGATCAACCACAATAGGTGGCAAAACAGGAATTTGACGTGGAATCAGAGCCGAAATTTGAACCAGAGAACAACAACAACAACAACATATCACCGTCACCGAGCTTTTTCTCAGGACTTGATCAACGATTTACTTAACCATTCACTACCAAACAACCACCGACCCAACAACGCTAGTACCACAAACTTCCGACTACGCTTTCTTGACCTCAACACCCCACTGCACCAAATTATCCCACAACCACCATACACAACACCTAGAGATCATTACTCACCAAGCATTGGGTCATCTTACATGAACGATTACATGCCAACCTATGCTCACAATGATCTAAATCAACCTGTAACATCCTACACAAATAACCCCCAAGCCAACATCCAAAACTACAACAATCAAATGTACAACAACCCGCACTACAACCACCCACCAGCACCAACTGACCTATATACCCAATTCACACCGGGTGCCGAATATAATTTTTCAATTTCTCCTGCAAATGACGTCGAGTTTGGTCAATCGTCGTTGGACCGTTTATCATTAAACTCCATTAAAGATAACCAATTTCTCAATACGACATGGCCTAGCAGGGAAGACGATGTTTCGTTGACGCTTGGTCAAAGTAGTCAAGTGCACAACGACGAAACTGACGATCAACCAATTCATCGTCAAAGATCTCGGCGTCAAATTATTCCTCCTGCTCCAACACGACGTAATGCAACAAGAAATGCAGGTGCACCATGGTGTGGAACCGGACCACCTAATGCCCGAAGAAGAAATAATTAAATGTATTGTATTTTTTTGTCAAGAATGTATTGTACTTTTAAATGTGTCATATTAATAATAAACATTTTCCCTAAAAAAAATAATCATAAATATTTATTTCAATTATTTTAAAAAAATTTAAAACTAATTTTATTAAATTACTAGAAAAAAAATCGAAAAAAAAAATTAAACATGTCACAAGTCCCACTTGTGAAATACAATAAGGACAAACAATTTGCAAACTTTGAGAATGGGGAGTAGGTCGCAATTAGGTCTTGTGACATAGGGGGTATGTCGCAAGTTGGAATTGTGACATAGTGTATGTCTCAAGTCCAACTTGTGACATAGTGATCAACTCTGAAAAAGTAGGGCACTTTTGGTATTTTCTTTTCAACTAGGGCACATTTTGATTTTTGATTTTCAACTAGGGCACTTAAAAAAAAAATTCCCGTCCGCGACCGCCTCTTTCTCTATTTCTCCATCGAACATGAAGCCCACACTCATCTCAAGTGTATTCTTCTCTTCTTTATGTATTGATCTCTGATTCTTCTTCATTTGTCTCCATCTCTCTCACAAACCCTGATTGAGTAAGTGTAAAATATTTTTGTTTTTGTTTGGTAATGATACAACTTTGATTTCGTATTGTTTGTTGATGAATTTGGTTTTTGATTTGGTTTTCAATTTCAATTTTCCTATAGCCCTAATCAAAACAAAAGGGGGAAATGAAAAAGCAAATCACAAATTGTAATGTTGATTCAAATCTATTTTGCTTCTCAATTGTAATATTGATTTACAATAGTTTTGAATTGTTTGCTTGCTTATTCTTACCATTTAGTACGGTCAGCAGCCTCAAAAAAGTTCGAGTGATACAAAAGAAAGGGTAATAATATATTTGAATGAAACAATTAAGACAACTTGCCATATAGACCAGTAGAATGTTGATATGTACAATCGTTTTTTGGGATTGTTATGCTATTGTTGCGAAAGCTAGGTGATGTCTGCAGCTTGTTTTTCGTTTCCTGCTCAATGGATTTTAAGGAAGCATGCTGCTATTGGGTTTCTTTTTCTGTTTTTAGGCTTTGGTTTTGGAACTTTTATGTATTTGTACAATTGGCATCGGTCCAATCCTCTACCTACTATAGGGGGAGTGTATTGATAAATTCGCCGTTTCAAAAAATAATATGACTTATTTATTTTAATTTATTTGATAGCGGTCATCTCAATTTTTTTTGTCTGGCTCCACCACTGTCTTATAGCAACAACCTTCCTCCAAAAATTAAACTTGAATTGTTTTTCTTCATTACTGTAAGTTACAAATTTTTCATATAACGCATAAAAATAATTAATGAAAGAAGGGGACCCATCCCAAAAGTGAATAAAGTAAAATGGTCATTGGAAACTATGGATGTGTGTTTGAAGTTTTAAAGAGTGAGGTCATTCCGCAAAAGGATAGGTCTTGAACTAAGAAGCTTGAAGTTGGAGTTTTGTCGGTGTTTTTGTAGAGAGATAAATGTAAATATTTTTTTAAGTGTTCTTTGAATCTTAAAATATTTTTTATCTTGAAATGTGCATTATCCATTCGCCTTAAATTTATTATGAAAATGTTAACTTGCGTCTCAAGCCACAAGTTAAGAAGCTTAGATAAAAATTGTTTTTTGAAAATTAACATTTATCTTTTCAATATAAAATTTATTCTTTTCTTTTAAAAAAACATAAAATTTATTTTTTATTATTTCTTTGGTTCCTTGACATATATCCTAAGAGTACAAGTTAGTTTTAGCTAATTTATTACGTGATTTTACTAACGAAAGCCTTCGGGAGTACTTTTTAAGGATTCTAAATCAAGTCATTATTCATTGAATAATATGTATCTTTTAGTAAATAATTGTTGTTTTTCAATTAAAAAAAGTTTTCAATTTTATATGTTTTAACATGTCCAATTTTGCACACGTTAAACAAACTATTAGGCTTTGTTTGCAAGTTTTGGAGGAGAAGAGAGTGAAGAGTTAAAAAAAAAAAAAAGGAATGAGTAAGTAGAAGAAATAGATGACATTGAAAGAAAAGACTTATTTTTCTTCAAAATATAAAACTCTCGTCATTTGAAGACTAAAAAATTATATCGGATGATAGTTTTAAAGATTTGGGAGAGTTGATATAAATTTTTCAAATTTAATATATATGGTTGTAATATTCTTAAAATTAAAAATATATTAATCATAAACATTAATATTTGAAAAAGTACTATTTCAAAAAATACTCAATTTTCCTACATATTCATATCCCTAGAATCTTTCATTCCCCTCCCCTCTAAACTTCTAAACAAAATCTTAAAACATTTTTTTTATCAAAGGTAAAACAGGTTGAACAACAAATTTTAATGTAATTACGTTTAGAAAGACTTCAAATTCAGAGTTTTCCTCATCCTTCTTTGTTCTCTCTCTCTCTCTCTCACTCACAAATCTCAATCTCTTGTTCTTCTAAATTGTCCCTCTTCTGTTCACTTTACTTCCCTTTCTTTCTCTCCTTCCAACCAACTTTCCAATTTGAATAAAAGAGTGTCCAAATCAAGCTATTTTAATCTTATTTAAACCTTCCATTCCTTTGGACACATATGCCTTCGAATTATTCTACCGTACAACGCACCTCACCGGATCTCGCTACTCTCTGATCCGTTTCATCTTTTTCTTTCTTCCAGAAACCCGGTCAATATGAGTCAACTCGGTCTCATATTGCAGGAATCTCTGCGTTCTCAGAGAGAATCAAGAACCATTCTCGGTTTATTAACCGAACAAATGGACGCTTTAGATTCAGGAACCACCAGAAGACGTAGTCTCAAAGAACGTTTCAGATTCACCGGTATGGGTTGTTGTGGTGCCACCTGGGTTTTCCGTCCAATTATCCGCCATGAACATCAACAAGCAGAAGCTGAGCAACCACAACAACTACAAGTTCAAGATCAAGTTCCGAACCCGGCGGTTTCGTCTGGTTCAGGAATGAATCTCGCAGCGGCGTTGGCGGCGGAGCGACAAATGAGGGTATCGGAGGAAGAAGCTAGTGGCGGTGGAGGAGAAAGAGCGACACCATGGAGAGTTTCGTTGATGAAACTGTTGGAGGAAACGGAAGGTGAAAATGAGAGTAATGGTGGTGCGGTGGCTGTGGAAGGGAGTGATTCAGTGTGCTGCGTGTGCATGGGAAGAAAGAAAGGTGCAGCGTTCATACCATGTGGACACACCTTTTGCAGAGTGTGTTCGAGGGAACTGTGGTTGAATCGAGGAAATTGTCCCCTTTGTAATCGTTCAATTCTCGAGATTCTCGATATTTTCTGAATTTCATTACCCACTTTCTTGGATCCTTGAATCCTCTTCCATTTTCTTCATGTCATGTTAGTTAGGTGTAATAGTAACACGAGACTTTTAATTTCTTCAATTTGCTGTAGTTTTAATTTTCTGATTAGTAGATTTTTGTCTTTATCTTAGTTCGGTTTTAGTATTGGGGGCAGTGGTGGGGACCTAAGCAATGCAGGAAAGCTTTTTCTAAATAAAGAATAAGATGAAAGAATAACCAAGTTTTTTTTTTTTTTTGAATGAAGAAAATACCAAGTCTTGTTACTTTTAATTATATATATATATTTTGGCCGTTCGAAACTCTAGAAGGGGACCATTTTGACTGTTTTAATTTAGACCAGTGTATTTGATCAAATTTCTTTTTTTTTATCAAATAGTCTAATAACTTAATGTTCATTCTTTAAGCGATTTGAAATTCGAATCATTGTATATTGCAATATCTTTATTAGCCGAGTTAGACGCTAATTGAGACATATTTGATTGCACTCTATTAGTTGCAATTGAGTTGGTAGGTTTTCAAATTATGAGGCGCGGTTGCCTTTAATGAGGTCATGTGAGAACTTTTGAAAGAGAGTTGTGTACATGTGTTTGATTTTATGACGATGACATGTGTGTGTGTTTATAAATCTTAAATCCAACTGTGAAAACTGAAAACTAACTATGGGCTAGAATCTACACCGGCTGGAGCAGGGATGTTGCACAGTGAATAGGAATATGTACGGTACATGATTCCAAACGTGCCCTAATACAAGAGTATGGATGAGGAAAATAACATGAGTACATTTTTTGACAAACAAGTAACATGTTATATGATAGATTTGATAAAAATACACTATAAGAGCGATAGAGATAAGAGTAAATAACATGTTACATTTTATTTTTGACAAGGAAGTAACATGTTTTTTTTTTATTAAGGTAAAATGGAAGTACATGATAGATGTGAAAAAAATATACGCAGAAAAAATTGATATTCTAAATAACATTATTGAATAGATAAAATTTGGTTTACTAAGAAAAAAGTTCCAAAAGAAAAAAGTCCATGCGAAACTCTGACAACATTTCTTTTATGGTTTTACGAGCTGTGCTAAATGGTACAAAAAGGAATGAGAGACACCAAATTTGACTTGGTGAAATCAAACTAATTAAGCATTGACAAAATGGTAAAATAGAACTTTTGGAGTAGAAAATAATTGATGGGCAGGAATGCAATTAGTAAATGACAGCAGTTTATTTCTTAGTTGTGATGAAAAAAAAAATTCCAAACGTCCTTATTCTTATTTATTAACTTTATTAAATCTGCAGCAACTTAATCTAATATTTTCCTTCTAATTTACTTTATTAGGTTAGCAGTAATTTAACCTAATAAATTCATTCTAAAAAAATAAATTGCACCAATTTCATTTCAATCCTCTTGCCTTTTTTTTTACAATATTTTGTAAACTTATTTAATATTAAAAAAATGCACCGCATCAATTTCATTTCTTTTTTGTTGCCTTTTTTTTACAATATTTTGTACACTTATGCTTTTTTTTTCCTTTTTTTTGACAATATTTTGTACACTTATTTAATACTAAAAAAATGCATCGCACCAGTTTCATTCATATCATGTTGCCTTTCTTTTGACAATATTTTGTACACTTATGCCTTTTTCTTTCTTCCTTTTTTTACAATATTTAGTAAACTTATGCCTTTTTTCTTTGACAATGAGGGGAGGGTCATTTTCGGAAGTAATTTTGGTGATCCGGTTTTTGTATCCAGACTATCTCTATCACCTTCAGAGGTCAGGATTCCCTTTAAGTTTCAACGAAGACAATTTCCTTTGACTGTATCATTTGCAATGACAATTAACAAAAATCAAGAGCAGTCGCTTAAACATGTTGGTGTATATCTACCAACATCTGTATTTTCTCACGGACAGTTGTATGTTGTTGTTTCAAGAGTTACATACAGAGAAGGACTAAAAATATTTATCACTAATAAAGATGGTGAAGATATTAATATGACGTCTAACGTTGTATATGAGGAAATATTTCGTAATGTGTGATGAAACTACATGCCAATGTACTAAAAATTTCATATTTCTCTTACCGAATTATTGATAGGATTACCGAATTTTTCTTTATAATATTTTCAGATTTTATACATTTTATAAAATGTTTTATTTTGTCTACTATGGATTATCACCTGTTATTTTTTCGCTGTTACCAATTATATATTGCATTTTATTATTTGTATGTCAATCCCTTAACAATAAACCCGTGCAAAGCACGGGTTAAAATTCTAGTAAGAGATTAGGTCTGCAGCAACTTAACCTAATAATTTCTCTCTAAAATGCCGCATTACGTTAGCAACAATTTAACCTAACAAATACTATATTCTTTTTTTCTTTATAATTCAAAAAAAGAGTGTTTTTTTTTTAATTATAAAGAAAAAAAAGAGAATAATTGCCCCAATACTTATATTGTGATTAAATAAATAAACAGTCTTTAATAGATTATGTTTTCTCTATCAATGACATTAAGGACATATTGAGACGAATTTGATTGCGATATTTGATCTCTAATAATCTAATTTGTGTTTATTAATAGATGCATGTGTATCCCACGGATCAAAGATCATTTATTGATTTCTATCATGGTCGATAGGACTCGTGCGTGCACGGGTTAAAAGTCTAGTTATTCTCAATTATTGTTTATTTTACTATTTTATCAATGTACGGTTAGTTGTATCTGTGGAGTATACTACGACCAAATTTGGTATTTATCCATTTTCGTAAGAATCAGGCATTCAGCATAGCCATTTCCCTTATTAATCTCTTAGGGCCCGTTTGATGGTCAGGATAGGGAGACAGGATATGATACATTAATCATATCCTTTTAAATCTCATGTTTGATGCACCAATGTGATAGGATAAAATAAACCATTTTCTTATCCTATCCTGACTTTCCTTTGTAATTTCTATCCTGAGTATAAGCTGGGTTAGAAATTATCATGATGGATTAGAAGATCATTCCTTATTTATTATCTTGATATTTTGCCGTTTTTAGAATATTGTCATTTTAAAAATAATGGTAGCATGTATTTTTCTATTATAATTAATAACATTTCATTTCTATAATATTTAATTAATTATGAGAGCACTTTTTTTCATTTAATTATAATGATATCATGTTTGTTATCTTGTCCGCGTCAAACACATGATAGGATTAATGTTTATCATGTTCTTATCATATCCTATCTTTATCCAGCTTTATATCATATCCTGTCTCTATCCTATCCTACCATCAAACGGGCCCTTATATTATAAGTAGATTGTTTGCCAATGTATTTTAGTCTTGACATAATCGACTTAGGGCAAATTATATAGCTTTTCTTAACACGTGATTACCTCAACGTTTATTTTGAATTCATTGCCACAATATCCAACAAGAAATGAAGGATTTTTCAGATTTTTTTCTCAATAAAATCAAATTGGTTTGGCTTTCAAGGTGGTCCTAAAAGTATATATATGCCAAAAATTGGAGGGTCAAGTATACAACATTTGGATGATTGCTCAATAGACACATCAAAATTGTTCATTTAACTATAAAAAGTTGATCCGATGAAAACATCTGATCAGAATTTACAACCTAATTAAAAGCGGAATTGAGATGTCTAATACCTTACTTTCTAACATTTGATAAATGTGGGGGTTTCCTCAACAACAAAAATTGATAAATATGGGGGTATATACCATGAGCTCTAACTCCAAGATGTCCTTATCTTTTAAATTGGGCTCCGGTAGTTGATGTTAACAGAATGGGCCAAAAACCAAATGCAAAACATATTATTAGAGAATTTCTTTTTCCACCCGCTGCCTTTCTCGCGCGCCCTCCGTTTTGGTTATTTTAAGTGTATTTGACGTTTTTTAATCATAAAATCTGGAGTGTATTTATACAATTTGGTGCATATTCTATTCATTTTGTTAATATGACATAATTTAAAATTGACAAGCAAACGTATTAATTCAACACAATTTATTATGTGAACACAATTTCATAATACATTTTTTTTTACAACACAATTTCATAATACATTTAAATTAACATCATCATCAGATAAAAATAAAGATAAATAGAATACACCAAATAGTCAAATGCGATTTTTATTTTTGGACTGAGGGAGTTCTAAGTACACTATATTCAACTTTTTATTTATGCCACGGAAAGCAAACTAATAGTTAGTTAATAAGAATAATTTGGTAAAATGACTTTTTTTTGTTTATTCTATTTATTGCATTTGTTCATATGTGTGAGAGAATCTTAAACGACGTTCATTTTTAAAGACGGAGGGAGTAAAAATATGTGTATAGCGGATCATTTAGAATCTATACATAATGTGGGGTTTAATTATGAGTGGTTAAATTTCGCATCGACTATGAATTGATTGAATGTTAGATAAATAAGATATGTGACTTATATACCTAGTTCATAAGATTTTAGATCAAGATATGTTGTATCATTTTCTTGGCAGAGGAGTAGGGTCCTTGTATTGGGATCATTACATCTTTATACAATCAAATAAGTAAAAACTGTAGAGACATTTTAGGAATTATCCTTAAAAAAGGCATCATGGTTTAATTTAATTAGAATCATGTGTAAGAATAAAGTTTGAAGGAATTGACATAACTAGTATCAAAGTGAGAATTTGATTTAATGCATGTGTAAAGAATTATAAGATTTGGTGCATAAAAACCAAACTCTTTGTACTCTACAATATATATGAATTATTTTAGAATGAGATCATTGATCAATTTCCAACCAAGGTCCCATTTCCTACCAAAAACGAATATGACTCAAACCTTAGAGATATCATCATAGTCACATTCTCACTCAAAAAAGATGGTAGGTGGTGCTCCATCAGTCACAATGTGAACACACACAGAAATTGCACAATTGCCTGCTGTCTCTTTAAATTTTGAGATTAGATTTAACTTTTTTTTTTATCTACAAATATTAAAAAAATAGTTTTTAGTATTTATTTGTTACCAAATTTATTCTTTAACCCTTTCAACTCTTCGATTCTTATTTCAAGTTGGACTATCTAATTTCCAAATTCCTCTTATTTTATCTTTTTTGGCTGAGATTAAAACTTTAGCACCCAATTTAGTTTATCTTTATATTCTTTCAAGTGGCTCTACATATATGTGGCCTTATATAACATCCTAATCTATGATTAATTAATTCTAAGATACTTATCAATGATCCCCCATCAAAATTCACATTAAACTTTTTAACCTTATTACACACCTACCTTGATTTGTTACTCATCCATTAGAACTCAGGTTCTTTTCACCTAAACCACTGTTATTTTGTCAAAAGATATTGTTATACATAAATTCCTCAAACCACCTCCAGAGTCACACCATATGTTATTTGTGAGAGAATGAATCAATCGATATTTTTTTATTCATTTTAAAAATGAAACAGTTATAGTTATTCAAAAGGGGTAACTTGTAGGTATGTTTATTTGTACTTAAAAAAAATAAAATCAATGCATGATATGATATGATACTACAATAAATCATGATTATTTAAACTATTAGGTGTTAAAAAAATATTATTCATTTGTAAAACCTCCAAATAAGATATTTTACCGGTTAACTTTCAATTTTCTATTACAACCTAGTACAAATTAGTCCTTTTAAATAATCCCTTAAAAAAAACTAACTTTGTGTTAGATTTTTATGAATTTCATGTCAATATGGGAGCTAGATATCATGAAGAGCACACGAGAAGGCAACATCAGCACAACATTTTCTCTTAATTATTTTTTAAATTAAATAATATATACTTCTTTCCTATGCACTATCCTCGAAGCCAAAGGCCTATAAATTGCACCCAAACAACACTACACTTCACACTCTCATAGCAAATAGTCCTATAGTCACTGCCTATTAGAGTGAGTGAGAGAGAGAGAGAGAGAGAGAGAGAAACAGAAGAAAGGAAGCAAATGGAGAAGTTTCCAGTAGTTGACATGAAGAATCTTAACACCGAAGAGAAGGCATCAACCATGGAGATCATAAAAGATGCTTGTGAAAATTGGGGTTTCTTTGAGGTACTATTTATTTTATGAGATTTCTTTGATATACTCTATAATGCTAAGTTGGCCACATGCATGCCAATTAGTAACTTTTTTAACTATATGTAAATATGCTAGTGATCAGTGGTCATGATAGTTTTCAGGATCGAACCTGAAACCTCCTACGTAAAACTCAATCAATATTTTTTAACTCACTAACCGAACTACCTAGCTAGGCGAGACATACTAATTAGTACTTAACTAATAACTCTCCTTTAATAGACTGATTTCCCCTACATATTCATGTTGTGTCCTTGTGTTTGAAGGCTTTGTTTATTTGTTTCTTATTTGCGGATTTTCCTTATGTTGTTTGATTCAGTTGGTGAACCATGGGATATCCATAGAGTTGATGGACAAAGTTGAGAAGCTGACAAAAGAAAACTACAAGAAGCGTATGGAGCAAAGGTTCAAAGAAATGGTAGCAAGCAAAGGTTTAGAGTTTGCTCAGTCAGAAATCAATGATTTGGATTGGGAAAGCACTTTTTTTTTGCGCCACCTTCCTAACTCTAACATATCAGAGATCCTTGATCTTGATCATGACTACAGGTTACTATTTATTAATTCTCAATATAAATCATGCACACCTCTTATTTTAAATTGCGATTTGAACCTTTATATTGCGGGAAAATGTAGTTGATACAGTCAAAATTACGATATGATGCCGTTGTGGAGATAAAAAAATCCTTATTGTGGTTGCATAATGCAATTTAAAACCATGATCTAAGTATATTTTTTTGTATGTATGGTCACATAAATTTTTTTGTGCTGTTAATTTTAGGAAGACAATGAAGGAATTTGCAGTGGAACTTGAGAAACTGGCTGAGCTACTTCTTGACTTGCTGTGTGAGAATCTTGGGCTAGAGAAAGGGTATTTGAAGAAAGTCTTTCATGGATCCAAGGGACCAAATTTTGGAGCCAAAGTTAGCAATTACCCTCCTTGTCCTAAGCCAGATCTTATCAAAGGACTCAGAGCCCACACAGATGCTGGTGGCATAATTTTACTCTTCCAAGATGACAAGATTGGTGGACTTCAGCTCCTTAAAGATGGTCAATGGATTGATGTCCCACCAATGCGCAATTCCATTGTTATCAACCTTGGTGACCAAATTGAGGTATAGTACTAATCTATGTATGTAATACAATATATATATATATATATATATATATATATATATATATATATATATAGGTTTGAAATTCCATTTGGATTTTGTTATAGAGACCTCAAAATCCGTTATATTTAAGGCTGCAATATAAAACTGTCTGCTAGTTTATCCATCATTAATTTAATTCTTTGTTGTTTATGATAAAAATAGGTGATTACCAATGGTAAATACAAGAGTGTGTTGCACCGTGTAATTGCTCAAACAGATGGGAACAGAATGTCCATAGCCTCGTTTTATAATCCAGGCAATGATGCAGTGATCTCTCCAGCACCAGCCTTGGTGAAGGAACTAGGTGAGACAAACCAAGTTTACCCAAAATTTGTTTTTGATGATTACATGAAACTCTATGCTGGCCTCAAATTCCAAGCCAAAGAGCCAAGATTTGAAGCTATGAAGGCCATGGAATCCAACATTGCCATTGCAGCAGCTACCTAAACATGTGATGAGAAAATTATATTATATGTAAATTAATTTTGTATGTTTATTTGCTAAGGTTTCTGAATGCTTTTGGTCTCTTTGATTGGTATCATCAATGGCGCCTGTGTGCATGTGTAACATAAATAATATATACTTCAAAAATAAAATATTAGCTTGATCTGATAGTTTGTGATGGTCAAGTTAGTGTCATGTTGCTTCACTGTTTTATAAAGTAGAGCCGGATCTTAGCAATGTTATATTATAAAGAACGATGTCATGATTCATCCGACTTGTTATGCTTTGGAATAATCATGTCATGCAATAAGGAGAAAAAATAAATACCTGCCGACTAAAGTTGCTAAGAGAGTTAGTCTAACAATAGTTACTGGAACACACTTAAGTTGTTAATTAATTATTGGGAAATGTTAAGGACTTCAAATAGTAACATTTTATGAAAGTATATGTAATAGAGTGCATTGAAAATTGAAAACTTTAATAATTTTAAAGAATAATTACTTCATTCAGAATGCTTAAAGAGTGTCTTGGGACACTCGTTAACAAGACCCTTAATTATATTATGACTTGATTATTAACTTCTTTGTTTATTTTTTTAAAAGAAAATGTGTTTTCAATCCAAAGATTTGTTTAAGAGAGTTTAAAAACAACAGTCCATGAGTCCTAACTCAATTAGCAAAATGTCAAAATTGTTAGGTTGAACATCATGATCGGGGTTTGAACCCATCACCTCATTACCTTTTGATTGTTTTTTACCAAAAGAAAATTACAATTTGTAACGAAGACTTGTTTAAAAGGTTGAAATTAACAAGAATTTATCACTTTTTCAATCATTAAGTAACATGTTTTTGCAGTCCCATTTACAGGGGTTTATTTTTTGAGACATGCTTGTTTTAGTGTTGTATCCATGCAGGTCAATAATATGCCATTTGTAAAACATTTGACTATTTAACTTCTTGGCTCATTTCAAGTTCTATTACCTTAGCTGTTTGTCCGTGATCTATAAGTTTATCTCATTGCTAATTCGTGTTATTATAAATTTCAAGCTCCCTTATATTAAATAAGAAAAAATAGTACACCTATGTGGCCATGACCCATGACATTGACAGCAACCAAACTAGAATTGTTGATAATATTAAGAATCCCAATTTGGTTAGAAAGCATCATGTTGGCTTTGAGTAGAAAAAAGTAGTTGATTATAGTGGATGATAGAACTATGAACTATTGTTTCACTCTTTGCTCGATTTATGATGAGTAATATCAACTAGTCATAATAATCAATTGGGACCGCGAGGACAATTTCATCAAAGATTCAGGTCAAAACTACTAAAATTAATTAGAAATTCAGTTGGATACGTTGACACAGAACAAAAGAAGAGTACACAAGTCAAGACTAACTACTCAACTGTCTTGTCTTGTGGCACGTTCGTCTTCTTTGACTTGTGTTTTAGTTGATCCCTCACTAGACTCACTATCATACAAACGATAAACAAACTTACAAGGCATTGAAAATTATAAGTTTTAACCATTTCTTTTTATTGTAAGCACAATGATGAGTATCGAATACATTGCTCAATGCGAGTTTGGAGTAACCGTGTTCATTCAGTGCTTGTTTATTATTGTTGTTGTTGTTTTCGTATTTAAAAATCAGATTTTACTACCAAAGGAATTACCGGGTTGAGTCACGATCAGTCACTTTAAGATGTTTCGCGGCACTACCGAAATTTGTGCAAGGTAGACTAACAACCGCGTCGCCTCCAGGATAAAACAGTCCAGATCACTGTTCAATTACGTACTGCACAGTATGTAATTGTTCGAGAATATACACCTCAAAAATATGGGTTGATCGTTCGAACCACTCGTTACGGTATGTAGCCGCTCTTTATCGAAACCAAAGAAAGGAGTAGAAGCAGAAGAAACTCGTTAACACAAGTCGAAGGGAGAAGAGAGGAAAGGCACAGGAATCATCGACTATGAATTTTGATGTGAAAATTAATCAGAAATTCAGTTGGATACGTTGACACAAAACAGAAGAAGAGCACAACTCATGAATTAGTTTATTCCTCTAACTTGCATTTTATTTGATTCCTCACTAGACTCACTATCATGCACAGGGTACTTAAATGGGATAAAAAACATATCAGGCATTGAAAATTAATAAGTGATTGGAGGTAAAATTGTCTTAGTCGTGGTAAACTATTATAATTTTGACAAAAATTACACTTTAGAGGACGCTGTGAAACTCGCAGTCAATTCAAACATTCACCAAGTACTTTTTGCATTTTGTTTATGTTGTAAGCACTCTGATGAGTGTCTAATATCGCTGAACATACAAGGAAAGGAACAGCTAAGAATTTTAACAGATGCAAAAAGAAAAAGTGACAGCCTCGTTGTTTTCTCACTTGGAAACACTAACATGGCACGTAATCTTATGAATATAGGCCGAGACGTGGAAGACATTCACACTGGCCTGTCTAAATCCATTTCACCACACAATAATATTCAATCACATGGCCAAGAATTTTGTCCCATGCATTTTGTGACAACCAATCTTGGTCACTAATGAGATGATTGTCAAAAGATAGAAACCATCCTATCAAGCCTCTTTCAAATTGGATTCAGTGTAATGGAATCCATATACTACTTGCACAGTAATATACAATATTTTTTCAACGTTCTAATTCACTTTTCAGGGCACTCAAAAGAATCTTCTTTGAGCGTGTTGTTTTACACCACCAGCGAAACGGTTTTCAGTATATAATTGTCACTTCAAACACTAACCATGGTCTATGACAGAAACACATTCAACAAGGCATAACTTAACCAATAAAACTTAGGTTATTATAACTTATAAATCAGCAATACATGCAGCATATTGTTAAGACCCAACAAAGCAAATGTCAAGAGTTGAAAAAGTAATATAATCCTCAATAAATTGCAACAGTACAAACTACAAAGAACAACTAGGAGACAAAAATGACTGAGCAACTGAAATTGAGCATCAGAAATTCATAGCTGTAAATAATGTTAAAAAACAATCTCCCTTCATCAGATCACCAAGAACTTCAGAGAAAAAAGAAAAGAAAAAAAGGGCAGGCAGAGAGCTATCTTAGTTAAAGTACCCTAAATTTTCAATTCCAATTTTCAAAAAATTCAAACATTCCTTTTGAGCTCTTGATGCCAAGGATATTCCTTGTCCACGGTCTTCATTGAAAACACGACTGAACAGAAACAAATGAGATTTCATAGCCACACTTCATTTATCTCATACTTGATTGGCCTCCTTGTTGATCTCTAGTTCATCGGTCTTGTTAGAAAGTGGACTCTGGACCTTTTTATCATCACCTTTTGTATCACCGTTTGAGCTATGGTTCTTTAGAACCATCAAAATATCTGCCTCAGAAGCTCCTGCAAGCTTAAAGCGTTCTGTTGCAGCATCCAGGTTTTTCTTCCAACCATCCATTCCTAATTTGCATTCCACTTGGGATTTTTCGAAAAGCATATTGCCCCAAAAAAGATGAATTTGTGATCTCATGACCACTGCTTGCTCAGCAGCTTCTTCAGCAGATATCTCACCCTGACCTCCAACGACAGAAGACTCGCCATCAGTAGCACTTCCCTGTTTCTTTCTTCTTCTCAACAACTCGTCTTTCTTTGTTGCAGTTGGGTCCTTTAGCTCCTTTGCCCTCTGTTCCTCCAACTTCTCCCACATATCAGTCGCAGATTTCATCTTCTCCTCTGCACTGTTAAACAGTTGAAGAGTTTCTGTTGGATCCCATGTTGATAGGTCTATCTTCTTAGCAATTGCAAAAGACCAATGGAGCTTGGCCATTTCAAATTGTTGCTGGCCCAGAGCCAACAGTCCCTCATAGAAATCAGGTTTGATCAAGAGTGCTTCCTCATACTTCTCTCGTGCCAAAGAGTACTTTTCCTTGACCCAGTCATAAGCCACTTGAAGTTGTTCTGCCACTACATCTTTACCAGCAGACTCGTCTAGGGGAATTCGCTTCCTAGCAGCGCACATGTGAACATTACCCCAGTTGAAGAATGCCAATGCTGCCACCTCCTGGAACTTTGAAGCAGCCTTATCAAATAGATCCTGAGCCTCCTCGCTTGTCACTGTTTCTTCAAGTGCCTCTGAACATAGCTCCATCCCAAGCTCATGCAAGTCAATATGAGCATCAGGATCAATACCAACATGTGAGCGGAAAAGCTGAGCAAATTCAAAGAGCCAATCATCCATCTCCACTTCTTTGCATTCATTATCTCCTGTTGCGCCTGGCTTTTCCTTTGAAACATCTTTCTTTGTTATTATCTTATCAACCTCGGTATCAGGAACTTCAGTGACTTCTGTAACTTCGGTAACTTCAGGGACAGAGTCACCAAGGGAAGAATGAGATCCAGTTTCATCTCCCTTCACTTCATTCTCAACAAGTTTTTCTTCCTCTTCTTCCAACAAAGGTGGCTCCTGTTCCGGACTAACTTCAACAATATGTAGTCTCAACACCGAAATAGAATCACTTTTATCTGATTCAAGTTCTTTCAGCAGATTGCTATCGACAAACGACTCTGCCAATCTGAGTTCATCAGTAGATGTTATAGTAACCAAATCACCATCACGATCCTTGTACTTGATCAGAACTGAATTAGAGGAAGGAAATCTTTTGCTTACCACATCTCTCAGTACTCTGAAACTGCAGTTCACCGGCATCTGAGCAAGCCTGATGTCATGATCATAAACAAGCTTCAATGGTCTCCACCGAATAGCAACCTCAGACAAATTCCTATCCTTCTGGCTCTCATTTTTCGAGTTAGATTGCACAGCAGGACCATTATTAAAAGGCTTCAACACAACTTTCGGCATCTGGGTCTTGTGCTCTGGACCATTTTCAGTTGGCAGCAAAACATTTTGAGACTTGTCAACCTTGTTATTAGGAGAAACAACTGACCCAACGGCAGAATTCACCCCCTTCTTCGACGCAGGCCGTGCTGGCAAACACGGACCTAATCCAGCAATAGGAGCACCGCGGACAGCAGAAGCACCTAACGCAGCAGGCGAAGGCCGACTGTGGAGATCCTGTTGTGCTTCCTGACGAGGCCCAAAAGCAGCCCTCAATCTCTGAGCAATATCCAAAGCATCCTTATGATTGGGATCAGAAGCCAATAACAACTGCACATCTTGAACAGCCAATTCATACTTACCAACAGCCTCAAAAGCCCGAGCCCTACGAAGCAAAGCCCGGACAAATTGCGGCTGAACCTGAAGAGCCAAAGTACACTCAGAAATGACAGATTCATAATCTATAGGTTTCATTTGCATCATACAAGCAGCCCTATTGCTGTGAAAAACAGCCCTATCAGGATGTGTTTTGGGCGTGAGTTTCAAAGCATTCTCATAGTTTTCAAGAGCAGCAGCATAATCCTTACTCTGGAATCTTCTATTCCCTTCTTCTTTCATTTCGTGTGCCTTCTTCAAGAAAATTGATGAATCCAATTCAACCCCGCCATTTGGTGTTTGGACAGAAGCTGAATTGTCAACAACAACAGCACCACCCTTCTTTCTTCTACCACCTGATTTCCCCATAATTTTCTAATCCCAAATCTAAATCTAAATCTAAATTAATAGTGAGAAAGTAAAGCAAAAGAGAAAAAATTATCGATCTATGTATCGATGAAGACGAGGTGGGTTTAAGATAATTGTACTTACCGGTGATAAGTGGATGGAAGGAGTAAATAAATGAAATGAAATGGAAAATGGTGTTAGTGTTTAGTACACACACAAGTGCTGTGCTTGTTGGGTTTTGAAGTGAAACCCTAAAAACTTGGATCAGTTTCATATACTTATTAGATGTGGTGGGTCCCTCTTACATTCCCAAATTATCAACCCTCCGATTTGAAGAATCATTGAAACTCGGTGTTCATGTTCCAAATCGGCCATTACGCGCACGAACGCTATACTTAAGCGTTTATTGTAAATGGATTGACGAATAATAAGATACAATATATAATTTGTAACGGTGAAAAAAATATGTTGTAAAGTCATGTCTTTTCATTTGCAAAGCTCTAAATATCAAAATATATGATTTTTATGTTGTGTGTGAAATTTTTACACGGTTTAAGTTTTTTCTTTTTTTAGAGAAACACGTTTAAGGCTTGGTATATATAACCAAGTTTACATGGAAATTAGGATACCGAGTTTGCATGGAAATTAAGGCATTCTGTTTGTAAACGTATTAAATAAGTGTAGAAATTATTGTAAAAAAAGGCAACAGGATAGAAATGAAATAAAAGCATGAAATTGGTTTTAAAAAAATGTACAAAATATTGTAAAAAAAAGGCATGAAATTAATGCGATGAATTTTTCTAGTATTGTGTACAAAATATTATTAAAAAAAAAAAGACAAAGGGATAGGGAAAAAACAAGAGGATGGGAATGAAATTAATGCGATCTATTTTTTTTAGTATTAAATAAGTGTACAAAATATTTCCTTAAATAAGAAAGTGTTCAAAAAAATTATCAAAACAAAAATCTAAAAAAAAAAGAGTATAAAATAGAAGGCATCAAACATGATCACTGATATGCTCATAGTTTATAGTTTGTAGAACAAACGAGCAACATCAAATAAGTGTAGATGAAATTTGTTAGGTTAAATAATGGCAAACCTAATAAAACAAATGAGCGGCGGGAAAAAATTATGTTAAATTGCTGCAGACCTAACAAAATTAATAAATAAGGATTTTATGCAACTCTCGTTGTATATTAAAACATATGTGAATTTTAATCGATCACAGAGAGAGTGTGTTTCAAAATTTATGTTAAAGAATATGTTGTTAACACTCCTTTAATTGTAATGGAGAAAAATGTTGAGGATATTTAAATGGATTTCACCTTCATTTTTTAGTTAATTATGAAACAAATCCTTGCAAATTAAATCGTTCCGATTTGAATTCTTGAAAGTATTTTTCTTTATTTTATCGCTACAGTTTCAAAACACATAATTTGGTCCCTAATCATAATTTTATGTTAAAGTGACATGTTTTTTAGCCGACGTGGCACACCAAACTTGTGTTGACTTGGCTAATTACGTGTTGACTTGTATTTTTTTTTACAAACATGTTGACTCATTTAATCATCATTAATCAATGGTTGATTATTAAGATTTCATTTACTAGGATTTTGGTTCTTAGTTCAACAAAGTTTGGGGGATGTGTTCGAGTATAATTAGTGTCATTGTCGTCCCTCGGCCATCTCAACCAAGCCAAAGACATGTACTTTGAATAAAGGCGTTTAAAATCCGGTCTAGCCCTTTAACTCGTATGTAAGCTTCAGATCGAGTTTGACTCAGACTGAAAAATATCACATACATAAAAGAGGACGTGATATGGATCATGATGAAGAAATGACCAGGTACGGGTTGACCATCGGGTTACCCATTCCGTCCTAAAAGTTTTAGAGTGTGTTGCATAACAAGAGTGTATTGTATAGCGTGATGTAACACGACACGATGAAAATTGTAGGTATCTGGATTTATAATTTACTTATCTGGATTATGATTTACTTTTATTGGTTTTTGAAAGTAAAGAGAGAGTTTTCACACTTGTAAATTGAGGGGTCTTCACTTGTGAACGTTTGCAAAGTGAGGGGTCTTCGCGCAAAAAAAAAACATAAATATGAATGTTCGATATTTACCCATCCTCTGTTGCATGAATGTTTCATCTCCTTGTTATCCATTACAATCACTGTAACATCAACCTGAAATGCATTGTGTCATTTGGCTCTCGACATAACATTCAAGAAACTCTTATAAACTAAAATCAAATGTAACTTCTTCGGGGTAAATCTAGCCCCTTAAAAACCAAAACAAGCATCAGAGTACTCCACAACCAAAAGGAGGTTAATAGAGCACATGGGAAAAATAGCAGCAGAGAAAGGGACTCGTAAATATATTACCTCGATTGATTTCATAATAAGACAAATATAAACGTGGTTGATTTTATAATAGTAAAGAGACGGGTGCAACGCGAGATTACCATGGTTGATTTCACTGCGAGACAAGCACGGACATGGTTGATTTCATAAGTAATTAATGTTATAAAGTTTAGGTAAAAAACCACCTAATGGAGGAGAACGCTGAGAAGCAGGATGCAAAAAGAGATACTGAGAATGCAAAGGAAAAATACATAAAGAAAGATGGGTTTTTCAAAACTGGTGGAATTCAAAAAGTCGAAGTACAACAAAAGGAAGAAGAAGAGAGAACATAAGTGACTAATGCCTTCAGGGATGACACGAGACACACTTAATTCAATGACTACATTTTATTCCTTACAGTCTCGCATATAAATACCATTTTCACTTTTGAAGGTGAGAAAAACACAAGAAGGGGGGTTGAATTGTGTTAACTTTTTCACAACTCTTAAAGAGTAAGAATTTGTTTTCCAGGATCAGAGTCTGAACAAGTTCATGACCTGATGGAAGATCAGAGTCTGTAGCAGCGGAAATAGTAAAGAGATAAAGGAAAGAGAGAACACAAGCAATTATACAGGTTCCTTCCACAAACCGGAAGTAGTCATGTCCCCTTTGCACTTCCAAGGAGAGTTCACTAAAGTGTAATCAACAATTACAAGTTGCTCAAACACACAGTAAGAGACTTCAAATACTCAAGCACACAAGCAAGAGACTTCTTTGCTCAAGGACACGCCCAAGAGACTTCCAATGCTCAAGCACGCAGGCAAGAAACTTTTAACACAATTTACAGAAAATTAAATAGTTTGAACACTTGATAAACAATCAAACGTGTTCCAATTACAAAACAAAGAGACTCTGTTTTCTGAATAACTTATAAATTATAGGATATAAAGTTTGTAAGAATATCCTAAGTAGTTGATGTGTTTTTTTGACTCAGGGAGAATAGCAAATAGCTTGATAAAACGTTCAGAGTCGGTAGTCTATTCTCTAAGTCTTCACTCCCTTTATATACGCGTTGTAAAGAGACGTTGAGACAATCCAGCACATCACAGAGTCATCTAGAAGCTTGATCAAATGTTGTTGATCTGTTGTTTGATATGGTAACCGTCCTTCAATACAGATTTTGAATTTCATTCCTTTTGAGGCGAAATACAGGTAGACACAGCTGCCAATTGTACGAGGTAGTGGAGTAGTGGAAACAGAGTTCGTACAAAGTACTTTGTCCTATTCCGGCATTCTTGTCGTTAAGCATCACATGCTCAAGTTGACTTTGAAGCTAGTCGTTACTCCAAACGAACGTTTCTTCTGCATCGAAATGCCTTTAGAAAATCTTCTAAGCAAATCTTCAATTTGCGGTCTTCAGACTCTCTGTATAACTTCAGACTCTGATGAGCTTTAGACTCTCTTTGTTCTTCAGATTCTTTGAGTCTTCAGAACCTCTCGAAACAGCTTCTGATGATTCTTCAGACTCTCTAGGACTTCAGAATCACAAGCAACAAGTTTCTTAGAGAATTTTGTTCTTCGTTTGTTCTTAGAGAGTGCTTTTTAAGATTAAAATCTTGACTAAAATCATGCACACTTAAACAAATATTAGCATATCCAATTGACAACTTTTAATATCTTGTTATCATCAAAATTAAAAATGGTATTGCTGAACACCCTTGTTCCAACAACTTTATATGTCCCTTATGGGTAAAATTACATGTCAAGTGACAATGATGAAGGGTTCAAATTAAAAGATGAGTTAAGTGGGTCTTCTGTCAACCATGTGAAGGTATTCTTTAGATTATCAATCCAGTTGTGATTATAATTGGATAATTGAATTTACAAACATCGTATCTTGATTATTAGTCCAATTGTGAGAGTTGCTTGTGATTATTGATTTAGTTTTATTTGTGAAGTATATGCTATTAGAGAATATGGGGAAGCAAGACTTCATTACTACAAAGTTATTTAATCAATAGATAGGACAAAAATGACAACATATCAAACGAAGAAGGTTTGGGGTTTCGTTGGCATTGGTGGTGGAAGGTAAGGGGGAGAAGAAAGCGATGAAGCTGTAAGAGAAGAACTAGAGTACGCATAGAAAAGGGGATTAACACATGAGAAGAGTTGGAATGTTTGCAAATATCATTTATTCATATAATTTTCAATTCTCTTTAGTGTGATGATTGTCATTTATTCGTATTATTTTCACATATAAATGTCATTCTCCCTTGATATTTTTCCTATATAGATATATAAATGGGTGGAGAGAGAGTTCAAATGCAAGGGAAGAGTGATTGAATGACTTATTTAAGCGAACCTCATTTAAATAAGTCAAATGACAAAAAAATCCAAGGTTAAAGCGGTACTGTTTTGATTAGGTTGATAATGCAAACACTAGCTAAGACTTGTCCTTTTACCTGTCAAAAGCTTTATTTTAAGCCTGACATGACATTTTTAAAGCCTGATCTGGCCTATTAGCCTGTCTAAAAGCTTAATTTATGTTAAAATTTCAAATAGAGTTTGTTCATCAATTTTTTCCCATCCTATATTTGTAATCGTAACTCATTAGTCATTGGAATTGGAATTGGATTATTTTGGGTTGTGTGTTATATTTTAATTTTTGGTGGTTGATAATTGTTGCGAGTGACTCTTGCCTTGAAGTTCATTTGATATATGAGGGAATTACTAAGATTTGTGTTATCATGTTAACTAGTGCGTCGTGAACATTAGCTAAGTAGTTAAAAATAGAAAGTAAATATAAATTTGACATTGAAAATAACACTTTTAAAATTTCAAAAAGTAAAATACACAATTTACAAAGCAACGTTTCCTTTTATAATTCAATAAATTAGTGTTGTCAGCAATTGTTAGCATCTTTCAAAATTTAATATGAGCAACTTCTAACAATGTGATGTCATTATTTTCTATTGGTGTAAACGTGTGGTCTCGTTTATTTTTTGGGCTAACTTTCATATTTTTAAGGAGTAAATTTTAGTAAGTTGAAGTTTGTTTGAAATATGAGTAAAATATGGCTAATAACCGTCCAATTTAAGAATTAAACACGAGTTATTTCAACCAAGTTTTTCTTAGACGATACTCACTTGGTTACACATGTTCTTATTTTTATAAAGCTAAAAAATATTATCGTTGCTACACCTCATTTTTTCCTGTATATCTTCTTTAAGGATCAATTAAGTCAAATTAATAGTTTTACGATTATGGAGACACAAAAAAGTGGACAATATTGAGTATCGTTTTCTACTAATATGGATACTTTCGGATCATCCGGATGAAAATCCATACAGACAACAATGTGAAAAATATGTTCTCTATATTTTTCGAGTATAGTTCGAAGGGATCAGTTGAGCTAGACGCTTTCTTGTTGATATCAGTCCATGTTATTCAAGAAAGTTTAATTTGACCCATAACATACGAAGAAATCATAGTGCCCATTGATAGACCTAGGCCCCGTTTGGATAAACAACTTATACAGATGCTTATAACATAAGGGCTTATAACATTAGCTCTTATACTTGATAAGCTCTTCATGCTTGGATATATACACTAAAAAGTACTTATATAAATTGAAGTGTTAGGATGTGACATTACATAAACAAATATAGAATTTTTAATTTAACAAAAAGAAAAAGATTGTAAACTTGAATGAGTTTACCATACAATGTATATATATCGGTGTCCAGCTTGTTACCCAAAAAAAAAAAAAGACAAGTTAAGTTTGTTTTTCTTAATCAGTTTCATTTTGTTTTATATAACCAAAAAATAATAAAAATCTTGTTAACGTGTGTTACTTTAACAAGATAAGTATATATCAATTTTGTTACTCGTGCACCGCTAAAGATAAAAAAACATAATAATTAAAATATATGTTTGAAAAAGTGGATCTTGAGAATCGGAGAAGGTCATAAAAATTCATAAGGTCCGTGTTAAGTTGAAAATTTAGGCTTATTAAAATATGGCATAAGCAGCTTATGAAACTATGATAAGCTATTTTTGTTTATTTATCCAAACATCTTTAAGAGAGCTTATAGGAATAGATAAGCTCACATAAGTTCAAAATAAACCAATCCAAACGGGGCTCTACTATAGTTTAGTTTGGCTTATCCTTGATCATGTTATGTTGTTGTGATCAATACTATTATTGTATTTGTTGAAGATTAATTGATTTAATGCCATATTTTTTGGTTTTTTGTGTTGTAAATGATTTTGGATAACGCGAAAACATACTTCCGATTATTGAATCCAAATAGGATAAAACTGCGGAGGGTGGGAAAAGTAGTTATTTTTATTATAGTTCAATGTTGGACAGTAGTTAGGCCCATTAGCGTCGACCCAATTTAGTCCACAAAATACATGGTTTGCCAGGTTAGGTCTAGCATTGGTCTATAAATTGTTCGTATCGCTCAGATTTAACTTCAGCCTCCAACTCCATCACCATCTACATAGCGGCGTGATAGATTTAGGTTTAGGTTTTCAAACTTAGTATTGTTTTTGTTTTGAATAATAAATCAAATGAAACGCCTCAATTTTTTCAAACAGAATGACGAAGAGATCATTAATCTGTCTCTGCCGTCGTTTTAACATTGAGGTATAACAACGCCGAGTCATCGTTTCGATCGTCATTTGTTTCGTTGGCGATACGATTGTTTCTCGTCTACAATTATTTTTTTTCTCAATTTTTACTTGTTTTATTTTTGCTGTGTTTTTAATTAAGAGATTGAACAGAAGCGCATGTGATGTGTAAATCAATATTTCTTCACTTTGAACCGAATGGATATATCCTTGCGGACACTCTTCATTCACTGATGCACTCTTACTTATTTATTTTATTTTTATTATTCAATCTATTAATTTCATTTTGCCAATGATGATATCATACACCAAATACCATCTTTCGGGACCGAATGGCTTTTTGCCTTGTTGATGCAATTCTGCAATTCTGAGGCATTTTATAAGCATTTTAATTTGTTTTCGATTTTTTTTATCACTTCAGATTGTATATTGTATAAAGTTTTATTTTAATTTAAATTTTTGTGACGGGAGATTTTAATCCAAATCTCTATCTTGAAAGGGGGCAAACTTAATTGTGTTTGTATAACTCCAAGTAAACGTTGCATATTGATGTTTATCGACGTTGATGGTTTTCTCTTCTCGGAGAGAGTTCCTCCGTTGGTACTTGTTTCATATTCCATCTCCTTGTAGAGCTGCGTTGCTGCCTTTACTTCTTAGGACGGCCATGAGACACACATTTCTTTTTAATCTTAATGTCTTCTTCAACAAACATAGATATTGCCAGTGATGATATATCATACACAATTTACCATCTTTCGGGACTGAATGGCTTTTATGCCTTGTTGATACTATTCTGCAATTCTGAGGCTTTATCTATGTATTTTATTTTTCCGCTTATTCACAGTGTTTCTTTTTAAATCTTGTGTAGTTTGTCTAGTGTTATTTGCCAAATATGATATCTGGCTGACCAAGTTTGGCCCCTAATCAAGTTAGGGATTTGAATTAAAACCCCGTCACAGCAGATCAAACTCAAATAATGAATAGAAAAGTTAAATTGAATGTCCCAAAGGCAGGTGACTAATACTGTAACCCTGATAAGCATAAGGTCTTTAGTTGGCCAGGTCACGTCTGTTTGTAGAGACGTATATTTTAAGTTTTGTCGTCAATTACCTCTACATTAATAAAAGAGCAAATTGCACTGACTTCCCCTTAGGTTTACTTAAATAACACAAACACCCCATTTAGTTTTCAAAACTCATTTACCTCCCTCCTTTTTAAAGGTGTCAAACTTTAAAAACTTCTATTCCGTTGCGGCACACATTGAAACAAAAACTTTTATTCACCAATGGCTCCTGATTATTCACCAATGGCTCCCAATTATTCACTCTCAAACTATGACAATGAAACAAAATATTGATGTCAATTATTCACCAATGGCTCCCAATTACTCATGAATCATGGTGGATTCAGATTTCAAACCAAAAGTTTATCTCAAGATGTAATGATTCATCTATTGTAGACTCACACATTTATGGAGGACGGGTTGTTAGCCTCAACAAGAATAAAAGTCAGTTTTGTTTATGTGCTTATATTTTGAAAGATATGTTTTGGGGACTAGAGGTGATATTTGTGTCATTTAAAGAAACTTTAGGGGAGGTTAATGTAATTTTCCCTTAATAAAACATCAATTACCTTTGCAAACCCATATATTAGTGACGTTTTGCAAACCCCATTAACTTCAAAAGATTTACTGTAATATGAGATTTTATGTTGTTGATGGTAGAAATTTATTGTAATATGAGATTTTACGTCGTTGATTGTAGTGTGTGTTTGGTTGTGCGGATAGAATTGATGTAAAGTGATTTTATGTTTGGATATAGATACTCCGTGTTAAATATCAAAATGGGTTTTAACGTATGTTTGTGTGTTTGTGTATATATATATATGTGCATCCATTTTTTATTCAATTTTATTAAAATATATATTTTTTGGAAAGGAATTTTAGTGAAATAATAAATATATCATTTTTCATATAATTTTTCTTCAACTTAAATATAATAAATACAAATATAACCTAAATATTATCCACATTTTTATTCAATTTTTCTTTCATTTCTAATTTATATAATCATTTATTAGTGTTGTATTATTAAATATATAAGTAGTTTGTTCATTAGTAAAAAAAAAGTATTTTGTCCAAAACAAATGGGTTTTAATATATATATTTTTTTAATAATGATGGGTTTTAATATTTTGTGTCACAAAGAGGGATATTATTACCGACCCTTTGATTAAAATCAATGGTTTTGATTAAAATGCCACTTATTTAGTCACAAGCACTGTATCTTTCTCGTCCTCCCTGTTTTGTTTCTCATTCTATTATGTTGCCATACCCATTGTTATGGAATATTTACCGTATCATTGCAACATCCACAGTTAAAAAGAATAAAAAACCATTGCAAAGAAGAACCTCAAACCAAAGAATTGCCAATTTTTGAAACCCTTCAATCAAACTTGTAAATTGATAAATTGATGGACTCCATATGTAAGCCACTTGATTAATGGAATAAAGATATGCCTGCTATGCCTTAACATTACTTCATTTTTTGAAGTAAAAAATTGTGGCTTAGAGATTGATTCAGTTTTATTAATATATTTTTTCTCACAATTCTACTTCATGTTAGAGTTTCCTTGAAGACAATTCAATACGGTTTCGTTGTTATGTTTAAAAGACCATTTTTTTTTGTATTTAATTGACATGTTAATTTTCAATTTCATGATAAATACTACTTTCTGTTTCAAGGAACTAGACTTTCATACATATGCAGAATATGAGAACTAAAGAATGAGAAAACAATGTAGAAGCTGTAAGGCTTGAGTAATAAACATACATAGTATATTATATTCCTGTTGGTTTCTGCACCCGTGTATGATTTGCAATTGTTAATGACTGAAGTAACATGAAACAAACTAACCTATTGTAAATTGTGATTGTTAACGTCAGTCTTATGTTGATAATACCACATAATACAAGACATATTTGTGCATATCTTCAATTTCATATATTTTAATCAATTGTTTGCCTTTATTATCTTGAGTCAAGGATAAGAAGAAGAAAAAAAAGTTCGGGAGGCATTTTGCACATAAGTACAAAACTTACAATTGAATTTTTGTTAACGTCAGTGAGTAATTGACGAAACTTACAATTTCGGAGGATAATTGTCTATTTACTCATTGAATAAGAGGTTTAAAAAACTTCCTTGGTACCATCGTCCTTCTATCGTGGAGTATGAGCAAGCTATTCGCCAGACCTTTCAAAAGTATTATTTACTCTGGGGAGGATCTTCATCTCATGTCATTACTATCAAACAAGTCCATCAGATTTTATTATGACCGACCATACACCCCAAATCTTGTTTTTTGGCCACACCGAGAAAATGAAAGGTATTCGCAACCAAAATTGAAAGGTGCTTTCTGGGATATATAATTTGATGTCGCTTGTTTTGATGTTGGAGCCAACTAAGCATTTGAAACTTGCGCAAGAGGTTTTGGACGAGGTTGTTAATTTGGGAAAAGTAATAAACAAAGACAAAAATTCATCAAATAGGCGGCAAAGCTAGGAATAAATTCATGTGGGGGGCAAATAATCCATAATATATTCATAAAAGAAGCATTTTAAGTTGATAAAAAAAAACATTTTAAGTTATTACAAAATATACTAATTTATAAACAAGTGTAAAAATAGATAAAGATGGTATTTATATTTCAAAATATAATATATAATGCATTTTATACCATTTTGGGTGCTTAGTGTTAAATGAGGGATACGAGTTAGAATGAAAGATGATTAAAATTTTAACTTTTATTTTAAAAAAAATATTTATTTAAGGAGGCAATGTAAAATTATATATGACATTTTTAATGTGGGGGGCTCTAGCCCCATTTCACAACACACAGACCCGCCCTCTTGGGAAAGTAGCCCCATTTCACAACACACAAACCCGCCCTCTTGGGAAAGATTATTGAAAGTAGCACCAACTTAAATAATGTAAGAGATAAGTAATAAGTAGTACAAATGACACAATAGGATTTGGTGAACTATCATCAAAACTTTTCTACAAGAACACACTAATTGCAAACTTCACCTTAGACGCTGCCACATAGTAACTGTCCAGGAAATAACTGCAGAAGTAGCGCTGTTGAGTTTTTTTATCAGCTTTCATTGGATACAATAAACCAAAGCAGTCACCATTATTCAATCCACGTTGAAATACAAAAAAAAAAAAGTTACGAAGCAGAACATCGTTAAAAATCCTACTCATCCTGCACTAATTTTCAGTGAAAAAAGATTAAATACTAGGTCATTATACTTCTCTTTATCATGGATATTCCATGGGAGGAAGCACTGGCTTTCTAAATTGCACCCATCATTTCAATTCCTATTTCCTTGAGCATGAAAATATCAGTGGGTTGTGCTTCAAACTGGAAATATCAAACAATTCGATGAACCTTTGGTCCGACACTCTGGCTTTGGCACCTGCAAACCTTTGGTACTCATCAAAAATAGATGATAGACACCATCTCTGCAATCTTCTTATGCAACCCACAAGACAACCAGTGCGGTGCTGTTCATAGTAAAATCAACAAACTATTAGAGATTAATAATTCAAAAGTACTAATAAAAACAAAGATTCAAAGAACAAAGTGCACACCTTTCCTCGTTTACAATGAATCAGCACGGGGTGGTTCCTAACATCTTGAGAAAGAAAAAGACAAAAGACACCAATTTGGTTAATATGTCATGAACAAAATGTGCTATTAAGGTAGTGAAGTTCAAGATTTTGTAATACCGAGCACTACTTTCAAAGCTTCACGAATCTTGTCATTTGGGATGTTGACAAAGGGTTCCTGCCCACATTATGTGTAGTCAGTGTGCAGAACTAAGATTTTTCAGATATCAGTTAAAATATCATATTTATATGTCTTTTGCTTCTCCTCCCTTGCCTGGCAATCCAGGTGGAAGAAGGCAATCTTTGGGGATGGGGGACACTATCGTTCAATGTTGAGGGAGTTCACAGGACATAAAGAATATAAGCCTGTAAAAAAATGACCGGTGATTGCAATAAGTTAAGAGCAAATTCAGCAAAGGAGTCACCATTGTACATTTGCTAAGATTGGTCTACTAGCACTTAAAAAAGACAGTATTTCATCTGCCGTCAATTGCTTGTAGTGGGAATGGTATAAGCTAAGGTAAACAGCTTTTAAATTCATTTATACCATAGCAACTTAAGGCTATATATACATATATGTCCAGCCAGCCCTTTGTTGTCCCTTAAAGCTCCCGTGTTTGGGTTTTGTAGAAGGTCTATTATACATATAATATGGACGTTACTGTTAGTATGTAGGTAAAGAGGGTTATTAGTCTGTGCTGAACATCTTAAATAGGGCAAAACTTCGCCAAAGGCAGTGAACGATATGTAACTTATTATAAAATAGCTCTACGGCAGAGGATAGAGAACACGGGAGTGTAGATTGCATAACCAATAGTAAAGCCGGATGGTTTTTCCAAAGGGTTTTTTTGTAAAAGTGTAAATGACATTCCCTATGACTCCAAACAACCAAAGCAAACTTTACTAACCACAGATATTTTCTTCAGTTCATTATTAATTAGTCTAGTTTGATGTTTTCAAATCAAAGAGCTCACATTCAAAATGGAATTGAGTATAGCGCCCTTGAAACTGAAGAGACACTAGCCCTACTAATATGTAAGACTGTAACAGCAAGCAACAATTTTCTAGGAGCATTGAGCACCATTTCAAATTATGTTTTACCTAAAATATCAAATGTTATTCTATTTAAAAAGCAAGATAACTTCAACTTTCACAAACAGTTTCAATTGAATTGAAACCAAATAGGTACGTCAATCTAAGTAAATGCCAGTGTTTATCACATGATAACTTAAGTCCTTCCGACATTACATACACAAGACATGTTTGAATTGATTTTATTTGAACTTATCTACCGGCATAAGCACTTGTGAAACTGTTTCAGAGATCTTAAATACACAACTTATCACATGTCTATAAGTTGTTTTTAGCTTATTTTCCATAAATTTTTCAGCATAGCTTATGAAAACAGTTTATAACTCTCACATGAAAAGTTGAAATAGCATATACATAATCACTTAACTGATAATCACTTATGATACAAACCTTGCAGCCATCGATACCGAATTGATAAAGCCTAATCCCGTTAGCATTCAAAAACTCCGCAGTAGCTTCAGGATAGGGTTCAGGGCACAAACATCTGTGCAAAAACGAACATGAACACATATCTTCCACTAAACAAAATACAGTATAGAAAGGGGAAATTGAATTCTCACATTACGGAACGAAGACGAAGCGATTTCATGAATCCGAAGTTGGCAGAATCAGGAAAACCGGACCTGAAAATACCGTTATCGACCATAGCGAAGTTCAGCGGCGGCACGAATGCTTCATCGGCGTCGTCGGAGTTACACGGCGGTGAAACGTCGTCGTCGGAGTTACACGGCGGTGAAACGTCGTCAGCGGCGGGTAAGGACACCTGGCCGTTGGAGTTAGAGTTGTCGAGTTTCATGATGAATTTGGCGCCAAAAATGAGAAGAGTGAAAGATGTAAGAGTTAGGGTGAAGAGTGATTCATGGGATCTTGGGTTTGAAGGATCTGTAATAGCTATAGAAGAAGGAACAGTGAGAGAGAAAAAGGTTTGAAGGATCTTTGAGACGTGTAGAGAAAGAATATGCTGAGATTGGAAAAACCCCAAACCAAACCCCTTTCTTTGTTTTTTATCAATCAAAAAAGTATCAAACCCACCCCACTCATGTGTAAAGTTGATTCCTTTTCTAACTTTTACTTTGAATCTTCTTTAATATTCGGATTTTGATGAGTTAGAAATATATCTTGTCCAGGTAGGCTTTGCAACACCTCTAAGGTGTATATCTATTTTACAAGCAAAAATGTTAGTGGTATATTGGTAAAAATTATCAACAAAAAAAGGGTAGGATTGGAGTTAATTATGATTGATCGGAGACTATCTAACATCGAATATAATAAAGATAATTTTTTTTTTTGCACAAGTCTAATATACGACCTATTAATTTGTTTGAAAACGTATTTCATATTATTTTATTAAAAAAATATATATTTCATATTAATATATTTAAACAAATAGTGTGATTTAAGTTTAAATACACTAGATAACTAATATATCAATGATCTTTTTAAGAATCTAATATATCAATGATTTTAAACCTTCTTTTGATATTTAGCATGAATGTTTGAAGAATTTGACTATATATAATATCATATTTTAATTATAGTTTATAATAGAACATTTAAGTGTACAAAAAAATTAATGTATACTAATATGATTAAATTACTGAAAAAGTTAACACATTTCTTATTTAACTCAAAGTACAAAATATAATCTAATAATATTGGTAATAAACAATTCGTATTTACTTAAGTAGATCAACCTGATAGACCTAAGATGCATTTTTATGGCTCGTGACCCAACATTTTTAGCTAAATAGACCACTAAAAAATTCTAAGCATTCACTACTTAAGAACAAAATTGTCTAACCTAACCTGTCGTATGCTAGATAACGTTGTAGGCTCCTATAGACCGATTTGATCTATTCTCACCCTTAGTAGAAAACTCAATCATTTTTTTAAGAGCTAATACCAATTATAATGCCTTACAATTTTTTCGTGGCTCAATTTAATCCAAGATAAAAATAATATCAAATTGGTTCTTGACATTTTTATGCATATGCAAATTAATTCCTTACTCATAATAAGAAAGAGATTGATTTGTATACTATTTGTCTATAGTATGAAAATGTCATCGACTAATTTATATACTATTTTTTGTGAAAGACTAAATTGGTTCACAAGAAAATTACGAAGAACCAAAATGAATCTTCACTTTTTTAATGCATGTTTGAATTTACGACAAATGTTATGGAACTTGTGACACCCTCTTTGCAAAAACACGACGATTGTACATGGGATTGCAAATTGCCAGAGAAGAAAGTTTTGCCTTTTTTTAGCAGAAGAAAGTTTTACCTATATTACTGTATTTTATTTTTTTAGGAATTACCTATATTACCGTTGAAAGTGATTCCAAATTTGTGATTTATAGGCTTATCGAAAGATGTAAGCTTAATGAAAACATCCATTATTTTGGTCCGACAAATCATATATCTTCTAACTTAAAATGACTCATGGTTTTCAAACACACATGTGACTTGATGAAAATAAATACGCAAATTGGCTAGCTAATTATAATATTAATGAGAGTTCATATGAAGTTAGATTTTAGAGGTTCCTCTCATGAAACTCCAAAATTTCCTCTTTGATAACATGTCAAAAGCTTGTCTTTTTAGGAATGATAGTGTAGTCTTGTTTCTCTTGGGCTTTGCCCTTTTGAACAACTAAAACGTTCATTTTTTTTTCCAAATATTTTAAAAATTAAAAAGTTAAAAAATGGAAGAAAAAAAAGAGAGTGCAAAACTGTAGATTATAGCATATCAGGTAGAAAAAAATCCAGTAATTTTGTGTTACATTAAATTAATTAATTAAAAGTCCCACTCAAAAGAAATCAAAATACTATAGTAAAACCTGAATTTTCAATTGAAGTAAACGATGCAAAGCATGATATAAAAATGAGAAACTCGTTCCACTTGGTTGCGTAAAAAGGAACAAAACTGAAATAAACAAACACACTCAACTCAAGATTGCGTCACTATACCGAGACTTGAGATTCATTCCAAAAAGATGAAAACAGTTTCCGATTGGATCCATTCTTCTTCGAATGAGCACATTGAAACGCATCAGCAATGGTTCATCTTAGCCGATTCAGGTTTTTTCTACTTCACTTCACTTCTTCACTTTCTTTCACACACATTGTAAAACCAATTCATCACTTTTTGTTTTCGGTTTTCATTGATTGATTGTAGATGGAGATGGCCGTATCAGTGGAAATGATGCTACCAAGTTCTTTGCTCTCTCCAACTTGTCTCGCCCTCAACTCAAGCAGGTTTATACAAAAAATAATAATAATTCTTCAATTTTTCTTCCTTATTTCAGTTACAATTAACTTATCAAATGTTAATTTACTTGCAAATTGCAATTAAGCTGGCTTAATTGCACTGTTTCACTATTAATTTCCTATTTTCTACATTGTAGGTTTGGGCTATTGCGGATACTAAGAGACAAGGTTTTTTAGGTTTTGAAGAGTTTGTTACTGCAATGCAGGTTCTATAGATTTTGAAATGCTGAGTGTATGTTGAGTTTTGATATGAATGGATGATCTGATATCGAAATCTGACTTTAAAATTGCATGTTTATTGTCATAAACAGCTCATTTCTGTGGGACAGGCGGGGTATGATCTCAACTCAAATATCCTTAAAACGGAAAGTAAGTTCACTGATTAGTGCGTTTTATTGTATGCTCTTGTGGCGGTATTTGTTTGCATAAATTATTGTTAAACAGCAGCTTTAGCAGTGCTATACTGCTTTGACGTAGTGGAATTTGGACAAACCGCTATTGTTCCTCGATACATTGTTTAGTACAAAATGTTGTCAAGTAGCGGCTATAGTGGCACTATAGCAATTTTGCGTAGCGGAATTTTAGCAATCCGCTATCCACGATTGACAACATTGTTTTGAATAGAGGGAGTAAATGTTTAATTTCTTTGATATCAATGTTATACATCTATATTTCAAGGAATATTGAAACAGCCAACATACCTAAGGAATACTGAAAATATCATCTGGTCTTGATAATTGCCTAAATGGGTAACCTCGTAAATTTCATGAACCACCTAAAGAGAGAGTATTGGTCTCAATTTGCACAATGATGCTCCATGTATATAATGTATTATCTGTTGAATTAAAAGAGACTGAATTTCCCTTCAGTCTAACTTCAATTTTCTATTGCTCTTCGTATTTGTGCTATTTATTCGTTTTAATTTAATTGTCCCATTTCTATTAATTTCAGTTGACAACGAAAAGATCAAACTTCCAGTCATGGAAGGAATTGACGCATTAGTAGCTGTAAGTGGTGCTTTATATATCACTGTACTTTATCAATTAAACTGTACTATTTTTGTTGATTCCTTTTCTTATTGGTTTGTTTTCTGTTTGTTTTATTAGAATGCAGGGAGTTCAACAATAAATGCCCAACCTGATGTATTTGGTAAGACATGTAATTTTTTTATTTCTTTATTAATGACATGGTATTCTTTAAATTAATATTGATTAAATTATTTAATTGATAATACTTAGGTACTGGTCAGCCTCGGCCTTTTCCACCAGTTGCTTCAAAATCTGTAAAGAAGGTGAGCGCTCCAAATTTGTGCCCATTTTGACAATGAAGTTTTTCCTATGAAAGCAAATAAAAAATGTAAATTAAAGAAAGGCTGCCTTGCTTTTATAGTTGAGCAACCAATCTGCAAAAATGCGTACCAGTTTGTATTTCTAATGGACTAATGGTAGCTAATTTTCCGATGCTGTAATGAAAGGCATTGGCTTTCTTGCTTACATTCTTTGCATCATGAATCAGATGATGTACGCAAGGCAATATTGAAGCGATGTAATTACTATGTAAAAACATTCTGGAATGTGCATTTGTTATATTGTTTCTTTTCAAGCTCTACTATGTATGTCTTTACTTTATTTCAATATTCTGTGTTTATTCTAATACAGTAGTTTCTTTTTTTTAGTTACCTCTCAGTGCAGTGACATCAATAATAGATGGGTTGAAGAAATTGTATGTGGAGCGGTTAAAACCATTGGAGGTCACTTATCGATTCAATGATTTTGTATCTCCATTATTGGTAAGTGATGTTCGCATTCAACATATAAATAAAATATGCTAATTTCTGTACACTTTATATGTGAACAAGGTAGTATCATGATTCATGGCATATTAATTATTCATGTCATTATGACTAACAAGTTAGGTTTGTCCCTTTCAGACCGACAGTGATTTTGATGCTAAACCAATGGTCATGCTTCTTGGTCAATATTCCACAGGCAAGACAACATTTATAAAACATTTACTAAGATGTGAATATCCAGGTTAGTTATGTTGTGGTTGTTTTAGCAACTGCATTTTATAAATTCCTTCATGTGTATATCTTGATGATAGAGGGGTATAAATTCCTTTATTAATCTTGTATTGCCTCACTCTTGACACAGGGGCACATATTGGACCAGAGCCTACGACTGACAAATTTGTTGCTGTCATGGTACTATAATCTTCTTTTCTTTTTCCTTGTATTTCCTTTAGATGTTAATCAAATCTAAACAAAATTCTTCCTTTTGGGGCGTCAGAGATCATTCTGTAATTGTGAATTTGTTCCACACTGTTCACCAAGGTTCAAAGCTCAATTATCTTTTTTTATTTGTAGTCTGGAACTGATGAGAGGAGCATTCCTGGAAATACTGTAGCCGTCGATGCTAGCATGCCTTTTAGTGGCCTGACAACTTTTGGTAGTTCGTTTTTGTCAAAGTTTCAATGCTCTCAAATGCCACATCCAGTGAGTTTTTTTATATCTTTCCAATTCCACTTCTGCTCTGTTGGCAATTTCGCTCTTGAACTTGAAACAATATTTTCTTTCAGCTGCTAGATGAAATAACATTTGTGGACACCCCTGGTGTCCTCTCTGGAGAAAAACAAAGGACTCAACGAAGTTATGATTTCACTGGTGTTATATCTTGGTTTGCTGCAAAGTGTGATTTGATTCTTCTTCTATTTGATCCTCACAAACTCGACATCAGCGATGAATTTAAACGAGTGATTTACTCTCTACGCGGTCATGATGACAAAATACGCGTTGTGTTGAATAAGGCTGACCAAATTGATACTCAACAAGTAAGACAGTATCAACAACTTAATTTATACTGACCTAAATATTTCCGACAACTTGTTTTTCTAATTTTGGCTTTACTTATGTGCCCCATATTGTAATACTGCAGCTCATGAGAGTTTATGGAGCACTGATGTGGTCTTTGGGAAAAGTGCTGAATACTCCAGAAGTTGTACGTGTATATATTGGGTAAGTTAGTTGTCTTTGAAATACATATAACGATTCATTAATTTTGTTGTTCACTACTCATTTAAGCTAATGCTGTCCTGTTGCAATTGAACATCATAAGATCTTTATGCTTTCATAATTTTGGTGAAAAGGCTTGGTTGTTGTCGTAGTTTTGGTGAAAAGAGTTATCTTTGTTATCTTCTCTTAGCAATTTTGCAGGTGAATTCACGTTTAAATGTGTAGTGTCTGCCTGTGCTTCACATTGTTTTCGCATTACGTTACTGGAATCGTTCTCCAGTTAATTCGACATTCTTCAGCTGATAGTTTGTACTACTTTTCTTGACTTTTCAGCTCATTCAACGATAAGCCTATAAATGAAGGCTTTGTTGGCCCATTAGGACAGGAACTTTTTGAAAAGGAACAAAATGATCTCCTTTCAGATTTGGTAGATATTCCAAGAAAGGCGTGTGACGGTCGGGTACAGTCTATTTTCATATTATTTTTAGACCTGGTCATACAAATGAGTAATAATATATGAACATAGTAGATTGCTGCAAGCTTATACTCCTTTATTTGTTTGTATTTTCATTTTCGGCTCTAAAATATGTTGTCATTGGAATGGGGCAGATCAATGAATTTGTTAAACGTGCCAGATCTGCTAAAATTCATGCTTATATAATTAGTCATCTTAAGATGGAGATGCCTGCAATGATGGGCAAAGCTAAGGTGCAACAGAAGCTTATAGATAATCTTGAAGATGAATTTAAAAAGGTAACCTCCTTCCATTTTTGTTTCCTTATTTTGCCTAGTTTCTTCGTTGCATATTATTTACTATCATCTTGCAAAACAGGTTCAGAGGGAGTTTCATCTGCCTGCTGGTGATTTTCCTAATATTGATCACTTCAGAGAGGTTTTGAGTAGTTATAGCATCGACAAGTTTGATAAATTGAAGCCTAAAATGATTCAAGCTGTAGATGACATGCTTGGTTATGAAATACCAGAGCTCTTAAAGAAATTTAGAAATCCTTATGATTAGGATGAAAACATTTGAGCTTGTTGTTCATAAATTGAAGGTGCACCATGTGAAGCCTAAAATGATTCAAGCTGAAGATGACATGGTTGGTTATGAAATACCAGAGCCGTTAATGAAATTTAGAAATTCTTATGATTAAGCTGGAAACGTTTAAGCTTGTTGTTGATTTTGTCGCGAGTGTTTCTGACTGAGATTTTGATGTTCAGTTTTCCGAAGAAATGAAAATATTGTGTCTTGAATGTCTGATGTCTACAACCTTTACAGTCCAGTTCATGACATAATGTTATAACTTATAGATAGTGTCTGGTTTAGACAATTGCTGCCCTATTTATTTTGTTTGCGTTAATTATATATGAAGGTGCACCATGTGAAGGTGCTCACTATCCCCCATTTACCATTTTGTAAGATAATGAAATGCTTGTGTTTCTCATTGATCTGAATAGAATATATACAACTATTGTGTACCATCTGGTCAACTTACTAATAATGATACAACCTATTTACAGGGAACTAATAATAGCCAATAATGACCGAATATTCTATTCTATTCATTTTATTAAATATAATATCCTATCAGACCCCCGCAGTCGAAGCGGGAGGTTCACGGACGCTGAGACTGGTCCGAAAGTCATCAAAGAGAATGCGAGGGAGCCCTTTGGTGAAGATGTCTGCAATCTGATGTCGAGAGGGAACATGGAGAACGCGTGCCTGACCACGAGCTACTTTTTCCCGTACAAAGTGTATGTCCATTTCGATATGCTTGGTACGTTGATGCTGCACAGGGTTGCCAGATAGGTAGATGGCACTAACATTGTCACAATACACCAAAGTAGCCTGAGGAATAGGAAAGTGAAGCTCCAGCAAGAGATTACGAAGCCAACATGACTCAGATACAACATTAGCAACACCTCTATATTCTGCTTCAGCACTAGACCGAGAGAGAGTGGGTTGTCTTTTGGAGGACCAAGAAATGAGGTTGTCATCGAGAAAAACACAATATCCAGATGTGGAACGCCGGGTGTCAGGACATCCACCCCAATCGGCGTCAGTGTAGGAAAGGAGTTTGGTGATGGGTGATGGTGATAAATGTAGTCCAAAATGTACGGTACCCTGAACATAACGCAGAATGCGCTTTAGAGCAAGCATCTGTTCTGTACTGGGTGCATGCATGTGAAGACAAACTTGTTGAACTGCGTAAGAGATGTCGGGTCTAGTGAAAGTGAGGTATTGTAAAGCTCCTGCAAGACTGCGATAGAGAGAGGGATCCTCATAAGGTGTGCCTGATGAAGTGCTGAGTTTTTGTTTAGTGTCAACAGGGGTGGCAGATGATTTGCAAGATGTCATCCCAGCACGGTCAATGATTTCAGAGGCATAGGTGCTTTGGCTTAGAAAGAGGCCACCAGGATGACGAGTGACGACAATACCCAAAAAATAGCTCAGAGGACCCAAATCCTTCATTGCAAACTCAGATGCCAAGAGAGACATAATGGATTGGCGAAGGGCATGAGTATAAGTAATAAGGATGATGTCGTCCACATAGAGCAGAATGTAGGCCATGTCGGATTGTTGTCGGTATATGAAGAGGGAATGGTCTGATGTGCTATGTCGAAAACCAATGGTAGTTACATAGTCAGCAAAGCGTTGGTACCATGCTCGAGGCGCTTGCTTGAGACCATAAAGGGACTTCTTCAAACGACAGACGTAATCCGGATGACGAGAATCACGAAAACCCAATGGTTGATGCATGTGGACAGTTTCGTGAAGATCACCATGCAGAAAAGCATTCTGAACATCCAGCTGATGAATGGGCCATGAGTGAGAGAGAGCAATGGTGAGTACTATTCGAATGGTAGCGGGTTTTACAACTGGGCTGAAGGTCTCATCACAATCCACACCTGCAACCTGTGACCTGCCATCACAAACAAGGCGAGCCTTATAGCGCTCAAAGGACCCATCAAAATTTTTCTTATGTTTAAAAATCCACATACATCGAATAAGATTAGCATCACTAGGGCGAGGAACTAAATCCCACGTCTTATTTCTAATAAGTGCATTAAACTCAGATAGCATCGCGGATTTCCAATTCGGGTCTGATAAGGCTAGTTTGTGATTTTTAGGTATGGGAGAGATGGTGTGGTCTAAGTGTGAAAGGGATAAGTTAAACATTTTGCGGGGTTTAGTAATTCCTTTCATGCTACGGGTGATGATTGTGCGGGTAGGTGGTGGAGAATGTGGTTGAATTGGTGAGATTAAAGTAGGGGAAACTGTAGTAGGTGAATTTAGTGGAGTGGGGTCGATTGGTTGGGTCATTGTGGTTGCGGGTGGTGGTTGGTTAGGAGTATCCGGTGGCGGTTGTTGAGTTTGCCACTGTTGTATGAGGTAGGGGTGTAGGTCGTTGTCTAGAAAATGATAGGAGTGAGGTGAAGGGTAGTGTACTTTGGTGAAGGGAAATTGAGTTTCATCAAAGATAACATGCCTCGAAATTATTAACTTTCTGTTAGACAAATCAAAACACTTGTAACCTCTATGATTAGGGGGATAACCTAAGAAGACACACGGAGTAGAACGGGGTTGTAATTTATGAATGGTAGGTGACGGGAATAGTGGATAACACAGACAACCAAAGACTCGTAAATGTGTGTAGCTGGGATCACGGTGGTAAAGAAGTTGCGTTGGTGATTGATTTTGAAGTGTTTTACATGGAAGAATATTTAACAGATAAGTTGCCATGTGAAGTGCATGATGCCAAAATTTTGGGGGAACAGAAGAGTGAGCTAGCATAGTGCGAATCATATTATTAATGGTTCTTATTTTTCGTTCTGCTTTCCCATTTTGAGAGGATGTGTGAGGGCAAGAGAAGCAAAAAATAAGGCCATTAGTAGTACAATATTGATGAAATAACTCATTATTATATTCACCGCCATTGTCACATTGGAACGTTTTTACATTTTGCAGAAATTGAGTGTGAATAAGAGCTGTAAGTGACTTGAATGTTTCAAAAACCTGAGATTTTCTACTAATAGGAAAGGTCCGCAAGAAATTTGTGAAGTCGTCTAAAAATAAAACATAATATTTATGGCCAGCATAACTTAAAACAGGAGAGGTCCACAAGTCACTATGTAAAATATCAAAAGGCATAAGAGTAGCAGTTTGAGAATTAAAAAATGGCATTTTAACTTGTTTGCCCAAAACACACGAATCACAGATTACAAAGTTGTTGAAAGGTTCACAACATATGAATTTATTATTGCGAAGGGAATTTAAAACAGACACGCCAGGATGACCAAGACGATTGTGCCATATGCTGGACGTAAGACCGACAAAATTGTTGGGAGGAGTGACTGGATATAGGTCGCCACGACTATTACATCTCAGAAGAGGGATCCCCGTCTGAAAATCAGAGACAGTAAAACCAAAAGGGTCAAAAGAAACAAATACATTGTTGTCAGTGGTGAGTTGTCTTACAAAAATTAAATTTTTAATAATTTTCGGAGCATGTAGGACATGGTTTAAGTGAATGGGTTGGTTAGAGGTTGTGATTTGTGTGTGTCCGGTGCCGTGAATTGGAATTCCATGGTTTAAGATAATGAAATGCTTGTGTTTCTCATTGATCTGAATAGAATATATACAACTATTGTGTACCATCTGATCAACTTACTAATTATGATACAACCTATTTACAGGGAACTAATAATAGCCAATAATGACCGAATATTCTATTCTATTCATTTTATCAAATATAATATTCTATCACATTTCTAGTGCCCTTGTGTGCGGGAGTGGGACGATAAAGGTCCCCTTATATACTTGCTTTACAGTATATCTAGACTAGACACATTTTTATGTAGCATATTTTGTTTATTGGCTGCAGCATTTTTGTTTTATTACAAGCGTTTGAGTCGTAGCTTTTGTGATGTTTTGATGTGAAGACATTCGTTCACGTTTTGGTTCCCTGCATTGTCTATATCAAGTCTTTAAGTTCTGTTTTCTGCTGTCTTTGAGTTTATAGGGTTCTATTAAAAATTTAGAACTAGGAGGACTTTTTTCATCAATAGAATGGAATGCAAGTAACTTCATATATTAGTGAAACTTTCAATTGAGTTGTTGTCAATTTTAGAAGCAAATCAACTGATATAAATTACATGATATATGAGTCTGGTGGACAAAGCAATGTGAAAATGAAAGAGTGATTTGTATGTTCCTTTCTTTACTAGTTTCCGGCAAAAAAACCGTAAAATATGTTGTAATAATTAAAAAATATGAACTGAGACCTATGTGTTGTCTAGATCGGCCTAAATTGTACTTACTCACAACTGGTAACCACAAATGAAAAATATTTAAATACCAAAAAAAAAAAAAAAAAAAAAATTTAATCAAATTATTTTTCATCATTTATTTATTTTCATTTGGGTTGACTAGAGCTCATGGAGATTGGAAGTAGCCCTTTTCTCCTTATCTTTATACTAAGGAAATTTTTCTTAATAGATTTATCTGAAATAGAATAACAGTGGACCCAGATTTGTAATGCTTGTTTTTTTAGGAATGATTTTTTTAATAAAAAACAGTAAATAGTACAATAATTATTATATAATTAATTTTCAATCTGAAATAGAAAAACAGTAAATTTGTAACAAAAAAAAAAGAAAGTAAATAGTACAAAAATTATTACATATGATTAATTACTTTTTTTGGATCAAGAATTATACAAGTCAGCGTGATCTAATTTTATATAGAATTTATTTCTCAAAAATTGAAATTAATTTTTCTCCATAAATAGCACACGTCAGCGTGATCTAATAATTAATTACTCCATAATGATATGTCTAAAAATAATTGTTATAACATGATTGTGTCTTTGTAAAAAGCACAAGTGTAATCTAGTTCCTTGTTTTACTCAGTGTCAGGGACAACCGAACCTAATCGTTAACCGTGTGTCTGTGTCGGATTGAAAGGTAGAAAATGGAAATTCCAAAGAGATTCAAAGGAAAGGTTGCGATCGTGACTGCTTCAACACAGGGAATTGGTTTTACCATTGCTGAGAGACTTGGTTTGGAAGGTGCTTCTGTTGTTATCTCTTCTCGCAGACAGGTATTCTTCCTTTTCTTATTTGATTCATTCATATTTGTCTCAGAGAAAAGTTATGAAAATTATTATATGAGAATTGGTTAGAGAAAAGTTAATTGTTCGAACAAATTATTCATCTATTAATATCCGAATTGATCAATAATCGTTTTTTATTTTTATTTTGATTGAGTTGAATTGCTGCAGAAAAATGTTGATGTAGCTGCTGAAAAATTGAGGGCCAAAGGAATTGATGTATTTGCAGTTGTTTGCCATGTCTCAAATGCTCTACAAAGGAAGGATTTGATTGACAAAACTGTCCAGGTGTGAAATCATCTTTTCTTGTGAATGTGATCTTGTCCAATTTAAATACAAAATACTTGTGTTGATTTTATCTTTGCATTCAGTTCCCTATCATTATTATTAATAGCGGTAACACTAATGACCATTTTACAGCTATACTGTATGAGATTTGATCCCCTCTCGAGGTTACTGAGTCAAGTTCTTACCACTGAGCTGACACCAAATGAGCTATATATATATATATATATCAATCATATTTTGTACAGGCCGAGGATATGTTTTGTTATTATCATCTTGGCTTTGGTGTTTTCAGCGCATTAGTTTATTAATCTTTCATAGTATAGTCTGTCTTTCTCACTATTTGAATGTGGTTCTTATGTGGTAGATTTTTTTTGGCTTGTTACAGAAGTATGGAAAGATAGATGTTGTTGTGTCTAATGCTGCTGCAAATCCTTCTGTTGATTCCATTCTGCAAACCCAAGATTCGGTCCTTGACAAGTTATGGGAGATAAATGTCAAAGCCACTATACTTCTTCTAAAGGTAATTAAGCTGTGAAAATGGGTTTAACAAATAAAAGAAATAATCCAATATCTATATGTTTCAGTGTTTTCCCTTTCTTTCCATCTTTGTCTAGTGTGTTGACGTCGTAAAATGGTATTTGATAATTATACACAGGATGCAGCTCCATACTTACCCAAGGGTTCTTCTGTTGTTATCATTTCATCGATCGCTGGTTATCACCCACCAGCTAGTATGGCTATGTATGGAGTGACCAAAACAGCCCTTCTTGGACTTACCAAAGTCGGTACTTGCCTTCCAAACATTCCTTCAAAGAACCAAATGAATTGCTACTGTTTTTTGTTTGTTAAATCTGATAGTTATTATGTAAATATGATGTGTAGGCCCTGGCTGCTGAGATGGCCCCTAAAACTCGTGTAAACTGTGTTGCTCCTGGTTTTGTACCAACTAATTTTGCTTCATTCATCACCAGTAATTCTGCTATGGTAGGTCTCTTTTTTGAGCAAATAGGGTTTTCCTCTTTCCTCGAATCTCCTTCTGAGTTGTGTATTATTTGCTATATAGCACCATCGACACTTTAGATTGAAAGCACGTCTCTGTGTCTGATACATGTCATTGTTCGAGACAGTCAAATATATGATTACATACAACCACTTTCATTTTTTCAAATCATTATTGGTGTCTATGTGTTGGTGTCAATGTTGTGTCCAGTATCGGTGCTTCATATATCATTTGTGTCTGAATGGATTTTGTGGCATATTATTGTAGAGAGAAGAGCTTGAAGCAAAGACGTTACTTGGAAGGCTTGGTACAACCGAAGACATGGGTGCTGCTACAGCTTTTTTGGCATCTGATGATGCGTCATATATAACAGGAGAAACTATAGTAGTTTCCGGCGGAATGCCATCGAGACTGTAGCTTCCGTTTTCATCTTCTAGTATGCTTCTGTTACGGGTCTAGTCCAAAATGTAATGGTGAAATTGGTATATTTAGCATCCTTTTCATTTCTTTATAATACTGTAAGAATAATAGCATTGAGCTGGCTTTCGCTTTAGTTATGAAATGATAGGGGATGTTGCTTTTTAAGGGGGGAAAAGAATAATTGTCAAATGTTTACTTTCATTTACTTTAAATAATGAATGAATAATCTGAAAAACATACACAAGTTTCGTGTTAAAACATGTTCGTTCTGTTATGACTTCGTTTATTTTCTGTTGGTCATATTGTTCTGTGTTGCATTTATCCATTATAATTTTTCCATAGTTCCTACTTTTATATGGTTGAAAATTCTATGTCCTGCATTGACTAGAAATAATGACTAGTTAGAGTTTATGAAGTTTGCGCAGCCATTATCTTATGGAAGTGAGTTAGATACTTAGATTGTAATCTTCACCTTACAATTCTATCTTGTTGAAGTTATACTCAAAATCTAAGAATATTCTTGAAATTTTATCCCTTTCTTTCCTGTTTTATCCCTTCATTACACCCTACTTCCAGCCAGGGTAATACAAATAGTTGTGTTGTGCGGTTTAGATTCAATCTTCTTTTGTTGCCTATGTGAATTTATGATACTCTGTTTGTGTTAGGAAGAGCCCTGTCAATTGTAATTTAGTTGTTTGATCAAAATGATTCAGAGAATTGCAAAATGTTGATCAGGCTTGTCCCTCTGTTCCATTATCAAATGTATTTATGACATTATTCACTTAGTTTCAAATGTATCCTTCAGATTTTCAACTTCATTAATCATTAGTTCTGCAAATACTAACTGAAGGATGAATCTGATTAACAATTTTCAATATAAGGGACTATTTTATGATATTCACAATGTAGTTAATACAGTTATACAATTTCGTATATAAAATTGAATATTTACTCTCTTTTATACAAAGTGGGCAAGGGCCACTACAAAAAGATAACAGATTACTACATACTATGTGAACAGAAAACTAGAATCACACATGCAACTTTTGGTTGATGCTATATATGTGTGTGTATTGTGAACATATTGGACAATAAGTGTTAGCATTACAAATTATTGATAAAAAAAAAAGCATTGAAAAAGCCCACCATGTATATGTGTGCATATGTATATATTTTTTCCACCCGAAACTCACAAACACAACTGCGATATTTCAGATGAAGATACATAACCTAATAATATAGGTATTGTCAGTTGAGCTAAAACTTTGTGACGTATATGTGTGTGTGTGTGTATATATATATAATTATTATATAAAATAGATAAAAAAAATATATATAATTATTAAATAACTTTTAACTTCAACTTGAGCAGGCCCATCATTTGAGGTGATGGGAACAATCTGATTGTAATGGATCATTTGGAGGCTGAAAGATAGGGTATGGTACGGGTACTATGTTCCCTTCATTTTTTATCTTTATACGTTTAGTTATTGACCAAAAAATAAAATCTTTATACGTTTAGTGTTCCCACTTTTTTGTTGTTGACATATAGATATAGTGTTCCACACTTCTAATCATTTATCAAAAAATAGCCATTAATCAGATTCCAAACCTTTTATTTTTATTATTCAAAGGCGTGATTCCAAGCTTGGAATTTCTTCTTTGTAAAATTTCAACTCAATGCTTAAATTGGAGTATAATTATATGATCCGCAACTGAAGTGCTTAAAGAACATTTGTCAAAACAAAAAGTTCTTATAGAACATAAATTGCCTCGATCAAATTGTATGTTATCTTAGTTAGTGCTCAATTTTTCACCAATAGATGGAATAAAGTAACCTCACAAAAATGTCTGCCAATACTATATATGTCCTCACCTTATGTACCTGTCAGTACCTCACCAAAGAGAAGCTAGATTTTTTCAGCACAAGGAAAGACAATAACTGGCCCTTGAATCAAATTGTCATTGATATGACACTTATCTTGTAATTTCTTTATCGAATAAACAGTAATCTTTAAATGTGTGAGACACTGCCACGATAGTTTTTGAATAAATCAAAATTGAAAAAAAAAATATATACTTAAAAGTGTGTTTAATTTGTCGTTATGATCCTCGAGTATGTATTCGTTAAGCTTATTAATAAAAAAAGACATTTTTAATTTGAATATGTAGTTAGAAACTATAAATAGTGCGAGGACCTTATGACTATTTACTCTTATCTTTTAATTGCGTTACGTACCACATGAATTCTAGGACTTTTTTGGTCCCAACGATGTGGTGCTTGCTACAGTTAATAGATGGGATATGGTACATATCCCAAATTTGTAGAAAAGTGCAAATTGTTGGAGGAGCTGAATGCAAAGCTCAAATCTAGAAAGCTTTGCACTGTGGCCACTACTTAACATTGATTATGATTATGATTATGATTATGATGCATGCAAGAAAAGAAAAGAAACCTAAACAGAACAGAAGCAAGGAAGGTAGCTCAATTAAATACACCAAAAACACCTTTTTCTCTCTATGGCTAATATGATAAGTTTACTTTTGAACCAAAGCACTCACGAGTCACCCCTGAAACTTTTTCCTTTCAATTCATCTTTATGCTGCTAAACAACCTAATCCTTCTCATCCATCTTATTACAAAAAACCGTGAAAACTCTTTCTTCTTCTTTTTCTTCTTCCTCTTCCACATATTTTCATGAAACTTCCCTTCATTTTGTTTCTATTTTCTTTATACAATGAAATTTCATCACCCTTTTACGTTCCTTTTTGTCTCTCTAGTTGTTATGTGCTGTAACAGTTTTTATCTTTCACAACTATGATGAACCAAGTGTCATAAATTGCATGACATGGTTCGATAATAACTAAATGAATCATTTTGATACATGCTTTTCAATTTTCATCGTTGGAGCCTATGTTTCGAAATCGGTTTATGCACTTCCTGAAGTCTATTCACACATTCAGAAGAAAAATTCCTTTTGACAGTCTGTACTTTTGATCAAATAAGCCTCAACCATAACATACAACAATAAACCATTTTCCAAAGGCATGAATTTTGCTAGAGTTTCAATGGCAGGTTCATGTTTCACCAAACTTCGTCTCCGAAGGTCTAAGAGTAATAAACCTTTACCAGAGCCTTCTCCTTCATCTTCTAAGACGCGGTTGAATCCTGATGCAGACAACATGGAAAGAAAAAGATTTGATAGTTTAGAATCATGGTCCATGATATTGGACTCTGAGAATGTCGAAACGTGGGAAGCTTCAAAGGAAGATCAGGAAGAATGGACTGCTGATCTTTCTCAGCTTTTCATAGGTAACAAGTTTGCGTCCGGTGCTCACAGTCGAATTTACCGTGGAATTTACAAGCAGAGAGCTGTTGCTGTTAAAATGGTGAGGATTCCTACTCAGAATGAGGAGAGAAGAACATTGCTAGAACAGCAATTCAAATCTGAAGTTGCTTTACTCTCACGTCTCTTTCATCCTAACATAGTGCAGGTAATTAATTAACTATTTTATCTTAGAAAGATTTAATTAATTAATTCTTATGTCCACTTTTTGTCCTAATAGTCTTTTTTGTTTTATTTTTCTTGTGTTGGTTTGGATTTTAAAGAAATGATATTTTGACACCAAATACGACATCTTTTGGTTTTCATGTGTATTTTTGAAATTCACGTAAGTTATAAGAGATAAAAAGTAACAAAAGATAGAGGTAAACATATATTAATTCTTTATTATTTTAGATATTGCCAACTCTTATTTTATTATTTTAAAAGACTAACAACCACTTACCACTTTAGTGGAGGAAAATTTAATACCAACTTGATGTCAAATTTCTTTACTTTTGTGTCATGTTTTTACTGATGCAACATGTGTGGCAGTATTATGTTACATCACTAACTTATGTCTATATTTGATCATATTCATGAATCTAATTTTCCTTTAAGAGTAAAGACTTTAGGGTAAAGTAGGTAATTTCAACACAAATACTATGCATGATAATTACGAGCGAGTTAACATATGACTTTTTATATATCAAGGATTAATTTTGTGTTTGACAGTTGAGATTATTTACTTTAATTTATTCTGTGTAAGGGACTTATTTGTGATTTTTAATTTACAGTTTATTGCAGCATGTAAAAAACCACCTGTGTACTGTATAATAACAGAATACATGTCACAAGGAACTCTGAGGATGTATCTGAACAAAAAAGAGCCTTACTCACTTTCAATAGAAACTGTACTAAGGTTAGCACTTGACATATCAAGAGGTATGGAATACCTTCATTCTCAAGGTGTTATTCATAGAGACCTCAAATCAAATAACTTGCTTCTCAATGATGAGATGAGGGTTAAGGTGGCAGATTTCGGGACATCGTGTCTTGAAACACGATGCCGAGAGACCAAAGGAAACATGGGAACTTATCGTTGGATGGCGCCTGAGATGATTAAGGAAAAACCGTATACTCGTAAAGTTGATGTTTATAGTTTTGGAATTGTGCTTTGGGAACTCACAACTGCTCTGCTTCCTTTCCAAGGAATGACTCCAGTGCAAGCTGCTTTTGCTGTTTCTGAGAAGGTTAGATCCTATATCAAAATTTAAGTCACTGTCATCTTTCTTATGACAAATAAATTAATGCTACCTAGCTGCATCACATCATATGATTTTCAAATTCCTACTTAAAATCCTTTTGTGGTGGTTTATGATCTTGTTACTCCAATAGGATTATGAAGGAACACTATCACTAAGTAAAACTTTCTATACAAAACTTGCTCATAACTTTCCCTAAAATTAGATGCACAGGTCTAGAACAAATAGTTAAAAGATTTTATGACGCATAAACACGACACTGACACATCTGGTTACATTCAATTACTTCCATTTTCTCAAATTACAAGTGTCGTGTCGGTTCCGGTGTCATAAAAATGATATATCAAAACATCTTGTAATATACGTATAACTTAGAATGATTGACATGAAATTTGAATCTCCCAAACTTACAAACCTTTATGTCACTGATTGAACAGAATGAAAGGCCTCCACTGCCTGCAAGTTGTCAGCCAGCACTTGCACACCTAATAAAGCGTTGTTGGTCAGCAAATCCTTCAAAGAGGCCAGATTTCAGTTATATTGTGTCTACTCTTGAGAGGTATGATGAATGTGTAAAGGAAGGTCTTCCTCTAACTCATCATTCAGGACTAGTCAGCAAAAACTTCATAATCGAACGCTTAAAAGGCTGTGTCTCCATGAATTCCTCCATACCTGTAAATGCATAATTGAATTCATTCCCCTGCCCTATAAGATATTAATTATTGTTGTCTTCATTAAAACATCATATAACTTGAATATAACATAGTTTACTTACACATGCTTCATGTTCTTTCAATTGTATTAACTATTTGTACCTATAAAAATGTCAATTTTTTTTCTTTCTTTTTTGTGTTTATATATACCATGTCGTGGATACTAATCTGAAGCAAACCAACCATCAGAAGGTAAACATATCCTGCGACAGCATTCATCCACCAAACAACATGATCAGAGCAAAGTGCTGAATATGCTGTTACATTCCATCCACCCTGACTTAATTTTAAAACAACATTCTCCTTTTCTTAGAAGTTTAATTTTCACTTTGAATATGAGCTTGTTTACATAAGCAGCTTAGTTGGGCGCTTATAGCATAAGAGCTTGTATATAAGCTATTTCTAAACAAAAGATCAAATCAAATCAAATTGTTTTTATATCGGATATAAAACGATTTTTTATAAATCAAATTATTAAGCTAAATGCTAAATGCTAAATGTTAAAGAGCAAATGATAGTTAATTGTCGTTGGGGGGTATTGAAGGTCTTTTTAGGTGTAGGGGAACAAATTTGTTGATGAGATGAGCAATCATCTCATAACAAAACGACAATAAAATGCTACAACAATTTCCAGCACCAATGTGTTTCTTTATTATAAAAACGGAAAAAGAAATTAACAAGAACAATTTATGTAACTCCTTCAAAATTTTTTTTTTTTTTTATGTAATCTCACTTCTTGAAAAACTTTGGTGACCGAGCGAGTCAAAATGTGTGTGTGATATTCTATTATTGCATCCAAACAATTATTGTATCGGAACACAAAACAAATTTGAGGATTTTGATTTAAATATGGTTAATTAAGTTTTTGATTCCTTGCAGTTATGTTTTTAGTCCATATAAAAATAAATAACACTTTTTAGTTTTTAATCTCTGTTAAATTAAAACTTGTTTAATTATGTTTTGAAAGATTTTAAACAGACATGTTCATAACATTGTAAGACACTCATATATAAAATCTTTTAATTTTTTAACATGAATTAAATATGAATTTTTCTAAAGCCAAATTTTCAACATTATATCAATGAAAAATTGGACCTAATAATAAAATTTTGAGTTACATTTTTGCAGAGGAACTTTGTATAATGTTCTAAATAAGTATGTAAAAAATATGTTAAAAATTTAAAAGTTTATGCACAATATTAAGCAAATTTTAATTTTACAAGGACTAAAAGTATGTATTGGTCCCTGTTAAATTAAAATTTGCTTAATCATACTTAAACTTTTATATTTTTAAATGATTTTTAACAAACATGTTAAGAACATTATAATAATCTCTTTTATCAAAAATTAGAATTTTTTAACATGTAATGAATTAAATATAATTATTTTTAAACGTAAAAAATTCAAGATAAAACTAACGAAAATTTGGACCTAAAAATAAAATTTTGAGCTAACTTATTGCGGCGGAACGTTTTATAATATTTTAAACAAGTATGTAAAAAATCATTCAAAAATTTAAAATTTTAACCATAATTAAACAAATTTTAATTTAACAGGGACTAAAAACACTAACAGAAATTTGTGCAGGGACTAAAAACAAAACTGCAGATATTTATAGGGATAAAAACTTAATTAACCCATTTAAATAAAATGAGAAATCTTTTTGTTAAATTTAATTTTGAAATTTTCGAATATAAAGGTCAATTGGCGGCAACGTCGACGAAGAAGTAGCAACGGAGGAGGGATGTCTAAGTCAAAATCCCTTGTTTAAGGATGAACCAATTGAGAGTATGGTGTTCAAATTGATGTTACACATTGAAAATAAATTGAAATGATTGACACTTATATAAAAATAAATTTTAAAAATTGTAAAAATACATATTTGAGTTTGACATGAGGTAATTAGTAAGGTTGGTTTTGTCGGGCAGCAATCATTCGAGATGTAAAGTGGGTTGTCTGCAACTACTTCGACGTTCAAGTGAACAATAGAGCAAGAGTGAGAGATATTGAAAGGAAATAAATTGTGTATTTTGTCTTGTGATGGAGGGTGTCTTATTATAGGCATAGATGTGGACTACGACGTTGTGGGACAATTGATTAAAGGGTGTTGCAGATGACGCACCATTAATATCGAGTTCATGTCTATTACATGTCATTGGGGTGTTACCAAGACTGCAGGATACTTACTGGTCGTTGGGGGGTTGATGAAATCTAAGAGATTGAATGCCTCTAGACTTGGTCCAACATCGTATAAAATACTTATGGAAAGGAAACCGTGTTTTTTTTTTTTCGCAATCGGAAAGGAAGCACTCTTTAAGCTAAAAAATTTTTTCAAGATATTCTTGGAAAAATAAATGTTAGAAACACTCTTATTCTAACACTTTTCTTGACATTTATTTCTTGTTAGATAAATCAAAACTAAAACCTTAGATCATTTTATTCACATGGTGAGAGTCCTCATTCAAACTGACACTCATATCTCAGACTTCTCTATCTTCTTCTTCCATATCTCACACTAGAGCTGTCAAAACGGATCGGCCCATATGGGCCGGCCCGAAAGCCCGAATAAAACGTAGGGCTTGGGCCTAATAATTGCAACCCGAATTTTAGGGCTTTTTAGCCCGGCCCATAAAAGCCCTTATCCTGTTAGGGCCACGGGCAGCCCGGCAGCCTGCAAAAAATTAAGAGTGGGTCATTTTTGGTGTGGTGTCTGCTGGACTTGGACTGGACCCCATTAGGATCCGGCCCAAATAATCCTAAAGAAACCCTAATACACACTTGCCTTCAGATTTCACAAGATATGGCAGCCTCCCTCTCTTTTCTCTTTTCTCTCTTCGTATATCTCTTCTTCACACTCACAGTCACAAGATCATTTCTTCTTCGATTTCTCCATCCGACCAAGCTGAAATCACACTCACAGAGTCACACAGGTTCGTCTTCTTCCTTTCTTCGTTTTCTTCGTTTCCTCTTTTATTTGTTTTCTTCGATTCCTCGTCATTTTCTTGGTTTCTAATTCAGGCTCAGCAGCTCTGTTTCTAATTCAGGATCAACAACTTCGTTTCTTCTTCTTCTTCATAATCGTTTTCCAGGTTTGTTTTTTCTTCTTCTTCGTTTATCTTTTACGCTGCGTTTTTGTATTCTGACTGAAATAGAAATTCTTAGAAATTGGATATAATTTAGTGAAATTTATAAGATGTGAAATTAGGGTTTGAATAGGTGAAATTTAGGATTTTTTTAATGAAGTTTAATATTTTGATTAATGACTTTTGAAAAGCTTAAATTTTTAAAAATGTAATTGATTCAATTTGTGAATATTTTGAATAGATTATGAATTTATGTAAGTTTTAAGAAATTGAATATCTTAAATACCAAATGTTATGCTCAATTTCAATTGGTTTTCTTCAATGCCAAATGCTTTCACACATCAGATGCATTTCTTTTGTCATAGAACTGTGTGTGTGTTATTTTTAGTTAAAGTAAGAGACATGTTCAAAATAATAAGCTTATATGTTATATACAAACCTCAAAATAATTCAAGTCATAAGTCAAAATAACAAATATTGTAAGACACTGATATATTGTAAGACGCTGATATATTGTAAAACCTCAAAATAAGCTTATATATTTTTTGTATATATTGAGTTCAGTTGTTTTTTTAATCTTGATACGACTTGCATCTATTGTAAGACACTGATAATCATGGTCACAAAAATCTATCTCTTAACCGATGTACATGACATGAGAAATCCATATTCTAAGATCTGTTATAGTTATTTCCTTTTTATGCTATCTAAGCTAGAAAGTTAAAGTACTTTTATCCAGCATGTGATTATCAAAAGGTGCGGGTTCTGAATGTGATCTTGAGTTGTTTCTGAACATAGTGTTTTGCTCCCTTCATAGTTTTCAGTTTCTTTCTTTACCTGCAAATAAAAATGTTATTCAGTTAAGTTTGTCTCTAAGTATTTGGAAAGTGATTTATAGGTGGAACTTGTCATAGAACTTGTGGCGTATTCTGTTCTGTTGTGCGTTTTCTGAACTCTGAACATGTAAAAGCTTAAGCACAATACTATATATTTGTAGTTTATTATATTTATAGTTCTAAATGAATTGACTATTTATGTAATCTTTAATGATTGATTTTTTGGTTTAGAAGTCGTTATTCTATATTTAATTTGACTTATAATTTGACATATAATATTGTAGGAATTACAATCTGTTTGTGCTTCAAATATGATGGATAGTGATACTGATAGTAGTGGAAGTCATGAACTTATGTGTGTTGACGGGGAAATTGAGAGCCAAGCTAGGGAAATTCCACCGGTACCACAAATTGATCAAAATGCACAAGAAGTGTCTTCTAATCCAAAGGATAAGAAGCGTAAGGGCAAGGCTAAGGCTAAGGGCAAGGGCAAGGGCAATGGTAAGGCCCTAACATCTGACGTATGGCTATATCTTGTGAAAGTTGGCATTGTAGAGGGAGTAGAAAAATATAGATGCAAAGGGTGTCACAAATTATTGACTTGTGATTCAGGCAACGGAACTAGTCATTTAAAGCGTCATGTAATTAGTTGGAGCAAGACTATCAAAAATCGTGATGTGGGTGAAATGATGATTGGCGCCCGAGTTGTGAATAAGTATAGAAGTTCAATGAAAGATGATTCTGTTCAAGCTCTCTTGTGCGCACGTAGCTGGTTACATGGTTTTGAAGGTATGGTTTTTGTTGTTGTTGAAGTTCTATCGTTTTTACAATTATTTTATAGTTTATATAATTGTCAAAGTTGCAACAATTGTGAAAGAATCTGTCGCGTCTACCGTCTGATATGCTATGCTGCTGCTGTGTTTATTTATTGCCTATTTTTAGTTTATATAAGTGCTTAAGCTAGAGCCAAAATAGTAGAGAAATTGAACTTTTATCTCTTGATTTTTATGTTAATGTTACTATAGATAATTGTTATTCTACTTGTTGATTTGTGTTTTTTGTTGTACTGTTCTTGTTCCTCCTTCTTAGGTGTTTGCACTTTAGTTGCTTTTGGCTTGGGAGGCACTCTTTTATTTCTTTCTACAAATGTTTTTCTTTGTTGTTGTAGCTACTTGCCTTTTGCAAATCTTCTTAATTTAATGAATATGCTGTTAAAAAAAATATGTTTAAAGAATGGACAAAAAAAAAAGGTACGTCCGGGCTAGCCCGTTAGCCCGTATAGGGCCGGGCTCGGGCTCCATTATTCCAGCCCATATTCAAACAGGGCTTTTTAGCCCGGCCCTAAAAAGTCTGTTGCCCCTCCAGGCCTAAACGGACCAGACCGTCCGTTTTGACAGCTCTGTCTCACACTCTCGGTCTCTCTTCTCCATCATCATAGTCATTGATCGTCATCGTTAGAGCTGTCTATAAAACTCTAAATTGCAAAGGCCTCATTATTGGGTCCCCTTCAAAGCCCCAATTTTTTGGCCCCCTCCTAAAGCCCTAAAGAGACACGATAACTCATCGTGTCTCTTTGCTGGATAGTGCATTACAACTTCGTGCCTTGGGCTGATTTTTTTAATTTTATCTATTACGTGGATGGGGATTGAGTAGGGATACCCGTCGAAGACAAAAATGAGATTCAATTTCTCATCCTTTAGATATAGATAGGGTAACTGGTAAGTATGATAAGTATATGAGAGTATGATATAGGGACGCGGAAGTGAAACCCATTCTCACTTCGCCCATTGCCATGCCTACTCATTTTTAAAATGTGGGACACATAACTTTCAATCTCTTAAAAAAGTTAGTGTCAGATTGATTGTCCATAACAGTAAATCAAACCCTCAGCAACCGTATAAAAATTGAAAAACCCAGTCACTAAAAGAAATGAGTTCAAGACATAAAATTGGCAGACTTATCAGTCTGTAACACTAAAACTAAATCCTGATAGGAGATATTCATGAAGCTAAGCTATAGTAATAAAAACAAACGAGTTACTGAATGCATATCTGATTTGATATAACAACATACAGAAACCAAACTACATTTTCCTTTTAGTACATCACAGGAAGTGATTAATGCACAAAAGGCAACAAAAAAAATAAAGGAATCATAAATGGAAAAAAGGTAAAGCAAAATTAACCCAAAATAAAGTTTGGTAACAAAAAGAAAAAACCATATTTTTTAATGTTGGAACTTGGAAATTGATTCACCGTCCCCAAATCCTCTCTCCAATGAAACTCAAAATCTTTCTCACTGTCCCTAATTTCTCTTCTTCTTCTTCTTCTTCTTCTTCAACTTCAATCGAATTAATAAATTCACTTCTTTCACCACTAACATTGATAACACCAACAATATTACTTTCCGTTACCGATTCCAACTCGGAAGCTCTGTTACTGTTGTTAGCAGAATCTTTCTTCCTTTTATTAGCATTTTGAGAGAGAAAATGTTCAAAATCATCGATGATTCTGTGAATGAGTTGGTGATTGGGTGAAGTGTTCCAGCGAACCCAGTAACTCATATAGCAACGGAAACAGTTGCAATGGAAGAGAGGAAGATGTTCACCGTCGACGAAACTCTTAGTTTTCCGTCGAGAGTTTCCGTTAACCGAAGAAGAAGAAGAAGAAGAAGAGCATGAAATGAGGTAAGCTAAGACTTCTTTGTCCTCCGGTAAGAGAGCAACGGTGAGAGTGAGGATTGTTGCCGGAAGGAAGGATAGTTTGTCTGATACCGTTGGAGGCGATGGATGAACCGTTCCCTTTCGGTACAGTTTTTTCATTTTTTTTTCTCTCTTCTTTTGTTTCGGTTTTTCAGTTCAGAGTTTTGAAGAAGAAGAAGAAGAAAAGGTTGAGTTGAGTTGATTATTAGGTTTTGTGGAATGTTAGTCTGCGGTGCGGGTCTTGGTGAGTTTCTGCACCTCTAAACTCAACTTGTGATGGGTGGGTCCCTCTGTGTCGTTTTTGTGGGGTTACAAACACATGTTTCACGCGGACTCACATCAACGCGCCGCTACACACTCGCTCTCACTGCGACTACCCCCGGTTCGATTTGGGTTTTGTTTACGTGGGATGCACGCTACTAAGGTTGTCATTAGGGTTAACTACTTTCCTGTTGAGTTTTGGATGAAACTAAATTATAGTAATTATTATATTTAATTTAGTAGCTTTATAATCATCATGCTTAATTAGCTCTCTTACAACTTAATTCTTTTTTTTTTTTTGGTACCACAAAAAATAAAATAAAAGGTTACAATTTGATAATTAAAAGTAGGTATTTTTTATCTTAAAAGTTACAACCAATTTTTTACTTCCAAATTCAAATTGACGTGACTATGAAAACTTTTCTTTGTGTGATATTTATAATTCTATTTATACCAAACAATTTGTCTAAGAAAATCACTCTCATTATATAAGTCTAAGAAAATCACTCATTATATTAATAGTATTTTTTTGAAATATCATTAAATTTGAGGAAATCACGATGCCACTTTTATTGAAATTATAAGATTTAAATTTTGTTAAAATATTATTTTGTCACACCGTGATTCCATTAAACTTATGTCAATTATTCAAACATATGTAACATTAGCTTTCTCTTACTACTAAGTAATAATCATAAAATAAAATAAAAATCACATGATAACGATCATAAAATCCAATTAAAAAGATTTCTCCTAATAATCCTTCAACCAAACACTGTCAGAAGAATTTAAAATGTGTCACCATTATCATGGAGGGGACGATGTTGATTATTATAAATTGCCCTCTCAGCCAGAATCAAATTCCAATCACCATATTAGATTTCAAAAAAAAAAAATCACCATATTTTTCTACTAAAAAGTAAATAAATCTTGCCAAAGTTGTGGTAAAAATAAGAGTTTAATCAAATTTAATGTAAATCCTATGCTGAAGGAGCAAAATGGCCATAGGATACCTGTAAGTTGTAATATCATTGCCATAATTGGTACATGTGAGACGTACTTTATCTGTCACTCTATCCCAAAAGTGAGCCCCCCCGCCCAAAACATACAATTGGCTAGTGGCTATAATTCATGAAACTCAATTGGCGTTGCTCGAAACCAAAGAGAAGATGACATGCCAAAGAAGATAACAAAAACTCATTTTGGACAGGAACGTCTGTGTTTGAGTAAATTTTGGTAAATGTGATTTGGAAGTAAATAATTTTATGTTTACATGATTTAAAAACAAGTTCGATGTAAAAGGTAGTGTAAATTTATCAACACAATGCAAAAATAATTATTTTTATCACTAATAAATTGAAGTTTCGGTAAAATCACGTTTATAACAGGCAAAGACAATTACGATACGATCAATATAACGTGAAACCAATAACATACTTAAAAGTAGGATTTTTTTTTTTGATAAAAAAAAGGAAAATAGAGTAGTATTTTGAGTTCTATAGAAGGGTGTGAGAGAAGTGAAAATCAGGTTATGGATGCTTACTCACCTATTATATATAAAATATTAGAAAACTGGGTCAGATAATGTATTCTACAATAGTATAAAACCTGGTTAAGGAAGATTAATTTCGAAGGGCTTAAAAATAGAGTGTGTTCAATAGTCTTGGTGCATATTTCAATTTACTTCTGTGAGAGGTAAAAGGCATTTTAGAAACATAATATTGATTTCAGTTAAACCTTGACTCCAGTGATTTTCAGAAGATGATTTGATCCACGCAACTACGATATATTAACAAAACTTGGTGTTTTTATACATGCACCAATTATAACATGAGACAAAAGTTAAATTCAAATTTAAAATAGTATTATTTGATGCACAGTCCATGTCTTGAATGGCATTTAGAGAACACTAAAAAGAGCACAAAAGGAAATGCACAAAGTTTTCCACTATAATTAATTAATGGGATAAGATCAAATGATATCAAGGTGTCAACTTAAATTTGACACCAAATCTTAACCATTAATCTACCTTTAATCTAACGTCTCTCATTAATTCATTAAATTCTCACATGCTTGATCAAATGAGCCAAATTTTAATTTTAGAAATAATTTATTCTTTCTTGTCTTCGTTAATTACTTACCATTTTCCTTATATTTTGCACCAATAAGTAGATGATTGCCATTTGATTTCTTCATACTATTTTTGTAGAGATTCTATTTACTAATTTTTGTTGGATTATCTTTGTATCATGTTTGTATTGGCTACACTTTCATTTGATGGATCATATGATTCTGAGTTCATGCTGCTAATATTTTTTTTTGTTGACAAAACGCTGCTAATATTCTTGTATCGGGTGTTTTAGTATTTATGTTTTGCTTTTGTTTAGTAGAATATGTTCTTTATAATTTTGGGTGCAATTGTTCATTCATTATCCTTGGTGCTCTTTATAAATCAATTTTCTTTGGGTTCTTCTAAGAAAAATAAAAATAAAAAAGGTTAATAGAAATAAGGATATAAGAGAAAAATAAAAATAAAAAAGGTTAATAGAAATAAAGATATAAGGATGTTTAAAAAAATAAAAAATAAAGATATAAGGATGATAAGCCCTTAAAAAAAAGATCTAAATAAAAAAGGATAACCGTGAATAGTGTAAACAAATTGTAATAATACCATCATAGAATTTTTGGTAAATAATTAATCTTTTTTTGATGTAAATAATTAATCTAAAGAAGAAGAAATAAATTATTTCTAAAATTAAAATATGAATAATTTGAAAGCATATGAACATTTAATGAATTGATGGAAGACGTCGGATTAAGGTTGAATTAATGGTTAAGATTTGATGTCAAATTTAATTTGACACATTGGTGTCATTTGATCCTATCCCTTAATTAATTGGGATATGAATTGGTTCCATGGGAAAGAAGACGCAAAAAATGTGCTGCGTAAGTGTAAATACTGTATCTACTAATGAAATGAAGACATCATTTGGCATGGCCACCGTATTCGGTGAGTAAACATTATATTCTTCTTTAAGTGTGGGGTTGCCACTAGTGCTCAAAGGAGAAATTGGCATCAAGGATCACATTATTGCTGCCATTTTTACCACATGGCATCACATATTTTGGTGAATTTGAGTGAGTTGTTCACCCCCAACTCACCTTTAAAGTTAGGAAAGTTCCAACTGCATATATTTATGCTAAATTTCAGCTCAAAAGTATCGATCCTCAGTCATGAGTGACCTTGTGATAATTATTACTGTACCTAAGAATCAATAAATAATAATTAAACAAAAAGCAGAAATCTCTAGGGGTAAAGTAAATTATTCCATATACCAATGCAGACAAAAAGCAAAACTTCCAAGGAGTAGTGTTTTTGAGACCACAAAAATAAAAAGAAAAGGAGGTATATTTTTTTTCCCCCACAATGATATGAGATCAGGAATTTCAATCCTATTAAATATTGTGAACAACAAAGTGAAAATAGTGAATGTCATACAGAGGTCAGCGGAAGTACAACAAGCACAAGCATATATTCAAATTATTGAGTTGCAATGTAAGAGATACAGATTGAAAATTAGGAGGAACTCTGTAGGCGTGCTTTGATCCAAGACTCGAGATGCTTTAGCTCCTCGTTGTTTATCGAGTGGGCAAGACCAGGATAAGCCTAATGATACCAAATGTCAATATTGATATGGACAGAATTGTAGGTGTCATTGGAAAAATAACCAAATTATAGGGAACTTGGAATTTCACCTTAAACTCGCAACTAACACCAATTTTTTCAAGGAAAGGAGGGGCAGCTTGTCCTGCCTCGAACAATACTGTTCTGTCAGCCAGCCCATGGGACCACAGTATGGGTGTCTGTATAACATTGTGTACATACCAGGTCAACAAAAAATTTAGATGGCAACAACAACCAGAAAATTCAATAAATCAAATACTATCATAACCAGCTATATAAATTAGTGTCTTGACAATTGGAAAATACCCTATCAAATGATTTATTCTAGTGCAAGGCTCATGGCTCATATCGAAAGTGATCCTAAATTGAAAATATTATCGACATAAACAATTAAAACTGATAAGTGTAATCGTTCCAAGGACAATTGTATACCGGCGACAACAATAGGCCGACCCTGATGAAAGAAAACCAGTTGAACTAGAATGCTTTACTATGGACGAAAATAGAAATCCAAGCATTATTAACTTTCTGTATTTAAAGGCACACATATGGTTTTCTCTATTGGGTCGGTGTACTTTTGATGGAATGGAACATATAGCAAATAAATATGCTGTTTCAAAGGACAGAGAAAAGACCAAACTAAATATTTAAACATAAACATTTGATGCAGAGGCAATCAGAGAAAATGGATACAAGAAAGCTTAACAACGAAACAAAAAAAATGAGAAGACGTAAATTGAGATGAAACGTAATATGGTAATATTTCTGAAGATAAGTACCTGCTTAGCTTCAGGAGTAATTTGTTCTGTAACAGATGAATTAAACGGAACCCAACCACTGAAAACAGCACCCCCACCTAAAGTTTTAGGGTACAACAGAACACTAGCCAATGTCAAGGCACCTGCAAAACAATGTCACCATTTATCAGCAGATTGCTCATATATCCATTTTTCTATTAAGGACGCGGGAAGTAAAAGAGAGACCTCCTTGACTGAACCCACAAATAAATATATCGTTAGGGTTTGTGCCAGCAGCTATTTCCTTGTCTATTGTAGCATGAACATTTTGAACCGCTTTAAGCAAACTACTCTCGTCGTTTGGAGAATCCTGAAAAATATAAGCAGAACACTTTACAACATCAATTGATAAGATCAACATCATCATCCTGAAGAGGATAAAAGTAATTGCACAAGTCAAATTGCTCAACAGGTACAGTGAGTTTTAAAGTAAATATTTGAACTAAAAACAGAGAGAGGAACCTTTAAGCTTGTTACATGACATTTACAAGACATGGTATCGTATGATGCTTGCAAATATTTATCAGAGAAAATTTATCATACCAATAAGCACCAAAGTTTTGGTCTAGGGGGTGCACCATCTATAAGAGAACGGTGCAAATTCTGAGATATCAATATTAAAATTCTAAAAAGTATATATAACATAGGCGGCAGTTATATTTCACTTGAGAAAGATAAAAAGAATTGTAAGAAATCAGTTATAGTCAGTACAGTGTGGAATTAGTAAGCAAATAATTATTGAGGTTGTCACGGAAAAACACTCAGCAGATGTTACTGTTAATAATTCTTAATAAGTTAACAATTAAGAGGAGTTATCACTACTAAGCGTTAAACAAAATCATTTCCATTGTCAAGCGGATAGTTGAACCATGTCAACACCCACGATAAATGTACAGGGTGTTGCTTTAAAATGAATCACATTTATTGTCAGGTGGATTTGAAACCTAACAGTCTCCTTTTGTAACCCAGAATTAAACAATAATTCAACTGAAATTAATATGCATGCTCCAATTTGTATTCTTACTACATTTTGCACAGCAGAAATGTGGAAAATCGAGATATGAAAGCCCCAAGCATACTAAAAATATGGATCACTATAGTTTGCTAGTTTGTTTATTATATTCCCTTCATGGTTAATTGTACAGTATTAATAATTAATAATAATATACAGAGAGAGAGAGAGAGAGAACACTTTTACAAGAAATAATAATCAACAATCAAAGAGAGAAAAGCAAGCTAGACTTACAGCAGTCACAGGAATCTCATGAATGTCAAACCATGAAGGCATTACAGAACCATCTACAAAGAATAAACAAAATCAAAATAATATCATTTTCTACAGTCAGGAAGCTGATTGCAAGCCTAATAGATTGTCCATAAATGGCATCTCAAGTGATGTTAATATCTCATTTGTAATTTGGTTACCAAGCAGAAAACTCAAGTCTAGACATAGGTTGAATAGGAGGACAGATCATATATTAATAATAGGAAGCACTTTTAGCATAAATAAAACCAACTACCAAGGACAATCACTCAGAATCAGAAATTGTTTTAACGATGCCTAATTAGTTCCATGAGCATAGGATGGGTCTGGCATGGTGAAACTGGTTGTGCGAGTAAAGAGCGAAAAAATTGCAACATAATTCTGTCAAATTAGGTAAATATTTGGACATCAATTGTGGTTGAGAACTAGAGACTTGACTTGTAATCATATCATATAATCTCTATTCATATGACACGAAAGACGTAAGGTCATATTTTAATAAACAACTTAATTAAGTGCATATATCATAAGCGCGTATCACATAAGTGTTTATATATAAGTTACTTCTGTAACAAAAGATAAAATAAAGTCAAACTATTTCCATATAAGCTATAAGTTGTTTTCATCAGCTATCCTGATGAGGTTTTGGATCCATAACAGAACAGCTTCAATTTTGTTGCTGATCTAAGAACAATAAGTTACACGAAACTAAACCTATGTAACAATGACACAGACACCGGACACGAGATCCATAATAGTTAAGAAAGGATGTGATAGAATAATAATAATGATAATAATAATTATGATATACATACAGTTGCAGGTGACGGGAGCGTGAGGAGCAGAAGGAAAAGACCATTTGGTACTTCTAAATTGAGGAGAAGTGAACAAGGTTTTGATAGGTTCATTGGCAGGACCAGAGTCACCAAGACCGTGCAACCACAGAACAAAACTTCGAGCCGCCATTGGTTGTTCTACTTCTGTTACTACGGAAGAAGAAGAATTATTATGAAACGTGGTTTTGGGGAACACAATCAGAAACGCAAATGCACTGCTAAATGTGATTGTTAACAGTAGAATTGGCTTAACGAGGTTTATAGCGTTCCAAGCCGTGGCGGAATTCCAAACACGTCACTGAAACAATAAAGGAAAAGGAAAGTGCTTATGAATTAGTTCTAAATTAGATTTGAAAAGATAAAAAAGAATGGTTAGATAACTTACGGCGGGGGGGCCTGACGGAGCGTATAACGAATCTGGTTTTCTCCGCCAGGGTGGTTGAAACTAAGAATATTTTCTTTTTGAACGAATTATAACTAAAATAAAAATATATTTTCACTGTTTAAAAAAAAAATCACGTTTATTGAAAAATTTACATCTTTTTTTATAACTTGGATTTTTTTACTTAAATGTAACTTTTTTTTCATCACATGTGAAATAAAAATTTAAATGCATTTTTAACTATATCGGAGTATAGGTTAGTCATATCCGACATGTATCTATCATTTTTTTCAAAAAAATAAATATTAATTAACAGATACTTCTCTGCAGGACATATCGAAACTTATCAGTATCAGATATGGATTTTAAGTTATGTTGTAGTTATCATTGAAATGCAATCACAAGGTAGGTTTACAAGACCATATAATGAGTTTAAATTTAGACACCTAATATGATTGTCTTCGCTACGAGTGTCACTTGTGACTAGAAGACAGCGTCACTAAAAATGGTTCAATCTTTCAACTGCAAGAGAGCAATCCTTCCTTCACAACATTCTCATCCAAAGTGCTTCGTTTTAGGAATGAATAGAGGAATAAATCACAAATCAGATTGAAGAGCGCTAAACCCTAGACCCCAATCACTCTCTCGTAATCTCGTTTCCTCTATTTGTTCACCATTTCACTTCTTTCCATCATCATGGTTCCGAACCTGACCTTTACCGCACCTCACGAAGCTGAAAACCAAATCGAAATCTCTCTCAAACAATCCCTCCAATCTCTTGTACAATCCCTTAAACCACCTTTCTCCTTAACCATTCCAAATCCCGATGAATACGTTCAACTCAACCGCGCTATTCTTCACGCCATTCTTACCCAACCACATTTCTCCAAAACCCATATCAAACACTTACACGCCATCATCACTGACGGTTACGCCACCTTCCTCAACATCCTCCTCAATATCGTCCACCACCTCTACCCTAAGCTCCTTGGGTCCGTGAAACATCAACTTATTTGGGTCACCGATGAAATGATTCGCGTCTCAGGTATTGGCTATGATGCTTTATTGATTTCCCTTTTGAGGCAAATTGTTGGTGGTGATTTCAGTGATGATAATTTATGGCTTTGTGAGAAAATGGTGACACTTTTATTGGATAAATGGGACTGTTTATTAGAAGAAATGCCACATGTTTTGTGCAGTGGTTTGTATGTGTTTCTTCGAGTTTTGGCTGATCATTGTAGGGTCAATGGTGAAAAGTTTGAGTCTTTGAAGCGAATGGAGATTCATTTTTGTGTGAAGACAGTGAGGGAAGAGTTTCATTTATGTTTGAAAATTGGGAGGGATTTTATTCGGTTGTTGCAGGATTTGGTTCATGTTCCTGAGTTTAAGTCTATATGGAAGGATTTAATGCTGAATCCGTCTAGTTTTAATACTTTAGGATTTAGTGGTGTTTCTCAGATTTATTTAACTAGGACTTCGAGTAGGTATGCTTTGCTTAGGATCACTCCCGAAATGGAGACACAATTGCGGTTTTTGCTTACTCATGTGAAATTGGGGCATCAAAAGAGGCATTTCATGTGGTTTGCAAGGAAATTTTTGAACGAGCCTGATAAAGAGACTGTTGTAGTTGATATAGTTAGGTTTATATGCTGTGCACACCATCCACCGAACGAGATTATTCAGTCTGATATAGTTCCTAGATGGGCTATTATTGGTTGGCTTTTGACAACTTTTAGGAACAAGAGTTACGTTGAGGCCAATGCGAAATTGGCTTTGTTTTATGATTGGCTCTTTTTTGATGAAAATGTTGATAATATTATGAACATAGAACCTGCTATTTTGTTGATGGTGCATTCAATTACCCAATATGTGGAGATGACCAACACTCTTCTTGAGTTTTTGTTACTTCTTGTGGACAACTATGATATGGAACATAAGGATGTCATTGTTAAAGGTGTCTCGTCCGCTATTCGATTTCTTGAAATCAAAGGTGTGATTCAGTCGCTTGATGTTTTGACTTCTTGTCCTACATTGTCCTCTTCACTAAAAGAGGGATTGAGTAGGCTATTATCATCTGGAAAGCTTGAAAGCTCTAAAGGATTTCTTTCAGGTATGTTCTAGTCTATCATGGTTACCTTCAAGTTTCTTAAATTTGTCTTTAATCTAAACTAAGGTAGTGAAGAATGTTATAGGAGTATTAGGAAGCGGTGCACACATATTAAGCCCCCTTTTTTATATAGACTCAATTGCAAATTATGATAAAATTGATATTTTTTCCATTAGCCAATGTATATATAGCAATCTGTTTTGTTTGCATTTCCTTTGTTCTTTTGTTAAGAAATGTCTGTTTAGTTGGGACTTAGGAGTTTGCATTTGCAAATTAAATAACCAAATGCATTTTTAAGTGTGGTAATCAGTTTCACGTGTGGTTTGGCAGTCTAATGTAATGATCCAGATTATTGTTCCGAATCATAATCCCTGAAAATAGATTTCAGTTTTGTTTCATATTCTCTTGGTTTAATCTAGAAACGCTGCCACATCACCCTTCTCCCTCTTCTCTTGCTGTGACACATTTACGGGTTAGAATGTTCTCCAACTTCTTTGTAGTCTTCACTTTTCGGATTTTAAAGTTTATAATGTTGTAAGACGAGTAACCTGGATATAACCCAACATTTTAAAGCTACTTTTTACAATTTTCTTTTACCTGTTTTTAAGTCAAGTATCACAAGTTTGTCTTTTTGAATATCACTTAACTTCTTTGGCATCATTAGCATGAAGTTTAGGCCTAGTTGAGGTTGACTTTCAAACAACATTCTTTTTAATTTAGAAGTAATGGATATTTTTGAAATATAGGTTATGATGATATGTCAAATGTGATGAATGATATAGATGACCATGAGATATTCTGTGTTGGAAGATCTTTTACTTGGTACCTGAATAATTTAGTTTAAAATGAGCAATAATAGATCTGACGATGCCTTTTAAAGCTTTTACAGAACTGCATCGCCATTTCTTTTTTGTATTTTGATGAGATGAGTTACATTTTGTTCTTTATTTGATTGGTTTATTCTTTATGCTGTTTTCAGTACTGAGTCAGCCAGGGCAACTGTAATATCCCGCTCGTCAGTTATTGGAATATTACCAGTCGAACGTATCGGATGACAAATGTTCATAGAAGTCAAGTACGACGGAGAATGTTTTATCATGTAATGTCAGTTAAGCACGAGTTTATTTAACAGTGTCAGTATACACGCAAGTTCAGTTATCGGTATCGAGTTTGTGCGATTAAGAAGAAGGGCATTTTGGTACTTACACGCTTATGGTATATAAGTGTTCTAGGACCCAAGCATTTCATTTCCACTTGAAACTTTCTCACTCTAAGTTAAGAAATCAGAACTCTCCTCCTTCTCTCTAACTATCCCATCGCCCTCCCTCTCCCTCTTAACATGCAATCTTGCAAATTCATCCTTTTGCCATGGCAATCAATATGAAATGGTACCTTAATGGATCTTGTAGCAGCTAGAAGCTTTGGTGCCACTTAATTTCCGATTTCCTCTCCTATAGAAGCTCATGTGCATAATTGAAGAATGGAGATTAAGAAGAAACTTAAGAGAAATCCTTAGAAGCTTGGATTCAAGAAGCTAGGGTTTTGGATGACTTTGAGTTAAGGTTTAAGCTTGTGCATGTTGCTGGAATTTGTAGGTGAGTTCTGTAGATAGTTTCCTCACCCTTGATAATGTGATTGTGTGTGATTATTAGAAAGAAAGTATGAATCTTTATTTAGTTCAATTTTGCCTTGATTACTGAATTTCTTGCTGTTTCTTTGCCATGCAATTTGCTCTATATGTTTTTAAGTTGTTCTGGATGAAATGTGATCACTGAAAGCTTGGATTTGAGGTTTTCCAGCCAAAATTATGAATTCTGCAAGTCTGCGACGATGAATGCTCGCTCAAGCGAGATCCTACAGTCAAGAACATGATGAATGCTCGCTCAAGCGAGAAGCATCTCGCTCAAGCGAGATTCATGTCGAACCAAATTGACAACTCGCTTGCGCGAGATTCCACAGCACAGCTTAATTTTGAAAACCTTCCCATGGTTTAGAGGCATCGGCGATGCATTCCCTTGCAGTTCTTTTTAATGTAAAATCCCTCATATCCGAGTAATCGATCACATTACATCTTAAGATGCTAAGGGCGAAATACATGAGTAAACAAATAGCGAATTCCGGTGATGAATGGTAAAAGGAAATCCGTCAAACCTCTAGTATTTTTAATGGAGTAGAAATACGTTCAGGTGAAGATAAAAGCTAGAGCCTCGATTTAGTAGTCGAGAACGTTAGCTAGAGATTGTAGAACCTTACTTATTAGTCGAGATTTAGCAAGTTAACAGTAAGAGTAGGTTTGAGAAACCTAGAGCCTCGATATAGTAATCGAGAATAGCTAGCATGTTAAGTTTAAGACCAAGCATGTTTATTACCGTATACGAGTAGGTCATGGACTCGTGGTAATAATAAGTTAAGACCAGTTAACAGTTCAATCAGAATTTATCAGATAATTTATGACTATAATAAGAAAGTGTAGGTGTCGTGTCTCTTGTTATCCACGCCAGGGGGATGCAAAGGGTTAACGCCAGGTGAACGGGACACGCTCCGCAAGGTAGGCCCGCACGTCACTGAGGGAGTCCGGTGTACCTCAGATAGGTTTTCATCGGTTTATCAGGGATTGTATTCGGGGTTACTCCACCCGATCCACTTCGTAAAACGAATCCAGATTAACTTGTTTGTTCAACGCTAACATAACCTAACATAAATGAATTATCCAACAAGTTTACCAGTTAAGCTACATTATCAGACGAGCCAGTTTATGCAGTATACAGTTATAGAGATACGATACGTTTATAGCATATTGCTGAGCATGAGTAAGTCATACACCAATCAGAGCAGAGTAAGAGATATACCGTTGACGAGTTAGGTTTCCCTCATCGTCCGGTTTAGAGTCGTGTCATGTTTGAGTTGTTTAGGCTATGATGCGGTTGCCGTATCGTAGCATAGCGGTATTAGGTTCCCTTGTGACTGCCATGACACGTATAAGTTGAGAAACCTATAATTTAGGTTGAGAGCAATCTACAACAGACTCTAGTGTGCACAACCGTCTAGATGAGTATGACCATACACGTATAGTCAACCGGCAGGTTGCAGTGTAGAAACGTGGTGACCCTAGGTTTTCCCCGAGGTTACCATACAGACTAGGATTAGGTGGAACTCACTGAGACATATGTCTCATCCCAATCCTTATTTGTTTCAGATCAACTAGTGGTTTAGCAGAGTGCAGCAAGCTTGTAGCCGGAGGAATATTCAGCAAGTGATCGTTCGTACCCGCTGCTGGAGGATGTGGACTTGAGGATGTTTCTTATTTTTTGGACAGTTGTATTGTGTATATTGATGTACGAACTTGATTTTGCTGTAAATGATATTCATTCGAAGTAATAAAGTTGTAAATTTTAATGTATCTAGTATTAGTTTTAATGCGCATACTAACTTTTTAGATATGTATAATGTGGGCGTTACAGCAACAAACTGTATAATATCTGCAAAGTTTATATATCAAACCATACTTACATCACCATTTTTCAATAAACAATGAGCTTAAGGACAATGTGAAAAAGAAGCTGGCTGTTAGAAGATAAGAACATGCTACTTTGGAGAAAGTACAAAATTGCTCTATGCCTTGGGAGCATTGTGATAGAACCAGCTGTAAGTGTGTTCAAGAACCAACTGTTTCTGTAGATGAAGTGCTCCATGCCTAAAGGTTACTACTAATAGTTAAGCTGAACTACCTTATTGACGTCAGACACAATTTTTTAAATGAATTTTGAAAAAACTTATAATTTTATTATTTGTATAGATTGTAACTTTTGGTTGAATACTGGAGTTTTTTTGTTGTGGAATTGTCAATGGTCATTGGATATTCTTGATGCTTGGGCACCAATGGGGCCAAAAGGGAAAAGGTAAGGACGGAACTGGGAAAATACTTGCATGTGAACTCAAGGATAGGCCAGTTTTTGAAGCCGATGTGCAGTCTGCTACAGTTTATTTGTTGGCTAAAGAGAGGGAAAAGTGAGGTGTTTTGGTTAAAATATCCTCCTGGTTTTGGTGTCGTTGGCTGTCTGTTAGTGACTCATTTTGGGAGTTGTAAACCTTCTGGGAAATTTGGGGATTACCCTGTTGAGAGATGCTTGAAGCAGATGGATTGAGCGTTCAAGGCTGTTGAGGTACCATCTTCTTGCTGAGATGCTCTTTTCTTGTTATGCAGTTAACTAGTTGGAAAACTCGTCACATCTGTGTACAATGTGTTGCATTAGTTGCAGAAATAGAAATTTTGACTCTCCTTATCATTATATTTATGGTAAAAAGTACATTGTGAGAAATAGGAAAGCAAGATATGCATTTTGTTGGTTTGATATTCATTTGTAACCTCTCTCTCTCTCTTCTGAACTTGAAGTTTTTAGAATTGTACTTTAACACACATTCATATGATGTAATGGAAAAGTTTCACAGTGGCCCAGCAAATAAAATCTATCATTGTCTATGGTTCATTGTATTTTAAGTTTGTAGCTGTTTATATTGGTTTCTGATTGCAGTTATGAAGTTAAAATCTTAATTTTATAATACACTGTACTCCAAGCATTTTAGAATTCTCTATGGTTTTTAACAAAATTCGGTAGCCAAATTTTGGGGAATGTTAGTTAACATGTGGTAAAAAATGTAATTTTTTAGAGGAATCAAAATGGTTTGCCTTCAAATATCTTTTTTAGACAAAAAAAAAAAAAACTTTTGAAAAGTACATGATTTTAGTGGGTATTTTTTATTGACCAATTTGAGGGAGTTTACAAAATTCACCTCCAATGAGAGAATTTCACAATTCTCAGCGACTCTAACTTTCGTCAGCTCCATTACTCACACACTTATGCACAGTGTTGATGTCGTAAACCTCATAGACAACATTCATTATGCATAATTTTGGTCCTCATACTTGACTGGTAGTACCGAACGTGGTCAATTTGGATACTGAACAAATTGGAAGGTGGAAATTAAGAGAATGAAAATTTGGCATGTTAGACTGGTTTATGCAAACTCTGATAACTTTCTTCGGTTCTTGTCTAAGGTAGCCGCCTATGGTGCTATGCTAAATTGAGTGGTTGGGTACGGCCACCCCTTTGGACTGGTGTTTATAATTCAAGATCCATTCACGATTATGGTTGGAGAGTCCTATTTTGATTGTTTTAGTTGCTACAAATTATATGCTAATTAAAACTAAAAAGTATATTTTGGTGGAAAGGTTCATGCATGAAGTTCTATGTATTTGGTTCATAAGTAAAAAGTACCAGAGATAGTTTTTTATTTTTTTTATTTTTATGATTGGCGTTTACGTTTGCAATTGGACCCCTCAATTCAGTACTTTCTGATTCCAACATTGACTTCAGCCAGAAAGTACCGAATTTCATTCAATTGGTCAAATTCATTAACAAGTTACTCCACTTGATGCTATCTCAATGAGCAATTTTTATTTGTCATATTCTACAATCTGATTTACTTTATTGTTTTGAGCGGCCTTATTTCTTCTGCCCATTTATCCAGCCATGATGAAATAATGAATTGAAAGGCACATTTGTAGTTGATATGTATATGAACTGAAAGGTAAGTTTGAGGATCTCTTCATGGTTGAATTGCATTGGCAAGTTGGAGTTAGACAACATTTTCAGCCACTCTGCCAACCAGACGACTGTGCTACATTCCCAACTGCTCTAAATAATGAAGGCTTATTCATTTGCTTTCACAGAGAATAACATTAGGTAGACGAACAACCAAATGCATATTTTAAAAATGCTTCCAATAATCACAACTCAAAAGTGCTAGGAAAACTGTGCAGAAGCACCTCTGTGCCCTGTGCTAAGGGATTCGACTCAATAACAAAAAAAAAAGAAAAAAGAAAAACTGTGTATGTACATGGTTATTCAGTATTAAATGCAACAGTCAAATGGCCAACTTTGAAGGCAATTTTACTCCCATAATAATCATCCTTGCAATTGCATGCTTTCAAGGGCTTTGCTTCAAATGTAATGGACTTTCTTGTTGAAACCTCATTAATTGTTCTCTTGTACTGGTTGAACCACTTAGCTTGCATGTAGCTATTTCTTCTCCATGGAGGTACATGCATATCCATTGTTTTCATAGAATCCTTAATAGCATTGCACATTATCCTCACAACCCTTTTCAGCTCTTCCACTTTACCAACAAATACTGAAGGGAAAACATCAAGTAAAGAAGTGTATTGAATTGTAGGACGAGCTATTTCGAATTCAGCCATAAGTGATGTTTCAACAATGTAACGATTTCCACCATAATTCACATCAATGTACTCATAGTCACCTGATGGAAATCTTTTGTTCCTTTCCCACTTAGATTTGCAAAGCCCTGTACAACAAAAAAACATTAAAACAAATTCCATGACTTGAATTGAAAGAAATACTACAGTAATTAATTGTAATTCGAATTTGTATTAAAAATGAATGGGTAAAGCAAAAGTAATTAGTAAAAAATGATTACCAGCATCAAATCCTCTTTCCCTCAAGCGTGACATGACTAGGCGTTTGAATCCAGGCGAAGACTTATCACCACCAACAACTTGAATTGCAAGTTCAGCTTCTCGTCTAATCTTCTCTTTCAAAGTATCATCACCATCACCAAAAATCTCTTTCAGCATCTCCCTCTTCTCCTCATAATCATACCACTCAAAATCACGATCCTCCTTATCAAAAGCAACCGCATCTTCTTCTGCTCTCACAGAATTCTTCTCCATGAACGATTTCACAAGATCTGATAAATCAGTTGAACTTTCAGGCGAGTGTTCGCTTCCACTGCTTTCACATATCCTCACACGCGCCACATCATCACTTTCAAACGCCGCCGCTACCCTCTCAAACCTCATCGGAATAATTCTTCCCATTTCTAACATGGTGAATGGATGAATGAAGTTATATATCTCTATTTATATATTTCTCAATGGCATGCAAAAATGAATGAATTAAGAAATAATAAATAAAGAATTATGTAAGTATGTTGTTAAAATGGTGAAATGGTGTTAACATAAATTAATATTACTAAAGACGAATTAGAAAGAAAGAAAGAAAGAAAGAAGATGAGAATGAGATGGAGTAAGAATGATGGTACGAGGGAAACGGCGTCTTATTTATACATAAAATCTCACTTACACATTTGTCTTGTGGTAGCATGAATGTGGTCACTATTACCACATTTTTGGCCGAATATAGTTCCCAAATGCGTCTAGATTCACTTTTGCAATATTGAATTTGAATGTGAAATTTATTATTATCTTGCAAAAAATGAGAATATACACGTGTAACAATTGCTCTATTACTAGAACTTTGACCCGTGCTACCGGTCGGGTCATAAACAATGGAGAAGTTAATATAATGTTTGTACTCTAAAATGCCATCATATTTATATCTAAATCGTCTACCTATGGGAGCATATTGTCTCCGGTTGTTTTCTCTCATAATCTAAGCCCTCCATTGAATAGGTGAGAGAATGTGTTTGTAATAATAAAACATGAGGGATCTCCACCAAAGAGGACCCACTCCATCTACCTGTCCGAACACGGGTCAAACAACACAAAAATAAAAGTTAATGTCTCTCATGGATATATAATAATCCAAAAAACACATTAATTTATTCACCTTGTTTTCCATTTAGAGTTATCATACAAAAAATGGAGAGTTGGTCTAACAAAATATCATATTTGATTTCCTTAAAATTGTACATTATCGATCTCCACTTGTAACATTGCAACTGATATACATAACTTCGATTGTTTTGTGTATGATATATAAGAAATATTGAATACATTTAACTTTACGGTTCCTTTATCACCAACATGATTATAGTCCCTACCAATGTATGTACTAATAATATACATGTAATTAAATCCTCTAAAAAATGGATTAAACAAATGTCATTCCATTGTAACTTTGGGTCAGACTAATCAGTGGCATGTTGCAACCGGTTGAGGCCATGCATGCAAACATAATCTGCCACTTGCAAAGTAGTCATTGAGTCCTTCCGAAACAGGTCATATAAGTTCCTAATAAACCAGGTAGAAAGAGAATTACAGTACTAAACAAAAGACTCTCAAACTATATAATTTTTTTGTTTGTTAAGGTGAATCAATAGGTATTGACGTATTGTATAAATAGTTATTCTTTGAAAATAAAGACACAGACCAATGCTCAGTATCAACCAATGAAAATCAAATGACATTCTTGAATCTGTCATGAGCTACTTCAAGTCATCTCTTAACTTTGTATACAATGCATTTAAAACGACATGAGAAAATATGCAATCATCGTAGCCATTCTTCATGTTCAAAATCTGTTGGGGTATTTGACAAATTAAGCAAATTATATTTAAAAGTATAATATATACTCTTTAAGGATCCGAGCAAGTTGTGTCAAGAAAAAATTCAAGCCTTAGAATGTCCAATCAATCCCATGACATTCCATTAGAATGTCCATTAGATAATATGAGATTATATAAAACATTTGGTGAATGCGTACATTATTTTTATCTCATGTATTAGGATGATATAAGTTTTCAAGAATGATATATATAATAAAACCTTTTAATCATACTTTCACATTGATAAAATTCATACAAAATTCTCAAACCATGCAAAGAAAACACTTTCATTGTTAGCCATAAACATTGAGCATTCCTAAATCAAAAAACAAAACTGGTTGAAGTTCAACCACAACATTCATCAAGATTCTTGATTGCAACCATTTAGCTCATTAGAAACTTGAACTTTATTGTAGTAATAAAAAATTAAAAGTTATGTTAGCTGGTTTTGATAAAGGCATGACAGCAAACAAAAAAAAAACATGAAGCCAACATAACAACTACAGCTGCTAGCCCAAAACAACATCCAAAACTCGACTACTCCACAAACACGCACGACACCAGCAGCTGAAACACAACAGCAGCAGATAACACCAGCAGCTACCGACAGTAGCAGCAGCCACAGCCGACCCAAAGTAGCCCAAACACTACGTCCTTAAACACTACCGCAGAGGAATTATATATCGTAAAGGATACTTGTACACAATAATGGGACACAAAAAGACATTTCATTGAAAATAAAGGGAAAGGCACTTAGATCATCAAATATCAATCAATACAAAATATGGCACATCTCTTAAACAAAAACTTGCTGGTGTAAGAAAGGAAACGCTTTGGAAAGTGTCGTACTAAGGCAGTGGTAAGGGCTGAGATTGCGACGACGGCGAAGGAGAGTGGCCGGAGGAGGATAATATCTTAAGTGTTCGGTCATGATTGTTTGGTTCTTGAGAGGGAATACATGAGGGAGAGAGAAGAAAGTCTGGGATTGAAATGATGTTAGAGAAAGAAAGTGTTGATGATAATATAAAAGGGATGAAATACCTTGAATTAATTCGATGCTTTTTTTATGCAACGGTATAAAAGGGATGACATAACTTGAATTAATTCGATGAGAGGACTTAGATTCTTGAGAGCACTTGAGTTGGAGAAAATACGTTTTTTGTTAGTAAATATAAGTTGATGACTTAAATAGGCCTATGTTGTAACAAACATTATACGATAAGTGACCATCAATTTTGGATCGTTAGTTTTTCATTTTAATTAGCTAAGTTTCCTTTTTTTTTTTACTTGTTGTTTGTTAGATGAACAAAACATTATTGGGAGGGTTGTGCGTAACAAACATTATAGGATAAGTGACCATCAATTTAAGATCGTTAGTTTTTCATTTTAATTAGCTAAGTTTCCTTATTTTTTGTTACTTGTTGTTAGATGAAGAAAGCATTATCCGGAGGGCCTTGCGTAACAAACATTATAGGATAAGTGACCATCAATTTTGGATCGTTAGCTATTCATTTTAATTAGCTAAGTTTTCTTATTTTTTGTTACTTGTTGTTAGATGAAGAAAGCATTATCTGGAGGGTTGTGCGTAACAAAAATTATAGGATAAGTGACCATCAATTTTGGATCGTTAGTTATTCATTTTAATTAATTGAGTTTTTTTTTTCATTTAGTTTGTGAACCGATTAGTTATATCCTTTCTTTTTCTTTTTCTGGTCAAGTGTTATAGCTTAATAAAAACAAAAAATAGATGAGAGAATGTGTTTATAGTGCCAACAAAATAGGAAAATGAGTGAAAAACAAACTAAGATTATTAAGAAGAAAAAAACCTAGTAGTTTGTGAACCAATTTGTTATATCCTTTTTTTTTTGTCAAGTGTTATAGCTTAATAAAAACAAAAAATAGATGAGGGAAGGTGTGTATAATCCAACAAAATAGGAAAATTAGTGGAAAACAAACTAAGATTATTAAGAAAAAAAGAAAAAAAAAATATCTAGCAGTTTATGAACCGATTTGTTTAGCATTTTTTTTTTGGTCAAGTGTTATAGCATTTTTAAGAAGTAAAAAAATTAGTGGAAAACAAACTAAGATTATTAAGAAAAAAAGAAAAAAAAAATATCTAGCAGTTTATGAGCCGATTTGTTTAGCATTTTTTTTTTGGTCAAGTGTTATAGCATTTTTAAGAAGTAAAAAAATCAGTTTTAACTTTTAAGAGTCCAATTGTTACAATTTGCAACAAATTTCAAGATAAAAAAGAAGGACTCTTGCTAGTGGTGTGATTATTCAAACACCTACTTTCTGATGTCAAATTTCAAGGAATACCAAAACAGGAATAAAAAAACACAAAATAAAATTGTAACTTCAATTGCCCACAATACCAGCATCCAATCCTTAATTGTTATGCACCATTTAGCATAAGAACACTAAACTTTGCAACCTTACAATCAGAAAAGTAAACTTTACAATGTTTAATTGGTGCTGAAAACACTAAACCAAAACACTAAACCAAAGCACTAAACTAAAACAATGAAGTATCAATCCTCAATTGGTGCCGAAAACGCTAAACCAAAAAAACTAAATGAAAACGAAAGCAAATAAATGATCACTACATTGAAGAAAACTCCATCATGCTTGAACAACTTGTTTATGCATCAACTAATTCGCAATCACAGTAACGTAAATAGCGTGGTTGCCTCCAGCCATTGGGCCACCAATCCTCAACATCACACCTTCATGAATGTTGCGAGCTTGAACAAAATGCTTCCATCCACCACCTATCTTGATGTGTTCATAAGGAATAGAGCCATAAGTCATCACACATTCCCAAATGTTCCCACAATCATCAATCATGTTAACTGTTGTGGAAGCTCTATGAAATATCTGCTCACATTGTCCCTCATACCTCAGCTTCTACATGAGTAAAAAACATTTAATAGAACACTCATTAGAATATGGAAAAAAATTCATAATTGAATCAAAATTAACAAAAAACATATGTATATTCATACCAAAAACCCCTTGTTCACATCATTTTCAGTCAACTTTTTCACAAAATCAATTTGAAGATTGGTGAAACTGTGGCGATAAGATAGAGCATAGGTAACGGGGGGAGATCATTGTCAAAAACTGGACTAACATCAGACATATCAATCACAAAACGCATGGGAGGATCAAAATAGGGACACCTAATAGGGTCCTTTACAACCATTTCGAACAGACCTGAAGCAACAAACACCAAAGTCACTCATGCACCTAATCCTAGCCCATGAAAATCACCGATTGTCTTCCATCCTTTGGTGAGAAAAAAAGAACCAGCAATCCTATCAACCAAAACTTCAAACTTATTTTTCTTTCCGTCGACCAGTTTGACCAAACGATTGATTTTGTCTCCGAAATCAGCTGCAAACATGTTTGGTAACTTGACAGCATCCTAAAATAAAACAGAAATCAAGTAACAATCAATGTATATTTATATATGGAATACGGCTCCAAACAGTAGCAATAACAATCCTCAATTTAAAATATGGTAAACAGGCGCAGATACATGAAACTAAATACCTCGTAATAATTCAAACATAAAAGCAATGAAATTTAATTGAATATTGGATGAATAGTAATGTAATAGCAGCAAACCAAAAAAATTAAAAATAGGGTAACATAATAGAAGCAAGCAAAAGTAATAAGAATAGTAATTGCTTTAAAACGACAAATATTGTATTTCACACTATTTTGTATTATGTATTACGTAAACTGCTTAGTGTTGGCGACTGCAATATTGTATTTCACACTGCTTTATATTATGATGCCAAATAATATATTGCAAAATGATAGTTTTCGTAAAAAAACAAAAAAAGAGCAAGAAGTTAGGAAGGAAAACGACAAATTACATCTTCTGTGTCGTACTCAACTATGTATGTTCTGTACTTCAATTGAAGTTTGGTGGCAGTCTCGTCCATCTCAGTAACAGGATGAGTCATCAAAGGACCTACCAAATCAATGGAAAACAACATGTTACAAAAAGTATGACAATTGTATAATTCAAGAAACACTAATAATAACAATCCAAAAAATGGAAGGAAAAAATTCAGAATTGAATCAAAGTTATCAGTTAAGCAGTGGTATGAGAGGAAAGTTGTAAGGTCACGTCCTTCCATTTGCAAACCTCTAAATATCAAAATATATGATTCTTGTGTTGTGTGTGAAATTTACCACGGTTTAGGTTTTTTTGTTTTGTTTGAGAGAAATACGTCTAGGGCTTGGTATATATAACGAAGTTTACATGGAAATTAGGGTAGCCAAGTTTGCACCTCTAAAAAAAGCATCAAATAAGTGTAGAAAATATTTCCTTCAAAAAAATAAAGCAAGAGGATAGGAATAAAATTGGTGCGATGCATTTTTTTAGATGGAATTTGTTAGGCTAAATAATTGAGAAAATATTTGCTTAAAAAAAAGAAGTAAAAGGATAGGAATAAAATTGGTGCCATGCATTTTTTATATGGAATTTGTTAGGGTAAATAAATGCAAACCTAAAAAACCAAATGAACGGGAAAAAATTAGGTTAAGTTGCTGCAGACCTAACAAAATTAATAAATAACAAAATTAATAAATAAAGATTAGTAATAATTACTAGTATATTAAAAGCACAAAATGAAAATATACTAAAACAAGTTACTCCATTTGATCTCAATTATAAATAAAAATTCAATTTTTGGTACACCCAATGACCAATGTATTTGACTGGTATTACAAAACAAATACATTAATTATTGAATGACATTCGTTTAAAATATACTAAGCAAAAATAGGTTCACATAAGTTGATGTATATAGTAAAAAATTTGAACCAAATATATTAATTTTTTGATAAATTTTTGCTTATATTTTAAAGGGTTAAATATGTTTTTGGTCCCTATAAATATACCAACTTTTCGTTTTAGTCCTTCTAAATTATTATTTTCAACTTTTAGTCCCTATAAAATTTTCAATCACTACTTTTGGTCCCTATTTTTAAGTTAATTTTTGTATTTTTTTTTTATGAAATTGTGGATAAATGTGTAGAATATTGTAAAAAAAAAATCCAAAAAATAAAATTAGAGTTTTTTTTAACAAAACATATATTAAATATGAATTTTTAACCGTAAAAAAATATATAAAAACTCATATTAAATTCATGTTTTGTTAAAAAATCTATTATTATTTTTGGGATAGATTCTTATAATATTATAAATTTTTCTGGAAAATTTTATTCGAAAATATGAATTCAACATGAGTTTACTTTAAAATATAGACCAAAAGTGAAGATAGAAAATTTTAAAAGGACTGAAAATTGAAGTAAAATTTTAGAGGGGACTAAAACGAAAAGTTGACATATTCATAGGAAACAAAAACATATTTAACCCTATTTTAAAATGGAGAAAATGAATTGTTAATTATAATTTTAATTGGAGAAGTACAAAATAAGGCTTGACAAAAAAAAGTTACAACAAAAAAAAAGTTACTAAATGATAATGTGTACAAGTTTTTTTTTTTTTACTAATTTGACGCATACAAGTTGAAGTAATAAAAAAAAACTCGGTAAAAAAAATGTTGAAGTAACAAGTTTATATAACATAAGAAAATATATATAACAATTCGTCTTAAAACATGACTAAATTAATCTTATAATTCTTGATGGGTAGGTTTACTGTTTTACTATGGTTTTATCCGATTCAAGATATTAGTCTTTGCAGTGTGTGCCACAACCCACGCCACCAAAATAATTTAATTTCTTTTATATGAGAAATTATTAAAATATCATTGGGTGGATGGCTTTCAAAAAATGGAAAAGCCAATGAGATGCCTTTAACAATGATATCCTTATGTTCCATATCATAGTTGTCTACAAGAAGTAACAAAAACTCAAGAAGAGTGTTGCGCACACCATCTTCCAAATGAGATTATTATGTCTGATGTGGTTCCTAGATTGGCTGTTATTGGTTGGCTTTTGACAACTTTTAGGAGGAAGAATTACGTTGACGCCAATGTGAAACTGGCTTTGTTTTATTTTTGATGAAAATGTGGACAATATCATGAACATAGAGCCTGGTAGTGCATTCTATTCTATTTCCCAGTATGTAGACATGTCACATGACCAACACTCTTCTTGAGTTTTTGTAACTTCTTGTGGACAACTGTGATATGGAACACAAGGATATCATTGTTAATGGCATCTCATTGTTTCCTTCTCTAAAAGAGGGATTGAGTAGGCTATTATCATGCGCAAACCTTGGAAGTTCTAAAGGATTTCTGCCACGTAGTTAGTAGTCGACCATGGTTACCTTCGAAGATATGCGTGTAGCAATCTATTTTGTCTGCATTTACCTTCGTCTTTTGTTAAGCAATGTCTGTTTAGTTGGATATAACCAACATTGTAAAACTACTTTTGACAATTTTCTATTATCTGCTTTTAACTTCTTTAGCATCATTAGCATGGCATTTTAGGCAAATTGATGATACAGTTATCACTTATCGGTATAAGAAACTTAGTTGAGGTTGACTTTCAAACACCGTTCTTTTTAATTTAAAAGTATTGGATATTTTTGAAATATATGATATATTGATATGTTAAATGTGATTGAATGTTATAGATATCCATGAGAGCACTATATTCAATCAAAGGTTATCTGGAAACCATTTTCCCTCGTATGTTCCCATGTTCGTATAGATATTCTGTGTTGAAAGGTCTTTCGTTTGTCCACAAATAATTTACTTAAAAATGAGCAATACTACATCTGATGATGCCTTTTATAGCTTTTACAGAACTGCATCACCGATTTCTTTTTGTTTTGCATTTTGATGAGTTGGATATTTTGTTCTTCTTTATTTGATTGATTTATTCTTTTTGTTGTTTTCAGTACTGAGTCAGCCAGGGCAACAAACGGTGTAATTTCTGCAAAGTTTATGTATCAAACCATACTTACATCACCATTTTTCAACAAATCACGAGCTGTGTGTTCAAGAATCAACTGCGTTTCTGTATATGAAGTGCTCCATGCTTAGGTAGTACTACTAATTAATAGTTAAACCAAACTACCTTATTGATGGCTGACACAATTTTTTAAATGAATTTTGAAAATTCTTACACGCGAGGCAAATGTGTCTCATTGGCTTTTCGTTTTCTTGAAAGCAAAGGTGTTGTTCGGTCGCTTGATATTTTGACTTCTTATCCTACATAGTCTCATTTTCTAACAGAGGGATTGAGTAGGCTATTATCATGTGGAATGGAAAGCTTGGAAGTTCTAAAGGATTTCTGCCATGTAGTTACTGGTGCACCATGGTTACCTTCAAGTTTCTCAAAATTTGTCTTTATTCTAAACTAATATACCTAAGAATATTGTAGGAATATGTAGCAAACATTATACACATATTAAGACCCCTTCCTTATAAATTCTATTGCAAGTTATGATATTGTACATAATTTTTCCATTAGAAAATGTATGTAGCAATCTATTTAGTTTGCATTTCCCGTGCTCTTTTTCCAAGAAATGGCTATTCAGTTGGGAGGGAGTTTGCAAATGAAAAACGAGATTTATTTTTAAGTGTGATTATGTTCGGACCCCTTTCTTCATTTATCTTATATCCGAACAGATTATCTGTTTCAAGTGCGGTCATATTCTCTGTTCAAAGATCTTTTACTTGTCAGTGTGCGTGAATAATTTAGTTAAAAATGAGCAATAATAGATCTGATGATGCGTTTTAAAGCTTTTACAGAACTGCATCACCAATTTCTTTTTGTTTTGCCTTTTGATGAGTTACATTTTATTCTTCTTTATTTGATCAATTTATTTTTTTTGTTGTTTCCAGTACTGAGTCAGCCCCCAGAGCAACAAATGGTGTAATTCGGAAAAGTTCCCCTAAAAACAAATATTCTGCAAAGTTTATATATCAAACCGGTGCTTACATCGCCATTAGCATCCTGGTTTTGGTGATCGTCAGTGACTCACCTTGTGAAAAGTGTGGCAATTATTCTGTTGACAGATGTTTGAAGCAGATGGATAGAGCTTCCAATTTTGGTTATAATTATATATTGCAGATTTGGATTCACTCAATAGTCATTGGTTAGTAGAAAGACGGATATGCATTTTCTTGGTTTGATATTCTTCTGTAACCTCTCTCTCTCAGTCTTAAAGCTTCTGAACTTAAAGTTTGTGGAATTGTAATTTAACACAAATTCATGTGAAGTAATGGAAAAGTTCCACGGCGGCTTTGCATATAAAATATATTATTGTGAATATTTCATCGTATTTTATGTTTGTAGTGGTTTATTTTGGTTTCTGATGGCAGTAATAAAGTTCAAACCTTAAATTATAATATACTGTACTCCAATCATTTTGGAATTCTCAATGGTTTTTAACAAAATGTGGTTGGTAAATTTTGTGGTGTTAGTTAAATATAAAAACAAGATTTGGTGAGGATTATGACAGTGGCTATTCAGTTGTGCTTGATGATTATCGGTTACCTGCTTATGTCCACCACGCTACATAACATATTGACCATGTTGTTATCAACTAGCAGTGTTGCATATAGTCCACTGATTCAGGCATTGGATTTCAATTTCTCTTAGTTGAGAATTTGTCTAATGGAACTTCCCTAACAACTGAGCTGCAATATAATATGGTCTATGTGAAATAGATGAGGTGGTCAGAAATAAATTAATAGATATTTGCACAAAATATATGGACAATGGAAATGTTCAGATTGTCACGTTTACAAGGTTACGTGTGATTGAAGATAAACACTATATAGAGATGCAGAAAAAAACAATTTTTCCTGCATTGTTACTGTTTTATGTCTGTATCTACATTTTCCTGTTAGTGGTCCTGAAACTGCGCTGGCACTATTTTCTGTGAAGTTGATCTTAATTGGTATGTACTGTGCTTAGGTATCAGCAGCTTTTTCTATGAATGTTAAACATGATCATTCGTGTGAGTAAGGCTATATTCTCATAAGTCATAACACTCTTATGTATTATATTTTGTTGAAAAGGTATTAAATGAGAAAGTTTGACAGATAAACTTATTTATTTACCTTCATATTTGAATAATATCTAAGATGCTTATCAACAATATCAGTAGAAGGTTGACATTTTAGACTAGAGGAATATGTACTGAATTAGGTTGTAACCTTCATATAGTTGGTTAAGAAACTTTCAAGGGTGGCATTTGTGGTTTTGGCATTATTCTTGTTGAGCTTCTTACTATCTGGAGGACAGCTTCTTGCAGCTTTCTTTTTAATTGTTAATTTTCTGAAGACCTATCATTGAATGATTATTAGATGTTTGGATCCTCTGCTGCAGAAAAATAAGGGTGGGAGGATAGAAAAGATTGAGTTGAAATAGAGAGATGCAAAGAGGCTCAGCTGCTGTTTTATTGCCCAATTGCTGGTCTGAATGAGCAATTTTGTTCTGTTACATTCTACAATCTGATTTATACTTGTTCGAACGAAACAAATTCTTTTTACTCTTAACACTACTATTTTCATAATTTGAAGTTTGTCTCGGAGGCGAGTAAAGTTCGTCATAGGATTGTTTCAAATTTTTCTTAGGATTGTTTCAGTTAAGATTTAAATTCATGTTCTTACGAACAATTCGTTCATCAAAGTGGAATATGAGACTTATCAATAGCATTCATAGAGAATAACATTAGGTAGAGGAACAACCAAATATTTACGGAGTAGTAAATTTCACTAATAATTATCTTGAATAAATAGATAAATAAAAATGCTTCCAGTAATCCGAAATCAAAAGGCAAAAATTACACCATAACACAGTACTAGGAAAAATGTGCTAAAGCACCTCTGTGCCCTGTGCTAAGGGGTTCTACACAGTCACCTAAAAAAAAAGAAAAACTGTGTATGTACATGGTTATTCAGTATTAAATGCAACAGTCAAATGGCCAACTTTGAAGGCAATTTTACTCCCATAATAATCATCCTTGCAATTGCATGCTTTCAAGGGCTTTGCTTCAAATGTAATGGACTTTCTTGTTGAAACCTCATTAATTGTTCTCTTGTACTGGTTGAACCACTTAGCTTGCATGTAGCTATTTCTTCTCCATGGAGGTACATGCATATCCATTGTTTTCATAGAATCCTTAATAGCATTGCACATTATCCTCACAACCCTTTTCAGCTCTTCCACTTTACCAACAAATACTGAAGGGAAAACATCAAGTAAAGAAGTGTATTGAATTGTAGGACGAGCTATTTCGAATTCAGCCATAAGTGATGTTTCAACAATGTAACGATTTCCACCATAATTCACATCAATGTACTCATAGTCACCTGATGGAAATCTTTTGTTTCTTTCCCATTTAGATTTGCAAAGTCCTGCACACAAAAAGTACCCAAAAAGAACATCAAGACAAATCCCATGACTTGAGTCATAATAACTAGCATAAGCAATTTTAGTATAGTTTTTTTCTTATATACACGTTAAATAAAATTTAACCTAATCTTATTTATGTTTTAAATTAGATCAAATATATATGCATATTAAAACAATCTTACCAAATCAGAACTAAATTAATAATACTAATTCAAATCTGAACAAAAAAATATACAGTAATTAAGCAAAACCTCACGCATTTGAATGAATTAAGCAAAAGTAAATAGTAGTAAATTCTTACCAGCATCAAAACCTATCTCCCGCAAACGTGACATAATCATGCGTTTGAATCCAGTCGAAGATTTATCACCACCAAAAACTTGAATGGCAAGTTCAACCTCTCTTCTGATCTTTTCCTTCACAAAATCATCATCACCACCAAAAATCTCTTTCAGGGTATCCTTTTTCTCCTCATAATCATACCACTCAAAATCAAGATCATCATTATTATCAAAATCAATCGCATCTTCCTTTCCTAACACTGCTCTCACAGAATTCCTCTCCATGAACGATTTTACAAGATCTGATAAATCATCAGTTAAACTTTCAGGCCAGTGCTCGCTTCCACTGCTTTCACATAGCCTCCCACGCGCCGCCTCATTCCTCTCAAACGCCACCTTTACCTTCACAATCCTCGCCGGAATAACACTTCCCATAATTTCAAACATTGTTCCTTTTTTCAATTCCCTCCTCTCTCTCTCTCTCTATATATATATATATATATATATATATATAATAATAGCATGCAAATGAATAAAATGATAATAAATAAATATGTCGCTGAAATGGTGAAATAGGATTAAGAATATGAAGTAAGAATGATACGAGGAAACGGTTTCATATTTATACATTACATCTCACTGACACGTTTGTCTTGTAGCATGAATGTGGTCAATATTACCACATTTTCGAATTAACATACCGTTCAAAGCGTCTAGGTTCACTTTTCCGATATTGAATATCTGGTTGCTCCGAAAAGCACGCGCGGTTAAACTGTCCAACGTAACATACTGTCATCCTTATCCGAATCTTAATCACCTTCGTAAATGGTTGATTTTCTTAATTAAAAATAGTAAATATATACACGTGTAACAATTAGTCTATTATTAGTAAAAGTATATTAAAAGTACAAATTCAGAATATACCCCCCAAAAAAAGGCATAAAAAGAGAATGATCCATCGTGTGATCATTTTTAGTTAAAAAACAAAAATTCATGTCATCATTTTAAGACACCCATCTTGAACGTTGGTTGAACCATATTTTTCAAAAAAAATTGGACAAAAACATGACTAAGTTAATCATTTTTTTTTTTAAAATCGTATAATTTAACAAATAATTCTTGAAAGATATATGAAAGTATTATTCCATAATTATTTGCTGGAAAAAATTATTTCAAAATAAAGTAATCAAGATATATTTTCTAGGTCAAGTCTCCTTAAAAAAAAAAAAAGTGAGACAAGTTCCACCATTTGATCAAATAAAATGTAACTAAACTTATGATCCAATGATAAAAATAGACAAACTAATACATCGTGTAAGAATAATTTACTTTTGTATATTAGACTTTTTTTATACAAAATATATCATATTATCTGTTTACTAATTAAATATTACAAGGACTATTTTTTATTACGCTGATGTGCGTGGATTAATTATAAAGACAATATTTTATGTATAATTTTAGTTTTTAGTTAAAGTATTAATCTATTTTGAATGATGCAGCAATATAATAAATGTAATTTTTTTTTATTGACATCCATAGCAGAACATTATCTTTTAAAATATCATTTTATTTTAAAGATACACGCATCAAACAATTTATTTTCCAAAAATTAAGTGCAAGTTTGTTTAAGGGTATTTTTATCCAAAAGCAAACCACACCATAAAGTATATTCCCTTTATCTATAACTAGAATTACAATTTACACTAACATGTACGGCCGTCCATTTTTATTGATAAATATAACATAATTCATAAAAGTGTATTCAATAATTTTAGAAATTAACTTATTTTATTGATAAAAAATTGAAAGAAAAAAAATGTTACATCAAAACTTAATTTTATATTAAAGTGCGTGTTTCTATATCACATTTATATACATCAAATAATATCAACACGGAGCCCTTTCCAAGATCGGTAGCCTCCAAAAGTTAGTGGCAGTGATTAGCCAATCACATCCCACCCTGCTCAAATTCCGCTGCCCTTCAAGCCATACCACCTCAAGCAATACTCCTGTGTGATGTCTCGCTCCGTCTCCTCCTCATAATCAGTTGGATCCTCCAAATCATTGGCCCGACTAAAGGCACTTCTTCTCGTATAACCTCTTCAGCCAAGGAAAACCAACTTATATTGCCACCTCTGTGACTATGTGGTCATATGGGCACTATTGATACTAGCAAACCCGGTCTGAAGCGGTGGGGAAAGACCATATGCATTAAGTTTAATCCAAAACCAGTATGAAGTCTATATAAGGATCCTCTTTCTCCTAGGCAACTAACGGATCCTACGTTTAAAAGAAGTAATAAAATATATACTATTTGGTCCCACTTATAAAATATGTCCCTATTTGGTCACCAAATTTAATAGTTGTTTTAACTATTATTTTATCTAATTGTCATCATTTTAAATAAAATGTAATTCATGCAAAATATTATTATTATTTAACGAAGGAATGTAAAATTTGTAATGTTAATTTTTTCATACAAATAAATAAATATTTTATTGTTAATTTTTTTAAAAGATTATAATTAAATATTATGAGGTAATTTATAATTTAATAAATAAATTGTTTTTGTTTAATGATGTAAAGTTAGTGTGACCTATTTAAGTACTTTTCGTTGGAGTTCTTATTAGTGTACTCTTATTGGAGTCACTGAGTCCTTGATATGTACTTTTATTAAAATATTATAAATAAATGATGTGTAACGTAGGGTCAATTTAAGGAGTCCCTATTAAGGAACTATTATTGTGAATGCTCTAACACCGATGAACCTCAAATTATGGTGGAATTTAGGCCAATTAGCCTTTGCAGTGTTCTTCAAACTTATTTAAAAGGTTTTGGTTCAAAGAGTTAGGCCCTGATTAGAGAATCTTATTGTATGAAAATTAATGTGCATGTATCCAAGTTTCCTCCCCTAAAAAAAAGTTGGCTTGCTCAAAAGTGGAGAAACACGTAGGTATGATCAACTTTAAGAAAACTTACTTCATTGGTTATTATCTTGGTTTTGTTTAACTTGTGGGTATGGCTACAAACACAATTTTTTCTATATCTTTGATAAAATCAAATCGAGACTAGAAGGTTGAAAAGGTAGACTATTAAGTAGATCATGTAAAGTGACTTTGGCTAAATTAGTTTCTTGTTATATACCTATTTATATTATGCACAATCGTTAGCCGATGAATGATATATGCAGTAATATTGACTCTAGTATCATACAATTTATTTGGAATGACAATACTTAACATTATATAGGGTATACTACTATTATTCAATCCCTTCAAAGAGGCGGCCTTGCTATCATAAGAGCCAGACATCCTAATGTGACTATGTTGGGGGGAAACATGTATGTGAGCTTATTCATAATTCAGATAAACTATGGGTCCAATTGATCACAAAGAAATATATTAATGACTATCACATAATTCAGGTAAAGAATGGTCAAGAGAACTCATATTCTTAGTGATCTATTGTTAAAGCAGCTAATATTCTCAGTTCATAGTCAAAGTAGCTAATATTCTCGTTCCAGAATTCATTACGCGTGTGGGTAAATGTAACATTTCCATTTGGTATGATAAATATCATTCTCATGGCCGTTTCTATGAAAAAGTTCATGTTAAACTAAATGACTCTAATCTCTGCATTAATGATGTCTGTCATAACGGAGTACAAAATTTTGATCTCGTCTTTTTCAAGATATTAAAATGGAGATAGACTGTATTTTTACCAATGACGACATTGACAATATCATTGTGTTATAGTCATCTATTTACATATATCACTAAATTCGCCTATTATCTATAAACTCTTTTATCAGGTCCAAATTCAAAGATGGTTTTAACTTGAAACCGGATTTAGAAGATTAAACTCCTAACGCTAGTTTTAGCATAAAAGATAAAATAAAAAAGTGATTACTCATTAGATAAAATTTGATTAGATAAATTAAAGAGAGAAAAAAGAAAAGAAAAGAAAATTGTGGTTCACTCACAGGCACGGCCATTGCCTCTGCACCGCTGTGCTGGTTGCTTCGCCTCGTTAAGGTTCGTATGATTTACTTCTTCTTTTTCTTCTCACTTTTTTTATTCTCCCCAATGTTTAACCTAATTATCACCATCACCATAATAATAAACTAGTTAGTTAGTTAGTGGCTACTACTTTTCTATTTCTCCCCCAATTTTCCTAACCCTACTCTTAATTATTTGATTCGATTCTCTACGATCTAATCTTGTGGTACTGCTTTTGTTTATTGAAACTGATTTTACTTTATTTTATCTATTGTTATATATAAGTTGCAACTTAAGTTGATTATCCAAACAGGACCTAAGTGTCTTTGATTTGAATTCTGCAGCAGCTCTGGGGAGAATGGAAGAAACTATGTCTAGCTTCTGGGGTCCAGTTACATCTACCAAAGAGTGCTGCGAACAAAATTATGCACATTCAACTTACATTGCAGAACTTTACAACACTATTTCCAACATTCCCGCAATTGTTTTGGCTCTCATCGGTCTTATAAATGCTTTAAGACAGCGATTCGAGAAAAGGTTCAGTGTCCTTCATCTTTCAAACATGGCGCTTGCTATTGGGAGTATGTTGTATCATGCTACACTGCAACGTGTGTAAGTATTCGTCTGCGTCTTTTTTTGTGGAATTTGTTTTTGGAAATTTTTACTTGCTTTTCTGATTGGCTCTAGTTTATTTATAGTTAGTTTGCATGATACGGAATGAGGTTGACGTAATGTTTTACGCAACTAAAAAACAGATATGCTAACTACAGTGAATAATGTCTTAGCGAAAGCATCGCGATTGAAAACTGGCCAATCAAAATTAAATGTTTAGCAGAATACATGGGTGGTGGATGGAATACAAGGAAGTGTCTAAGTAATTATACGATCACAAAATGCCACGTGTACTCGCGACTCGTGAGACGTTTACGTTGATTTCAATTGTAATAAATAGCATTAATAAACACTTCTGAATATAGTAAATATGAACGAAAAAAACGTATGAATCAAGAAAAAGATATTAGAAACATATTCTAGTGTATAACATTCATCAAAAGTATGACAAACCCCAAGAGATATTGTAATAATATTGCCATGGCAGAGTCCAGGATATGGTTCAACCTGTCGTGGTTTTGATGTTAGGACTTGGGAGGGAGCATCACCTCCGCACACGGCTTGAATTTTCACCTCTTGTAATAATAGAAGCAATGCGGGAAAGAGAAAAACAAGTTAGTGAAATAACACACGTAGAGACTTGGGGAGGGTATGCTGACGCAGGTTGGTGTCTGTTCTGGTTTAGAAGTTAAGGTCTAGAGATGATGGATGGGAAATATCACTCAACCGCTGGAGATGGTGGATATGGAGTTCATTCAATTTGCGAAGATTGTTCAAGTGTGATAGGGGTTGCAAACTCTAGGGATTTCATATATCCCTTTGAGAATATAACAATTTATATTTTTCCAAATAAACAACCACAAATTGCTATATCTGGCAATGCCATGGAGCACCGTGACACCGATATTTTTGTGACACTGGAGCACCTAATATACTGCTCTCTCTCTCCTTTTTATTTATTTATTTTGAAGAAATGTACCAAGATGTATAAATACTGTTAGAATACCAATCACACCTTTCAATGATTGATACAAAAATGATACAACATAGTAGGCTGTTAGCATACCCAGAAAGCACAAATCTGGCACATGATATAGGTATGATACAATATAGACAGACACAAGAATTTGGTAAATTTCTAAATTTTACAGGGCACAACACAGATTGAATTACTTTATATATGATTAAACATAAACCCCATCTTAAATCAAAAGAAAGAAAGAAAGGTGAGCATGAGTCATTTTTGACGTTATAAAAAGCCATAACTCATCTGTATTAGTATAAAAATGTAAAGAATAAAACAAATGTAAAATGAAGTTCATTGTTTCCAAGTGTATGTGAAGTGTCTGACTAATGTACAGTTATTATTTTGAAGTGTCCATGGTTGCTTGTTTGTGGGCATCCATTTTAACATGTAGAGTGATAAAAGAGGAAGCGTGACTAGGTATTAATTTATTAATTTATTTTAGATACAAAGAGTTTGAGGTTTATATTATAGTGACTAGGGTTTCAAAGGTCCACATCGAGTAGTATAGGATGCTTGGTGGTGTATTTAAGCGGCTTGGTTCTTCCCCCTTGATATCTAACTCTCAAGGGAGGGTGGAGTCTTCTTGAATTGCTTGGATACTTATCAATTGGTACCGGAGATGGTTACCGGTGGCTCAGATCGAAAAGGGCTATCTACTGATAGATTGACAGTAAAGGTCTAGTAATGTGTCCGAAACTGCAGCTGCCGAGATGCCAGTTATAATTGATGGTGCTATGATAACGACTTGGGTGTTATGGTGTGTCCAAGTCCCACATCAAGTAGTGTAGTATGGGATGCTTGTTGGAGTATTCAAGTATAGTATAGCAAATTATTTCATGGTGTGATAAGTACCTATTGTATTTTTAAGTCTATATTCAGGAGTCCTGAGCTTAGTCTTTGAATTATTTATGTATTCAAGTTGGTTCTTAAATTTACAAAACCCGCATCATCAAGCCATTATTTGGGACTAAAGTGTGAAACAAGCAAGAAGGATTAACATGATACAAATTTATAAATAGGTGCTAACTTATACACTTGAATAATTTATGTAACTAGATGGATAATAATTACAGGGACTACCAGTGTGTTTTAAATCCCCAAACCATAGTTTGGGCAAAAGCTTTAAAAGGCAAGTCTTTCTTGGTGGTTTGAGGCTACACTTTTTGAACAGAAAACGAGACACATACTGATTTGCCTATATATTCACCAAGAAGAAATATACTGTTGCTTTTAAGTGCACGAGAGTGTTACTTAAAAATTAATCTTCGGCTACATTTGTCTTATGTTGAATAAGTACTTACTAAAGTGCTAGGTTTATGTCCCTAATAAAATTGGGTAGTTTGAATTACTTAGTTTGCTCATTAAGTATTTAATATCTTTTTGTTTTGGATGACTTTTCATTGTTTAGATGTTGCTTTTAATTTGTAGGCAACAGCAAGGGGACGAAACTCCTATGGTATGGGAGGTGCTGCTGTACATGTACATCCTTTACTCTCCAGATTGGCATTATCGCAGTACAATGCCCATCTTCCTATTTTTGTATGGTGCTGGTTTTGCAATTGCCCATTCAGCGTTCCGTTTTGAACTTGGCTTCAAAGTGCATTATGTCATTCTGTGTCTGCTCTGTACTCCAAGAATGTACAAGTATTACATTCACACCCAAGATGTTTTAGCCAAGCGGCTAGCTAAGCTATTTTTAGGCACTCTTATATTAGGCAGTTTGTTTGGGTTTTGTGATCGTGTTTTCTGCAAGGAGATATCACGTTCGCCTATTAACCCTCAGGGTCATGCTTTGTGGCATGTCTTCATGGGTTTCAATTCCTACTTTGCAAACACATTCTTGATGTTTTGCCGTGCTCAGCAGCGTGGGTGGTCTCCAAAAGTTGTTTATTTAATGGGTGTTCTACCTTATGTGAAGATTGAGAAACCAAAAAGCCAGTAACAAATTTGGTAAAAGAAGGAAGCTTCTTTGTCATGATACATTCTAGCTATAGACAAGTTGTTGACAAAATTATTGAATAGATGTCTTTCCTTCTTTTTCACTTTATGGTTTTGACTGGCTTAGAAATGAATATTTGCATATTTTGTTGTAGAAGTAGGACATGTACCATATTTATCCCATTGGCACCTCTCGAACCTGGACCTTATCTCAAAATTGCAAGCATGAACAAAATTTTGTTTACTGGTTTTTGTTCGGCTCCTGGGTGAATTAAGCCTCATACTCTAAACTGTAATGTCTGGTGTAAGCCCCTATACACAATCGACCACACTCATGACCATGGCCAGAAAAAATCATTGTTATCTTGCGATAGACTAAATGTATGGTTGTGTGGTGGTGACAAAATTGGCATGCCAGGTTTTGTGTGGTGCACCAATTGTATTTGTGGCTGATAAAAATTTGATTGTGAATGAATTGATTATGGCTAAAAATGGGTTCAATGTAAAGTGATTTATGTTTGAATACATTAATGTAAACATGAATTGAACAAAAAATGGGTCTCTATGTATAGTGAATTTTCAGAAGCAAGCTTCTAAAGTAACGTAGTGGTTTTTCATTGTGGTTTTTGTTGCCACTGTTGTTATAGGATGAAACATAATATCAACTTCTAGTTAGTTAATCAATTTTGAGACAATCAATACTACTTGAGATTAAATGGGGCTAGTTCATACAGAACTTTGACCCGGTTTAAAATATGGCTTTATAAGTGGACAGTGTGATTTGATCACTCAAATTAGTCGGTCATTAGGTCGGAGACCGAATTTAAATAAAAAAAAACTATTCGAGAACATCCAAATCAAATATGTCAAAATCAATTATTAATCTATGTAATTAATTTTTACCTCCTTTAAAATGGAACAAAAAATACACCAAAGCGGAAAAAGACATTTGAGGGTATTAAAAGGGTTATAGGCAAGGTTGTTATTGAAAATAATATATACTATAAGGACTTTTTAAAAAGATTTTAAAATATAGAAACTGAAATTGAAAATTTGATTAAACTATAGGAGAGCTTTGAAATGTCATGCTCATGCACAGGTTGCTACTGTTTGATTTTACAGGCTTTTTATTACCAAACTACCTCGGATCAATTTTACAAACATTTTTTTTCTTGTTAGTAGTTGTGTTCTTTTGTGAATTGCCACCATCATTATTACCACCAAATTTTTGTCAAAATCAGATTCCGTCAAACTTTGGATATGGGATGATGAACATAACTAGAAACCATGCCTTCTTGTTATCCTAGTGATTAAAAATTGTAAATAACGTTTCTGTTGTCCTCACATTGCAATTCCAAGCGCCACATATCCAAAATAGAATTTTAAAACCAAGATGCAAGTATTTTGCCAATAACCATACCTCAACTGTGTAGTACTTAGAAAAATACAAACACTTATAAACGATATTAACCATGCATTCATTATGGTCGTGAAGATCCATTTCTTTCTTTAGACTTCTCCGTCTCATACTCATCATCCCATATTATAAATACAAACCCAAAAGCTATATTCTAAATCATGAGTTCATTAAACTCATTATGCTATCTCTTGCATAATTTCATCATTAATTCTTCTAATAATTTCTTAAATATATTTATCATAATTATACTTATCATAGTTATAATTATGGGTGCAAAGCTATGTACTCTGTCAGGGTCATGCGTCAAGGACTGTATCAAACCCAAACAGAACATAACAAGGTTGACAAAAACATTCAAAAGGAAGACAGAGAAGAAAACTACCATTGATAAGAATTTGGCTCTAGAAGAAGAGTGGATATTAGCTTTTCCAGAATTGAAACAGTCGAGGAAAAGAGTGCATCCTTGTTCAACACGTTTCCGTGGTGGATCTTTAATAAGTGAATTAGCTCAAGATAGTTTATGCTTATTGGAAAAAACCAAGAACCGTCGTGAAAAAGAAGAACTTGTTGATGAAGGATTAACATCAAATTGTTCATTAATTACAAATAACCTATGTGATAAGTCACAGAAGAAGAGAGTTAACTTTAAACTTCCTCACACTGTTATATTTTACAAACCAGAAGAGCCTTATTGTGAAGAAGAAGACGACGAAGACGAAGAAGAAGAAGCGTCATTAAAGGGTTATTATAATATTAATAGCGAAGAATATTCATTTGAAACCGCAGAGGAACCTAGTTTCAGACTTGCAGTGGATATTCTTCCTTATGTCTTTGTCTCTTCCAAAGTTTCAAATTGATCATAAAATTGACTTGTATACATATTGCTTTGCTTATTTTTATGTTTGATAAAAAATTTCTACTGGTGCAATAACCAGGGCCTTTAATTTGCTATTGATGCGTCTTCCAAATGTGCACGTCTTCGGTTTTCATTATAAATTGTGGTAAGGATGGATATAGAATTTCAAAAGTGGACCATTTAGTGCCCCAAGTTTAATAAGAATAAGCTACATATATTTATAGGATGAGATGGTGAAATAGGTTATTTTGACACATAAATTTGAAATCAAAATTCTACGATAATTTAGATGGTTAATGAGTATAATAAGGTGTCACATCTCACGTTAACAATAATTTTTCGAGTGTTCAAATATATATATATATATATATATATATATATTAACCATTCAAATTGTTTTAAATATACCCAATGATAAATTTAAGCAAAAAATTGTCAAAGAAAATTGATGTATTTGATCCAATGTTTAGGTCAAATATATCAACTTTCTTTGATCAATTTTTGGTTATATTAGAAACTTGACACATTATTTTCATTTGCTCAAATATACATGATATCCATGAACCACAATTTATATTCAAACTAGTTTTAGACCCACCTCTTGCACGGTTAGATGCTATATTTTTTGTAATTTGTGTTTTGAAAATATATATAAAATGTTCTAGCCTAACTATAACATTTATGTATCCAAACAAATATTTGATTTAAAAAAGGAATAAAATGAGATGATGAATTGATTATATTTTAATTTTCAAAATCCTTGCATCAAAATATAATATTTTGATGTTATATGTCGATTGTTTTGTGAGACCTAGAGGAACGATTTCCATATAATGGAAATGAATTCTCTAATGTGACATGAAAAATCTATTGCAATCCTTACCATTCATTCTAAAGGACGGAGAAAAAGAATTTACAAAAAAAATAATATTCAAATGGTAGAGTTTTTTTTGTTGTTGAAGGAATTCAATTGGTAGAGATGTATGTGGACACTTGAGAAAATGTAAAAGAAAAAAATGGAAATGATTCTTCTCCAAAGAAGGCAAATGGATCCTCTAAAGGGGATGTACAGAAGGATAATTTGAGGTCTTCCTAAATTTGGAGTGAGAAAATTGTGCTAGAGACAAAAAAAGAAAAATAAAAAAATAAACAACGTATCTTTTTCTTAAAAGAATGATAATTAGCATTCAACGGGTTTAAGCCAAAGGCAACATAAGAAGTAAGACATAAAAAGCAGTAAATAGGGGTATCCGTTTAACATTGCTAATTCCTTATGGGCGTATAATTAATCGAAAGATATGTGTTACTACTATACAGCTTGGAAAGATATGCGTTTACACCTATAAATTAATTCTTAGATTCCTTAATACGGGAGAAGGGAGGAAAATTTTCTGTACACCTCTACCTACGTGAAAGTTAAATGCAATATGAAAGAGGGAGAGACATTGAGGAGAGTGTACACATCATATTATAACTGACATGTCAAAAGTTTATGTATGTAGACATCATTGTGCAGACGTGTCAAAAAGATAATTTAAGGATCTGAATTAATAAATATAATAATAGATAGATAGATATGCATGTGAAGTTTGTGGTTAACAAAGTTGAAAAATTTGGTTAATTGTATGAAGTAGATGATTGGACAATGATTATGCATTTCATCACAAAAAATTACTCTTTCCGTTTTAAAATGAGTGTTATTTTAGTCAAAAAAATTGTTTTAAAATGAATGTCATTTTACATTTTCAATACAACTTTACCCTCAATAAATATTTCAACTTTTCTCTTGCACAATTTTCAATGCAACTTTAAGTTTGTTTTTTCTTATAAAGTAATGACAATTTAGTAAAAGTGTCATGTCTAATGCCAAAACCTAAAACGACACTCATTATGAACGGAGGAAATAGATGATTAATAAGTTGGCTTAGCAAAAGAAAATGATTAATAAGTATGACACATTGTTATATTCATCAATTTGAATATGATTAATCACATATTTATGTTGAATTAACCATTAAATTATTGTCGAATTTTGATGTCAAACTTGTGATCCAAAATATCATTTCCCTTAAGAATACACATGCATTTCAATTGTAAATTATTTTTTATGTTCTACATATAAACAAATTTCATCAATATGTCAAAAATAAAATTATGAAGGAAAAGGGAGAGAAGACAAACGACATGTAACAAGAGGGATCATCCTTCATGTAGAGAGTGACCATGTTGAACATACATATTCTTTACGAAATGAACAAAAGCAATAGATTCTGTTCTTGCCTTCTCAAACACACCACACCTAACAAGAGCCGGCACAAAGAGGAAAATTCCAGTAGACACCACAAAAGCCATTGTGAGTATACAAGACACAAACCTTGGCAATAATTCACGTTTTGGTTCAAATACCTTTTTATATGCAATTTGAAGAGCCAAACACACTCCATGGATGAAGAAAAAACACATTGAATCCCAACATGGTTCCCAAGCTTCCCATGTGTCCTTCTTTCCATGTTTTATGTAATAAAATATCAACTCGTGCATCAACCCTGACACTGTAAAAGTTGCCACCACAGCAGGGAGTGGGGCCCATTTTCTTCCTATGAAATGGCTAGAAGCATTCACCATTGGTTCGTATACGGTAGGGTGTAGGATACGTGTGACCATGATGTTCCACCTTCTTCCCCAAAAGTCTTGCACTGATGTGCTTAAGTATGGTTTATTGAAAGGTTGCTCCAACTCTACTTGAAGAAGTTTGCTAGATATTGTATTAATCAATGCAAGAAAGATTTCTAATCCCGCGTAGAGGTGGAGAGTGTATAAGATCATCAAATTTATTGGATGAAAATTTTCTTTCTTATCATATAGATGAATTAAAAAATAAGAGAAAAGAAAAATGATTACCAACTTACTAGGAAAATTTATAGGCGCAACTTTTATTTGATTTTGGTTTGCATGGTTTGCTAACTTGATGGGAAATGAGGCAATTAGGAGAAAGTGAGGGAGAGAGAGTGGAGGGTTGGATGAGAGGGGGCCTTTGGAGAATGCAAAGAGGAAGAGTTTGAAGGTGGAAAGCCAAGAAAGTAAAAATGAAGAAGGGCCTACAAGATGGACGGTGGTGAGCCTCAAAGGGAGAAGGAGGAGGATGATTATGGGTGGAATTAGGGTTACAAGTCTTACCTTGCCTTTGGGAATCAACAACTTCCCTATTGTGTAGCTGTAACAAAATAATATCGTTGCTACACTCCATACCATTATGAAGTTGTTGATTTCTCCTTCTATCATCTTAAAATTATTATGATGTGTGAAAAATATCAAACACACCCTCGTATACCCTCATATATAGAGGGGCTGATCCAGCTATATTTGAGGTTGTGCACTTGTTGTACACCTTAAGTTTTTACTATCTGCACCAATGATCTTGCTTGAATTACTATGTGCACACCTTAAGATTTTTGTTTTGCATCACACTCAACTCAAGTGACCAAGACTAAATCAGGCTCACGTAGAGTATTGACAGGTGACGTTTGATTTTTAATACTATTAACTTTCTCATAAAGGGGCTTTTAATGTTTTTATTTGATTTGGTAGGTTTTTATTTTCCCATCAAAGCCAAAAACACATACTACCTCCGTCCCTAATTATAGAACCCTTTTGAGAAAAATATTTGTCTCTTTATATAAAATTCTTTGCTATTTTTAAGTACATTAATTAATTCTTTACCAACACACCCCTATTTATTTTAGAGGCAAATGTTAACTTGTGCCCTCAAGAGTATATGTTAAAAAACTATTTATAGAAATATATTTATCAAAAGTCGTGTAGTCAATTTCTTAAAAGCTAAATTATCATGTTTTCCAATGCAAATCTACTCATTTTGGGTTCCTTAATATGTGACCTTAGGGCACAAGTTAACATGACCCTTTATTTTATATTATTTTCTTCAATCAGCATTAAATACTATATTGAAAAGATACACTAATCATTTCTCTTAAAGTACAAATTTGTAAAAACAATACTAATTACAAACAAATTTATTATCATTTTTAATTTTCTTAATTCCCGTTATTTTTTCAAAAGGATCCTATAATTAGGGACGGAGGTACTAACATGAGTATCGAACTTATTTCCTAAGGTGATGACTTCAATTTGACATTTGCTACACCAGATCAAATGCATTTTTTTACAAAAATAAAAATTTTGTAGTTTAAATTATATATTAATAAGAAAAAGAGTTTAATTTTCCTAAAAAAAAGAAAAAGAAAAAGAGTTTAATTTCTATTCACTGATTGTAAAATTATTTTTCACATATATATTTTATTTGACAAAAATAAATGATATTCATTCATTCAAATTGATAGAGTACATCGTTACAATGAAAATTTGCTAAAAACAAAAAGGATGAATATGTGAACAAACTCACATAATCCATGTTAATAGCATAAAACAACAAAGTACTAAAGCCTACACATATGACTATATTTAAGTCTCTGGAATACCCATGTATTCAGATATGCAACGTTGACGACTCCAAAGTCATTGATTTGATATGCACTAGATCAAAATTGATCTGATAATCTGAACCAAACAAATACTTGAACGAAACAAGAAAGACAAACAACGTTGCACTAAGACGACGAAATCACGAAAGAAAAAACGAAATAGATGTGAAAATCACTTATTTCAATAAAAGGGAAATAGGAAAAACGAGTTAGAGAGGTGATTTAAGGTCAATTTTCTTTTTGGTGGATGAAGAAGAAGAAACTAGGGTTTTGGTGACGACTTCCTACATATATATTTGATGATGTGTTTTCACGTCAATTAATGAATATAAAAACTCACATATTTTCAAATATATAAAATAATGTTAAAACACATCATTAGATGCATGTGTAAAACCATGTTACATTACGACGTATATTAATTAAATTTTAAGAAAAATGACTAAATGCATGTGTAAAATTAATAATAACAAGTAATGAATTAAGTTATGTACATCACGTGGACATCCATCCAATAAGAACTCGTCATATTAATGTGTAAATCTATATTAAACTAATTTATACTTTTTTCAAAGAAAATCTAATTTATACTTAGTGTGCATGTTCATTTTTCACTTATGGTATTCATTCTATTAATGCACGTGTGTTGATAAAATGGTTAGATGTTGTTATCGTGAGTTTAGCTTAGTTGATAAAAACAATATATAATATATGCAAGTTCCAGAGTTCAAACCTCGTAAAAAAAAAAAAACTAAATGCTTCGTTAAAAAACTTGAAAGCACTGGTCTGCACTAGCTGCTCTTACCCAACAAATAATTAGCAAACATAAATGTTGTAGTTGAAAATCTGATTTTTGTAATTGATCATTGGATTATATCTTCCAAATGTACTACTCCTTGAATTGAACCTAGATTGTTTTTCTACGTAAAGTGATGTTGTCAACTCTATCAACATCATATTGGTGACGTGATTTAGTTTTTAATATGGTTCTTTTGCTTGCGTGAAACAAAAATGAAATAAGGGTTTTAAGTTATTAATGGCAAATATTAATTGTTGCTTACTCTTCCATTGTTAAACTGCAATATTTCAAGTTTTTCACTCAACTTTGATTTAACATATATATTCATTTTTATTGGTTATGTTCTTACTTGTCTTCTTCGGTTCTTCCTTTTTTTCGTGGAAAAGGAAAAAGAAATAAAGTTGGAAGATCTAAATTGTTTGGCATTTATGGTTTAATGGTTAGGTTCTTACTTGTCCTCCAAAGTATAAACTCCGGTCACTGGAGAGTATCAATCAGTATCGTATCTACTTCTACTGCAATTTGGTCAGTATTTTCCATTTTTTCTTTATGGGTCGGGCATTTGTTAAGGATTCAAGAAATAGAAACAATTGATAAATTTTATGTAGAAAAAGTTACTTTTTAATTTTTAATGTGTTGAATATACAAATTTTAAGATGAAGTTTCCATTTAAAATTTCTTATCGAGTGTCATAATGGTACTTGTTAACATTTTTTTTTTTTTATATATAAGGTTTTGCCATACCACTTTAATATACAACGGTACAAGTATATCTTAGTGATTCTCTCAAAAAAAAAGGGAAGTAAAAAAAAAGTAAAATATCATTCTTTACCCAACACATTTTGCTTGCGCTCAACTGAAATACCGAAATTACTACTATATAAGTTAAGCCACGTACCTATACTTTATACTTTCTGTGTGTGAGTTAAGTCAGGCGTTTACAAAGCATAAGGAAACGAAAGAAATAATTTACACATGGTATTTCTTTCACACATGGTTTCTTTTCGAGTATAACATGCTATCAAAAAGACAAAAACGTAGGGCTAGGCTACTGCTATAGGGCTTACATGATAGTATGATACAAGAGCTTATCCAAATCTTCATAGAATTGTCCATGTAAAAGCAATGTGTTGTTTGTTGCTTCTGCACACGTGGCTTTCAATTATAACAAGTCCATATTTCATGATTAATCCATCCGCTAGTTTGTTCTTTTATCTACCTAAGATGACAACAACCATTTCAGTTTGGTTGTATAAAATTGGCATGAGTTAACTCACACGGGGTATAACATCTACGAGATTAATCGACGCAAGAGTATTCTCGATATTTCAGTTGGGCGCGAACAAAATTTGTTAGGTAAAGAGGAGAATTCAAATAAGTATATCTTAGAGATGCATATTGGGCTAAGCTTAAGTTGTTGGCCGACAAATAATTTATGAATAAATTATCGATTAAAATTGTCAATTAGCAATACATCTTCAATCTAGAGGCAAAACTATATGATAAATTGTTTATAGTATATGATTGTTTTTATTTAGTTATCGATTAAAATTATCAATTAGCAATGCATCTTCAATCTAGAGGCAAAACTATATAATAAATTGTTTAAAGTATATGAATTTTTTTATTTAGTTTCTAAAGTATGTAAAAATAATGAGCGTTTGATATGGATCTAGTCTAGAAGTGATTCTTGTTATTTTTAATAAATTTCAATAAAATATTAAGTTAAATCTATTCTTTACTTTTTATTAGGTTTAAATAGATATTTCGTCCCTGCATATATAGGTCGTTTGAATTTTCGTCCCTGAAGTTATTAATTCTTTCAATCTGCAACTGTAAAATTTAATCATTTGACTTTTTGTCCTAACTAGTTTTTTTTTTTGAGGTGGGTCAGTGACTTGGTGCCCATGTGACAATTGATGATTGGGCGAGATGGTTGGCTTAAACAGATCTTTCGTCCCTGCAAATATATGTCATTTGAATTTTCGTCCCTGAAGTTACTAATTAGATGTAATTAAGACCATTTTTCAAATGATTAATATTTGCAATGGCAAAATGGAAGGATTAGTAACTTCAGCAACAAAAATTCAAATGACCTATATTTGCAGGGACGAAAGACCTATTTAAGCCTTTTTATTATTATAAAAATATTTTTGTAATAAAAATAGTAAAAGTGCCTCTTTAGACATGGACTCATAAAAAACTGTCAATTTAGTCGCTAACATCTTAATAATTGTAATTAAATTGACGATATTTTATACTATCTCCAAAATAAATAAATAAAAAACATAGACATTTTGTCGTTGTATGCTATTAACTTGGATGTTGTGAGTTGGTTCACAGATCCACCATTTATGTTTTTAGTGATGTTGATCATGTCATTACATCTAATATATTCTTTCAATTTGAATAAATAAATATGATTTCGTTTTTGTAAAAAAAAATATAGTTGTCCATTCATGTGAGAGATTGACATGCGATAGCTTACTAAGGGACTAGGAACTAGGATTTGCTGCCGTAGTGAAACAACACAGTTTCACACAGTTTTCATATTTCAATAATAGCCATTGAATTTTATTGGATGGTACTGTTATATTTTTGTCACGCCAATCCAAATCCCTCGGTGAGATCCAGTCAATCACTATTCTATTTGTTGTGTTTATCTATCATAAAATAACAATAAATGAAGTAAAGTAAAGGAAACAAAATTGAACTCTATTTTGAACAAGATATCTCCTTTTTTATATACAATCAAATAATAAATGATTTTTTCGCAAATACCTGCAAAGATTTTGCAAAAGCTACTTTAGAGACTTACCATCTTTTATATATAAGATAAGATACTGTCATCCTTTAAAGAATAATAATTTGCAATATTATGCATGATAAAACCATAAAATAATACACAATAAGAAAATTCGTAACAATTTTTTTGACTCCAAAAAAGTTGCTCAAGAAATTTAGCAACTTCTATATATAAGATATAAGATGATGATATTTTAGGGTTTTAAATCCAAAAATGCGCGTTTACTGAACCAGGACGCGGATCAAACCGGAGAAAACGTATATGTGAAACCTATGATCGGAATCGGAAGATTCACATGATTCTACCACTCCCACAATTTTTCAAGGCGGTCTCGGCCACTCCCACCAAATTCTGATTCCAGTCGTACACGAGCACGCCATAGGTGACAAGACTGTAGTAGCGTACGATCCTACGTTTTGAATTGGATCTAGTCTGCCATAGCCCGGAGGTAGTGTCTCATCTACATCTTCCGACAAATATGTCTTGAGAATTTTAACAACCTTCTCATATATTTCATTGTTATCATGACTCTGTAAGTTTTCGATCTTTTCCAATCCCCCCAACATCATCTATCATCTGAGCATACAAGTTGACATCTCCCGTGTTACAAAAGCTTTTCTCAGCTTCTCCGACCTTTAGAAAATTCTCAAGACCTTTTAAACAGACATAAACAGTTTTTGGATCAAGGCAAACAAGTAAATCACACAGAGGCTTAATGCAACCATGGCTCACCAAGTACCTTGCAATAATAGCAACATTTGGAAAATTAATACGTAAACTCTCAATAATAGTATAAGGCAGAGCCAGAAAATAACCCTTAAAAATAACTTCACATACTTGATTTGCTCATGAGTACCACCAGATGTAGCATTATAGAGTGCCCATGCAGCTTCTTTTTTAATGTCAAACTCGGCATTTTGAAGAAGATTGACTAGGGGAGCAATCAAACCAGCTTCGATAACAACCTGTGTTATGTATAAAAGTTAAGTTCACAGCGTTGTTTCGGTAAATAAAGCAACTAAAAATCACATACATGGAACTTGGCAGTAAAATGCAAGCAAAACTAAGACCCAACCTAAAACAGAAAATATAATGCCAATAGTCGAGCACTACAATACATCCTCTTCAATGATGTATTTACAACAAAATGGAAAATAAAGGTATACATCACCATCCAACTATTACTCTAATTCGTGTAACCTGAGAACTAAATATATCATCAACACGACTACAAGTTAATATTGCACCACATCTCCATGTTAAACAACATGTAGCTTCAACTTATATGCATCTAACCTCAAGAAAAGCATAAAGCAATACAGAAATTAACATTGCACTTTATTATACATGATATCTAACATCATTTGAGTATAAAAAAGATGGGATTTATTAGCTTACTTGTATCCACTCCCTGTTTCGAGCTATAATGTTTGATATAGTCCAGCAAGCGGCTTTCTTAATACTTTCCTTGTGATTTTGGATCAACAGGCTCAACAGGAATGAGAGTAAACCATGATTGATAATAGCCTAACAAAAAGCTCCTACAAAATTAGATAATTCTCACAAGTTACACATGAGAAGACAAAAGACAAGGATGAGAAAAGACTTGATTCACAATAATAAGTTGTGGCGAATCACCTGCTGTGACTGGCAAATATAACTTTTCGTTCTACCCAAGACAAAAATCCCTTCCCTCTAGCCCCTCAAAAAACCAAATTGATTCCTAGATTAATATTTCTAAAATTGTCAATTAAGCTTCAACAATCACATACTATATCCTTTAGGTGTTTCCTCTTGATCAAATCAGACTTACAAAACTTACCTATCAATAAGTTAAGGTTATAATATTTCAAATTTTAATTTGAATTCCAAAATAACTACCACAACACTAATTCAGTACTATACTCAATAAAAAGTTAAATTTAATTAGAAATAGTTAGGTAGCAACTAATTCTAACAATTGACAATCCATTATGACATTACCTGAGTCTGCATATCATCCACAGTTACAATATTTCCCACCATTTGAAGTACAGGAGTCAGCACTGAAGGAGATGGGCGCCTTCAAAACATGCACATACATTTAGAGCCAAAATAATCAACAATTGCAACAGAAAATTGGTTGACCATGGATATAAGATTTGGTACTTACATAAGAAGCTCTACCAGTCTACTACATATGCCTGCCTCAATTACCGTTTGGATTTTGTCGCTTGTTCCATTAGAAAGATATGAGAGTGCCCAACATGCTTCTGTCACAACTTCTTCATCATTGGAAAAAATCAAACGCCCGAGAGTGGGAAGTGCTTGCCTCACCTATCCATCAAAATTCAAGTATTAATAAACCAAATAAATTTTTCTTACATATTCAGTTTTAATTTAACAAAAACAACAACTACCTGCGCAAATGGGGGTGGTGGTTTGCCTCTCCAAAAGTTTGACAGGGCCCACGTTGCAATTCTCAGCATAGAAAGTTTTGCTTGTTCATTCAACTGGGATAACAGCGGGATCAGCGCACCATGATTGAGAACAAGATCACGACAACTAGGGGAATCACCGGCAATGTTTCCCAATGCCAACACAGCCTTCAATATCAGAGTTTTATTGTTCAGCAAAAAAACAAAAAGGGACAATCCTAGTTCTACTGGTATTACATTTTAGTATAATAAATATACATGCTCCCGAACATCATGCTAGGTGAACTAAGTAGCTTGACAAGTATTGGTACAGCTCCATGATCAATGACGACCTTAGTGTTCTCAGAAGTTTCAGCTGCTACGTTCGTGAGTGTCCAAGCAGCTGCATACTAAACAAACGAAGTTGCAAACTACATAAATTTTTTTAAAAAATATAGACAAGTTAGAAACAAACCTAAAGTTGAGGAAAATCGTCCCTAAAGAGAAATTCAACAAAACGAGGTACAACACCAGACTGAATAACATGATCGATAGGAGGGTTATGTGCTACAGAACAAAAGAAACATCAAGAAATTAACAGTTAGAATGAAAGCAACATACATAGCAATGCATTAAATTAAAAACATGAAAGAAAATCAATAATTACTAATGGAGATAAGCTTCCGAAAGTGGGTAGTTGCTTTCAACTGTTGGCTGTTATCATCCGACCAGCCATATATACCTAAAGTGATGGTGATCGATGGTTACTTTTTTTGTCTTTTTGTCGACAATGAATAGGGATATGCGGTAACAAACGATGATTTAGGAATTGATATGCCTAACCGTAATTTACCACCGAGAATTAGGGGACTTTGAGAGTAAGGACTAAGGCATGTGCCTTACTACTTATATACGAGGAAATCTATATACACCACTTAAAAATCTAGATACTAATGTAGTAGTTGGATTAAAATACCCACAGTTTTTGTTTGAAAACAAATTAAAAGGATACTATGTCTTTCCTTTCATCATTGATCACGCATATCAATTAAAAACATGTGCTAGCTTGGAAGAAGCCGACAATACTGCTATAGAGGTGCTCATAAATCAAATCATGATTGAATTTGTTTGTATAAAGATGTTTAAGGAATGAAAATTTTCTGAATTTGCTATAGTTTGTAAAATTTCGTAGAGACTTCAATGGTACCATTCATCATTTTTCTTAAAGTGTGTTTGAATGAGGTAATTGAGAAATTTTAAAGAATTTAGAATTTTAGGCAATTCAAATGATTCAATTCAATTACTTTCATTTCTCAATATTCTTGTTTGGATGGAGTGATAAAAAATTTCATTGTCATCATTTTTGGGCAACTTTTATAAATTTGAATTTTTTTGGACCAAACTTGAAAATTGATTTTTGGGGTCAATTTGTAAATTTCAAAAAATTGAGGGGTCAAATTATAATTTTAAAAAATTTTAGGGATTAATTTGCAATTTTTTTTGAAATTTTTGGGGTCAAATTGAAATTTTTGGAAAATTTGAGGACCAAAATGAAAATTTTGAAAAAATATAACAATGAAGAAATTTGAAATTCTTAACTTTTAGGTGTCATTTGAAATTCTCTAAATTTAACTTGAACAAAATGATTCATAAATTTCCATCATTTTGAAAATTCTTCAAATTATTATCCAAACAATAGAATTCACCTCAAAGTATTTAAATTCTCTCAAAACATTATTTTCCCTCAAAACATTCCCTCATCCAAACACACTCTTAAATTATTAAGTCCTACTACAAAAAGGTGTATATTGCTAAAATGTTTTTTCTAAATTTTGAATCATGTCTTGACATTTTCATTGTTAACAAAATTCTCTTTGTAGTTATTAACGAAACTGATTGTGTCAAAATACAAAACTCTCTTTATAGTTATTAACGAAATTGATTGTGTCAAAATAAAACATATAAATATATCAAATAAATAATAATTTTTTTGAGTAGTTAAACATATATTATTTGGAATAGCTAGCTAAATATTAAATATACTAATTTATTCAAACAAAATGATGTTTTTCGAGTAGCAAAAGCTATCCCATTATTGTCCATGGCTCTACCCCTTATAGCCAAACACACTCCATGGATGAAGAAGCACATTGAATCCCAACATGGCTCCCAAGCCTCCCATGTGTGTCGACCTTCTCCCGCTTTATGTGATAAAACATCATTTCATGCACCAACGCCGACACCCCAAAAGTTACCATCACAGCCGGAAGTGGTGCCCATCACAGTCGGATGAACAAATAACATAATCGAAAAGATTGGATTAGATGATCTTTCCTTTTAAAACCAAACCAATCCAATCCGCGACCACCGCTAGTAGTAAGCCTCAAAGGGATAAGGAGGAGGATGAGTATGGATGGAAAGAAGCTACAAGTCTTATTGTACCTTTGGGTATCAACTTGCAGGGAAATACTTGGGTGCCATAGTTTTTTGGTGCCATCAGTGACATATGTGCATTTTAGATAAGAGAGAATGATTAAAATATATTATTTAAGTGAGAGAGAATGAATTGTTAAAAGAGGTCATGCTTAAGATGAGGTTCAATAATAAGTGGATTCCTTGTATGACTATGTGTATCGAGACAGTTGATTATTCGGTTCTTGTTAATAATAAAGCAGTGGGGCCTGTTATTCCGGGTCGAGGTTTGAGACAAGGGGACCCTCATTCTACTTATCTTTTTATTATTTATGCGGAGGGTCTTTCCTCTCTTATCAGAACTGCTGAGGCCAGAGGAGACCTTAGGGATACGACCATTTGTGGAGGTGCGCCACCAATGTCTCATTTACTGTTTGCTGATGATTGTTTCCTTTTCTTTAAAGCAGAAGAGCGCCAGGCTCAGGTGATGCACAATATTCTCACAATGTATGAAGCAGTCTCTGGTCAAGCCATTAGTTTGCCTAAATCCGAGATATACTATAGTAGAAATGTTCCTGTTGCTTTAAAAAATTCGATCACTAATATTTTGGGAGTTCATGATGTACTTGGTACCGGAAAGTACTTAGGTCTCCCTTCGATGATCGGGAGGGACCGTACAACGGTATTTTCATATATCAAGGACCGTGTCTGGCATAAGATAAATTTTTGGAGCAGTAAATGTTTATCTAAAGTCGGTTGTGAGGTCATGATCAAATCTGTTTTACAGGCCATACCATCGTATGTTACGAGTATCTTTCTATTACCGTCTTCTATTATTTCTACTATTGAGAAGATGATGAACTCATTTTGGTGGGGTCATAGGGGGCCCAATAATCGGGGTATCCACTGGATGTCCTGAGAGAAGCTGTCGATGCATAAAATCCATGGCGGTATAGGATTCAAAGATTTGACTGCTTTTAATCTGGCTATGTTAGGGAAACAAGGTTGGAAATTTCAGACAGAACCTGATTCTCTTGTCTCTCGTATTTACAAGGCTCAATATTTTCCTTTTCTTAGTTACTTGACAACAAATTTGGGTCACAATCCTAGTTATGTATGGAGAAGTATTTTGAAGGCGCGTTTCATAGTACGCGATGGGGCACATTGGTGTGTTGGTACGGGTCACAGTATATCAATACTTGATGAGCCATGGTTGTTGAATGGGGATCGTATAGACAGAGATATTGTGGGGGCACACTTTGTGAGAGATTTTTCTGTGAGTAGTCTGATGAATACCTCGTCGAAAGGCTGGAACCAGGAAGTAATTCAGCAAGTTTTTAGTTCTGATATAGCCCACCCTATTCTTCAAACACCGTTACTTGATCAGGTGGTGGATGACAGGTTAATATGGAAAGCTGAGAAGAATGGTTTATATTCCGTCAAGAGTGCTTACAGATTGTGTATGGAAGAATTGGTGGATATTTCTCACCTTCAGAAACCGGGATATTGGTCTAGTATTTGAAGACTGAAAGTGCCGCCGAAAACAAAGAATTTACTTTGGCGAATGTGTCGTGGGTGCTTACCTACCAGGGTTCGACTTCAAAATAAGGGAGTGCAATGTCCCATAAGTTGTGTGAGTTGTGATGGTCCACATGAGGATCTTGCTCATATTTGTTTCGAATGTCCTTTTACTGTGCAGGTTTGGCGTACAACCGGTCTTTGGAACACGGTTCATAAGGTGTTTTTTGAAAAGAATTCAGCAGCTGATGCCATATTCGAATTGCTACATCAACTTTCACAAGAATTCAGTCAACGATTTGCAACTGTCCTATGGAGCCTTTGGAAGCATAGAAATCTCAAGTTTAGCAAGATGTCACAGAAACTTGTGCTCATGTAGTCAATCGAGCTTGTCACCTTATCGAGGATTGGTATGCAGCTAACTCTACTATTCCGGCAGCTAGTCACAACAACACTTCAACAAACTCAGTTCGTAATGATCAGATGACGACGACAACGTCGGTAAGACAAAATGGTTCAGGTACAACTCGAAATTCTTCTGCTACAACGAGTGATATGACTTCAGTCAAGTGGCATCGGCCACAACAAGGCCGTCTGAAATGTAATGTTGATGCTTCATTTTCGGATCCGTTAAACAGGACAGGTATTGGCATATGTATCCGTGATGACGAAGGGACCTTTGTGCTGGCTAAAACTACATCTATCTCTCCTATGTGTTCTGTTGCCGTAGGAGAAGCTCTAGGCTTATTTCACGCCTTACAATGGCTAAGTGATATGCAATTTGACAATGTCGATTTCACCTTGGATTCAAAGATTACAACAGATGCCTTTAACCATCGTCGAATTGATGTTATAGAATTTGGCCAAGTGATTTCAGCATGCCAGAATCTCTTCAACACACACTTCTCAAACTCTAAGGTCGAGTTTAACAGGAGACAAGTAAATGAGGTAGCTCACACCCTTGTTGGGGTTGTCACATTATCAGCTAGTCTCAATATTTATTATCATGTACCTCGTTGTATAAACTCTCTTATTATTAATGAAATGCTATAAGCATACTCTTTTCCTTTCAAAAAATAAAAAAAAAAGGATAAACATAAAGTTACCTATGACACTAATGACACCAAAAAGACCATGGCACCCAAGTGAAACCCCAACTTGCATGTTGTGTAGCTGTAGCAAAATAATATCGTTGCTTCTCTCCGTACCATTTTGAAGTTGTTGATTTCTCCTTCTATCATCTTACTTTCTAAAATTTTCATGATGTATAGAAAAATATCCAAAAAAAGACAAATTCGTGTATATATGTAAGTTTGTATTATAACCATTTAAGCCACCCATGAATGTGTCTTTTAGCAACCCACTTCTTAAGGTGTGATTTTTACTTTTTAATTATAACTTTGCTAAAAGACACCTTCATAAAAATTAGTTGGTGTTTTTTAACAAATGCTCATAGAATAACTTGCTAAAAGAAACATTCATAAAATGTGTCTTCTAGCAAAACCATATATATATATATATATATATATATATATATGTGTGTGTGTGTGTGTCTATTTTTTTCCTTTATCATTTAAAAATGTAACAAACTATATGAGTATATTTATACTTACTTTTTCATTATTCCAATTATACCATTAAACAACTTTTTTTTATAATAAAGATTGTTGCTGATGTTATTAAAAAAAGAATTAAGATTATATATTTTTGTTTCATTGTTGGTGTCATTTTTTTTAAAGAGACTAAAATGGAATATATTACCAAAACAAAGTGTCTTTCCTAGCACAAGGTGTACCAAGGAGAAGACAACAAAGTGAACAAAGTATCTACAAACAGATGTACAAAAAGCAAAACGAGAAAAGAAATAACTTTTAGCCTATGCCTAGCATGGTGAAAGGACTAAGCCACCAACCATGGTAATTGAAGGGAAGAGAAGGAAATTTCACCTTCAACCACCTAAACGCAAGAGACTTAATCTTATCGGCAACCTGTATTACTGTGCATTCTTTGTCGTTGAAGATCCTGTTATTTCTTTCTTTCCAAATTTCTCAAACCGTAGCAAACCAAATGACCTGAATGATTGAACGACACACCTTCGAGATACCACCGCTATAACTGAATTGATTAAAGTGGTCAGACACATAATAAGGGGCGATCGCAACAACGATGAGCCACCTATAGAATAAGTGCCATACAGACCAAAAAATATTACAATGTAAAAATAAATGATGGGTTGATTCATCTCTAAACCACAACCAGCCACACACATCCTGGAATCATGAGTAATGAGACCGCGATGAAGCAGATTGTCTTTTGTAGGCAACCTGTCTCAGAATAACCGTCAAGCAAACAACACAACATTCAAAGAGACATCCTTATGCCAAAGAGGAAACAGCCACCGGTGACGCAATAAGATGTTGAGTAGTCAGGAAGTTATAGGCACTACGAATATTGAAAGTTTTAGAAGAATCCAATGTCCATAGCTACATGTCATCTTTGTCAACCTGTAAAATCACATTATGAAGTAATAGCGTAAGTTCCCCCACGACCTCTTCCTCCCACGTTATTGTTAGTGTAATTGAAATAGATAATCATGGTTAGTTTGATTTGTTATAATTTGAAAGCCACAAATATTTATATTTTTTGTTTTAATCAAAATCAAAATTTCATAAAAATATTGTTCATAATTTTCAAACGTTAACGTAATAAAACGAGCGGAAATACAGGCACTCGCGTGCCCGTCTTTTTGCTGGTTATTATAATTTTTATTATCCAAAATATTACTAATAAACCAATGTACTCACTCTTGATACCCGTTTTTGAGACGGTGTTGGTGTATTTACTATTTAAGACCAGAAACTATGTTATAAACCAACCTATAACGACTACCGTCTCTCAAAAAAAAAAACGACTACCTATTTTCAAAGTACTGTAAACCATAATCCATTGGAATTTCCTAAAAAAAAGCAGTGCATTCTTTTTAGAAGTTACAACATGCTAATTTCCTATTCTTCCGTTTCAGCAATAATGCTATAATGGTTTTAGAGAAATTATATACAAGACTCGTTTAGTATTCAAATAATTGAATAACTTGTTTTAATTAATTTTTTAAGTTTTTACTGTCTAATGTTTCTTCTTTTTCAATTTTACTATTGAACAACTTATTTTAGAGGCAATCAGGGTTATCATATAACCCTTCACACAATTTCTTTGGAATTTTCTATTGTACAACATTAGCTTATCATATAACCCTTCACACAATTTATGTGGAATTTATTTATGCTGCTACTATAATAACTTGGGTTGATTGATTACTTATTGCTTATGGGTATCTTGACCTTGAATTATTTTCTTTCATTTACTTTTTGGAAAAATCTTTTTGTTTATGTGCCTTACTTTTGCTTTCTATCCTTTGATTGGGGTTACATATTTTTACATTTTTATTGATTCAGAGTGCAATTTACACATAGGTTTTAATTTGAGGGAGTATTTACATATAATTTTTAAATTTGAGGAGGTATTTGCTACATAAATTTTAAATTTGATGGAGTATTTGCATATAAGTGTTAAATTTGAGGTATGGTATTTGCCTATTTTTATAATCACACATATTTTACAACAAAAAAATAAAAATAAAAAAATGTCAATTATTAAGAGAAGTTCGATCCGATCGAGTTAGACGCTTCATTGGTCAGATCTCTTGAAGAAATTCAGAGAAGTTCGATCCGACTTAGGAACTACGAAAAGATTTGGGCTCTGTTGGAAGAACCAGCCGAAGAAGTTAATTTAGTTGATCAGTGATTTGTTATGTTTTATTTTATTATAGGTTTTACGTTATTGAATTATGTTGTTTCATGTATTTGAGATTTTTATATTTAATGTACGTCCGTGAAATTAATTTTCCGTTAAATTATGTTTTGTACTTTTTTTCCTATGTTATTTACCATGCGAACCCTCCAAAGATCAAGCTTAAACACAGTATGAGACTATTCAGATTATATAATCCAAAATAGTTCTAAAATATTCGGTTTGTATATTCATAACTATCCCAGACTGTGGACGGTGTTACATCAAAGTTTAGGCGGTTTGTGGTGTGTTTAATGTTGTTTTTTGTGGGTCTAAGCATTGTAAATGTTTCATTTGACTGCAGTTACAGTCTAGATGTTTATGACTATAAATAGTCTTGCTGCATGCTTCAACATATTCATTCATTCTTCACTTCTCACCCTTTTTTTACCTTTTTCAGGTTTATGACTATAATTAATTTTGCATATGTTTCAACATATTCATTCACTCTTCATTTCTCACCCTTTTTAACCTTTTCCTTCTTGTTTTTCAATTGTGAGTGTTTATGATATTATGGTCACTTTTGACCACTCGTATAATCCATGAAATTGATTCATATTTTATACGGGGATCGTACGACGGTCAACAGAGACATTCAATGTCAATTACGACACATTTTTTATTTTTTTATTTTATGTTTCAAATTTTATAATCCGAAAATCCCAACAACCTTATTCAGATTTTAGAATCCAAACAAATGATCTTTCGAAAGAAAAAAAAATAAATGGCACAAGTAAGACATAAGATGAAAAAAAAAAATCTTTACTTTTTTTTTTGGAAGGAAATAATCTTTATTATTAGTACAAAAGACATCAAAAGTAAATATGGGGCCTTTTGTGCAGGCCTAAGGCATGTGCCTTGCTGCTTACTTAACCATGACACGGCCCTGCCAATAAGAAGCCAAATACTTATCTTTCAAGGTACAAACTAGTAATTTACCCGTGACTCCCCACGGGTATCCGTCGGTGTGAACGATTTATTTCAAAAATAATTATATGCAAGTTTAAACAATAATAATATCAATTCATATAATATTTTCTTTAAAAAAAAAATCAATTTATGTAATTTTCCTTTTAAAAATAATATCGACTTATATAATTTGAGAACATGTTTGCCAACTTAGTCATGTGTACAATAATCATTTTAAAAGTTTATCGATGACAATATGTTCCATATATATTTATTATTTTTTAACTTTTAAGGAGTGATAACTTGATCCGTGTATAATAATTATTTTAAAATTTATATCAATAATAACAAGACTTGTGTTTTATAATTATTTTAGTTTTTTTGTCTATGATAACATGTCATGTGTATAACAATTACTTTTAACTTTTTACCAATGACAACCTGTCACATGCATAATAATTATTTAAAAATTTGTATTAGTGACGATTTGTCCTGTGTATAATTATTTTTAAATTTTCACCGACAATTTTTCAATAGTATAATAATCATTTTAAAAATACATCAGTGACATCTTTTCGTATGTATAATGATCATTTTAAAAGTTTATCGGTGACAGCATGTTCCATGTATAAATATTATTTTAAAATTGTTTGAAGTGGTAATTTGTCTTGTGTATAATAATAATTTTTTAATATTTATTAGTGATGGCCTTTTTTTTAAAGAGTTTTAACGATGACTTGTCATGTGTATAATAATTATTTTAAAATTTATATCAATGACAACATTCCCCGTATATACAGTAATTATTTTTATATTTTTAGTTTAGTTGGAAATTGTATTTATACGTGACTTTATTTCTATGTTTTTATTATTTTTATTTGATCAAAAAATTGGTCTCATGTTCTTTTATCTTTATAAGTGACAAATTTTGATCTCGTATTCTTTTATCTTTATCCATCACAAATTTTAGTCATTTTTTTTTTCAAGTCATGTGTTTTGTTTAAATTTATCAATAACAAATCTTCTTCAATGGTTCTTTTATATTTATAAGTTACAAATATTAGTCTATTTTGTGTGGATGTTTTATTTTAATTAGACATTTTGATAATATGCAACTTTAAAAAATAATAACAGCAACTTGTTTCATGTGTAATAATCATTTTTAACTTTGGCCCTTTAAGAATAGCAATAATTTGTCCCATGTTTAATGGTTATTTTTAAAATTCGTACCAACAACGACTCATCCCATATATATATATATATGAATTTTTTTAAAATAATTTATGATACGGAAACTTGTATCAACATGTAAAATGGAAACTTGTATCAACATTTAATGATATTCTAAATAGTTTATACGTTTTAGTTAGGAACAATTTTTTATAAATGATAGTTTGTCCTGTAAATCAAGATTAGTTTAGTCAATGATAACTTATCCTGTGTATTTGATTTATTTCTGAAATTTTAGTCGATGCTCACTTATTTCGTGCATTCTAGTTTATGAGGGTTCAATATCCTTATAAAATTGAAGTGAAGTGATATTATAAATAGCAGGAACATTTTAGCAGGAATATTTTTTTATATTTAATGTACGTCAGTGAAATTAAATTTCCGTTAAATTATGTTTTGTACTTTTTTCCTATGTTATTCATCATGCGAACCCTCCAAAGATCGAGATTAAAGACAGTCTGAGACTATTCAGATTATATAATCCAAAATGGTTCTAAGAATTTCGGCTTGTATATTCAGAACTATCCCAGAGTATGGACGGTGGCGTTACACCAAAGTTAGAGCAGTTTGTGGTGTGTTTAATGTTGTTCTTTTGTGGGTATAAGCATGGTAAATGTTTCATTTGATTGCAGTTACATTCTAGGATAGGTTCATGACTATAAATAGTTTTGCATACTTCAACATATTCATTCATTTTTCACTTCTCACCTTCTTTTTTTTACCCTTTTTCAGGTTTATGACTATAAAAAGTCTTGCATGCTTCAACATATTCATTCACTCTTCACTTCTCGCCTTTTTTACCTTTTCCTTCTTGTTATTTTAGTTATGAGTGTTTATGATATCATGGTCATTTTTTACCGCTCATATAATCCATGAAATTGATTCTCAATTTATACGGAAATTGTACGACGGTCAGCAGAGACATTCGATATCAATTACGACACATTTTCTTTTATTTTGTTATGTTTTGGATTTTATAATTCGAAAATCCAACCAATCTTATTTAAATTTTAGAATCCAAACTAATGATCTTTTCAAAAGAAAAAAATAGATCGCACGGGTAACCCGTGATATAAGAAAAGTAAATCTTTACTTATTATTAGTACAAAAGACATCAAAAGTAAATATGGGGGCCTTCTGCGCTGGCCTAAGGCGTGTGCCTTGCTGCTACTAGTCTTACCCATGACACTGCCCTGCTAATAAGAAGCCCGATGCTTATCTTTCAGGGTGCAAATTCTGTTGTACCTTAACCTAACTAATTTATAACGTGGAAATCTAGATGCCCCCACTTAAAAATCTAGATATCCATGGTTTTTGTTTGAAAACAATTTAAATGGATATTGTGGTTCTGTTTCATAAAAATAGCGGATGACTGATAAATTAGTTGAAAAGTTATAGCTGATGGCTGATAGCTGAAAGTTTATAGTTGATAGCTTATGACTGATGATTGATAGCTGATAAGCTAATTGAAATGTTTGATAAAATTAGTGGTTCAACTAACTAGCTGATAAATGTAAAATAACAAAAATTAATAATAATTTATCATAAAATTTATCAATTAATATTAAAATATTTGATATTTCATAATTTATTTATTTTTAAAATAAGTACTTTAAATTTATTAATTTATGTAATAAATATATCCTATATATTATATATTAAATTAAATTTTATTTTATATTTATTTTTTGTTGAAGTGCTTATACTTTATAAAACAATTCGACGTAACAATGGAAAATTACCAAAATGTATTATTAACAATAATAGATAGTTACACTAAATAAATATCTTATTGGAGCTTAAACTTCCTCCAAAGGTTAAAAATTTCATCTGACGGGTATGCCGCAATTGTCTTCCAACCCGTGTGCGTTTAGTAACGAAAGGAGTAGATTGTCCTACAAATTGTGCAATCTGTGATGCGTGCGACGAGGATACTGAGCACATGTTCTTCGATTGCAGCAACAGTGTAGTATGTTGGGAACGAGTTGGCCTTTGGAATTCGATACAACACGTGAGGTTACCTACATATTCATGCTTTGATATGATTTTTGCTTTTATTCAGCAACTCAATATTTCTCAACAACAACAATTTGCGGTCACTCTATGGAGTTTATGGAAACATAGAAATAACAAGATTTGGAATAACGTTGCAGAAACAACTTAATAAATCAATGACCGTGCCACAAGCCTTTTAAGTATTTGGAAGAATGCACAAGAAGTGAGGAATCAATGCACCAACTGCAATTCGCATGTTGTGATTGAAAATTGGAATAAACCAAGTCCCGAGAGGTTCAAGTTTGTTGACACTTCCTTTTCCACTTCCCTTGATAGAGTTGGATTCAGAGCTTGTATTTATGATGCAGAAGAAAATTTTGTGATAGCACGAACTGCTAGGGCTACCCCTTTACTTGATGTTGACATGGGGGAGGCCATGTGTCTGCTAGCTGCAATGCAATGGGTAAAAGAGCTTAATATGGTGCACATGAACTTCGAAATAGACTCCAAAATAGTGGCAAATAATATATATGGAAATGACGGTGTCTCTGATTTTATGGCAATAATTAATGATTGTAGACATTTGTTAGGTACGGATTTAGTAAACTCTGATGTGAGTTTCATTAGGAGACAAACCAATAGTGTTGCTCATAGTTTAGCTAAGGAAGCATTATACAATGCTAGTCTCCAAGTTCATCTTAACATCCCACATTATATTTCTACTTTGATTAATAATGAAAAGCTATGTCCGTCAAAAATAAAATAAAATATCTTATTGAATTTTTTGTTACTAAACTATCATCTGCCACATATACAAGGAGGACTTAGTTGGTTAGTTTTCTTTCTTCTTCCTCATAGATCTTCAACCTCAAACTCATCTAACATATCTCAATAGCATTCTCTAGAAACACAATCTCCAAAAAAAATAAAAATTAAGGGTCTATTAGGCGCTAAAAAATTTGATTAGTTCTTTGTATCAAATTTGATGTTTATATATATTTATTAGTTATGATCAAAATTGTAGGTTCGTCCTAGGCCATCAAAATCTCAAAAACATCCATGTTCTCTCACTTGCAAAATATAAGGTATCTCTTGGAAACTCTTCATTTGTGATTCAATCAAATCAAATTAATTTTAGATGATCTTTTTAATCAAACTCGGGTCTCATGATTTTAGATCTGAATCAAAATCCTCTTTGCGTCGCATCTCAAGCTCCCTTGTCATCTCCATCTCCTTTGACAAATCTTATTATTTTTTTCTCTATCTAATAAAATTGGTGACATGAGTAAGATAAAATTGATTAGCATTGTTTTTAATTTTTCAATGTAAACAATTAACTCATTTGCAAGAAATTTATTTTAGAGTTCATTTCTGAATCATGTCTTAACACTTTCATTTCATTGTTAATAAAACTCTCCTTGTAATTGTTAAATAAATAGACTCTGTCAAAATAAAACATACAAAATATATCAAACAAATAATAAATTGACACCATTTATTCTCATACACCTTTGTACACCTCATACACTAGAAAGAGAGGAGAAGAGATGAAAGAGAAAATGTATTTGTGTAGAGTCTACATGACCACGTGTCAGATTTTTGTCTGGATGTCAAAGAATGTATTGCCACCTAAAGTTGTCTATGTATCATTGCTCAACAATTAACTCATTTGCAAGAAATTTATTATAGAGTTCATTTCCGAATCATGTCTTGACACTTTCATGGTTAATAAAACTCTCTTTGTAATCGTTAAATAAATAGATTGTGTCAAAATAAAACATACAAAATATATCAAACAAATAATAAATTATTTGAGTAGTTAAATATATATTATTTGAAATAGCTAGCTTAATATTGAATATACTAATTTATTCAAACAAAAAGATATTTTTTGAGTCGCAAAAGCTACCCCATCATTGTTCATAGCTCCACCCCTTACAGTCATCAAACAAATTTGTTCTAAATCATATAATAAACTTGTAATCTATGAAGCGAAGCATGGCAATATATTCTGTTCTCATCTTCACAAACAAGCCACACCTAACAAGAGCCGGCACAAAGAGGCAAATTCCAGTAGACACCACAAAAGCCATTGTAAGTATACGAGACACAACCCTTGGCAATAATTCACGTTTTGGTTCAAATACTTTCTTATATGCAATTTGAAGAGCCAAACACACCCCATGGATGAAGAAAAAGCACATCGAATCCCAACATGGTTCCCAAGCTTCCCATGTGTCGACCTTCTCCCGCTTCATGTGATAAAAGAACATTTCATGCATCAATGCCGACACCCCGAAAGTTACCATCACAGCAGGAAGTGGTGCCCATTTTCTACCTACGACATAGCTAGAGACCTTCACCATTGGTTCGTATACAGTGGGATGTAGGATACGTGTGACCATCAAGTTCCATCTTCTTCCCCAGAAGTCTTGCAATGATGTGCTTAGATATGGTTTGTTGAAAGGTTGCTCCAACTCTATTTGAACAAAAAATTTAGCTATCGTAGTAGTCAGTGCAAATAAGATCTCTATTAAGGTGTACACGTGGAGAGTATATATCAACATTATTGAATGAAAACTTTCTTTTTGATCATGTCGAAGAATAAAAAAACAAGAGATAATGAACATGACTACTAACTTAATAGGCCACTTTAGAGTTGCAACTTTTATTTTATTATGATTTGGTTGGTTTGTTAATTTGATGGGAAAGAAGGCAATTAGGATAAAGTGAGGGAGAGAGAGTGAAAGGTTGGATGAGAGGGGGCCTTTGGAGAATGCAAAGAGGAGGAGTTTGAAGGTGGAAAGCCAAGAAAGTAAAAACGAAGAAGCACCTCTGGAAAAGATGGTAGTGAGCTTGAAAGGGAGAAGGAGGAGGATGATTATGGGTGGAAAAAGTGCTACAAGTCTTACCATGCCTTTGGGTATCAACTTGCCTGTTGTGTAGCTGTAGCAAAATAATATTGTTGCTACACTCCATACCATTATGAAGTTGTTCATTTCTCCTTCTATCATCTTACTTCCTAAAATTTTCATGATGTATAAAAAAATATCCAACACCCTCTTATATATTGACCAACTTGTAGACCAATTAAGTTCACTATACGTATCTTTTAAAAAAAAATCAGTATACCTAAAATAATTTTTAAAAGTATATTTAGAGTTTAATGATGCACTTCGCATCATCCTTCCAATAAAAACTTGTCATATTGATATGCAAATCTATACTATAACCGGTTAAAAAAGTTATCCAATACTTGCTAATTTATACTAATAGGAGAGTGAGTGTTAAAGAAAGTGTTAGATAAATCACTTGGTTTATTTTTTTTTCCTCGATAGAAAAACTTACGAGAACATCATAAATCGAGAGGATCATAACTTCTCGATAGAAGCTCTTCATTCTCCTGTTGGTAGCCTAAGGTATTTCTACGGTTTGGACCATTTGAAAAGATTAATTTTTAAGTTGGTAGTTGAACATCTGATTTTTTTACTTGAGTTGGACTATACCTTCATAATATGTGAACCTAAAGTAGTTTACTAAAGTGAAGTGATGTTGCCAAGTGCCAACTCTACCAACATTATATTATTATATTGGTGTCTTGGTTTGGTTTGGCTTTTCATATGATAATATCATATCATGTTAAACCCGAAACTTTTCATGGACACTAAAGCTGCACAACGTAACACATGAAAAGTTAGGTAAAATTCTTTAGCAAAAATATCTTAATTTAATCATAATCATAATTGATGCAAGTGTCACTGTACTAACAACAGCGAAAGAAGATAGCTTTGTTCTCTTGAATCCAAAATAGAGCAAAAGTGCAAAACAAAGCAAGGTGAGAAAGAGAGTTTGTATGCATAAAGTCACAGACAATAGTGATGTCCTCTTGTATCCGGAACAAAGCAGAACGCTACGTGAGAGAAGGAGTTCTTCACAGAAAATGAGGTGTTTAAAACGCAAAAACATGTTTGAGAAACCCAATAATGGGATCGGCTTATTTACATTTCACATGATTCCACCGTTTCGACGATGATTTTTCGCGGCTATCCTGGCCGCGGCCAACAAATTTCGATTTCGACCAAGGGGTGCATAGACCGTAGAAGCGTAGGATTTTACGTTTCAGATCCCAATCTTGTCTACCATGGCCTCGAGGTAGGGACTCACCTTCCAACCAATATGTCTCGACAATTTTTATAGCCTTCTCATAAATTTCATAGTGGTCATGACTCTGCAAGTTTTCAATCTTTTCCAATCCCTCAACATCATCTATCATCTGAGCATACAAGTTGACGTCTCCCATGTTACAAAAAAATTTCTCCGCTTCTCCAACTTTCAGAAAATTCTCAAGACCTTCTAAGCAGACAGCAACAATTGTTGGATCAGGGCAAACAAGCAAATCGCACAAAGGCTTAATACAACCTTTGCTCGCTAAGTACCTTGTAATGACAAAATTTGGTAAGTTAATTAGTAAACTCTCAATGTTGCCAGCATGAAGCAAATCCAGATATAACAATTAAAAATAACTTCACATACTTGATTTGCTCATCGATGCCGCCAGATGTAGCATTAAATAATGCCCATGCAGCTTCTTTTTTAACTTCAAACTCGGCATTTTGAAGAAGATTTACTAGGGGAGCAATCAGACCAACTTCAATAACAGCCTGCAACATAAATAAAAGCTAGAGCTCATAGCGCTTTTTTCGGTAAATAAGCCAACTAAAAATCACATACTTGGAAGTAAAATGCAAACAAAACTCAAGACCCAAAATAGAAAACATAATGTCAATAGTCAAGCATCACAATACAACCCCTAATATTACTTTGATTGCTGTGACCAGAGAACTAAATATATCACCAACAAGGCTACATTGGTAATTATTGCACCACATCTCTATCTTATACAAAATGTAGCTTTGATTTATATGCATGTGATACACAAACATCAAACTTGAAGAAAAGCATGAGTAATAAAGAAATCAACATTGCACTTTATTAAACATGACATTTAACACCATTTGAGTATATGAAAAAAGATGAGATTTATTAACTTACTTGTATATGCTCTATGTTTCCAGCTGTAATGTTGGATATAGTCAAGCAAGCTTCTTTCTTAATACTTTTATCGTGATAATGTGTCAACAGATTCAAAAGGCATGGGAGTGAACCATGATTGATAATTGCCTGACAAAAAAAGTCGCACCAAATCATTATTCTCACAGGGAGAGCTGCTAAATAGTACGGAAGTCTTTTATACGAAATTTCACGAACGGCAAATTGACATCACCAAAGTGAGTAGCTTCACTTCTTATTCTTTATTCTTTAAATTAAGTAGCTTAAATTAAACATAAAAATCAAAACAACCTTACTAGAGATATCATCAAAATGAAGTCGACAAAATTTGGAAGATGAGATTTTAGAAATCAACTTCATCATATGTTATAAAGCTGGCTTTGAAAAATCAATTAAAAACATATGTGTTAGCTTGGGAGCCGACAAGATTGATATGAAAGAGCTCATAAATCAAATCATGATTGAATTTGCTTATATAAAGTTGTTTAAGGAATGAAATGAATGCAAAATCCGTTAGTTAGTGAAATTTCGTAAATACTTTAATCGTACTATTTATCATTTCCCTTTCTCTTAATCAAATTAGACTTACAAAACATACCTATCAATAATTTCAGGTTATAATATTTCAAATTTAAATTTGATTCCCAAAATAACTGACACAACAGTAATTCAGTACTTTACTCAATAAAAGTTAAATTAATTACAAATAATTGGGTAGCAACTAATTATAACAATCCACAATCTACCTGAGTCTGCATATTGTCTCCACCAACAATATTTCCCAATGAGTGAAGTACAGGAATCAACACTGAAGAAGATGGGTGCCTTCAAAATATGCACATACATTTAGAGCCAAATTAATCAATAATTGAAACAAAATATTGGTTCACCAGGGGTAGAAAAATTGGTACATACTGAAGAAGCTCCACCAGTCTGCCACGTACACCTGCCTCGATCAATGCTTGGATTTTGTCATTTGTTCCATCAGAAAGATATGAGAATGCCCAACATGCATCTGTCAGGACTTCTTCATCATCATTGAACAAAATCAAACGCTCAAGAGAGGGCAGCGCTGGCCTCACCTGTCCATAAAAAAAACCTAGTATTAATACACAGATAAATGTCTTGAAGGTTCAATATTAATTCAACAAAAACAACAACTACCTGCTCAATTGGGGGTGGCGGGTTGCCTTTGCAAAAGCATGACAGGGTCCACGTGGCAACTCTCAGCATAGGAAGCTTTGCTTGCTCATTCAATTGGGTTAACAATGGGATCAGCGCACCATGACTGAAAACAAGATCACGGCACCTGGGGGAATCACCAGCAATGTTTCCCAATGCCCACACAGCCTGCAATTTTAGGGTTTTAGTTTTCAACATAGAAAAAAAAAAAAGGAGAATCCCAGTTCTACTGTAATTACACTTTAGTATAAATATACCTGGTAGCGAAGATCATAACTAGGTGAACTAAGTAGCTCGACAAGTATTGGCACTGCCCCATGATCAACCAACACCTTGATGTTCTCAGAAGTTCCAGATGATATGTTCGTAACTATCCAAGTAGCTTCAAACTAAACAAACAAAGTCATACAAACAACAAAATTTCAACTACACGATACAACATAAATTTCCAAAAGGTAGACAAGTTTGAAACAAACCCGAAGTTTAGGAAAATCATCCCTATGTAGAAATTCGAGAAAACGAGCAACAACAAAGCATTGAATGACTTTCTCTATAGGAGGGTTATACATCAAAAGAAGCTTCCTAAATTTAGTAGTTCCTTCTAGTTGTTTGTTGTTATCATCCGACCAGACCATAGCAACAATTGCAGGAAGACTCTCTAACTGTAACAACAACAAACATGAATAAATAACTGTCGCCGAACCTCTAACATCAAAAGCAATTCAGATCAGAGATTGAATCCTAAAGTGATGGTGATCAATGGTTACCATTTTCTCGTCCATGGTGGAAGAATGAAGAGAACGCGCTGTTGAGGTTGAAGAAGAATTTCACGTTAGGCTAATCAAGATGTGAAGAAAGGATGAATTGGGAAAAGTACAATTCTAAATTAGAGAATTAAGGGGTTTTGAGAGTGTGTGAGTGAGAGATAACTATATTTATTTGACCGCGTGTGATTGTAAAAACAATTAAACAGAAACTTTATAAAAGGATCTTTCACATTTATTGTTCCCACAAATGTTTCCTTCAAACAAAAATTGTTTCCGCAAATTTTGTTATTTCCACGTAGAGAAGGAGTTGATTTGGGTTTTCTTTTTCAAAGAAAAAATAAAATAAAAAAAATGTTTCATGAAATTATGATTGTATTAAGGTATAATCGAACTTCCCCTATCAAATTGTTTTGTAAAAGGTACTCAATAATTTAGCACAGCCAAGAAATACAATATGCTCATCGTGAGAGACGGAGCCGAGAATTAGGCTTAGGGGACCAAGTTTAAGGTATTATTTTTTATTTTTTGGTCAAGAGTTTAAGGTATGATTTAGTGAAGAAAAAATAAATTTTTAAATGTATCATATTTACAAGATATTTAAAAAATTATAAGTTATATTCAAAACTATAAGAAATTTCAAGCATATAGGAAAGACGAAAGTGTCTTTAGACTTGTGTGAGAATTACGAGGCTAAATTCACACAATTATATGTGGAGAAGTGGAGAATCGGGGGTTCGAACCCCGACCCCGGCACAAATTATCCCTGATAGCTATCAACTGAGCTACAATTACGGGACAACTAATGCGATTTTTTAATATATAGCATAAATATAAAATGTGAAACAATACAAGCATATGAAGATGAATTCGTATGACGATAATTCAAGATGAAATCGCGGCCAATAAATCATTGGTAGTGTGCAACCAATGTTAAGATCCAGCCATTGATACAAATTCAAGTTAAAGAATCTAGAGGAACCCATCCAAAATTCCAACGCCAAGGGGCGGTCACTAAAAACATGCACAATAGTTTCTACTCAATCCCTATACCAATTACAAGAATAACATCCCTTTTGCTTGTTAGTCACCTGTTTCTGGTTGCCATGAATTGCGAACCAAACAAAACTCCTCAACCTCATGCTTTCAATCGTTGTGTATTTTGAAAATTGGAAAAATATATGAATAAATTGTGTAGTGTGTAGTTCTAGATGTATTTGTCTCCCGATATACGAAAACGTTATAGAAAATTCTCTTTATTCATCCTCTTACTCTTGTGCAATAGTTGACACAAATGGTTTCACGCCTAGTTTTAAAATAGACAAGAGTTACGCATAGAAGATAAGAAAGGGGCTCGCGTGGGATAAGTGATCAACCATTTTCATGTCATGTCAGCCACATAACAAAGATATGTGTATTTTTACAACAGAGTGCGTGAAAAAAAGATAACAATGTGGACATAATGGGATTTAAAAGACCTATGTAAAACAAAGAAAATTTAAATGACTAATATGATATGATTTAACAATTTAAGTGACTGCGACCGTAGGATATAGTTTCCCTCTGAAAATTACATGCTCTAATGAAAGCAACACATCATGCTTAAGTGTCATCACAGAAAATGCAACGTATAGTAATTATAATGAGCATAATGAGAAGCAGCTGAGAGCACAGTTGTATATCTAAAGAGGCAAATTCAATTTTATTGACAATTATCTGCCAAATGAATATCACTTTGATTTCTTCCTCAAAATCCTACCTTCATTGTTAAGATTACTGGTCTCAAGTCAAATAAACAATGGAAAAGCAATAAGTAAACACCAAAGAAGATTTCAGGTAAAATAACAACGACTACAGATTAAACTAAACAATATCACTCTTGGAAAAGGTCTCAGTTGATTGATCCCTAACTAAAGCCACTCCTTCCGAATATCAAAAGTGTAGCTGATATCCAAATACGACTTTTTGTCATCGTCAACAAACTGAAATAAGATCCACAAACAAAATGGAAAGTCAATCAATCCACTAAATAATGCAAACCAAAAACTGTTAGAACAAAGGGAAAAAAGAACTTGGGAATTCAATTCGAACTATGAAGGAAAAAAGTGGTTAAATGCATTCACGTGAAATCTGTCAACAAACTTATTACTAGAACATTTATCTATTGGCTATCTATACAAAACATATTTAGTATTCATTGGCAAACTGATTGATGCCAGAAAGAAATTAACTCGTGCCCAGTTCATTTTTAAATAGAAATAATGTTTTGATGTCAAATGTGTCATGTATTATTTGTGTAAAGTGTAGAGGACAAATAATATATGAGAGATAGAGATACACAAATACGGTGTCAGTGTTTTGATGTTCAAATAACACAGTTGATTTCGAAAATACATGCTCAGTGGTACTACTTTAGTGTAAGGGTTGATTGAAGATTATATTTTTGAAAAAGCCAAAGAAATGGTATTAACACACCAAAGTGGTACTCCCTCTATTCCTAATCTTTGGTGTTTGTAAATTTTTATTCATGTCCCAAAACTTTGGTTCTTCTATAAAATCAAGATAAAATTAATTTAGCTTAATGCATTTTTTCCTTTCTCAATTTAGCTTAGCGACAAGCTACTCATAACAAATTGCAATTTTTTCATGAACACATAGCTAACGTTGAAAGTTTTTCCAACTTAACCTCCACCCCTCCCATGATTTATGAAACAACATGTAAGCAATTTGTGAATTCGCGAGAAACTTCCATCACGATATATAGCATCTCTCTTTAGCCTAATGCCTTAAAAATCTGTTTATTCGTTCATAACAATTGCTAGAATGAGGGATTTATAAATGAAAATCGGAAGTTTTTTGTGTGTGTGGAAAATAGAAAAGAAGGTTAAATAATATTACCAGTGGCTTTTCATAATATTATGTATGTAATAAAAGTTACGTATATTAGTTATTATTCAGTTAGTTACCCTGCGATTTATTTTTCATTTTATGTTTCTCTGATTTGCATCTATAAATCTCAATACCATCAATGCACATCATATTCATTGTTGCCATATTACTTTTATATAATAAAAATTAGATCATAAGAATCAGGAATCAAGCAAGCATTATAGCTATAGATAAATGAAAGTAGTACCTTAGTTCTAGCTGAGTATGTCCCTCTGGCAAATAAACCAGATGGTGTTGTCTCTTCTGGCATTTCATGCATATAAGGCTCTGCTTGAGGGCTGAATGTTCCAATCATCTCTTTAGTGCTGTCAACTGCAACAAACCTCAGCAATAAGATTACTATAAATTTAATTATCCAAAAATGAGTAAAAAACCGATGTACTTACCCTTGATGCCAGTTTTCCAGACAGTGTTGGTGTACTTAAGACCCGAAACGATATTATGGTTTACTTGGAAAGTAAACACCAGCCTATAACGAGAACCTTCTTTCAAAGTAAACCATAAACCTTCAGGATTTCCTGTCTCGGGTACTGGAAGAATTATATCATCTCTATCGCCCGATTTTATAGCAAGGCTCAGGAACTTCACTTCTGGCTCCAGAGTTTCTTTTATAATTCATAACAAAAAATATTGAAAGTTAGGTAAAAAAAATTGGCAAAGATATCTTTATTAGCTAGTTCAATGCAAGAAAAATGTACAATTTGAAATGAGTGTTGTTTGTTTTGTTTTATATCATATTTGACAATTAATAAGGTTATGAGTTATACTCTCTCTAACAATGGTAATCAAAGTGTGTCGAGCATTCGATATGACACTAATACGACACCTACACGCGTGATTATTTTCATTTAATTCATTTTATCAAATTATCACTGCAACCTGTCATCGTCAGGGTTAGGTCGGGTCTGGTGTATGTGTCGATGCTTCATAGGTTATATAGTGTCGGTGCTTCGTAGGTTATACTAGACACAATCTTGAAAGACTAGTCAAAATCTTCCTCACCTATGGTCTAAAATTAAAGATAGGAGTATTCATTATATAGCCATAAAATGGACAAACAGATATTGAAACTGAATCATCGATCTGATATTAAAGGGAAGCAATTGAAGGAGTAATTAATAAATTTTACCTCCAACAGAACTAATGTCAATACTTCCAAGAAGTTGTTCCTTCCACTTCCTCAAGCTCTCATCATCCTAAGGACTCAAGAAGAAACAATTAACAAATGCATAAATGATTAAATAACATGAGAACAAAGCAAAATCAATCTTCTTATCTAAGAAAAAAACATTAAAAAGAAAAGTGAACCTTATCCTTTTCGAGTTGCTCTTTCAAAGTGAATTGAGGACCAACATCAATCTTCTTATCGACGTCATCATCATCCTCCTCGGTGGCAGCAACAGAACTGTCACTCATGTGCCTACTGAGTTTCCCCTTCCCTCGTTCATCGCCACTTCCTTCATGATCACTGCATATCTCACGATCAGAATCCATGTTTTTGCTATTGGAGTTTGGAAATCACTCCAATATTCAAAGACATCAAAGGTGGAAAAAACCAGATGGGAAGAAGCACAATTAATGCTATACTTCAATGCAACAAAGAGAGAAGCAAGAAAACAAAGCCACTAGATAGAAGCTAATGTTATGTTTCAACTAACATAAAGGTGCAAAATGGTTGTGTTGGAAAGGGAAAAGAATGCGTGGAAGAGTCCTAGAAGATTGAAATATGGAATAGAAGAATTAGAGAATGTTGCAGCAAGAAAAGATGCCAAGAAGGCAAGAAGGGGAGAGAAAGAAATGGTCCTGTGGTGATCCGCAATACACAAATATTGAACGACAAATATGGGAGAGTTACCTAGTCATCGTGAATATCACTTTTGTAGCACTTGCTGGAAGAAAAATTATTATATTTTTCTTGACCAAAAAATTATTATATTTTAAACCCAAGATAAAAAGAACTGATACATATATTTATCTTTTTTTTTTCTTTCTACCAAACAATATGACCCGTTGAGTTCAATCAATGTAGGTCCATAATAAAAATTAAAATGTATGCACAACCCAATGAAACACACACTTTAACAGTGGATAAAAAACCTTTAGCGATAAAAAAATCACTCATCATTGTCGGAGATTGATTACAATCTCACATTCTGGCATTCTGCTAAAAATTATTAAACAATGAATGGATTGCCAGCTATTCAAAGGAAATAAAAAGTTCAATCATTCTTTTTGGAAGGATTTAGTTATTAATTATTAAATCATCCTATAAAATTATTGGTCAACGTGAATGTAGCTCGAGTATATCATCAGGTCCATTGTTTTGGTTGGAAAAATAATGAGGATCAAGGAATGCACGTTGCTATTACAGAATCGTCCTACAGATAGCTCACCATATGGTCACTAATAATACAATGGGTGGCTTTTGTTAGATAGTTTCTCCTCTTTCTTTTATCCTCGTTTTTTTTTCCTTCTCTTCTTGTATAAGTAACCCAAAAATATCAACTATCCGTTCAGTAGTAGCTTTTAGGCATTCAACTACCCTGCGATGTTACAAAATTTGTTAAATTATTTGATATGATTATATCATTGTGTCCATGCGTATAAATTTCGTAGGATTTTTACCCATTTCAGGCATTTGCTGCAACAGTACACGTTTCTTTTACATTTGAATATACAATAATCAGCAGAACAATTTCTTGGTAAGATAATAAAACATTTGCTCCTTAGTAAAACGATCTTTACAAAAATATAAAAGAACAATAATAGTAAAAATAAATAGCAGTTTTCTGTGGTCTAGCTGGTAAATTGGTAACACAGATTGGAGAGAGAACATTTTAAAAAATTCATGATCAGCTAGCATATTAGCACTAGCCTAAATTATAAAGTGTACATGAAACAAGTTATCATTCAAAACATATAAATTATAACGCAGGTAGCCAGTTTTAGCATCTCAAGAATTCAGAGATGATATCAAATATAAAATCTATTCATATATCTATCCGTGATTAACTTAAGCTTATGAGAGAATTGATTCATGACAAGATATTGGAATCTCCTCTGGCCGTCTATGACCATGTGATCCAAAGTTAGAATGCTAGATATTGTTACAAAAGAATAAAATCATTCATTACCTTCACCAAACAGTTTTAAAATAATTGATAGACTTGGTTCATGATAACAGTAAGGAAATCAGTGAATTAGTTCACCTTCAAATGCAGTGGCTTTAAAAAAAATGTGAGTCATGCCTCAAAACAAGCAAATTCCAGCTCTCAGGACAACTCAATTTATCTGGTTTATCATTGTTCCTGGGGAAAGCCCAGTGGTTGGTAGAGAAAACATAACCATAAAGGCAGAAGATGGCCTTAAATATTAGCTGTTAAGATTATGTGACGCAGCTCAGATGAAAAGAAAATGAACAATTAATTCAATCACAAACTACTGAATGTAAGGATTCTATTCCGGATAATTAACAAATTAAGAACCAAAAAGAAGAAGAAAATACCTTATATAGATTTACAAAGAAATGAAGCAACAATCATCTTTCTTGTGTAACAAATGGTGTATCCCATAACAGCAAATATTAAGCAGCTGGTGTGTCTATGGCTTAATATTTGAATTAATCAACCTTTTGTTGATTTATGCAATTTGAATAAGTTGTTGATTCCTAATGTAACATATTAGGAGAATCTTCTGTCATTTAAATTCAGCCAAACTCTAGGAATTTGTTTCCTTATTTTTAGCATTATCCTTCATATATAAAACCAGAACTTGTGTATTTGCTTTCCTCAGTTCAGTTCTGAATAGAATAACAGACAGAGTTCTGGCACACTGTCTTCCATATTTCAAATATTTGTTTTCGTTTGTACACCAAAATAGTGTATACAGCCTGAAGAGTATTCTGTTTTCTTGTTTGATCTGGAGCTTTCATGTTGTCTTTCAATGAAATTTGATAAAACAATAGAAAACGAATCAGGATTCTTAATAAATGAATTTAAAGGTAACCACCGTTTAACCCAATAACTCTGAACTCTTTTTATGGAGAAACAAATTTTACTTACCAATTGCAAGCTTGTAAAGGATAATTTGCACGTTAATTGAATTCTCAGAATAACCACGCAGAAAACCAAAATTAATCACTCATGTGCCAAGGGGAGAAAAAACATTTTTGGGTTACAACAATAATCGCCTTACTAACATACAGCACGGAGCATAATAAGGTGATGAAGAACCAACAATGAGTGGTAATATAAATAACACTATGCTCTAAAAGGGATGGTGCCTAACCTGTGACAAACAAATAATCTACTAATCACTACCCCATTTTCTTACAACGCTCTCTTTAGCAGAAGCACTTTTGTAGCCTTCCTTCTTCAAAGAGCCGTCAAAATCAGGCTGATCACCGTTAGAAGTATTTTTCAAGACTTTTGATGTTGCGAGACCAAATCCATTTCTCACTCCCCGAAGTGCATACAGCAATGGATTGATGATGGCAGCGAGGATCAAATCACCTTTTGAAACTAGGAGATACTGCAAATAGAGAGAGAGAGAGAGAGAGAGAGAGAGAGAGAGAAGGTAAAATAGTTTTATTTTATTTTATAATAATATTAATTAGTTTTGAACTTGCAGCAAAGAATTGAAAGTAGTATGAGAAAATTTCTTACTATGAGAAAAATGCCAAGTATAGTAAGACTAGCTTGTTTTGCTTCTTGCCAAAAGTTATCATCATTAGACCAGCCAAACCAACCTCCTCCACCACCACCACCACCACCACCGCTGTCACCTCCACCTCCCAGCTCTTCTCGTCTTTTGATTTCTTTGTCCCACTTCTCATATTCAATTTTCTTCCCACTTAATGCACCTTCTAATGCTTTTCTAGCTTGATCCTGCAATCAGAATTCGGTTATAGTTTCATTTCCCTCAGGATTCAGTTTTCTTCACACTTAATTCACCCCATATCAGAGAGACTATACATGAGGCCCGTCATCAAAAGATATGAAATATATTTCAGTGATAAATTAATTTCTATGAATGACTGATCATGACCCCAAAATTATATTAGTATAAACCGATAGTGAGAATTGTTTTTGTCTTTCACAAACTAAAGTTAAGAAAGGTATTTTCCAAAGGAAAAGAAATCCAGATATTGTATTGTATCTTATTATAAATAAATAGAGGTGAGTGTGGACAAAATGAACATAGTATCAGAGTAGATTGGTTCTAATCATAAAGAAATTGGGTACCTCTCTTTTGTTGTCTGAGAAGAGGCAGGTGAATCTGCTTCGGTTGTGTTGTAAGTGACTCCATTTTTCATCAACAGAGGAAGAGTGAAGCTGCTTCGTCGTCGTCAATTGGGAACGATGGCTTGACCTGGTTAGGATTGAATACGGGACTCCTCCTCCGAGTCCTAGGTTTACAATTGCTCCCATGCTTTCCTCCACTTCCACTTACTTTTTCTCTTCTACCATGTTTTTATTCGGATAAAATTTCTTCCATTTTTCAATGTATTTTACTTGTCAAAAACTATAAAAACCAAAATAATGAAATTTAAATGTAGAAAATCAATTGTAAACTCATTTTTTTACCAAGACTTTCATCATAACCAATAAAATATATATGTAACATTCCAATAAAGTCTCAATTTAGTTAGATTTGACCGAGACTAAAATTGTTGATGAAAATATATCATGGGAAATTATATTTTTTTTAGAGGAAATATTATAGGAAGTATAAATCAAACAAAACATTTACAAGGGCAGTAAACTAAAATTTGAAATTTCATAGAAATTTAAAACATATTTGACCATTTATTCAATATTATTAGAAAATATTATGTGTCACCACCCAAAAAGAAAAATATGTGCATTCGTTTAAGTTTGATCTTTTAAGTTTTTCTTTGCGGTGGTCATTTATTTCTCACCTTCAACAACGACCACAACAATTTAAAGTGTTAGTCATTAAGGTCAATGTCCAATGGTACAAGAATTTGCCCCCTGACTATCTTTTAGAAAACATCCATCAAATCCTATGAAAGTTCTACCTTTCTTAAAACTATAGATTTTCACCCCAAAAAAAAAAGGCATGGGTATATTCACGTCATTAGTGACATTGTTCTCCTCCATTTGCAAAGTAGTTTTGAGAGTCAACTTGATCGTGTTGTTGGAATTAGAGCAAAAACACATATCTTCACAAGGTTATCATTAGAAGCGCTAAACTTTACCAACTACTTAGCACATTCCTAACATTCTCCTAAAGTGTGAGTGAAGGAAAATAACAAAGAAATAGATGAACATTTTTTATTAAGAAAAAGTAATATCAGACGCAAATAAAAGTCATGATGTTTGACCGAATCAAACAAATTTAAGGTTGGCTTATAGTTTATTCCAAGACAATATATCTATGACCAAGATCACAAGCCAACTGAAGATCCCTCCATATTGTTACGAACTCAGTTAACAAACCAGATGCTCTGTCAAAAGAACTTGAAAAGCTAAGTTGTGTATCCAAACTCCATGTTCAGGTCTCAAGAGACCTCCAAATCCCGCCTTACATGGATTTCCAAAAGAAGAGCCATCAACAATAACCTTTATAGATCCCGTGATTGTCCGCAATAGGGTGCGTAGTAGTGTGACCAAAAGCTTGCACCATGGTTATGTGACACACAAAAAAGTGGTATTAACAACAACCCAATTTTATTTCTTTGTGTTCTGGAATGTCTCCTCATTCGCTTGAATAAGGATCCTAAAGTAGGGGTAGCATTTTGCTTGAACCAAGATTTACAATCATGGAAGTAGAGGACACTTGACCAAGAAGCATAAAAAGATAATTAGAAAGACATAGTACTCAAACAATCTCAAAGTGTTTATTGTAAGATGGTGTGACTTTCGAAACTCATTAGTTGGAAGCAGAGGCGGAGCCACCATCCGGCAAATTCGGGCACTCGCTCGAGCTTAATCGATATTTTCTTTATATTTGACCAAATCCAACAGCTCATTAACACATTTAAATTTTTTTTTTTGGCTAACTCAATATTTTCACACACGCGCGCACAAGAATTAATGGGTCTATAAATTTTGCTTAGGCTCCGTCATTGGTCGAAAGGAAACCATGCATAACAAGCCAGCTAAAATGCTCAATGTTCTTCAAGATGGACAATCGCCAAATTCCATTCCAACAAGCAGTAGAGGGAACCAGTTGATTATGAGATTTACCAAGCCATTTATACCCATGTATAGCTGTGTAAATACCATCTGAGAATCACTGCAAATGATGCTATCATTAGCATTTTCATCAACAATTATGTTGCAAATACAATCTTGCTAGAAAGGATGAAGTTGAGTATACAGCTGAATGAAGTTCTAAGCCTTGTTAACCAAAATATCACACATGGAAAGATCTTTGTTGTTTTTGTTTAATACTGTATAAAAACATAAAAAAATTTGATAATGAGTTACTCTCTCCTTCCATACATCTAAGCACAATTTTGACTAAAAAATTGTCTCTAAATATAAACCACTTTTCAAATTATTAGATGTATTTATTATTTTTTTCCTAAACATACCCCCCAATTAATACTACTAACTTGTCTTGAAATATAAAAAAGCAAATTTAATACACATACAAACAAATGACAGTTTAGTAATATTAATACACAAAATAAACACGTTACTTACACTAACAATTTTTCTTAAGAAATATGAAGGAAAAAAGAACAATGGGTACTTCCTTACGAGGATTGAGGGAGTGTTATTTTCTTTCTCCATTTATTTTCTTGACTCCATTTAGGAAGTCTTCATCTATTCCTTTTCACTTTATTGATATCTGACATGTGGCAAATGTAAAAACAAAAGTCGGGATTAAAAGCCCTAGCATAAACATTTGTTTAATGAAAAATAAAAGGGTTAAATATGTTTTTGTCCCCTATAAATATGTCAATTTTTCATTTTAGTCCCTAAATAATTTTCCATCTTCCCTTTCGAGATCTCTCCTTTAAAGTAAAATTGTATGTGGAATCCATATTTTTTAATAAAATTTTGCAGAAAAATACATAATATTATAAGAATCTCACCTAAAAAAAATTAGAAGTTTTTAACAAAACATGAATTTAATATGAATTTTTATATTTTTTACGGTTAAAAATCATATTTAATTTGTATTTGGTTAAAAAATTCTATTTTTTTTACAATATTTTATACATTTATGCACAAGTTCATTAAAAAAAACACAATAATTAACTTAAAACTAAAGACCAAAAGTAGTGATTGAAAATTCTATAGGAATTAAAAGTTTTTAAAAAAATTTAGAGGAACTAAAATGATTACTTAGTATATTTTTAGAGATAAAAACATATTTAATCCAAAAATAAAATACACCCTTTTCCAACAAAACACACACGCTTTCTCTTTCTTCTTTCTCTGAAACAGAACTCTCACTCTTCTTCCTCCCTCTCAGCGCCATCGCCGCCTCTCCCTTTCACTCTCGCCGACGCTTCATTCAGTCTCGTCGTCGCAAACAGTATCCACAAATTTCATCTTCCTGCTTCTCTACTTTCCTCGCGTCTGCAAAACCCTACCTGTAAGCTATTCTAGAGTTTGTGGGTATTTTTTTTTTCATTTAAATTGCTATCAGTGAGTAGTGACTGCTGCTATCGATTAATGCAACTTAACTTTAATAATGATGTTAATACTCATGTATTTGTATGTGAGTGATGGTATCAACTTATTGTTCTACTCCAGTAAAAAAAAAAAGACTAATTGTTCAATTTTTTGATGCATACCATGTGTTTGGAAATTTGTCTCAACAAAGTTTATAGCTTGTTTATTAAAATTTGGATGAACTGAGTACTTTTTTACGATTAATTTTGAAATACTTGCCGCTGCCCTCCAACTACCTATGATTACAATTTACTTTACCTCTGTCCATTTCTTCACCGAGTTTCACGTAAAATGGTTCCTTTTGAATTGTTAATGATAGGATGCGGATTGAATGATTCATTTGATTTGTTGATTCTTTATGCACAAACACAAGTTAGCCTAATGGTCACTAAGTTGTTTATAAAAGCAAAGATATATTGGAGGAGAAAACCAGATAAGACTCTGTTCAGAGGCTAGAAGATATGTTGAATATTGTAATCGTTGAAATGTTATATTTATTGTTTTCTGTGTATGTTTTACCCATGTTATGTTACGTTATGTTATGTTAGGCATTATATGTGAAAATGTTTTGATTTAGATGCTAGAAGGTTGGATGTTGAAGTAATTTCATTTTAATATGCTCAATTTTCTAATTTTCAATATGGTATTAATAGTATGATGCTTTCTAAACTTTGGTTCTAATGTTTATTTTATTTGTGTGTTTAGTGGGTGACTTTTGTTCTGATCTGGAGTGGATTCAACACACCTAATTGACTTAGAAGGATGAGCGAGCTTCTTTTCGATGACTTTTTTAAGATTGTGGATGTAAACCCAAATGGTGAAAAGTATGATAAGGGTAAGATTAAAGCAAAAAAAAAAATCAAATTGTATTTGTGCTACGGGTCTTCCAGATATGCAAAATTGTTTTATTGAGTTGATTATGTGATTTTATACTGGGTGAAGCAGCACTCTGTGTCTTGAAGGTTGCCTCAACAGAAATCGTAGTCCGTAGATGGTTATGCTATTTTCTTTTTCCTGTTATCTATTTGAAATTACAATGGTTTGCAGATGGATATGTGATATTTACTGAGGAATCATATCAAGTGTGTGAGTAAATCAGTGCATCATATTGAGCAGAAGTCAATTAAGAAAATTGAGGAAAAAAGTTTTGCTTTTGCTCTGTAAGTTAAGTGTACTAGATGACAAAATATTATGAACCTTGGAGAAGTCTAGTATTTAATAATGGAAACATTCACCACTTAGGATGCAGATTTAGCGGTTTGTTAGAGAGATATCCAACTAAATCGCACACAGTTTTTGCAATGTGTTGTGCAATATGTAATAATTATACTACTCTTCAGATGTCATTTTAGATATTAAATCGCCGTGTATTTTGACACTCGTTTCTACATGCTTCATTTAGCGATATAGCTATGTAATAATCCTCTCTGTTTATATATGTGCTTTTCTCCTGTCTACATTCTTTTAAAGCTCAAATTATCAAGTTTAAGTTGGCATGAATTTAACAGTTTCATGAACATCTTATTGTAGTTTCTCGGATTGTTGCACGTAGTGAGAAGCATGGCATGCACATGCTTCTAGATGTAAATACAGAGATTTATCCTATGGACAGAAAGGAAAAATTCTTGCTGGCTTTATCTCCATCTCTTGTTTTAAATACCAAGGTAAATTTAATGCTCATTTTGTTTGTGGTTCCATGCTATACTATATTTTTATCCAATATAAAAGCAGATATTTATCTACATAGTTCAATCCTAATATATGCTTTATTATCCACTTGATCGTCTGCGACCCATCCAATAAAACCATTATTTCAATCTCTCACATATTATGTGGATTATGGAGGTTCCTTCTACTGGTTCTACCTAAGAAGTTTACGTTTATCATTTTTCTTACTTAGTTTTTGATACATCAAATTAAAAAATTGGAATAGCTCTTACCCGAACCTGTGTTGCCTGTATTTAGCAACATGTGCCAGTCAAGGTAAATTTGGAATGACGGGGCACTGAGTTTCATGTGATTAAATGTCCATGCATTGAAATATAGGACTCCAGTTTGTAGTTGTGACCCATCTGAGAAAGATCCAAAAAATAACTGTTAAATGGTCATATCTAAAAGAACCGTAAACTCCTTGAAATGAAATTAAACCAGTGTGGTCTCTTGCATCAATATTCTATTGGGTTATCTACCTCAAGAGCCCTCCACTGGATTCAAATCTCCTCCCCCTGTTGCAATGGCCTTCTCTTGCCCTCATCCCCCTCTTTATATCTCGCGACCACATGCCACTTCCCCCTCCCCGCTTCTATTTTATACTTTTTTCCTCTTCTCTCCCTAGATCTCTATCTGAGGAAGAGATGAAACCTGGGTGTGACATTTGGACCAAATATGAAACTTTTAGTATGTAAGGAACCAAAACGAAACCTAAAAGAAATGACTTTCCCTTGAGGAAAAACAAATGGTGTTTGTTGGTGACTTGACGGAAAGGATCCAATTTGGTGTAACTAGTAAGAAGGATTTCTTTCTTGGTGTCTCAAGTAATATGTAAAGATAAAATGTAATCACAACATTATGTTATTGAGCATTTTCAGTTAGGATAATGTTTGTTTCGTGTTATCTACAATAGATATATGTTAAAGTTATAGCAGTATAAATGATTTTATTTTCTCACAAGTACTGGATGTTGCCTTTACACTGAATTGGTTTTGCCTCCAGGATGGTCCTGTTTCAATTCAAGAGAAGTTCGAATATATCATGTATGGAAGGTTATATGACATTAAAGCTGATGGACTTTCACGTTCCCCACCTGAAGTGTATGTAAATGCTTCCCATGTTATATTGTTGTGTTTGTATTACTTCATTTTTATTTAATCAGAAATATCACCAAGGAACGTAGTATCTTGTATCTTATAATGTTGTCATTATACATGATATCAGAAAATGCTTTGATTGATCCATATAATCTAAGTCGACCTTAACATGACAAGCCCAGCATCACATCACAAAGCGAACCTCCGGACTAGGAGTTTTTAGCTGTCTGCTTATTTGGATGAGTTTGATTATATTACTGTTTGCTTCTTGCTAAATGAATCAAACCTTTGTTACTATAATTGTATTGCATGCAACACAATAAAATGCTTTTCAAAGGGTCATCGGGGTTGCAGGAATAACCAAAGTGCAAGTTCTGTTTTATGGAAGTAATGTATTATTTTTTAGGAAGGAAAGTAATATATTATTTTATAATCAATATCAATGGGGTTTGAGGTGTTCCGCAAATGATTTGTAGGCCATGAGGTGCCAATCTAGTTTGGATTTCAGACTCCATTTAGATGGCTTTGCATGTCAATTTGGTTTTTATCAAGAAAAATAAAATCAATCGGGTCTTTTCTTCTAATTTTGTAGTTTCTATTTGGAAATGCATGAATCCAGTGGCTTATATTTTTGTTTTATGAGACTAGTCAGTTCTCTCACTGAGCTATTTTATCTTGCACCAGGGAGGTATATGCATCGTTTGGTGGACTTCAGCTGATGCTGAGAGGCGATCCTTCCCACTGTGTCAAGTTTGCAGTCGATCAGAAGTTGTTTTTACTGATAAGGAAGCTTGAAAGTTGAACTGCTTGTTGCTGAAATGATAAACACACTAGCATCATCAAGTTCTAAGTAATTTATCATCTTGTATTGGTAATTTGTTTAAGATAAGTTGTGTATCATGTATTTTGGGAGATTAAATTTTGGTTTTGGATGGTTCTCTGAAGCTTTTTTTTTAGCATATTAATTTTTTAGGTATGGAAATACTCTAAAATTTCAGAATTTAATTCAGAACATTTTTACAGGCTATAGCTATTTATTAAATTCAAATATTTTCACAAAATTTGTTTCACCAGGTGGTTAAGAGTTAGATTTTTTATTAACAAGTTTATGTAGTTAAGTTCGTCGAAGGAAAAAAAAAAAATGTTGGGTTGAGTTTTATCAATTTGACAGGATTATCATGCTTAGATTTTAATGGATTTGCATGTCCGACTGACAAATGTAAAGAAACCACCTTCATTCCCCCACTTCTACAAAGAACATTCCATCTCCACTCACAATTCAATCTCTCACATAAAATCACACCTTTCCTTTTTCTCAAGATTCCTCTTAGCTCCAAACCCACAAAAGAATAAACCACTTGAAAAGAATCGCAAAGTTTTTTAAAACACCAAAGTTGGTCTACTCCTGGAATGTCTATTTTGAATGCAACATATCCCACTGGCTTTGAATAAGTCCTAGAAGGGCTTCTCCAAGGTTTTTGAAAGGGACGTTTTGGTTTGAAGTATGACATCTTACTTTGAGATGAGTAGGTTTTTGAAAGAAAGTTAATTGTAGTGTTCATCTACTTCGCCGCAAAATTGATTGAATAGTCCTAATTTATTTTTTAATCAGAAAACAATTATTTTTAATTATTGCTACTAATTTTGCCAAAAAAATAGTCGCTTGGATAGCATTCAATTCTGAATTATACTTTAAAACTGATCAAAATCGAACTCAACTGAATATATATTTTTTTTGAAGAACTCAACCGAACATATAAAATTTAACACTTAACTTATTTTATTAAATTATATTATATGAATCTTTCATTTAAAAAATTAATATTAAGTACTTGAATTAGTCTAATTTCAGGGAGTTATAAGGTTGATTTGGTGAGTAAGATGGAATATTAAGAAGTAGGAAGATAAGGCTGATATCGGGTTTTTTCTTTAAAAAAAAAAGGTGATATTGGGTTTTATTTATGGGATGTTATTTCTGGAAATACAAATAGGCATGGCAACAAGACCGGTGCCTATGAGTACCAGCCCAAACCAACTCCGATTTGACGGATTTTCCTCAATTTAACTGGGTTTTGGGTTTCTCCGATTTCATAATACGGGTACGGGACGGGTAATAGGGATATATTTACCCACCCCGAACCCATACCCTACCTGAATGTAGAAAGGTCATGTTTTTGTTTTTGTTGAGAGGATTGATAATGATATGTCATTTGGTTCGAGAAATATCATGACAACCAAATTATACAAAAAATGAATTTTTATTCTTGGGATTTTAAAAAAAAAATTTGGTTTAATATTTATTTATTCTCAGAGACTAGGGGTGGATATAGGGTCGGTTCGGTTCGGGTTCAAACCCTCAATCTGAGCCAACCCATGGGTTGAGAACAACAACCCTATCAAACCTTAAATTCAAATCGGGTTTCCCGGATTTCGGGTTGATTCGGTTCGGTTAACCGGGTTGTGTCATCCCAAAAAAATTCCAAAACAAACAAACCATAACAAACACGTACAAACAGAAAATCATGAGATACAATCTCAAATAACAAAAGTCCATAAATTTTTGAAGATAAAGAGAAGAAGTAGATTGTGTCAAATCCAATTCGTATTCTTTTCATCTGTTTTGACAGATCTGTGTTTGTTTACAATAGTTTTGATTTGTGGTTGTGGTTAATGGAGAGAAATGAAGAGACACATATCAATGGTGAATGGAGATAATAGAGAGGAGAGATAGGGAGGGAGATAGAAGGACAAACACAATTACAAAGAGGAAGGTTGTGCAGCAACATTGGAGGAAAGGAATCAATGAAAAATTAGAAACAAGAAGGAAGAATGATAGAAGGTAAGGAAGAAAGAAGAAAATGAGGAACACATATAAGAAGAAAATGAGGAACACATATAAGAAGAAAATCGTAGAGAGAGAAACAAAAGGATCTAGATCTAGATCTAGTTTTTCTTTTCTTTTCTAATTGGTGCTTTTGTTTTATGTTATGGTGTTGGACAGAAACATATTTAAGCCTGCTGACAAACGAATATTTTATTCAAGCTATGTTAAAAAAACTAATAATAAATATTAAACTAATAATAATATCGATTTGATCGGGTTTGTTTGGGTTTCGACGGACCTAAAACATCAAATCGAACCGAACCGAATATATCCATATTAACCCGTGAAATTTACCTGTTTAACTCGTAACCCATTTTAACCCGAACCGAATGTGTGAATTAGGATCAGGTTCGTTGGGTAAATTTGGGTTGATCGGTATTTGTCCACCCCTTTCAGAGACTATTATAATATGAAGGTTAATGAATAGTTTTTTTTTTTGAGAGAAGGTTAATGAATAGTTACACGCTAATTTATTCTCATCTTTGTGAGAACTTTTATTCCTATCATTTTCTTTGAGAATATATTTCTTTCCAGGATTCTTTTATACCTAGGAATAAAATTTAATAAACTTGTATAAAACATTAGAATTAATATTTTAATCAATTTGTTCATAAGAATATACAAATATGACTTGAAAAAAACACACGCTAACAAATATTTTGACATTGAAGTTATTTTAATTTAAAAAAAAAAAAAGTTATGTAAAAATTGATCTTGAAAAGATGCTAACAAAACTTTTTTAAAATTGAAAATTTATCATCTTAAGATTTTGATTTTTTGAAAAATCTTAACTTTTTTGTCAAACAAATGTATTTTTTTGTCAAATAAATGTAATTTTCATGCAATCACCTAAACAAATATATTTATGAAAGATATGGTATTTCTCAAAGTCTCAAGTTTGATTCTCCTCCGATATCAATTTGAAAAGATATGATATCCCTCAAGATCTCAAGTTCGATTTTCCTCTGATGTCAATTTGGATGAACTGATTTAGTTTCTTATTTTTTTTTTTTGAAAGAGACAAGTTTTTTTAAGTATAAAGTTTCAAGGGATTATAAATCTAATAATAATGTAAAATTTTATTTAAAAAATATAGTGTATCATTTATTTATTTATTTGGCCAAAAATAAATGTAAAAAATAATACAGCATCTTGTAATATCTGGATCTGGAGGACCCACTCCGCCCCAAATTTAAATTCCAAACCGAAAGCGAAAGCGAAACCGAAACAAACCCATCTTCTTCTTCTTCTTCTTCTATTTATTTTCTAGGGTTTAGGGTTTCCTCTCCTCGCCGCATCGGAATCAATGTCTACCAACGCATCCGACGCTGGCCGTTCACTGATTAAACAACTCGCTTTCACTCAAAAATCATCTCGTGAGAAAGCTCTCAAACTCGTCTTAAAATCATGGCTTCCTTCTCGATCTCAACAACTTCCCGAAGAAGATGCCAAAAAGCTTTGGAAAGGTCTTTTCTACTGCGTATGGCACTCTGATAAGCCTCTTGTTCAAGCTGACCTCATCGATCGTCTCTCTTCGCTTCTCTTGACACTTCATCCTTCATTCACCGTTCAGTATTTCTCTACTTTCTTCCTCACTATGCGTCGTGAATGGTGCGGTATCGATGCTTTGAGGTTAGATAAATTTTATCTTCTTATTCGGAGATTTGTTTCCAAGAGTTTTTCGCTTATGAATAAGAATTCTTGGGATTTGGAATTTGTTAACGTGATTGTGAATTGTTTGGATGATGCTACTTTTGCTTCGAATGATAAGTTGTTGCAGGGAAAAGGTGTTAATTATCATGTTGCTTCGGTTTTTCTTGATGAGTTAACGCCTTTTCTTCCTGTTAAGGCGAGTGCTTTGGAAGTGCTTTTTAAACCGTTTTTTACTGTGATGGGGAAATTGTCTGATAAGGTTTTGTTAGGGAAGATTAAGATTTGTTTGTTTGATGTGCTGTTGAAGAATGGGAAGAAGTTGTTGGACATTAAGAAGAGTGGTGGGGATGAAGTTGGTGATGGTGATGTTGTGAATTTGGGGACTATTGCTTTGGGGATGGGTTTTGCTTCCAAGTTGTTTGAGTTGGGTTCTGCTCCTGATTGTGTTCAGGGGAATAGAAAGATTTTGTTTGAAATGCATCGCGAGTTTTTGCAGTTAGAGAAGGATGCTGTTAATTCGGGGTTTGAGTTTTCGGTTCCTGATTCTGTTGACCGGGATGATGAGGAAGTGCCATATTTGGTTTCCATTGCTGAGGTTGATGCTGATGTTGTTCAGAATGGTAAGTTGCTGAAGAAATGCAAGAAGGAGAAGAAAGGTTCTGTTGACAAAGTGAAAAAGGAAAAGAAGAGTAAGAAGAAGAAGAATAACAAGAGTGATGCATCTGATTTGAGTTGCGAGACTATTTCTGCTGAGAACGGGGATAAGAATGCTGCTAATGAAAATGGTGGAGATTCAGTCGATGAGGTGGTTTTGACTGAGAGTGTGATTTCAAACCTCCAAAAGCAGTTTGAGAAGGTTGCTGCGGAAGCAGGTTTGGAAGATGGTGTGGCAAGTCTGTGTGCTACACCCAAAGCTGCTGGGGATGTTACTAAGAAGAGAAAGAGAACTAAGAATTCTAAAGCAAAGACATCTCAGGATTTTGACTTGAATGGTGTAGATGCTGAAGACTCTGCAGTAGCAAAGAGTGGGGATAAAAGCTCAAAGAAGGTAAGATTTTCCATGAAAAATAACTTGGTATGGAAACCACACAGTCCTTTACCTCCTCAGAGCTTGAGAATTCCTCCCTCTGTTACACCTAGAGGAAGTGCACTCAAACAGGGTGTACCCCCAGGTCCAATCAGAGAGATGCCTCTCCAAAACAAAAAGGCGAAACTGAAGAAGGCGGGAAGAAGGACAATAATTGGTGTTGTACCATCTGTCAAGCGCATGAAGAAATTAAGATCTCTTTCGGTGTGATTTCCCTGATGTTGCTATGGGGTGATATTTCCATGATTTATTTTATCGAATTTTTATTTGTAACTGTTATGAAATTTTGATACTTTATAGTTGATTTCTAGGCCAAGTGAAAAACAAATTGACTTTTAGCTTACAAACTATCTTTTATGATCATTTGGTTGACTAATTTGTTGTTCATCTACATAACCATGTCATTTCTTGCTCCCTTTTTTTATGGCGTATCTTGCTATCTTATTACTATGATTATTGATAATATTTTTGTTTTAACCGAAAGCCTTATAATGCCTGATGATGATGACCTTAAAATGTTGAGCACGGATCATACTGTTTTTTCTTCAAACCTGAGCTTTGTTGGCACCTATTTGTTTGATATTGGTTTTTTCTTCAAACCTGAGCTTTGTTGGCACCTATTTGTTTGATATTGATAACTTGTTGAGGATTTGCCTTTCGGCAGGAATGAGTGAAGGGTTGTGAACTTGTGATATGAATGAGTATGTGATCAGATCAACAGTGGCTGTCACATATATGTAAGATATTGATAGCTTGTTGAGGATTTGCCTTTTTTTAGGAATGAGTGAGGGGTTATGAACTTGTGATATAAATGAGTTCTTAATCAGCATTGGCTGTACCTGCCAGTGTTTTTCTATTTTAGATGGATTAGAAGTTGAAAATGATGGTTCGTTGTTTAGTATTGTGTTTGTGATACCCTGCTTTTTATGATTGACAGGGAAGTCCTTAGGGTCCATGGCAAGGTTGAAACAATGGTTGCCATGGTGACCAACCCGTTAAATTTGATGCGACTTGTTAGGAACACTAGGACATTTGCATCTGTAGTACTTTGCCTCGGTGAAATTTTGACACATTGTGTTTATTTTGCAGTTTGCAAATGTTTCTTATATATTCTAAGTGGTCCTTAAGGATTTTTTGTATTTCTTTTTTTACTTTTTTGGAGTGATATATATGTAACGTGTGGATCAATTTATCCTCAAGATTCTATTTAATACAAACAAAAACATTTTTTTTATGAGACAGGGATAAGTGAACGTATCTTGATTCCACTTAGGCCAAACATTCTGAGTATATGTCTATTTTAGATAGTTCTGCTCTCTAGTTTTCATTATGAGGTTATCTTTGGTGTACTACAATGAACATGTGTTAACTTTGGAAATACTAAAGAAGCAATAAGATATAAATATCTTCCATGATAGCTTCTTAGAAAGTCCGTGTCTCCATATATAACTGCAGGTACCATAACACTGTCTGGTGATATCTATGTTGCTCAAAAGTTAGTTTTCCCTAAAATGAGTCAATTTCAAGTTAAAAGATATGGAATGTCATTATATTCTTTTCTTAATAGCTGTTAAAGGGACTAAAACCTTTGCAATTACATGTCCCTTCCCTCATGGGTATCATCCCCTCTCTTAATTTTGAAGGCCTTTCTGTCTGGAGGATTCATTTTTTTCCGTTTGTCAAACAACATTCAAAGAAGAGAAAGTTAAAGTTTACGCATTTGGTAAATATTGAGACTAAAATTCTGAAAATGTAAATAGGGTTCTTTTTGAAATGAGTATTAGGGTGTTACTGTTTCTAAAATATATGATGGATGAGTGTGAATACATGAGACTGGGAAACATCAGAATTTGGATTTACAAGAGAGATTGCAGCTGATGTTCTCTTTACGGTGAATATTATATTATAAAGTTCATGAATTATGATTAAATGTTAATGATAAGCATTAGAGGAGGCATCATGGGTACTGGTGTGTTGTCCATCATGCTGCAGAGTGGTGTACAGCTTATATTTCTGTTTTCCAGCATTGGGTTATTCTTGGTTTGCTAAGCTGAATCTTGTTTGAATATTTTGTGCACTTCTTGTACCTTGCATGGGTTGCATTTATAAATTTTGCTGCATCAATTTTTTTGATCGATATGAGTTTTTATAGGGAAATTAAACTTTTAGGAGAGGAAATTATTTATGAATTATGCCACAATATCATATCAATAATAATAAAAAGGTCTATGACTCAAATAAAATAAACAGAACAGTGGCCTTAAAGAAACAAAGGTCTCACTTTAGGTTGCGTGCAAAAAATGAACTAATATTCGTGTTAAAAAAATTAAGGGTCATGTTAACTTGTGCCCTAAGGGCACTTGTTAAAGAACACAAAATGAGTAATTTGACGTTAGAAAATGTAATGTTTTAACTTTTTAGAAGTAGACTACACGACTTTTGATACGTTTATTTCTATAATAAGTACCTTAACATGTGCCCTTGAGTGCACAAGTTAACATTTGCTAAAAATTAATGATCTTAGGAAAAGATAATATTTCATCCGTCCTTTAATACATGACACAGTTGATCTTATTACGCATAACAATGCATAATAATTTTGAGCTTAAATATCTTGAATAATATATTAAAAAAAATTATGAAAATTTGATATTTTGAAAATTCTCATCGAGACGAATCTAACGACATCTTATATGATATTATTTATCTTTATATATTAGTAAAAAGATATAATCAAAATAAGTTAGGTCGAAATTATACATTTTCAAATGAGTCATCTATTGCAGGACGGATGATAAGAAAATATATTTGTTTTATGTTTGATAAAGTTTTTTTTTTGTTACATATAAAGTGGGTTTGTCAAAGTTCATCATAACTCTAACAAAAGTCGATCAATAATTTTGAATAGTAAATGAAATTTAAAGTAAATTTTAATGTGACGTGAAATCATTTTTAGTTGCATGTATGACATTTTGTTCATCAAAACTAATAAAATTAATTTTTTGTTGGATATTTATCATTTATCCAATCATTCAATAACGTATCATATTTTTTATTGATTTATTTAAAAATATTAAATAAATTTTATTTATGGAGTATCGATATTCAACTAAATTTCAAAGTACCTAATAATTTATCATCGAACAAACATGTCGTGATATGAAAGATAACTTTTGTCGATCAAATAAGAGTAAACCATTAAAATGGTCTCTATCTCTATAAACTACTCTCAAATATGTACATAACTCTACTAATATTTTAAAATAGTCATTTTCTCTGTCAAACATTTATCAATTTAGTCCTAGTTGCTTGTTTACTCTTGAAGTTGCTCCCACAAACATGCACTTTCTTGAATGTTTGTATATGCAATGTTACCAGAGCCACGTGTCATTTAACGGCTCACGTCATCGAACTTAACAACGTTAGAAAACAAAGAGATTAAATCGAGAAACGTACAAAAACTATTTTAAAATATTAATAAAGTGAGTAGCTTACGTAGATAGAGACCATTTTGATAGTTTAATCAACAAATAACCAGAAGAGATGAAGTGAGATGGCACATTGGAGGGATGGAAGTGGCCCCACTGGCACGAGTGCAAGACGTGGAAAGATTGGAGGGTGTGGATTTTTCTATCTTTTATGTAGGGGAAAATGGGAGGGGCGGTGCCCTGATGGAATTGGCTACAGATTCAGTTTAGGTAACTAAGCCTTTTTCATTGCCAACTGTGATATCTTTATGGTGCCACCATTGGGTGGGGGTGTGGGGTTCATTTGGATGCTTGTGATCAGCACTTGCTCAGTTAGGTCCCACATCAATATCTTAGCTTTGCCTAACATCAATTTTAAATTCTTGCTTAGCATAAAACTACTTTCATTTGCGGTCTTTGTTAATACATGTTTGGTATTACGTTGAGTTAGACGAGAGTACATTGATGTCGTAATTTTGTAGAAATTACAAAATATAAAATTCATAAAATATAGTAATTCATTATGATTTTATCAAACTCACTGCAATACAAAACAAACATATAGACAAAACCATAGTTTTAATAGTCAATCATATATTGAAGTAGAACAAGCAGTAAAAACCAAGTCTTTATGTTAGGCCTCCAATATTATGTCAGACCCATAACGTTGCACTAGTTTAATGGCATTCAATTAAGAATGACATTCTTCATCCAGCAAAATACACTCCCGCCCAGTCAAAATGACCAAAATGTCCATGCGCAAGTTAAGTCACGCTGCGTGACTTAACTTGCGCACGTTATATCTGTTGCACAGACACTACGCAAGTTAACTCACGCACGTGTTAAATCTGTACGTGAGTTAACTTGCGCAGTGTCTGGCTTAAGTCGCAGCGCATGTTAACTAACACACAGTTTTACACGTGCATTAGTCAACATGCGCAGAGGTATTTTAGTCATTTTGGTTGGGCAGGAGTGTATTTTGCTGGGTGAAGAGTGACATTCTTCAATTAATACTAACCATAGAGATAGAGGACAAGAATATTGATCCATTTTTTCATCTGCCTAGCGTAATTTCAAATGAAAGTGTTCGATCAGTACATGCTCAAAAAACTTTATCCGAGCCAGCAAATATTGATCTACAAGTTACAATCCATATTTTATAAAGACATGAATTTTGAGATAGTAAAAAGAAAAAGAGTTGAGTGTGGGAACCTTGGAGATGAAAAATATTGATCTAATTGATTAAATTATGTCTGCATTTCTTCAAGTTTAATTAATTTTTTGGGTTAGTCTTTTTAAGTTCAATTAAGTCTTCCATTTGTACGTTAAACAACTTTAGGTTATGTTAAATTACGTCAGATCTACTTACAGTTTTATCATTTTTCAGATTTACTCTTTAAATTTTATTTTTTCGATTTGGTTATTAATGTTACATTTGTTTGTACAGATAGCCTTTAAATTAAACCCATTTACGTTTGCGGTTTTTCAGTTTGACCCTTTTTTGAATTACATACATGAAATTGTACGATCAATTTGTTAAGTAGTTTGGAGTAAAATTTCAAAAGAACGGTCATGTTGAATCTCCAAACTACTTAACAAGTGGATGAAGTTAATGACGTTGATTATGTGGATAAGCATTTATTATCAAGTTTTCAAAAGATGTACACCATATGGTCACTATTATAAGCAAAACTTTGTATTTTAGATTCATTCAAATGAATCTAAAATGCAAAGTTTTGCTTATAATAATGATCGGAGGGTGTACATGTGTTTAGATGCTTCTAGAGAACTATAAGAAATGTAGGCCGTTTATAAGGTTTGATGAATGTTTTTTAAAGTGTTATTATATGGATAAATTCTTGCATCTTAATGATGATATGCTTCCAATTGCACCGATCATTGTTGAAGGTGAGACAAGATTAACAGTCAAATGGAATGTAAGTAAAAGATCATTTTGAGCACAAAAAAAAAAAATACATAAATAAATAAAAATAAATTGAAAGACCAATCGGAAAAAAGGAGCACACATGTGTAATTTTGTCTAGTTATTATTATACATGCAACATAATAGTTTTATGAGTGAGTTCTCATCAAACTACTTCGTCTCTTATTTTTTAAGAAAAAGTATAAACGAAAGTAATGAAAATAATAAAAATCATTTACAACCTGTTATGGTGATCCTTGTAATATTATTTTGGGTACATTGATCTCTTTAGTTTCTGTCAGTGACATGAGGTGTCTGCTTGAAAAAGATTCTTCCAAGTGGCCACAAACTCACTCACTCTTGCACTACGCCTCTATATAAACCTCTCTCACTCTCATCAACTCACCATCTCATTCACAAACTATCATTCTTTCTCTCAGCTATCCTTTCTTGCTGGTTCATATTTCTTTTGTAATTCCTCTTTCCATTCCAAATGGCCACTGTTGAGGTAATTCAAAGACATAGTCTCTTTTTTTTCTACATTGCGTTATTACTTAGTTATAATCATATGCATTACATAATTTGTAATACAGAAGTATCATACAAATACAATTAAAATATACATAATTCAAGTTTTTCATAACGATCTTGATCTTACAAATTCACTCAACATTTTCCAGTGGATCAAACAAAAATATTAGTCCAATGGATTATAAACAACAAATTAGTGTAGATCTCTTTCCCTGTGTTTATTTTTCATAATCTAAAAAAGATCAATAATCAATTTGCTCTTAAAAAAATTAATTGATTCTACTACATTGTATTATTGTTATTAGAAGCAGCACTTCAATCAAATATATCTATCAAGTTATTTGAAGATAAGACATGTGAATTATGAAGTATGTTTTGATCATGTTCCATAAGAGTTACTTGGTCATATAAACATATCAAAACATGTTGAGCATTGGTGGTTAATGAAAATGGATCCTGCAGGTTGAAACACAGCAAGTACCAACAACTGTGACAGAAAATGAAACAGTTGAGGTAACCAAGGTCGAGGAAACAACACCAGCCTCCGAGGTTCCCGCTTCAGAACCAGTCACCACCGAAGAAGTAGTAGCAGCAGAGAAAGGAGAAACTGAAGTTCCAGTTGAAGCTGAGAGTACACAAGTAACTGAGGAAGCCAAGCCAGAGGTACAGAATCTGGAACCTGAAAAAGTCGAAGTGAAAGAGGAAGTATCAGCTGAAGAGGCTAAAGAAACTACTGAAACAGAATCAGCACCCGAAAAAGTCGAAGCAAAAGAGGAAGTATCAACTGAAGAGGCTAAAGAAATTACTGAAACAGAATCAGCAGCCATAGCAGCACCAGTGGAAGAAGTAACCAGCACAGAAGCATAAAAAGTGATCAGAAAGGAGTCTAGTTGTTGTCTACTTTTCACATGTCAAAGTTGATGGAAGCTTTTCTGCTTTATTTGTTTGGTTTCTTTTGTCATTGATCTTATTGTGAAGGTAAGTCTTTGGGTATGGCTTTATGGATTTATTATTATATAAGGAGCTACAGCCATTGAAGCTTGTTTGGGCATTATGTATTTCTCCTGGTTTGAATAAATTATATTTTACTTTTTTATTTTTATTTTGCCAAAAGTCTATCATAATTTGCCCACAGGATTTCAGAAAGAGGAGAAGAGTGCACCACAAGATAATTAGAAAACAAGTTTTTGGAAAGGGGTTTTATGAAATAAAACCACATTATCAAACGGCAAGTTAAAGAGCCTTAAATAACAGCAACCGATAACAAAATGATAACAAAAATAATGCAATTTTGAATTAAAAAGTTGGCTTGAATTTCGTTTTTCTCTTCTGAAAGAAAGGGACAAAAACAAGAATAATAATATGTGGGATGCTAAAATTGATATCTGGAATTGAGTATAGGGAGTAGAGTTGCTGCATGAGCAAGAATGTATGAAGTCAAAACCTAATGAGAAATACCATCACCACAATTTCTAAAACACTATTTACTGATTGAAATTTGAAATTCATAGAGATCCTATAGAAACTAGGGAAATGGATTCTCTCAATTGAATAAAAAAAAAAAAAACTTGAGGAAATAATGTGGAGATCTTGACCATTGATCTCCATATTATTCAAGATCAGTGATTAAGATCTACATTATTTCCTCAAGTTTTTTTTTTCAATAGAGAGAATCTTGATCCCACGTTTGGTTGCTGCTACACCATGTAGTTTCCCAATTTACACAATGCATTTACCTTGGAACGCAAGAAAACTGACGCTATCGCTAAACCAAGTGTATACATCACATTTCAAAAAGTGTTCGAGAATGCGCTGATGGCACTTGACAAACTTAATTGTTGTGCCACACTCATAATGACGAACCAGCAGTTATTAACTAGAATGTAGAGATAAAAAAATCCTTCAAATCCTGTATTATTAATATTTTATCCATATAAACATTTGACCAAGATCAATAAAATTACATCCCTTGACTACTTCCCAAAACAGAACTTTGACAACTTTCTCAAAGTATCCAACTAGAGGACAACAGATGGGATGCTCCTATAGTCTGTACAAAGCTGCAGAACGATAATTCTATGTGCAGTCAAATTAAAACCAGTTTCTTTCCAGATTGCAGGTATGTTCACCAAGTACCAAAACTAGAGCCAATATGTTCTTGGGTAATGACTTTAAGACGAGCTTGCATGACAGGCATAGATGAATAAGCTGGGAAACACAGCCGATAAAAGCATGTATGAGATGAAGGAAGACGATCACCAGATTCATGGGACTTGTAAATGTGGAGACGGGAACCCAAACCACGAAAGCCTTCAACTGGTAAATATTTCACAGACGTCCAAAAGAAAAGAAGAACCTTCTTTTCTTCAGCTGTCATTCTCCCCACTATCTGCCAAGTTTTTTCAAACAGACCGTTAATATATGAAATGTAAAAACTGAGCAGCATCTTTTATCAAATATTGATATATAAAGTTGTTAGAAAAACATTGCAGAACAAAATATCTGAGGACGCAATAACAACCTAGATTATGAGATCCTGGGTAAATTAAATATAACTTGAGGAAATTGATAATCAAATTTCTCAACAAAAGTTGTAACAATAGTCGAGCATTTTGTATAAATTCTCAACATTAATTTAATTATTTAATATATATTATATATTAGTAGTAAGATGAAACAATTCTGCATAATATTGTAGATAATTCCAGATTAAACATTATGGTATCAGAAATGAAGAAGGGTTGAGTGGGAGCGATATATGGTCATTTGAAGGCATGTCAATATCTTAGGCTTGTAGAGAAGGTTCTCTCAAATAATGGTTTCACCAAAAAGACGAAATGAAGGACCTTTAGAAGGAAGCACACATGTGGTACTAGCCGTGATTTGATCCAGATATTCCTGTCAAGAAGCCAGGGCAGTACTCAAGATGAGATCCAAGACAGAAGAGTACGCAGAAAAGTAAGAAGAATGAGGAGAGCTAGGGATCTTGGAACTGGACGGAGAACCAAAGATTAGGATGAGATAAAGTCTTAATTTGAAATCAACACCAAACCAAAAATGGCAGAAACCATTGTCCTGTGTTGGTTATTGGAAGAAGAAAAAAACGGGTTAGTAAAATAGAGAATTTCAGTCGATGTTTTATGGGTTGCATTGCACTGAGGGTTGGAATGAAGCAAAGATTGAAATGCACGAGCAACATCCATGGATGGGAGGATGTCGCACAAGCTGATCAACACACATCCATTGATAAAACCGCCATAATTATACAGTCATTGAAGGGGATGAATTAACAACAACATAGATAATAAAAAAATAAAAAAAGGAGTGGGCTGTAGTGAAAAGTGGTGTAGCTAATATTAAGCATCACCCAGCAGGTCACACTGCATATGGTGATACATCATTTTCATTGGACAATGTGGAAGGTCGTCCAGGGATTTCTTCTCTCATCTATGGTTGGGGACACACAGAAGGGAGGGCCTGAAAGCAGGCAATCCGGCCAAACCAACAACACTGCAAGAATTTCTAGACTCAAACCCAGAAAAAATGACTCTTGGAGGCAGGACTTTCAGTTGTAAGTGAAATTGGGTTTTCGAGATAAACAAATGCCAAGTCACTTAGCTGTTCCCGTCCCTGTCCCTTATTTGTTAAATCACTTCATCAAAAGACAAGGTGAAACTTTAGAGGTGAGTATTGATAGGTGGTCGGTTAGTTAGCAGAAAGAGCAAGTGCCGGTTAGTTTCTAGGAGTTGGTTAATTTATTTGTAAGAAAGGGGGACGGAATAATTGGAGAAATGAGTTTCCTGTGAACAAGAGTGGTTAATAAGAGGGAGGGATATATAGTCATTTATGAGTGAATTGAGACCTAAGGGCAAGGAGGTTACGGATTATTGAAGTTCTGTAAAGCTGTCACAAAGGAGATTTTCCCTATATACTTGTGGTAAAATACATGTTCATATCAAAAAACTATCCTAGAGACTCTGATGCAGTGGGTACTTATTTTTCCTATATACTTGTCAGTAGTCACTAGAGACAAAAAAAAATATAGAAGAACACTGAAATAGACATCACGTTATATTTAAAAAATAGCAACAATACATACCTCCCAAAACCAAGATATCTGAATATCTGTGTCTTCATAGCCATTATACTCAGTGTGTGCTTTCCAATCTTCGACGGAAATGGCATCTTCACTCCCACGCAGCATCCAATCAAGATCTTCAGACTCTAAACTTTGAAAGAAGAACTGCTGGAGCTTTGAACTTGAAAGAATCTCAGCAAAACCTTTGGCAAAGTGTGACACCTGCTCAGCTATGGATGTTACAAAACGATCCTTTATAAGAAGATCAACATACCTCGCCCTGTTCTTACTATTAACTACAATGTTTTTTCCACCAGGACACAGCTGGATCGCTTTCCTCTGTCCTAATTCCTCCACTTCTCTAATAAACGTCAGTCCTAATGCATCTGAATCAATGAAATCAGAATCCATGTCCAATATTTGCTTGCAGCTTCTATATAGGTCAGGATCTGCATCCCTTATGTCTTCTAAAGTAATAGGCTTTCCAGCCAATTGCAAGAAAAACACGCGATCAAAAACAATACCAACTTGCACCTTATGCATCAAAGCTAATGCAATAACTCGACCACAGAAGCTGAAGTACTCAAGATGCAGATTATGTTGTACCTTGGAAGCTTTAAACAAGTAGACAAAGGATAAGTTAAACTGGGTTATCTCAAAATACTTTAACAATTACGACTGAAACAAGATATACCACAATGTATGATGTACCTTTGGAAGCTTTAAACAAATTGACAACAGACAAGTTACACTGGGTTATTTCAAAACACTTTAACAATTACGACTGAAACAAATATACTCCAATGTAGAAGAAATCAAGAAAATTTCAACACAGGCCTCAAGCAACAAGCTATCCTAACCACTAAAAACAACTTTGAAATCATGTTTAGTGGCAAAAAGCGCATGAGGTTGGACATGTTACGTAATGTGAATTTTAAATAGGTCAGTTTGACCTATTGTATTTCCATGTGATAAATGACTACATGAATGTTGAGTATAGATAAGGAGCCAATGCATCATTCAGAACAGAACGAAATGTGGTAAGAAATATTGGCCCTAAAACAGCCCAAAAATGGTTGAATCAGATAATCCTCATTAAATTCAAAATCAATACAGAAAAATATAAACTTTCATACAAGTATAGAGGTTTTATATCATGGAAGCATTTGTGGTGGATGCCTACTTTGCCATATGAGATGTTTGCCTTTCATTGATATAGGCCTCCAAGTATTTCATAAAATTGGAGCACATTTCATCTAAGAAAAAGCTAAAAAGTAATGATAGACAAACAAACAATCCGGTTTTCACTAAACTACTGCATTGCATGTTCACACAGCCACTAAATCCTCACTCTTGAGCTGCAATTTGTAAGGTTAATGAAGTGAGGTTTTGTTTTAGCTCTCTATTTCATTTTCTTGTTCTCTCACTATTGTTTCTTAGGAGTGTGACTTACTAAACATATCTTTATGCAAAGGTTTTAAGCCTCGTATACTTTTTCAACATATTTCATAATAAGAAAAATCATTGTAAATATTGTCCAAATCAGAAAAATGCATGCTACTGATAAACATTTTCAAATTTGAACTTGAAACTACTCCCAACACATGGCAAACAGCAGAGGTGAGAAAAGTAAGTTCAGAATTTTGGATAAACATACCAGAATTGGGGAGAAATCTTGTTCGATCCTTTGGGCAGGCAACAAAAAGAGCATGTTCCTGATTGAAAAGTGCTTGACAAACCAAAAGAAACCACTCCCTCAGCACACCGGGGCCAGTGGCTTCCTCATTTTTAAATTCCATAAACAGTCCAGCACGCAGTGATTCGGGATCAGCCCGTGCAATGTATTCAAAAGATTCAGTTAACAACTGAGACCTGTCAATGAGCATCTCATGCAACTCCTCATAGTCTTCTTTCACCTCCGGGAATATCATCATGGCTAAATGCCTCCTTGCCTCGAAATTGGTGACATTCTTGTACTCAAGAATCCACTGGTGCTCGTCGGCCCTCTTTGCATATTTAACGATGATCAGACACATCACACTCTTTCGACGCATCAAAACATGACAGAGCTCTTCTGTAGCACCGTCATAAAGCTTAGAAATCTTATGCAATTCCTTCAAAATTGAAAGATAGAGAGAGCACGCAGGATAAAAGTAATTTTCCTCAAACACCATTTCCTTGTCAGTGAATCTCTTGTCCATTTTTTGAAGGCACGTATCAATTTTGGACAACAACTGATCGTACAACAGACGAAGGTATTCAATCTCTTCAGCTACCAATCCGTTCTTGTTCTTGTCCTGCTGCTGGTGGTAAGCAACACAACCACGGAGAGCCTGTTGCTGCTCGATTCCAGTCCTCACAGGAACTAAAAAGGCTTGAAAATCCTCAACATTGCTCGACAAAGAAGCAAGGGAAGGGGATTCCAAGCTCAAATCCAAATTCCTCAACAAACTATCAGCTAGTTCACGAACAAACGGAAACAAATTCTGAACCAACACCAACCCTTTGTGATTCTCATCCTCAGACGCCGCAAGTGAAATTTCAGCCGCTTCCAAAAAACCCCCCAAACTAGTACGACAAAAAAGATATAAAGGATCATGAGTCCCAACTCTACTAAGCAATTTACAAAACTCCAACGCCACACGTGCAGCCTGCGTATGAAACGTCTTGGACAATGAGGTTTTACAACCATTCAAAAAATGCTTAATACAAGTATCAGAACACGCCTTATTCCCCGTATAAGGGGAAACATACAACGTAACAAGCACCGAAATAGCGGAAGAATTCATGAAAATCTGAAAATAACTAGTAGCAGAATCAGCATCAAGTTTAGGTTTAGGTGCCAAAGCCAAATTAATATAAGTAGTAAGCAAACTCTTAATAGATTTAACAGCGTCAGGAAGATTAACACCATGACAAAGATCATAAACAATAGAAACCATATCATTAACAACTTGCCAAGCTTGAGGATGTTCTGTACTACGCATTCGACCAACAAGGTGAAGATTAGCGTCGTTTTGAATTCCACACTCCGCGAGTGTTTGTTCCCACTGAAGCTGTTTCCCATTGAAAATCAACCTCTGTTCAAAAAGAGGAATTCCTTTCATTTCTTCAATTCGTTCGTGAATTGATTTCACTGTTTCTTCTGGATAAGCGTGTATAACAACGTTGTATCCTTTTGACATCATTCGAATGAAGAAATGAATAGGTGATTTTTTCTTAGAGAAAGCACCACCGCCATCGCCGCCGCTAGAACCACCACCACCGGCGGTCCATGAAGAATGAAGAGTTGTTTTTGTGGTTTCGTCTTTTCTCATTCTTACATAGACTAAGTCATCATCTAACGCGTTGTTTTCCTCGTCTTCGTCTAATTTTCGTTTGGACGAAGAACGATTTTGTTGAAAAAGGTTAGGGCTTTCGATCGGAGTCATTTTTTTAGACGGCGAAAAATGTTACCATCGTCGTTGCCGTCTACTTCCACCACCACCACCGTCAATTGATCATCACAAAAACTTCATAATAATTAAAATAAATAATAAAAAAATTGGAATAATAACAATAACTGTGTTTATGAGAGCTAGTTGATGAGTGTGAGTGTGAGAGTGAGAGAGACACGATGGTAGAGAAGATGATGAAGTAATATAGTGTGTGTAAAAGAGAGAGTTTTTTTTTTTGTGTGTGCTCTGTGATGGAACTGAGCGTTTTTTCGTGTGTCTGTGGGTTTTTGTTTTTGGTTTTGGTTACCGTCCTCTTCTATTTCTCTTTCAGATTCTCGTTTCGCAAAAGAGAAATTATATTTACACAATCGCTCTATTACAACGTTTTGACAACTTTCTCTCTTATATTTACATTGTATTTTTTATTCTCTCTCTTCTTTCTTCTCTCTATTGTTTTGGACCAATGAGAAGAAGAGAGAAAATAAAAGTTGTCTAAAATGGTTGTACATATATCACTACTCAATAAGTTGATGGTCTAAAATAAATTTACATATACAATTAATTAAAAATATTAATTGACGTGTCAATTTTAATGTTTTGATTAGTTATGTGTGTAAAGATGTTTTGGATTGTCAATATGTTATTGTTAAACTTAGTAAAATTTTGCATTTTTGTGTTTTTTTAACCATTGGATCATTGAGTCGTATTATATTTCATTTTTTTTGTGTTGTTTGAGGTTCGAACCTCAGATATTGCATTATATTTTATTTAATTATATATTGATATTTATTGGAATCAAGTTTCCATTTGATCAGTAAGAAAGAATCCATAGTTTGATTTTTGTCCGACAATCTAGATCAATCTTGGTATTTTAAATTATTATGAATTAAAAAACAAAGCTTCCTATTTTTTAATCGTCGGATCAAAGTCAAATTATTTAAATTGTCTTAAATGTGTAATTATCTATGATGCATAAGTATTGATACGGTACATAATACGGTAAATTTTTAAAAATGAAGGTGCGCGTATGTTGCTATAAGACATCAAAAAACATATACTACCCTTGTTGTTGTCAAAACATGCTTAGAAAAAATCATTTATAATAGAAAAAAATAGTATGATATCATTCATATTTTGATCATGTGTTTGACTACACTTCTATTATCATATTGTTTCATAGTTTTACTTTTTTGTGCACCACTATATTATTTTCATCAAAAGAAAGAGAGGATTCAAATACAATAAAAAAAATATTCGCATGTTTTCGCTGCAACAACTACGACGAAACAACTAAGTAAATATGAATACAATTCAATATGTAAGTTACGAGTATCGTATACGTACCTGATACAAATGCGTATACAATATCGATACTTTTTCATGTTTGTAGTACCCCTGTTTCAAAGGTGATTATATATTTTTCTCCAAATGCAGTTTAGGTTTATCGACTCAAATGATAAAAATTAATTAATTTGTGCTGATCAATTTGCAATATAAAAGTGATTTTAGACAATATTATTGCAAGGAAATTTACATTTAATTCATTCGATTCAATACCTGTCTTTTTATTATGAAAAATATTAAACATTATTTTCGGGGTATTGATTAAGCAACCAAAACAAGTAACTTTTTATAAAAAATAGTGTAATTATTACTTAATCAAAAGTCAAAACTTATATTTTCATGACAAATTTTTCATTGATAGTTTCTTTAACCATTGTCTTTAGGACATCCATTAGAAAGACCATTTTATTATTACTAAACTAAAATGAAGTATTTTTCATTTTAGTTGGGTAATTTATGTAATTGACCGCGAAACGGTGTCGTGTCCCGCTAAGCAAAGCTCACGGCGTTTGCAAAAATATTTGTTTTCATCTTACGGTTGATATGAATAAAGTGATGGTGGGGTCCAATGCCTTTCTGAACCACCGGCTGCGTGCGTATGTACATTACAAATTTCCAAGAAAAAGGTTTTTTGTTGAACAATATTAAATAATAACATTGTCTACATGCTCGTGTGACGTGTAATAAGTCTGATCTTTTTTTTTTTTTTTTTTAAAAGTCATTTTATCTAGGTAGTTACCTTACCACAATCTTTCCCTTCTTCTTTTGAAGGTTCCAATTCATTTTTTACTTCTGAGTCGAACTTTAATTTTTTGCATTCTTAAATCTTAATCCATTATAATTATTAATTTATTTAATTGATTTATTCCAATCTAACTGCTTCTTTATATGAAAAATCCAAAATAAAAATATGTTTATGATTTAGCTATAATTTTTTTTTTGTCAAGTAGCCTAGTGGCTAGAGCTCACACAATTAAATTGTGGAGAAGTTGAGTGTCCAGTGTTCGAACTCTGACCTCTGTATATAATATGCAATATCCCTACCAATTGCACTAAGCTCACAGGAATTATAATATTTATCTTTAATTTTTAAATTAAGGATATATTTCAACATAACTACTTCTAAAGTGAATTGTTATTACTCACAATATTTTCTCACTAGTGTGCATGTAATAAGTTAAATTTTCTCACTTTCTTTTTGAAAAGGTCATTTTATCTAGGCAGTTACCACAACATTTTCCTTCTTTTTCTTTCGAAGGTTCCGAATCATTTTTCACACTTTTTGTTCTTGTGACTTGTGAGTCGATATTTTTGCATCCTCGGTCAATATAAAAAAACCTAATTTTAACCTTAATCTTTTACTTAAATAAATTACTTTAATATATTAAAGATTAATTACACATGAATGAATAGAAGACAATTATGACGGAGCAGATAAAGCATAAATCCTCAAATCAATTTTTAAGTTTGATCGGGTTTGGATGGATATTTTTTTGTCAGGTGGTTTAGTGTCTAAGACTCACTTGTTGCAAAGTGACTCAAAAATGATTATGTGAAAAAACAGAATCGTGACACGATTTGGCAAGCGTGTCACAATTTTGGTAGTGCCGAGAGCATGTTTTCTGAGTGTCCAATCGTGGCATGATTTTCAGTTTGTTGGGCAAGTTTTCAGGATAAGGCTGGTCGTACGCAGCAAACGTGTCACGATTTGGGAAAACGTGACACGATTTTGACAACTGCAGGATACTATTTAAGTATTCTTGTGCAGATTTTGAAGAAAAGCTTAAAGAGAGAGAAACTTGGGAAATCAAAAGAGGTAACTTTAGGTTGAGGGTCTTTGATTAGAGTTCTCTTGGGTTGGGAAACATTGTAAACACCTTGGGTGAGTGAATATCATTTAGTGTCTTGTTCATTGGTGAGATTGGGAAAATGGGTAGAAATTAGGTCTTGTTCTTTTGTGAGTTTTTAAGCTAATTTCTTGTAACCCATTTGTATCTCTTTGTAAGAACCCATTGATAGTGGATTGGAGAGATCAATCTCTCCCCCAGATTAGGTCAAGTTGGACCGAACTGGGTCAACAATCTTTGGTGTGTTTGTTCCTCTCTTCTCTCCCTTTATCTTTTGCTTGTGGTTTTGTGCTCTTCACTTTGATTCCTAGATTAGATCTAGGTGTTGTTAGTGTTGATTATTGCTCGTGTTTACTTTGATATTGATACTACTTTCCTTTGTTCCACACATCATAGTTTGTATTGATGTGACTTTGAGTCGGAATTCACAACATCACTCATTGTAAATATGGAGAGTTTGAATTCGAAACACGTTCCCTGCAAATCATTGTCTTTGCAACTACAAACTAAATAATTTAACATAGCAAATTTGTGCCTGATATCAAACTTTAATGAATTTGTTTTATCATTAAAAAAAACTATATATGTTTGATCCTTAGGCAACAAATATGAGTATCCTTTGTATCATGACCATCGAAAAACTCATTTATCGATTTCGTTTATTCCACTACATTTCTTTCTATTTTCTGACATTAATAAAATCAATTCATTTTACTAATGAGCGATATTATTTGTTTGTCTCTTAATAAAATTTTAGTTAATTATGAGTGAAGCTTTGCAAATTTCTAGAATAAAACCAAACATAAAATTGATGTTGAGTCGCTTATCTATACCGACAATCACTTTTTTACAATCAAGTTCATTAGACTCCTTAGAAAAGCTAATACTACAAAGGGTCTTGTTAAGGAGTTCTCCAGGAAACTCTTTAAGGATCCCAAATGTAGAAAATATTCATCAAAAAAGTTAAATGTTACAAATTCCAATACATTGATTCACAAATTTTCATAAAAACTTACTATTAAAGGTGCTTAAAGAGTGTCGAGAAACACTCATTAACATTCCTCCATGCTACAAAGCCATTTTATCGCTTGATTCACTTCCTATAAACCCCCTCCTTCCACCTTGTGAGGTTGTGGCAATCCTCTAAATCAAGTTGTTCTTGCACACACCGCCATACCTTCCCATAAGACATGTACCAATGTCACAACAACAATCTTCCTTAAAAATTGTTGCATCAATATTAAAAATTGTTTGATTAGGTCTATCAACATTAACACACATGGTCTCATACAAAATCTAAATATCTAAATCGGGTAGGGATCAAATTCCACATGATTTGATTTCTCTTTGAAAAATACTTTACGAGGAAGCCACCACGATGGAAATGACAGATGAAAAAAGTGGCCTCATTGGTGTTGTTGACGATGGGCTTCATGGAGATTGATTCGTTGAAATGGAGATGTGAAATGATGAGTATTTAAGAAATAAATTCCAAAGATTATATTAAAGTTTATTTTACATAAAATAAATAAACTTTTTTTAACTGATAAAATAAATAAACTTTTTTTGAATGGATAAAATAAAATAAATTTATGTGAGCTTTTGCCCTCTCTTGAACTAAAAAAACTTAAATGATTAAATTAAAATGTTTTCCTTGTCAAGTAATATAATTATTAGAAATTCAAATCCACATTTAAAGTGATTAAGCAAGGTGTTTGAGATTCGAACTCCGACTCCTACATAAATTATGTATTGTTTTTACCAGATAAGATAAACTCAGCGGGACTAAATTAAAATGTTTCATTTTTTGTATCTTTGAACCAAACTTAAGGTGGTATGTCCTCGTGAGCTTAACTAAATTGATTGAAACAATACATAACACATGTAAGATATGAGATTTGAACCCCGAAGAAAACAAAAAAACCCTAAGGTGGCATACAAAGTCGTGAAGCCTCCTTAGAAATTTGCAAAAAATAATAACTCTATTGCATAATATTTTTGAGTAGTGCGCATCCGATTAATTAGTATGATATTGAGGGTTTATGTAGCACTGTAAATTAATTAGTAGTATGATATTGTTTGATGAATATGAAAATTGTGTCCGTTCTATATCTATGTAAGTATCCGTTAAGTAGGTAATCCACAAATTTTGAGGTACCTATAAATATTTATAGATATTCATGAATAAAAGTTTTTTTTTATATTTATCTAAATTTTAACAATAGTAGTTTATAAATATTATTATATTTTGATAAAACATAGAAAATAAATGTAATGAACTATTATATATATTTTTCTACAATAGTAGTCCATCCCATTTATTTTCTTTATTTCACCAAAATGTAATACTATATTTATCCATAATAATATCCACACATTTCATTTCTAACAAAACAAAAAAGTTTATCACATTCAACGAAAGCATAAACAAAATTCCTCTCATTTAACAAAAACACAGTTACGATTTAAGTTAACGGTTTCTTTTATATTTAAGTAAAAATATTTATATATATTTTCAAATAAAGTAAATATTCTACTTTAAGGTTAAATTACATCAAGAGTCATTTAAGTTTGAAGTTTGTAATAGATAGATCTTTAAGTTATTTTGGTCACATGTAAGTTCTTTATGTTTAAGGTTTGTAAAAGATATGTCTTTTAAGTTATTTTGATCATACATAAGTTGTTTAAGTTTGTAAACGTTTGCAACTTAGTCCTTCCGTTAACTCAAGCTTAAAGGACTGAGTTGCAAATGTTTACAAACTTAAATGACTTATGTGTGAACAAAATAACTTAAAGAACTTATCTGTTACAAACCTCAAACATAAAGAACTTATGCGTGACCAAAATAACTTAAAAGACTTATCTGTTACAAACCTCAAACTTAAAGGATCTCTGGTGTAATTTAACCTTACTTTAATTACCTAGTTTAATAATGAACACATATTCGGAGACATAAATACCTTTAAATTCACATTTGTATCCATTAAATAATAGTTAAAATATCCTTTCTTCAAAAAAAAATTGAAATATTCCTTTTTTAGCCATTGGTATCGATTAATGTATATGATCATTGCTCGCGGCAGATATGAGTTTTTTTTACCATTGTTGATAATTTTACAAATCAACATCATTATTCTTATCTAGGGTAGTAGTCATTTTGATCTCTTAATGTGTAATGAGTAACCACAATAGTCCTTCAATGTATCGGAATTTCAAAATAGTCTCTTGTAAATATTTACTTATTGTCGTTTCAGTCCATATATAAAAAGAGTTATCGCAAGTATTGAGAGATTATTTTAGCGTCAGATACTATTTTGACTGACGAAGTTCACAACCATGAACTATTTCGGAATTTTGATGCAATATGTGACCATTGTGCTACTCGTTACACATTTAGAAACCAACATGACTATTTCCCCATTATTAATTACCCCTTCCGTCCAAAATAACCGAGTCATCTGTAAAAAAAAATTGTCCCAAAAATATCGACTCATTTCACTTTTCAATACAATATTAATTATTTTTTTCTAACCACGCTATTATTATTAATTACGACTAATTTTATCACTTTCAATTCAATATATTACATTTCACATTTATGATAATGATGAATGCTTTGATACTTGATAAAGACACTCAAAACTATTTTTCTCTTTCATTCACTCATACAATTTTTTTAATGTGTGGAATGAAAAAAAAGTTCGGTTAGTTTAGGACGGATAGAGCAATAAGCTAATACATAAATGTATACATCCTCCGGTCACTATTATAAGCAAAATTTTGCATTTCAAATTCATTTATTAAATGATATATGTGGTCTACAATAAAGACCATATACACCATTAATTGAATGAATCTAAAATGCAAAGTTTTGCTTATAATAGTGACCAGAGGGTGTAGTTGTCAAAATTGAATTATATCCTTAATTTTAAGAGAAACGATAGTTAGTGTCCCAAAGTATTAGTTAAAAATTTTAAATACTACTATCTTCGGTCATATTTACAAGAAACAAGTGATTTTTTAGATACATTGAATAATTTATGTATTTGGTCTATAATCTATGCCAAATACATAAATTATTCAATGTATCTTAAAAGTCAATTGTTTCCTGTACTCTCTCTGTCCCTGTATATAAGCATCTTTTACATTTTTCACATTTCTTAAGAAAATTTGTTAATGCAATTAATTTGTCTATTTTGTGTGTTAATATTACAAAATTGTCATTTGTTTGTATGTGTATTAAATTTAATTTTTCATATTTCAAGACAAGTTAGTAGTATTAATTAGGGTTTTGTTTAGAAAAAAAAATAACAAATGCATCTTGTAATTTGAAAAGACTTTTTTTTTAGAGACAAATTTTGTGTAAAAAAAATTGTAGACAAATTTTTAGTCAAAAAAGTACTTAGATATAAGAACGGAGGGAGTAAATACGACCAGAGGAGGTGAAAAATTTAAGTAATTAATGTATTAAAAATGGAAAAGATTGATATTTTTAAAGAATACTAAATTATTTAATTGACACCGTTTAAAAATTGTCCCAACACACGAGTCAACTATGCCTTAATTTTAAAGATCTTACACGTTATTTTTTGCAAATCATATAAATAATTATTTTTTGCCTTAATTGGTCATTTGGTCCTCTAAATAATTATGTGTTTACATTTTGGTCTCATAAGTTTTAAAACTCACGTTTTGGTCCTCTTGGTTTTGCTCTGTCACTCAAAATGGTCCTTTCTGTCAAATAAGTGAGTTTCCCGTTAGTGAGTGCACACGTGGAGTATCCAACGTGGCTCCACCGTGGCACGTATACGTATATAAGGCATTAACAAATCAGAGATCTCAAAATTAGGGTTCCATTACTCTTTCTTCTTCCTCTCCTCTCTCTCCCTGCGAAAATCTTCTTCTTTTCTCTCTCTCTCTCTCTCTCTCTCTCTTCGAAAATCTTCCTCCTCTTTCCCTCTCTCTGTTTAAAATCTTCATTATATTCCTTCCAAATCGCCAGTTTTCTCCATCATTCGTCTACCCCCAGTCAAATTCGAATCTGAAAAATGTCTAAACAAATGGGTCAATCAACTGGATCTGTTGGTTCTAGTTTCAGAAAGAAAGCAATTACGAAATGCAGGTGTGGAGAAGAAACAGTTGTTCGAACTGTCACAAATAGCTACAACCCAAACTGTGGAAAAAAGTTATGGGGTTGCAGAAACTACAAAAATCAATTTGACAAGGATTGTAGTTTCTTCAAGTTAGTTGATGAAGAGTTCACTGATGATAGGGATTTGAAAATTGCAAAGTTGGAGAAAAAGAATACAAAGTTGAAGAATGAATTGGGGAAGACAAGATCTTGGTTGAAGATGTCTCTGATTTTTGGATTATTTTGGTTTGTTGTTTGCTTAGTGTTAGGAACAATATTGTTATGCCGAAATAGTGGCAACTGGAGTCAAATTTATTTGAAATAGGAAGATTGTTAGACATGTTGTAGTTTGAGATTGAAAGTTATGATCACTTATGTATTTTGATGTTGTAATATGAACTACATGAAATGAATGAATGAATGAAAGAAGTTGATTTGCCTTTACATTGTTGTTGTGTGTTTTCATATGTTGAATTGTATGTTTTGTGTTTAAATGTTGTAATTGATAACCCAAAATAAGAATGAAGGACAATTAGAGAATGTTTAGAAATTCTTTGGTTTGATAACACATAATTGAGAATGTCAAATATTTGCTATGTAAAGTAAAGAAACTTGAAATTCGACAATCGAGAATGAAGGACTTAGAATATATCAGAAAGCAAAGTTTCATTCCATAATACATTTGTCTTTGTCATTACATCAAAATAAGGTTAATAACATATCAGACACTTGTGATAACCCTGATAACCTAAATCGTTTCTTGCACTTAGGCAATACAACACAAAATATGCACATAGGCATAACAAGTTAACAACATAACATTTAAACAAAGTATGCCCTTAGGCATAACAGGTTAACAACATAACATTAAAACAGAGTATGCACTTGGGCATAACAGGTTAACAAAATATGCACTTAGGCACTTAATTGCATAACAACAATAAAACGGACTATTTCTGGCTTGAAGTAGAACCCTTTGCTCTAGATGAGACTTTCTTCTTTTTGATACTTGCATTTGGTTGTGTTGATGAAACAGATTCCTTGCCCTTCCTTCTCCTGGACTTTGCCTGGTTTCTGCTACCTAAGCCTCTTGAAGTTCTTGCAGGTACAGTTGATGATGGAACATATGCTGGTGGTGGTAGAGGAGGCTGCACAGATGCTGATGGTGGTGGAGGAGGCTGCACAGATGATGTTGGTGGTGGAGGAGGCTGCACAGTTGATGTTGAAGGAGCAGTTGGGTTTGATGAGCCTTTAGACACTGGTGGTGGTGGAAGCTTGCAAGTGGACCTGTTATGCCCATTTTGTTTGCATCTGCTGCATTTCATACCCCATCTAACCCTCTTCATTTGACTATGATCAAGTAATTCATTTAGACCCCTATTCCTTTTCTTCTTTGGCCTGCCAGGTTGCTTTCTAATTGGTGGTGGCTGAAGATCAGCATATTCAGTTCTTTCCCATAAGCATTGTCCATTTGCTGGGTAGATCACACTGCTGTAGCAAGCTGCATACCTTTCCTTCTTGTAACAATCAGGAACATAGTCTTCTGTGTTCATGTCTTGGAGACTTCATGCAGGAGATTGCATGACAACATGGCAATCCTGTCAGCAACCATCTCCTACAATCACATTCCCTCCTAAGCAGATTGACATGATACTTCTCATTTGTTTGACAAGCTATATGCCTGACTTCATAATCATGCTCAGTTGATCTCCTAGACAATGCAACACGAAATATCATATCATATTCCATCATATAATTGCAGTATAATGTAAAAATAATATATAAATTTGCAAAGTTAAAACATACCTAACCAGCCAGTAATTGGTGTATGCAGATTCTTTTTCAATTCTTTTCTTAATGTTGGGAAGCACCACACCCTCGTACCTAGCAATCTTCTGTCTATTTGTTTCCCACCTCTCCATCAAGTATACTCTAATGTCCTCAAACATTGTAACCACTGGTTTTCCCTTAGCTATAACAATGGTTGAATTAAAGGCTTCTGACATGTTATTCACCAGAGTGTCACATAGTGGTCCACTTGTGAACTTAGACTTGCTCCAATGTCTTGCAGGGATTTTCATAAGATATTCATATGCTCCTTCACTTATCTGTTTTATCTCTGCCATTGCATCATTGAATGCATTATCATGACTTGCCTTTGCTGCCTTCCAAATCAATTCCTTCAACTTCTTTCCAGGATATTTCTTCCTAAAGTTGTTGTAAAGATGCCTCACATAAAACCTGTGGTCAACTCCAGACAGTAGTTCATCCATAGCTGGTAAAAGTCCCTACAATATTATGCATAAATATATAACTTGAAAGTTAAATACAATGTAAAGTAAATAAAAATGTAAAGTTATAACTTGAATTTACCTTTTGTTGATCGCTTATAAAAGTGTAAGTCAAGCACAATCCAGGACCACCTATATCAGCAATGAGCAGCTCCAAGAACCATTTCCATGATTCTTTTGTTTCCCCTTTAACCACAACAAATGCTATTGGAAGCATTTGATCACTGGGGTCCCTTCCAATTGCAGCCAAGAGCTGCCCACCATAGTAGCCCTTTAAAAAACAACCATCAAGTCCAACCCCTACACTTGAAGAAACTCTCCTTGCATCCTTTGAAACAAACATACATTCTCTGGAAATGGGAACACTAGACAACACCAGGTTGCTCAAGGTCTTCTTCTGACCCTTGGTATGGCATAATGGTGATACAAACATTAGATCCTCTGTTAAACCTCAACAACTCACGTGCATAGTCATGGAGCCTGGTGTATTGCTCCCTAAAGGATCCATCAACCATGTCATTTGCTTTACATCTAGCTCTATATGCCTTAGTAAGCTCACATGAAGATTCCACGTTTCTTGAGTTCTTTCCACAATAGACTTCAATTGGAGTGCATGATTGTCCTTCACCCTTGAATGTAGCTTACCACCCAACCATTTAGAATTCATCATCCTCACCTTTAATGCCCTAGTGCAACTATGTTTGCCCTTTATCCTCCTCAATTGCCATGTTTCATCATTTGGTATCTTTACACAATATAGCTCCCAATTACAAGGCACTTTACATATAACCCTCATCCTGATCTTATCACTCTTCCTAAACTTTAAAGGCCTACCATCATGTACTGCATAAGTTCTTACACCTTTCTGAAAAGCCTTCTTAGAAACAAAGTACGTACCTACCTCCCACTCATAGTCTCTCATGTTCTTTGGAAGCTTAAAAGTGGGAAACTTAACTTTATTACCTCCATTTTCTTCTTCATCTTCAGACTGACTATCCAACACATCACTATTATACTCCTCCTCATCACTCAATCCCCTATCCCTCACAATGCTAGACCGACCAATTTCATCTCCACCATTCTTATTTCTGTTAACTTTCCCTGCCAAGATCTCTTCCTCAAACACAGGTTGAGTTGCCCTTTTTCTCTGTTTCTTTGGTCTTCCCCTTTACCCTTTGCCTTACTACCACTTGCTGCTCCTTGAGTCACTTCACCTTCAGTCTGTGTGGCCTGAGTCACTTCACCTACAACTTCATCATGAACAAATTCAGCTGCTTCAACCATATTTTCTTGAACAACATTTTCTTCAACATGAACTTCTTCACCTACAATTTCATCACCTAACTCACCAGCAAAGTTGCCTGCATCCCCAATCTCTTCATCTGAGTCATCAAAAGAAATGTCCAGAGCATTGTCCTCCCTTTCCTCTCCTTCCCAATTCTCCCCAATTTCATCCCCTAAGTCCCCTAAGTTAATTTGCTCGAGTCCATCCCACAAATCTGAATCTATACCTGTTTTGGCTCCCTCCTCACCAGTACTCTCAACAACAGATGTCCCTTCACAATTTATGACATTATTTATTCCTCCACCAACCTTAGTGGGCCCCACCTCATTTGTTTCATTCAATTTTGTGGGCCCTTATCATTTACATTATTCTCCTCACCAGCAGCCCCACCATCCATGTCACCTCCTACTTCACTCTCCATAGTTACCACATTACTCTTATCTCCTTTGTTTTCTTCATTTTCCACCACAACCTCATCACTTCTCTCTTTATCAACCATAACTTCAGCACTTCCCTCTTTCTCCACCATTTCCTCAGCACTTCCTTGATCTTCCACCATAGCCTCTACCTGGGCCATCTCACCATTAATTCCTACTGGGTATTCAATCATAGGTAAATTCAGCACTGCACCTCCCACATTTTGCCCTTCATCCACTATTTCCTCCAACACAACACCGACATTTGGTAAAGGAACTCATTTGCTTCATCTAAAGGATTCAAATTAATAACTTCTGGGTGATCTACAGTGTGTATTACATAAAGGTGAACCCTACCATTCATTTCTGCTATTAGTTGCATCCTTCTACAACCATTGTCACTATTCAACCTAATCAAGTCGTCCATCAGATAAGGGTCATGGTACCAGAGTTGCCTAATCATGGGGTTACCTATTCTCTTAATAGTTGCTAGTAAAGAGAAGTAGCTCCAATAGTCTAGTTCGCATTCTAACACAGTATGTGTGCCTTCATAGCCAGCATGGTGAAATTCATTAAAAAAAAACCCATGGTGTAGAACAAGCACAAATCTATCTTTAATCTGTTAGAAATAACAAAATACCAACTTTACCCAATCCCAGATTAACAGTAAAACGACATTCAAAACATATTTAACGAAAATTCTAAAATCATAAAAGCATATGAATATTTGATTATAAATGTGTTTTTTATTCAAACCCTAACCTTAAACCAGAAAACAAACGCAGAAACCACCATGAAATCCTAGAAACCGAAACCCTAAACCGGAAATATGAAAAAACCTTAACTATGAAAAAACCCATAAACGACGGCGAAGACTTACCTCGTCAATCAGAGCATCAAAATCGTCATCCTCTGCAGCCATTTCCGTCATCAACTTGCGAATCTTCCTCGTTCAATCTTCAGTTTGGAATGGTTCGTTCATATTCTCTCTCTAAAACCCTTTCAGTTTCTAAATCAGCTGTCTTTTCTCTCTCTAACTCAAGCCAAGCCTTATATACGTGCCACGTTGGATCCTCCACGTGTGCACTCATTAACATGAAACTCACTTATTTGATAGAAAGGACCATTTTGACTGACGGAGCAAAACCAAAAGGACTAAAACGTAAATTTTAAAACTTATGAGACCAAACTGTAAACACATAATTATTTAGAGGACCAGATGACCAATTAAAACTTAAATACTACTTAGTAGACTAACACGGGTTTTGTCATAACTTAGCGGGAAACTCACTCCGAGTCACTCTTTCTTCTTAGTGAGTCATTCTTTCTTCCTTACATTCCCAAAGCTCTAGTTTAGCAGCTACATTATGTTCCGCCGCACCGCAATTCACCGTTACATCTGCCGCATAACATCACCACCACGCCGCTTTACATCTTCTCCTCCCATCCCCAAACCCTTCCCATTCTTCTACCGCACAACCTGTTCCACACCATTCCAATTCCAGTTTTCTTCCTACTCATCTTCATCGTCTTCCAATGCCGAAGATTTTCCCACCGGTGACTTCATTTTCGAGCCCCTTACTGGATTCAACAAATTTCTCGTCAGACTTAAGACGATGCTAGCTTTACCATGGGAGCGCGTTCAACACGGAAGTGTCTTGAAAATCATTTTGCAAGGTAGGATATCCGATCAGCTCTCGAGTACATTATGCGATCCCATTGTATTATCTCTGCCTCAAATTTGTGATAATTTCTTGAAAGCAACATATGATCATCGAATTTCTGCTATTTATCTTCATATTCATGCTTTAAATTGCGGCTGGGCGAAACTTGATGAAATTCGAAGACAAATCTCAAATTTCCGGAAATCAGGTAAAATGGTTGTGGCTTACCTCCCTTCTATTCGACCAAAGCAATATTACATTGCTTGTGCATGTGATGAAATTTTTGCACCTCCCGTTGCTGCTGTTAGATCGTTTGGATTCACCGTAAACAACTACAGTTTTGGTAGAGGGTATTATCACAATCCTTATGATGACTTTGAAGTTAGCCGGTGAGGCACTAACTGCATTGCTGGATAATATACACTCAAATTGGGTGGATAAATTCTCAACTGCTATAGGAAAGAGAAGAGAAGAGGTTGAAAACTTCCTAGTTAAAGGTTTTTATGAAGTAGATACACTGAAAGAAGAAGGTTTCATATCAAGCTTAGCATACGATGACGAGATTGTCACTCTCTTGAAAGGGAGACTTGGGGTTAAATCGCTTTCTTTGATTTCTTTCACAAAATACTTTAATGTTAGAAAATGGACTCTTGGATTAGCAGATGATAAAATTCCAATGGCTAAAGAACTAATAGCCATCATCCGAGCCTCAGGAAAACTTAGTTATATCAATGCAAAGAAGTTCATTAAGGATATTCGTATGGTTAAAGCGTCGAATAGAGTAAAAGCTGTTATTATCCGAATTGATTCTGCAGACTGTAATATGCGTGCATCTAAAAAAATATGGGAAGAAATCAGGTCTCTTGCTGCCCAAAAACCTGTCATTGCTTCAATGTCTGACGTGGCAGCAAGTGCAGGATACTACATGGCAATGGGAGCTGGAATAATAGTAGCAGAAAATCTTACATTAACCGGTTCAATTGGAGGAGCAGTCACTCAAAACTTAAATCTTGAGAATCTTTATGAATCAATTGGAGGAGCAGTTACTCAAAACTTAAACTTAAATCTTGAGAATCTTTATGAAACTATTCCTCTGAAAGAAATTGTACGGAGGGGTGAACTCCGTACCAATACGTCGGTTGATGAGCTATTTGCCAAGAGAGAAGATCATAATTATACACATTTTCGAGCTAATGCGGCTCTTTCCAGATCTATACTATAGACAAGATGGAAGAGGCTGCGCATGGGAGGGTTTGGACTGGTAAAGACGCAGTATCTCATGGTTTGGTTGATGCTATTGGTGGGATATCGCGTGCTATTGCTATTGCAAAATTGAAAGCCAATATACCTCAAAACACAGAGGTTACTGTTGTGGAGCTCTCAAGATATGATGGACTTGGCAGATTCTGGTGGACCATGTTTTAGAATTTGGATGGATATCCATCTGCCTACACCATTCCAGCATCTGTGAAAGATCAACTTGATTCTTTGTAGAGGGATAGATGGATATTTTCTTGGTATAATAACCAGTAGAAAAAGTTATATTCTCAAATCTGCTGCAGGAAGACCTTAATCCTCTTGTTGTTCATTTATTTCCCTTACTTAACTCTTAAATTAAATAGTCTTTTTGATCCTTAATGTGTGACTCACTTTTATTGTAAATATGTCTTCTTGCTAAGCGCCTTACATAACTTTTATAAGTTAAAATTATATCCTCCATAAACAGTTTCTTGCATATAAGGAATTTTTCACAAGTGAAGAACTATTAACTTTTTTTTATCAGAATCTCCCAACTAATCTAAAAAAGGTCTTCAATGAATGGGTAAATTATTTCATTAGTAGACTTTGTGGCTAGAATGAGTAGTTTATTCTCAGAAAAGGACTTGGCTACCCTGATCAAGAGATCGTTGTTATAGATGTGAAGAGGTTTTGGACCTTTGGTAGTTGATAGTCTTATTATATCCATAGACAAGAAACTGTTGATACGAGTGTCTGAATATTTCTTAATTTGTTAGTATCAAACAATATTGTGGAATGGTTGCTTCTGATTAAAGTAAAGTGTTCACTTTGATGAAGTTACAATTATTATGAGTTACTTTGACTTTGTTCACTATATCTTACTGGAAGTTTAACACCTTCGATGATAGGAAGTTTCCTATATTTTGTAATCAGTTGTTCACGTTCAGTGGACAAAAGTATGGCAAGTTATACCTTAGTCCTCTCTTAGCATTATCTAAGGATAGATGGATATTTTCTTGGTATAATAACCAGTAGAAAAAGTTATATTCTCAAATCTGCTGCAGGAAGACCTTAATCCTCTTGTTGTTCATTTGTGTCCCTTACTTAACTCTTAAATTAAATAGTCTTTTTGATCCTTAATGTGTGACTCACTTTCATTATAAATATGTCTTCTTGCTAAGCGCCCTACCAAAATGAAAGTTGTAAATATGCAGTGGACTAAGCACATCTTCTCTACTGAAGGGCCCATATCACAAGCGTGGTTGTTCGGTTGCTGTAGGATTCTTTTAGGCAAGGATATCATCTTAATCAAAAGAACTTAAGCAACAGTAAAAAGCAATTTTCTTAGCCAAAGTTACTTTTTTGCCTGTTTATTACTATATTCTATAATATTAGTTTGATTACATCACTAACCTTATGCTAAAGAACACTCCATGAAAAAGAGAGTAAATAAAAAGGCTTTACAAGGATGCAGTTTTTCCTCATTGCCATGGGTGTTAGCTTTTTGTATTATGCACTCTCTGGCTATCTTTTCTGGTGCTTGTGAGACTGGTCCACATTTCCCACCTGGTTCTTGCAATGGAAAGATTATTTCAGCTAAATATTTCTCTGCTGGTGCTCAAGCTTTGCTACCTTTAATGCTTCTGTGGATTTTCTTTCATATTTTATGCAGATGGACATGGTAGGTAATGTTGGTGGTATCAAACTTTGTTTGATTTATGTATGTGTCGGGTGTAACATTAATTTTGAGACTTGGCTTGTTTTTGTTTGATTTGTTTCAGTCATGTGGCATCTATTGCTGCTGGAAATGCTGGTGTTCCTGTTGTAGTGAATGGTTTTTGCTATGGGCAAGCGAGCGAAATGGCACCGCGTGCAAGCTGAGATTGATCTTAATATCTATATCTACATCTACATCTATATTATATTGTTTTTTTTTATCCATTCTGATTAAAGTGGTTTCCTTAGGGTGACCTATTAGAAATTTTATACCTCTCTTTTCCGCCATTTCTCCCTTATCCGAGCAATCTTTACTAGTTTACACAACTGAAGGTTTACCATTTAGCGAGCTATATAAGTTTGTGACTGATTTAGATATCAATTTTCAAAAAATCGCTAAATCATTAGTCGGTAAAGTTACCACAGATTTAGTGAGTGATTTAACATTTTTCAGTCTCTTAAATCGGTTATTGTGAAGGAGTTTTTCTGTAATGTTACTAATCTACATATATGATATAACATATATGGAGTTCCTTGATTTAACTAACGCCGCTGAAAGAATGAAAAAGAATTCACACCATAAAATGGTATGTCAATCAATGAGATTTTTGTCCAACTGAAAATGTTGTCTTTTTGAAGGATTGCCGTTTATAAGGCTATCTACCCATCCGTGGGAACTCTAGCAGATGTTGTTGCAGCTATTGAACAAGTAAGTGTCCATTCTGTTCTCAAACTAATTAGATGTATCAAGCAACTCAAATTACAAAAAAAAATAAAAAATAAAAATTGAAATAGTAAAGATACATAAAAAATAAAATTTGTTGACAAAATTAGAGATGAATGTCGTATTTTTACAATCATTTCAAGGTTGAATCACAAAGGAAGAATAAAATTGAGGTGTGATTATCTGATTTTGCAGGCTGTCCAAGATGGAGTAGATATCATATCACTCTCTATTGGACCAAATGAACCAACAAAAGATACATTGACATTTCTCAGCATCTTTGATATTACCTTGTTATTTGCAAGAAAAGCAGGGGTTTTAGTGGTGCAAGCTGCAGGGAATAATGGTCCATCATCTTCAACTGTAGTGTCGTTTAGTCCATGGAGTTTCGGTGTTGCCGCTTGCAACACAGACAGATAATATCATTCTTCAATTCTTCTTAGAAATGGCACAATAGTTGGTGGTGTTGGACTAACTGGTACTTCCTATTTTATTCATGCAAAATATTGTTGATTTTTTTTTCTTTCTGTTATGCAAAAGATAACGGAAATACTACATGTCACTGCTGGTATGATAAATAATGCATATCTTTTTTACAGGACCAAGTTTTGGGAATGGGACAGTTTACCATAAACTTGTATTAGCTAAGGATGCAGTAAAAATAAATGGAACATTTCCAAGGACTCCAGAGTACTTAGAAGAGTGTCAACATCCAGAAGCTTTGGATCCTAGTATACCACATAAATTCATGAAAAATGATCTGGTGATCTACATTTGACTATAGTCTCTCATAAAATTCATTGCAGGCAATGTCCGTTTTTAGAAAGACAGAAAGTAAGGTTGAAAGATTTTAGGATGCAATAAATTTTACCAATAACCGGGTTTAGGTCGATGAGTATACGGGCTTCAGCCACAATTCTTTTGTCCATAGAAAGTAGATAAGAACTCAAAAGGTATGTGTATAGTTAGTGTTATTACAAGTTTCAAATTTGTTACAATTTTAATTTTTTTATCTTAAAGTGTCATTGAAATTTCACTTATTCAAAGTATGTGTATAGTTAGTGTTAAAAGCATCATGATACATTGTTTTGGCAGAAAGGATTGTAATACTAAAGAAAGCTTGTTTTTCAAGATTGTTTTGGCTTCTGGGCAATTTTTTTTATAAAGTTAGAGTTTGAATTTTTCATATATAGTCTAGTTATTCCTAAATATGTGTATTTATTATCCATTTATTGCACCGTTGATAAACTTATGGCAATCGAGACCTTTTGAAGTTTGAATTTTTATCCATGTTTGGTCAAAATTTATTTTTTAACATTAGATTATTAAATGGGATCATAATCTCAAATCATCGTTGTTGCGGTTCTGTTAGCATCATTGTCTTCACTTCTCATTCTTCCTGGGTCGTGCGCTCCCTGCGTGTTCCTCTTCTTCACTGTCTGTGAGTTGCGAGTTTCTGAGTTTTGTGGGTTGCGGCCCTCACTGTCATTCTCAAATTCAAGAGTGTTGGCAGTTACAACAATGGGTATTCAAAGGTGAAATATTTGTTTATATTCTCTGTCCTATTTGTTCATATTCACTTTGTTCACATTAGTGAAAGTTTGCAGATTTCAATGTACACTTGCATATAATGAAGTATCTTCAATGTGCAGAATTTGTTATTTCCTCTAATGCTACAGCACGGTTTGGTATTGTTCTTTTTTGTTTGATTCAATTTATTCATATCTTTTCATTTTTGTAGAGAAACATTATTGATGCAATGACAGCATTAGCAAACGCGGGTTCTCTTTCAAAGTTTTTATTTTTATTCATTGTTGTGCTTCATACTAGCTATCGATTATCTAAATTAATTTTGTGGGTTTTAATTTTTTTCCTTCTCAAACTGTGATGTGTAAACTGCAGTATAGAATTATGCTTTAGTGAAATCTGAAATTATTTCGTCATTTTGTTTCTTATAATTGTTAAGGGCAAGTCCGTTGTACAATGATATGTTGTGAAGGATTTCAGCTCCTAAATTTAGTAAAGCATGTAACTTAATAGCAGAAAAATCTCATTTAGATGAGTAAGTTTAGTTATGCAAGGGAGGGTTTCTTTGAAAATAAGAGACATGATGTAGAATGAGTGTGGTTTGAAGTTTTACGTAATGAGGGTGTGATATCATAAGTTTCTTACACAAATTAGTGGGTTGGTGGATCTTATATCATTTTATATCATTTTGTTCTTTCTGTTTTGGTCCTGTGACCATGGGAAATATGGGTATGCATCAATGAAGAAAAATGAGTTGGTCCTCTCTAAGAATTTGAGCATTGGTGCTACCACAAAAATTAGTGCCTGGATTTTATATCATTTTGTTCTTTGTTTTGGTTCTAAGCTCCTGAAACATTGTATGACACATTCTTCTTTGGAGCTGGTAATGGTGCATAGTCTGTGATGGACTGATGGTTTTTTTTGTTTCCTGTTACCTCTAAATCATAAATTGTGGTCTGTCTGTGTGTAGTAATAAGTCCCAGTGTGGCTCTCTTCCCGGACCTGTTTTTTGGATTTTGTCGAAAAGTAAGAAAATGAAAGTGGGTATGGGGACACCGTGTCGCGCTGGTGTTCTCATTGGTGGTTTTGTTGTCATTCTCTGGATGAGATTGCAATTGTTTGTGGCTGCGTTGTAAATGTTCATGCCAGGTTCTTCTATGTCGCGGGAGTTTGGCCATCCTGTTTTGGATATATGAGCTGGATGTTGGAGTATCCGAGTTTCGACATGGCAAAGAATTGGGAGTCAAGCATTTGGTATAACAAATTTCTGTAGATTAAGACACTACCTGGGTCTCTTGTGGTGAAGTCTCCCCTGGGTCTCTTGGGGGTCCTGTGACCATGGGAAATATGTGTATCCATCAGTGAAGAAAAATGAGTTGGTCGTGTCTAAGAATTTGAGAATTGGTGCTATCACGAAAATTAGTGCTTGGGTTTTATATCATTTTGTTCTTTGCTTTGGTTCTAAGCTCCTGAAATTGTATGTGGATTGATGGCGTTTTTCTGAAACTTTGTGTAAGGGATGTAATGTATCTTAAATTTGCTTATGAATTATTAAGCGTTTTATTCTTACTATAGATCATTAATCAGAACACACGAGGCTTCTCAAATTCTATTGTGAGTATGAAATATATTTCTTTATGCACAATGAAAAACTGGTGTAGAGTGACTCCACTCCATCCAAACAATGGAACATAATTAGTTAACACTCCACTCCATCCCTATCACATTCCATCAATTCAAACATAGCCTAAAGAATATGAAGGAACAAAAGGTGTTTACACGGAACAACGTAGTTGAAGGATATGAAGGATTTTGTGAAATAGTGACTTTTTTTTGTTACATAAAAAATAGTGTGACTTTTGGTTTAATAGGAGTAATGGTTACATAAAAAATAGTGTGACTTTTGGTTAAGATCCAAGTTTATATTTTCTAAAGCAAATTAGTAGCAGGTTTGTAAGTTTAATCATAAAAAAAAAAAAAGTAGTAGTAGGTTTGCATCTTAGTCAATCCAAACTAATAGCAGTAGCCAGTAGGTAAGTTAACTTAATGACGTTGGTAGAAAAAAAGATTATTTGCAAGTACAGCTGTCATATTTGGTAGCACTTAAACTGAATTTTTTCCTTTTGAGTTCTTATCTACTTTTTAGTTCAAAACTTGTAATAAACACATTTTTTGTGACATAATTTGGAATAAAAACTTCAAAAATAAATAAGGGTACAACTAATGCATATAGTATGTCCCTCTATCAAAGAGAGAAGTCTATCTTATACAGGATATTGACTACCATAAATTGGATATATCCATCCCCCAACAGTTTTCCAAAAAACAAAAGGCATTGTCCGTATCAAATGGTAAAAGATGGTTTGTGGTTGTTAATTATTTGCTTTTAGGACTGCATTATATGGCTTTTCTTTATGTTTATTTTTGTTTCTGTAGTAATGTAAAAACAGAATTCCTATTCCTACTCAACCTGAAACTTCCTTTCATATTCTTCTACGTTTTTCATCTTTCAATCATATAAACCAACAGTGGTTACCAACTAAACAAATTACCATGAACAGAAAGTAGTGAGGAGAGATTGACTGAAAATCCTTGCACTAACAGAAAATCATGAGAAGTGTAGCTAGACAATGAGTTCTGAGGGAATTTTCATTTCAGTTTTGTCAGATGAAATGTTAAGTTCATCATCTTGTATTGTACAGGACACCTTGCCGAAATGTTTAATGTGCTCCTAGCTGTCAATTGATCCCAAGAAGCCGAATTAATAGAATTTATAGACAAAAGATTTGTGGTTGAAGCCTTATAGTTATCGACCAAAACCCAGTTATTGATAAAATTTATTGCATCCTAAAAACTTTCAACCTTACTTTCAGTCTTTCTAAAAACGGACGTTGCCTGCAGTGACTATAGTCAAATGTAGATCACCAGATCATTTTTCATGAATTTATTTTGTATGCATTGTCAACGTAAAATTGTTTTACTCTGCATCAAATGATGTGTTGCTAGATCATTGCCACCTAGAAAATTGAAAATGATACCATGAAGGAAGGTCGCACTGCTCATGTATTCTACTCGAGTCATCAAGGAAGAAAATCCAATTGTACATCAGCAGGCATTTTTTTAAAATATTTATGCTCAAAATTATCAAATGTCTCATATATATAAACAAGAAATTCAGCCTCTATTCTAGTTATATATTTATAATCTGCCTAATATTTTTTATTTCAGTAATCCAAATTAATCCTCCCTTAAAGAAGAGGCATTTAATCTTTAACAGACGGGGCCTAACGGTTACTGTCTAGTGCAAGGTCAAGTTATATATCAAAATGAGAACAAGTTTCAAATATTTGGTTTCAACAGTAAATATGTTAATTAAGTATTTTTTTATTTTGTAAGTTTGTAATGAATACAAGTTCCATTTACTAATTAGACACAAAGATAGCACTCATTCTATACCTGACCTGAGTAGATTGAACAACTATGGTTTGAGCTTTTCTTCTAGAACTTTCAACAAATTCAGCTATATGGAAATGGTAACAAAACTAGTTTTTGGAACCATGTGTGGTTGGGGGAGGAGACGCTTAGGAGTAGATACCCCCGTCTTTATGATATTTCCGATCAAAAAGATGCGTGCATTGGGGATATTTGGGAGGTTGGTGGTGGTTGGAGGTGATCTTGGAGGCGTAGGTTCTTTGTGCGGGAGGATAATATTTTTGCCAACATGTTGTTTGAGTTGGAAGGTTTTGTGCATTCCCAAGAGGAAGACCGGTGGCGTTGGAGGTTGGAAGATAATGGGGTTTTCTCGGTGAATTCTATGTATAAGAAGTTGGATAGTGTGGTGGGGGTGGAAGACGATATTGGGGTTATGGAAAGGAAGGTTTTTACGGGTATTTGGAAGAGTCCAGCCCCTTCCAAGGTGGTGGCCTTCTCTTGGAAGCTTCTATACGACCAGGTCCCAACTAGGTGTAATCTAGCTCTGAGAAATATCCTTCCTCCGGATGTGTCTTTGTTGTGTGCTCTCTGCAATAATTCGGAGGAATCTTCAACCCACTTGTTTCTCCACTGTCATGTAGCTAGCAGGGTGTGGGATCAGCTAATGGGATGGCTTAATGGTTACTTTATTACACCCCCGAACCTCTTTTATCATTGGGAGTGTTGGAGTGAGTTGGCAGTGAACAATAGGGTCCGTAAGGGATATTACCTCATTTGGCATGCTACGGTTTGGTCGTTATGGAAGGCGAGAAATGATAATATATTCAATAATGTGGTGTGTGATGTGGATGCTATAGTGGAGGAAGTGAAGGTTTTATCTTAGAGATGGAGCCTATCGAGGATGAATATCCCCTCCTGCTTGTTCTACGAATGGTGTTGGGACCCGATAGATTGTCTTTTACGGAGGAGGGCTTAGTCTAGCCAGTGGGGTTGGCAGTTACTGTGCGTCTGTCTTTATCAGTTTTGGATGTTGTTTCTGCTGCCTGCTGGTGTTGTTGTGCTGCCAGTGCTGGGGATTGGTTTTCATTCACCTGCTGTGTGTCTTTGGGTGTCTGTCGTGCATCTTGCTGGTGTTGCAGTTGCTGTTTCTGGGTCCTGTTCTGGTGCTGCTTCGGTTCTGCAGAGGCAGTTTTTGTTTTTCTTGTGGGGTGCTCGGTTGTGACGCAGGGGTATTCTTCTGCTGGCTCTTTGCCTGTCGTATATCCCGGCATCATGACCGAGTGGTTTTGGTGATTGGTGTGCCGCCTATATATGGCCCCTTATGTATTTTCTTTCTTTCTTTCCGCGAGTTGTGGGTGTGTCTTACACCCTCTCGTCGATGAATAATATTTGCTGTTTCAAAAAAAAAAAATTCAGCTATATGATTTTGAGATATAAATTCTTGTCGTGGCAAGCTGTACAATTGGAAGAGCTAGTCTGACTACCGGGATCATCAAAATTTAACATGGGCTTCAATGACAAAACTGAGGAGCTTGCTTGCTATACACTGCGTTGCCTCATGCAAAACAAGCCAAAAAAAACCTGCAGAAGAACCTGCCTTAATAGAGACAGCTAAGTCAAACAGGCTTCTCTATTAGCCAATGGGCAATGGTCTAATTCAGTTCCCCACCATTTGAGATTATGGCATCCATTTCGCAGAGCAAAGAAAATCAAAACACCCATAAAAGCTGTGTCTGCATCAAACACCACAGATAATAGAACACAATTAAGTTTCTGCCACCAATGTTTGTGGAAGTGGGAGACAAAGTAGTATTGAAGATCATTCTGGTCAATAGCCACCTTGCAATGTTAGTAGGTGGTTCAGGCGGCATTCCAGCAAAATAATAACATGTAACTTGTATGTTTATCAGAGGAATCCATTTCTTGTCAGGATAGGTTTTGCTGAACATCTAAACATGAGCTGGTAACACAGCTCTAATCAAGAATAACCATACAAGGTTTCGATACAATACACCGGGGCCAAATAGCCGCTTCGGTACATGCAAACCTCATATAACAGACGAGTCTAGTGCACTCTGTCTTTGGGGCAAGTCCAAGGACTGCCATGGTGTCATCCGTGGAAATGTCATGAATGCTATCCAACATCCACCAAGCCACTGAAAGGTTCACCACTCCAGCAACTAGTGTTCCCACCGATTATTTAAGAATTTCAAAATAAATAATAAGCAATAAGAAAGAAACAAGAAAGTTAAGAAAAAGTGCTCAAACTAGGAGATTTTGAACTGAGAAGACTTGTGATGTTTTTGTTTTTTTTTTTGAAACGACAAATATTATTGATGCATAACCCACATAAGAAACGTGAAACAAGCTAGAAAAAATAAGATACAAGTGAAAAGAAATAGAGATGTGTTGCCATATATATGCGGCCAAAACACATACCCACCCACTACACAACACCCGTAAACACAAACCCCAAACAGCCCTCACACCACCTTAAAAACTAAGCTTCAGCAGCACAGGCAAAAAAAGTTGCACCACCTACTACACAACTTGTGCTGTATACATGCATCGTGGGGGAATTTTCATGTTGTGCCCAAGTTTGAGATCTCAGAAGCAAGAGAAAGTGCGGACAGTGCTGATTCTCCCATAAATCTGAGAGAGCAAGTTTGCTATTGGTTTTTCAGGATGGATATATCCAATCATGAACTGTGCTACAATGTCATATACCTGTTGCTGCAACACAGGAAATGCCCGTGTTAAAATTTTAATATGTTAATATCAAGAGGAAAGGAAAGTGATAGACTGGAGATGGCAGAAATATTAGTTGGAGTTAGTACCTGGTTGGTAATTGCTTGGATGACACCAATTGGGAGGGTTACAACAAACGCTAAGGCAAAGAGCATACCCCGCCATGGCTGTTGCACATTTGTTTTCCACAAGAAGCATTACTATGGATGCTCCCAAACAATAAAATGAGAAACCATCACTGTTGTGCTTGCTTGTAAGCCTTCATGAGTCTACCTGCAGATCTGCTCTGTTTCAATATGTCTCTGCAAAAAGGAAACTATGTCACAGTCACGAGTCTATGATTGTGATTCCTTATTTAATAAAGGTGTAAGAAATGAATTTACTATAAAGGCTATGAAAGCAGCCTACCAGCCATGAAATAGTGCTACATGAGTGAGGGTTGCCGTAAATCTTGTGAAACCTGATCCAATTGATAATGCTAAGAGAGGACTAAGGTATAACTTGCCATACTATTGTCCACTGAACGTGAACAACTGATTAGAAAATATAGGAAACTTCCTATCATCGAAGGTGTTAAACTTCCAATAAGATATAGTGAACAAAGTCAAAGTAACTCATAGTAATTGTAACTTCATCAAAGTGAACACTTTACTTTAATAAGAAACAACCATTCCACAATATTGTTTGATACTAACAAATTAAGAAATATTCAGACACTCGTATCAACAGTTTCTTAGGATATAATAAGACTATCAACTACCAAAGGTCCAAAACCTCTTCACATCTATAACAACGATCTCTTGATCAGGGTAGCCAAATCCTTTTCTGAGAATAAACTACTCATTCTAGCCACAAAGTCTACTGATGAAATAATTTACCCATTCATTGAAGACCTTTTTTATATTAGTAGGGAGATTCTGATAAAAAAAAGTTAATAGTTCTTCACTTGTGAAAAATTCCTTATATGCAAAAAACTGTTTATGGAGGATATAATTTTAACTTATGAAAATTATGTAAAAAAGTAAAGTTACCAATAAAAGAAATTGTACATTAAAATATTCTAAATTAAGAAAAGTTCTGTAAAACAGTATTTACCAAAAAAAGAAATTGTAGATTAAAATATTCTAAATTAAGAACAGTTATTCTCTAAGGCAGTTACTTTAGTCAATAAGTTTTTATCCAATAACCAGTCTTAAAACATTGTCTATCAGTTCAGTATATATTAGTTCCCATTCCAAAAGTAACATTAAAAATGCTTTGCAGTATTTGCAACACGCAAAAAACAATTCATGAAAGCAGTATAGTAAGTAAAATACTAGCAAAGGTGGGTAACTGTTCTCACTGTCAAAAACACCATACAATGTATTGAAGGAATGTTAGAAGCTGAATCTTTTTGATACACACTTTGTGATTTGTTCATTTCTTAAACAGTCAATATATGTAGATTTTAAAGTGCACTACTTGCTTTCAATGGTGAAACCAATAGGCAAAATAAAATTCTGAAACCATTTCATAATATCAGAGACAATTCTGTAAAGGTGACCTGTACGTAATCTCTCTATAAATCACCTAAGATATAAAAGCAAGGTAAAAAACATTATACAGCTACCCAATTTGGCTCCAACAGAAGAACAACCAAAACCAATAAAATTCTTGAGTAAGGAGTTTATGGACTTCCAATCTCCACAATAGTTACAGGCGTATCTTGAGATATATTGGACTTAACTTTTGCTATAGCAATCGCACGAGAAAGCCCACCGATAGCATCAACCAGACCAAGTGATACTGCCTCCTTACCCATCCAAGTCCTCCCCTGTGCAATCTCTTCCATCTTGTCTACAGTCATAACCCTACAATCAGCTTCCGTATCACGAAAGAGATCGTAACCGTTCTGTGTGATCTTATCCATTAACCGTGCTTCATGATGCTTCAAACGGCGGTGATTAGCTTGATGAAGTTCGGAAAATTTACCTCTTGATAGAATATTTGCAATAAGCCCATACTTCTCATAAACTTTTTTATAGTTGAGGACATCAGCTGTAACTCCAATTGAACCGATGAGCGATAGATTACCAGAAACGATAGTCTGTCCGCCCATTGCGATAGAATAACCACTGCCCGCTGCATCAACAACTGAAACAACAACTGGTATTTTAATAAGTTTTATTTCTCTTAACATTAAAGCTGAAGCAAGAGCATTCCCTCCTAGACTCTCAACTCGGATGATTACTGCTTTGAATCTATCCAAGTCTTTCACCCTATGAATTTGTTCAATAATCCTCTCTGCAAATATACCATTCATAGGGGTGAAAGTTGGATTCAGAACTGAACTAATTGAGCCTGAAGCTCGAATTACGGCTATTAGTTCTTTACCTCCAGGTATTCCAGCACTCGATTTTCTAACTCGAGAATATTTTTCATATAAAACTAGAGGCAGAGATTTTATTTTAGTTCTCTCTTTTAACATATTGATGACCTCCTTGTCATCTTTCAACATATTGTTAGCCTCGTAAACTTTAACATCATCGGAGAGGTAGGCAGATGATACTAATTCTGAGATGAAACCTTCATCTCTTAGTTTCCCTACTTCAATGATGCCTTTATTTACAAATTTTTCAACTTTTTCTCTCTTATATCCTCTAGAAACCAAGACTCTGTCCAGCCAAACAGAATAGATACTGTCCCTCAATGACTTTAGTGCCTCACGATGATAATCGGCACATTCATCTTGTGCCCTTTTATATTTACCTTTCTTAAAAGATTGCACTTCAATCAATTCAATAAGATTGTGATCACACCTGGAAGAATCATTCAAATGTTCGTATGGATTGATTTCAGAAGTAAAAGAACATTCAACAGCAGGAGCAGCATAAATTTCATCACATTCACATGTGAGGTAGTATTCTTTTTCTGTAATAACGAAAGGGAGATGTGCAACAACTAACTTGCCTGACTTTTTGAAATTTAATATCTCACTTCTGATTTCATCCAGAATGGCCCAGCTGTAATCTAGTTTATAAATAGAGAGATAAATTGCTGAGATTCGAATATCATACTTTGCTTTCAAGAACACATCGAAAATTTGAGGCAGAGTTGTAAAATCGGGATTCGAGAGTTGGTCGGATATCTTCCCTTGCAAATTGATTTTCAAGACACTTCCTTGTTGAACACGCTCCCAAGGTAAAGCCAGCATCGTCTTAAGCCTGACAAAGTATTTGTTGAAGCCAGTAATGGGCTTGAAATCAAAGTCATCGGAGGGATAATCTTTGGCATTGGAAGAAGATGAAGATGAGAAAGAAAAAGAAAAGTGCCATTGCAAATTTGCAATGGTGTGGAAAAGGGACTTGGAGAGACAAACCGATCAATGGTTGTGCCGTTGAATTGGAAGAAGGGTTTGGGGATGGGACGGGGAGAAATCAACCGTGGTGGTGGTGTGCGGTACATGTAACGGAATCGGCGAATCACGGAGCGGGTGAGGATTGACATGTTATGTGGTTGAATTGGGAATTTGGGAAAGCAAGAAATAACTGCTGAACTAGGGTTTCTCCCTCTTATAATTTGGGAAGAACGATCGATGTGGTTCAACTAAAACCCTAATACAAACCCCTTTCTCTTTAGATCAAAAACTTTAATCCAAACTTCAACATTTGATTCCCCTTAGTGTTATTATATAGAAAGTAGAAACTTCAACATAGAATTAAACGGTTGGAAGAATAGAAAAAGGGTTTCTCCCATTAGAATTTCCCGCCCTTAGTGTTATGTACAAACTTCAACATTTAATAATTTAATTTAATTCAAATAGAAAAAGTGTAACGTGTTTATTAACTAAATGAAGTAAAATTATTCCAAAAATAGCATCCATTTAATAATCAAAAGTGTAACGTATTAAATGAAGTAAAATTATTCCAAAAATAAATTATACTCCCTCCATTTCTTGATTTTTTTTGTTTGAAAATCCAAGTGTAACATAGTTGATTGAATTGATCATATTAGAGATGAATTTAAACTAAGTAAATAATGTCGATGAAATATTTGATTTATCATAAAAAAACTAAAAAGAATTTAACTAATGTTCTGATGATCATTGTGGTTGATAAAATCATCATATACGATTTCAAGGATTGTTTTGGACATTTTTTTTTTAAATCGACTAGTATGTCAAATCGGAAACCGAGAGGGTAAGTGGTTTGAATACGCTGACAGACCAACGATATTGTTAAACCAGTGTGAACCGGCTAAACTCGATAAAAATTGGTGAACATGTGGTTTTTTTTAAAAATAGGTCGGGTCAATGCTTTACTTATGTAACATTGACCTCGATTTTATTTTAAAAAACGTTTAGAAAGGTTGGCCAACAAGAATCGAATTGGGACGCTCAAATGCAGATGACTAGCAGGAATCGTTGTACTATCTCTTTTATTGCTTCTTCTTTTCTTGACCAAAACAAATTCTCTTTTTTTTTATCAAAGAAAAAAAATACTCTTTCTTTTTTAAGGACAAATTTTCTTATTGCTATATATGCTTCTTTTCTTTTTGTACAATACTATTTCTTGTTGGGGACCAAAATGTCTTAGTAGAATTGGTAGTACCTTGGGAAAACCATTATTTACTGATAAATGTACTTCATAACAATCCAGAATATCTTATGCTAGGTTGTTGGTCGAAATTGATATATCTAGGCCACTATTGCACAAAATTCTAGTGGAGAGTCCTAATGGAAAGGGTTTTGAGCAAAAGATTGAGTATGATTGGGAACCTACCTTCTGCAAGGAATTTCAATAGGTTGGGCATGCCTGTGAAGCAAAACAACCTGTTCAACCCGAAACAAGGCCTAGGAAGGATTGGATTCCAAAGAAGAAAGTCGTTGTGACAGAGAATGGTAAGCAACCAAGTAAGCAACTAGGGATATCAAATGATGATGATGAATGGAATGTTCCTAAGAAATCTTACTCTAAACAACACGTAGGAGGCCAGAATACTAACAAAGTACCTGTTGCTAATTCTTATGAGTTCTTGCCACATGAAGATACAATTCTTGAACCAATAAATGAGTGTGAAACCTCTACTGCAAGGGGCGGGGACCATATCCCCTTTGTTTCCTTATGACGCTCATTTGTTGGAATGTGAGGGGCATCAACAAACCCTTCAAGCAAAAAGAAATAAAAAACTTTTTGCATAAGAATAAATTTGAAATTTGTGGTCTGCTTGAAACTAGAGTGAAAGCTGAAATGTTCAAAAAAAAGTTTACGGCTTGATGTTTAGAGATTGGTCTTTTGTTAATAACTATGATGTTGCTATTGCAAATGGAAGAATTTAGATTGCTTGGAACCCAAAAATTTGGGATATTAAACATGGTGGTTGTGTATGCATTTAACACCGAGGAACAAAGGAAAGGGTTGTGGAAATTCATAAATGACACTTGTAGTAAAACTTCTGGGAACTTGTTATTGGAGGTGATTTCAACAGTGTATTGTTGGTTGATGATAAATTGAATGGTAATCTAGTAACTCAAGAGGAAATTCAAGATTTTGCAAATTGTCTCCTCTTGAATAATCTATCAGAGGTAAGAACAATAAGAGATTATTACACATGGTGCAGTAACCAAGCAAGCAATGATAGAATCTATTCTAAGATGGATAGATTTCCTGCTAACACTAGTTGGTTACAACTTACAAAGTTTCAGTAAGCTAGCTTTGAATAATAAATTCCCCGCGTGTGTATGTTCACTCAATAGAAGAAGACAGTTCTCATCATATCATATAGGTATAGATATGTAGATATAAACATTATGCCACCCTCTTGTGACATTATGTTATATATACTATAAGCTATTCTAATTAAACTAGAAAGGCCTTGTGACACGACCACGTGCCCTACCACAAAGAGGAGCATTCTATGGGACTGGATATTCATCTCTCAATGATTTGGAAGGTGTGTGTACCCTAAGATAGAAGTGTTGTCCTAAGTACTGTCTTTCCCAATTCTCAGACCTTATATTCCACATTCCAACATTGTCAAGAGCCATGTATATTGCTGTTGTCCTAAGTACTGTCTTTCCCAATTCTCAGACCTTATATTCCACATTCCAACATTGTCAAGAGCCATGTATATTGCTGTCCATGACTTAGGGTAATCCTGCACTCTTGCATTCAATTAGGATCTTAGAATACAAACATTAATTTACTAATGAATTCAAATTATTAATTGACTAATAACTACAACATTTTTTTATACCCGAGCAGTACATCTAACAACAGTGTCTCTCAGATTGTAACGTCCTCTACTATCAGGTGTTTACTGCCCACTATCAAACCTATCCATAAATGTAAGATCAGTAAAAATTGCTAATAGGTAAATTTTTTAGGTTCAGGTATAATCCATTTACCTCATGTTCCATTTAGTCTATTTAAGTTATGGATGCACGACACATGACAAACAAATATTTAAGGGTTGAGATTAAAATTGAGGATTACATATTTGTTAAAAAGAAAAACACGCTACTGCTCCCCTTTCTGTGCAATACGCCGTTTAGAATAAAAAAACAATTAATTCAAAAATTTCAGTCTGCAGAAATTGAGCATCCATGATTTGCTAATTGATTTTAACAATTCTTCATATGAGTATGAATATACTCTTCATATGAATAAATTAACAATTGTTCACATGACTGATTCAAAAAATTCAACATCCATGGTGGAGACGTTATACTAATCTATTTGGTATAGAATCAAAACAAATTCAACATCCATGGTGGAGATGTTATAGATTCATGGAATTTGTAATTACTCCTTAAAATGGCAGTGATATGCGATGGAAGGAAGAGGGAGGGTATAACTGAGAGAAACAGGAGAGGAAACATGTTATGAGGGGTGATTGGGTGATCGACAATAGAAAGAAGAAGCGTATTGCACAAAAAGGGGAGCAGGAGCGTGTTTTTAATCTAAACCTTCGGATATTTGTTTGCCACGTGTCATACATCTATGACTTAAATGGACTAAATGGAGCATACCCGAACTCAATTTTTTTTGTTAAATGCCAATATTGTAAGCTTACCCGACAACAAAGATTTTTTTTTTTAACACGCCAATATGATTGGTTGAAATCGCTAACATGGTTGATTTTTTTGTTAAATGCCAATATATTACTATTGTACCCGACAACAAAGATTTTTTATTTTTTTGAACACACCAAAATGGAATACCATTAATGATAATCTTTCTAGCACAACCCGTGCCAGAAAAGATTACAAAGAGTTGCAACAATTCAAGAAAAAGTGAAGGAACAAAAACACGACAAGCAAATCAGCTAAAATACAAACAACAAACATTGTTGAGGATGAAGCCGCCAATAATGATAATCAAAATCAAATGTAACGTATTTTGATTTCAGCCACCAATAAAGACTGCAGCTTAATCTTCTCGCATAAAGTTTGCAAGTTTTCCTCCTTATGCTGAAAAATATGATCATTGTGTTCATTACAAATTATCCAAACCGTAGAAAGCCAAATAATATTCAATGGAAGCCCCTCCCTTTTAGAAAAACCACCTAAAGCACCAAACTGCAGATAGCGTTCATTCATGAAGAAAACCGTGTGATATTGACTCATAGCCCAACCAATTTGCCACCAAAGACCATAACCTGCCAAAAGAATCGCATCTGAAAAATAAATGGTCCCTATCTTCATTCCTTTCGCGCCCTCCAATGCAAAGACAGTCGTTGTTATCAATCACTTCCACTCCTAAGAAAGTTGTCTTTAGTCGGTATGCGGTTAATAAACAGACACTAAGAAAGTAACCGCTTTTAACCAAACATTGTAACTATGTTCAGATGTAACATTAATATCCGTAGTAGTCAAGAAGTCGCACGCACTACTCACCGAATTTAACTTCCAAACCCACCTGTCTCCCACAACCTCCTGCAAAACAATAGTAGTTACAAGCTCACAAAGAAGAAATTGCCGTCAATGTGCTAAGACTGCACAAAATTCTCCCTATTCTGGACCACAACCTCCACATATTCATGGAAATTAGCACCCATGATAGCATAATTAGAAATGCCTCCAACATAGAAAACTCCGGGAATGATGTAGGCAACAAGTTACAACAGGGTATCCGGCGCAATATACGATACATTGTTGACAGCATATCTTTGCTTAAGGAGCAGAGTTTGCAAGCATGATGGTTCGAGTGGGGTCGATCAATCCATAGTGGTAAGATCATTGAGGGTTTGGTCTTGGTCCACTTGCTGTCAGGTTCCACCTGGTTTCACGAGCAACAGCACAGATTATTAACTAAAAAAGTACTTAAAAAAGTAATCACTTTCTTTTTACTCGAGATTATGAATAGTTTGAAATTTGATTCGACATTATAAAACACAATACACTAAATGGAGCTTGTCATAAGGAAGCACCGTATATACATGAAAATCTCGATAATAATTATAAGGCTTTGCAACAAGAGAAGGGGCAATAAGTGAAACAAAAGAGTACCTAATAGTTCTGGCTTGAAAGACAGATGAGGTAAAATCAAGAGTAGGCCCCAGAGGAGCAGGGCCGGATACCCTGATGCATGAATTGTTGTGATGAAGAATGGAAGTTGTTGTGAGTACTCACCTGGTGAACAGCGTAGAGACAACTGCGTAGTAATCCTTGACAGACTGATTAGCTGTGACCAGCACAGAATAGGACTGTCCGATATGGATGTCGAGTGAAGAATAAGTGTTTTGGAGGGTATGGGATCCTTTTACTTCCACAAGTTTCAATGAGTGTCCTTGGATTATGAAGTTGATGGATGCTGCGAGCCCCACATTTGATATTCTGAATCCATATGTCTTACCTGCACTCCTGCAGATTGAACATTTAAACAATTGTGTAAATGTAATAAGTACATGAGTAGATTCAACATTTAAGCAATGCATTAAAATCAAAATGTACTACTACTATCACAAGTTGTGATTTTTTCTACCAACCTTGATTGACAGTGAATTTGTTTCCATTCCAACCACGGCCATTGATAAGAAGGCAATCAGGGAAGGGAAGATTGTGACCATTCTCGAGGACTCGTCTCAGTCTCTAAAACATCAGAGGGTAAGTAATAAGTATTGAGAAAAGATTTAAGAGACGAAGAAAAGAAAAGAGAAGAGAAGAAATTGAAATGAATGCAAAAGATTTAATTACGCGGTGGCCTAGCTTGAACCAATCACCAGCAAGTATGGTAAAGTCTCCTGCGGAGGGAGGAAAGGGGACAGGAATGTGAGCACGGCTCCAAATTCTGAAGCTACCAAATGCAACAGCGGCTTTATGCATTCAAACTGACGGGAAGTAGAAATAGCTACCAATCTGATCTTTCACCTGAAGAGTATAAATGAAGTTCTTCCTGGGCGTGATCAGACAGTTTGTGCCAGAGACACCAGCCTGTCATTAATTACTCCTGTGATGTATGCCATTCCTACGTAATATGTTGAGACCATAAAGTTCCAACAAACTACTACAATTATTTCCTTCTGCTAAATCAATAATCTAGACCATTCACTTAAGGCTTCTAAATCTAAATCATTGACAAACTTCTCCTTTTGACTCTGTTACAAAAGGGACATGATCAAATGTTACATATCAAATCAAATTAAATTAACATAACATTCAAATTGGGAAATTAAAACTCTGTTTGTTAAACAATACATCAATCTATGTTGTGCTGATTGAAAAAAAAAACTTTCACCAGCTCATATAGGATTATGGAGTGTATAGTATACTCAACCACAACAATAAATTTTACTGCAGTTACTTTTAAAACACATACAATGTGTTAGCTGGCCTTCCTAAGTTGTCGACTACTCAAGTATAGTACTGCATAATGATGGATTGGTATTGTCAATAATTGCAAGTTGATCAAGTAGAGAACATTATTTATGACCCCATACCATCGTATTCGAATGTAATTCCAGTGCTAATTAATGTAGGACTGGGAATGGATCATAAATCTCCATTGAAAAGGTACTAAATCCTCTAGTTAAAGTAAAAAGCAGTTAGACAAAAGAGACCAAAAAGACAACATAAAAAAAAGTGTACATGCTTCCAATTATTGTAAAGATTCCCCTTTTATTAGATTTTGTTTAATTACTAGTTAATAAAACGCACGGGGCAACAAAATCATGCTTAAATATGTTGTTTTATATTAAAATGATAAACAATTGCGTGAATAAGAATATTATTTGTTCATGTGATAGGGAAAAATCTAATTAAGGACAATGTGTTAATGTAAAAAAAAACAATGAATAACATTGTTTTAGTGTTTCTTGTTTAAATAAGTACATATTTGTTATTTGGCAAATCGTAAATATTTGTTCATCATCTTGTACAGGACACCTTGCCAAAATGTTTAATGTGCTGCTGGCAGTCAATTGATCCCGAGAAGCCAGAGTAATAGAATCTATGGGCAGAAAATTTGTGGCTGAAGCAGTACAGTCATTGACCAAAAGCCGGTTATTGATAAAATTTATTGCATCCTCAATGCTTTCAACCTTACTTTCTGTCTTTCGAAACGTTGACATTGCCTGCAACGGATTTTATGAGAGACAATAGTCAAATGTAGATCACCAGATCATTGCCATCGAGAAAATTGAAATGATACCATGAAGAAAGGTAACACTACTAATGTATTCTAGTCGAGTCGTCAAGGAAGAAAATTCAATTATAGATCAGCAGGCATTTTTTTTCAAAATATTTATGCTCAAAATTATCAAATTTCTCTTATATAAACAAGAAATTTAGTCTGTATTCTAGTTATATATTTTCCATATCCTTAACATTTTTTCTTTCAGTAATTCAAATTAATCCTCCCTAAAAGAAGAGGTATTTGATCTTTAACAGATGGGGCCTAACGGTTACTGTCTAGTGCAATGTCATGTTATATATCAAAATGAGAACAACAACCCAGCCTTATCCCACTAAGTGGGGTCGGCTACATGGATCAAATGACGCCATAGTGTTCTATCAAAAATCATATTTGGATCCAACTCATTGACCTCTAAATCTTTTCTAATGGTTTCTCGAATGGTTTTCTTCGGTCTTCCTCTACCTCTTTTAACCTGACTCTCTTCCATTTGATCTACTCTTCTTACAACGGCATCTACGGGTCTTCTCTCTACATGTCCAAACCATCTAAGCCGATTTTCTACCAACTTTTCTACTATAGGTGCTACCCCCACTCTCTCTCTAATGGTGTCATTCCTAATCCTATCTTGTCTAGTCTTACCACTCATCCAACGCAACATCTTCATCTCCGCTACACTTACTTTACTCTCATGTTGGCTCTTAACCGTCCAACACTCTGTACCATACAACATTGCTGAAAGAAAAAATGTTAAGGATATGGAAAATATATAACTAGAATACAGACTAAATTTCTTGTTTATATAAGAGAAATTTGATAATTTTGAGCAAAAATATTTTGAAAAAAAAAGTCTGCTGATCTACAATTGAATTTTCTTCCTTGATGACTCGACTAGAATACATTAGTAGTGTTACCTTTCTTCATGGTATCATTTCAATTTTCTCGATGGCAATGATCTGGTGATCTACATTTGACTATTGTCTCTCATAAAATTTGTTGCATGCAATGTCAACGTTTCGAAAGACAGAAAGTAAGGTTGAAAGCATTGAGGATGCAATAAATTTTATCAATAACCGGCTTTTGGTCAATGACTGTACTGCTTCAGCCACAAGTTTCAAATATTTGGTTTGAACAGTAAATATTAAAATATATGTTAATTAAGTGCTTTGTTTTCTTTAAGTTTGTAACGAATACATGTTTAATTTACTAATTAGACGCAAAGATAGCAGTCATTTTAAACCTGAGTAGATTGAACAACCATGGTTCAAGCAATTTCTTCTAGAACTTGCAACAATTTCAGCTAAATTATTTTGAGATAAAGATTCTTGTTGTGGCAAGCTGAACAATTGGAAGAGCTAGCCTGACCACCAGGATCATCAAGATTTTCCATGGGCTTCAATGACAAAACTGAGGAGCTTGCTTGATATGCATTGCGTTGCCTGAAGCAAAACAAGCCAGAAAAAACCTGCAGAAGCGCAATCAGCACATGCAATTGTAAATTAATCAAATTGGAACGGGAAAGTGCAAAAATAGAAAACAAACTTAATGGTGCATCAAGATTCATAACAGTTCATTTGCTTCAGTTAATTCTTTAGTATTGAAGCAAAATTCCTTTTAAGAGGTTCATAATTTTTTGCGAGTTGTTTCCGTATTTCTGATACCCCATCATTCATGTGCTTCTGTTTAGACAACACAAGTTCCAAGAAGTTCAAAATTAACAGTTCGAAACTCACTTTAAATGGGTTTTCAACAGTTGAGGAAAAAACCTGAGACGTTTTTAGGCAGTAACTTCTTTTCTAGAGCACGAGTCAATTCTGAAATAGTTAATATATCAGCTTCTTTTGAATGGACTCATCCAAGAAAGAAAGATTGAGAACTTGATGCTGATTTGCCATTACAAATATCACTACCTGCAACTTTTGCTTGTGGCTTGCAGCTTGAAGAAAACCCCTGCAGAAGAAAGGGTTTACGCGCTATGGGTAAAAAGTGTTTGAATTTATCCACTGATAGCAAACTACCCGTTGTGTAATTATTTTGCTCATTATGTATTGCTTTTTTTTAACTGGAATATATTGTTTTTAAGAACATAATTATGTTTCTGCCACCAAGGTTTGTGGAAGCAGAACACAAAGTAGTTGAAGATCATTCCTGTCAATAGCGGCCTGCAATATTAGTAGGAGTTGCAGGTGGCATTCCAGCAAAACCATAAGATATAACTGGTATGTTTATCAGAGGAAAGCATTTCTTGTCAGCATATATTTTGCTGAACGCCTAAACATGAACTGGTAACACAGTTCCCACCGGCTATTTAGGAATTTCAAAATAAATAATAAGTACTATGAAATAAACAAAAAAGATAAGAAAAAGTGCTGAAGCTAGGAGATTTTGAGCTGAGAAGACCTGCGATAACTATACATGCATTGCGGGGGAACTTTCATGTAGTGCCTAAGTTTGAGATCTCACAAGAAAGAATACATGGACAGTGATGATTCTCCCATAAATCTTAAAGAGCAAGTTTGCTACTGGTTTTCCAGGAATGAGATATACAATCATGAACTGTGCTACAATGTCATATCCTGGTTGCTGCAACACAGGAAACGCTCATGTTAAAATTTTAAACTTGCTTCCTTCTTTGCATCTAAATAGTATGTTAATATCAAGAGGAAAGGAAAGTGATAGACTGGAGATGACATAAATATTGATTGGAGTTAGTACCTGGTTTGTAGTTGCTTGGATGACACCAACTAGAAGGGTTACAACAAAAGTCAAGCCAAGAGCAAAGAGCATACCCCACCATGGCAGTTGCACATCTGTTTTCCACACAAAAGCCATTGTTATGGATAATACCAGGCTCCCAAATAATAAAACGAGGAACCACTGTTATGGTACTTGCTTATAAGCCTTAACGAGTCTACCAAGCATGTCTAATTTTGCATTACCCGTTGCTGATCTGCTCAGTTTCAATATGTCTCTGTGAAAAGGAAACTATGACAGTCTCACGAGTGTATGATTGTGATTCCTTAATTAATGAAGGTGTAAGAAGTAAATATATTATAAAGGCTATGAGAGAAGCCTACCAGCCATGAAACAGTGCTACATGAGTGAGGGTTGCCATGAAACCTGATCTAATATATAATGCAAAGAGAGGAATAAGGTATAACTTGCCATACTTGTGTATGCATCAATGTTAAGATCATATTCCTTGGATAAAATCTTAGTGTGTCATACTTTTGTCCACTGGATGTGAACAACTGATTAGAAAATATAAGAAACTTCCTGGCATCAAAGGTGTTAAACTTCCAGTAACATATAGGTAGAATTATATAGATGAACATGATAAATTCAACCCAAACATTAACAATGGAAGACCATGGTGTAACAAGAGGGCTTCTATGATAAGCTGAAATCCAAGCTCAGTCAAGTGTGAATGTACCCACTTTGTTGCCCTGTGATATCGTCCATGAGAAGAATGTTAAGATGGTGAAAAGATAGCCAGGGAGTGCATGATAATACAAGAAGCTAATACCCATGGCAATGAGGAAAAACTGCATCCCTGTAAAGCCTTTTGATTTATTCTCTTTTTTATGGAGTGCTTTGTAGCATAAGGTTAGTGATGTAATCAAACTAATAGAAGGGCAGCCCGGTACTAAGGCTCCTGCATACATAGGGTCCGGGAAGGGGTCCCACTATTTGGTGTATTGTCTGCAGTCTTACCCTATTTTTTACACAATAGACTGTTTCCAGAACTTGAACTCGTGACCTTCCAGTCACATGACAACAACTTCACCGTTGTGTAAAGGCTTCCCCTTGATGTAATCAAACTAATATCAGAGAATATAGTAATAAACAAGCAAAAAAGTAACTTTGACTAAGAAAGTTGGTTTTTAATGTTGTGTAAGTTCTTTTGATTAAGACGATATCCTTGCCTAGTTGTTGTCAATTATACAGCCAAAGAAACATTAGAGCATAGTTTCTCTTTCAATGTTATTATCTCTTTTCTAAGAGAATCTTACTGCAACCGAACAACCACGATTGTGATATGGGCCTTTTAGAAGTGAAGATGCGCTTAGTCCACTGCATACTTAGTCAAAGTAAGAATCTGGAAGACATGCTCATCATTTATATCTCTTTGTACTCTTTTGGGAGATTTCTCCTTTATATATTTGCCACAGAGAGAGAGAGAGAGAGAGAGAGAGAGAGAGAGATGATAATAGTAATATATTAACTTTCCTACTAGTTATTACACCAAGAAAATACCCCCTCCCTCTACATAGAACCTGAGTTAATCGTCACAAATGCTAGAATGGTTCCATCCTTCCGCACTGAAACTCTATCAAAGTGTGTGAGAGTCCTCCAGTAGTTAATAAGTGATTGGTGATCTCCAACAAAAGCATAGCCAATACCCCTTGAAAGCATGAGTAGAGTAGGACCGGATCATGAGAGCTCCACAGCACTAACTTTTCTGTTTTGAGGTATATTGGCCTTCAATTTTGCTATAGCAATCGCACAAGATATCCCACCAATAGCATCAACCAAACCATGAGATGTTGCATCCTTACCGGTCCAAAGCCTCCTATGTTCAACCTTTTTCGTCTTGTGTATCCTGTTTAGAGCCATTGATATGGTAGGATCCACATCATATAGGTCTACGTCATATGGGGTAAAAGGGTACATATCTGTATCTTCCAAATAAATATTTTCATAACGATTGTCAAGGTTAAAGTATTGAGAGAGTGTTCCTCGAATTGAACCAGTTAAAGTAAGATTTTCTGCTACGATAGTTCCTGCTCCGATTGCCATGTAGTATCCTGCATTTGTTGCCACATCAGACATTGAAGCAATGACGGGTTTTTCGGAAGCAAGAGAACTGACTGCTGCCCACATTGATAGAGATGCATGAACACCACCTCCTAGACTGTCAATTCGGATAATAGCAGCCTTGAATTTTTTTGACTCTTTGACCATATCAATCTTCTTAACGATATTACTTGTGACGCCACTACGCATGGCCTCTGAGGACCGGATGATGGCTATTTGTTCTTTAGCCTCTGATATTCCAATGACCGTCCATTTTCTAACTTTAAGAGTATTCTCTGAAAGAAATCATAGGGAGTGATTTCACCCCAAGTCTCTCCTTCAAGAGAGTGATAACATCATCATCATCATGCACTAAACTTGATATGAAACCCTCATTTTTTAGTTTATCTACTTGTTAAACACCTTCATTTACGAAGTTTTCAACTTCTTCTCTTTTCTTCCCTCTAGAAGAAAAGACTTTATCCAGCCAATTTGAATAGATATAATCTACAAATGGGGTTAGTGCCTCGTAATTTTTATCTCCAGCAAAGTCAAAAATATTTTCATAAGGATTGTCGTAAAGACAGCTAACAAAACTGAGGTAACTAAGGCTGTGGAAGGTGAATCCAACACTAATATCGCGATATGTATAAATTTTATCACCATCACTATCACCAACACTAGAAGGTCCAAAAATTTCATCACATGCACAGGCAATATAATATTCTTTTGGTAGAATTGTAGGGACGTAAGCCACAACAATTTTACCTGATTTCTGGAAATTTGAGATTTGTCTTCGAATTTCATCGAGTTTAGCCCAACCGCAATTTAAATTGTGAATATAAAGATATACAGCAGAAATACGAGGATCATAAGCTGCTTTCCAGAAATTATCGCAAATTTGAGGCAGAGATAATACATTGGGATCACATAATGTACGGGAGAGCTCGTCAGATATCCTACCTTGTAAATTGATTTTCAATACACTTCCGTGTTGAACAAATTCCCAAGGTAAAGCTAGTGTCGTCTTGAGCTTAACAAGAAATTTGTTGAAGCCGGTAGGGGGTTCGAAATTGAAGTCACCGGTGGGATAATCTTTGGTATCGGAAGAAGATGAGGATGAGTAAGAAGAAAAAAAGTGAAATTGGAATGGTTTGAGAGTGGTTGTGCGGTAGAGTTGGAAGGGTTTGGGGATAGGACGAAGAGATAAACAACGTGGTGGTGATACTGTGCTTGTACTGTAGATGTATCGGAAACGGTTAATTGCGGTGCGGTGGAACATGTTGTGGCTGTTGAATTAGGGGTTTGGACATGTAAGGAAGAAAGAGTGCGTTGGGGCTTCCCCTCTGGAAAGCTGCTCGATATATATACAGGTGTAGCCTTCTCCTTCAATTTTATTCCAAAACTACCCTTCCCTTTCTTATAAGTTTACACTATGTTTGGTTGTTCAACATCGACAACAACCTCCTAAAAAAAACAACGTGTTGTAAAAAAAAAAAAACTAGTCACTTTAGTTCCTGAGAGAGGAGTTGTCACTTTAATTCCTGAATAGAAAAATTGCAAAAAAGCTCTTGAATATAAACTCTCTTAGTCAATTTCGTCCCTTAAACAAAACTTAATGCTCTCCAACATTACCAGAACTTCTCTCTCAGAAACGAAATTGACTAATAGAGTTTACATTTAGGGACTGTTTTGCAATTTCTCTGTATTTAAGGACAAAATTGACTAACAGAGTTTACATTCAAGGATTATTTTGCAATTTCTCTACATTTAGGGACTAAAGTGACGACTCATCTCTCATTCAAGAACTAAAGTGATTGATTCCAAAAAAAATAAATTTGTTTGATCAATCATTTTGTTGACAATTTATCAGACAATCATAATTTACAAAGGAAAAAATAGATATTGACACGAAAACTAAAATAATAGAGAGATGAATATTTCCTTCGTTTATATATAAGACCTTTTTTTTGTCAGGTAGCCTAGTGTCTATAATTCACCTTATAAGGTGAAAAGGTGAGGTGTCCGGGGTTCGAACCCCGGCCCCTGCATATAATAATGCATTGTCCTACCAACTGAGCTATGCTCACGGGACTATATATAAGACCCTTTTTTTTCACATTTCGTAACAAAAGTTGTTTGTGCAATTAATATGTCTATTTTGTGTGTTAAAATTACCAAATTGTCATTTGTTTGTATATGTATTAAATTTGACTTTTTATATTTCAAGATAAGTTGCTAGTATTAATTAGGGGTATGTTTAGAAAAAAAAGTAATAAATGCATCTAGTAATTTAAAAAGGATTTTATATTTAAGGACTTTTTAATGTGCTTATATATGGAGACGGATGGAGTAAAACATGATGTGAGGAAGAGCGAGAAAGTTGTCACAAAATTATTATATAAATATCATTTCTAAAAATAAATAAAAAACAACCAGTATATCCCACTACCCATAAAAAGAGTGAACAGAGTCGGTTACATCAATCAAATTATGTCATAATGTATGTTCTATTATAATTCATATTTGAATCCAATTCATAAACTTCTATATTTTTCCTAATATTTTTTTGTTAAAAAAATTCCTAATATTTTTTTGTTGTAGTTTTTCAAGATCTTTCTCGACCTCTTCTGATTGACTCTCTTTCATATGATATATTCTTCGTACTACAACTTCTACCAATATTTTTTCTAAATGTTCAAACCACTTAAGTCTAATTTCTAGCATCTTTTTTACTATATGTGCTACTATAACTTTCGAACGGTGTCATTCTTAATCTATCTCGTCTAATCTTACAATTCATCCAACGCAACATAATCTCCGTTACGTTTATTTGATTCTCGCATTGGCTCTTAAAAATTCATCTTTTGTTAAAAAAATCTAAATTTTTGTGGGAGAATTTTTTACTATCACTGTAAAAATTTATTCAAAAATATGAAAGATACACATGAGTTGACTTAAAAATAGTGATAAAAATTCATGACAAAAAACATTTGGAGACCAAAAATTTGCTGTAAATTTTTAGAGGGACTAAATTCGAGACATTTATAGGAATAAAAAAATTTAGCCATTCATTTTAAAAGTATCTCCATTTTTTCACACCTTTTGTATTTTTATTACACATATTGTTAGTTATTTGCTAGTTAGGATTATATAAACTTTCATTAAAGAGAAATGATATTTAAACATCCATTTAGTGACAACTTTTGTGACAACTTTCTCTCTCATACTCACATTATTTTTTATTTATCTCTCTATTGCTTTGGTTTTCGTGCAAATACATGTTTTTTCTTTGTAAATTATAGTTATCATATAAGTTGTCAACCAAATTGGTTGTTCAAATAACACTCATCTCAGTTAAATGTTAAAAATAGGATTATATAACTAATGTATAAGAGAAACCCCTAAGAATCATATCATCTCACATTGAGTAACCCCTAAAAGTCATGATTCAAGTTTTCTTATTTATGAATCAATTTAGTATAATGTGAAAATCGATTTATTCCTTCTTAAAATCTTCGAGAAAATTTCTTCGAATTGTAAATTGATTTACATTTGTATATAAAATGATTTAATTTCTTTATTGAATATTGCTTGCCTTTTATAAATCGATTCTATTTCTAAAAATTGCTTTGAAAGTCCTTAGTTCAACTTACAATGTTAGGTCGGTCACCTTCACCTGCGTTCGAACCAAAGACCTTGTATTGTATGTGAGTTTCGGTGGTTTTAACCACTTTGAATATGGACGAAAAATTGCTTTGAAATGGATCTCTATCATTCGTAAATCAATTTACCTATACGACATGAATCAATTTATTTTTAAAAAATAAATGGAATTTTACTTTTTCGTAAATTATGAATCGATTTACTTATTATTATCTAAATAGATTTACTTCGTTATTTAAAATCAATTTAATAAGCAGACTCATTCTATTTCTCAAAGCATACATAAGTCTTAACACTTCAATCTTGTCAGATATTCACTTTTTTTCTTCTAAAAAAGAGCTCTTAAATTCTCTGTGATCGAATCTATTTTGAATATGGTCTTCAATTTGATTAATCTTTGTGAGGTATTAATCAATTAATTTGTTGCTATCTCAATCAAACAAATTATTTGAGTATTTGTGATCTTCATAATGTCAAATTACCCCTCCGTTGTGTTGCCGTGATCCACATTCACAGATTTTTGCGCACTCCGATCACTACTACTATAATTCAACAATATTTTAATATTTTAAAGATTAAAAAATTATTACGAAACACAGACACTCTTCAAATTAGACGTGTCACAATATCGAACATCGACATATATATTACAGTGAATTATGTAATTTTTAAAAATTATTGTCGATATCTTTGTCATGTTTGTTCTTCATTTTAAAAAAAAAACTAATGCAAATAGTTTTGAACAATTCTTGCTAAACTTATTTTATATATTTTTTATGAAAAGAAGTTTAGATTATTTGAATCTCATAAATTCATCAATTCAGATATCTTAAAAGTCATACAAATCTCAAGGCTCAAAAAGTATTGACATAGATACTCATCCACCAAGGAAGACAACAAGACAATAGGAGTATGAGTTCTTTACAATCATAAACTCTATTACTTGTGTGTTTGTACCGATTGAAGTTATTTCTCAAGTAATCAGTAATTCAAAAAGCAGTTAGCAAGTGGTGCCGGAGTAACATTTTCTGAGTTAAGTTTTTCTGTTTGCTTGAGAGTTCACGGAGACATATAAATAATCAGAGTTGAACTGTGAGAAATAGAATTTAATTAGTAATCTAATAGATATCAAAATTAAGTTGATAGGTGATAAGATGAGATGGATTTAGATGCTACCAAGTTTCGTTCCATAATTGTTTTCAAATAATCCAAATAATGGAATATAGCATCATTCTATTCCTTAAAAAAAAAACACCATTCTATTTCATTCAACTCATTTCATCAATCCAAAAACATACTCAATATCAGCCCTAATAGTCACCCCCTTGCACCTATTTCCCAGTGGAGTCTTCCCAACAAAAAATCAGGATCAATTACTTTTGCTCTACATTACTTTTGCCCTAATAGTCATCCTCTACATTACTTTTGCTCTCAGGATCAATTGACTGCTAGCGGCACATTAAACATGTTGAAATGGAAATACCCTCGGAACTCATATCTCATTGTCTAGCTACTCTTCTCATGATTCAGGTAAATCATATGACCACTGAATTTTCTGTTTAATGCAAGGATTTTCAGTCATGGACCACTACTACAATCTAACATCATTTTGATATTTTAAAGATTAAAAAAAAGATGTGAATACTAGTTTTGAACAATTCTTGCTAAAATTATTTTATCTTAGATAAGTTGAGTCCCAAAAATTCATCAAGTCAGACAAATCTCAAGGCTCAAAAATCATTGACATAGATACTCATCCCACAAAGGAAGACAACAAGACAATTGGAGTAAGAGTTCTTTACAATCATAAACTCTATCACTTGTGTGTTGTACCGGTCGAAGTTATTGCTCAAGTAATCAGTACTTCAGAAAAAATTAGCAACTGGTGCTAGAGTAACATCTGTAATCACACAGTTGCATTTTGAGAAATAGGGTTTAATTAGTAATCTTAAAGATATGAAATTGAGTTGATAGGTAGGTGAATCCAAATCCGGTATAACCAAATTGAAATGAAAGGAAACTCAGGAAAAGTGGTAAAATGAGATGGATTATATGCTACTAGGTTTCGTTCCATAATTCTTTAAAATAATCCAAACAATGGAATAGAGCATCATTCTATTCATTCAAAACTCATTTCATCAATCCAAACATACTCATGTTACTATGTTATCCTCCATTATTCATATTATCCCCAAAGTCACCCCATTGCTCCTATCAGTTAGTAAAATGACATTTTATTGAGACAAAACAGAGCACTAGAACAGAGTGCCAACTATTTTCTCAGTTGTCTTCCCAGCAAAAAATCGGGTTTCCTCATCATTAGAAGTGACTTGCTTCTAAGTCCTTACAAATAAACCATTCAAGTAAAACTGTATTTGAGTTTGCTAAAGAACAACAAAAACTATTTGTTTTTTACATATTACAATGTAATGTACATGTGTGGCTGCAAAGCAACCAGCAAATACATATAGAGCAAAACCATCCCATGAGGTAGACAGAAGTTTCGACATGAGGAGGAGTATTTCAATTTATTACAACAAAACCAGAGAAAGGGAAGGAGGTGTCTAGGCAGTCCTACTACGGCCAATTGCTGGACTTACCTTTCGGATATTTTTGTCATTGTCACAAGTGTTGCACGAACTCAAGTACCTTTGTTTCTGTTCAACCCTGAGAAAACAAAAGGTGCAGATTCATAGCAATACAGGGGAGGGAAGAAGTCAAAATTAACCAACAATTAAAAAGGGCTTGGTTACTGAACATTCCAACTCTTCCTGATGAGTCAAGGCAAATTTCAGTATCCGTCCACCAGGTATAACTCATGAATTTGTCGGGTCACCAGTTTCAGCTGTATACCATTCTCTCTTCTTGTGCTCGTTTACAACGTTAATTTGAACCCTTTGGACAAGAAGTCATCCCTGAAATTAAAAAAAGATAAACAAAGAATGTATAACAAGAAAGATAGCATAAAGATGAGGACCATTTATTTAAAAAGTATAAAAATTAGGCAACTAATTCATATGAAAATTTAGAATCCCATAGATCTCAGTAGATATGAGTATCTTTTTATAATAAAGATGCATGTTCTGAAACTCTTAAGACTAAGTCTGACCTTAATTTTTCACAATCCAACATTGAAAAATTAATTTTAGAGATGTGAACTAAAATATCTCATCCATCAAAATTTAAATATGGGACCCTACCTTTCTATCAGACACTGCTACTTTTCTTTCTCAATCATTGTAATGCAATTTGAACTAAAACCACATGTTCAAGTCAAGGTCAACTCACAAGAGACAGAGTCACACAAACAGTATAAAAACAAAACAAAATGAGTCTAGAGTTGAGACAGACGCAACTTTCTTTCATATAATCAAAAAAGAGAGTGAGAAATGTCAAAATCAGCACATTTATATTACCTTTTCTTCTTATTCTTTGCCTCTACGAGTTTCTGCTTCTTGCTTTGAACACTTGGATTCATCATCAAACTAGGTTTGACAAGGCTTCCAACACAAACAGTTCCTTCAATGGAATTAGGCATTCCTGAAATTCTAACCCAACTCACATCTTTACTAGCAAGGTTATACCAACATAGTTTCTTACTATCTTGTTCAAACAGAACCTTATCCCCATTTCTCGAATAACCCAACGGCTTCAAAGATTTCATCAATTTCACATCACGCGGTTGCCCCACCGTAAACATTTTACACCACGAATCATACGATCCATACTCTCTCATAACCCAAACATCAAAACCATCACTCCTTCTATTCTCAATCATACAAAGCATCCCTCTCAACAACGCCACATCCATATCAAATTTCCCATCCACAGTCCCCGGAAGCGCTAATTCCCTAAAAACCTCAAACCTTAAATCAAAAGCAACTATCAAATCACGCGATTCCGGTTCAAGATCTCGTGTCACAACCCAATGCAAAGCACCAGAAACAAAAACCCCCATAGTTCTAGCACAACACAAAGCATAAGGCATACTTGGAAGCGTTTTCCAAACATCAGTTCTCATAGTATAAATCTTAACATGAGAATCAAAGCTACGATTATGTAGATCAACAAAATACGAAATGCTAACCAATTTATAATCATTCGTTGCAGAATCGTAACCGAATCCATAAACATGAGCAGCTAAAAGCGTTGTTATAGTATTGTTTTCATTAGTTTCTTTACGGATTAACGGTTCCGATGGAATAATCCGATGTTTACGGATCGTAGGATTCCAGAAAGCAATATCATCAGCGATATTGCAGATGCATAGAAGACCGTTGCAGGAACCTAACACTTTGATGCGGTTACTGTAACACATCAAAGGATGATCGAGTTCTTTAACTCTATCCATAGAATTCAAATCCAATTCGAAGAGACGAGAGTGTTGACGGAGAATGACAACGGAATCTCTAGATTTGTTTAGATGAAGAAAAATGAAGTCGGTGCTGTCGATGAGGTTTCGCCACCACTTGCACGTGCTGCGGAGGCTGAGGAGTGGTTTTGCTGGAACACGTGAGAGGATTTCAGTGGTAACTTCCGACGGAAGATCTGCCATGGGTGGTTACGGATTTTGCGGTGGATTGTTTTAGATACGAGCGAGTTGTCTGAAATTTCTTTTTGGTTTACTTTAGGGTTTGTTAGTTCGGCGAAATCTAGAACCAAAGAGGATACTGTAGGTCTGTAGCCACGTTTTACTTTATTATCCTTTATCTTTTAGAGATTTTTTTTTTATAAAAAAAATACCAAAATGGTTGGTACTTTCTTTTGGTAGAAGTAATGTCTTGTTTGGTACTCCCTCCGTCCTATATGTAATCACCTATTTGATTTTATTTTTGTCTTTGAATGTAAACTCCTTTTCAAATTACTAGATGTATTTATTATTATTTTTCTAAACATACCCTTAATTAATACTACTAACTTATCTTCAAATTTAATACACATACAAACAAAGAATAATTTGGTAATATTAACACACAAAACAGACACATTAATTACACTGACAACTTTTCTTAAGAAATGTGAAAAATGTAAAAGGAGTTTACATTAAGGAACAGAGGGAGTATTTGCTAAAGGACAACTTCTTCTACTTTCATGCGAAACTAGCTTCATATACATATCATATATAAATGTTTTCTTCTTTCGGTTAAAACTGACTTGTACTTGCGTGACTTTTTAATTTCATTTGTAAAATTTGTTACTTAAATAATGTCTTTAAACCATTAGTCTTTTTCCAAGTTATAATTATTTAGAATATCTAAATTGTTATAATCATATAAAATGTATTTTAAGTGAGAAAAAAAAACACAGAAGTTGTCTAAAAAAATACATCTGAGTTGTATCTTTGTAAAATTGTTGTTTCATGTGGATGTGTTATGAGTTGTTTGTTTACTTGGATAATTAAACATGAAAAAATCATGTTTTTATCGTGCTTCATTGAAAAAGTAAGATAGATATGTATCATATTTAAAACAAGAGTTGAAATATAGAATGAAATTAAATCAAGAGAGGTTGACAAACATACAACTTGGCCGCCCTAAATAACATATGACTTATAGAATTTATTTGTCTCTGAATAAAATTTATCTTAAAGTTTAGAAAGAAAGAAAAAAAATTGTTGAAAAGATATACAATCATCTTTAAAAGTTTCTAATTCTGTTTGGAAAACTGACATATCATTGATGTTATGAATCAATGACTTATAATTTCACTAGACACCTTTCTCGCTAAGCCATACTTAAACTTCTTTGAGGATGATAACATCTACTTCAATTGGTGGTGTAGTATTGTAGGGTTGGGCATTGGATCAGTTCAGTTCGAGTTCGGGTCCAAACCCCTAATTCGAACCAACCCACATGTTACACAAAAAAACCCAAACATAGCCATATTAAATTTTGGTTTGTTCGGTTTTTTGGGTTATGCTCTCTTCCTTTTTTTTCTCATATTTTTTAGTCTAGATTTTCGCTGTGATTTTTCGTGGTCTAGATATGGGTGTTATACCTTTCATACCAACAAATAAGATTCATAGATTAATAACACAACCAACAACAACAAAAATACTTTTGGAGCATGCTCTCATGGTTCTTTGCTTCATCTTCACAACCAACAACAAGAAAAAGCTTGAAATAAACGATTTTGAGAGAAGCTATAATTTTAAGAAAAAATGATATGGTTGAGAGATGAAGCTTTGGGAGAAGAAATGAAAAGGGAAAATGAGAGACTATTCTTTGAGAAATAAAATTAAGAGAATAAATTATTTTGAGAGAGAAGAGTTTGTTGTGTGCCAGATTTGAACGAGTGATGCGGCTGCTAGGTTTGTGAAATGGTATATGGTTAGTTGTTTAACCTTGCGTTTTATACCGATACAGTTTTGGGCCAATGGATAATTAGGCTTCACAGAAACAAACTAGAGCCAAGGATACAATCAATATTTTTTAGGAAGTGTAGGCTTGTGTATTATAAGCACAAACACATACCTACTCTAAAGCCCCTCTAACCCACGTAGGGCGTAGCATCTATATTACTTTTTGGTTCTTCATTCAGGATTTTGTCCACCTGTATTGTGCCAGCATGTCTCCTTTGATGAGCTTTGGCTCCCATCCCTTGAATACTTTGCGTAAACACATACCTACTCTAAAGCACCTTTAACCCATGTAGAGGGTTGCGTCTATATTTCTTTTTTGTTCTTCATTCATGATTTTGTCCACCGGTATTGTGCCAACATGTCTCCTTTGATGAGCTTCGGCTCCCATCCCTTTAATACAAGACCAATCACGAAGCATATTGTGTGTTCGTCGTATAGAAGTTAAGGCATGTTCTCCCTTTTCTCTTTTTATTTCTCATTATGTCGCCTCTATTGACACTATAATATCATAACAAAATCAAACACGATTCAATTAGAAAGCGTTTGTAGAACCTGGACTGAAAGCTTAACAAAATTGTCGGCACGATACACCAATGATTTATTGTACTCTGAAAACCAGCAACATCCCATATATGCCTTGCTTTCTCACAATTGAGAAAAACACGAGACTCGTTAACGTCATATTTATCACAGTTTGAATTGCAATGTTTAAAAGTATAACTTTTTTTGTACGCGTCGACGATCATAGATCGAGTTAGAAACCACGTGTTTAAGTTCTAAGTATCTATAACTTGTATCATATCATGTTAGATCATTTTATTTAAATATCGTTAGAAAATGATCATATTGGCATAATTTTTCTAAAGGGACAAGCCAAGACCCTTTAAAAATGTAGCACGTTATGAGTTTATTTTTTGTTTTTTTTTTTTATTTTGAGAAGGGAAAATTTTATTAATAAAAGTGACACGAATAACCAAATTACAACTGTCTTTGGTGAAATTTGAATTATAAATATAATAATAATTCCAACCTGTATAATTAAAAGGCAATGAACATATAATTAGTGATATTGTAAATGCACAAGTTCAAATTATTTAAGGCTCTGTTTGGTAAAAGAAATTAATAGATGATAAACTAGTTTATAATGGATAAACTTATATCGAATGATTGTAAGTTAGCTTACGGTTAATAGCGGATAAATTATCCAGTTGAATTTGTAGTGTTTTACCAAATTAGCAGTTGAAGTAGCTTATTAATATAAAATGACATAAAAAATATGTATTTATATTTAATTAATATTTATTTATTTTCAAATATGACTACGAAGATAAAATTAAGATGAAAAGTGATAAGTCATAAACTACTTGAATTAGCTTATCACATACTGCTCTAAGCTCATAAAATTAAGCTATAGGCCCGTGATTGTTATCAAACAAGTTTATTTTTAATAAAACAAACTTATAAGACGTAAGCTATAAGGATCTTACTAAACAACCCTAAGTAACTAGTGATATTGCAAATGCTAAGCAAGTTCAATTTATTTAAGCAACTCAATAGTCCAGAGAAACAAGGAGCAACAACATGATAATACTAGTACTAGTTGTTAAGCCTTTTCATTTTCAAGATTTGGACGAAGGAAAAAATTGTCCCAAACTATCGAATACACATCATTATTCATGCTTAGTCTTGAGGAACACATCGGTTAATTAAAACGGTCTTGAATTGAAAAGAGGCTTTCAGAATCTTCAATCCCTAATATAAAATAACAATATTAGAAAAAATTTAAGAGCTTATAAAACAGTTACATCGTCGTTTCCGAGTTCGACCACCCTCTCTTTAATGGTCGTACCATACATGTTGAACCTTATGAAATTATCAAACACCGAAGTAATTAGCTCAACGGTCAGATCATCCATGACAAAGTAGCAAAAACCCCTTTTCACATCCATACCAGGCAAGGCTGAAGATGTAGAGATTGATTTCTTAAAAATAAAATATATCATAGGTTTTAAAACTTCAGCAAAAATAACTTTTATCATTTTGAGAAATATTAGCAACACACTTTCTAAGACATATTTTTCAACACACTCTCTTCTATTGGTTAAAATTCATATGAGATCCACTAAATTTATATGGGATCCACATAATTTGGTGTGACCTATATGAATTTTAACCAATCAAAGAAAGTGTGTTGAAAATTATGTATTAGAAAGTGTGTTGCTAGCATTTCTCTGTCATTTTGTGTCAATGATAAGTTTTAGTGTCAATTTAGTGTTGGAATGGCACGGTGACAAAGGAGACGAAGGTGGATGAGATGAGAGAGATGCCATTTTATTTTTATTTTGACAGACAAGGAAGAAAACTAATAGTATAAATCTAATAATAGAAATTTTAACAGTTTTCTATTATTAGTACTTTTCATTAGTTTTCTATTATTAATTTATTAGTTTTTTATTTCACATTTTTGGTTTTGTTCGATGTTTTTTATTAGTTTTTTTACTGTTATTTTGATTGAAAAACGAATCAAACCAAACTATGACAATCCTATTTATGAGCTAACTCAAGCGGCTATATAAACAGATGATACTTATGGTTTTCACGTTTTTTCTTATCATATCGAACAAATTATCGTTTATGATGTAACATAAATTTGTTTCTTTTAAAAAAATCAAGTATTTGAAACAAAAAGTAGATTAAAGACAAAACTGTATTGTAGCCAAAATTCATCACTAATAAACAATCAAAGTATATTCCTCCTTTTTTTCCCCTCTCTTTCAATTTTATAATTTTAACATTTCAACACTCACAACTCACTTGAGTTGGATTAGTGGTGTTAACTTCGAACAATAGAGTTTTTTTATAGGTTTAATTACACTTTTGATCCCCGTGTATTGGTCTACTCACGAAAATGGTCCTGCTATTTTAAAACAGAACAAAATTGTCCTTCAATTATCATTTTTGTTGCATTTTTCGTCCTACTCCCATTTTATCCTTCAAAAACACACAGATGGCAAATGAAGGCTTATGTGGCAGTGCCAACTTGGAAAATGACATTAAAATATCATTAAAACAACAAATTTTAATTTAAAAAAATAATTTAAACATTTCATAAACTAAAACAAAAACAAATTGAAAGAAATTAAATTGAAAATCATCATCATCATCATCATCATCATCCTCAACACCATCTTCTTTTTCTCATCCCTATCTTCAATCTCTTTTTTCTTTTTGCTTTTCAAAATGGTAAAAAAGAAGGAGTTGGGTTCGGATATGAGCAAAAACAAAAACAACAACAAAAACCCTTCCACGGCTCTTCTCATAACACCAGATTTTATTTGTTTTCAGTTTTTCTTCAACCCCAAAATCGCAAAATCATGTCCCTCTTTTGTTGAAACCTGAAATTGCGAGCGGTGTTCTAGTTCTTCTTCAATCGTGTACTGAAATCGCAAAATCAATTTTCTCTTTCGTTTCCTCTTGGTGGACTGAAACTCCAAAATTGAAATCTGATATCGATTGATTCTGTGTATTGAAACTCCAAAGTTGCAAACATTTTGAAACCCTAAACATTTAATCAGTTTTCAATGGCAGATGGCAAACCTCTTGTAAATTGCTTGTGACTGAAAAAGTTTCAGAAGCCATGGATTTTAGAAACGGTGAAGGTGATGGTGTGACTCAAAGAAGATGAAGGTGTAAAAAGAATTGATGATGACAGTGTAAAACGGATTGAGAAAAAAGATGTTTAAATGTTGAATAATTGAGACAAAGCAAATGAAGAAGATTTGGGGATTTAGGGTTCATATGAAAAAGAGATTAATGTTGATGATGGTGGTGTTGTTGTGATTCATGAACAGTTCCCAGAACCATGTTAATTAGATCAAAGAGTTATGCAAAAGCTACTTTCTTAATAATAATTCGTAATGGTTTTTTGTTAATTTTATGTTTTTAAATTATTTTATATATTTAATTAAGTTAAATTGTATTTTTTATTATTAAAATATGTATTTGATGATGTGGATAGTTGTTTTTCCATGTGTGTTTTGCCAAATCATTGATTTACATGCCACCTCATTAAAAAGCTGAACACATCAGTGTTTTTTGTGGGGAAAATAGGGGGTAGGACTAAAAATGCAACAAAAATGATAGTTGAAGGACAATTTTGTCATGTTTTAAAAGGGCAGAACCATTTTCGTGAGTAGGCCAAAACACGGAACCAAATGTGTAATTAAGCCTTTTTTTAAGGGTTAATTAAGTTTTTGGTCCCTATAAATATCTGCAGTTTCGTTTTTAGTCCCTATAAAATAAAATCACACTTTTTAGTCCATGTGACATTTTCTTTTAGCATTTTAGGGACCAAAAATGTTGACGTAAAATTTTTACAGGGACTAAAAATGTTGATGGAAAATTTTATAAGGACTAAAAATTCTGACGGAAAATTTTACAGGGACTAAAAAGTGTGATTTTATTTTATAAGGACTAAAAACAAAATTCTGAATATTTATAGGGACTAAAAACATATTTAACTTTTTTTTTAATATCATAGGTTCGATTCTTTTCGATGGACTAATTTCCCTTCTTAAAAAAAACATTTCAACACTCACCCAATTAGTTTTTTTATAAAAAAAAAAAGCGAAAGTGCACAACACTATTTACCGTCACACATTCACAAATGTTATGCAATTTACAATCATGTGAAAATTTGTTTTTTTATTTGGTATTTACTTTTTTGTTTACATGTTTTGGTATTTTTTTTTCTGCCACTCTTCATAGTAGAAAATTGTATTCGATATACATTTCAGACACTAGATACGAGTACTTTTTTTGTAGGAATTTAAATAATGTTATGTTGTGAGAGTGTAGTCCATTTTGTTAGATCAAATCTCCATTGATATATTTTTGTGCGAGTGTAGCCTATTTCGTTAGATTAAATCAATGGATTGTGAGTTTAGCTTGGATGAAGTATCTTTTTAGTTGGATTCTAAGCTACCGTTTGGTCAAGTTTTTTTTTTGGTATAAAAGCTACTTTAAAACAAAGTTAAAATAAAGCTTCTTAAGAAAGAAGCCAAAGCTGTTTGGTTTCTTTATTGTTTTTTAGTTTTAAAATTATTTTTAAGTTAAAAGTTGTTTGACAAAATATTGCACAAAACTTTAAATTTATTACTTTTTTGGTGGTGTCCGGGGTTCGAACCCCGATCCTTACATATATTGATGCGTTATCTTTATCAACTGAGATAAGTATAAGTTCACAAGGACAAAACTTTGAATCTATTATGAATTAACATAATAAATAAAAAATGTTTAAAATATTTTTTGAAGGGAAAAAATGTTTAAAAGATAAGAATTTATATTATATAATATTATATTTGTTACATTGTTGGTGTCATTGAAAAAGATGTTTAGTTTTTTTAATAAGAAAAAGATATGCATAGTTTGTTACAATAAAAAATGTGTAAAATATATATCTATACTATATATAAAGAAAACTACCCCTTTCAACACTTTTGGGTTGAATTTTTCTTTCCAAAAATACCCTTAATTTTCAATATAAAAAAATACATGTTACAAATAGATAAGAATAAATTTAAATATTAAAACAAATGTAACAAACACGATATGAATATATGTATATCTGTTTTTTTTTTCTTTCTAACTTTTTCATTATTAAAAAACAGATGAGTATATTTATACTAACTTTTTCATTATTTCAATTATACTCTTAAACAACTTTTTCTATAATAAAGATTGTTGTTCGTGTCATTAAAAAAAATAACAAACATTTATATTTTATTTTTTAATCAAAACCAAAATTTCATAAAAAAAAATACAGCTCATAATTTTCAATCGTTAGCGCAATAAAAAGAGGTTTTTCGCTAGTAAGTATAATTTTTTTAGGCAACTACACTTGTACTTTTAATTAAAATCAAAATTTTATAAAAATAATTATACGCATTACGCAACACTAAAAAAAATTATACGCATTAGCGTAACAAAAAAACAGACAGACGGACATAAAGTATTACTCTAAACGCTAATGTGTGTGTGTATATTTCCGAGGTTGAAAAAAGAGAATAAAAATATTCGGTGTCATTCAATGACAGCGTGAATAAAAATATTTGCGAGGTTGTGATAATTAAAAAATATTGAAATTAATATATAAGTGATAAAAAGATAATAAAATTCCTTAAAAAATAGATAATAAAATGAAGAAAACTTAGGTACAATTCTTCATATGCTTTTGTATGGTTCTTAATTAAAAATACATCTTTTTTGGATATAACAAACTTTGAGAAAATTATGGATTTCAGAAAATCATGACGAATTTAGTTAAGAACCATATGAAAAGCACCTAAAGAATTGCACCTAACTTTTCTCCATTGAAAAAATAAAAGAAAAGGTTGCGAGCGTGAGTTGAAGAGAGGTGTTTGTGAAATAAATTGTCGAGAATTAGTTTTTTGAACTAACATTCAACAACTTTTGGTCAAAGCTCATTCCATTCAATTTTATGCTTTCTAAAAAAAAATGGCCTAACTTCTCCTTAAAAATGTAGAGAAGCTGAAAAAAAGTCTGGCCAAACGAAGGTGGTGATAGATAGTTTCCATCCAAATAAAAAGGACAATTCTTATTTTGATTTTATAATGTGTTAGAGGAATCGTTCTTTGGCTATTTTTAGTTCAACCTCTTTGATAGAGTTCATTAGGAGACAAACTAACATAGTAACTCATGAGTTAACTCTCGAGCGGCTATATAAACAATTACTGTTCATGGTTTTGATGTTTTTTCTAATGGTATTGAACAAGTTATCACTAACGATATGACATAAGTATGTTTGTCTAATAAAAAATTGAAGTAACTAAAAAATTAAGGACAAGGTGTATTGTCGCCAACGTTTTACATGATTAGTAATAAACAACCAAATTATATTAATGAAAGATACGTTGATGTTATGTATATCGTGGTTAATTTGACTGAATTTTTTCATGTAAGGAACTCCATATTTTTATACGCTGAAATCCATTTGATTATCTTTGAAAGGCTAATTAACGAAAGATACGTTGATGAAAGCAATTGTTCTTCTAATTAGTTACTTGAGCAACAAATGGATTTGAAAGTTTTTTCCATCAATTGTTATGCTTATTTAAAAATTGCTTTGTTGACTAATATAATTCCATTTTGCCTTCTTAAAAAAATAAAATTATATCGTCTGGATTTTTTCCATTTTATTTTATAGAAGGCTTCCATGTTGTCGAACATCCAGTGGGTATTATATTAGTTATAAAATGATCAACATTTAAATTAAAAATGAGCATCATCATCATATTATAATCGTTCATTCTCTTTCTGATTTCCAGGTGGACGAGTACATATCACAATTCAAAACGCCACACACAACCGTCACGCTACAACCTACAATATCCATTTTGTATACAACAATCAGCAAAAATATTTTCAATTTATTTTCATGGTCCCCAAGTCCTCAAGTGTGTGGAAAAGAAAATCCAATTTTTCTCTATCGTGGTAGCAGTTTGATCATCCTCTTATTTTTATTGTTGCAAGTAGCACCATACAAGTAGCATTTTCTTTGTGGCGAACATGAAGTTTTGTGGGTTCCTCTCAAAAAACAATTAAGTTTTGTGGGGTAACAAAGATGATTTGTTTTTATTTGATATAAAATGTTCACTTGGTTTTATCATAATTATGCTAGAGTATTAGATTTGAATCGGTCACATAGAGAAAATTGCTGAGTAGTCAGATATACATCCCTTATCCGAACTGACGCTGCATGCCTCCAAGTAATTAGGTGGAATAATGAATAAATAGTCAAAATTAATTAGTTTCTAAGTTTTTAGAAGAACAATGCCATGTCATTCATGCTTATCATGAAAAAGACCAAATTTGCATCCTAAAACGAAGTGACCTGCATGCCTCCAAGTACTTAAAGTGGAATGATCAAAATTTAATTAGTTTCTAATTTTTTAGAAGAACAATACCAAGAAGAAGGAAAAAAAGAACAAAAGAACAATATCATGTTATGTTTGGTCCGCATGATATGATAGAAACATGATATGATATGATAAAAAATGAGATATAGACATGATAGATAATGACTTCTTCAAAAAAAAAAAAAAAAGATAGTGGCATAATATTAAGGCTTTTATACGTGTTTAGTCCCTATAAATATGAGTAATTTAAAATTTGGTCATTGAATTCGTTAATCCAGACATTTTGTTGCTGCAAAATTTAATCATTTAAAATTTAGTCTCTCTCTCCACTTAATCACTGTCACGTCACTGATTAGCTGACGGGGCAGTCTCACTCAACAAATTTTGACGTGAACAGACAAAAATACCCCTTAAGGTTAAATGTGCCATTCCATGTTTGGTTAAGACCCTCAAGGGTATTTTCGTCTGTTCATGCCCAAAATTGTTGAGTCTCACTGCCACGTCATCAAATCACCGACATGACAGTGATTAAGCGGGGAGAGGGACTAAATTTTACATGATTAAATTTTGCAGGGACAGAATGCCATGATTAACGAATTCAGGGACCAAATTTTAAATAACCCTTATTTGCAGAGACTAAACATATATAAAAACCTAATATTAATATACACTTATCGTATTATGTGTTTTGTGCACATATGATATGAAAGATGGTAACATTATTGGTGTACACTTGTTATTGACGATAAAGATACAATTTTTTTTTTTTTCAATAAACAAATTTAAAAAAGAACATTATTGCCGAAATTAAATTAAAAGGACCATAACAAATCTTGTGGGTAAAGAAGAAGAAGGAGGTCACACGAGAGATGGAGAAGGCTCGATTGGGAATCGAAAGAGGGTAAAGAAAATAATACGCACACATGGTGATAAGCATATCCTATCTATCAAGTTGCTAACCCAACAAAAAATAAGGATTAGAATTATAAAGGGTAAATATGATAGGATTAATGATGGTTTAATGTATCATATCATATTAGTGTATCAAACAATAAATTTAAATAGAATAGGATAATTTTATCATATTCTGTCTCCCTATCATGCGTACTAAACATGTCGTTAACGTTAATAGAGACAAAAAACATATAACATCTCATATGAATAAAATGTTCAAATACTTCATCAATTTCAAACCTTTGATATGATTATAATTTTATTTTTCTTTACACACGTGATCACCGTATAAATTTAAGGTACAATAAATACAACGTAGAAAAATTCCACATTTTATCACAAAAAAGCTCCCATTTAGTGTTATGACACGTCTCAATTTTTTTTTAGTAACCAAAAAAAAGAAAAACACGTCTCAAAGTTTTTTTTTTTTGCTATATACACATTTGAATGAACTAATATTTGATATGTATGAAAAACTTTAAACTTTCAAAGTGATATAATATGATTGCTAAAAAAATACACGTGATTAAATAAAAATCAAGCATTTGAATATTGAATCAGTCGATTATGGCATCGGTCCCACGTATTAGAGTCAAATAAAACTATTGTTTTTTTACAAAAAAATAAACTATTGTTTGAATGATACTTTCTCTTTTCTTTTAGGCAAGTGCTAAGGAACATTAGTTAAAGAATATAATATTATAATTTTTTTTAAGAAACAAAATCGAATATATTAATATTGAAACAACAATCTATCTAGCAGAAGAACTGCTAGAGAAGGCGCCACAGTTACGAGTACAAACAACAAAGCAGCCAAGCAAAGAAGTGAAATAATGAAAAAACTACATGGTCGTTCTCATACACGACAAAAGATTAAGTCAGGAGTTGTGATAATCAAAAGAAAATGTAGAGTTGCTTGCTTTTAACCACACGAATGATCATAACTTAATTTTGTTTAACAAAGACTACATAGGTTCATCTTTGTTGAAAATCTGATTGTCCCGTTCTTTCCACAAAATCCAAACCGTCGCAAACCAAATGAGATATAAATAAGACCACACATTCTTAGAAAAGCCACATAGATGACCAAGCTTAATGAAGTGAGCCACTAGCGCACGAGGGATAAGCCGAACTAACACCAATCCACTGCTTGATTGGAGACCAAGTTCCTAATGTAATGCATTTTCCTCTAAATCACAACCACATATACATCAATTATCAGTTGGAAGCAGAATTTCACAGATGACTAAATTATCCTTCGTTAGAATACGATTACAAAAGAGGCGCCAAACTAGTAATATGACCTTTAGAGGAACCTTTTTGTACCATATATCCCATCCACTGACTGCATATCCTTTAACATGATCAAGAAGCCACTGCCACCTATCCACAACGGTAACCTACAAAACAACGTTGTGAAGCATAGCACAACACTCCCCCAAGGTTTTTGGTATCCTAAACGAATCAATAAAATTGTACCATTTTAATTATTCAAATATTTTTTTCTTACATTTTTTTGTTGCAAAAGATCATTTTATAATCAAGGTTCTCTAAAAATATATTTTCAATATAATTAATCAAGGCGAATTAAAAAGAAATATATTTATATAATACTAAAAAAAATAGTGTCCCTGAAAAAAGGTGTCTTGGTTTGCTTCCTTTTCCACACTAAGGGGCATCCCTGTGTTCTAGGACCACAAGAGATGGTGATGCCTATTTTCAATCAAAAATCGTAAAAATTTAGGTATATGACCAACATCTCTTATTTTAAAAAAAAAATATATGACTCACATCTCTTATCTATTCAATAATTTTTCCATTTATAGTTGACGTAAAGCTATTTACTTATTTATGTTTGAACCCAACATGTAACATCACACTAAGCGGCAAAACTCTTCCTTAGAAGTTTTAATACGCCTATAATTTTAGGATTGAATTCAAATTTAAAACCTCTGATTAACCAACATGAGTGTCATATCATTTTTTCAAGCGCTCTTTGGTTGCCAAATTTATTTGAGGCGCTTATAATTTAGTGAGTCCTATTCCAATTTTAAAAAAAGGAGAATGTCTAAGAGTGCTTTAGAGTGACATCGTAATATATATATATATATATATATATATATATATATATATTATAAGTGATGTAATTATTACTTAATCAAAATAATAATTTATTTTTTAAGTCAAATTTTTTATTTATGAATTGTTGAACTAATGTCATGGGACTTGGTTAGGATGGACTTAAGCGCTCATAAGATTTACTCTGATCAAATTCAAGTTATGATAAAACAATGCATGTTAAAAAAAGAGTTACTTTGATCAAATTTTCTATTATGAAGAAAAATTATCTCCCAAAGCTTTCTCCTTCTATTTTCTTCCCTTTGTTCATTCATTTTTTTTTTAAACCTTTTCCTCTATTTCCCTTCAAACTTGCAAACAAGGCTTATTCTTTTTGCAAAAAAGATTTACTTAGGTCAAATTCAAACTCATGATAAAAATATTGCAGAAAAAAATAAAAATAATTGGGAAGCAAATTTGGCCACTCCTTCCCCTGGCGCCTGGCCCTTGCACATGAAAAATGAGAAATAAAAGGCCAACACTCAACCTTAACAATCATTCTTCCTCTCTGCAACTGCAAATACCTTAGCCAATTCCTTCTTCTATCCAAAATGACAGGAGAACATATTGAAACATCAGTTTCCGATGAATCCAACATCAACCTCAACCTGAAGGCCCCACTTCTACCACTCCATAGAACACAAAGCAATCCTTTCAACCTCAAATCCTTTTTCACCCTCAACAATTTCTATGTTCTTCTTGGACCTTTATTGTCCCTTTTCATATGTCTCTTTGTTAAACTTGATACTTCCAACAACAATAGCCGTAACATGCTTGCTGTTATTGCTTGGGTTTTCAGTTGGTGGGTTACCTCTGCTTTACCACTTCCTGTTACTTCTATGTGTCCTCTGTTTCTCTTTCCTCTCTTTGGAATTGCTTCTGCTGATACCGTTGCTCATTCTTACATGGACGATGTCATTACCCTTGTTTTGGGAAGTTTCATTCTTGCTCTCGCCGTTGAACGCTACAACGTTCACAGAAGATTGGCCTTGACAGTAAGTTTTTTAATATTTCTCTAAGTTACATTATTATATTATTATTATTATGAAGTATGAACATGTACAACACGATGGTTCTACCGAAATTTTATTTATTGATATGAAATCGTTTGGTCGGATTTGATTTTGATGTTTTCCAAACTTTTAATCAAGTATTTGATATGAAGTCTTATGGAAGGTTGGACAAGCTCTTTTTTAGAGTAAAAACTACTCTGCCACAATTTTCTTACGACTCAGTTTAATCGGACAAAATAATAACTAAGATTATCTTTGACATTTTCATACGTGAACAACTTAGTAAATAGACTTATTGATTGCTTGTCGGAAATACTAGAGACTAATTTAAGTACGTATTAATTTTTGTTCTAAGCCAAGAAAATTATATATGAATGACCAAATAGAGTTTTTGGTATCTTTTTTAATCCATTGATCTTGGCTGGATATACATGATTATATATTTTTGAATGATTAGAAGGACAGAGTTTATTTATTTTGTGAGGTGGGAAAAAATTAGTCATTTTAATTTTATTATTATGAAATGAAAATGATATATATTTCCGACCAAGGTTTATGATTGGTTGCGAATAATTTGATGTTTGAAGGTGACATCAGTGTTTTGTGGGGAACCGTTGAACCCAGCGCTATTGTTATTGGGTCTATGTGCCACGTCATTCTTTGTGAGTATGTGGATGCACAACGTGGCAGCTGCCGTGATGTTGATGCCGGTGGCCACAGGGCTGTTACAGCGGCTGCCACCGCCATCAGAGCAATCGGAGTTGGTGAACAAGTTCAGTAGAGCGGTGGTTCTAACGGTGGTTTATGCAGTGCCAATTGGAGGGATGAGTACTTTGACAGGGACAGGTGTAAATTTGATATTGATTGGAATGTGGAAGAGTCTTGTTCCTGGTGCAAAACCAATAAGTTTCAACACATGGTTCTTCTTTGCTTTTCCGGTAGCGATTGTTTTTCTTATGTGCTTTTGGTGTATACTCTGCTTGATTTATCTAAGGAAAGGTTCAGCTAGGGCTCTCTCTCCTTATTTGAGTAAAGAACACTTGAAGAGGGAATTAGAAGCTTTAGGTATGTTACTTCTCATTCTTGATCCTTCTTTTTTCTCTTACTATCTTTTATGATTAATTTTCATGCACTTAGGTATAAAAAAATTACTCCATCGCAAATCATTAGTCACTATTTATCTTTATATGACTTCTTTATGGTAGATGGGGTTATATAGGTTAAATAAAAAATTCATGATCAAATGAGCATAACTTGTCTGTAAGTGCATACTATATCAATTAGTTTTCTTCCTTTTCTCCTTACGTGTCGTTAAATTTGTGATGAATAGAGGCATACGTGTTTTCCTTATTATTTATTATTGCCACATGGCACATGGATAATATCAGCTGGTCCATTCCAATGTGGATGTGTCGTCTGTTTCACTTACAACCAATGGTACCTTGGACCTACGAAACCAATAGACCCTAGTTGTTCCCTTTTTAAATTATTGAACAAAATTAATTAAACGAAATAATTTGTTTAAATAGTTAGACCATCGACTCACTACCCAAAAAAAATAAAAATAGTTAGACCATTGACTGTATTTTTATCAATAATCTATTTGAATGAAATATAGATCCATTACTGTCCATATAAAATGTTTCGACCTGTATGGAATTTTTTTAATATTCTAAGCATATTTAAATTTTAATAATTCTTTGGCATTCTAAAAACATGACTATTTGAAAATCTAATGTATGGAAAAAAATTCTTATACTAGAAAAATATTCTAAAATCTACTCTTAAGTTCATTTAGCATAGTGTCCGATCTGTTAGCCCTGCCCTATGATCAAATAAAGAAAAGAAACAAAAGAAGTGGTGGAAAGAGATTGTACCGGACTTGTGTGAAATGGATTGTCCCATTGAAATTGCTAACTGCATCTACAATACAATGAATACAATCTTGGACATGTGTTTCAGTACTTCAATTTTGGCAAAATTAAATTAGTAACTTTTTCCTAATTTTGTTCTTGTTGTAATATAATATTTCATCAAACTCATGTGGACAACCTGTTACCAAATTTTTTGTCAAAAAATAATGTTACTAATTTATTTTTGTCAAATAGATAAAAACATGTTACTTTATTTATAGTTAAACATCTTTAAACAATCTGATCATGAAAAATTAAGCTGATGCATTGATAATCCTGTAATTGGTTTTTGCAGGTCCAATGTCTTTCGCTGAGAAAATGGTGCTATCTGTTTTTGGGGTGTGTATCTCTAATTATGAATTCCACTTTTATATATGTTTAATTTAATCATCTGACATTTAAAAGTTATTTTGACATCAAAGTATCCAACGCATTAATTAAAGTAGCATTGTAAAAAATGCAGTTGCTGATCATATTATGGATGACAAGAAGAATCACTGATGACATTCCCGGATGGGGAACTTTTTTCCACGGTCTTGTTGGTGATGGAAGTGTCAGTGTGAGTACTCCATGTCTCTTTTGTCTTTAGATTGAAGTTGTGTCTGGTGTCCGATATGTGCTAGTGTTTAAGAGTTGAGACATAATCTATATTACAAACTATTACCGATGTCGTGTTAGTGTCATGTTTGTTAATCAATTAAACTTTGTCATTTTTCATAAAATAGGTTATGGTGGCTGTATTATTGTTCATAATACCAAACAGAAAACAAGAGGGTGAGAAGCTAATGGATTGGAATGAATGCAAGAAATTACCTTGGAACCTCATTTTGTTACTTGGAGCTGGTTTTGCTTTAGCTGATGGAGTTCAATCTAGTGGTCTAGCAGATGTGCTTTCTAAAGCTTTAGATTTCTTAGAAGATGCTCCTTATTTGGCAATTGTTCCTGCAGTTAGTCTTATAAGCAGTATTATTACTGAGTTCATCACTTCTAATGATGCCACTGCTACACTTATTATCCCACTTCTATATCATATAGCTAGGACTATGCATGTACATCCTCTTCTTCTTATGATCCCAGGAGCAATTGCAACTGAATTTGCTTTCTTGCTTCCTACGTCAACTCCCTCAAATGTAGTTGGTTTTGCTACTGGTCATATTGAAATTCGAGATACACTCAAAGTTGGTCTGCCACTTAAGGTTGCTGGGATAGCTGTGCTCTCATTTTTTATGCCATCTCTAGGTAAATTATTTGCAAAATTATTCTCAAATCCCTTAAATATAATTTAAAGTTTTCAATTAGTTCGTTATATTTTGGTTCCTATGTTCGTTCTCTAAATTATAAAACAACAACGTTGTTAACATTTTTTTTTGTTTTTATTTAACTATTAAAAACTTAATAAAGTGGCGTTGGTAAGACCTAACTCAATTGTAAATATCAATATTGTTAAACCGAATATTTCACTTGAGTTTGAATTTGGGATCCCGTAGTTGTGTGCATTGGTACTTTTCTTTCACGAGTGTGAGTTAGAAGTGCCCAAATTATATAAAAAAATAAGCGTTGAACAATATATAAATGAGAGAGTCTATAAATCTAATGCTATGATTTTGAGTCAAATTTTTATTTTTGTTTGCTGTGAAAAAATCACACTGATTGATAAAGGATTCTGATGGTCATACTTTTGGTGTTGCAGGCGCTTTTGTTTTTGGAACAAATGGTGTCCAATGGATGCCAAACAAAATCTCTCCTTGGTTGATAAATTGATTTCTTCTACAATTAATTTCCACGATGCTTTATAAATTTTTGGTGTCATTTATGATTGAAAATTTGAGGCAGCCTTCCTTCTACCTCAAAAACCAAAATGTTGATACCCAATATACATATGTAGATATTACTAGGCAAGGGAGGAGGGGGTATTAATATGTCTATTTGTTTATTGATTTTTATCTTATTTTTCAGTCAGCTAAATGAAGAGATTTTATCAATTTTTATTGTAAATGTTTTCCTATAGTTATTGAAGGAAGAGTGACTGTGTGTTTCTTTCTTCGGGTAGAAGAATGATTTTGTGTATAAACCGTGACTTTCTATGTTTTACGGTTTGTAATATATTGGTTTTTGAAAACTTTTGATTTTGATCAACTATAATGAAATATTTATTAATTAATGAATTGTATCAAAATATGATTATACTATAATGAAATATGCTTGGTATTGTATTAAAATTTATTTGTTAATTGTTATATAATATTTTTTTTTGTTACAAAGTTATATATTGTCGCTGAACAGCATTTAAAAATAGAGTTTAAAAACGATGCGGATCAATCTTAAAATAAATGGTCATTCTTTCATTTGATTTGGTTGCTTTGCATTTCGGTGTTGTGGAATGATAGGATTTTTAGAAATAGACAAAGGTCTTTGATACAGCTGTTAGATAAAGTTAAATCATCTTCATTGTTGTGGTTAAAAGCTAAAAATGTAGTATTTAGCTTTGGTATTCAGAGTTGGTGGTCGATCCCTCTTTTATGTTTGAGCATCGATTGATTTGGTTGTAATATTGGTTGTATTTTGTTCACTCCGTAACTGTTATGGCACACCTTATGCTATAATAATTACGGTGTCAGTGTTATTATAATTCATTTTTGCATGTGGAAAAAAAATCTTAAAATAAATGGTATACTTAAACTTACTTAAACTTAATTACTATTACATAAGAAAAATGAATAAATGGTATGAAATGACAAGCAAAGAACTACAATGCACGTATATTTCGAGACACTAAAAACTCAAATTTTTCAGATTTTGGAAAGTATTAAATTGCTTTCTTTTTGGTGGTATAAGGCCAATTTTACTGTTTTTTATTATCAGTTTCATGACTTATGTCAGAATCCATTTTTTTTTTGTTTTTGTGGCAGTTAGTTTGTTTGTATATTGTTTGATTGAACTCTGTCGTATCTTTTTGACTGCTTTCTCTAGCATATCTTGTCCCCGGAAAGTAGTATGTTGTTGTTAATATATTTTATTTTCATTTCTTAAGAAAAAAACAATTAGATTTCAATTTAAAATTAATTTAAACTAAATCTTTTAAAATTAAGAGTTTAATTGACATGCACTTCAATGAATGTAAAAGTGTACCATTTTCCAGGGGAAAACGACAAATTATTTATTTTTAAACTTTAATATTTTTGGTTCTCTTTGAAATCTGATCTGTGATTGGTTGAGTTTCTCATCGGTTGACACCATTCTATTACGGAACACTTTGTTCAATTTGCTCATTTGATACATGATTCTAAAGTGCGGTGCTCAAGAATTTTACAAAATTAGGATGCAATTCTTTCTATACCTAAATATACAAATATCGGTTAACAATCAATATCATATTCACCATCTAAACTATCTAGAGTAACAATAGGCCGAAGAACACCATATATGGTTGAGGTCCCATGACAATTATGATGATGATGAGATAAAAGTTCTAGAAAGTATTCACATGTTAAATCTCTAGATTTTTTTTGGCCAGGCTTTGCCAAAAAAATTCATACATGTTACATTTTTATCCTTTCTATCATTCATTTTTAACAAGATTAATTATGTACCCTGTCAAAAGTTCAAAATAAAAAATGTTAACAAGTGTCTTTGAAAACATTCTTTAAGAACCTTAAATTATAAGTGTTAACGAAAATTTGTATAATCATTGCAACCAAAAGACGTAGCTACCTTACAAGTTTTGAATTTGACGATTGAAGCAGTACAGCTGAGTAGGAAGGAAAACATATGTCATCCTTGTCTTCTTGGTTTCATTCATAATTTATGCCTATAAGCCATGAGTAATTTCTATGTTTAGTCATTCTCAACATAGTTTTGTATTGGAGCTAATTGTTACTCACAACCCGGTGATTAGCATGACTTTTTGATGGTGGCCAACAGAGTCACTTGAGTGCTGGAAGTAGAAGAAAAAATGAATGATCTATTTTTTTTTTCTTTTGCCACCTTGTTACATAAGAAGCAACACGCTTGGGAAGCTTTCGTGAAGCCTGGCTTCGCGAGATATAGCATTTTCCTTTTCCAAAAGAAAATTACTAGAATAACTTCTTTTGACTATAATTATTGGAATAGCTATTCCTTCCTTTTTTTATCTAGACAATGCAAAATAAAATATATTAAACTAAAAGGATATCATACTATTAACAAGGAGTGTAAGGTTGAGACTCAAAAGTGATTACAAGTTGAAATGAAACCAGTCACCACGTAAACACTAGAGAGCGATAACATGTTACTAATGTAATTTGGGTCTTGCTAAAAAGTGTCCCAAGAGAGTCATAACACTTTTGAGTCATGTTATCCAAGGCATTAATTAAAGTAGCATTGTAAAAAATGCAGTTGCTAATCATATTATGGATGAGAAGAAGGATCACAGATGACATTCCCGGATGGGGGACTTTTTTCCATGGCCATGTTGGTGATGGAAGTGTCAGTGTGAGTACTGCGTCTGTCTCTCTTTTGTCTTCGGATTGAAGTTGTGTCTGGTGTCCGATATGTGCTAGTGTTTAAGAGTTGAGACATAATCTATATTACAAACTATTACCAATGTCGTATTAGTGTCATGTCTGTTAATGTGTTAGTGCTTCGTAGTTATTTTGTCTCCAATCATAGTGAACAATCAATTAAACTTTGTCATTTTTCATAAAATAGGTTATGGTGGCTGTATTATTGTTCATAATACCAAACAGAAAACAAGAGGGTGAGAAGCTAATGGATTGGAATGAATGCAAGAAATTACCTTGGAACCTCATTTTGCTACTTGGAACTGGTTTTGCTTTAGCTGATGGAGTTCAATCTAGTGGTCTAGCAGATGTGCTTTCTAAAGCTTTAGATTTCTTAGAAGATGCTCCTTATTTGGCAATTGTTCCTGCAGTTAGTCTTATAAGCAGTATTATTACTGAGTTCATCACTTCTAATGATGCCACTGCTACACTTATTATCCCACTTCTATATCATATAGCTAGGACTATGCATGTACATCCTCTTCTTCTTATGATCCCAGGAGCAATTGCAACTGAATTTGCTTTCTTGCTTCCTACGTCAATTCCCTCAAATGTAGTTGGTTTTGCTACTAGTCATGTTGAAATTCAAGATACACTCAAAGTTGGTCTGCCACTTAAGGTTGCTGGGATTGCCGTGCTCTCAGTTTTTATGCCATCTCTAGGTAAATTATTTGCAAAATTATTCTCTGCATCCCTTGAATTTAATTTAAAGTTTTCAATTCGTTCGTTATATTTTGGTTCCTATGTTCGTTCTCTAAGTTACAAAACATCAATGTTGTTAACATTTTTTTTAGTTTTCATTTAACTCTTTAAAAACTTAACAAAGTGACGTTCGTAAAGCCTAACTCAATTGGAAATATCAATATTGTTACGCTGAACATTTTCACCTGAATTTGAATTTGGGATCCGGCAATTGTGCGTTTATATTTCATTGGTACTTTTCATTCGCAAGTGAGTTAGAAGTGACCAAATTGTATAAAAAAATGAGTATTGAACAATATATAAACGACAGAGTCCATAAATCCATAATCTATGATTTTGAGTCAAAATTTTATTTAACTTTTGTTTGCTGTGAGAAAATCACTCTGATTGAAAAATGATTCTGATGTCATACTTTTGGTGTTGCAGGCGCTTTTGTTTTTGGAACAAATGGTGTCCAATGGATGCCAGACAAGATCTCTCCTTGGTTGACAAATTGATTATCAATTTCCACAATGCTTTATAAATTTTTGGTGTCATTTACGATTGAAAATTTGAGGCGGCCTTCCTTCTTACCTCAAAAACCAAAATGTTGATACCCAATATACATATGTAGATATTACTAGGCAAAGGAGGAGGGGGTATTAATATGTCTATTTGTATTTGTTTATTGATTTTTATCTTATTTTTCAGTCAGCTAAATGAAGAGATTTTATCAATTTCTATTGTAAAATGTTTTCCTCTAGTTATTGAAGGAAGAGTGATTGTGTGTTTCTTTCTTTCTTTGGGTAGAAGAATGGTTTTGTGTATAAACCGTGACTTTCTATGTTTTACGGTTTGTAATTAGAGAATTCGACACAAGTCCATCGGGCACCCGCAAAAAATACCCGTAATGGGCGGGTAAATACCCGCACTTACGGGTATGGGGACGGGTTCGGGTAATTACCCCGCAAACTTGAACGGGCATGGGCGCGGGTACGGGCACTCTAATGCCCAGCCCACCCCGCAACCCGCATATATATAAATATAATATTATATATATATATTTAAATTTATATACCACTAAAATTAATTCATACAAACTTTGAATGTTTTTGATTTGGCAAAATACTATTATTTGCAAAATTTTATGTATTGATTTAAATTCAGTTATGTTTCTATTCTTTTTTTTTGTTTTTTTTAATTAAAGTGCGGGTAATGAGCGCGGGTACGGGCATTTAGATGCCCGTAAGGCATGAGGACGGGCATTAAAATTGTTGCCTACGAAGGTATGGGTACGGAGACGAATATCTTTTATAAACACGGATACAGAGACGGGCATTATAGTACCCTGCCCATTGGGGCGATTGCCATCCCTATTTGTAATATACTGATTTTTGAAAACTTTTGATTTTGAACAACTACAAGGAAATATTTTTCAATTAATCAGTTAGATTTGAATATGATTATAATATAATATTATGATATAACTTGATCCATATAATTAAGGAGGACCCCATGTCTAACGTAATGAGTACCATAATCGTCACTATTTTTTCAATTTTTTTTCTAATAATAATATGGGTTAATAGGTCTTTACCCCTTTGTAATATAAGTCATTTTTGGTTCTCCACTCTGTGAAATATTTTTTTTGATTCACCCCCTGTAAAATATTTTTATTTTGATTTACCCCCTAATAGGTCAAACAAAAACGACTTTTATTTTATTTTTTCAAGAAATTTTCGTTTTTGTTTGACCTATTAGGGGGTAAATAAAAAAATAATAATTTTACAAGGGGGTAAATCAAAAAAAATATTTTACAGGGTGAAAAACAAAAAATGAGATATATTACAGGGGATAAAGACCTATTAACCCTAATAATATTGCATATACTACTCCATTGATGAATAAAGAAATGAATAGTAAAAAGCCTACATTTAATAAATTAAAGGGTTAAATATATTTTTAGTTCCTACAAAATAACCGAGTTTTTAAGTTTAGTTCCTATAAAATTTTAATGGTGATTTTAATATTCCGTAATGTATACTTTTAGTCCTCCAAAATAGTCCCTATAAAATTAAAATAAGGACTAAAAGTGGATAATTTTTTTATTAGACTAAACTTAAAAGCTCATAATTTTGTAGGGATTAAAAACATATTTAACCCTAAACTAAAAGTCAAATATATCTCAATTCCCAAATTGCAAATCCTATTTTACCGAACAACATGACAACCACAACTAATGAAATTGTAACGCCCATGTAAAAAGTGTCTAGAATATTTTACATAGCGTTATAAACTGATACTAGATACAATAATATTACAATACAGATTGACATAAAGTCAGGAATTCTGATACATAAAATTTCTCAAAGTCATATGATACATTGTTGTACATAATCAGTCGACTGAACATTTGTCTGAAGTTTTAATCAACTAATTATACAACATAGCATATATAATAAAACTAAGAGACATAAAGCTGAAATTGCCACATCACGATCAATCTGAAGCCTTCTCCTTACCTTTGCTTCGAGCTACCTGCGAACCTGAACAAATGAAGGAATGGGATGAGACATAACGTCTCAGTGAGTTCTAACTAACTCCTAGGCTACGGATAACCTTGAGGGAAAACCTACGGTTATCCCGTTTCCCTGGCGGAAACCTCCCGTATCCTTCTGGCGAGGATATCGAGAGCCACGACAATTAAAATAGTCTGATAGTTAATTAATTAATTAATTAATTTCGTCTGATAAACTATTCTGACAGTTCTCGATTATCTAAATCAAGGTTTTAGGTTTTCTCTGACTGTTCTAACTTGTTCATTCTCAGTCATCTAACTGAGGCTCTAAGTTATACCCCTGCCTTGATATAAATCTACCCGAACATTTCTTATATTCTCTCATGTGCCTTATACCCTTGAATTACTTCATCGTTACCATGTGTTTATCGTTTAAAATCGTTACATGTTAAGCAATGTTAGTTTACTTATATTTGGGGTTTAATAAAATCTTGAAAACACGTGAGAAAAGCATCGAATCGACAACTCTGGACTGTAAAAGAAATTTTTTAAGTTGCTGGGTAGAAGCTTGTTCGCTTGAGCGAACCTCCAAGCGAACTGCTCGCTTTCTTTTTCGCTTAAGCGAACTCATGAGCGAACGGAGAGTTGCTCTCGACGCTCTGTTCGCTTGAGCGAACTGGGCTTCGCTTAAGCGAAGTTCATCAGTTCAGAAGTGCAGAAAACTCGATTTTTGGACTTAAAACCCCAAATATTCAGTTTCTAACATCCTTACATGTTCCTAATACTTGAAAAACAACCCAGAACCTTTTGCATGGCAACAATTCGCAGTAATTCAAGAATTAAAGGTACAAGCAATGGCTAACACATAAAACTCAATAAAGTTCAACTTCTAACATTAGTTCAGTTCATTCCCAAAGAGGTGATGTTCTAATCCTAAAGAAGTCACCTGAATTCTCTTGTGAAACAGCTTCTGACACTTCTAAAGCAGATCCTAATGCATGCAAGCTACTAAGATCAAAAGTTGCAAAAGCTTCAATGCCAACAAAAGCTTTTTCAACAAAACCACAAGTTGATCATGATTCTGATTCAAAGGAGGAACAGCTGGAGAAAGGTGAGGATTAGGGGGGAGGGTTTCGAACCCTAAGAGAGAAGTTGGAGAGCTTGCTGGTCTGAACTTAGTGAGAGGAAGTAAAAGAGGAAAAATGAGGTTTTTGTGACTAAAAGTCACTTATATACTCACTAGCCTAAATTTACCGAACTGCCCCTCAGACTACCACGCGCATGAAACGAGTTTAAACGATGAAACGTCGCAACTAGAGAGCGGGATATTATAGAAATAGCAGGGATTAAAAACATATTTAACTTCATTCCTAAATTATAAGAATTGGATGCGAAATTGAATGAAAGATAAATGGTTAAATAATTATTTGTTTACTTATATTGAGAGTGATATTTTTATTGATATTCAAAATGAGAAAATCATCTACGAAATTGGCTAACTTCGCTTTCAAATTCTCATGTTTGGTCACCTTATACGAAATTGGCTAACTTCACCGCTAATGCAACCACAAGAGTGTCCACGTATAAACTTTTCAGAAAATCGCAACCGCAAGAAAATTTATACACGAGTATATAATCATATCAGATTTAGACTCACATTTCATTATAATGTAGGAAGCACTAACTTTTATTGATAAAATTGTAATATTATTTTTACATCTCAATGCTGTTTTTTTTGTTCATCTCTCAATGACGCCTTGGGTGCAACTCATCATAAACAAGACTCCTAAATTTGTACCGCAAATTCTCCAACACAACAACATCATAGAAGTCAACATGGTTATTGTAACCGGCGTTGATTTTGAGGTGGTAACATGTCCCTACCTTCTCTATGAGAGTCTTCGTCTCACCGTCGAAGATACTCTTCAACTTAAAGTCTTCATGAGATGGCACATCAATCTCAGCAACAGCGTAGTTAGCAATATCAATCACGTGTGAATCGTTGAGATGCTTGATAGGATTCCATTGACCAGAGAGAGCTTGATTTCTCACAATTGTAGAGGTGAAGAGAACAACAAAGAGAAAAACAATAAAGTGAAGTCTCATGATTCTCAAATCGTAAATGTTGGTGTGGATTAAGCTCGTCTATTAGGTTCTTATTTATATTGCACCCAAGTTAATTAATTTCTCTTTCAATCTCTATTAAGTAGGGGAAATGTTAATTTGTACCTTTAAGGTACAAGATAAGAAACCTAACATAGTAACTTTTTGTTGGAATGTGTGCATTCAATTTAATTTTTGACTTTATAATGAATGGAATGCACAAAATTAGAGGATATATTTCTATTTTTGGATTTCTTATCTTGTGCCCTTAGGACACAAGTTAACATGACCATATAAGTAAATGTTGACTATTGCACACAAGCTAATTAATTACTCTCGCCGATCACTGTTATAAGTAAAAGTTGATTTTTTATGTTCATTTAATAAATGAAAATGATGTATGTTGTCTATATATAGACTACATACATCTTTTATTGAATGAATCTAAAAAGTGAACTTATCACTTTTCCTTTTTGACCAATCTAAATGAGCCATACCGTTGCCCAAAATATTGTTTTTGAACAAAAAAAGAAAACTACTCGAATAACTTCTTTTGACTATAATTTAATTATCTGACGTTTAAAAGTTAATTATTTTGACAACGAAGTATCTAACACATTAGTTAAAATTAACATTGTAAAAAATGCAGTTGGTGGTTATATTATGTTGTTTTTGCCTTTGCTCCGTCATCAAATTGTTGGTTTTGAATTTTCAAATTCTATTTTGAAAAAGGACTCCAAACAAGTTCACCTGTAACCATGCGACTTAAAGATAAAACAAGCACAACTGCAATTGTGCGGTTAATTAATGCACTATAGAAAATCAACAACTCTAATATAGAAAATCAACAACTCTAATATAGTACAATGATCATTCTTTTAATACTGAAACCACTTTAATATGGTACGATTACCACTCTATGGTGCTGAGACCACTCAAATATGGTGTTACCACCGTTCTAATTTTTTAACTTCCCCAACTATGATGTTATGACAACTCAAATATGATGTTACCACTCTATTATGGTGCTGAGACCACTCAAGAATTGAAGAAGAATGTATTTTTAAGATCATTCTTATTATACCGAAGAGAGACTATGATATTAAAATATTATTTTATTCTGAAGAGACATGAATAATTGAATGTACTATGCTCATAAGACCATTCTTAATTCCGAAAGGACAATAAACCGAAAATGGACTGTGGTCTTAAGAACACTCTTAATTTTGATGGGACAAAAAAAAGGAGATGAGGAGAACAATAGCTCGTTAACACAAGCTGAAGGGAGAAGAGATGAAGAATTCTCGACAACTCAGCAGAACTTTGGTGTGTGGAATGCACTATGCGAGTTCTCTATTTATAGAGAAATTCACAACTAATATGTGAGAAACTTTGAGAACAAGTAATACATGACTTTGAGATTAAGTAATTTACAATTTTACATATTAGATTTAGTAAAAAAATATCTCAATTGAGTACCAGAATATATTATATTGAGCACCAAAATATATTTCAGATAAAGCACTAAAATATATTAGATTGCATACCTTCAGATTGTGTTCCAAAGTATTATAGACTGCGTTCAAAAATATTTCCGCAAAACTTTGAGACTAAGAAAGCACTTTCTAATAATGATTACATTAATTATTTAATTTTTCATTTCTAAATAATATATATATATATATATAGTGCTTTCTTCATTCACTTAATTATGCACCTTTGAGATACTATATAAACACTACTAATGTGTGTTCCATCCGATGTGGAAGTTCCACTTTTTCCAATTCACACGACATTAATTTTACCCAACATGAGAATTTATATTTAGTCTTTTAACTTAATTTCCACGCATGTTCCAACATATTATGGATGACAAGAAGGATCGCATGTAACATTTTCGAATGTTTGTTGGTTTATTAATTTAATTCAATTTTGGCTTGTTAATAAAAAAATATAAAAATGAAGAGATGCAATGAAATAGTAAATTTTTATTGTATTTCTTTTTGAGAGATTTTTTTTTTATCAGATGTTAATCTAAAAATGGTTTAAACTAATGACGCATCTTTATTATTAAAGTTTAACCCCCATCCCCTAACCCTAATTTTAACCTAGCTTTTTCCCTCCCATTCCAACACAATAAATTCTCGCATTTGACATCCTCACTCCTTTGTCACGCAATAAATGTCATTTATTTCAAATTCAATTGTCTGACATTCTCATTTAAATGTTCTTAAAACATTTCAAATTCTCACATTTGACTTTATCACTCCTTTGTCATTCATTAAATGCTCATTTTCCTTTCATTCTAAATTTGAAAATTCCTTCCTCATTTAAATGCAATTGTTTGACCTTCTCATTTAAGACTAATCTCATAAATGCTCCTTTGTCACACATTAAATGTTCATTTGTCATTCATTTCAAATTCGAAAATTTCCTCATCATTTAAAGGCAATCGTTTGACCTTCTCATTTAAGAGCAATAGTGCCTTTCAAATCAACATTAACACGTTTAGCGTTTGACCTTCTCATTTAATAACCTTGCCTTTTTTCAAACAAATTCGTCACACATACTGTTCAAACATGATTGATCGTCCAGTCCAAGCGTTGCTTTCCTATCATTGCCTAACTGCTATAAATATTGTTTTTAACTTTTACATATGTTTTGTCGTACACTCTTTATAATCAAATGTTTTAATTTTTTCGTGTAGCACTGTTGATCCGCAATCCAGTCGGTGAGATGGACAAAATGATCAATCACATGCGTTTGAAATATAGGACATACACAATGGATTTTGAAGTCGATTGTCTTAGTATATTACTATTTCAACATTTCTTTTTTGTCTGAATGTTTCGTATCTGTTTCGTTGTTTTGAATAATGACGTTGTTATTGGTTTTATGCAAGGTGCTATCAAGATACCCAACAGTTTTGAGTCAGATTTTGGCGATGAAATTGATAGATACATTGTTTTGGTTGATAAGAATAGTAACGAGTTTGAGGTGAGAGTTGAGAGGATCCATGGTAGCATATTTTTCACGAGGGGGTGTGTTGCTTTACATGATTTTTATGACATTAAGGGTTTAGGAGCGTGGTTTACTGTGATTTTTTTGGATTTGGGTAGGTTTCTAATCAAGAAAATCAAATCTAGAGTTAAAAGAAAAATTAACATACATGTGTTTGTCCCTCCCATGAGATTTTCAATTGAGAAAAGTGTCCTGCCTCAGTCAGACTATTATGGTTTTCTTGCCTCTGTATTGGATTTGTCATCCCGTCTTGATCTAGCTATGTTCCAAATGTCATATGGACGGTTATAAGTATGTGACTTTCTTAATTTCACTTATAAATTTGAGAAACCATTATCAATAAGATTGAAATAACATGGATAATTGAATGTAGTTAAATTAACGATTAAGGTTGTATCATAAAATATCATAAGTCAACTTTTATAAAAATGATTGGTCATGTTTACATTTCATGAGTATGCAATTTTCTTAAGGATGATTCAATTATAGGTGTGAAAGATGTAATTATTAGGGTAGTCGCGTACATAAAATGACCATTATACGTGCTTTAATGTTGGTTTACCAGTCACAATTGCATTTAATATATAAAGTCAATCGATTTATGCGAGAAAGGAATGTTAAAAGACCATCTAAAATTACTTGATCCTCTAATAATATCTCAAACCTTTTAGTATCCAAAAAATTAGCCAAGTGACATGATAAGCATGAATGCACGTATTTTATTTGTGTTATTAGCTGTTAAAATGTATTGCATCTTCCCCATTTAGTCTAGGTGCGCGCCTATATTCCCCATGAAATAATTATTTCAATCAACTAATTTGATTGTGTGTCATAATGACATTGTTAATGAATGTATTTTTATAAGGAATGTGAGTTGATTGTATCTGAAAGTTCATTATACTTCACCCTCATCATGAGACCCTAATTTTTGTAGAATTTCATCAAGTCTATTGAGGTTTTTTCCTCCATCAAATCAACTTTGCTTGGTTCTAGTAGATTTTGAACCTAAAAATCCCTTGAGAATGGATACATTGTCTCCTATGAAGATTGTTTCTTTTGCTCTCCATAGTTTCAAAGGTCGTATTATTTTTATTAGTTTTACACACTTAATTGCCTGCAAATTCTACATCTGTTGTTATATTTCATGTTTGTTAATTTATCTAATGCACCGTTACTGATCAATCACTTTGAAAATACCATCACTTTGGCAGTAATATAGGTGATAAGGTGTTTATTCTAAGATTATCTTTGACACCGTCTGATACTAGAATTCCTTTCAAGTTTCAACGGAAGCAATTTCCCTTATCAGTTTCTTTTGCAATGACTATAAACAAAAGCCAATTTCAATCTCTAAAACACGTTGGAGTATACTTATCATCTTCAGTTTTTTCTCAAAGGTAGTTGTAAGTGGCTATATCACGTGTCACTTCCAGAGAAAGTTTAAAGATATTGATAATTAACGAGGATGGTAAAGACACCGATGTAACATCAAATGTGGTTTATCGAGAAGTGTTCCGTAACGTATCATAAATTATGTTGTTTGTATGACTTATCAGAATTATATTCCTCTTCATTGTATGATTAATGTGGTGTGTTGTATTATTATATGACTTATTTATCTACCATCATATACACGTTTATCACTTTTTCTTATATGACATGTGAGATTTCATATGCAATTCAAATGTTGATTTAATTAATGAGTAATCATCATATGAACATTAGTTAACAAAAACTTTAGACTAGTACTATAATTTTATTATAAATCGTTTTTATTCATTGTTTAAAGTTGTGATTTCTTTTTAACATTGTTGTAGTTATACATTGTAACTCATTTATATTTTTTGTGGTTGTTTTTCTAAATAGTATCTACTTAATAAGTATATAATATGTGTCGTTGTTTATATATTAAGTCATAGTTCTACTTATTGTAGTTTTTATGACGTTTTTGTCCCTCTATTTTTACTCAAACGCGGAATTGATCCTTAATTTTTAAAACACTCAGTTTTAAACGTTCTTAAAGATTTTTAAACTTAAAAAATGACATGACTAATAGGAGAACTATCTTTTATTTTTGAATAATATATTGTTCATTGACAAACGAATTGGACTCTCATTATTAGTCAAGATCCGTGCGGAGCACATGTCGGCGTTCTAGTATGCTTTAAATCTTGAAAAGAATATACATTACGCATTGGCAATTAAGTAAATTAATTTGGACATTTTATTTATTTATATTTTTCTTGACAAATTTATTATTATTATTTTGAAATGTGTACATTTTTTGGAGTGGAAGTAAATTAATTTGGACATGATACTTCTTTTAAAAGTCAATAAATATAAATAAAAGTGGGCCTAAACAATTGACCTCTTAAACGTGGCAAGGCCAGATGGCAGATAGTACTTAATTCAATACTGGGTCGCTGTCATCCATTTAAATCCACTTTAATTATATCAATTTCAATCCTAATTTATTGTAGTTTGAAATTATTAAAGGTTGAAATTATTAAAATGTAAAACAAAATGGACCTATGCAAAACAATTTGCAATATATGCAAGATTTCTGCTCTCCCCCCTGCACAAAACACTTGCGCCCAACATGATTTCCAAATATATCCCTGCGTGAGTTAAGTCATGCTGCGTGACTTAAGTCACGCACCACTGGCCTGTGCGCGAGTTAACTCATGCAAGTTGGCCGGTGGTCAGTACTTTAGAAAAAACTTTTTTTTTCACTTTGGTCAGGTTTTCAACATTCAATTTACACGTTTTTAACCACTTTTACACATATTTTTTTACCACGTTTATTGCATATTGAATAAATAAATTTGAATAAAGACTAAATTAGATTAATTACATTACATAAAGTTCCTAAGTATGGCCTATCATTACATTACATTACATTCGGAACTGCACATACCAACTACAACAATTATCTTACATTTAAATGGGATAAATTCAAACTTGCCAAACAACAGTTCTCAAGCATTCACCCGGAAGTTCTATTGTTCCATTCAAAAGATTAAATTCTTGTTAGCTTGGTTTAAATGATGATATTCAAGTGTCAACAGAATGAGGTCCATTCCTTGACACTTCAATATCATCATTTAAACCAAGCTAACAAGAATATAATCTTTTGAATGAAACAATAGAACTTCCGGGTGGATGCTTGGGAACTGCCGTTTGGCAAGTTTGAATTACCCCATTTAAAGGAAGACAATTGTTGTAGTTGGAAGGTGCATTTCCCTAGCTAATAACGATCTTCGCGGAATTAGACTTATATAATACATTCGGGTTGCACCTTCAAACTACAATAATCATCTTACCTCTGAAATGACAAATTCAAAATTGCTAAACTCCAGGACTCCAGCATTCGTCCGACACTTCCATTGTTCTATTCAAAAGATTAAATTTTTGTTAACTTGGTTTAAATGACGGTATCCAAGTGTCAAAAGAATGAGGTATATTCCTTAACACTTCAATACCACCATTTAAACCAAGCTAACAAGAAATTAATCTTTTGAAAGAAACAATGAGAATGTCGGGCGAATGCCGAAGTCTTGGCATTTAGCAAGTTTGAATATCCATTTCAGGGTAAGATAATTATTGCAGTTGGAAGATGCATTCTCTACCTAATTACGACCTCCACCTAATCACGATCTTTTGGCGGAATTAGACTTTTGATGATATCTTAAGTTGATCTCACCAACGTTGCTTGCATATCGATCCACTGGAACATGCTGTGCTCCCAAAACACGGTCGTCACGTTTTCATCGTTCGTCAATTCCACCCAAGTGGATGATATTCTCCCATCATCGAGCGTTGGATGTTTATACCGAACGTATTCCACCTTCTTTGTGTCTCAGGGGTTGACTCCTTGTTTAAATTCATTAAGCTGGTCCTTGAGACCTCTTAGAGTTATACCAAGACACTGAACCTTCAACCTCTGAGGTTCTCCGCCGTTGAATTGTGCATGAACGTCGATCCATCTGACCATTGTTTCAAATCTACACAATAAGAAATTAAAAACAATCAATGAAAAACTCATTCAAACATTTCATCAAACACTTGGAGTGCAAATTATACATAAACCCTAAAACTCATAACTACAACATTAACATGCAAACATCTAACCATAATTAAGCAACATAAGTCATTTACATGTAACATTGTATTATTTCTTGCAAGCAAAATCAAACTTTAAACAAACCCTAAATCTAAAAAAAAAATTCTAAAACTCAACCATAAACATGCAAACATTTAAACATTTAAGCAACACAAGTCATTTTCATGTAAACATTGTATGATTTCTTGCCAAAAAAACCAAAATTTAAACAAACCCTAAATCTAAAAAATTTCTGATTTAAGAGAAAAAAATCTAACATATAAACATAAAAGGTTAATGGTGTTTGATTATGAAAACTTACTTGTTATTGGAGTGTGTTTGATTTGAACTTGAAGGAATTTTGGTTTTTGGTGATTTGAGACAAGTTTTTGAGATTTTTTGAGATTTTAGATGAGAAATGAGAAAATGAGGTGTTCTGCCTTATTTAAGACAACACGTAGCGTGAGTTAACTAACGTTGCGCTAGTTAACTCACGCAGCGTTAGTTAAGTAACGCAGAGTTTAACACTTGCGTTACTTAACTAACACAAGGACATTTTTGACATTGTTGCAGACACGGGTGTTTTGTGTAGGGGATGAGCAAAATTCTATATGTAATTCATGGAGGCCAAACCAACCTAAATTTCACATTGTGTGTCAGATTGGTAGGTGGTATTCAACCGTTCTTTGTAAGCTCCTTCAATGCTTTCTAGGTCCCTAATAAATCACGAAATTACTCTTCAATGTATTTTTCTTTCTTTCTAATTTTAACACATTTGAGAGATAACTTACAAATAAGATATATCCTCTAGCACTATTATAACAAAAATTTTACATTTTTGATTGATTCAATTAATGATATTTATGATCTTTATTATTTAATGAATAAAATTTAAAATATCGATTTTAGTGATAAAAGACAATGAAGGGCTCTACAAAAAAAAATCCTCATTCAAGATGCTTTCCAACTAACTTTATGGCCAAGTTAGTGTTATCTTTTAAATAACTTGTGCGTACAAGCAAGCAAGCAAGCAATCAATCAATATCAAGATATAAACAGGCCAAGAAGAACCGACACAAGCCAAGCACCATTTGCGAAACTTGAAAAATAACAACAGTCATGAGAAACCCATCCCTACTTGTTCTTCTCTTCGTTGTTGTTCTGTTCTCCTATGCGGCTGCAAGGAACCAATTTGCGCCGGGTGGGTGGACTCCCATCGGTGACATCAACGATCCTCATGTCACCGAAATCGCCAATTTCGCCGTCACTGAGTATGACAGGCGAAGTGGAGCGAAGCTGAAGTTCGAGAAAGTTATCCAGGGTGAATCTCAGGTGGTTGCTGGGACTAATTACCGTCTCACCCTTTCTGCTGCCGACGGTTCCGTTTCTAAGAACTACGAAGCTGTTGTTTGGGAGAAGATATGGCAGCACTTCAGGAATCTCACTTCCTTTGTACCTGTTCATGCTTGAAAATTATTATAGCATCATTCATATTCATATTCATATGTATGTTTTATTATTTTAATATCAATAAAACTTTGAGTGTGCTATGTAACTGATTTCAATTCTGACCTTAATTGGACTAAAATTTCTAACCCCTTTCCAAAGGTGTGTTTTGTGAGAATCAAACATTGGTCCTTTCACTCACAAATTCAACTTAAGTTGATACGATAACTGAACTACACTATTTTTATGTCAAGTAAATCTCACTAAATAATGTTTACATCAAATTTTAACAGCGTCTTACTAACACGGATACACACACCGGAGACGAGACGACATTGACACTACTAATATTTTGAAAAAATCACGTAATTCAGTGTAATTATTTGCATCGGTGTCGTATCGCTGAAATATCATACAAGAAATTACCTTGTCAGACTTGAAAATAAGTACGGATAACAGATCATATCTTTCACGTTGCTATTTTTTATCTCTGCATTATCTTATGAAGAGTGTACAATCCTTGTTTGGTTGATGCATCGTCTATCTAATGTTATTTACCATGTGAAGAGTAAGCAAATAAGAACTTACATATAGGTGATTGATTATCAGGGATATAGCAAGAGTAACTATTGGTCTTCCCCGTGTGAATATTTCTTGTAACCCAAGGGACCACATTTTTAAGTGGCTTTAGTATTTCCTATACAATAAAATCAATTTTGTGTGTTTTACTACATCAATTTGCTGGCAATAAAAGATATTCGTGTGGATCAACCGATATACTAAACAAATGTAATGATTCATTATCAGATTTATGTCTCTAACTTATTTATTTGCCATCCAGTTCAATCGCAGTTAAACCAATTGAACCATGAACCGAATGTGTCACCAGATTGATCTCTGGCCGGACTTTTGAAACATTCCCTTTTCTTTTCTTTATTGATTAATGTTTTCAGTTTTCCATTTATTTCTGGTGTCTCTAGAACTAGCCTCGACAATTTTGTTATTGCTTATAGTGTTTTCTAGACAGTGTGCTTGACAAAGATCTTAGTGAGGAAACTAGGCCACACCATCCTTAAATTTATTCTACTCCCAAGCCAGAAGGTTTGCCATTTTGCTGAACCTAGGTAAACTGAGATTGGTTTATACCATTTACATTCTAATAAATTAGAATACAAAACTTGTTTCTTAGTACAAAAGCTTCCCCCATTTACATTCTAACCATTTACACTGATAATCAATAATGCCAATTGTTCACAATGAAATAGGGTGGAAAAGTATAGCATCTATGGTCCATCAAGAAAATTAAATATTAATATGATTGATGACCATGGACTCCAGTTAGTAATTTATTTAGAACTGAAACCTTGATAAATTAATCATACTTCTCAGTTAGGACTTCTAGGAAGGAAGAAACTGAAAATGAAGCTGAATGATGCCGTTCGAATGGTGACACAGTGAAGCTGAATGATGCTGTCCAAATGGTGACATAAAGAAGCTGAATGATGCTGTCCGAATGGTGACACAGTTAAGGGGTGAAACCCAAAAATTGAAAGATGCTAAAATGAGTCTTGAAGAAAAGATTAAAGAGTTAAAGGTGAATTCTCAGTTTATATTCAGGTTATTTTTTCTTTGTAAATTTGCACATAAATAACTTATACGGAAGATCTGTATTCGAGATCCCTTGAGTATTCGAGATCCCATGTGTTTTTATGCCTTAAAAGTTAAAACTTAAAAGTACTGCCTTTTCCTATTGGTGAATCAAAAACTCATAATATTAAACTGTATTAAAAATGAAATTTCTAGGTTGAAAAGAATGAACTTCATGACAAGAAAGAGAAATAGAGGCTCAAGGCAGAAAAAGAGAAGTTGGAGCAACAGCTGAAATCTTCTCTTATTGGTGAATGCACAACCTAGTTTCTTGCCTGCCTCCACTGCACTCCCTGCTGCATTTGCTGCACAAGGCCCAGCCCATGGCAACAGATTGGTACCTTTTATTAGTTATCCAGGAGTCGTTACTATGCTCTGAGATAATCCAATGAGGCAAACGATAACGTTATCTTGTTTTAGGCTTGCAAAACAGTGAAGAATGTGTTCTTACCAGTACAAATGTTTAAACAATCCAGGGAGGAAAAGAGGAACATTGATTTTGTTTTAACCTTGCTGCAGCTATATTTTCATTTGTAAACTAAACACACTAACCGAATTCAGATATTAGTGAGATGTATAATGAGTACGTATCTTACTGAAAGGATGATGAAAGCTATATTAACATGGACCATGAGTCAATTGAGTTTGCATTACTTTTTCTACTTAAAATGTTGATGTTTTAACATATCCAATAGATGGCCATGACATATGCTTTTTTTTTGAAAAAATCATATAATTATTGTTGAAGAGTTAGAGGGTGTATATGATCCACAAACACACACACACACACACACACACACACACACACACACACACACACACACACACACACACACATATATATATATATATATTTACAATATGGAGTGATGAGGGGAAAAGAATTAAAAAAATTCAACTGAATTCTAAAAAAATAATAAAAGAATCTAAAACAAGAAGGGGACATCTTTCCCTTTCATTGTTGTGTCAATTTCTTCTTAGGTGAACTTGCACTTGAAAATCCTCATTTTCGTCTTCCCTTCTATACAGATACCTTTTTATCAACTATTCAATCATGCCCTAATGTGACAGCTCTCGATAAATTATCTGAAAAGTCAACATACTTGGTCCACAATGGCCTTAGTTTTGGAAAAGCTATTTCTAGCCATGGTTTTGCCCAGCCATTGAAATGGACTACCCCGGCATTCTGAGCATCAACAAGACTTGTATTTTCCTGATATCCCAATCCCAACATGTGCCAGAATGGATCAATAGTCTGGACATTACCATGGAATGCTATTAATCCAGGAGGCAATGTCCCTAGATGCCACAAACTTAGGTCTAATTTTATATTCTGCATAAATCATCACAAAAATAGTCTAATTATGATACTATCTTTCTTTAATATGGAAAATGATTTTTTATTAGCATATCAATTGTAATTTACTACTTCCATATCAATAGTATAGTAACCATTGAGGATTAGCACAAGTAATTGGTGCGAAGTGTGTGTCTGTCGTAAATTCTAGGAACCGGTTTTGATTCATACTGATTACAATATTATAGTAGGATGAAAAATAAATATACGTGCTCAACCCAATAATGGTATGTATAGCTTATATTGGTTTTCCTCCAAGCCTCAAGGTCAAGAATGTTCATGCCATAAGCCCAAGCACATTCATTTGGATCAAAAATTTTAGATATTAGAGGGTGGGAGAAGTTCAAATAGCTTTTCAACATATTTGACATCACACGTTTATCTTTCCCTTTGCATGTTGCTACTGCTCCATTGACTTTTCCATTCATGTCAATATCCCATATAGGTGAAAGATCAGTTTGTACCACAATGTCGTTGTCGAGGAAGACCACCTTGTCAAGACTTGGAAATAACTGTTATAAAAAATGTATCATGACAGTAAGCATCCCATGAAAAGGCTAATGGATCATAACTCATAAGCTATCAGTAGTATATTTAGCACATGTTTGGATTGACTTATTTGAGTTTATTTAATGACATAAGCATTTGTGAGACTCTTTGAGATAGCTTATGAAAACAGTTTATGACATGTCCGTAGGTTGTTTTAAACTTATATCATAAGCTCTCTTGGTTAGCTTATATGAAAACAGTTTGACTTTATTTGATCTTTTGTTATAGAAATGGATTATACATATTAAACATTTATATCGTAAAGTGCTTATAAGTCCTTAACTAAATAATTTATTCACATAAAACCTTACTTGCTATTGCTTTCGACTTTACCTCTGGAATATATATTCGAATATGATTCATCACTGAACTATATGTGAGACTAAGCGCTTTCAGTTTTGCGGCAATATCTTCCGGCTTCTCGGCAGTATTTGAAATTATAGCCGATGAACCTCCTTTAAACCGTGACCGTACATGTTTATCTTTTTCCATTGCCTCTAGAAGTGACATTTTTCCCTCTTTAAACCAATCAAAATCTTGCAATGACTTGACCTCAATTATAGCAGGTGATAATGAGTGCAATGAAAACCAAGCTTGCATCGAATTATAAGTCTTTTTATCTGTAATTATATGCAAAACAACTTTCCAAGGATGCAAACTATTTTGAACAAGTGATTTTGCAACCACAGAAGCAGCAAGCACATTGTCTGAGGCAAAAACAAAGTGGAAGTAGGAATTGTCAACTAGAGCAGGAACAAGTTCTGCAGATGGTAGCGGAAGGCGTGCTGCTGCATTGTTGGCGTGCTCATTTGCCAGCGTCAAGTCAAGACAATGAAGCTGTTCCGGTATGCTATTCGATGCTACATGACGATAAAAATATTCATGTATTTTCGCTGTCCTAAAACTTTGTTCCATAGAGGTTACCTAAGAAAATGATCAACATAAAGTAATGAGATTTGAACTTTGAATCTTTTTTGTCTTTGCATTGTATTTATCTTCTAATTTCCTCTAATTCAAAATACCACGTGGATTGAAGAATGTATTAATTTAGTTATAAGAGTTCAGGAGATTACAGGTGATTCCAGATTACTTCCAAAAAAATTTGGCCCCATTTTTCTTCCTGCAAATGTTATTCTCGGTAATTTTAGTAGACATACAAAAACAATCAAATTTACTGGAATTTTCATTTCTATACTAGAAAAGTCATGTGCACGTGCTTGCTTCAAAAGACAGATAATATAACATTATTGCCATAAATTAGTGAGCTAGGATTGATTCTTTGTTTTTGTATTTATGAACATGAAGTCCATGTCAAGTTTCCATATAAATTTGCAACATAACATAGCTTCTATACTGTTAGAAAGAAAATATAAGTGGGCCATATCAAATTTACCCAACATATAATCCTACTAATCTTAGTAGAAATTCTTAACCTTGTTTGATGGATTTCATGGCAGAGTAGCCAAAATTGAAAAACAACATAAACAATGTTAATGCCACGTTTTCATTAGTTTCAAGTTTCCTTTCATTTATAGAAGCCTCATTAATTTGACCGTAATCACGAAAATTCAAATCAAAGTTTAGTTAACCATGATTTGCTCAGATAGAGTGCAACCAAATAGCTATTTACAAATCATGTGAAGCTCAAAACTTTGTGCAATCCATATAAAGAGGGAGAGAAGAGAAAATGTACCTATGTTCGAGTACTTGTTTTCACCATATATGCTATTATCTGCTTTTAAATTAAACATAAACCCGAGAAGAGAAGTGAAGAACACTATGTAAAAGATCACTTTGATGAATTCTCTCAACCTAATTCCTGGTGGAAGTAAATGCCTCAAATATGTTGATAGCTTTAACAGCATTTTGCCTCAAAGAATTTAGTTCTAATTTCCTTGATTAGGCAAGTCACCACCTGATCAACAACAAAAGAAACCTTCAAGAGTCCATGTAAAGTTTTCTTGTAAAAATATGATTTCATTTTGGGTGCTTAAGCTCTATTTAACCCCTAGACTGATACCTCAAGTGTTAGGACTTAATTATACAATTATAAGCTTTTTATAATTTTCATGAGAATGAGTGAATGACAGAGGCGTATTATCAATTTATCAACTCTTGGATGAATGAGTAGTTAACAGTTAACACCCTACATTGTTAGTTAAAACGGCTGTGCATGATTAATTGTATAAAAGAAACAATATTTAAATGAGATTAATTAGTACTGTATGCTCTATCGGCATACATAAATTATATTAAATTTAACAATGTTTATTTTACGAGTTTTTCTATTCACACCCCATATATATATATATATATATATATATATATATATATATATATTTGGTTACATCCAGAATTTCTTAAAAGTTTTTAATAATACCGAAATTGTCCTTTTATATAAATTCTCTTAAAACCTTGATTCCATTCTTTGTCACCGTAAAAATTCACTCACCTTCTTTCACCCACAATCAATCCTGATGTTCAATCAATATGTGTGGAAGATTAAACAGTGACACCTTTCATCATATTCGATTGCATATAACTAAGTGAATTTCTTCTTCTTTGTTAATAATGCTAGTTTCAATTTTTTTGTTCATGTTCGATTGCACTGTACGAGAACGACGTTTCAATTTACATGTTTAGGTTAACTTAAATTCAGTTTAAGTGGGTTCAGTTTACATGAACTTACTTAAACCGAGTTTACATGACCTACTTAAACTGAGTTTACATGTGCACATTTAAATTGAGATCACGTAGAATCATTGAACAAGATTGAACTTTTAGATGTACACTTAAACACAATTTACATGACCTACTTAAACTAAGTTTAAGTATGTAGACATAAACTCAGTTTACATGACTTACTTAAACTTAACACTTAAACTCAGTTTACATGAACCTACTTAAACCGAGTTTACTTGAACATACTTACACTGAGTTTACATGTACATACTTAAATTGATATTACGTAAAATCATTGAATAAAGTTGAACTTTTAGACGTGCACTTAAACTCAGTTTACATGACCTACTTAAATGAAGTTTGCATGAAGTTACTTAAACTGGGTTTACATGACCTCCTTAAATTAAGTTTACATGTACATACTTAAATTGAGATTACTTAGAATCATCGAACAAGGTTGAACTTTTAGATGTACACTTAAACTCAGTTTACATGACTATTTAAATTAAGTTTACATGAACCTACTTAAACTAAGTTTAAGTATGTAAATTTAAACTCAAATTACATGAACCTACTTAAACTCAGTTTAAGGAACAAACTTTTTGAAAATAAAATTTTATAAAAGGGTAATATTGTCATTTCGAGGTGCAACCAGATTAAACAATAACCAAAAGTTAAATTATTTAAACTAAAAATGCTTTTTAATTACTTTGACAAGAGGAAGACCTGTTCTTAACAATTCCTTCTTACAATAGTTTTTTTAATTCTTTACAAAAAAGGTAACATTCGTTTTTCATTGTATCAAAAGTAAAGAAAAAACACCAACGCACCTTTAATTTTTTTTTATTTTTTATATTTTATATATCAATTAAAAATTCACATATAAATAAGGGTAATGCTATTCAGTGCATCGGTTAAGGAGCAATAAATTGAAAGATTCCGCTTATTTACTTTAATTAAAGTGAGAAATAATAAGTCAACTAATTAAAATTAATAAAAGTTGTAGTTAATACTCTCTCAAAGGATGAGGTTTTGTTTTGAAGAGGATCTAATTACATATTTAATGATTTTATATTTGATATTTTATTTGGATATGTTTTATCTTTGAAATTGCTAATTTATTTTGGGATTTAAAATATCTTGTCTTAGTGTAATTATTTTTGCGCAACTTTTAATTAAAAAAGTGAAAGTAAACAATATGCTTTGAGGAAAATTCACGGGGATGAAAAAAAATGGTGCAAAAAAAAAATCACGGGAAAAAAATACTGTTGTAAGAAAAATTCACAAGAAGAAATCACGTAATATTATGTTTCTAATTCACATGGAAATAAATTGGTCAACTTTCAAAATTATATAATAGTCGTGCATTTATAAAAGTATTGAATACAACTGTTAATTTTAGTTAGCTGACTTATTATTTCTCATATTAATTGATATAAAATAAATGGAACTGATCAATTTATAGCTCCTTAACCAATGTTCGATACACCGGTTAGCAGCACCCGATAAATAAATATAGGAAATCTAGGATTTGAACTTCACGCGTACATGCTACAACACCCCTGTTCGTGTCAATTGATATATACTGTTAACGTTTAGTTTTAGATTCCTTTTTCTTACATCTTACGGTCATAGAAATATTTATGTGGCTAATGCATGGTTTGTTTCTGTTTTGTCTTGGTATATGGGGGAAGGGGTGGCTGCTGTTAGAGTTTTCGTCAAAACATTAACAAAAACAAGATTAATTTATTTGGTTTGTTTGATTTTCACCTTAACATCAACGCATGAGGGATGATGTTACTTCGGGTCTCGTCAAAACATTAAAAAAAACTAAATAAATAAATAAATAAATAAATAAAAATTATAATTAAAAGTTATGAGATGATCTCTTAATTCATAGCCAAAAAATTAGACTCCTTTCTCTAAGAACACCAATGGAGTTCATACTCAAAACTTTAATTGTCAAGACTCGTCTTTTTCCTACTAAAGTTAACCTAATACATAATTATTAACAATTAACAATAAATACAGTTATTATGAATTAGCATATAAGAAGCAACAAGACAATAAAAAGCTACACCACATGCATACAAGAATGGGAAAAACAAATTGTAGTTTTACTCCCCTAACTTTTATGAAGTTACGATTTTGGTCCCTAAGAAAAAAAACTACAAAACTGCCTCTTAAGTTTTGTGCAAGTGGCAGTTTTGACCCTCAATGTCAATTTTGACTTGGTCTACGCTGATGTGGCACCCTAAGTGAGGTGCCACGTGTTTTTTTTTATTATTTTTTTTCCTTGGGGGCCAAAATTGCTACAGTTACAAAACCTAAGGGACGGTTTTGTAGTTTTTTTCTTAGGGGACCAAAATTGCAACTTCATAAAAGTTAGGGGGCGAAAACTGTTATTAAACCAACTTCTTTTCACAATTATCAAAATCAGTGATTATAGAGAAAGATGAAGCTTAATATTTTAGGAAATAATAAGCCACATTATTACTAATTAGGATAAATCAAAAACAAATCTTTCTTAATAACAAAAATATAAACAAATCTTTCAAAAAGTTGCACAAATCTGATTCATTACATTAACAAATAATTTTATAATTTTATTTTAAATACAAATCTAATTTATTACATTAACAAATAATTTTATTTTAATTACAAATCTAATTTATTACATTTTAGGGTTAGGGATAGAATTTTGTGCCCCGTGGCATGACTTGTTTTTCTTCGGTCTACTACGCGATTATTTTAGAAGGAAATCCAAATTCAAGATTAGTTTTATTTTAGCAAGGCTGAAACAAGACTTAATGTCCATTTAACAGACATTCAAACTCAGTATTAGTCTAGTCTAGATAATATAATTTCAAACTCTTAACAACGAAGAAACTCATATGATGATAGGATAGGACTATAGTGCAAATAAATAGCCTAGTCCTTCCTTATAGAACCCAATCTAGTAGGAAACTGGTTCAAAAATGATTCAATTTTTATGAAAGATTGCAAAATCATGCTAATGGCATCTCCAATGCTATGTTCTACAAGAACGCCTAACAATAGTTTCTATGCATTGGAGTTATGTGACTTGGCTGCATGCCACCTTGGAGATTGCCACCATGGATCCGTTTTAAGAATTGTTTTTCTAACAAAAAGTGAACTTGCACGGTGTACGTTGTGGGAATGGAAGAGATGTTGGAGGAGGTCATGGTGTGTGTGCCTCCCCACTTTTTTTTGGCTGCAAGTACTCTCTATGCAAGCTAGTTAGTTTAATTGTTTTTATAGCTACATGATTTGCCTTGTGGAAGGCGCCATTTTACTTTGTTGGTGAAAAATCGTTTTTTTTTTTTACCAAAAAGACCCACTATTTCATCATAATTGATATGACCTAATCAAAAGAATGGTGTCCAATGCGGTGAATTTGTTGCGAACTGAATATTGGAACGATGAGGGTGTAGCTGCAACCACTCTAGCGCTCAAGTCAGTATATGATCAAGAAATGAGGGTTAAGGGTGGATTGAATCTTACCTTGGAGGACATTGCAAGTCCTCTTTTATAGGTGAGGAAGTGGAGATCCTCAAAGTGTAGACTGAATAGCTGTTGAAGTGCGATTACAAATGACTAAATTTGTAACCGTCGACCATTGATAGTTGCTCTTTATGGAGGGCAGGAGATTTCTTTACAGATTCTAGCCATCTTAAGCTCCTATTCGTTGTAGTTCTGAGTTTCAAACATAGGATGCATGTAGTATTAAGGTCCAAAGACGTGTATTTGGCCTTTCCTTGTATTGGGTCTATATGTTAGGTGATACTATGGTGCCTCAAGGGTACGTTGTAGGTCCTTTTATAGTGTTGAATTTGTGTCCCTAATTTTTGAAACTTTATTTTAAAAAAATTGTTGAAGGTATATTGGTACTTCCACACCCTTTGAGTGAGATGATATTTTGATGGTTCAATTGTGGTTATTCTCCTTCATCTTGCTCTCATTCTTCTTCTCCGCTTTTGATTCATGGTTTTCTTGCTTTGTTCGAGTTCTACCATTGTTGCCTTGCTCTATTTTATCTTTTTATAAAAACTTCTTTTATATTAAAATTAATAATTACACTATAGAGATTGGAACGAGACGGGGATACCCGAACTCGACGAAGATTGGGTTCAATTTCTCATCCTTATTGAAAATCGGGTAAGATAACGGGTAACTATATGAGATTTGAGGTCGGGGACGAGGAAGGTGAAATCAGTCTCTTTCCTTTGTCATTCCAATTAATAGGATAATATTTGGGTGACCCTGTATGTTGATGACGTTAGTGTATTTTGATGAAAGGAAATAATTTGTTAAGAGAAAGATAAAGACAATGTTATCAAATTTCAATGTCATTCAATTGCACCCCCTACTAACACGATGTTAAACCAACCGAACATAACAATTTTTTTTAATTTAAAACAACAATTTTTTCAAAGGGAAAACAACAATTATTTATTTAAAATTATATTAAATATAAAAGACACAAGACCTCTATTTTGATTTTCTTAACAGTATAAAATAGAACAATCCTTGTTGTCATAGATTATATGGTAAACTTCTTTAACTTTGGATCCTTTACACTATTTTCATGCACTCCCAAATTACAAACCTATTGCACCATTATCGAAGTTTGAAAAGATATCAGTCATGGGAATCCAATTCCGTCTTCTTCTTCTTCTCCTGTTTATTCCAATGGCCTCTGCGATTGCATGACTAGTTATTCTAATGACCTCTAGATATTAGGTGGTTATAGCCCCATCGATGACATCAACAATCCTCGCGTTACCGAAATCGCAAATTTCGCAGTCACCGAGTACAACAAGCGAAGTAAGGCGAAGCTGAAGTTTGAGAAGGTCATTAAGGGTGAATCTCAGTTGGTTGAAGGTACTAACTTCGACCTCACCCTTTCCGCCAGCAATGGTTCCGTTTCTAACACTTACGAAAGAATTTATGGGGGGACTCCAAGGAGCTTATTTCCTTTGTACGTGTTCATGCTTAGATTATCAAATGTTATTATGTGATGATCATCTTATACCTCTATGTCTGATTATTTTATACCAATAAAACTTGATTTTGATGGTATGCCATTTTGAACTTATTTTCCTGGAAAATAACAAAGTTGATTATAATTATTAAGTATGATTGTCCTTTTATTTTTTATTATAATCATTATATAAGTATCTTTCAATTTTCACCAAGATATCATATAAGTATAGACCATATTATTTAACATTGGTATGTTTGATATCTGCATCATCTCATGAACAATGTACAATCCATGTTGGGATGATGCATTATCTACCTGATGTAGTATGTTATGTACTTTCATGTCTAGCAAAACTCTGTCATCAACAATGCAACACAATTTGATAGATACATATAAGCAAAATAAACAATTAAGTTTAATTTGATTATCAGGGATGCAACAAAAGTAAGTACCGGTCTTTCCCGTGTGAAGATTTCTTGTAACCAAGGGACCAGATTTTTAACTCCAAATAAAATCATCAAACAATGGTTAAGTCTCAATTCTAAACAAGACATGGTTTTTTTAATATTAATTTTTCAGTATGGTTGTACCATGATTGTTTATAACTGAAACCTTGTGAAATTAATCATACTCCTCAATTAGCACTCTAGGAAGAAAGGAACTGAAAATGAAGTTCCTAAGGAGTATCTGGATTTGATTTTGGTCCTTCGTGAGTTGCTAATCATGTTTGCTTATCACCTCTTTCAGCTTTATAGATATTTCATCAGTAACAGAATTATGCAGGAAAGCAATAATCATTATCCTTCCTATGATTTAATTGAAAACATCTTTTAATTTCTTTAAGCTTAATTTAAACTATGTAGTGAATGATCAGGTTCATGAAGAGATTCAGCTCATTTGGGAAAGAAAAAAAACTAATCAACAACACTAACCTAGACAACAAACAACTGACACTAACTTGGCTCTTGGTTGTTTGAGCAATAACATTGCGACTTGTCTTATTACTTGCTGTTTTAAATTGGAAATAAGTTTGTGACTCCACACATGATACAGAGCATCTCTGACAAGATCTTTAAGATTGTAGCTCCTATAAGTTTCTAGTGCCTTCCAACAATGAGAAGCAATATAGAGAAATTTGTTGGTGCATTGTATATGTTATTGAAATATATGCTATTGGTAGGGGGTGGGGATGGTCCCTTCAAGGGATGAGAAGACTGTGTTTGCTGAAAATATACTCATTGCGCATTCATTGATATTTGAGGACTAACTCTTGTTATCTCTTAATGTGACTATCTTTATCTACTTGTGTGTGTATGATAGGTCTTTTACTGTTTGCCAAGAGTTGGTTAATTAGGTAATTAGGAAATAAGGCATATCACCTATAAATAAGTGGGGAGCATTAGAGGGTGATCTATTTTGTCTTCTGTATAGACTTGGGCCTTTTCGGGTGTAGTAGCTCAACTAGTTTGAGCTAAGAGTTAACGAGTTGGAGATTAAGAATTCAAGTTTCCATAAAGAGAAAAAAGTTAATGTAATAATTAACATACTAACATTTGTCATTAATTTTTTTTTTTTGGACTTTTTGGCACAAAGTATCGAATCACTCAAATACTTTGGGAATCGTTACTTAAATAGGGATCTTACCTAATCTCTTGATAATATCGGGTAGTTTCTATCATGTTGATTTTTGAAATTTTTAAACCATAGTTGAAGTTCATTATAATGGTAAAAGAGTAAATAGGCAATTGATAGAATTTTGGCAAGTGTACCAAATACTATCGAAGTAGTAAAAATATCGTTCTCACAAGGACTTGTTTTAATCTCAATAAGTCGAGCGCGTTATTAAATTAGGATGTAAGTAAAGTTGTTTTGTTTTTGCCACTAGGCAGTAGATTGGTTTAATAGCAAAAAGCTTAATAACAGTAAAGTAAATTGGTTGTTAAGAATAAGAGAGATGAGTTTAGGTCTTTCGAAATATCGACGTTCCCCTAATTGGTATACTGCACCTATTCTTATGAATGATTTTATAGTTCCACGATAGTTAACAAAATAGTCCTAATCAATCCCTTGAGTTAGAACCCTCCTCTAGGATTACAACCCCTAATTCCTTAGGTGGTCTAATAATCGTCGAAGGTTTAAGCACGTTAACCTAATATAACTAATAAAGAATTATCCATTCCTAGACTAACTATGATTATTAGAACAATTCGATTAGGTTTAAGTCGAAAGCTAGTGTCAGTAGTCATTTGTTCTCACTAAATCATATACATATGTGATCAGGATATATAAAGCATTAAGAACAATTGAATTGAATAAAAACTAGATTGTCATTCACAATAAATAGAGTTTCACAGCAACATGAATCAATTAGGGTTACAAAGAATCATCTCAGACCTAACCTCTAATGGATTTAGCTACTCATAATGGTGTTTATAAATAACATAATCATTAGAGGAAACAATACATACATGAATTGGTAAAATAGTGAAGAAATCGCCCTTCTAGCCGTCTTGTAGTCTCAAAATCGCACTTTGCTCTTCTCAAATTGTAACCTTGTTTTCAGAATAGCCTTCAGCTTAAATAGGCACAAAAATTCGCCTAAAATCGTGACACGTTTTTGCCTTGTATAACAAACAACTGAATTAGGGTTTCTTCAAATCGTGTCACGTTTTGGTCATCATGACACGTTTTTCCTTGGCAGAGAGCATGTTTTTGGTCTTGTCAAATCGTGTCACGTTTTCACCAAATCGTGACACATTTTCCATCTTTGTGTTTTCTTCAGATTTTCTGCTTTTCTTGCTACTTAAGTTACCTCGTGAACTCTAAATTGTGATCAAAATACATAGAAAATTACGTAATGGCAAGATGTCATCACAACCCCAAACTTGAACTATTCCTTGTCCTCAAGGAATTCACTTATAAAATTGACAATTGACAGTAAAATAACAAGTACCTGATCAAGTGATAGTACCCAAAAGTTCAACACCTTATTAGCTAAATATGAGCTAGTTTGACTTGTTAGCAACCACCAATTCACAACTCCACACAACAATTGAAAAGGGTTCACACACAGTCGACATGCAATCTACATATTACCATACGCTAGAAAAGTTTCTAAACGTCAATCAAAATCAATGTCAATGCATACTTTGAGGTCTTCAAGGGTTATAATGGGGCTTAGGTGAAGGTGGGATAATATTTGGATAAGTAGGTTACACAAAATCATGAGTTAGACACTACTACGGTAATTAAAGCACGGATTCAACCTATCATTCACCTTTGGAAATCAATTTCTTGTAAGGGTACTAGAGAATACTTGTAACATTTGGGACAATTGAGTTTTAACTTACTCGAATTTTCAATGTTTTGTCCCTTTTTCATTCTTTTTTTTATACACCATTTTTGTGTGTATTTTTCATTCATTTTTTTTTATATTCTTAGTTCTCTAGTACTCCCACCCCAAACTTAGTTGGTTGCAAATTCCAATAGCAACCCCAAACTTATCATTTAACAACATTCTACAATGCCTAACTCAGATACAACAATTTGGGATAAATCCTAAAAGTCTCTAAGCTTGTAATGTAGTTTGTCACCGAACAAAAAGTTCTAAACCTACTGGCTCAATTTGGCTAAAAAGAGGATATAAATTCAATAAAAAATAGGATAGGCTTTAAAAAGGCTCACAAGACTAAGCACTTTTGCCTCAGTATGCAATAACAAAAATCAATCGACAATAGAGAAACAATGCAAGTTCTAGAAATGTAAAAGCATGGAACACTCTTATATAAGTAAATTGGAAAAATAAAACTTGGTCATGAACCTTACAATGTTTAGATTTATGGGAGTTGTGACTACCTATCTTTAACTGACGTACACTTCGCCTTTGAACACAAGTCACTCCTCCTTTTGAACTTTTGGAATACCACTTGAAAACACATTTGTTACTAAACTGTAAAAAGTCAATTAAACAAGCAAATTCATCAATAATAAATAAGTTCAAGAACAATTACATAACGGGGGGATTACAACCGAATTAACATAATGAAAGCAATGAAATTGTTCAAGTTAAATTAAAAATACAACCCATAAAAATGCTGAAACAAAAGAAAAGAAACATCAAAAAGAGTTGGACCATCAGTAGTCCACTCAGTCCTCCATCTGGTCCTAATCAATCCAAGTGCTAGGATTTTCCTCCGCATAAGAGTCCTCCCCAAAGTGATATTTGGAGCTAGCACCTCCAGCAACAAAATCAGTCCTAATCTTCTGCTCCCGATCTTGAGCTCGTCCTCTGATCACATCAAAATAATGGTTCATAGCCTCCTCGGACCCATCAAAGCGCTCAAAAGACCCAGTCATAGGCCTCCTGTTAAGGGCTACCATCTCAGAAAACTCATGCCTAAACCTCAGACGGTTCCAGTACTCCTGATCAGAAACTTCATTCATCCAGTTGGAATGGCCAAACATATATTCCAGCACCAAATGATGAATGGGTGCATGTGTAACCTGCTGACTGCTCCTTCTCCATGCACAAACTGTTGTTGTTGTGGCGGTGGTTGTGCCCTAGGCTGTGCTGCTGCTTCTGCTTCTTCAACCTGAATCTGATGCAGGCGATCATGAAAGTCTTCACGAATGTATCCATACAAGTGTCAGTCAGTGGCTTCATCATAGGTGCACTCAGATCATTGGCATACAAATCACAGTCAGCTTCCTCACAAAGCCAGCAGATAAGGCTTAAGTGAGGCACAACCTTCTTGGTACCTGAAGCAAATATAAATATATTGTTGGCAATTAACTCACCAACATTGATGGGTGAACCATCAAGAATAGCAGCAATAGTATGGAGACACGGCAAAGGAATCTCCGAGGAACAAGTGGTGCCCTCCAAAGTTTGCACCACAAACGATGCCCAAGCCTTAGGATACAGCTTGAAATCAGCCATCAGCAACATATGCGATCCTCCCTTATACTTAGCACCTTCCACACACAATTGTAGCTTAAGCTTCTCCTAAGCTTCCTCATTCCAATCCTTGCATTCTTACTTACGCTTTAACATTTATTAAAGAGTTTTCTGAGCACTAAGCCCATTTGTTTAAGAGTGATATCGATAAAAGTATACAAACATACACATTTGATATTCTTCAATTACTTTGTTGTAAAGTTTCTCGCCATTGTTAGTGGGAATTGTTGTAAAAGATAGTGGAGTGCTATCTTGTTTCTTTGTGAGAATTTCATCATAGGTTTGGTGAAGATTCTTGTTGTAAAAGATAGTGGGGTGCTATCTTGGTGTGTAGAGAAATATTGTTAGGGGGCATTTGGGATTAAGGTTGTTTTGTAACAAAGATTCTTTACATAGTGAAATCCTTCGCAGGGTGTGAAGGGTGTGGAGTACCCTAAGGTTTAGAGGGGAACCACTATAACTATCTTGTGTCTTTTCTTCTTCCTTTACTCTTTTATTTTTCCGCATTCGTACCTTCATCATTATTTACCGGAAAAATTATCAAGTTTACTGCTCCTCACAACTCGTGGACCAATCCTTACCATATACCCCAATTCCATATCAAGACCACTCCCAACGAAATCATCGGGGAGAAACCTCCCAAACCTCTAACCAACTGAACCCAACAAATGGAAAATCTTGTTCAATATGAAGATATTGTGCAACCAAGGGTAACTGTTGAATCCAATCAACCAAAGACACATCAACATGATGAGGCGGAAGAGCAATCACAACCGATATGTGGACGACCCACATGCAATATTATAGATAAAATTTGTGGTACGGGTACTTGTAATTTAAATAGATATTGGAGAGGGAAGAAAAAATAGTTGTAATTTGGTGATAAATATTAGTTGTAATTTTAATAAATTTAATTATATTTATTTTCACAATATTGTTTATTTTAAAATATTTAACTTAAAAAATAATGTTTAATAAATAAAATTTTAAAAAATATGGTGTGTCTCGCCATTCCAAATGGCGTGATAAAAAAATTAAAAAATAAAATAAAAAAGGAAGTGTCAGATCGGCAGCAGTAGTGGGGTGCAGAGAAAAATTAATAAAATAACATGTCACGCCAAGTGGAATGCGTGACATCTTGCTAGAAGACAAGGAAAAAAAACGCCCCAAACTAGGGCATTTGGGTAAGTAAAATTGAAACAGGGGCAATGGCAATATTTTTTTTTGTCAGGTGCATTAAAAAAAACTCTGTTAATTAGCTAGGATCACGTGTGTTAGTTAATTTGAATATTTGTAACTCTCGTGTAAAATTTGAGCATATATTGGTTTAAGTTTTATTTTGTATTAATCTTATATAAAGTTTAATGGTGGTGGGTTGACGTGCGGATTTTTTTTACACACACAATCAATCAAAATATTTAAAATCGCAACATCAATTAATATTTTTAATTTGCATGGGAGTTCAGAAAGTTTTAATTGGTTGTGTATGCAAAGTTGATTTGGACCGTCAATTCACCATCATTAAACTCTCTTGTATATAACATTGTGAATTTTATATTACCATTTTTCTTGAATTTTTATTCTATTCAATAATCCAAACAAAGTAATTCTAAAGATAAAATACATTTAAATATCACTTGACTTTTTTTTTTAGAAGAGTGGATGTATCGACTCCAACGGTAACAAATGAAACTATGAAGATGATACTTACAATGATAAAACAATTCACTTTTTACTAATTCCTTTTTTTTAGTCACTTTATAATAAGATAATTCACTTTTTAATAATTCATTTGATTGAATTTATATTTAATTCAAGTTTTGTTAAAAAATATTATAAACTTTACTTCAAATTTTCATTTAGAATGCACTTGAGTTGATTTAAAAGTAAAGACTAAAGATGATGACTTATGTCAAAAAAATAAACTAAAGGTGGTGACCAAACGTAAAAGAACTTTTATGAGACTAAAACGAAAACTTTGTATATTTATAAGGCTAAAAACATATTTAACTTGATTTTTTTTTTATGAAAAAATATACCAAAATTTGTAACAATTTTATATATAAGTATAGTTATATATTGAAAAGTCCATTTGGGATTATCGTATTTTATTTTTTACTTTTTTTTTTATGAATTTAGTTAATATACTTTTCGGTGTATAATTATTTTACATATGTATTCAATAATATATTGACACGCCAATTATTATTTTTTTATCACAAAGGAAAAGTAAAAAAGAAACAAAAGATTAAGCAACAAAGTGCCTAAAAATTCGAGAGGAGTTGACTAACAATAGTTGCAGAGGAGGAGAAGTCAATATCTTCATAGTATCAATGCAGCTAGCCACATATTTAACTAGCCTATCGGCACATCAATTTTTGTTGTTGAGGAAATCGGCACATTAAGTACCTTCCCTCAATGTGTGGGAAAAGGAAACCATCCAAGAAAAAGTGGAGAGTGATGTAGTATATTTATATCAATCAAAATTAAGTATTGTATATCGTCTCCATAGGGACTAACGCGATATTCAACAATCAATATTGTTCTAAGTGTATGGATTTAAAACGTGTGTTTGTGTAAACATATATAAACTATTTGACATAAATAAATAGAGAAGAGATAAGACCATTTCGCTTGGGGTCAGAGACACTCAACCAAGCGTAACAACTGCAATCTCACGGTCAAATAACGGATTCTAGCTTTTTAAACGATATTATCACAATCACTCAACAACATCATTCGTGTCCAAATGATGTCGTGATTTCTAATGGACTATTCAAAAGTCGATTTCCCAAACTATTAAACAATCACAAAGTCGATCGGGTCGTTTAATCGACGATTTCCTAATCTATTAAACGACCCAAAAACATTAAATTTTTTATTACCAAGTGATTATCAAAGATTAAATCCTATGTCTAGAATTAAAACTTAGATAGATTATTACTCTAACCCTAGATCCAAAAGTATTTGTCAATAACATTTCAAATCTCAAATAAAGCTTTAAATGCAAGAATAATAACAATATTGAATAAATAAGTTAGAACCATATATTAAAAGATCAAGAGTTTACATACTGGCTTGTTTGAATACCTTAAAACCGACAAGGTTAGATGTAGCTACATATGTCTATACAAGCTTGGCAAATGATGAAAGAAAGATGAAGATTTCATGCCTAGACTCATGATGTCTCAACAAATCTTGGATAGAATCTATTCCTAACACCTTACTTTGTGTTTCTCTCTAAAAATGCCATCTCTCTCTAATAAACTAAAAATCTCCAAAAGTGTGCTACTGCTTGGTGTGATACTCTCCCCAAAATGTGTTCCAAAACGTGATTTCTATGTGCAAAGCCGTCATCTCCTTTCATGTGATGTGCATATCCCTTTTATAAGAATATTGCTCTCCCCCTGCACAAAACACTCGCACCCTGCAGCCTTTTCAATTTTACCCCTGCACATGTTAAGTCACGCAGAGTTACTGTTTTCGTATTTTTTACACATGCATGACTTAAATTACGCTGCAAGAGTTCACTCACGCAAGAATTAACACCTGCGTGAGTTAACTCACGCTGATTATTAATTTTGAAAACCAAGTGTGACTTTGTTGGTAGTATTGTGAGGTGAGTGCTTATTTAAGGTGTATCTTCCAAAATGGAGTTGTCAAGAACAAAACATTTATTGTGAGGTGAGTGCTCATTTCTTGTGTATCTTCCATCAATTCTATTTTCTAGTTCATTGTTTCTGATTGAAACATTTTAAAAGATTGGAATTCGAAAATCAACTTAACATCACATGCATGAGCAATGGTAGAAGTGACATTTATCCACTGTTCACAACAGCTTTGCCATGGATAGATATATACACATGCAATTGGGCTCCTACCTTGGTTTTGTTTGTTGCTCCACCTAATACTGCCCACAAAGTCACAATTGGTTTTGAAATTATTAACTTGCGTGAGTTAACTCACGCATGTGTTAAATCCTGCGTGAGTTAATTCACGCGGCGTGACTTAAGTCACGCAAGTGTAAAAAAATGAAATTTTAAGTCAAATTAATTTTACATTTACGTTAGTTAACTAACGCATGAATATTTTAGTCAGTTATGCTGGGCGCGAGCGAAAAGTGCAGGGAAAAAGCAATATTCCTTCTATAATTCATAAGCCTGAAGATCTAACTCCTCTTCTTTCCCTCACGTGACCCATTGGTTGCCCATTTTAGCACCTCCATGCTACACGTGATGCTTCTATGATGTACTCAAGTCTTCTTTAATTGTTGGTCATGCAGCCCTTAATCAATGGAGTAATAGGTAATAACATAACTCAATAAATAAAAGACTGACAATTTATTCAAAATGTCTCTAAAAACTTAACTAAAAGTGAGTCTAAAAATAGTGTATGATTGACTGTCATCAGAGAGCTTTTTAATGAGCAAAAGAATAATCGCATGAGGGTGAAATTCATTATGATGATCAATAACAATCAAGTCCAAGACCACTTTAGAATCAGATTCCAAAATAATAGACCGATAACCAAGATCCTAAGTCAATCGGAGGCCTCACAAAATTGTTGAGAGTTCAGCAAACCAATTTGACGTTCTTCCACATGAGCCAGAAAAATCTGGAATTCAGCCTCCATAATGATTTCTTAAAAGACCGCCAAAACCTGCATTCCATAGGTTACCGAAGCAGGAACCATCCACATTAACTATTATATGACCATCAACAGGGGATACCAACGAATCTGGCGATGGATTGGATGTTTTTATGAGTGACTAAGAGCATGCACCATCAAAGAGTGATAAGAGAAAAAAATTATTAATAGAAGCCCAAGTATCTTTCTTAACATGCTGAAAAATCTCTTCGTTTCTATTTCTCCAAATCTCCCATCAAGTAACTACGAAAAGATGTCATGTGTTAAGCATAACACGATGTTTGAACCAAATCTGACAATCATTCATAAAGAGGTCATTCAGAAAGATGAAACGAAAGTTACTTGAAATATACATTGCTCTAGGACATCCACGAAGAGTATGCATGTCATCTTCAACAAATGGAGGCACACCTATGACATGTGGTGTCAGTGGTAAGATGTCTCGAGCCTCTGAAAATGTTTGTAGGAGAACTGTTATGCATTCATAAATTGATGTTACAACATATTATTGTATGTGTTAAATAAGTGTGTACACCAACAAAGTACACGTACATATTGTTGTAATCAATACATTTGATTTTAATTTTTATACTATTCACAAAATTTAAGAGTGTTTATATTTTTGGATTTCTTTTATGTACCCATTTTGATTTTAGAGAAACGGCGAGGAATAGGCTAGTAATGAAAAGGACACGTGCTGAGGACAAAAAGGGGAAAGCCGAAAGAACAATGAAAGGCTAATTAGTTTGATCATATGATTCTGGAGTATCAGCAAAAGACAGCAGCATAGTTGAAAAAAAGGAGCACGAAAAATAAAAATGAATTAGGAGAAGAACTCGATTATTGATTCATTCGTTCTCGATCGATCGGAATCAAAAATCCCAACGCAATCAATACTAATGAAGTATCATCAAAATCAGTAAAAATAGGTGTGTGCGTTTCTAAACCCAAGGGGCTTCGAAGAGGCTCTTCATCAGAGGTGGTGGTTTATTCTGAACCACCACCTCCGACTGAATCTAAGAGCCTCTTCAAGCCTAAGCCCCGTACTCCTTCCGACATTGTTCGTAATACTAGAGATCTTCTCCGTCTCCTCCAAAATTTTAATTCTTCTTCTGATAACAAACGCGATAATGACAAGGTTCAATTTCAATCTCTCTCTTTAATTAATTTCGATTTCTTCATTGTTGATATTTCTGATTTTGTTTTATTTGATTTACTGCTATTACTAGATGATCGAGTTGTTTAAGAATCTGAGGGAGATGAAAACAATTCTGTATGGAAATAGTGAAGCTGAACCAGTTCCTGAAGCTTGTTCGCAGTTGACTCAAGAGTTCTTTAACGAAAACACTTTGAGATTGCTTGTTCAGTGTCTTCCAAAATTGAATTTGGAGGTAGTTGTCAATTCTGTAAACACGGATTATGAATTATGATATTAGCATTTGTTTTAATCATATCTGTGATTTTGGGGTTATGCAGGCTAGGAAAGATGCTACTCAAGTTGTTGCAAATTTGCAGAGGCAACAGGTTCAATCCAAGCTGATTGCATCTGATTACTTGGAGAAAAATATGGATCTTATGGATATTTTGGTATCTAGGTAATTAATCGTTGGACAAACATTTATTTGTTAAAAGAATGTTGGATGAACATTTATTTGATGAACATTTTGGTTTATTGATGTTTGAATTATAGTTTTTGTTTATTCACCGGCTTGACCAAATGGATTGAAATCCAATCTAATTTTGAAATATTGGCCGAGTTTTATGTATTTTTCGCGGGAATATTGTCGCGTTCATATTACTATGTGCATACGACTTCTTCTGTTTCTTATTGTGGTGCTTTCTGTGAAATTTTGCTTTTTCTGGAATTGATTAAAGTATGTTGTTGGTTAATTATTGTTTTTTTCCGCAGCTATGAAAACCCGGAGATGGCTCTGCACTATGGTACAATGTTAAGGGAGTGCATAAGACATCAGATCGTTGCAAAGTAAGGAAAAAGAGAAAAACATTCATTTGTGTTTTCTGTTATTTCAAAACTTAAAGCGATTGTCATTTTCCAACGGAAATACAAACATTTTGGTCAAGGTTTTAATCACGTTAGATTAGTTTCATGTTTTGAAAGTCATTAATAAATGCTTTTCTTTCCGACACTTCCGTATAAATACACCTCCGATGTGAATTGTTTTAATTGCCAAATGAGAAGGATAGCGTGTATACAAAAACTTTACCGTAGATAGATACGTATGTTATTTCTTTCAGGCACAACTTCTGTGACTTAACTGTTAATTGGTTTTATATCAGATATGTTTTGGAATCACCGCATATGAAGAAGTTTTTTGACTATATTCAGCTTCCAAATTTTGATATAGCCGCAGATGCCGCAGCAACTTTTAAGGTAGTTATTAGTTTTACTTTTAAGCTAGTTATTAGTTTTGGCGTCGTGCACATTTTGCCCACAAAGTTTGGTGTTATATCATGTTATTTTATTGCAGGAACTCATGACTAGACATAAATCTACTGTAGCCGAATTTCTTTCCAACAATTATGAATGGGTAGGTTACCCATACCCACTCAATTTAATTAGAAAATATTTGCCCTTTTTAGTTTATATGCTTGTTTATTGACATGCCACTTTTTGTCGTGTCCACCTCTTCCTAGCATGGGTGGTATGCTCAATTGGTGAAGGTTCTTTTAGTAATAAACTAATATAGTACTTGGTGCTGGTGAGGCACTTTTAGCATACGAAAGATAGCATTTGTTTGAAAACGTACGAAAGAGAGGGGAAAGGAAATCTCAAAAATGAATACACAATAATTGAGATCCATTCTACTTTTTGTTTGCAACTTACAGCGGAGGGAGTGGAATAATATGCAGGACCTACATGTTAAAGTGTTTCCTTGCCTTTTGGATGGAAAACATGAGAAAAGGCTGCATATTGTAGCTGTTATCATTACCATAGTAACCTTATTTCTTTAATAGTTAACTGTATTAACTATTAGTATTCACGTATTTTAATATTAATATTTACATCATTTCACATATATACTTTTTTCTTCCATGTCAGTTTGTACCAATCAAACAAGAGAAGGAGAAAAGTTTTAGCATTCTTTCCTTTCACTTTCTTTCGTTCCAAACAACTATGAAACTCACTCTTTTTTTTCCTTTTACATATTTTCCTCTTGCTATCTTTCCTTACACTTTCTCTTTGAAACCAAACAAAGCATTATATTATGTTTTAGTTCCAAGTATTTCATATTTGATTTGTCATTCCATTTTAGCTACCAGCCACAACTCATTTGTTTTTATTGTTAATTATTTTCAGTTTTTCGATGAATATAACTCCAAACTATTGGAATCTTCCAATTATATTACAAGGCGACAAGCTGTGAAGGTATGTTGTCAGTTTTTTTGCATTTATCTAGACTGTAAAAATATTGAATCTGGCCAGCGTGGAGGTGTGGGATTTAGAGAAAGAATTTGTCTCTTCAAATTGTTTTAATAAATTTTGCTTGTTTGATGCCACTTCTGAGTTCATTTGTCCTCTAAAGTATAAATTTGAAAAAATTTTGCTTGCTTGTTTTAATAAATTGTTAATGTTGCTTTTATTATATTGTTTCATGTCAAATTGATGTGTATACATGTTTTTCTTATCTCTTTTTATAGTTGTTGGGAGATATGTTACTTGATCGCTCAAACGCAGCTGTAATGACGCGATATGTCAGCTCTAGAGACAATCTAAGGATTTTAATGAATCTCATGAGAGTACGTTGCTTCTTGTATTATATGTCTTCTGAGTCACAACTTGTCTTCCTGCCTTGCTTGTCTCCTTCCCTATCTCATTCCCTGTCCAAAAGCAAAAGGGAGGATAGTTTTTATAAACTTTAAGACATCATTTGTTACTTACTGTTCCACCTTATATGTCCATTCATAATGATTACTAAACACTGATATGTAATATTGAATAAAAAGTTAGTTAGTTAGTTTGTTACTTATATGTTTACGCAGACTTTTAATGGGTTATTGCTGATATCTTTCTGCAGGAGTCAAGCAAGAGCATACAAATAGAAGCCTTTCATGTTTTCAAGGTTAGTTACTTAATTACAAAATATCTTACACTCGGAAGCTGTTATTCTTAGCCTTTTGCCTCCCAAATTTTGCTTAATGTGTTTATGTCGTAACAGCTATTTGCTGCTAACCAAAAGAAACCGCCTGAAATCATCGGTATACTTGTTGCGAACAGAAGCAAGCTTTTGAGACTATTAGGCGACTTGAAAATTGACAAAGGTAAGGGATCAGATGTTATTAAGAGTTTTGCATTTGTTTTGATGCTACCATATTCCCAAATTTACATATTTATTGGGATTTTCAGAGGATGAACAATTTGAAGCTGACAAAGCTCAAGTTATGAAGGAAATTGCTGCTCTTGAACCTAAGGAGTAGGACCATCGTTAAACTTGATATCGTAGCAAGTTGCATTGTGCCATTTCATTTCAATTGATCGTCTATTGTTATATCTCTTTTAGTCTTCATTAAGTTAAGATTAATATTTCATGCACATTTCTATGTTTCAATTTCATAGTTTTATTTTGGTTCTGTAAATTTATTACAAAAATAAATTGCTCAAAAGAGATAAATGCAACAGACAGAAGTATATGACTTTCTCGGTGTTTAGAAAGCTTTACCATAGCAACCAAGGAGTTTATAAACTGCAGAGGTCATGCTAATGATAAGAGTTAATTTCTTTTTACTACTGTATGATGGTATTCTGAAATGGCAGTTTAAACTTAATGCGTTAACAAAGGGTCTTCCGAAATGCAGTTTAAACTTACTGCGTTAACAAAGTCTGTCAATGCAAAATTCAGTTACCCAAAATTTGGTCCTCAAGCGCATATCTTTTATATTGAAGCTCAGTGGAATAATATACTCCTCTGTTCTATATATTATACTCTTCTTTTCATATTTATTTCTACCATCTTTTCAAAGAAGGCAAAGGGACGGATATTATATTGTTCCTTTCAAAAGATGACTAAAAGGCGATGAGCGCCCATCAAGCACAAATGTTTAAAATAGGATCAACGAGAAAACAAAGTGCAAAAAGTTTTTGGATTATGATAATTTGTGCCTTAAGGTACATGTTAAGGAATTCAAAAAGAGCAACTTTGCATTGGAAAACATAATAATTTAATTTTTAAGAAGTCAAATGCACGACTTTTGTTATATTTATTTCTATTATAAGTTCTTTAACATGTGCCTTTGACACAAGTTAACATTTGCCAAAGTTTTTTTTGCGATAGATTCTAGAATTTTGAGATGATTGTGATAGATTTTAGAATTTTGAGATAATTGTGATGTTAGTGACAGTTCTTACTCTTAGTTCCAACAAAAAAACATTGGTTTGACTGACACATACGGTAAATTACTGACAGTTTGTTATGTTAATATTCCTTACCTGTTTCACATTCTCCCTCAAAATATATACACCCCTTATATTTGTGACCGGAGAATATATATATATATATATTTTTTTATTTTTTTTTCCGTTTTCTAGTCTTAATCAAAATTGTTGAACTCAATGAGTATCATCAATTCGGCATTCTCTCACCTTTCTTTAAACCAATTCCTCAACAATGCCAAAAACATCTCTCATCTTAAACAAATCCATGCTCTTTTTCTCAAACACCTCCCTCAAAAACCACCCCATCACTTTTTTGATCGTCTGCTATTTCGGGTTCTCCACTTCAGTGTCGAAAAATCCAATCTTTACTATGCCCACAAACTATTTGATACAATGCCAAACTGCTCAAATTGCTTCATTTGGACTTCTCTCATTCGCGCATTTCTTTCCCATCACACACATTTTTCCCATTGCATTTCCACATATGCTAGAATGCACCAAAAAGGGGTTTTGCCATCTGGTTTCACATTCTCTTCGGTTCTCAATGCGTGTGGGCGTGTCCCTGCATTGTTTGAAGGGAAACAAGTGCATGCAAGGTTGGTTCAGTCGGGGTTTCTTGGAAACAAGATTGTGCAAACTGCATTGCTTGACATGTATGCAAAATGTGGCTATGTATGTGATGCACGTGACGTGTTTGATGGAATGGTTGAGAGAGATGTTGTTGCATGGACAGCTATGATTTGTGGGTATGCCAAGGTGGGGAGAATGGTTGATGCAAGGTTGCTGTTTGATAAAATGGGGGAAATGAATTCTTTTACTTGGACTACTATGGTTGCTGGGTATGCAAACTATGGAGACATGAAAGCTGCCAAGGAATTGTATGATGTCATGAATGGCAAGGACGAGGTCACATGGGTTGCAATGATAGCTGGGTATGGGAAGTTGGGGAATGTGAGTGAAGCCAGAAAGATATTTGATGAAATACCAGTGCCACAGAATCCGTCAACTTGTGCGGCATTGCTGGCTTGTTATGCCCAAAATGGATATGCTAGGGAAGCTGTTGACATGTATGAGAAGATGAGACGAGCAAAGATTAAAGTCACTGATGTGGCAATGGTGGGTGCCGTATCAGCTTGTGCTCAACTTAGGGACATTAGAATGTCTAACTCGCTAACATACGATATTGAGAAGGGTTTTTGTGGTAAGTCCTTTCTTATTGTTTTTTTCTTTTTCTTTGGTGGTCTATTATTATGTCCGTTTTTAGGTAATATGTTCGACACTAACCTTTGTCCTTTTGTTTGATTGTTCTTTTTTCTCAGAAAGGACACATATTGTTTCCAATGCATTGATCCATATGCAATCAAAGTGTGGAAATATAGACTTGGCATGGAGGGAGTTCAGTATAATGAGAAACAGAGATTTGTATACTTACAGTGCAATGATTGCAGCTTTTGCCGAGCATGGGAAATCACAAGATGCTATAGATCTTTTCTTGAAGATGCAGCAGGAAGGTTTAAAGCCAAACCAAGTTACATTCGTTGGGGTCCTCAATGCATGTAGCGCTTCAGGTCTAATTGAGGAAGGTTGTAGGTTTTTTCAGATCATGACTGGGGTGTATCGTATTGAGCCCTTACCCGAGCACTATACTTGCATGGTTGATCTTCTTGGTAGGGCCGGGCAATTGGAAAAAGCATACAGTCTCGTAAAGGAGAATTCAGCTAGTGCTGATGCAACAACTTGGGGTTCTTTATTAGCAGCTTGCCGGGTTTATGGCAATGTGGAATTGGGTGAGACTGCTGCCAGACATCTCTTTGAGATTGACCCTACAGATTCTGGAAATTATGTTCTTCTAGCAAACACTTATGCATCAAATGATAAATGGGAGCATGCAGAAGAAGTTAAGAAGTTGATGAGTAAAAAGGGAATGAAAAAACCTTCAGGGTATAGCTGGATACAAAGAGAGACCAAAGGACAGTATCAAGAAGAAGCACATTGCTTGGTAGTTTCAGCCAGTTTTATGTTTTCCTGATTACCATCTGTCCCGACGAGCATTGCACATCATTTGCCGTTGCTTGTATGTTCAAAAAATGTCAGTGATTTTGTCATGAGCTTTTGAATTACGAGCTTTATTTTCTGGATCATCATACATGAAACCATTAAGAATGGCTGCCAATCAAGTATTCTGAGGATGAGGATGAGGATATGGAATGGGGTATCTAAAATTTTCTCACAAGGAGAGCCTCTCTGAGTGTTGAACCTTTGCAGAATTGCATGTGGAAGGCTGTATGTATGCTTTGAACATGGCTTTGGAGGTCCTTGGTATCAGTTTCCCATCCCACGTAAATAATGGCCATTGTAATAATAAGATATGTCATTGGCATGGTCATTTCCTTCTTATCAGTAATGTGGCACTGGCTGGAGTTATGATTGTTCCGCAAGGTACTTTATTTAGACACCTTTGTTCTTAACTAGATAATATTATTTTGTTGTTCTAGAATGGAGCTTGATCCTTTACTTCTTCCAGCATTTTGCAGCAAATTTTTTAGGTGTAATAAAATTCTACTTCGCTGGGTGATATGCTGTCTTGTTACACTTAGCTGCATCGCAGTATTGGAAGATCATCCAGATCCTCTAGAGACTAGAGTGTTTGGATTGTCAGGTACTTGCTGTATTTATACCATTCCCTATGTCACTTTTAACTTTTAAATAACGTTTTGGAAAAAATAATAATTATTCTATTTAAAACACAAACTGTTATTATGTGCCATCGTTATTCATATGAATTATTTAAAACACAAACTTGCACATATATGTTTAAAAGATTTTATTTTATACTTGTGTCAAAATCTGATGGTTTATTTGCTTCAGGTCTGGTGTAGACATTGACATCACATCTCAGCGTGTAGCTGCTTTGAATCCTTTTTTTTTTTTTTTTTCTTTCAATGATGCTTTTGTTGATACTCTGCGCCAAACCGAGTGAGAAACTAGTTATTAATCAAATTACCATGTTAACTTGCCCTATCTTAATTTAATTCATTTCCCTGATGTCATAATTTTTGTAGTGTCATGAATAACGTAAATCATTTTCTAATTCTCTTGCTATCTCACTCACCAAATCATTAGTTTAATCCAGTCTGTTTTTTCTTCCAAGAATGACACATGGTAAATATGGTATAATAATGCAACTTGACTTAGAATAATTCCCTTCACATATGGCCTATTGAGCCGGCTACCAAGAAACATCATCGTCTTTTGACCATTCTTTGTTTATTTCCATATTACTATTATATTGAAACTCTTTTTTCAATATCTTTTATTTTTAATATTGTATGATCGAGTCTTTTGGTAGTTGGTATTATCCTAAAATCAACAAAATTGGAAGAAATATGTAAATAAATGACAAGTAGTTAGCCATCCATCATTAAGTGAGTTGGCATGCGCATCTCTTTCTTGTTTGGTTTACGAACTCTCATCATATCCATAACATGCAGTGAACCTTAATTGTATGCACAGAGAGGATAATTGAATAACCTAACTTCTTAATACCTTTGGTAAGTGGCAAGTGGAAAAATGATGAACATAGAACCAATGAGTTTCTTTAGGTATATTTGGATTTTGATTAACGTAATTGATTTAAATGAAATAGAATATTTTTATATTGTGAACAATAAAATACCATGGATGTTATTTCATTTTGTTTAATACCACTGTCTTTTTCTAATGAAGAGAGCATTACGTAAAATTAGTTTTCATTTTTCTTTTAATTATTAAAAACAGTTTTCTCATTTTATAGATATTTCTCCCCACATTCTATTGTGTCCATTGTGATTTCTTTTCACTTGACATATCATTAGGTTGACCATGACTATTCAATTTAGGATGGGTCAATGTGTATCTAAACGTATCTTCGTACAGTGCATTTGAGCTGTATGCTCCAACGTCTCAGTCTTTACAACTAGCCTCTAATTGACATCAAAGTAATGTTTTAAAAATTGAAGCTATTAGATAACGAATGGTTTTACTTTGAACATTTCTTGTTTTGTCGTTTGATTCAATTTCAGTTGATTCATACATTTAGTTGGTCTAACCAATCAAATTATAACTGATGATGTCGTTAGAAGCACTTGTCAGTATAGTATCAAAAGTCATAGTAAAATTCATCTTTTGTTTTGCCACAAACCGAAGAAAGGTGTTGCTCCCAGAGAACGTTACAATGATATTTGAAACTTAAAGAATGTAAAAAGAGTAAAACATAATTAAACAATAAATACAAATATGAAGAAATAGAAAGTGATACAATGTATAGCACACGCACAAAAAGCACACCCCTAAAAGTAAAGTATCCTGTGAAAGAATTACCTCAAAAGTCAAAACTTAAGAAGAAGCTGGAGTACCCAAAATATACAAAGGGGTCTAAAAGTTAAAGACACAAAATAACAGAAAAAATCCAATGTAATCTTTCTACATATCATTCCTATAGTTACTATGGCTTAAAGGGTAGAAGAACCATAGCCATTTGCTCCATTAACACCATCTGAAGTCTTCGTCTCTGTTTTCTTCCTCTTCATGCATACCATCCACGTGTAAGCTTCCAAAAGGACAGCAATACCCCCCAAAGCACCAATAATACCAATGTAAGCATGCTTCCAGTTCTTGTAACGATCCCCAACAAAATCTCCCAATGCTTCAAACCCTTTGAAAACGTTTACAATGCTAATGCTTATGGTAACATACCCTACAACATGGTGGTAAATATTCCAGTAAAATCTCAACTTATGGTCTTTGTTTGGCCTCAAAAATAGAGCAAACACTTGAAGAGTTGCCAAGGTTACAAGAACAATAGCAAGTGCTCTATGAGTGTCGTATGTAATACCCTCCGAATCACTGCCGAGTTTGAGACCAGTACCAAAACCAGATAATCCAACTATGTAGGCAGAAACTTGACATGTTATGTGAAGATAGAACCAAGCAGGGTCTGCGGATTTGAACACCTTCAAATACCTTGCTATTAGTGCTCCTGTTGGCATCAAGATTCCCCAACTTATTGCATTTAGTACTCCATGTGTCTGAAAATTAAGAATAACAATAATTTAAAATCAAATACTAATCAAACAAGAATCATCCCTAATTATAAAGTACTAACACGACATAATTTATAAAATTGGAAGCCACATATGTAAGTGTCGTGTTGGTGTTCGTCGGACTACACTAACACATGTTGGATGGTGAACACGCCTCAAATTTAAAGTGTCGGTGTAGCATAGATACCAAACAGGATTATTATACAGTCATATGGAGTGAAAAATAAGATTTAGATAAGTAAGTTTTTAAATAAAGTTCTAGGATTGTGATATGGTCCTATCATCCTATGCAATTACATTATGACCACAATCGAAACAACATAATGATACTCTCTATTATCAAGAATTTGGATGTGAGTATGAAAATATGAGATTAATTTTGACATAAGCATCTATATCAACAATAAGAAACTATATTTTTTGTATGATTTTAACAAAGATTTGATTAAAGTCAAATATTTATAATGATCCAACGGTTTTGTGTAAAAATTCTTATGCAAGTGCTTATAAATTAAATCCTTAAAACAGTATGAACTTACATTTCTTCTTCTTTGACGTGAACCAATCCCACTTGCAGCTTGGGAGGTACCAGAAACAAGATCCAATACTTCCTTAGAGTTTTGGTGAGAAGATTCATGGCTATGTTCTTGAGGAGTAGAATCAGAAGAGAGAACTCCATCTTGCCATACATGAACCAAAGAGGTTGTTCCATTTGGAAGGGTCAAAGTAGCAAAAATAGTAACCTCGTTATTCTGATACGTGGCAGACAAACCAGAAACAGGATAACTAATGGATCCTTCTTGCAACCGTGTGCTTGTGTCTACAATGTTTGAAGTATAGGCTTTTGGGCTTCCACTGGCTTGTGGAATAGCTACCAAAGCTTGTGCTCCGATCATGGCTGGGTCAAGAGTGCTGCTTGGATTGATGGCCCAAGCCACCCACCTATTTGTTGCAGTTATTCCAGTGTGTATGTATGCTATGTCTAATTTGCCACTTGTTTCATCGTATGACCAGTGGAGGTACGAGGTTAACTGTGGAAGATCACGACATGTTGTGAACGATTTGTTGCCTGAGAATGTTTGGTTTTTACATGATTGAGTTTGAGCTGAGGATGTCAAAATTATGCTACTAAAAACACACAAGGCCAACGTAAGCCTCAACATGTCACCCATTAACATGAAATTGTATCCTCCTCCCCTTTGCTTTGTGAAAATTATTCAATGGTTGCTTTTGGCAAAATTAATGGGTTTTTGAGAACAAACTCAAAGGGATCTTTATTGTTTATTTCTTTCTTGTTATGATGTAAATAACCAAGAGTTGGTTTAATACAATATGAGAGGGACAGAGGAGGGAGATTTGTTTATTTATATAAAGAGTTGGTGGGGTTTGGTTGTTGATGTGGAATGAGGGCGGAAGAAGAGGTAAGAGAAGGTAGAATATCATATCATACAATTTCTGAATTATTAATAAATAACCCCTTGATTAAAATTTTAATTATAAGTTAAAATAGTACCACTAATCATAAAATAAAATTAATTTGACCGTGTCATAACACTAGTTGTTTGATAAGTTTTACTACGTTAGTCTACTAAAAGCATATAAAGTTTTCAGTAGGATGAATTTGATTGACGATAAAAAACAATTTTTAAATTTTAGTGAATGAATAATGTTTGAAAACTAATGTACTGATATTTTTAGATAATAGTAAAATCATATTTTTGAATGACCAATATACTGTTTGAAGTATCAAAGTGAGATTTATGTCTAAGAAATTGAAATATTACCATTCCGGCAAATAGTTTGAATTCCTAGCCCCCTCTAGTGGAACACGTTATTTTATCTTCTTTTAATCAATCAATCTCTAATAATTGATTTGATAAAGTAAACATAGGTGCAACTTTGACATCAATTTAACGTTTATGATTTTGATGTGGGGATTATGAGAGTAAAGACTAAAGAGGATCAGAAGTTTCTCGGCAGGTTTAACAAGAACGATAGGCAGTAGGTGAATATGCATGAGGCGGCTCAATAATTTTAAGTTTTTATTTTTTTATTTTTAAATCTTTGTACATATAGACCAAATAATGATAAAGTTATTATAAAGTCACACACAAAAATGTAGACATCGGATCCCAACCTCAGTCATGGTATCTCGTTAACAATCTTTAATTTTTTTTGTCATTTTAATCTCAAAAATATCAAACTTTTTTATCATTTTTATCTCAAGAATATAAAACTTTTTCATCGTCTTCATCCAACATGTGATTTCCATTTCATTTGTTCCAAATATAAATTCTATTTGTCATTTAGATAAATTATCTTCAATTCATCATGAGATAATGTAGGTCTCACCTAAAAAAAACTGATATTTTTTGGTCTAAAACATAAGCAAATTTAACAACTTTTAGTCTATTTAATTTAAAAATGTCATTCCTATTACATCATCAATTAAAATCATTTTTGTTTTCTAATGACTTTTAATATTTACAATGAAACAAGTTTCAGTGAAGAGTACTTTTGAAACACCCTTATTATATTTGTAAAATCATAAAAATTAATTGCATTCAACTAAAGTTTTTAAAGATATTGCTAACTTAATCAATGTCATGATATTGCTTGTAACATTTAATTAGTAATCAAAGTCTCAATACAAAAGGGCATATCAAAATAAACAACAAGACTAACGAGAAATGTGGTCTCTCCTGCGAGAGTATGAGCAATCATGTTTGCTTATTGCCTCTTTTTCCCCTTTCTCTCTTGTGAGCCGTCACCGAGACTCTAATTTCTTCTTCATCCATCAAAGAGGGGTGATTTAGGGTCAATTTTTGACCCAAAATCACCCCTCTAACTCGTTTTTCTCTTTCTCTTTATTTGAAATAAGTGATTTTCTCATCTATTTCATTTTTTATTTTGTGATTTCGTCGTCTTTGTGCGATGTTGGTTTGTTCGTCGTCTTTGTGCGACGTTTTTTGTTTTTCTCAGGTATTTGATCGGTTCAGATTGTCAGATCAGCTTCAATCCAGTGCAGATCCAATCAATGACTTTGACGTCATCCACGTTGCAGACTGGAGACATAGTTATTCTGGAGATTTAAATATAGTAATATGTGTAGGCATTTGCACTTTGCCATTTTATGCTATTAACATGGATGTTGTGAGTCTGTTCACAGATTCATCCTGTTTGTTTTTAGCGAATTTGCATTATATCAATGTACTCTATCAATTTGAATGAATGAATATCTTTTATTTTGTCAAAAAAAAATGTTTGCTTGTTGACAAGCAAACTCCACCCGAGAGTTGTTGACCTTGGAGGAAAGTAGAACTCAGGAAGCTGTGATAATATAGCCTAATTGAAAAATGGCTTCCCTGCCTGAGTAAATCACATCTCTTGTACTTTTGGAATCAACTTCAAAATCGATATTGTCGAGTTGCATGTCACGCATCCATTGCAAGGCGTGATAGAGACCCAAGGCTTCGTCAATATCAATCGGGTAAACACTAACTAAACTGATTGTTTTGGTCAGAGTACTCTTTTGAAGAGTACTTTTTTGAAACATGTTAAAGAACCCAAAATTATAATTATTTGTTAAGCATCTAAAACAAGAATGTTTTTACAAAAGAACGATGTAATAATTATTTGATCAAAAGTAACATGTTATGCTTTCAATACAAAAAAATTATTCATGGATTCCTTAACCAATCCATCAGAGATACTAGTTAACAAGACCCTTATAATTTTATGCTAAAAAATCAAATTTTAAAAAAGTTGATTGCATAAATTTTAAGATGGTATTTTTATATTAAGCTGATTAACTTTTATCATTTCTTAATAAGTGTGGAGTTTGTTTATTTTCTTCTTATAATATTCATATGACAAAAGGAGGAAAGTTGTATTTTTTTTACTTTTTTACAAAAGTTGTATCATTTTATTGAGTATTTACATTGTTACTTTTCTCAATGTAAAAAATGACAAATAAACTCCGAGAGTGATACCAAAGTAATATTATTTTCAACTTGTCTTGGGTCTTAGGCCTAACCTATTCTTTCTTAATGATATAAGAGTTCTCTATTTTTTGAAAGGAATAAGAGTTCTCTATTGAGAAAACAAAAATAAATTTTCAATTGAACTCCAAAGAAAGATGCTAATTAAACTATTTATTTTTGTATGTCATTAAACTATCTTTTTTTGAAGGAATTAAACTATCTATTATTCATATACAGAAACCAACTAGTACACAACAACCACTACGCAAGATGGCTTAGCGTGTGGAGGAGGAGATGACCAAGACCACCAGCCCAGCTTAATCAAACTGGTTGATCTTTTCCTGCTGACTCTAGGACCTGCAGGCACATTTTCTTTTTCAATAATTATTTTATTTAAGCAAATTATTTTAATATAGCAATCAACTTAACAAAATGAAATTCATTATGATTTTCTTTTACACGTGAATTAATCAAATCACTTTAGTATACATTCAAGAATACTTTGATGAGATGATAAATAATTCCTTACAACTAAACTAGAGATCATAAGTTAATAATGCAACCGTGTAACCCATTTGGGGTTGACTTTGTGGTTGGCTTGACATCTTTGAGTGTGTTTCTCTTAAGATCTCAAGTTCGATTCCCTATGGTGTCAATTTCGGTGGGCAAGTCCATATAGAGCTTAGCTCTGGCTCAGAACGAGGCAACTGTAAATAGGCGGTGAGATTGGTCTCTCGGATTAGTCGGTCTTTAGATCAGATATCGACTTTAAAAAAAAACAAACAATAATAATGCAACTGTGTAAATGTTTTTTAGGGTTTGATATACAAATATTTTAACTAATTTATATAATATCGCTGAAAAACGTATTTGACATGTTTTGATTAGATACATGTGTAAAAGAAAAAGTTAAAGCATGAAAATGAATCTAAATAAATATATAAGACAACCTATTTCATTAGACGGACCCAGCGTTACCTGCAACTTGGCAATTTCCATCGATCATTGGTGTCATTTTCATTGGACTGGAATTAGAATATAGAATATATGCAATGCAATGGTGTCGTGGACTTTAAGAAGGTCATTGTTGGTGTACGGTATATGGCCGTATATCACAAAGGTTATATTACAACCTTCCACACCTTATTTTATTTTATCTTGCAAAACTTCAATATAATAAGAAAAATATTAACTTAGTCAAAAATAATAATATTAACAAGTGAACTTAGGGTATTATTTAAGAAATTTAAAAAATTGCATAGAAAATTATGTATATTAATTTAATAAATGTTTGACGTATATTTTTAAGATAAAGTTTACATTTATGAACTTAATAAACCATATTTTTAAAACACTTGTTAGTATGACCTTTCAAATGAATAGGAAATTAGTATTTTAAATAATAAACATTAGTCGAATTGTCAAATGTGAAAGATTTTAAAATCGATGTTTTTAAGCTTCAGACTTGTGTGATTCGGATGAGGTTATTGCATGATTTGAATCATGCTGAAAAATTTATATCGTTCAATATATGATTCGAATCACGATAGTGAGACTGAAAGATGGTTTTAAATTAGTACTATTTTTCTAAAAAAATAAAGTTGATGAAACAAAACAAAAATTCTCTGTTTTTTCAACAAACAAAAAAACATAAATAGATAAGTAAAAAGAGTATTCAAACCACCAATAAGTACAAAGTACAAGGTTCCTTAAAAAAAAAAAAGTACAAAGTACAAGGGGTATTTAGTCTACAAAACTAAAATAATGGGGCGGAAGACTCTTCGTAAAACCCTTCTTTTTTTTTTTAAAGAAGATAAAACTCAAAAATTAACTTCTCAAAATACATTATCCAGAGTAAACCAACTATTCATAGAATAAGCACGACACATTATTCTTCTTAGTTGATAATCATTGCAAAGAGATATGTTAATTTATGATCGACCCACCACCTCCATCACCATCAACTTCTTCTCCAAAAAAAATCAATCATTCGTAACTTTCTCTGTTCCACAAAGAGTTGTATGTCAAACCAACATCAAATGTCTGTTATCTGCTTGCATTTACCCGCATAGAGGCACCGACTTTGTCATAAAAAAAAAGAGTGTATACACCAAAAAAAAAAATGTATACACCAAAAAAAAAATGTATACCGACTTTGTCACAAGTATATTTACTGTATGTAGTTGTAATATGGGTGAACCTTAATTTGTGGAATTTGCCCTATCCCTGGTCCGTGATATATGATCCAACTAAAAAAAATATAAATAAAACTGTCAAGAATGGGATTCGAACCCATGCCCTTTCGGACCAGTACCTGAAACTGGCGCCTTAGACCAACTCGGCCACCTTGACTTTTGTTTGCTTTTGCATTTTATGATATACCAATATATGTAACTGGATTTTTTTTTTTATCAATTATATTTAACACAATTATAAACTCAATACTACAACACCCAGTAAAAGACTTATGCATTGCCACAAGACCTTTCATTTATAGTTGATGTATAACTCAATACTATAAACTCTAAAACCCATTATATCACAATTATTTGTTTCTTTTTTCATTCAAGTAATTTCACAAACACATGGTACTCACACTAAAATACCATTTCAAATCCATCACATGATAAAGCTAATTTTGCAAATCCAAAAGCAACAAACATAAACAGAATTTTACAAATATAAACCCATATCATATGATAAAGCAACAAACGTTTTTACAAATATAAACCCATATCATATGATAAAGCAACAAACGTAAAAGCAACACAAATTATGTGTTTCAACGCATATTCATAGAGAGAAATGATATTTGTACAACCATTTTATATGACAACTCTTGGACAACTTACTCTCTCATACTCACATCATATGTTCATTCTCTCTTTTCTTTTTTCTCTTTCTATTGTTGTTGACCAATAGGAAGAGAGAAAAGGAAGGTTGTCACAAGAGTTGTTAACAAATGGTTGTACAAATATAATTACTCATTCATAAAATAGCATAATTTAACAAAATAAAAAATCACCGATTTCTTACATAACCGATATTTTCAGTCATCCATCGAATTCAAAATGCATGCAAATATTCAACCCCAAACTTATTATTTTCATCTAAGTCATGGTCAAGACATAAAGTCATTGCCTTACACGCTTTTCTTCCTAGCATGAAAATTTTGTCGTCAAACGATATCTCACAAAGAATGAGGAAGACAGTTTGATCAATGGATTTTGATCACGGACACTACTTTACAAATTGAAGAATCCTACATCGATTATATGTCTTAAAGTTTATAGGTATTATTTATTGAGAAAAACTCAAGTCCCACATCGGATAGACGAGACTCTTAATGAGAGTTTATAAAGAGGATGAACTTCTCACCTCACAAGCCAGTTTTGTAAGGATGAGTTAGACCCCAAATTTCTAATATTATATGAGAGTTTATAAAAATGAGGTACTCCTCAACAAACCGGTTTTGTAATGATGTAATAGCTTCATATTTGAACCTCAAACAATGACTAAGAAAACATAACAAAGGTTAGGACAAGCTTTTCCCATCTGATTGCCACACTTAAATAACCCTATCATTTGATGATCTATTTTCTCTCTTGTTTTCCCTAAGTTCTTCGTTTCTCATTAACATCTTTTAATTATCTAATTTATCTCAAGCACCTTTCTATCGTAACCCTAACCCCACCATGACTTCATCTGATTCATAAAATCTCTCTCATAGTTATGGTGGTATGGAGGAATCTGACTCATGGTCCTCTACCTCTTCTATTTTTGTCTCTATATTAGTTTGCAATTGTATCCGACTTAGAATCTTCTTCTTTTGTCTCTCACAATATTATTTTATATCAATTATGTTAGGATCAATTAGTTTCAACTTACTTCGGGCTAACAACTAACTCCTTAACCCTGACTTATGCATACCTAAATATGATTTTCGTCTTTTTCTTTTACCAAATATTCATTTTGGTCCTTTATTTTTTTATTTGTTATAGTCATTTGTCTTTTTTAAATGTTGAACATTGCTACTTCTGTTATCCAACAACTAGCGAAAAGACGGGTACTCATGTGCCTGTTTTTTCGTCCTTTTTAATGCATGCGCTAAAATTTGAAAATTATGAATTATGTTTTTTTTATGAAATTTTGATTTTGATTAAAAGTAAAAATATAAATGTTTGTTGCTTTTTAGTTATAACAAGTCAAATTAAATATGATTATCTATTTCAATAACACAAAACATATAATCTAAATTATTTTCTTACGACACCAACAACAACCTTTATTATAGAAAAAGTTGTTTAAGAGTATAATTGAAATAATAAAAAGTAAGTATAAATAAACTCATCTAGTTTGTTACACTTTTTATATGATAAAGGAAAAAAAATCAGACACACACACACACACACACATATATATATATATATATATATATATATATCGTGTGTTACATTTTTTAATATTTAAATTTATTATTATCTATTTGTTACATGTGTTATTTGTATTGAAAATTGATGACATTGTTTAAAAGAAAAAATTCAGCTCAAAAGTGTTGAAAGATATATGTTGTTTTCTTTATATATATAGTATAGATACATAATTTAACAAAATTGGTGAGAAATATCAGAAATCGTTGCTCAAGTAATCGACCGTGTTGTCCGTTTATTGGAGGATTGGAAATTAGCTAATGCACAAGTTGTGTCGTCTAGAATCTCGAACATGGTTCAACAACTCCAAAGTAGTGCTGCTCCAGCCACTACGACTTCAGGTTAGGCCACTGCAACCTCTCATGTTGATCTTGTTTCTACTAATAGTCCGGAGACAAGGCAATTGCGATGGCAGCCACCATGATGGGGTCGAGTGAAATACAATGTTGACGCATTCTTTTCTAATGAATTTAATAGAACAGTGATAGGAAATTGTCTATGTGATGATGAAGGTACTTTTGTATTGGCAAAACAAAAGGTATTTCTATCTCTTGAATGTGTTCAGTTCCAATGGGGGAAGCCTTGGCATTATACTAAGCTACGTGACATGTCCTTCGATAATGTGGACTTCACACCTGATTCCAAAGTTATTACAGATGCTTTCCATCAGGATCAGGTTGACATTATGGAGACTGGTCACATAATCTCTGTGTGCCGATGTTTGTTTACTTCACACTCAGAGGAAAATATGGGATTGAGTTATTAGTGGGACTAATTTTTTTTTTTAAGGAAATAAATTACAAAAATAACAACATATATATTAATCATAACCAATCGTCAATCCTTTATAGATAATGCATGACGTAAGTTGTTAATATATATATGTATATAAGTTAGCATATCATTGTTGCATAAAAAATAACATAGCAAGCATTGTAGCATGGAAGATAATCAAGTCAATGGGGTACAAACACAAATTTCACACCACTAGACCAGAGCATTCAAACATATTATGTTTTGAAATGGATAATATATATATTATATAATTAGGCTCTGTGAAAAAAAAAAAAAAAAAGGAACTGCCACACCCAGTCTCACATAGATGAAAATTGTTGTTCTAACATTCAAAACTTCCTAAAAACACAAGTAAAATACTTAAATGTTCCCAATGGTAGTTAACTACCGTTGAGCAATCTGACAGCAGTTAACCACCGTTGGTGCCAGCAGCAGTTAACTGTCGCTACGTTCTGTTATAAGAACAAAACAAACATAGGAGTTTCCAAAACTCCATTGTTGCGAATTTAAGTTCAAGAGGTACCAAATTTCCTAATTGTTGCGGTTTCAACATCAATTACGCTCACAAAATCAAGTAAGTTGTTACCATCCTATTACATTGCTATTTTGTGATTGATTTGTTAGTTTTTTTGGTTAAATTGTCACATAATTTGGTTTTGTTGAATAATTGTTAGATGTTAGATTAGAGTTGATTTTATTGTTGTGTAATTGTTAGGTTTAGGTATTGATTTTATGATAGTTTAGGTTTAGGTTAGAATTGCTGTTAGAATTGTTTAGGTTTAGATTTAGGTTGTTATGAATTGTTAGAATTGTTTAGGTTTAAGTTTTGATGATAGTTTATGACATTCTTGTTTAGTTTAAGTTTTGATCACGAATTTCTGTATGTAGATATGTCTCAGAATCAGAATAAGGTTCAGTTGAACAAAAAGGAGGGTGATGAGAAGAAGAAAGAAAAATCACATCTGAAATGGCACGGAATCGATTGTGATGGTCCCGTAAAAAAGAAGGAGCCGAAGGTGCCGGTGTACAACCATTCCAGGCTGAGGAGGAGCGGGGACATGCTATTTTAGTCCTCAACCAAAAGCAGGTACCGCAGGGACTACCGATGATAACCCGATTGACTTGTGCGACAAGGACGATGACTGAATGTAATGACTTGTTTGCATTTTTATGTTTTTTTATATGTCGAGCGCATTTTGCTACATTTTGCTTGACATTATGGTACTTTGAATAAAATCATGTTTTGAATAATTTCGATTAAAGTCGCGTATTGAATAATTTCGATTAAAAATTGCGTATTCGAATAAAGACTAATCAAATCTAACGTGAATTCGAATAAAAAATGTGTAATGAATAAATAAATTCGAAAAGTGATAAAATAAATTATTTTTCCATTCAAAATAACATGTATTATAAAGAATCAACTATATATGTTATCACATCGAATTCCATCATATAAGACGGATCATCACATAAAGAATGAGGTCAATTCCGTGATACTAATCTTATATGAAGGAACTCGATATCATAACTTAAAAGTTACATTACATTACATAAAGATCTTATATGTCCTATCATTATATTACATTACGTTCGAGTTGCACCTTATAACTACAACAATTTTCTTACCTCTGAAATGGTGAATTCAAACTGGCTAAACACTAGGACTCAAGCATTCACCCGGAAGTTTTATTGTTCTATTCAAAAAATTAAATTCTTGTTAGGCTTAGTTTAAATGATGGTATTCAAGTGTCAAAAGAATGAGGTTCATTCTTTGACACTTCAATACCTTCATCTAAACCAGCCTAACAAGAATTTAATCTTTTGAATGGAACAATAGAACTATCGGGTGAATGCTTGGGAACTAGCGTTTAGCCATTTTGAATTCCCATTTTAGGGTAAAACAATTGTTGTAGTTGGATGGTGCATTCCCTACCTAATCACGATCTTCTGGAAGAATTAGACTTTTGATGATATCTTCAGTTGATCTCACCAACGTTGCACGCATATCGATCCACTGGAACATGTTTTGCTCCCAAAACATGCTCATCACGTTTTCGTCATTCATTAATACCACCCAAGTGAATGATATTCTCCCCTCATCGAGTGTTGGACGTTTATACGGAACGTATTCCACCCTCCTTGTGTCTCTGGGGTTGACTTCTTGGTTGAATTCATTCGATTGATCTTTGAGACCTCTTCACGTTACACTAAGGCACCGAACCTTCAACCTCTGAGGTTCTCCGCCATTGAATTGTGCATGAACGTCGATCCATCCGACCATTATTTCAAATCTACACAATAAGAAATTAAAAATAATCAATGAAAAACTCATCAAACGTTATTATATAAACCCTAAAAATCCTAAATAAACCATAAAAAAATTATAAAATTCGAAAAAATATATAAATTTAAGCAATATAACTCCATTATAACAAATATTCATAATATTTGTTAATAGCATTTCAGATCTACACAATAAGAAATTAAAAATAATCAATGAAAAACTCAACCCTAAAAATCCTAAATAAACCCTAAACAATTTATAAGATTCGAAAAAAATATAAATTTAAGCAATATAACTCCATTATAACAAGTATTCATAATATTTGTTAATAACATTTCAGATCTACAACATAACTATATTAAAAATTAAAAATTAAACTACAACTAAAATTATAAACATGTATACTAACTAAAATTTTTGACAAAAGCCTAAGTGATTACTTACTTGTGATTTAGTGGAATTTTTTTGGATGATTTGGTAGAGTTTTTTTAGAGAGAGAGTGAGTGAAAGAAAATTGAAATTTTGATAGAGAGAGTGATGGATGAAAGAGTTAGTGTCTCTGGAAGCTGGGTTCTGTCTTCAATATGTAACGAACGCAACGGTAGTTAACTACCTCTGAGGCCAGCGTCAGTTAACTGCTGCCAGTGTGGCAAACGGTAGTTAACTACTGTTGGAGGCAATTATGGAATTTCTATGTGTTATTATGAAGTTTATATAGTGAGAACAACAATTTTTCACACAAATCCGCCCCTGTTCACACTTCACAAACTCGAAGGTTGAATTTAATAGGCGACAAGCAAATGAAGTAGCTCACACTTTAGCAGGGGTTGCCACATTATCAGCTAGTCTCACTACTTATTATATTGTACCTCGTTGTATGGAACAACTTATTATTAATAAAATGTTATAAACATATTTAAAATTTACTTTTATCTAAATATATGTTTTAGAAATAAGGTTTGTAGCTCTGTATAAATATATGATCTAGAAATAAGTTTTGTAGCTCTATATATTTAAATATATGTTTCAAAAATAAGGTATGTAGCTCTATATATTTAAATATATGTTTTAGAAATAAGTTTTGTAGCTCTGTATAAATATATGATTTAGAAATAAGTTTTTTAGCTTTATATATTTAAATATGTTTTAGAATAAGTTGTAGCTCTATATATTTAAATATATGATTTAGAAATAAGTTTTGTAGCTCTGTATATTTAAATATATGTTTTAGAAATAAGGTATCTAGCTTTATATATTAAAATATATGTTTTAGAAATAAGTTTTGTAGCTTTATATATTTAAATATGTGATTTAGAAGTATATTTTGTAGCTATATTTATCTAAATATATGTTTTTCTTTTTTAAGGATCTAAATATATGTTTTAGAAATAAGTTTTATGGCTCTATATATAATTAAAAGCCATGCCTAAATGTATAATTGAGAATTTGTTGTAACCTTGACTTAATCACTGACCTAATTGTTCTATTTTGTGATTTACAGTTTCGATATTTGTGGTGCGTTTTGTTATTCCTTATCATGGTTTTTGGATCGTCTTTGGATTGTTATAAATCGAAAGACTTAGAAGTTATGGATGTGGAAGAGGGTGAGATTTTTGATACTGCTTCATCAGTGAAATCGAGTGAAGAGGATTTTAATAAGGTAAATAATAATAAAATAATGATGATGATGTAAAAGTGCAGAATATGTATTCAAAGTATGCCACTATATGTCATGGTGGTTATGCTTGTTGATAAAGATGTTGATGCTAATGCTCATAGTAATAACAATAGCACCAATAATATTGATTTGAATGATGATGATGATGATAAACAGGAAAGGGAGTTGGAGGAGGGTGAGATTGATGATGATGCTAATACATATTGTATTTTTTATTCTGAGGTGATTGGTGTTAGAGATGTTTTCAAGAGTATTACTGATGAGGCGAGTGTGGCGGAGTAAGTGAAAATTGTTTATGGATTTTTGTTGTTGGTTGGAGTTGAATTGCAAATACGCGACTTTGAATTCGCTTATGTTTTTATTCGGTGATTTTTGTTCTTCTAGATCTTTTGCTGAAACTTGTACAGGATTCAGAGTGCCTTGCAGAGCAAGGTGTTCTATGGAATTCCTGATCTTTCTTTGTTATTCAATGCCATTCAAGTGGTTTCTTCTGTAAGACCCCTTAGAGATCCTTGTTTATTGTACTGCTGATGATTTTGTTACATTTTTTTCCGCGTCTTTGTTGTAAGCGTTCTGCTCTATGGACAATTTGCAAAAGAAAGAGAATAAGGATAATATATTAAGGTTTTAAGAATATGAGTTCTTAGTTTTAGTTGTTAATTCTTGTAAGTTGCAATATTATCTATCTCTAAACTATTTTTCCTTGGTTAGACTGCTTTCTTTTCTAAAGAATGAACATGCTCATTTATTTACTCCGGACATAAAAGAGGTGATGTTTAATGTTAACTTGTTTAGGAGTCACCCCCAATTCCTTCATATAATACTTGGTTTTGTAAAATGGAAATTTAGGTAGAATCTCAAATTTGTTTGCTTTTTTTGTACAAGTACAGGTCATGATTGCTTTAATTGATATTTTGGGCAATAGTGAGGCGATTGGCGAGGAGGAAAAATTGGAGGCCCTTGACCTACATAAGGATCGTGATTTAGACAGTTTACTGTCACCCACCCGAGAAGCTCCATCCTGCGTCCCTGTGAATAAATTATTTTCGGAAAGAACTATGGCTGGAACAGGTGGTTGGCTATCTGAAAATACTGCTACTTCCCCCAAAAGACTTAGAAGGTCTTTGGAAAATTCCGAGCACAATACAAGAAGCTTGGCCGCAGCTCCCTTACCCGATTTATTGAATAGTAGATGGGTAAATCCAAGCATGTTACTTAGTAAGTTTTTAGAGCTACATAAGAGATCAGCAGAAGTAAAAAAGAAACTAGTTGATTCTGCTACAAGTACAATGCATTTAACGAACTCAAATTCAGCGAGGGGAACAGATGCAACTGTGAATACTATTCCAGCAATGACTAATGGTCTTCCGCAAAGTTCCGTTGGAATGCCAGCTTCATCTCCAGCAATTTCCATGGTAGAATCCTTTTATGAGATCATTCATCTTAAGTAAACACATCATATATAAGTCAATTCTTGATACTCCATCGGTTTTGGTTTTATCTTCCGATTATTTATTACTTTCTTCTACTTGAATCTGAGAATTAACATAAGTTTAACATTTTGATCCCTCGTTTTGATTTAACTTGGACTGAAAATTGTTTGCAAAATTTGGAAGTCTAGGTAGTTTACTGTCATGGAAGCTTCTTACGGCTAACCTGTTGTTTAACTTTTTACATTTGATACACAAGCTCAAGCCCTACAAGAGGATTCTAGAAAGATTCGCTTGAAACCCCGGGATCCACGTCATTCTTTCCATGGAAGTAGTACTGTCCAGAAGAGTGGAAGTTTGGGTAGTGAACGATCCAGAGCAATTGTAACCTCTACGCCAAATATCCAGGGAACTAGGGAGAATGCCAATGCACGGAAGCTTGAAGAACAGAATAAAATGTTTGCTGCTAGGAAGTTGTGCCTTGTATTGGACCTAGACCATACACTTCTTAATTCTGCTATGGTAATTTGCATTGAATGGGCTCTCTTGTCCTGTGGATTAAAGTTTGGACAATTGCTTATTAACATTTTGTCTTTCAGTTTTATGAAGTTGACCGTGTGCATGAAGAGATATTGAGAAAGAAAGAAAAACAAGACCCTGAAAAGTCTCAGAGACATCTTTTTCATTTTACTCATATGGAAATGTGGACTAAACTCAGACCCGGAGTCTGGAACTTCTTGGAGAAGGTAATATGAATTTTATATTATGTTTTAAGTATGATATTGCACCGGGATTAATTTTGTATCGAAACATTCACATATTTCCCTAATGCTTTACAGGCTAGTAAACTCTTTGAGTTGCATCTTTACACTATGGGAAACAAGCAATATGCAACTCAAATGGCAAAGGTGCTTGAGCCAAAGGGAGTATTGTTTGCCGGTAGAGTTATTTCTAGTGGTGACGGTGCTGAAACAGGTGATACTAAATGCAAAGATTTGGAACGCGTTTTGGGTCTGGAATCATCTGTTGTTATCATAGACGATTATGTAGGAGTCTGGCCTCGTAATAAACGGAACCTTATAGCCGTCGATATGTCTGTGTGTCATGCAATTCTCATAAATGAACTTATGTAGTCTTTACTGTCATTAGTTTTGAGTGGAATCATTATCCCTTTATTAAGTTTTAAGATATTGCAGGTACTTATCCTTCCCTTGTAGCAGACGTCATTTCGGGCTTCCTAGCCAATCTCTTTGAGATTGATCACGACGAGATACCAGAATCTGGAACTCTTGCATCCTCTTTGGGGGTAAGGTTATATTCAATTTTGATTTGATACGGAGTTTATTATTTTTTACAGTCGATAAATCCTTCTCTTCCCGGAGTAGGTTATTGAGAGAATACACGGGAACTTTTTTGCATCTCAATCCTTACAAAAAGTGGATGTCAGAGATTTTCTAGCTATAGAACAGAAGCAAATATTGAATGGTTGTCATATATTATTTAGTAGGGTGTTTCCTGTTGGCAAAGTCAATCCCCACCTTCACCCATTGTGGCAGACAGCTGAACAATTTGGTGCTACTTGCACAAACAAAATTGATGATCAAGTTACTCATATAATTGCAAAAAACCCTGGGACTAGGGGTGGGCATGGTTCGGTTAACCATATTAACTGAACTGAACCGAACCGAACTGAAGTGTCGAAATGGTTTGGAATAACCGAACCGAACTGTTTAAGATTTGTAACTAACCGAACTGAGCCAAAGTTATAGTTCGGCTAACCGTTTGCTTGCCTATTAACCGAACCGAACCAAAACCAAAATTTTGAACCAAAATGTATTTTTTTTTTTATCCTTTTGCTAATAATAATACATTTAGAAGGCAAAAGGATATAAATTTGTGATTCAAATAATACATTTGCTCATGGTCTTTTGCAAACATTGAAGTGGGGACTAAACTACAAACACCAGAACTATAGCCTATCTAATTGAAGTTAATGCCAAAGCAACTTTTAGAAGAAAAATATTCACTGTGTTAAAGAACTCGATTGAAGGATTTGTGTAATTAAACTAATTGTTTGTGAAATTACTCTGAAATTTCACCAACTTGATTCATTAGCCATAGAATATAAAAGCAAAGAATTAAAGTTGAATTCAGACAAATATATGTTGCTCATTCGATTATCAATTTATCATGTTCTCCAAATGAGCTATTTCTACATAAAATTGCAAACAGTTTGATAAAAGGCAGAATATGATTCTAGCAACTGAGATATAAACAGAAGATTGAGTTTCCCACAGATCACAAATCAACAAAACAGAAACATTTTCGAAGTAATAACCAGATCACAAATCAGTAACCAAAACTTACTCAAGTTTGATAAAATCCAACGTGAAAGCAAGGTTTTTTCATTTGGTTTCATTTGGTTCTCTGAAAAAGTGTTGTGTAATTGTGCTATATGGTTATGGTTCAGTTCGGTTCGGTTTGGATAACTGTGGTTATTAATGGTTCGGTTAATTAATTGTTATCAAAATAATGGTTCAGTTCAAAATTTTGTGAAATGGTTCAGTTAATTTTGATATGGTTCGGTTCGGTTGACGGGTCGGTTCGGTTTTTGGTTATTTTTGCCCCCCTACCTGAGACTGATAAGGTACGTATACTTTGATTTTGAAACTTTCACCTAAGTTATGTTATATTTTATTTTGTTTGTTGGTTGTATTAAAAAAAACATACACGTGCAAAACTATAGTAACTGTAAGTAATCATAAAAGATTAGCCACTATTTACAATTTCCTAATATGCAACTTAAATACTGAATATTCAGTGACATTTGTTGAAATCAACCGATACAAATCATTTAACAATCTCCTGTTCTATGTTTTTTCTCCAATTTTTTTCTGTGTAGATTGTTTAATCTTCATTAGTGTGATAGTTTGGACAAACTTAGTTTCTGTGTATTAAGGGGCTGTATTCTTATGGGACTTTGAAGGATGTTAAAACAATTTTTTATGATGAAAAAGTCTTGTGGTAATATTCAATCAAAACTTTTGTTTTATTTAAAAATATCTAGTGGTATTAAATTATAATTTTTTAGACTTTTAAAAATGACTATAGAAATCTTGTAGTATTTAATGGAAACTTTTAACAACTTACTAAAAAGACTTGTGATATTCAAAGTATCTCTAACTTCGATAGATTGTTTCAAAATTAAGATTTGTTTGACTTTTTAGTGATTTTTTATCTATAAAAAGTTTTTCCCCGCATCCATGATTTCAATGAAAATTTCAATTTCTCATTTCTTTTATATTTTAACATCTCTCTTTCCTTCTTCTCGTTTCTCTATTTCTTTTATGTTCTCCTTATATATCCCTCGTCTCAAATTTAGATCCCTCATCTCCACTTTGAAGTTTATAATCCATAAAACACTTTAAAATCTTAAAAGTATGTGTTATAAATCCATTAAAATCAAAACTTCAAATCCATTGTACAAAAGTTTTCAATAAGGTCCTGGATTCGAATACAGCCTTGGGCATGCAACAACGTTAAAACTCTTAGGGAGAACTTGCCGTCCATTTGGATCTCACAATGCTCGAGGGATTAGTCCCCGCAGTTGCGCGGAGGATACCCGGTTTATACCAAAAAAAAAAGTCTTCAATAAAATCTTAAAAGACACTATTTTCCTGCAAAGTTATTATCAAAAGAGTCCCTTAAATCTATTTTTGATGAGTGTTATTTGGTGTTCCAATAGAAAATTTGTTGTTCATCCTAACTGGTGAGTACCGTCTAAGTTACTTTTTTTGTCTCAAATTATATATCATTCTAGCAAGATATGTTTTTCTTAAATTATGTTATTTTATAATATCAATGAATAATTAACTTTTGTCTTCCTATTATGCCTTTTACTATTTATTATTTTGTTTTTTTTTTCAATTTTTGAATTTATATTTTATGTACCATTAATGAAGGATATTTTTATAAAATAACTCACATTCACTTTTTGTTATACAACATTAACTAAATTTTTAAGTTTACGTGTGATTGCTAAAGTGATGTATAATTTGGGGAAAATACCAAATAAAATCTAGATTGCTACTGATGTGTAATATTATTAAAATTAAAAATTATATAACAAAAAAAAAACCATAAAATCTACAACTATTACAAATAAAGAACATACCAAATACAATAATTATGAAATAAAGTCTAGATTGCTACTGATGTGTAATATTAATGCAATCTTTGCGGGAATGACCAGACATCCTACACACGCCGCATCTTCTCTCAGTTTCCACATCGTCCATCTCGGTCCTAATGCGAGTAATTGGTGGACGACCTTTCTTCGCCCTCCGCATGGACTTGTTAGGAACCACCTTTAGTCCTACATAATCAGGCCAATATGTCTGGTGGTGAACCACGTCAAAGTGGATGTTATATACGGCGTATACACACTCATTTGTGAACTTGCTATTGACAAAAGTCTTGTAGTCGTGACAAAAGCTAGAACATGCGGCAATGACATGTGAGCATGGTAGATGCAACGCTCTGAACCGTCCACAGTCACACCATTTATTTTGCAGGTCCACCTTGTATTCGCCCTTTGGTAATCCTTCTTTATGGTCGATGGTTTCACGGACGGAGAAGGTATATCGATCTCGGTCAAACTGAGTGACATCATGACTGTTGGATTTAATAACCTCAGCCTTCAGAAATTTCATGATGTTTTCTGAAAATGGTTCACCAGAATTTACCCTTGCCGCTGCCTCATGTCCTCTTTTAGCAAACAAGGCCCCCAACCTATAATAGAATGCTTTCACAATAGTTGTGACCGGGAGTCCTCGAATACCCTTATACACGTTGTTTTGTGACTCTACCAAATTATTTGTCATGTGGCCCCATCGTCGACCATCATCATGTGATTGAGTCCACTTTTCTTTGGGAATGTTGTCAACCCATGCTAAAGCCTTTCGGTCTGCAACAGCGATTTCAGAGCGGTAGTATTCGAATGTTGGGATGTTCATGGCGTAACCTACATTGTTTTGGAAAAAGTTAGATGTCTCTTCTTTTAACAAATAATATGTCGAATTTACAAGAAAATAGATATGATTCTTACCCATGCCTTCAACTTTCTTCTTAAGTTCTCCATCCTTGAATGATCGCATAAAGTTTTGTGCAATATGACGGACACAAAACACATGGCTTGTCGGAGCATCGTGCCATCCATTTTGTGGATCATCATACGCGCTCTTTATCGACACATGTCTATCAGAAATGAGACATATGTTCGCCTGTGGGGTGACATGCTGCCTTAGATTTCTCAAAAAGAAACTCCATGCCTCCTTGGTCTCGCCTTCCCCGATTGCAAAAGCAATGGGAAATATCTTGTTGTTCCCATCTTGCGCAACAATTGGGGGGTTCTTGTTTCCAAATACAACTGGATTATATGTGCACAACTCTTGGTTGTACTTGTTAAGGGATTTTAATGAAACAAGAAAATATAGTTGGGGATCAGCAGTTTTGGCTTAACTTTACCGTGGCTTGTGTGAGGTGTCACACCCAAAAATAAAAGTTATAGCTGAATGTCATTTTCTTTTACAAGTTTGGGGATATTGTCGGTTGACTCACATCGCTCCGAGAAATTCAAAACCACTTCAGTGGCCGCTAGGATTAAAGTAAGCATGATCACTACATTTTTTTTATTAATTCCCTCACATATTCTCGCTCATTATTACTATTATTTTTTAGTAAATTAGTTACTAATTTTTTAATATCATTTGTTAGATGGACAGGAGTAGGTTCAAGATACTATGACAATCCAAGCCATGATACTATATCTTACAGAAAATAGTTTGATGACATAATAGAACATCATGTAATATATCTTCGATTTTTGAATTATTCATATATATATATATATATATATATATATATATATATATATATATCAACATTGTTAACGGTACACTAAATCTTCTCTTTTGTGCCAGTTTAAATGGAGACCATACAAGAAAGTTCCACACGAATTGTCTGGTGACTATTGGGATTGAACTGCAACAACTTGCCTTATATGTTTTGACAAAGTTGAATGGCATCCAACTGATAGGGTTAAGCTCCAATTTGGTTTGCCACAAGAAATACCAGAGGCCCCATTAAACATGCAACAATTTCATAAGTTGTACAAACGGTACAAGACGTGGTACGAATCAAATGGTTTTCGCTTTCCACAAGAGAGCGAACATTGGGACAATCGACGGCGTTATACTTTACCTCGTCTGCGGCCAAGATCTCTCACCCCAACTCATGCGTATATTGATTGGCTAACAACCACTTGCAATCCACGTCTAAGGATTTCAATTGACAGAATGCCAACAGATTCAGATCCAGAAGAAGAAGAAGAAGAGCCAGAGTTAGAACCAAAGCATGAACCTGAAATTCACAACAACCAAGCACCAATTCATGATGATTTTTGGGATGAAGACTTTTTAAATCGGCTAGAAGATCCTCAATCCCAACCAGCTACAACACAAAACACTCATGGTTCTATAATGTATGATTTTCTTGACACCCCACAACAAAATATTATCCAACCACCACCATATACCACCCCGAGAAATACATATGAGCCCCATTATCAGTCAACTTACCAACTAAATTCAATGCCAAACTTTGGTTACAATGACCCAAACCAAGCTGGACTGTCTAACAGTAATTACTTCTCCTATAATGACCCGCACCAAGCTGGACAGTCCAACATCAATTACCCCCCTACAACAACCCGCAATACCCAATATACACCAACCAAAACTACAACCACCCACCAACACCAACAAACCTATTATCTCACTTCTCTCCAGATGTGTTGAACTCCAACGAACAATTTCTTGATATGGGATGGCCAACAAGAGAACACGATGTGTCGTTGACGTTGGGTTATGGTAGTCAGACACAATCAACTTCATATAACAATGACGAATCTCAACATGACGCTCACGTAAATCGTGAAAGAAATCGTCGAAGACGAGGATGTGGTACAGGAGGGCATTTGTAATAATTGTATATTTTATGATTTTTTTTTGTTATATAATTTTTAATTTTAATAATTTTTTTTTCTATTTTTGTAATGCATGGCACGGAAAACAAAGGTACCACACAACTCCAAGTTGTGGGGTATTTAAATTTTTTTAAAAAAAACTCAAAACTACCAAGCAACTTGGAGTTGCTTCGTAGGTTAGTTTTTCGAAAAAAAATTGCAAAGTACCCCGCAACTCCAAGTTGTGGGGTATAATAAGGACAAAAAAAAAATCAATTTGACCAGAAGTGAGAGAAAAAATAGGATACTTTTGCAATTTTTTGAAAAAGTAGGATAGTTTTGGATTTTTGGTAATAAAGTAGGGTAGAAAAAAAAATTCTAATTTGGGACGAACATAGCATTTCATTTGTGTTCATTCTTTTGCTGTTTTTTTCATTTGAATTTAATTTGTGCTGCTAAAAAAAACAGGTTGGAAGCATCAACATTGCTTTATAGGAGGGCGAACGAGCAAGATTTTGCTATTAAACCAGAAAAACAACCACCTAATAAAATAGTTAAACGTAAATCAAGAATCACGATGATTCCGTGTATGTGAATACATTAGTTCAGAACTGGTCTGGGGAAACAGTTTTAAATGGTGACCCCTGTCCACTAGAGGTGGTTATTTATACAAACCTACCCAATTTTAAATTTTTTGAGAACTTATATAACAAGTAATATCATTCTTTATGTTATTTTTTTGCCCCATTTATGAGTAAAACAACAGTAAAAAGTTGGAAAAAACAGTAATTGTTGTGTTGCCTTCTCAATTTTGGAAAGATTGATGGTCCCATATTTTGTCGCAATGACTTTGCTGTCGTATGGAAACTAGTCTCGTGGTGTACCGTGGTTTCTTGTAAGCGAGAAATTGTAGTGTTGGGTGAACGAATGTAATGTTCACACCGTGATCACATGTAATGTTTGCATAATAGTATCAATAATTTAAAAGAGATACAACATTTAGATCAAAGTTTTCTTATATTCATCTTACATATAATCGGGTTCTACTAAACCTTCCATTTAAGTTGAAATGGATTCGAAAATAGATTTTATTCATCAATTTATTTGCTTGCTTTGACAATAAAAAGATAAAATTGTAATGTTCAGAAGAACTAATAATATAGCTTACAGAAAAATCCATTTCTACGACTGTGCTTGTTAGTTGGGTACTGACAGCATGATACTTAACTAGGTTGGAAATGAGCCAACCCAAGTCGAACCTGTATGAGCTCGACTCGACTCGATAAGAATTGGTTCGGCTCGAAACTCGACTCGAGTCGTTTGCTCGAATTGCATCTTTCTAAACCATTTTTTTTTGTTGTCAAAAATATGTCTTTGACATTTAAAAAAAAAACAAAAACATGATTTAAACAAAACTACCGTAGAGAGGTAGTATAACTTTATATTTGCTACTATTTACCACTGTAGCAGTTTGTATAATATCAATATAGGTTTTACCTCTATGATATGGGACTATTCTTGTTCACATGTTTGTTTAAAAACCTTAACAACTGATTCATGAACCAAACGAATCGAATCATACTTAGTTCAAATTCAACTCATTTATTTAACGAACTTAATTTTCAACTAAGTTCGACTAATTTGGTTCGCGAACCAAGTTCAACGAATCAATTATCGAATCGAGTATCGAACTATTTTCGAATTGGTTCGCGAACCAAGTTCAACGAATCAATTATCGAATCGAGTATCGAACTATTTTCGAATTGGTTCAGTTCATTGCCACTCCTATGAACAACAAACTAATTTTTTTTTGTTACAAGGAGAAAGGAAACAAAAGAAACAAGAAAACAAAAGAAACAAGAAAACAGAAGAGAAGAGAAGTAGAAAAAAAAAAGACCTAGGATAGCAGATAGCCCCTAGGATAGCAGGCTTCCCAAGCGTCATTCTGCAGCAGAGTTTTCATTTCGCCAAGTGAATAGCTAGAGCAGAATCAAAGGAAGCAAAGTGTGGAAGATAGAAGTATTGTTTGCGGATAGCAAGTCCTTAATATCAGCGATGAGAGCAGCATAAATGTGATAAGTCATGGCTGGGCCTGTAATGAGGTTTAAGCAAAGAAGGGAGTCGGTGTAACACACACGAATTTGGTGATGGCCATATCACGAGCTACCAGTAAACCGTGGTAGATTAGATTGCAGGCAGCTCAGCCAGTAAAATGTCTTCTGAATTGGGAATGAAACCAGAGAAACCGGAGAGGTAGTAACCTGCAGAGTTTCTAATGAGGCCTCCAAAGCCAGTTCGTTGAGGTGTTCCAAGACAACTCCTATCCACGTTTAGAATATGGCACGAGCTATTGTAAGAATTCCACTTGATAAAACTAGTATCAACAGTTCCATGCTTAGAGAACTCATTCTTTATGTCTTCGGCCGAGCTATTGATGTGGAAAGATAGCCGGTTTAAAGACCAAACCTCATGATTCACACAAGATATTTAAATTACGGTGTCTCCAAACCCACCAAATTCCCGCCGAGAAGAGATTGGAATTAGAACACATCAAACCTGATTTCAGCCAATCGTAAGAAGAGAAGAAATCCGAATTATTGAAACCAATGTGATGCCAAACCTTGGTAGGAAAAATGCAATCCCTTACGCAAAGGAGAAAAGTTTCTTCATGGTTACCACACCGAGGACAAACAGCCCGAGAAAAGTTTATTAATTCTGCAAACAATACACTACAACTTATAATAAGATGTGGAAACATGTGACACTCTATTCCAGCCCCCTCCACAAAACACCTCTGCTCTAAAAATAACATAAACATAATCTCAATAGCACCAATTGCTGCAGGGAAACAAAAACTGAGTCCAATACAAAACTGGGGAAAAAACAAATCAGCACAGAGATCCTTCATTTTAGTTAAGAAAAACAAACTAACAAACATAGCAAGATCATCAGGGCAGCCACATAGTGGAATAAACAGCAGCACATACAAGGGTCACAAGGGTTGATTCATCGGAACAACCGTGAAAGTGGTCAAATTTGGGTACAACATAAGGGTAGTCTCTACAAGGGGTCTCCAAAGGATGTCTCATCAACATAATCATCATTTCTCAGGGAACAGAACAAGGGACTGACTTCAAAGATAATCTCTACAAGATGAAACCAACAAGAGACTATTTTGAAAGATTACAGATATGAACGTGTGGGTCACACGAATAACATATTTGATATTAAAGATTAGTCTTTTCACCTATTATAAATACAGAATGCTTAATTTTATTATAAAAGAACATAGGTTAAATATTGTTGCACATGACAGAGAACGTAAGTTAATGTTTTTTGCTTTTACATATGGTACTTGATCATGGGGTTAATATCTTGAGGGAATTTTTTTTGCCAGAACAAAATAAAAACATTAAAATCGAAACACAGATAAAGCCTCAGAATTGCAGAATATTATCCACAAGGCATAAAAGCCATTCAGTCCCGAAAGATGGTAATTGGTGTATGATATATCATCACTGGCAATATCTATGTTTTTATGAAGACATTTAGATTAAACAAAAAATGTGAAAAAAAGAAACTCTATAAAAACAAAGACAAAAAATATAATGGAAAAATGTGTGTCTCATGGCCGTCCTAAGAAGTAAAGGCAGCAACACTGCTCCACAAGGAGATGGAATATGAGACAAGCACCAACGGAGGAAGCTCTCCAAAGGAGAAGACCATCAACATCGGTAAACATCATTATGCAACGTTTACTTGGAGTCATACAAACACAATAAGTTTGCCCCCATTCAAGTTAGAGATTTGGATTAAAATCTCCCGTCACAACAGCTCTAACTAAAATTAAACCTTAAACAGTATACATTCTGAAGTATCAAAAAATTGAAAACCAATTAGAATCCTTATCAAAAGGACTGCAAAACATAAACCAGGGAACACACCAAATGCCTCAGAATTGCAGAATAGTATCAACAAGGCAAAGAGCCGTTCAGTCCCGAAAGATGGTATTTGGTGTATGATATCATCATTGGCAACATGTGTCTATAAATATTAGATTAAACAAACTCAAAATCACACTCAAATCATAATTTTCATGTTGGGGGATTGGTTTAATCTCCTCCATCACAACATATCAAAATCACACTCAAATCAAAGATACAGGGTTTGGTTTAATCTCCTCCATCACAACCATGAATGAATCACAGCCTCCTTTTAGGAGAAAGGGCCTCAACAGCCGCTTTTTCTGCTACATTAGCATCAATCATGGCCCTTCTCAGCTGCATTGCGAAAAGGGTGACATACGATACCAAGGTGCAGAAAAAGAACATGAAAAATTAACATAAACAGAAACATGAGTAACACTAAGAACAAACACAAGATGAAACTACTAACACATAGGAATCCCACCTACCTATCTGGCAAGACAATCCTACTTAAACAGACATAGATAAGCCTACCACTACAAGAAAATGGAATATGAGACAACTACCAACGGAGGAACCTCTCCGAAGAGAGAAGACCGTCAACGTCGATAAACATCATTATGCACCATTCGAGTTAGAGATTTGGATTAAAATTTCCCGTCACAAAATAACAAACTAAAATCAATTCAAATAATTAAAACAATCATAACAACAAAAATGATATGAAGAATAGAAACATGATCTGAGAGGAGAACACTGGCAACACTTTTATAGATAGATACTTTGTGAAGAAGCTCTTGCTGCCGCCTCGCCTCCAAAACAGAGACACTAACTCTGTCGGTTCCACAACCATGGGCTTTTGACCCAACGACCCGGGCCCAATGCAAGGTCTAGGTTTGTCTCTCCACTGGTTTTTTGAATACCACTCTCCCCCTGCAAAATCTACTCCCGCTAGAGCTATCAAAACGGGCGGGCCGGCCCGAACGGGCTTCGGGCTTTATCGGGCTGGGCCAAAAAACCCAGTTGAAAAACGAGCTTGAAAATATACTACCCGAGTCCGGCCCTCCACGGGCCGCGGGCTAACGAGCCGGCTCGTATTAAAAATTATATTTTTTTTATAAAAAAAAATACTATAAAACACTCCTATAATTTTTTTATAAATAATATTTTTAATATGTTTAAATAATTTTTTTATAAATAATTTTTTTAATATGTTTAAATAATGTCTAGCACAAGAATAAATTTGAAACATTTTCGTACACATGTCGTAAACTAAAACGGCAAGGAAAACAATTTTAAATAATTTATATACGTTATGATTATAAATATTTATATATATTTGATCTTTAAAATTATAAATAACGAAACGAGTAAATATAATTTTATATTACATTTATATTTGTGTTAATTCATTGAATTTACACTTTTATTTTTTACTTTGATAATCAACTAAGTAAATAATTATTTGAAAAATATATATAATTTATAGGATTTTTTTTGTTATGCGGGCTAACGGGCTACCCGCGGCCCGTTCGGGCTAGCCCTAACGGGTACCGGGCTTTTTAAGGCCGGGCTAAAAAGCCCTAATAAAATTCGGGCTCAATATTTAAGGCACAAGCCCTATAATTAATCGGGCTAAACGGGCCGGCCCGTACGGCCCGACCCATTTTGACAGCTCTAACTCCCGCCCTGCAGGCAGGACGAAAATACCCCTGCGCAAGTGTAAAACTGTGTGTTAGTTAACATGAGCTGCGTGACTTAACTTGCGCACTTATTTATGCAAAACAACTTTGAGGATCTCTTTTTTCAAAACAACTTATTTGAAACAGTTTACTTATACAAAACAGAGATTCTAATAAGTTGTTTTGCATAAAAAAGATGTTCTAAACAAGTTGTTTTGAAAAGTGAGATCTTGATAAGCCGTTTTGCATAAATAAGCTGTTTTGAATAAGTTGTTTTGAAAAAAGAGATCCAAATAAGCTGTTTTGAAAAAGTTGTTTTGACAAAAGAGATTCTAATAAGCTGTTTTGCATAAATAAGCTAATTTGAATAAGTTATTTTGCAAAAAAAGATCATAATAAGTTGTTTTGCATAAATAAGCTGTTTTGAATAAGTTGTTTTGACAAAAGAGATCCTCAAAGTTGTTTTGCATAAATAAGTGCGCAAGTTAAGTCACACAGCGTGACTTAACCCGTGTTTATAAAAGATGTCCGTCTCCGTACCCATACCCTCGTGGGCAATAATTTTAATGCCCGTTCCCATGTCCTATAGACATCTAAATGCCCGTACCCGCGCTTTAATTAAAAAAAAAACAAAAAAAAAAGAATAGAAACATAACTGAATTTAAATCAATACATAAAATTTTGCAAATAATAATATTTTGCCAAATCAAAAGCATTCAAAGTTTGTATGAATTAATTATAGTGGTATGTGTGTGTGTGTGTGTATATATATATATATATATATATATATATATTTGCGGGCTGCGTGGCGGACTGGGCATTAGAGTGCCCGTACCCGCGCCCATGCCCGTTCAAGTTTGCGGGTAATTACCCGAGCTCGTCCCCATACCTGTAAGTGCAGGTATTTACCCGTCCATTGCAGGTATTTTTTGCGGGTGCCCGATGGGCTTGGGTCGAATTGCCATCCCTATGCTCATATGACTTTTGTAAAACCTGTTAAACTTAAATTGACATTATGACACAATAATCTCGTATTTCTAAATATTAACGTGACGTAATATTAACTCTAGATTTAACCTAATTTTTTTGCGTGACTTTATTATATTAACCTTAAATTTAATTTATGTAATGTAAAATGTCATCTTTTATTTCTAAATGTTAACCCGTGACGTAATATTAACCCTAGATTTAACTTAATTTTTTTGCGTGACTTTATTATATTAACCCTATATTTAATTTATGCAAAATTTCATCTCTTATTTCTAAATGTTAACCCGTGACGTAATATTAACCCTAGATCTAACTTAATTTTTTCGCGTGACTTTACTATATTAACTCTATATTTAATTTATACAAAATATCATCTCTTATTTCTAAATGTTAACCCGTGACGCAATATTAACCCCCGTGACATAATATTAACCCTAGATTTAACCTAATTTTTTCGCGTGACTTTACAATATTAATCCTAAATTTAATTTTAACCTAATTTTTCCTTCCACGCTTTTGCATTTAATGTTTATCTAAAGTAAAATAAAATTATGTTCCTAATTATAAGCTTTTTTTTAAAGGAATAATCGTTAATCCGTCTTGCTATACTTACCTAATCTCTTACTTATAAATGTTAACCTGTCTCGCTATACTTAACATATTATGTTACGTTATTTATAAATGTCAATCCGTCTCGCTATACTTAACCTAATTTTTCCCTCACGCTTTTGCATTTAACGTTTATCTAAAATAAAATAAAATTATGTTCGTAATTATATGCTATTTTTTTTTGGAAATCTCTTACTTATAAATGTTAACCCGTCTCACTATACTTAACCTGATTTTTCCCTCCACACTTTTGCATTTAATATTTATCTAAAGTAAAATAAAACTATATTCCTAATTATATGCTGTTTTTTTTGGAAAGGAATAACCGTTAATCTGTCTCGTTATACTTAACCTAATCTCTTACACATTAACCCGTTTTTCTATACTTAACCTATTATGTTACGTTATAGTATCAAGGACGATGTCATGGAAAATATGTTATGGTACAGTACCAACGTCTATGTTTCTTAATAGTATGAAATACTATATTTACAATCATGACATTCATCTAAACATTTTGTTACCTATTACCGTCAAATATTACCTCGATGGTATAGTGAATGTTCATTTCTAATACTCATCTTTATGCACTATCACTACCTTAGTCAACATCGCCTCTCAATATTAACTTAATCTGTTGATCCACAACGATGAACAACCAATCATTTAATTGAAGAATGCCAATTAAGATTCTTCAATTATCAGATCCGATCACTTTTCTACCCTACCATTTCTCCTACAACTCAGGTTCATCATATCCCCAATTTGATTTCCATAAATCTAAAAAGGACTGATTCATCAATATTAACCTTTTGTCCTTTTTATGAGAGATGAATTCTTGATTTCGGATTCTCCCGATCAGATTGAATCACGATATTGTTAAATAAAAGAGAAATAATAAAAAAAAGGCTTAAATATGTCTATAGTCCGTGCAAATAGGGCTCAGTTAAATTTTTGTCTTTGTACTTACTAATCCTCCCATTCTTTCCCTGCAATTATTAATCATTTGAAATTTGGTCCTAATTACTTTTGTTAGCACATGTGGTATGTGATTACTGATGTGGCAATGATATGGCGCCATATGACTGGGACATGACCTTGCCGACTCAACATTTTGTTATTAAGAGATTTTCGTGTCTTTGCTCTGTAAATTGAATTTGGGTTTGAGATTTTCTGGTGAAAATCGTTGTTGTTGCTGTTCTGTTATGATTTCATTGATAGCGGTGGTGATGCATACCTCCGACGCTACCACGACCTCAGGGATACACTGTGTAAAGGAGGAGAAATTTTCAGTTGAGGAGGAGAAATTAAGGCTGCTACTGTGACGTCGGATAACACTCGGATTGATAGTTGTCACTATAAACATTACTAATCCCATTCCATCTGCATTATTCTCTAGAAAGTTTTCAAATTTCCCCAAAACATTATCTCATCTTCTTCTCTTTATTGCTGATAGTTTTGGATTAATCCTTTTCTTTAAGCTTAAATCATATACTCATTGTGATTTTCACGGTTAATTTCATGTTTTTGATGAGAGAATATTTTTATTATGTCTTAAATATCATGTGTCAAACTAGTCTCCTTTTTTGGTTGCATCAGCCTACCTTTGTTCAAATCATTTAATGAAAACATTAATTTTAGAGTTAATAGTGTTTTTCGCCCATGTAATATATGCTATTTCCGGTTTTCGTCCCTATAAAATTTTCGGTTTGATTTGCATCCTCGTAAAACTTTTTTTTCTTCAGAAAACACCCCTAATAGGCCATTTTTAGAATTTTTTTAAAAATTTTTGGTTTTTGAATGACCTATAAAAGGTGTTTTCCGGAAGAAAAAAAAATTACGAGGGTGCAAATCAAACCGAAAATTTTATATGGACGAAAACCGAAAATGACATATATTACAGGGTGAAAAACACTATTAACCCTTAATTTTTCATGAAAGCACACCTGTTTGATTCAAAGTAAATTAATATCAATATTTGTTGTTACGCTGCATATCTTTTTGTTATATGATTTTTGTTTCCATTATCTGAAGCTAATTCATGGTTAATGATGGTAAAATTGATGGAATTTATCCATAAAATATCACCTGGTTTGAAGAGAGAAGAACAAAGTTATGAACAGGGTAGAAGAGAGGGAAAAGAAAATTAGGGGTATTTTGGTCATTCTGCGCGTCTGTTGTTTCATTAAGGGTAAAATGGAAAATTCATGTGTAAAAAGTTGAGTCAGCGAGGTGCTTGCCCAGTCAGCTAGAGCCACGTCAGTAATCACATGCCACGTGTGCTAACAAAAGTAATTAGGACTAAATTTAAAGTGATTAAAATATTTGCCCCAACTTTGAATATACGGGGTAATACATCACCATAAACTCATATAACCGCAAAGCATAAACTTTTCCACAAAACTGAAATTCCTCTTAAAAAACCACTCCCGATCACCATAAACTCATATAACCGCACATCCGAAGTGAAATATATGAGCACTATCCCCTGACCATTGTAGTCAGGATCGAGTGCTGGTTTGTAGAATCTACGATCCTACGTCCACGCACCTCAATTGTGCTTCGACTTTACTCAGATTCGTTTTTGCTGTGTTTGCTCTGTTTCCTCTGTATTTCCTCTGTTTTCTTGTTTGTTTCCTCTGTTATTTTGCTTGGTTCCTCTGTTTTCCCTCTATCTTCTCTGGTTTTTTTCACAACTCTATCAACAACCTACCGATCCTACTTATGAATCGTGACAACCCACATGTTTACGATGTTTCACCAGCCTACCGATCCTACTTAAAAACTCGAACCTGACAACATTGCCCCTGACCTTTATGGTGTGGAAGACGATGAGTTATCCGATGGTTCTTGGCTGGCTACCAACTGAGAAAGTCTATGACGCTTCGTTACTCCTGATGTCAGTAACTGTGTTGTCCTATAGTCAAGTAAGTAACGAGTTAATATGATTTGGTGGTAGTGCTGCTTCTAGTTGGCATGGTTAGAAAAAAGAAATAGATTAATAAAAAAGAAACAAGTAAATATGGTCTTTTAGAATAATGCAGAAATCACATCTTGTAGCAGCTGGTTGTTGTAGGAATCAACCATTTGATTCAGGCCAAGTAATTGCATTCGACTCAACCATGATTATAATGTTCTGGTACATCCCCTCCCCAAGAATATAAAGTATATATAATGATTATACAAGCCAAGTAATTGCAGCTATGAAGCTTACACTGATTGGATTCAACCATGAATTTCTGTCCTGAGTAGTATATGCAAGGCTGCTGTATGATGCATGAAGTGATTGGCTTTTATTCCTGTTTGAATTGCTGAATTTGTAGTTTTTGATACTAATGCTACTTGTTGGTTTGAGATTTTATTGAGTAAACGATGGCTTGTTGGTGAAGGTTACACTTGTTCATATTTTATTTTCCTATGAAACATGATGATTCATATCTTCACAGCAATAACATGATGATTTTATTCTTTTTTACTAAATGTGGAACTAATTCCTGGTATTGTTGAGTTTGGCCTTATTTCAACTACTTCCAAAACCTCAAAAAAATAAAATAAACATCCAGTGAAATATCCTGGACCATTCTTTTTTCAGAGGAAATGTCCTAGAACATGAGAATAGCGTGTCTAACTAAACTTTGCAATATTCTTTAAAAAAAAATATAAAAAAAAAACTTTTCAATATTTATTTAACCATCTAACACCTGGGTCAGAATTGATTTTTAATATTTTTTTAGCTTTATTTTTCATGGGGACCAATAAATTCTTGACCGTGATTTTAGCATACTCACCTTGATACTAAACACACATTTTTGTTGTTTGACCACAAAAAAACACAAGATAAACTCAACTGCACATCAAATCCCTGTCCAAATCTATGTATCCATTGATTAGGTTTATCTATATATGTAAGCAAAATTGTAACACCAGAATTCTGAGAATAGACTAAGCTTCTAAATTCTAGAGTATGTTACATACACAAGAAATCAACCGAGGAAGAGGTAAAGGGTTATACAAGAGTAGTAAACAAAAAACTTGAGCACCATGTATCTCTGCTATTGAAAATTGGGAAATGTTAACCGGTGCCCCCGGGGCACTGGTTGGTTAAGGAATTATAAAGGGAAACATATTCTTGAAAATTTCAGACACTACTGTTTAAGTAAGGAACTAAACAAGAATCAGTTAAATAAGTAAATCTCACAATTTCCTTCATTTCAGTATTGACATTTACAAAAAGTTGAGATTCTGCAGACTAAATAATAACCTGCTAAAAGGAACATGTTGAAAATAGAGCTAAATCTCAAAGTTTATATATGGAAAAACTTCGGATACCATACATTATGCTAATACTAAGGTACTAGTAAAACTGGTAACGAAAAATAAAGGTCAGATCACCTAACACGTCCAAGCAGAAGAGGTGGCCATAGCTCTCTTCATCCAACCAAGATAGAGAGCACCATCTATATGTTCAAGCCTATAATTTTGATGGAAGTCCTTCAACATATTTTGGACAGAATGCATCACTGAAGAACTCAATTGGCATTGTCTGAATCCTGCCATGGAAAATCTCGACCTCCACTTTCCAAAAACTTCATGCCTCTCCACCCTCTCAACCCCCTCACAGGCTATCATGTTGACGATGTCCCGTGCCACGCAGTTCTGCTCTACACTAATCCGCTTCTTATCGTCTTTGGTGCAAGCAACATCTATTGATTCAAACATAGCTGTGTAATAATCCATTGTCTCCACAAATCTATTAACGAAAGGAGAAGTATTGGTATTGGATTCTTGCTCAACAAGGGTAACAACCTTCGGAGACAAACTCTTAACCAATCTCAACAATCTGTCTCTATGATTCTCAATGCTCACACTCTCATCCGGCATATGGTGCAAACTATAGGGAAAATTTACGGCGAGGGCTTCTCCAGGTCTAACTCTAAGATTTTCTCGTTGAACTTCGCAACCCGACATTGCAGCGCTGTGGAACTCAAACGTAACTCCACAAGACCTGGCAAAGTTTGAAAGTCGTTCTCCTACAATCTGAAGTCCTCCACCGCGCGCATGAAATGATTGTGAATCATCGACCCCTGTAATTCGAATCAAAGGTGGTCCACCAGGCCTGCGTGCAAGCGCTTCAATAAGCATTTGCCATTGTGTTCCCTGTGCGATTTGGAAATCAATTATATGAATCCTGGATTCATTTGCCATTGCTTCAGAAATAACAGCATTTGCAGATATGTATGCAAACTTAAAATATGGACAAATCTGATACAGCATGTGCATGTAAGTCATTAGCTCTTTGCTCGTTGGTTGTTCACATTTCAACGACTTGTAGATTAAGCTTCCAGACAATTCTAATCTTGCTCTAAGCCCTTCCAACAAGTAAGCACTTAACCTCTGGATTGGATCGCCAGCAACCGATACCATCTTCACCAATACATTATCCATCCAGCCTCTTGCTGTTGGAATATCACCATCATAGACAGCTTGTGCACATAGCAAGAGGACTTCTTTCATGTCAAGCTTTGGAATGTTTTCGGCAATCAGATCCCAATTATATTTAGCTGATGGAGATGCTCCGTGGAGGCTAGTCTCCATGCAGCTGCCGTAACTATCAACAATATCAAAATCCTCAGGCCCCAACAATGAATTCTCTATTTCTCTAAGTTTGTGCTTCAAATCATTCCCATCGTCAACACTGGACATGCCGCTTAACGGGGATCCATAGGTGTTGTCAGATGATTGGTGATGATCTGAATGGCATGATTGAGACTCTTGTGGAGAAAATGGAGTCTTGTTAGATGATACGCTGGCATAGGAAGGAGAACCACAGTCTATGAAACCGGTGATTTCTGGGTATGATTCCAGGATGAAGCGTTGCTGCTTGTAGGTTTCAAACGAAAGATCAGTTCCCTGGCTGCTGCTACCATCACCACATAGATTGGTTTGTAGGTAAATGCGCTGAGCAGGTTGGTGATAGAAACCGAGACCAGCTGAATTTGGCCTTTGCTGAGACATTTGCATCTTGAAATAATTATTTACTTGGCCGGAAAAGGAAATCGGAATAGCAAGTAGTCAATCTAATCGTAAAGAAAAAAGGTTATTCCCAACAGAACTGGTTGACTCGTTAGTAGCTAGTTATGCCAAAGAGCATAGCAGTAGATTTATGAGGAATCACTATTTTGGCAAGCAGCTAGATGCAAAATTGATCACCAACTACAGTTGACAAATGTATTCAAGAAACAGAACCTGCATAACAAAATAAAACTGTTAAGGAAACATCAACAATGATCAAACAAAGCAAAGACATCAATAAAAACAGCTTGACAGAGAAAGATCTAAATAATAACGAAGATATGTTGAAGAAAACTAAATTCAAGCTTCTAAATCAAATTGATCCAAATAACAAAAGAGATGCACAATTAAAAAGATAAGATCCACCAGTAATCTAGTACTAATCCAGAAGTTTATATATACTATGCAGTAACAAAGATTGAAGGTCTGTCCGATTTGATTACATTTAATCACTTTTATTTTCTCGAACTAGTAACGGTATATTGAAAATTCTTTCTATGTAAAATGGATTGTTCTCAAAATCTGAATTCCAATTGAGGATCCAAAATAATTTCTCATATCTCATAGATTATCTTCTATAACCCTTTAAATTTCCCAATTGAAAATTCATCACATCATCATAGCAGAATTTATAATATTGAACAGGTAAAAAAAAAATCATCAAATCAAAGAAATAAAAGAGATATACAAAGTCCAGTTTCAACAAATAAAGGGAGAAAAGTAGCAGAGACATAGGATTAATTTGGTGAAAACATACCTGTCTGTCTGTAGCTTTGCTGGTGTGTTTGAGTTAGAAACTGGATTTGGATTGGTGTTGGTTGCTTCTTCAACTAAAGAGTCTTTTTCTTTCAGTTCACCTAAATCTCACCTAAGAACTATGATTTGGATTTGAAATCACTTAAAGCATTTGATTTAATATCAGGTGATATATATAAGCTATAGTCTACCTATAATAAAACAAAAATAAATATTTATTAATTAATATTACACGTTTTTGAGTAGAAGATTCCTCACTCATACTATTACTATTACTACTCGTACTCACTCGGTTAGAGTTGAATACTGTTTAATTTGGTGGGGTAGCCTTGAAACAAAGGAAAGGAAGGAACTTGGAACTGACCTCAGCTTCAAAAACGAGTAGTGTACTATTCAATATTCATCACTTCTTTTCTTTTAACTATTTTTGTTTTAAAATACTTTTTATTACGAAATTAAATACTTACAAATCACATGGTTGGCACTGCATGACGGCAGTGTGTCGTATACTGATGACAACTGAACGCGTTTTCTCACAAACGTAACCTTCTTTTTCTTTCTTTTATTCTACTTCCATTTTACCACAATAATTATATATGTGACATAATTAGGGTGATCTTTTTCTCCTTTAGTAAATGCTGAAATTGATCTCCCAAGTTAGTCTATCTTTAGATAGATTATCGAATTTATAATAATAATAAGTAAAGTCAGTTTTGATTTTGCACCCATATTTTTTTCTTCTTTTTGTTAAAAAAAAAAAAGGAGTTAAATCGCCTATAGTCCCAATAAAAATCATAAATTATCAAAGAAAACAGATTGTTTGTAACAATAGAATAAGAAAAAAAAATCATTATGATCCTAAAACTGAGTGGTCACTACGTAGCAAAGAGATATTTGTCAATATAAAATTTACAAATTTTTATTATGAGTAGAAACTTGGTACCACCTAAATATAAACTAGGAGAAGAAGAATTGAGGTTAAATATAGGTGAAGGAGACTAGAGTCTTAACAAATTAGGTTTCAATTTAGTTGAAAATATGACCATATTTAAAATCTGATGTCTCAAATAATATTAGCTACGCTATGCATGATGTCCACATTCATTTGGTTGATCTCACACCCCCAATCTGATTTTACATAGAATCCAAGATTTCATTTAAGAGTTTCTAGTGGCAAATGATTGATACAGACTTTTCTTAACCAATGGTTTAAATTTATAATTTATACAACTAAAAGAAAAAGTCGTTAAATACCGAGTTTCTTTAATGCTTAACGAGGAAAAATATTTATCTCAAATATGAGTTGGAATTTACTTCTAGCTTCTTTGGTTATTCGGCACATGTAAAATCACGTTAAAAATTAACATTAAAGTAAAATCTCATATTTAGAGTCCGTTTGATACTCAGGATAGAGACAAGGTATGATATAAAGATAGATAGAGATAAAATATGATAATGACATGATAAACATTAATCATATCATGTATTTGATGCGCACATGATAACAAACATGATATCATTATAAATAAATGAAAAAATTGCTCACATAATTAATTAAATATTATAAAAAATGACATTTTATTAATTATAATAGAAAATACATGCTATCATTATTTTAAAAATGACAATATTTTAAAAATGGCAGAATATCAAGATAATAAATAAGGAATGATCTTCGATGGATAATTTCTAACTCATCTTATACTCATGATAGAAATTACAAAGGAAAATCAGGATATGATAGGAAAATGGTTTATTTTATCTTATCTCTTTGATGCACATGATATGATAAATGTATCATATCCTGTCTTCATATCCTGACCATCAGACAGACCCTTATAGCTTCATAGTTTCCACGTCAGACCCTTATAGCTTCATAGTTTCCACGTTGAAGTTGCATTATGACGTGATATTTATGTCCCAAAAGCGGATCAAACACTCACTTCATTTATCTACGTTTCATTTGATCAAAAAAGAGGCAACGGAGATCTCCAATTACTTTATATACATCAGTTTTCTTTATAATAATAACCGTCAAACAGAAAACAGTGCGGAGCACTCAGCAACTCACTTTATCTTTTGAGACAAAAAGAAAAGGCAGAAGTTGTGTTTTTTGGATGACGATAAAAGGAAGAAGTTAAGTTAACGGCAGAGGAAGAAGGATAATTTTTTTAATTATTTTAACTTTATCTTTTGAGTGTAGAAATGCATACTTTTCTTTTTAGATTCATCTTTCCATCTCAAAAGACCATAATGACATAATTAAAGTTCATGGGAAGCTTCTTCTGTTTATGCAACATGCCAAAGATGATCAGATTTGAGCTTTTTAACATGTTCCTTTACAATGCCTAATAATTTTGTAATTTTTTTTAGTAAACCATGAATTTGATCACTACCATAAAACATTGATCTCTTTAAAAATAATAAAATGTATACCATACATCACAAAATAACCGACCTACTCTAATAAAATGCACTATTTATATAAATATAATTTTACCATTTTTCTTTACGATTTTACAAGAACAAATTGTAGCATATAAGATGTTAACAAATTGATATATTCCAACATAATCATAATTTCAGCTTCTCGTTGTTTTGCACCACAGTGACAAATATCTCCATAGTGGTTTACTATAGTCTTGGGGTTCTTTTGAAGCAAACGAACTAGTAACACTTTCTTCTACGGGAGGCATAACCATTTAAAAAACAAACAATAATAAAACATTAACTAGAGGTTAGTATTATAACTATAAAGAAAAAAATCAATCTAGGGTTTACATATTTTGAAGACAATCATTAATACAAACAATCTTATTAAAAAGAAAGTAAATATTTTTTGTGAAACAAAAGAAAAGATTAAAGAGAGAAGAAGATACTAAAGGGAGAAGAACAAAACATTAGCGAGAATATAAGAAAATAGAGCAGTAGAGAGAACATAAACAAAGTAGAGAACATATATACTAGAGGTGTTGATGGAGGTTGTTGTTGTTGATGTTGAAATGGAGCAATCGGCAGGTTAGAAGGACTGGAGGAGAATATCTATCGCTAATGGTGAGAAACTGGAGGAGAATATCTATCGGCAAGTTTTTGAGATTGAGAGAGAACGCTTCCACTTTCAATCCAGCTTTATATATTTATATTATATGTATTTCTTATTTCTTATTTTATTATTATTATTCCTTTAAAATGAAGTGGGCTAATTAAAAGCTAAAAGGAAAAAATTAATAAAAAATCTTGCCTACGTATCAAATGAAGTATCAATTTATCTATACGCGTATCGGGTCATATCGGGGCGTATCAGTATCAGATACGTGTCAGACACGATTCTTTGCCATTTTTGAAGTACGGAGGCTTCAAGTCTATAACCTTTAAAAAGTTCAAAACAGCTGTTGGAAAATTCATATTATACCAAGTACACACACAATCCCATGAACGTTTTTGCTACTTCTGTTGGAGAGACCAACCACTACTTAGAAATAATTCCTAAAATGATGGATCCCTATCATTTTCTCCCTTTACCTTCATGAAAGTCAACGACCATTTCAGAACAGCCTTTGGAAACATTGTGATATTGCAATTGTAAGAAGCGTCATATAGCAGGCCATGAGCATTAGTAGTAGCAACCTTAGGGTGTGTTTGGTAACACAAATAAGCTAGCTTATAGCTTGTTGGACTAGCTTATAAGCTTGTTTTTGTAGAATGAGTCGTGTTTGGTAAAAAGCTTTTTTCGTTAGCTTATAGCGTTTTTTGAGAAGCTAATTCAAGTAGCTTTTGAGCTTTTAGCTTTTAGCTTTTTATATTTTCTTCCAATTTTAACCTTTTATTAATTTAGTTTAATTTAATTTTAATTAAAAAAAAACTACCCATAACTGCCCACGTTTTGCATCATGGTATGACTTTTCAAATTTTCTTGTTCACATTCTTTTTTGCATGCTCTTAATTCAATGATAAATAATTTTATATAAAATTTACAATAAATAGTGATGCAAGTTTAGTTTAAGTAAAATTCATGAAAAGAAAGTTTTGTTAAATAAAGATTGTCAATTGAATTAATGAGTACATTTATCATATGGGAGATGAAAATATTTTGAAATAAATTTAAACATTGAAAAAGAAATACATTAAGTAATAAAAATTGTATATATGATTTATAATGAAAAACACAAACATGTCCTTTTACATCATTTTATATTTATCAGCTACTTCAACAACTAATTTTACCAAACACTTCTTATTTTAATCAGCTAACTTTTCAGCTATAAGCTATCAGCCATCAGCTATAAGCTAGTTTTTCAACTATCAGCTAGCTTATAGCTTCTTTTTACCAAACACAGCCTTAATGTATACACAACTAAAGGAAACAATAAATTTGAGCTCAAAGATAAACCTCAAATAAAGAACCATCTAATTTGGAATCTTAATGACCCTCTAAATATTGAAACTTGAAGCCCTTGAACAATAATAAACTTAAAACCGCTCTAAAAGTGATATAATTCTGCCAATGCACCAATAAGATGAGCAAAAGCACAAATGTACACATGGACATTGGCTATTAAGACATAACCATTCAACAAAACCAGCAAAATTTGCTATAAATTTAACAAAAATAACAAGAAATATTGTAAAAAAAATGAAATGGTCTTTCAAATGCAATTGGCATATAAGTAATAAATGATTGGAGATGGAAACTGACATGACCGGTCGCACTAGTATCTAGGATCCAAAAGTTAGGTGCTTACCATTGGTGGTGGATGAATGAGAGTTGATGACAAAGGAACAAGTTTTCATTGAATTTGGCCTAGGGTTAGAGGTTGGAATTGACCGTTGAAATGGTGTTGTATTGCTAGTAAAACTTAACAAAGATGCTCCTCGTTGAGAGAAATCTAATGAGTGCACCAAGACATCATTGGTTCTTCATTTTTGCCTTGTAACCTAGAGGAAACACTTTCCTTAGGGGCATAAAACCATGACAGAAAACACTTTGTGTTTGGTGACTTCATTATCTAGACCAACAAATCTCATTGAGCCTTAAGAACAAGTGTGGATGCAGCCATTATTATCTGTAGAGTCACTGCCTAGTCAAGTTTTTATTTTACCTGCAAATCATCTCAATCATGTTTCAATGGTCATGGAGCCTCTAGAGCAGGTACATCAGATACCTTCTTTAAGGTTCCTTTCTTCCAACCAGGATTTCTCTAACTTACCGTCCGTGAATAGGGTTGAAGACTAACATTGACCAATGAAGATGCTCTCGCCAGCCAGATTCATGTGGCATCAACAAAAATTCAAAATCAAGTAGATTGACAACCTTCTATGAATTTGAAAGTTGGTTCAGGTTAAGTTATTCCTCCAATCTCAAACATGATCCTTCATTCCCTTGTGCATGGTGGAGTAAAAGCCATTCGTTGGACCAAATTTATTAACTCATAATTTGCTTTTAGAAATGTTTCGCCTATGTGCAATGATCCAATTGGCGTTGAATTGCAATGAATACAGAAACATGTTAGTTTTGCTCCACTCGTTGTTGAGTGGATAGTTATGTAGATTTTATCTTATATCCCTTTAATGGTAAAGGCTATATTATTTTATTTGTTGGAGCGAAAATTGGTGATGAAATATGAATTTCAGAAAGAATAACCTTCTTGATGCACAAGAAAAACTAGTTTGTGCGTGTAAAATATTGGTTGATACTATGAATGTTAATGTATCCACTTTATAGTATCATGAAGTTGAGTTATTAGCATTCATAGTGTGCATATTTAGGTTATTAAAAAAAATCTATTTCAATGTGGTGAAACTTCACAATCCCAGGCGAGTCAATCTCTGTCACCATCACTAGATTATGATGCAAATTCATATGGATCAGTTAAACCTAAGATATAAGATGATCTTTTATGCATTGCTAGAATTGGAAATAAATCCCAACAATGAGAACGAGTAGTTTCCCTGATACATATGGATTTGCATCATAATGTAGTGGTGGTGACGGCGAAGGACTAACCCGGGGTTATGAAGTTTCCCATAATGAAATAGATTCTTTAAATAAGCTTAAAATGCATACAAATGCTAATATCTCAATTTCACGATACTATGAAGTGAGATATTAGAATTCATAGTATCAGCCAATCAATATCTTACTTGCACAAAAAACTATTTTTCTTGTGCATCAAGGTTATTCTATTCTTTTCTGAAATTCGCATTTCATCACTAATTTATGCTATCGCATATAGAATAATATAAGCAGAAACAAACATGTTTATGTATTCTTTCCAATTCATCATCAAGTGGAGCATTGCACATAGGCGGAAGGTTCCCAGAATGTTTGTATTGTAGATTGAATAAGACGATTATTGTAAACTATGCGAGTTGATAAATTTCTTGTGTCCGACAAATAGGCTCCTACTCCATCATGCACAAGGAAATGAAATACCATGTTTGAGATAGAAGATACAACTTGACTTGAAATAACTTCCAAATTTGAGGCAGGTCGTTCAACGACTTGATTTTGAAATGTAGTCGATACCACATGAATCTGGTTGGTAAGAGCACCTTCAGATTAAGGTAGGGGAGAAAATTGAATTAAGGTAAAAAAGAAAGGATGAAACAGAAGAAATGTCAAGAAAATATTCTGACCAGAGAAAATTGAAAAGCTTGTATTATCGATTCTGGTTCTGATCTTGTAATTGTTCAAGATTCAAGAATCTTTTCAACCATACTCTTGACATTGTCCTGCAATGTCACAAAGACAAATTAAAACCCCATCAAATTTGTTGTTTATAGAGCTTAGATAAATCCATGAATCATATCATAGTAGTACCAATCTTTTAAAGTCTATGGTGAGGTAGGAAAGTTGGATTAGAAGAATTCATAGAAATATTCATTTCAAAAACCAAAGTCAAAGGCATTCAAATATGTTTGAAATTTAAAAACTATTTTGAAAGGTAGGTACTCTATATTCCTTAGGTTCTGCATTCATAATCTTGAATCCGGGTTTTATTACTTACAAGTAAGGCCATTATTCAATGACTCCATAATGCAACATAATTAAACTATCACAAAAAAAAACTAGAGAAACATGTAGCAGATCATCATTACACAAAGGAATCATAGATCATTTGTTAAGACTCAAGAAATTTGACAAATATTTGCTCAGAGAAATAGAATAATATAGCAGTTATAATTAAATCAGTGTAAGATAAAATTTAAATAAGCTTTATCAAAGCAATGAGTGGAGCAGAAACCAACATTATTATGTATTCTTTCCAATTCACACCCAAGTGGATCATTGTACAAAGGCAGAACATTTCTAGAAGTTGATTGCATTGCATTATAAGTTGAATATGATGAATATTGTTAGTTCAGCGAATTGGCAAATTACTTGTGTCTAATAAATGAGTTTTGACTCAACTCTACACAAGGAATCAAGGACAATTTATTAGACTCAATAAATTTGTCAATTCAAAGAGTTAACATATAATCGTTATATTCAAAATGCAGAGCAATCAGTTTCTAGAAATGTTCTACCCCTTACAATGGTGGACTTGGTGATATATGAATTGGAAAGAATAAGCTAACAGGCTAGTTTTTGCTATACTCATTACTTTGAGCATACTTATTTAGATTTTATATTACCTGCTTCTAACGATAACTACCATATTAATCTATTTGTTGGAGCAAAAACTAGTGCTGAATTATGAATTATAGAAAGAACGGAAGAACCTTGACACATGAAAACATTGTTCATGAAAGTAAGATATTGGCCTATATTATGAATGTTAATATCTCCCACTTTAGGATACTAGTATATTGTCTAATATTAGTAGTCATACTTGTAGCTCTAATAATGATTTTGGAAGTTACTAGTTCTTTCAACAACTACAACAATATCTTCATGTTAAATCAACAAAATTGTCACTAATCGAATCAATGACATCATTGTTGTTGATAACTCTTATTACCAAAAAATGTTTATGATTGAAGCTTAAGAGTTTCAGAATTGACAACAATATTATTGTGATTGTTATCATATTTACAATCATTACAATCTGTTCAGTCATCTGAAGCTTCTAATGGTGGAAGTGATGGTTGCTGGTATGAGACATTATCACTTAATCAACCATAAAATAAAAGATGTCTTAAGATGTTGAGTTCTATATAAATATAAATTAAGCAAAAATTCTTTTAAAAATTAATTGCAATATATAGCTAATTAAAAATTACATTTTATATTTTATTGGGTCCCACAAGTAAGCGGTGGGACCATCGGATACTGAGTTTTCAAAAAATAAAATAAAATAATACATGGTTGATTCCAATAAAGTATAAAATAAAGTATAAAATCAAGACTTTCTTCAAAGACTAGGTTTGTGTTAATGTCTTAAAAGTTTAACCACAAACACACAACTCTGCTGAAGAGGAAGCTTCTCTCAGATGAAGAAAGCCTGAAACCCTAATATTTTACAATGTCTCGTAACTGGTGTGTTGTGTTAAGTATATAAATAAATACTATGGGTTAAATTTATTCTTTTAACATATTTTTCTTTTTTGAAGGATCCACTAAAAACATTACACATGGGAAGTTTCATATACCTTACATTACGACTAGACCCTTCACAAAAATCAACTCCACCAACTCGAAGACCAAAACCTTCACAAGATCGAACGATGATCCCTCAACGAATCTGACAAGAATAAATAAATAAATAAATTTATCAAATAATAATCATAATAAATAAATAAATAAATAAAGGATTTGGATTACCTATCCTATCCATGGTGGCTGGAGGAATCGAGCATGGAGGATAAGGTGAGATAGGTGGTTATGGTACTGGTGTGGTGTGAAAACTCAAAGCTTGGAAATAGGAATACACAATGGTGAATTAGTGATAGAAGGTGGAATCATATACAACTCATTATTAAGTGAATTGGGAATACAAGGTGGTGAATCAGTGTAGTGTTTTTATTGGGAACAGTTTGAACATGTCTCTCCTAAAGAGAAAGCTTCTCTAAAGTTAAGAGAGCTTGGAACCCTAATTTTTGAAACCCTACTTTTTTACAATGTCAGGACTGTGTTGTGTTGTGGTGTATTTATACTATGAGTTAAGTGTTTTTTAGTGTAAGAAAGTATTTTTAATTGGAATGAAATGGTAGTACTTATCCTAATTTTTAATTGGAAAGAAATTGTAGTACTTATCCTAATTTTTTGATTGGAAAGGAATTTTTTTTTTGTTAATTGGAAAGAAATGGTAGTACTTATCCTAACTTTTAATTGGAAAGAAAAAATAAATATTTTTTTAATTGGAAAGAAATGGTAGTGCTAATTGTGGGTAAAAAGAAAAGACGTGGATTTGTTTTGATTTTTAGTTTAGAAAAATATTCACTCACTTTTATGGTGGATGGAAAATTTTGGAATAAAATCTGATTTTTTTAAGGGACTGTTTCACAAAATTTATAAATTAACGATCATTTTTACGAAATAAAAAGCTATTTGTCAATATTTATATTTGAGAAAACATCATTTCATAAGAAAAAACATCATTTCATTGTTTATAAGGATCATATTAAAAAATTTACATTTTGTCATAAAAAATAATCAATATTCATTGTTATGAGTAATAAAAATTCGTAAAAATTAAATTTTATTTCGTCGAAACCTTTAGTAAATAAAATTTAATTACTATAGTTGTCAATGATAGAAAATAATTATTTTTCTTAAAAAAAAAACAATTATTAATTTAACGACTTGGTGTACCGATACACCCAAATTTATTGGATGTACCATATAGAAATTGCCTTTTCTTAAATGTAATTTTGGAACAAGATCTGTTTTTTTATTGTAACTAGCAACAAACCCGTGCTAAACACGAGCCGTGCTCTGCACGGGTTAATTCGAAGTGGGGAGCATCAATGCGCATTGTAATACTATATAAATTGACAAAATAAAAAAAAACGAAAGATAAAACCGACGTTAATGATAAAAGGGCAAATTACATTGACTTCTCTTGAGATTTTCTTAAATAACACAAGCACCCCTTCTAATTTTCAAACACATCAATCTCCCATCATTTTATGCATTTCGATAATTTTGTAAATATACAATTTAATTTTGGTTTGTTTGTATCTGTTTTCTCTTTTCACAATTAAGTTAAATGAGATTTTTTTCTTGATTTGTTTGTATTTTTTTCTCTTTTCAAAATTAAGTTAAATAAGGTTTTTTTTTCTCGCAATGGAGAAACACGAACAACATTTGTTTTTACCACCAAATAGATTCAAACATCGGCAATTACATAAGAGATCAAAGCAGAATATAAAAATGAGAAGAATTTTGGTGGATGGACGTTGTAGTTGATCAATGAAAATAAAATAATCTTCAATATATCAATTTTATTACATTAAAGTTTAAAAATTAAATCACCTTGATTCAGGAACAATAAGTTGAGAAAAATCACCAAATGAAAAATAGAAAGAAAAAATGGTTGAAAATTAAATGAAAAAGTTAAATGCTCAAAATAAATGAAATTAATAAAGTTTAAACCGTGTTATATTGGAAGAGAAGTGTTTGTCAAATTTATAAAAAAAAAAAAAGGGAGATGATGTTTAGTTAAACAATAGAGTGGGTTTTTTGTGTTGTTTAAGAAGATCTTAAAGGAGGTTAGTGTAATATTATGTAGAAATATTTAAAATAGGAAATATTTCATTATTGATAAAATGTCGTTATGAGTCCCGTGTATGAATTGTAGAACAATATTATTTAGTGACTCATTTATCATGTTTTCATTGTTTTTATAGTCATCTTTCTAAAAGATATAATAATTAATAATCTACAACAATAAAAATAATATTTTATAATATGACATGGTGGCCAAACTTCTTTGATTCTCTCTTGTTTTCAAATATGTTGAGATATGCCGGTTTCAAAGTGTCTTGTTTGTCTACACTCTAGTTCTTAAAGCTCGAAAGAGTTTTTGTGCTTGTTGATTTGTTTAAGGAGTTCTTGACACTTGAATTTTGATATTGTGTTCATGGTCTCGCAGAGGTCCACCTTTTTTAACATGGTTTTGCGCCCATGTATAAGTTCGCTTATTGATTAATTAGTGAATTTTGGTTACGATGAATTTGAGTCGATCCACTTGTTCTGATTTATTATGTGGTATCCCCGTTTTTTTTTTGTACCTGAGTCAGGTTTAATGCCCTCAGTCTCTTTATCTATTTCTTTTTATTTAATTTTTTTGACTAAAAAAAAGATTAAAAAAGAAACAAAGGCAAATTATTATTTGAAAATAAGCAAACTTGTAAATGTGTAATTTTTTGAAAAGTAGGTATATGCATTGTAATAAATATTTTGTAATTTTTTTTAACTCTTTAGATGTTTAAAAGTTGAATCATACGAAAATTTATTTTGATTGAGATGAAGATTAAATTTGTTTGTTCTTTAAAAAAATAAATTAAGTTGGTGTGTTTTATAGAGTGAGTTTGTTTTAATTTGTTTTTAAGAGAAAAAAAATTGGGAAAGTTGAAGAAAAAACACAAAAGGATATAATTTTGACGACGTGTCAAAAAATTAAGAGGGGTAAAATTGTATTTTTTATAGACATTAATTTCATAATTAAAGAATAGAAAATTGTAATTTTTTTTAACTCCTGATATTTAGAAGTTGAATTATAGGAAAATTTGTTTTGTTTTGATTGAGATTAAGATTAAGTTTGTTTGTTCTTTAAGTGTTTTATCGAATATGTTTGTTTTAATTTGTTTTTTGAAGAGAAAAAATAGGGGGGAGTTGATGCAAATGACACAAAAAGATATAATTTTGATGATGTGTCAAAAAATAAAGAAGAAATAAGATTATATTTTTAGTAGACATTAAATAAGTTTCATATAGAGAATAGATTATGGAAAAAAAAAAATCTGCTTTTTTTAATTGTACAATTTGGAACAAAATATAGGAAACACGATCTTTACTGGTTATGAGTTGTGAAGAGAAGAAGAGCAGTGGACTTTGGGTATAAGAATGAATGTTTTCAGGGGGATTTTCAGTGCTCTCTCATTTTCCATCCATATGTTAGTTTCATCCATTGGTTTTTTTTTGTTACAATCCATAGGTTTAATTAAGTTCAATTAAATTTAAAAATGTAGCATTTATTAAAATTAAATATAAAATAAAGTAAACCACCAAAAAGTCTCTAATTTTTTAGGGTTCTCTCAAATAGATCTTGATTCAAATTTAAGGATTATATTAAATTTGATTCAAATTTAAAATTAGAATCAAATTCAATTATTTAATTATAAAAATGAAAAAAAAAACTAAAAGTTTCAATAGAAAATATAAAATTTTATGGCGTTGTTTGATTCATTAGTTGACTCCATTGAATAGAATAAAGTTTGGTTGTTGTTGTATAAAATATAAAATTAAAAGAAAGGCTAAATTATATTTTTGGTCCCTTAACTATTTAGGTAGTATCGCTTTGGTCCATTAATTAAAATTTAATTTATTTTGGTCCCTTAACTTCTCTCCGTTACATATTTTGGTCCTTTATGTTAGTTTTAATTCAAAAACGTTAGGTTTTCTTCATTTTTTTCTGAAATTTTTCTGGGATTCTTGTTGTTGAAGGTTGATGAAGATGAAAAAATGGAGAAAAAGATGAAGAAAATCTAACGTTTTTGAATTAAAACTAACGAAAAGGACCAAAATGTGTAATAGAGAGATGTTAAGGGACCAAAATAAATCAAATATTAATTAAGAGACCAAAGCGATACTACCTAAATACATAAGGGACCAAAAATGCAATTTAACCTAAAAGAAAAAGAGAAATTTGTCAAAAAAAAAATTGAAAGATAAAAGAGAGCTATATCAAAAAAACAAAAAATAAAAAAGAAACCTAAACCAACACCTAATAGTCTTTTTATTCTTGTTTTGAGGGAGACACTTAAGGTCGTTTGGCCCAACTGTTTATGGTAAAACAACTACTTATGAAACAAAGTTAAAAGTAATAACTTTATAAATAAAGTTAAAGTTGTTTGCTAATTTATTTTTAATGTTATATTCTAATAAATATTTAGTCTTTTTTTAAAGAGCACGTGGGAATCAAGTGTTAATACTCCTTATCAATAAAAATGTACCACTGCCAAATACTCATGAATTTTGAAAATTTTATCATATCGATTTTATATATGAATTACACATTGAGACAAAAAATTGTTTAACGAATTTAACATAATTTTACATTGAGATATAATTTTGGCTTCTTAAAAAATAAATAAAGCACATAAAATCAAATGCAAATATCTTAAAGGATTTTTACATATAACATATAAAAATATTATATTATTGTTGATATTTTTTTTTGAAGGAATTAATCTTGATATTTTAAAAAATAGTTTTCAGAATTTTATCATATCGACACGTCGAGACATAAAAAATTGTTTTTCAGATATAAACACATAAAATCCATAATAGATGCAATGCAAGTTTAATGGATTTACGCATGTAAAAGAAACAAATATTTTATAAATTTTTTACATTATTGTTAATATTTTAAAAATTCTAATGATTATTTCTTTATTTAAAACTATTTATCTTAGATATCAACTACAAATGAACCCGTGGAAATGCACGAATATTTTACTAGTAAAAAAGGCAACTCCGCGCATTAAAAACTCCTGCATATACATGATCTTTTACTAGTGAAAAATAGAAATTGAATTTGCTTAACCTCTTTTCGATTTGCAAAGAATTAAAAACTCTTTTGAAAAACTCGTGTTCAAGTTGGAATCTTCGAGTGACGATGTTCTGATTGTATACTTTTTTTATTTTTTTTATGTTGGAATCAATATAACCTTGGACCCATGACATGACTTGAGCATCTTTAACTATCCATTTGACATGAGCAATGTTATCTTTGTCTTTATCAGAAAATGGAGTGTTGTCATCGACACAACCTCATAAATATTTTTATGTGACAAATATGTCAAAATGGAATGTCTTAACTGAGTAGGTCATGCCATTAAGGCGAACCAACAAGACTTCATGCTTTTCTATAAACATTGGAACTATGTAAATAGGAATTAAACAAGAATGACGGGTTAATTTGGATTGAGAAACAGATAATAGAGAAACAAAAGAGAAAAAACAAGAACCTAAATAGAAGTGAAACAAGACCGCGAAAAAGACAAAAAATAAAATAAAATACTATAGGTTCTTGGATTGTAACTTAGCTGGATACCATGATAACTAAGAAAAAGTTAGGTCAAAATCATGTACCTCTTCATTGTGATTTCTTGTACAAATACAATGTAATTAGAAGCTGTCAAATTGACTTTCAACCTATTAAATTAGTTAAACTATCATATGTATGTTTACAACTAATGATGCTAATTAATAGAATGGCTCTCAACCTATATTATATTTTTTTTCCTTTAGATTTTATATCACTTTTTGGTAGTGAGATTTTATATCATTTGACCAACGTTAATATTACACTAGTGTTTTACAACATTAAGAAATTGATAAATATTTAGGGTGGGGGTGGGGTAAGATTGAGTAGTTCCTCTAAATAAAAGAAGGTAGTTGGTAATATGGTTGTCGCGCGTGATATATATATATATATATATATATATATATATATATATATATATATATATATATATATTTGGGATGTTTCAAGTGAGAGGAGTATCTATTATGAGAGGTGAGAGGACTCGTTAATAGCCATTAGATTAAATTGTGTGGCTCAGATTAAAAGCTCCATCTAAAATTAATTACACATGATTTTCTTCCTTCTTTCTTTTCGCATCTCCTTCTTCATCTTTTCACATTGTATGTTTGGTTCTACAATGAGAAAAATTGATTTTGAATGAATTGATTATGGCTAAAATTTAGTTGGAGTTAATGTGATATATATGTTTGAATACATTATGTAAAAACGAGTTGACAATAAATTTGAGTGTAAAGATCAATTCTAGAATCAGAAGCTACGATTTTTAGCCTCAAGTGAAATCAATTCTAAAGGCAAAATCAATTATACATTAGAGGAATCAAACATGCAAACAATTGAAAAAAGTTTGTGGTTCTTCACTGTTGAAAAAATCGTTGGATGCTTATAGGTATTTACGGATAAGGTAAATGAGAAATCTTGCCAAAAAAGTTAGGTTAGAAGTTAATTTCAATTTTCAACTCATATGAGATGTTATTGGTTAAATACCTGTTCTCAATAGTGATGTTATCTGTGAGTATCCACTTAAACAAATGATTGAATTCCACAAATCCCATGGAGGGGAGGCTTCCATAATGGTAACAAAGGTAAGGAAGTTAAAGAAAATATTTTCAAATATGTGAGACTATATATTATATATATAATATACTAGTTTGATCATCCAATTATATAATATTTCATCTACTTGTGCAGGTTGATGAGCCATCAAAATATGGTGTGGTTGTGATGGAGGAAACAACAGGGAAGGTTGAGAAATTTGTTGAAAAACCTAAATTGTTTGTTGGTAACAAAATCAATGCTGGAATTTACCTATTGAACCCCCCCGTTTTGGATCGGATTGAACTGAGGCCCACTTCTATCGAAAAAGAAATTTTTCCCAAGATTGCTGCAGAGAAAAAGCTATATGCAATGCTCCTGCCTGGATTCTGGATGGACATCGGACAACCTAGGGACTATATTACTGGCTTGAGGCTTTACCTGGACTCAATGAGGAAAAGTTCTTCTTCTAAGTTGGCCAGTGGCTCTAACATTGTGGGGAATGTCATTGCGGATGAAACAGCAAAAATTGGTGAGGGATGTCTCATTGGACCTAATGTCGATATCGGTCCTGACTGCATTGTTGAGCCTGGTGTGAGGCTCTCGCGCTGCACAATAATGTGAGGAGTCCGGATTAAGAAACATGCTTGCATATCCCACGGTATTATTGGGTGGCATTCCTCTGTTGGGCAGTGGGCTCGAGTAGAGAATATGACTATCCTCGGAGAAGATGTCCATCTATGTGATGAGATTTACGGCAATGGTGGTGTGGTTTTGCCCCACAAGGAGATTAAGTCCAATATTCTGAAGCCAGAGATTGTCATGTAACGTCAATGTTGCTTGTCATGTGGGGAGTGATAAAAGTTTTAAAACTTAACCATGGACACTAGATACAAATTATAGCATATCATCAACAACAAAGAAAGGAATAAGAAATTGTGTATATTGTATGTTTAGATTTATGAACTACCGCCATCAAGTTATGAGAGGAATAACTACCTTTATTTCGTTTAGCGTTAGGTTTTCAGAGTAGTGTTCAAAATAATTAACCGTCTGATGGGATGACGTTTAAATAGCTAAACGGCCGAGGGCAGAGGCCTCTCATTGAGCTTAGCTAAATGGTCCAACCCATCACGGTCCATTTAGAAAGAATAGCCTAATCACACATATTCATCAACTAATTAGTGCTTAACACAACAGACCATAATTTATAATATAATATTAACTTGTAATAATTGATTATTGTCAATCCATAATTGATTAATTAAAATATTAATCCAACATTCTCCCACTTGGATGACAATATTCAATTACAAAAAGAATATAAAATTTCACTTATCATAAAGAATAATTTTAAAATTATATGTATGGTCAAAACACTAATAATTCAAAAGAGAAGTAAGCTTTAATGTTGCAGAAATTGAATCCGATAGGGAAAACAAACCATACAGGTCAAAGACTCACTTTTCTAACAAATGATTAATTTATAGTGACACATTTGAATTAAAAAGAATGTGTCATTAAAGAATGGCCCAAGCATTTTAGAAATGCTATAACAAACTCCCACTAACCCAAACTATCATAGACTTGATCAAATCATTATGAGTTATAATACTCATATATATATAAGTTTGTGGTTAGTAGTTCTGTCAGTGAGTTTTCAATTTTATAAAAAAGTCATATATCCACATAGGTGTAAAAATGGTAATTGCTTATAGGGATAACCTATTAAGAGAGTGTAATTACATTTAGTCAAAATCAATAAATGTTCTTTGACATTCAATAATTCAAGTTTTAGCAAAAAAGTGACTATGAAAATCCATTAGAAAATAGGAAATTCAAGAATCTCCAAATAGACACTCAGTTCAAGGAAAGTAAAATGTGGATTAATGTGGCCACTAGAATGTCTATAATGAACGAACATTTATGTTTATAAGTACTTCAAGAACACAATATCATACTCGATAGGAGTATTGATGTTGTACATTGTACTTATTATTTATGACCTTATAAAACGTGGAATGTTGGTAAAAGAGAAGCACAATATATATTTGCATGCTGAGAGGTTATTGTGCATATTCCAACAAAATTGACTTGATCATCCAATTATGATGCTTATTGAGATTAAAAGAATTTTAATATATATCTCAATATAATAGAATGAGACTAGAGTTTAAAGTCTCTTAAACTATGCCATATTTTATAGTGTGCACAAGAGTATATGGCAATGACGAGAATTTTAAATTGTATGTATATAATATTGTGTACACATTTCTCTTGATCTCACGTATATATAAACAAGAGTGAGATTTCTCATTTGAGCTCATAGTATATAGTCTTGTGTACACACTCCCACTGATCCCACATATATATAAATAAGAGTAAATGGGATTCTCATTAGTGATCACTGATATATAGAAATATTTTAATAATGCAATATTCAATTCAACAGTGGGATAACTGAGTGCAAAATTATCAACATAAGTGTTTATATAATTTTAACTAATAGACTTTCATGAACTCAACCACATATTTTGCACATGAGTATAGCAGAATTATTAACACAAGTGGTAACTCCATTATAGTATGAAACCCTATGTATTTATTAATGGCATATATTATTAAGAATTGAGTTTCGTAGTTAACCACATATTCTGCATTTAGAATTAAGGAGAATGTAAATTTTCATTTAAGAATTTTATAACATAAAATCTCCTTTTCAGAATTAAAATTTCAAAGAACTTTATAAATATAGTAACCTTTATATAATGGAGTATGATGATTATATAAAAAGTTTATCATCTTATGAGTGAGATTAAGTCTCTAGTCTTATAAAATAGGATGTGAGAATATATAGTTAAGTCTCTAATATTAAATCATAGGATGTGAGACTCTATATACAATTTTAGTAACCCCCTCAAATCTCAAATGCTACAATTATACTTCCACACATTTGAGAGAAAAAAAAGAAGGTTACACGCAACGGAAATACACGAGACTTATACTTTATTATTATTGAGGATATAAGAGAAAATAGTCATAAACTTTCATAAGTATTAAAAAATAGCAATAATATAAAATATGTCTGAATATAGTTAAAATGATAAAATTAAATATCTCAAATATACCATTTATAATTATTTAAATTAGTGGTATAAATAAATTTTTCGGAGTTGTTAAGAGTTTTAAGATTTTGACATATTGCTTTTACAAAATAAGTTTACAAGTTTACAATAATATAAAAGCATATGGAAGTGTATAATAATTTATTAGAAAATAATATAATTAATATCCTCAATATAAGTCTCTACAATAATTTTATAGCTAGAGTTATGAAACAAATAAATATATTTGTTTATGAGATATAGTTAATTTCCATTGCTTGTTGTATAATGATATTTTCTCTACTTTGTGGAGAAGGATACCAATGAGGTATTTTTCTTACCCCACAAAATGATGATTATGTTAAGTAATGTCATACCGATATGGTATATCCATCACGTTACACAATACATACCAAGGATTCTCCCACTTGATAGAGAATAGATAATGATAGTTGAATTAAAAAAATTGAAAAATATTTTAAATAAACCATTCAACTATTTCTCTATCACAAAATAATATGTTAAGTAAGTAATGTCATACCGATAGGGTATGTTCATCACTCACATAACAAAGAGATAGTAGCAATTGCAAAATCTATATAGTTTTCTACATGACTTTTAACAAAGTAACTTACTTATTGTAATCCCATTCAAAGATCTTAAGGATAATAAGTAAGAACTATATCATCACAATGTACAATTCTTATGTCTCTTAAATTAAATATTGACAGGGTACTCTAATTATATTTGACATAAGTATAAAAATCAAGGTACATTGAATAATAACAACACCACACCGATAGGGTATGACTGTCACCAATATAATGCTAATCTATTTAACAAAATGTTTCTGCTTAAAAGAATATGATAAAATAATATCATGCATAAATAACTGCATTTAATTTACTCAACTTCGATCCCTTTAGACGTAAGGATGATATTTGTTTTTAAAATTGCTCCAATTTTTAACAAGCTGTTTTGATAATGTTTAACTGTATCTTTTAGTGGTCTCCTAGACATGTCTTGTGCTTGGGAACTGCTGGTTGAATTCATAATAGAATTTTAGCATATAAAAGTGCAACAATGGATTATTCACTATATATAAAATATATAGTTTAATATTATTATCATCCAAATATTTAATTGCAAGAAGACACACAATTAAAGAGTTAATAATATTTGTCGTGAAATTTAAAGTAATAAATTATGGGTTTAGATTAAAGAGTATAGTAGAAAGTATAATGTATATTAAAGAGAAATATGCCAATTTCATATTCAATTGATATAAATGGCATATATTATATACCATTCACTATATACCTTTAAAAATAAAATATTATTATAACTTTTTAAATCAATTTGTGACAAGAATCAGAGACAAATATCTAGGTTTTAAATATGTCGCCAGAAGAATGATCAATTAGTAAACTTTGGATCTTTATGCTAAGACAGTATGAATTAAAGAATATATTATATTAGAATATTTATAATGCCAAGAATATTTAAAATCGTAAAATTTAAATTAATTATATTTGGTATTAAAATTAATAAAATTGAGCCTTCTATAAATACACAGTAGTAATATTTTAATTGATTAAATAGTTAGTGTTACTAATATAAGAGAGAATTTTTAAAATAGTTTAGGCTCAAATATTGAGAATATATGATTTTAAAAGAAATTATTCTCAACGATCCTTTTAAGATTTAACAAATTTTTTGAAGTCCACGCATCAAGAATATAATATCAACAATTCTCAAAATATATTAGTTTTGTTTATACCAGATATATGAGACAAGAATATAAGACTGAGTTTAAAGAAAAAGAATAATTTACATAAGTGTTATTTTTACAAAAAGTATTTTTACACAGGATATTTTAGACTCAAATTTGGATAATATATGATTTAAAAGAATGTATGATTCACATATTAATTTACATCAAATATTTAGAGATCTCATAAATTAATTTAAATTCCAAATTTTAAAGGTATAGAATAAATCAAAACTTCCGAATATTTTGGGTACAAGAGAAATTATATTTTTATCACAAAATAATATAACATTTACTAGTTAATTATGAGTTTTAAATCCCTCAATGACACATCAATTTCAGTTTAAAAGAATTCAAGTTTAAGAGAATAAGATTTCTCAAAAATGTCAAATAAGAGTTCGAAATCTTTTCACAAGAGAATATGATATTTTAGGAAACAATTTATTTCCCAAATAATAATATATAAAATATTTATAATTGTCAAAATAATTCCAAAATAATGTGCCAAAATTATAAGAATAGTAAATAACATTTACTTGTCATTTAAAGGAAATAAAGTTTGGAATCTTAGAGAAGCGTTCCCACTTCCCAGCATTTTTATTTATTTATTTTTATTTTTTACTGAGAAAAAATCCGGTTCTTCTTCGTCCGGAAAGCCAAGAAACGGGTCGTTTTCGACCGTGTTTAACCCGATATGATCTGGTGATTTATGCAGCGGAAATCGACGATTCAAAAGGTTTTTTAATTGAGATTGAGAGACAAAGGGAGGACACGTATCAATTTTGAGAATTATTGATACAACAAGAGGTTGAGAAATTACAGTTCTTGGCAAATCTTAATTGGAAAACAGTTTCGTATGCCGCATAGAATGAAGGATACGCTTTAAACATAATTTCACACAACAATTTTTTTTTTTTTTACGGCAAAATAAATTAATTGAGATCATTTATCAACGTTGTTGTAGGATATATATATATATATATATATATATATATATATATATATATATATATATATATTACAATGTAAACAATAACAAAGCAAGATTATATTTACCATCAATTTATGAATCAATTTATGCATGTGACCAAAAATAATAGACGATCAATATATAGATTCATGCTATGATTACTTAATTCAACAATAACATGATTATAATGTACGGCTAAACAATCACAAGAATTTCTTGATCAAAGTTACGATTCAAATAACAATAGCCATACATTGTATCTATATAATTTATAGCATATCATCAGCAGCAGTAACAAAGAAAGGAATAAGAAATTGTGTAACTTGTATGTTTAGGTTTATGAACTACCGCCATCAAGTTATGAGAAAAATAACTACCCTTATTTCGTTTAGCGTTAGGTTTTTAAAGTAGTGTTCAGAATAATTAACCGTATGATGAGATGACGTTTAAGTAGCTAAACGGCTGAGGGCAGAGACCTCTCATTGGGCTTAGCTAAATGGCCCAACTCATCACGGTCCGTTTAGAAAGAATAGCTCAATCACATATATTCATCAACTAATTAGTGCTTATCACACTACACCATAATTTATAATATAATAATAACTTATAGTGATTGATTATTGTCAATCCATAATTGATTAATTAAAATATAATATTAATCCAACAGGGAGAGGTAGTAATTTATTGTGGTGAGGAAATATGTTTGTTTTCATTTCAATTTTTCTTCATCCCATTGCCTTTCTCTCTGCAGTGTACAAGTCAGTTTTTGGATTAGATTGAGTGATGACAATACAATGTTAAAAGGTCATAATTTTTGTAAAGGGCATAAATTTGGTCTTCCGTACAATTCATTAATTGAGCAATCTAATTTAATTCATTAATGGTTGTTTTATACACGAAGATCGATCTTTCTGGCCTTTTGGTGTTGTGACGCAGTGGTGGAGCCACCATCCGGCAACCCTGGACACTCGTTCGGGTTCAATTGATACTTTCTTTATATTTCGCCCAATCCAATAGCCCATTAACCAACTTAAAAAATTATTTTTTTGGGCAAACTCAATATTTTCACACGTGCGCGCACAATAATTCTTGCCTCTATAATTTTTGCCTAAACTTTGTAAAATTCCTGGCTCCGCCACTGTTGTGACGGGTGCCAATGTTTCTATTGATCACAAGACTGGCTTGTGCAGGGGTTTTGGTTTTGTTAGTTGTTAGCAGAGAAGATGCTTAGAGGGCTATTAACAAACTCAATGAGTATTGCTTCAAGAATCTCAGCCTTAGAGTTGAATATGAGCCACCCTAAAAACAACCTAAGTATAAATATTGGCTGCTTTCGAGTTTTTTTTATTGCCCCCCTTTTCTTCTTTTAATATTTGTAGCAATAATCTGAGTTCTGGACCATTTGTTTCCTGTACCTATGTGTTTATGTTAAATGATAGTTGTCTACTCTTTCGAAGAAATGTGTGAGAAGATGCATGATATGAAACTTTGATCACTGTAAGAGTTCACTCCGTTGCACATCTACATTCATTCAACTTAAGAGACTTGTATATTTGGTTCACCAAAAGCCTAATGTTGGCAGAACCAATCTATACACAGCCTATCGAACCAATAACTACGAGTTCAAAGGTAGACCTCACGTACATATAGAACCAACAAAACCATGACTAGATGAACCAAATAAAGAACAAGCAAATTTTGAATATTGATGACCCTGTAACTTGAAAGTTGAAACCCTTCAAATTAGGAAAAGAACCATACGAAAAGATGAAAATATTGAACAAAGAAAATTGATTGCCACAATAAGAATCTTATTAGTGATGACGGGACAAGGACCTACACATCAAGTATTAGTACTATAGAAGGCTAGAGCTAATTTAGTTTGTACAATTATCATTTGTCTTTCAACTTAAATGCTTAAAAGACCATCCTCACAAACTCTCAAATTATTGAAAATCTGCGTCAGAAATTCCAAGAGCAACGGCGAGAAGTCCAAAAGAAATTCCCAACTTGTCGCTGCGACAAGCTAATGTAGTTTATTTCTCTTGTTCATCAAAATTCGCATGGTTGAAGTTATTAATGGTTCATATCCCGCCAAGTATATTATCCGACATTTCAAATATCTCAAAGGATTTTGGTTGTGAATTATCTCTAGAAAAAAATAATTCAAAGTTGATGTAACAATGAGAAAAACAGCTGCAAACCATGACACCACTTTTCTATGATCAATATGATTTGGAAAGAAACACACACAAAGGTCACTTTCCAATCATATTCAAAACTACCCCCCAATAATTCGCTTAAATAACCGGTCGTTTGATGCTGGCAAAATTGTCATTGCCAATTAGCAAGGTTTTTGTATAGAGAGTTCAAGCGTGTGAATGATTAATCTCATATCTACTTTAAATAAGTTAAATGAATGACATATAACACATGTGATCTATATAGTTTTTTTTTGTTAAAAATTAAAAATGTTATTTTATAAAAAAATAAAATTGAAATTACTTAACCTCTTTTGAATTTCTAAAAAAACCACTTTTGAAAAAGTAGCCAGCACCTTTTTCTTTATTCGGCATAGCTAAGCACTAGTCACAGCAGCACTGTTCTAGATAACTCAATGTGTACATACATATACATCCATTCAAGCAAAAACATGTTTTTAACTAACTTAATGTCCAATGAAAACATAATAGAATTTTTAGTGCACGCCTTGCCTATGTTTGAGTCTAATAAAAATCTCAAACAGTCAACACGTGTTTCAAATTTGAAACACCAAGTAGACAAAATAATAGCAAAAATAAAGGTATGCTGCACAAAAGAAAGTACATAACATCCAATCTAATTGCATTAGTGGTATCTGCAGCTTTCATTTTTGCATGCCATTCACATCCAAACACTTAGGACAAAGAACATGCATAGATAGTAAGATAGAGAGAGGAAAGAATGTTGGTATGTTTGTCTTTGTCCTATATAGTTGTTGGATCAAAGGATTTTCACTTGCCAAGGTTATTCCTCCATCCTTCTAATAACCCTTGTATCTTTTGCTTTTTATTTACACTGCCCCCAATTTCCCCTTCTCCCTAAGTCCCAACAAAAGGAAAAAGGTAAAAAGAATATTAGAAATAAATAAATAAAATATAAATTATGTACGGTATATGATTATATGAAACCAAACAAGAGAAAGCGGGGCTCGAACCTGGGATCTCTCGGATTCAAAACTTGTCTTTTTACCACTAGACCAAATCTTTGGAGTTTACTAACTTATGTTCTTAGGACACCTATCCTATTAAAAAATTTAAAAGAAACAATTTTGCATTGATATAAAAACTTTTTACTTATTAAAACATTAAATATACAACTTTTAAGATAATATTATTATACTCACTCCGGTTCTTTTTACAAAAAACAATTAATTTTTAGATACAATTAATATTTTACGTATTTGGTTTGGTTACTAAAACAAATACATAATTTATTTAATATATCTAAAAGTCAATTGTTTTTTTTTTGTAAAGTATTAAATTTCTTAACAAAAGTTGTGAAATTATAGTTTTTGAGATAACATAAGTGTCGAAACAATGCCTACTAGAAAAACTCCACCAACCCCAAAGGTGAAAGAATAGTGGTTTTGGACATTTTGGCAGGGCATTACATGACTCAATATTCCTCCAAACACACCCTTCCATGTGCTAAGTTCCGACATTCCCTTGGATTATTGTGAGAGCCTCTTTCTGCTTTACCAATGCTTTTGCCTCTTTGTACCGAAATAAAAAACAGGACAGATATGCTTATGCAATCAATCAACACACAAAGTACTAAATATAATCCGTTAGATTTGCCCAATCAACATCTTCCTTTTGGATTTTTCACCTTAACTGCCGATTCTCATTCTTTTTTTTTAATCATTAAAAATTCCATAGAAAGACTAAAAATAATAATAAATAATTTATCTGTATGGCAGTATTACAAAATGTTAACCATACCATGTTATGTTATCACTCTATAAATAAATACATACGTAAAACAATTCATTCATTGCATTGCATGCACATTTGAGTTGAGATCATTAACTCCTTGCTAGCTAGATTCTACATATTCTTATAATGAATAGGAAAATCCATGATCCTGTTGTCGTTAACTCTTCCATTGTTTTGCTACAAGAAAGGTTTAGGCAATTGCAAAGAGTGAAAGAAATGAGGGAGAAGAGAGAGCTATTAAAAATGCTTGGCAATCATGAAACTAAACATTTGAATTCGTGTCGTGGTATGAGTCACGAGCCAATTACAAGGCTGTTTTTCCACCCTGAATTGATCAACATCAATTCATCATCAGGGTCACCATCACCACCTCATGTTTCTCTTTCACTATGGCCAACATCACAAGGCATGCAGGATGATAACAACAATACTAGCACTACCACGAGTAGTAGTGATACTGTTGAGACCCTAGTACTCTTCAAGAACTTCTGCTCACAATCAAGACCCCTGCAGGCATCATGGAACAACGTCTATGACTCCGGTGTTGATACTTCTCTTCACCTGTAGCATTGTCTAATCCAGTTTTAGTTGTATAACACTTAATTATATATTATATGGTGAATATCTATCAATCTATCTATATATGAACCATCCGTGTCTCGTTTTATGGGCTATTGTCGGTTATTTTCTTTGATATTCGGTCTAAAACTGAGTTGTGTGTTGTTCATAATTTACATTAGTCTTTTACATCTAACAAATATGCTAAGTAATATTTTTTTAGTTAAAGGGAATCTGTATATGAAACCCTGTCTAATTGTTTTACTATTGGCCGTAAACATACTATCTAACACTCTTTTTTTCGACGCTCTATTTATAATTGGATGAAATTCTTATAAATTCCACGCGATTAGAGTGTTCTAGACGAATTTTATCAATCAAGTTGAAAAGAGATTGTGTTGCTAGCACTATTTTTATTGGAAAGTGCTAGCAATCTTAACATAGGACTGGATGATAATGGATATGGACTATGGTACATGTGGTAAAACTTGATTGGTAAGTCAGGAAAATACCTAAAGAATGAGAAGATATATTTTGCTGGATATTGGCTAAATGTCATTTAATAAATATGTACAAAAAGCCAAGAACATATCTTTTTGAACTAGTAACCCAGGTTTACAAAACTATAACAACTAAAGGGTGTTTTTATAGGGTGAGGAAGTGTTTCATATAGTTAAGATAAATAAGCCTGAAGTTAATTAGTACCTCAAAACTAATCTTACATCTGCTTTCTCTTTTTATTGTTGAATTGCGTCTGATCATAGTCTTTTCTCTTTATCCCTTGTGGCAAAGAAAATAACAAGCCATGGCATTTAGATGAAAAAGGTATAAACAAATAATAGGAATCAACTTTTTTATTTGCAATTTCTGTAGGGATCTTTGTATATAGACTCTTATACCTTGCTTGGAAAATTAATCATCTAGATTCCTCTTTGCACAAGGAAATATGCTTGAACTATTTTTTATTTTTGATATAATGTACAATAAAGTATAAACACCAAAATCACAATCTTAATCAAAATAACAATTAAATAAGATAATTTGTTTGACAGAATTTTGTTATCCCTTTAAGCACTATTGTGGAGGTTCTCTGAATTTACTTTCTGTATCATGTGCAATAGTTATCCACACTTATTTTATCAATTTTTATTTTTTAAAAAATAAAATCTAAGATACCATATTTGGGATTTCCATATCTAAGATTGGATATAACTTATAAGGAAAGCATAAAAGCTTAGGTTATCAAAATCATGTGACAGGGACATTCTAGATAGCGAAAAAGTTTCAATTAAGCTACCGTGACACTGAAGTAACTGACGTAGGACCAAAATTTTGCTTATAAGAAATAATCTCTTTTATAAATTGTGCTTTTTCTATCTATGAGAAACCATATAAAAAGGGCAACACTTATAAGAAAATATATATATTATGTCATTATAAGGAATATAGTTTCAAAGCTAGATATTAGAAGCTCCTGAAAGAACCATGACTTCCTCAATGATCAAAATTTTGATTGCTATGCTCCTTGCGACCCTATCTTTTCAAGCATCAGGTAAAACCAGCATTACCCTCATTTATGGAAAATGAGTTAAATTAAAAGTATATGTTATTTGATGATGATGAGTTATTATTGAAAAATTTCAGGACAATTCATGGAATGGTGCATAGCTGATGCGCAGACCCCAGATGATGATCTGCAGAGGGCTATGGATTGGGCTTGTCATGTGGGTGGAGCAAATTGTAGCAACATACAAGTTAATCATCCATGTTACCTTCCAAATACCATGAAGGACCATGCCTCCTATGTCTTCAACAATTACTATCAGAAGTTCAAGCACAAAGGAGGATCTTGCTATTTCAACTCTGCTGCAATAACTAGTGATCTTGATCCAAGTAAATAATCTCTCATAATTCATCTTAAAAGTTATCAATTTTAATGCTTTATCCTTTCATTTATTTACACATAGTAACAATTAGTAAGATACATTGAATACATATGCAACACCGACACTTACGATCTAACGCGTGTCTAGTGTCCAATGTGTAAATGTCACAGTGACACGACACATGTAATAACAATCAATCAATTATTTTTATTGGAGTCGACGTGTCAGTATCGCGTCCTTTGTCGGTGTTTGGGTAAGTATCCAAAGATGAATACCATATGGGAGACAAAAGCCTTTTGATTTTACTTAAATGTCATTATCAATTGTTTCTATTTATCTAATTTTGAAACATTATCATTGCAAATGATATGATTTTTCTCTTTGTTTAATGACAGGTCATGGCTCTTGCAAGTTTGAGTATTTCCCTTGAATGAAGTTTGGGGTAATTTATTTTCTCAAAGTGAAGACAGTAATGAAGTCAATGAAATGTTCTGTCTGCGTCTTAAATTGTTGTTGTTTCATATCTTGATATGAAGTAGTATTAGCATGGTGAAATGACATTGAATTCCTATTTTTCTGCAATTTAAATGGTTGAGAACTCTCCTTTTCCACCCTAAATGCCACCTACATTCTATGGTGTGAACCAGCAATGCCATATGTCACTTGGATGTTCTAACATTTTTAATGTCTTTACAGAGTTTAATTGGACTCGTGTAAATATTAACTCCCATAATTTGTTTTTGTTTCCTCGGGTTTAAAGTGAATAAAGTGTAAATTAAAGAGAGAAAATTAAATATAACAAATTTATGTTAAAAAATATCTATATTTATTTTTTAGATCATAGGTTAATATCACTTACTTTACCGTGTATAGTGAGTTGTTCATTTTAGAGGCGTCCGATATGTTGCTAATATAAAATGCTTTTGCACTCTTATTGTTTAGGCTTCGTTATAATTTTGATCATCTTATTTTCACACATTTATGAAATTTATCCCTCATTTTAAAATCAAATAGTGTTGGTCCTTTTATCAGATTTTTGTACTTAACATTGGTTATTCGACACATTTTAAATGACATGATATATGACCTAATGATGTGAAGTGATCAACAACCATAAAATTACCGAAAAATCAATTAAAAACTTTAGTTTCAACTCCAATTTCACCACTTTTAAGAAAAAAATTGATGGAGGGATAAAAAATGAAGGGTAAATATGTTTTTACTCCCTATAAATATACCAACTTTTCGTTTTAGTCCTTCTAAAATTTTCCTTCAACTTTTAGTCCCTATAAAATTTTCAATCACTACTTTTGGTCCCTATTTTTAAGTTAATTTTAATATTTTTTAATGAAATTGTGCAGATATGTGTAGAATATTGTAAAAATCTTTCCCGAAAAAAGTTAGAATTTTTTAACAAAACATAAATTAAATATGAATTTTTAACCGTCAAAAATATTAAAATTCATATTAAATTCATGTTTTGTTAAAAAATTCTAATTTTTTATGGGAGTGATTCTTATAATATTATGAAATTTTTCTGCAAAATTTTATTTATAAATATGAATTCTACATATGAGTTTACTTTAAAGAGGGACCAAAAGTGAAGATGGAAAAATTTTAAAGGACGAAAAGTTGAAGGAAAATTTTAAAAGGACTAAAACGAAAAGTTGATATATTTATAGGGACCAAAAACATATTTAATCCAAAAATAAATGATTTTAAAATGGAAGGATTGATTTCATTAATAAGTAAAAATAGGAGGGTCAAAACTATAATTAAGTCTATTTTTATTTTAAGAATGGGACAACTATTAGATGGCAAACTATGTACTTTTAATGATGTTTTTTTAAATAAAATAATTTTAAACGAATATAAAATTTAAACAACAACAAAGTCTTATACCACTAAGTGGGGTCGACTACATGAATCAAATTATGTCATAATGTTCGATTATAACATAATTTCGGTAATTTTATGGTTGTTTTGGATCGAACTCATTAACATCTAAATCTTTTGTAATGATTTTTCTTATAGTTTTTCTAGGTCTTCATCTACCTCTTCTGATCTAACTTTTCTGATCTAACTTTGTTTCATCTAATCTACTCTTCGTACTACAACATCTACCGGTTTTCTCACTACGTGTCCAAACCTCCTAAACCTATTTTCTACCATCTTTTTTATTATAGGTGATATCCCAACTCTCTTTCTAATGGTGTGATTCATAATCGTATCTTGTTTAGTTTTACCACTCATCAAACACAACACCTCATTTCATTTACGCTTACTTGATTATCGTGTTGGTTTTTAATTGTCCAACTCATTGTTTAATACAACATCGTCGATCTAACTACTGTTTGATAAAATTTATATTTAAAATAAATATAAATTTAATATATGAGATTTGCTAGAACACACCCACTAGTTTTTAGGTGGGACTTTTTAGCAAGTTATAACTAAAAAATTGATAAATACACCTTGAGGTGTATGTTTCTATAACACACCTTCTAACTAACAAGTGGGTGTATGTTAGCAACTCCTATAAGCATTTTCTAGAATACAACCACTTATTTTTTAGGAGTGCTTTAGCAAGTGATAATTAAAAAGTGGTTAAATGTAATAAAAATTGATATTAGAAAAAAAGATAAAAATTCCAAATTGTTTATCAAATAATATTTTAAATCAAATAATTTTAAATCAGGAAGAAAAATATTTTAGATCAAATAATTTTGTAATTGGTAGGTACTCTAAAATATTTGCAAATTCTTCTCTTTTTCGCAAATTATTGTGATAAATGGGACTTGACAGTAGCAATGCGTGGCCACTTGGATGGATAAAGGTAAGAAAATAGAGGTTATAAACCAACTGAAAGGGGTGGCAGATATGAACATGCAAAGGATAATGCTCTCAACACTTTTTTCCTTGGGGTGGTGGCAGCCCCTTTTAGTTATAACCTGGCTCCGTCCCCGACTACACCAATTAAAGAATTTCAATCTTTTCAAAAAAATAATTCATAAGTAACTAATAATTCTATTATATATGTTAGATGAAATAAATAAATGTGTGACATAGTAAATGTATTTAATTTGATAACTTATTTTTTATAAGATGATTTTAGAGTTAACTTATTTTAATCAAGGACTCTTTATTGTTGTTAATATATTCCATTTTTACTTGTTAAAAAAAAACTTATTTTAACCAAGAAGTTGTGAATATTTTATCTTTATGGACTAAAAAAATTAGTTTAGGATATTTGAACTTACACATTAGTTACGTATTCTTGTGGAATATTAATCAAATACTAAATTGTTAAATTTTAACAACTTAAGAAATATGTGTATAAATGTAAAAAAAAAAAAAAAAAAAAAAAAGAAGAAGATGAAGAAGTTATAAATGAGATAAATAAGTCAAACACAAACGTTTTTTAGGGCAACTTTACTATTTTTTAATGAGTCCAAATTCATGGTTTGAAATTTTAATTAGGCTCATTTAAATAAATGAGGAAAGTCCAACGCGTTCATTCATTTTCCAAGTTAAATTCAATGCGTAAGGGTCTCTTTGATGATCAAAATAAGATAAATTTGATAGTATAAACACTATTTTTTTGTTGTTGTCTTTATCCACTACTTGACGAGCTAGTACAATGAGATAAGATCATTCACAATGCAGCACCCCTTTTGGGTACTTAAACATGCCCCGATTGTACACGTCATTCGTTTTATAATTGAATAAACACTCAATCTCTCCAACCCAGCACCTCAAAATAATTATGAATTAGGTCCCAACAATAACTCTAATATCATTAAATTTTAACAATAATTTATATACTCATTCATAATTATATAATCGTAAAATATTAAAGTAATTTAATTCTAAATTATAAAAAAAAGCAAACACTTTTTCTATTTTTATTAATAATTCAAGAAACTATTATTTGCAATTATTATATAATTTAACTATTATTTTCAACTATTATATAATTTATTTTTTAATATTAAAACAATACAGTATTTGAATATAGAGAAAAAATAGAATTAATTATACATGTGGGACCCATGGATAATATGAGAGAGAGTGTGCCTATAAAAACACTCAACTTTATAAGCATCATATTTATTGATGTTACATTGGGGGTGTCTATTAAACCTCATGCTAAATAGGGAAAAGACCTCATTGTAGATGGTCTAAATTAACGTTATCTTAATTCATTGTTTGGTGTATCGAAAAATATTATTAATAAAGACGACAATAGTGATCATTTAACAACTATCTGAGATTTGAACTCTTAAGATAGAAAGTCAAACATTTAGAGCATGTTTGTTTTGCCTTTTCAACATCAAGAAGTGCTTCTACAACATTTAAATGTGAAAAATTCAGTTTTCAATGATGTTTGGTTTGGTTTTTAAGAATTGCTTCTATCCTCCAAAAACAATTATCCTTAAAGCTACAATTACTAACTTTTGGCTTTCTTAGAATCAATTCTCCAATATATTTTATATTTTGATTATTACAACCTATTATTTTCCTTTATTGCCCTTTATCAATTCTCCTTCTTTTTGCTTTGTAATTAATTTGATGAATCAAATTTAATCAGAAAACTTAATGAACCAAATTAGCCCCTGAAAAATGTTTATGGTAATTAGTTACCATGTTTTGGATTTTCCTTTACGATGTTTACGCTCATATTTACTGTATTTTTACCTTTCTTTTACGCTATATTTTATTATTTTTGACAACAAACTCTAGTAGTATTTAACTTAAATATATTTTATCGAAAAATATAAAATATATGAACAAATGTTTTTGTAAAAAATTGGTTTAATTATCATATAGATTATTTTTTAAATTAATAAATAGAAAATTTATTTATTTAAATTAAATAATATATCTACATTTAGTATTGATCTACATATACATTCAACTATGTTCATTTACTTGCATTTAACTATGTCCATTTTAGTAATTATACATTCAAAAGTGATTTTGATCAAAACTATCCAAACAACATTCAGTTTGTTTAATCAATTCTACATTATTGTATCCAAACATAAATCAATTCTCTCAAAATCAATTATGTCAGAATCAATTCTATCAAAATCAATTCTGTCAGAATCAATTTTATCCAAAGCTGAACCAAACACACACTTAGTGCTCGTTTGGTGCGCAAGATAGGATAAAAATAAGATATGATAAAAAGGATATGAATAGGATATGATAGTGACATGATAGACATTTATCTTATCATGTATTTGGTGCACACATGATAAAATATTTTTATCGTAAGAGGTGTGGAGGAGTGAGGGTTTCAATAGTGCAGAGGCAAAACATAACACGCGATACTTGTTTTGTAATCCTATCAGGTTGTTAACCCACCAAAAACTATGGATTAAAATAACAAAGGTAGAATATGATAGGATTAGAAATATGTTAGACTTATCATTTCTTGTTGGTGCACCAAACAATAGAGTGAAGCAGGGTATGATATTTTAATCATATCATGTCTCCTTACCATGTGCACCAAACATCGTTATGATAAACATTCATCTCATGACAAAATAATAATTATATTAATTATTTGAAAGGAAAATAATAATTATATATTTTTTGGTTTAAATAAGTAAACAGTCTTTCTAAATATACAAACATTTGATTTTAGTCCCTCTAAAATATTTCTTAGGCTTTTGGTCCCTCGAAATTTTTTCATCCATGAAATTAGTCTCCGCTCTATATTGAGTATTACACTATTTTTTTAATAGCAAGGACTAATTTCATAGATGAAAATTTTTGGAGGGACCAAAAAACTAAAGAATATTTTAGGGGGACTAAAATCAAATGTTGGTATATTTAGTGAAATCATTTACTTATTTAATTTTTTTTAAGGAAAATAATAATTATATTATTGACAGATTATGGGACTACGAAAATATATATAGTTCAAAGGTTAGAGACCAGTATTACACCCAAAAAAAACAGGTTAGATACGTAGCTACTGAAGAACAATGACTTCTCCAATGCTCAAAATTTTGATAGCTATTCTCCTTGCGTCCATATCTTTTCAAGCATCCGGTAAAATCAGCATTACCCTAATAAGTTTATCCTATTCGGCCAGCGAATTTACATAGCAATATTATAAAATGAGTAAAATTAAATGAATTTGTTTCATTGTGCTTTATAGGTAGGTAGCCACCGTTGGTTGAGTGTAAAAACCAAATATTTATTTAATTATTATCTATTAGATCGTGATGAGTTATTGGAAAATTTCAGGGCAATATTTGGAATGGTGCATAGCTGATGGACAGATACCTGACGATGTGCTGCTGAGGGCCATGGATTACGCTTGTCATGTGGATGGAGTAGATTGCAGCAAGATACAAGTGAACCAACCTTGTTACCTTCCAAATACTGTGAAGGATCATGCTTCTTATGTCTTCAACGATTACTATCAGAAGTATAAGCACAAGGGAGGTTCTTGCTTTTTCAACTATGCTGCAATAATAAGTGGTTCTGACCCAAGTAAATAATCTCTCTTCATTCAACTCATCTAAAAAGTTATTACTTTCAATGTTTATCTTTTCATTTACTGTAAGACATTCAATACCAAAGGGGACAAAAGTCTCTTTGGTACATGACATTGTCAATTGTTTCAATTGATTTTGAAAAATCACAGTGCAAATGATATCTATTCTCTTTGTTTCAATGGCAGGCCATGGATCATGCAAGTTTGAGTATATCCCTTGAATGAAGTTTAGACTAATATATTTTCTTACAGTGAAGACGGCAATAAGTCAATGAAATGTTTCATAGCTAAAAATATGAAAGCATATCATGTCAAAATTTGAATTCTTCTTTTTCTGCAATTTAAATTTAAATGGTTGAGAAATAATATTCAGCAATGCCGATTGTCAGTTGATTTTCTTACATTTTTAATGTCTATCGGAGTTTTACCAGATTCATATAACTCACAGTTTTATGCTTTGGTCGAATCCCCTCCCTTAAGGACACTCTCCTCTTTTGAATGTTAAAAATATGCTTTCTCATTTTCTTAATGCCTAGATTCTACGTGAGAAAAACTAACAGAAATGGCTAAAACTAGTAACAGAGCAAAACATAGGAGACCAAATTGGTACAAATTATAGTTAGAGGACCAAATTGAGACAATCAATTAAGTTAAGGGACCGGATGATTGAATAAGCCTTTAAAAGTGGAGTAAATAATTTAATATTGATTATTTCATATATTTTAAATGAAATGGTGTATGAGATGATGATTTGAAGTGATAAACAATCATAAAATTACAGAAAAATCAATTAAAAATTTTAGTTTCAATTCTGGACCGTCAATAATTTCTTAATTGGCTAAAGAGACCTTCAGAAAAGCCTCAAAACCTTTCCTACGGACCCCCACGCATACAGTATGTTGGAACAAAGGTGTTCAGCAATACCACGTTTTAAGTTTTGATGATAACAAGGTATTAAAAGTTGTCAATTGGATATTGCTAATATTTGTTTAAGTATGCAGGATATCAATCAAGATTTATATCTTAGAAAGTATTCTGTTTGAACAATGTTAAAGAGCAAAGATCCAGAGAAGCTTGTTGCTTGTGATTATGTATCGAAGAGAGTCTTAAGACTGTATCGAAGAGAGTCTGAAGACTGTATCGAAGAGAGTCTGAAGACTGTATCAGAGTCTGAAGACTATCAGAATCTGAAAACCAAGAGAGTCTGAAGATCATCAGAAGTTAAGTGCTACAGTGAGTCTGAAGCATGAAATCTGAAGATCTGCTAACAAGGATTTCTACAAGCATTACGATGCAAAAGAAACTCTCATTTGGAGTAACGGCTAGCTTCAAAGTCAACTTGAGCGTGGGAAGCACAACGACAAAGAATGCAGGCCAGTACAGAGTACGTTGTACGAACTCTGTTTCCACTACTCCACTACCTCGTACAGTTTGGCAACTGTGTCTACCGGTATTAATCTTCAAAGGGAATGAAATTCAAATTATGCAATTGAAGGACTATTACCATATCAAGCAACAAATCAACAGCTATTGATCAAGCTTCAGAAATCATCTTGATGTGCTGGATGATTCAACGTCTCTTTCCTTCGCCTATATAAAGGATAGAAGACTTGAAGAATTGTTGGACTCTACAACTAGAAAAACTACGCTGCATTGCTTTCGTATTCAACTGAGTCTTAACAAAAACACATCAACAACTTAGATCATTCTTACAAACTGAGTATTCTAGAATTTCTAAGTTAAACAGAAAAACAGAGTCTGTCTTTGTTTGAAAACAGAGTCTGTCTTTGTTGTAACAGAAACACGTTTGATAGTTTGTCAAGTGTTTCAACTCTATTCAATTTTCTGTAAATTGTGTCAGAAGTCTCTTGCTTGTGTGCTTGAGCAAAGAAGTCTCTTGGCTGCGTCCTTGAGCAAAGAAGTCTCTTAGTTGTGTCTTTGAGCATTGGAAGTCTCTTGCCTGCGTGCTTGAGCGTTGGAAGTCTCTTATTGTGTGTTTGAGCAACTTGTAATAGACATTACATTTTAGTGAACTCTCCTTGGAAGTACAAGGGGGACAGGACTACTTCCGGTTTGTGGAAGGAACCTGTATAATTGCTTGTGTTCTCTCTTCTCTCTATCTCTTGATTATTTCCGCTGCATTAGAATCTAATCTCCCATCAGACTCTGATCCCATTCAGACTCTGATATTAAGGAATTAGATTCTCACTCTTCAAGAGCTGCGAAAAGCTAACACAATTCAACCCCCCCTTCTTGTGTTTTTCTCACCTTCACAGTATACATTAATCATTCCGCCTTGTCTCAAGACTCGTGCTTGTTGAACTGTGGACCGTCAATAATTTCCTAATTGGCTAAAGAGATCTTCAGAAAGGCCTCAAGACCTTTCCTATGGGCCTCTACGCCCTACAAAGGGTTCCTAGGCCCAGAAGACGCCTAAACCGCCTTAGCCGCCTCTGGAAGCGCCTAGAACCCGCCCAATATACCAAAATACCCTGTGGCTTGGAAACCAAGTCACCGAAACTCAAGCCCATAACAGGCTATAAATACCACCCTTGAGAACACTTTCAATGCATCCAATAATCAGTTTAAACTCTAATAGACAACACAAACCCTAATATTCACTATTCGTACTTTCTTTTTTGCAAGTATAGTTGGCGCGGTCTGTGGGAACTTCGGTAAAACTAACCTAGGCCACACCTCCTCGGCGGCGGAGCCGCAGCCGCTCAATCCATAAATCGCCACCCAGTACGGCAAAATCCTCATCATCATGGCATTGCCTCTTGTATCAATTTTATTCTATTATTTCTTTTGAACCCTAGTCTCCGGAATTTAGATGATAGTTTCAGAACCCTTATTTTCAATAGAACATTCAATTTCAGTTTGATTTTGATTCTTTTTGAACCTTTAGCTACCGCACAATTTTATGATTGGAAAACCTTTGTTTAGTTGCAATTTTTAATAATGATTACTCTTTCAAATTCAATCGACGTGTTTCATATTATTCCAATGGAGTTCCTTTGGCTGCTACTTTGTTTTTGTTTTGATTTCCAATTCTGGTGGCTGCATGTGATAAATATTCGCTGCTACTCCATTCAATTTACTGCTGATTTTTTATTCTTTTCCACTTCCATGTATTCTACTGTTGTTGTTTCTGTTTCTTTGTTCAACTTCTGGTTCTGCAATTCCACAATGTTGTTATCATTTTGCACGCTGCTGCCATGAATTTTGGTGATTGCTGTGCTATTTTGTAACGGCTGCGCTGTTCCACTAATTTAATCACAGCTGCTGGTTTGTTTAATCAAACAAGACGGAAACCAAGAAATAGGAAACCTATAAATCTACGGGCGATCTCGAAAGAACCCTAAGGCCAATCTTTATGGACAACATGTCACCGGAGATCATATCAGATTCTTTCTTTTCAAAGTTGTTATTCTAATTTAAAGCTATGAGTCGTTGCCTCATCTAAATTGAGACAAAGTTTATTTATTTAGTTATACGTATTTGATAAATGATCATCATCATTATTTTCATGGCCATCATGCTTCATGTTTTATTACGGCACCTCATCTTGCTCCAGGTTATTAGTATATAGTTGAAACCTTTTTGAGGGAAGTATATAATAGTCTCCTATAGACTTAAGATAAGTGATTGCAAGCCAAATCTCATACTTAGCTTTGGTTTTTTTTTTTTTTTTTGACATCACAGTAAAATTATTGATTGGTTTACAAGTTTCATCACTTTTAAATTATCATTGGTTGATTGGTAGTTTCATCAATTTTAAATTTTCACATCAAAAGTATGTGAGTTGTAAAACTATCTATCATATTATACCATCACAAATATGTGCATGTCTTGCGGTCAATTATAACAGCTTAGCTGATCATGTTATACTACAATTGATTGATACAAAGCCAATTTCATGTATCATGTCAAAATCATATCAACAGGATAATCATATATCTTTTTTGAGATAGAATAGCTACATACTCATATCAACAGGATAATCATATATCTTTTTTGAGGTAGAATAGCTACATACTTTTTTGAGGTAGAATAGTTATATAATGCATGATTGATGGGTTCCAACAAGACGAACAATTAAGGTTCTTGTATGTGCTGGATGCCACATATTTCTTCACATTTATCTTTATTGAATATTTTCATATTATTGAATTAGTTGGCATAAAAAGATAGGAGATAATTTGAGGCTGGTTTCTACTAGAATCAATCAATATTTTAAAAGAAGTTTTAATTCATATATATGTTACATACGATTACAAGTTGAAGCTAAATTTGATTTGCTTAACCGCAAATAAACTATGAAATCAATAGATAATTGATATGGGTTCAACCGTAATTTTGTTCTGATTTGTTATTAACTATGATTTAATTCATTATTGTTGGGCGATTTAATACGTATGATGTTGTTCAAAAATAATCATATCCGGCAAGTGGATATATTATATTCTGTTTCAGGTCAACATAACCTGTATATAAAGCAGTAGGATGGAGATGGAAGAACTTAACTGTCAGCTCTCATACACAATCACGCCACAAAGAATGAGCTCGGATAAACTCTCAAAACAGCAAGGACCGAATAGCGAGAATGACATCATTCGAAAGAAAATTAACAATCAAGGTTTATTATACACAACAGTCGGACGAAGACTTCAACGAAAATGACGAAGGTTGGACGAGCAGTTTCCTTGGTGAGGTAGTACTCGCCCCATCACTTTCAGATAAGGTTAGATGAGCAGTTGACTTGGCGAGGTACCATCAATTTCAGATAAAAATATTATTTTTGTGCTCAACAATTGCTTAATCAAATAGTATATTTTGAGACAATATATACTATTTGATTTGAAGAAAATTTATCGCCTAATATATTTTAAGAAAATATACTATTTGATTTGAAGAAAATTTATCTCCCAATATATTTTGAGAAAATATATTATTTGAAGAAAATTTATCGCCAATATATTTCATAAAAATTTTATGTTCAATATATTTGAAGACAATATATTTCCACTTTTTGATTCGAAAAAAAATAATTCTTGCCCAATATATTTTGAGAAAATATATTTTACAACCATAATTTCGAAGACTCTTATCGATTTTGTTTATTTTGCAATTATTTGTTGGTGCATATACATCATATGTGGACAATAAATTTTATAGACAAATTAGCTTTAACTTAATTTGTTTCACTTAATATTAATTTTCGCTGAGTGATTTAGTTACAGTATAATGAAGAAAGAATGATGAGTAAAACACTTGAGGTAGGACCAAGTTAATAAGAGAAAGACTACTCTAGGTGTAACGCCCCATTTTTATTATTTATTTATTATATCGAGTTTAGTGTTATTTTAAATATTTTATTTGAATATTTGCTATGTGATGATTTTTAATATTTATTAGTAGGTTGTTATAACATAAAAAGTAGATGAATCTATTTAGATTTGATTTAATGAGGCATAAGGGTAGGTTGGTAAATGGAGGAGTTTGTTAGGTTAAAAAATTTAGTGAGAAACAAACTCTTGGTGGTTATATATAGAGAGGAGAACATTAGAGAATTAGGGTTAGAACAAGAAAACAGAGAACAAAAAACAGAGAGCACGTAGAAGCAGTTTTTGGGAGAAGTTCTGTAAATCAACCAATCTAAGGTAAGGGTGGGACTATCATTCAATAATCTTGAGTCTATAATTCTGAAAATTTCATTTAACATGTTGTAGGTTTAGTTTTTGAGATTTGGAGAATTAGGGTTAAGAGTGATAATTGATGATTTATGTTATGTTGTTGTCGATTTGTGGTTGGATTCATGATTATGAGTTATGGTTGTTGATGATTATTGTTGTTAATGTCATATTATGAATTGGGTATGAATTATGTTGAGTTGTTGTTGATGATTGTGATGATTTTGAATGAATGTGAAGTTTGAATAATATAAGTTGCTTTTTCTGATTTTTTTTATCTCTGTCCTGAAATTTGAAACGAAAACTGGTATTGATCGGTACAGAATTGGTCTTAGGTGTAAACACAAAGGTTGTAGGTATGGATGTTAGTTTTCTAATGCCATTGGTCTGACGTCAAAAAGATTTATAGAACTTGAGTTATGGTCAAATTACTGCACGTAGGTCACAGTGAATTTCTATGGACTTTCTGCACGACTTTTTCATATTTGAAACGAAAACTGGTATTGATCAGTACAAAATTGGCCTTGGGTGTAAAGATGAAAGTTTTAGATAATTTTGTTAGATTTCCAGTGGCTTTGGTTTGACGTGAAAATGACTTTTATTTTTTGAGTTATGATGATAATACTCCAAGGAGGTCTTAGCGAAATTGTACGGTGACAACATTCTCTGTTTCATGTTTTTGCGTCTTTTTCACACGTTTCTGTTTTAAATTGGTCTTCGATATAAACATGAAAGTTGTTGATAATTGTGATATCTTCTAGTAGCCTTGATTTGACATGAAAATATATTATCTATAATTTATTATGTTTTTACAAAAACGCATGATGAATTGTTGATGTTTGAATACGATGTTATATGATGAATTGTTGATGTTTGAATATAATATTAATGATGATCTGTGAAGTTGTTATAAGATGATTTAATGTTGTTACTGATGATATATATAATCGTATATACATTATGTGAATTATAAGTGATGTTTTGAGACGATGATTACATTTTGACATTGTTATATATTGAGATTATTGATGTGCTGCCATGTTGCTGTTTATTATTGGTTAAAGCTGCATGTGTCGGTCTAAGTTGTAAGATGTTGAGTCCATGCATACTCATGCCCTATGAGCTTTTGCTCAATAAAGACGAGGGCTCATGCCCTAGGAGCTTTTGCTCAATAGCGATGAGGGCTCATGCCCTAAGAGTATATTTATGCTCAAAAGCGACAAGGGCTTATGCCCTAAAATTGTACCACATGCATGAGTAAGATGATAGAGTCGCATGGTCGAGTTATAGTTGCATTGTCGAGTCAAGTTGTTAAGTTGATTTATGAAGTTGATATTGATGTTGAATTATGAAGTTGTTTGTGATGATGATAATGATGCTACATGACTATTGTTATGATATGTTGATGATGTTTATGTTGTTAAATATAATTGTTGAATCATACGCTTAACATTATTGTTTGTGAATCTCACTCCTTCTGCTTGGAAATGTTGCTCTTCCTATGAGTAACTTGCAAGTGATCGAATATAAGTAGTTGTTGATTGTTGTCGTGAGTGGCTATCTCTCACTGTGTCTTTAGGTGCTCTGATACGTAACGAGATGGAAACTTTTGTGGCTATTTTCTATTTCTTACATATTGCTTATGATTTTACATGACTATGATTTAGGTTTTGGATTATTACGAGATGTTTTGATGAGGCCTTCGTGCCAAAACTAATTATATTGTTGAATTAAAATCTGCTGCGAAGTTTTGAATATTTATGTTGACCAATTTATGAAGGATAAATTGTTATTTATACCATTTATGATTTTTAAGAAGTGTAGCATTCCGTTTATGTGGAAAAAACTCTGATTATTTGTTATGAAATTTCATGTTGGGAAAACGGGGTGTTACACTAGGTACCCCGTGGCAAAAGTAAAGTGTAGTATTGTTAAAAGGTCACATATGAGGGATTCTGGCGAGGAAAGTCTTGGTATTTAAGAGGTCCAAGTGAACCACCTTACTTTGCAAACTGAACTCACTGCTTAGTAAAAACAGAAATAAATAGTTTAATTAACACCAGACCCATGTAGAAGAATAAAATTGGGCAGAAGACTTAGTCCTAACTTCATAAGAGGAAAAAATATATACATAGAGCATAATGGAGTGAGCGAGTTAGTTCGGATTTAATAGGAGAATGATAAGTTAATGGGCGAGATATTTAATTAGAACAAAAAAGAGAAAAAGGAAGAGAAGTACAAAGTATAAGCGAGCTAAATAAAAGAAGACAAAGAACAGTTAGTTCCCGTTGAATATAATTGCATATGATTAAAGACTCCTTTATTCATGATACTGATTACTTTGGAAGCGTGGAAGAATTGTTATATTTCAAATAAATCAAGTATGGGATAGTAACAAGCCCGCCAAGGGCAAGATGAACGAAAGGAGAGAACTCGCCAAACAAATTTGTTTTGTAGGTTTTTAATGAGCCACCTTAATCTCTACAAATACTTTCCCATTTCAGTTTGTTAAGACGATTATTATCGCACATTAAGACGATTATTCTCGCACCAGTAAGACGATTATTATCGTAACATTAAGAGGATTATTATCGCACCAGTAAGACGATTATTATCGCAACATTAAGACGATTATTATCGCACAAGTAAGATGATTATTATCGCAAAGCAAAATCGACACAAGTCGCCAAGGATGAAAGCTGACACATGTCGCAAACTTTAAAAAGTTGAACACATGTCGCCAAAAGTTAAGCCGACAAACGTCGCCATACAAACTAAGCCGACAAAATTCGTCAGATAAATTCGAGCCAACAAAAGTCGTCGAAGACCCTGAGCCGACAAAAGTCGCCGGGACGATCTGAGCCGACAAAGTCGCCGGATAAAATTGAGCCGCCTAAGGCGGCAAATCATGAAGACCCTATGCCAACAAAGTTGCCAACAAAGTCGTCGAGACGATCTGAGCCACCTAAAAATCCTCTCACACAGAGGTCGTCTAAATAACAATGGGTGGGATGAATAAAATCTCCAAGCCTTATTGAATTCCATGAGAAAAATCTCCAAATGATAAACAAAATCTCCTCAAGAAAAGAATGTTTGGACGCCATAAGCCTTATCAAATCACTTAATAGGAAAAGTTCTACGTCGGACGATAGAGTCAAAATTCAAACAACAGAAGACAAAGTGTTAAAAAGAATAAAGTTTCGACATCATCATCACTTCGCCTTGTCCCAAGACTCGTGCTTGCGGGGCTGTGAACCATCAGACCAACTTCAAGAAAACTTTAGACACATTTTAAGAGGGATCATAAGAATCGTGTACAACAACATGTACAAATGCCCTCCAAAAGACTTTTTAAATCTTGGGCATGCCTTTCTAAAAGGCACCGCCCTGTAATAAATGTCTAGAAGCACAATAATAGCAGATAGGAGCAATCAAACCTATATATTCATCACTTCGCCTATTGGAAATAACATCAAAAAGACGCCATGATTCGAACACGTCAACAAAAAATGAAAAGTCGCTGAAAGCTCAACCGTTAGATCTAAATCTAAACGAAGACTTCAGTCATAGCATATGTTAGTGAACTCGCCACAAGATTCACAAACTATAGACGCCGCCCGCACTCTAATGTCTAAAATAACTTTACGACTAATCACTTCGCCTTGTCCCAAGACTCGTGCTTGTTGGGCTGTGGACCGTCAATAATTTCCTAATTGGCTAAAGAGACCTTCAGAAAGGCCTCAAGACCTTTCCTAAGGACCCCCACGCTTACAGTAGACATTAATCACTTCGCCTTATCCCAAGACTCGTGCTTGTTGGGCTGTGGACCGTCAATAATTTTCTAATTGGCTAAAGAGACCTTCATAAAGGCCTCAAGACCTTTCCTATGGGCCTCTACGCCCTACAAAGGGTTCCTAGGCCCAGAAGACGCCTAAACCGCCTTAGCCGCCTCTGGAAGCGCCTAGAACCCGCCCAATATACCAAAATACCCAGTGGCTTGGAAACCAAGCCACCGAAACCCAAACTCATAACAGGCTATAAATACCACCCTTGAGAACACTTTCAAGGCATCCAATAATCAATTTAAACCCTAATAGACAACACACAAACCTTAGTATTCACTACTCGTACTTTGTTGCAAGTACAAATTCCAATTTCATTATTTTTAAGTAAAAAAAATCTAATTGAGGATTAAAACCAAGTGATTTTTTTGGTAGTGAAAACCAAGTGAATTGCAAGGAAAGAATAAAAAAAAACACCTAAATATGCCTCCAGACAACTTTTGATCCATGAATTTTTTTTTTCGAGAGCTCAGCTTCAATCAACGAGCAAGGAGGAAGCTGCAAAAAGCATAAATCACCTGTTATTACAACACATCAGTATTCAAAGCAATATATCCAAATTTTTGGCAGCTCCCAACGAATAGTAGAGTCTCGAGTACTACCGGTACCATGAAGGCAAGCAATTTGAGTAAATGTGGAATTAGTTATAGCACTGACCTTTTAAATTTATATTCATATATTTTTTTTAATAACTATTTCTCATAACCATTTTGTAATTTTACGTTATTAATTAACTTTAATGTTGTGAGTTTATTTGTAAATTTATTATTTTCATTTTTAACAATATTAGTTTGTGTTGTTTTCAAAATTTTATATATTTTTTATTATAAATTTTCTATCAATTTGAATTTTGAATGAATGAATACTTTTTTAACTAAAAAAAGAAATAAATTGGGATATTTACAAACTATTAAAGTTTAGCTCGTTAAATGTTCAGTCAAATTCATTTATTTATACAGAATAAAATTTAAAATTGAACTCAATTAATTAAATGAGTCAAATTTATACCGTATTGACTCAACTTATTTTATCTTATGGACAAAAAATTATAGTTTAGGATTTTTGAATTTACACATTAGATACGTATTCTCATGGAATATTAGTCAAAAATACTAAATTGTTAAATTTCAAAAACTAAAGAAATAAGTGTATAAATGTAAAAAAAAAAAAGAAGAAGTTATAATTGGGATAAAGAAGTCAAACTCAAAATATATATTTTTCCTTTTTTTAGGGGAACTTTACTATTTTTTTCTTAGTCCAAATTCATGGTTTTGATTAGGCTCATTTAATAAATGAAGAAAGTCCAAGACGTTGATTCATTTTTAAAAGTTAATTTTTTTTTGACAAATTAAAAGTTAAATTTAAATTGTAAGAGTTTGTGTGATAGTCAAAATAAGAGAAATCTGATAGCATAAACACTACTTTTCTCTCTCTCTCTTAATGCACTCCTTTGCGAGCAAGTACAATAAGATAAATTAATCTTATCTTAATTCATTGTTTGAAGGATCGGAAAATATTATTAATAACGACAGCAATGATCATTTTACAGTTGTCTAACATTTGAACTCTTGAAATACAAAGTCAAAGTTTTACGGTTAACTTTCATCACATGGACAAAATAATAATTAATTTTTTTTGAAAGGAAAATAATAATTGTATTATTGAAATATTATGGCACTATGGGAATATATAGTTCAAGGTTAGAGAGACGAGTATTACACCACAAAAAAAAGGCTAGATAGCAGTAGCTCCAGAAGAACAATGACTTTTCCAAAGCTCAAAATTTTGATAGCTATTCTCCTTACGTCCATATCTTTTCAAGCATCAGGTAAAATCAGCACTGCCCGATAAGTTTATAATTTTTAGCCAGAGAATTTACATAACCGTAGAAGTTGGTCTTCCAGAGTCAGTTTTCTTGTTACTGTTACTGGATCCATAATCATAAGGTATAGCAGCACCAGCACCACTACCAGAAGTTATAGGTTCACCGGAAGACATGTTTTTCTCTGGATCTTTTCTGGTACACGGTTAAGTGTTATGACAACAGAGTCGGAGCTCTGATACCAACTGAACGTGAGAAAAACACAAGAAGGGGTTGAATTGTGTTAACTTTTTCGCGTCTCTTTAAAAGAATGATTCTGTTTTCCAGATCAGGGTCTGAACAAGTTCAGGTTCTGATAGGAGTTCAGAGTCTGTGCAGCGGAATAAAGTAAAGAGATAAGGGAAAGAGAGAACACAAACAATTATACAGGTTCCTTCCACAAACCGGAAGTAGTCATGTCCTCCTTGCACTTCGAATGAGAGTTCACTAAAATGTAATAACAAATTACAAGTTGCTCAAGCACACATCAAAAGACTTCCAATGCTCAAGCACACAAGCAAGAGACTTCTTTTGCTCAAGGACACACCCAAGAGACTTCAAATGCTCAAGCACACAAGCAAGAGACTTCTAACACAATTTACAGAAAATTGAATAAGAGTTTGAACACTTGATATACAATCAGTGGTGTTCACAAATACAAAACAAAAGACAGACTCTGTTTTCTGTTAAAATTAGAAACTCTAGAATAATGAAGTTTGTAAGAATTTTCTAAGCTATTGATGTGTTTGGCTTGACTCAAGGAGTATTTAAAAAATATGCGTAAAGGTTCTATATTAGTCAGTAACCAATTATTCAAGTTCTCATTCCTTTATATAGAGGTTGTAGAGATACGTTGAGAGATGCCAGCACATCACAGAGTCATCTAAAAGCTTGATAAAAAATTGTTGATCTGTTGCTTGATATGGTAATCGTTCTTCAAAACAATTTTGAATTCCATTCATCTTGGAGCTAAAATACCAGTAGACACAACTGCCAATAGTACAAGTAGTGGAGTAGTGGAGAATGTGATTGTTTATGTACTCTGTCCTTTTCCTGCGCTCTTTTGTCACAAAGCATCTCATGCTTAAGTTGACTTCAAGATAGCCGTTACTTCATATGAATGTTCCTTCTGCAACGAAATGCCTTCAGGGATTCATAAGATTAAATACTTGAGTTTGCAGTCTTCAGACTCTCTGTAGAACTTTAGACTCTGTTGAGCTTCAGACTCTTTTCAGCTCCTTCAGACTCTTTTCGTTCTTCAGATCCTGTAGACTTGCGCTTCTCGAGACAGCTTCTTCAGACTCTCTAAGTCTTCAGAACCTTTTGACTTGTACTTCTTCGAAACAACTTCTTCAGACTCTCCAAGTCTTCAGAATCACTTGCAGCAAGCTTCTTAAGGATTTTGCTCTTCATTTGTTCTTACAAAATACTTTATAAGATTAAAATCTTTGACTAAGATCATGCACATTTAAACAAATATTAGCATATCCAATTGACAATTTTTAATACCTCGTTATCATCAAAACTAAAAGTGCTATTGTTAAACACCCTTTGTTGAGAAATAATATTCAGCAATGCCAATTGTCAATTGATTTTCTTACATTTTTAATGTCTATCAGAGTTTTCCTGGATTCGTGTAACTCTCAGTTTTATGCGTTGGTCAAATCCCCTCCCTTAAGGACACTCTCCTCTTTTGAATTTTAAAGATACGCTTTCTCATTTTCTTAACGCCTAGATTCTACATAAGAAAAAAATAGTAAGTGAATCAAATAACTGATAGATCAAAGTTCAATCAACCTAAAGTTAAAATCTCTCAATTAGTTTAACAATTCGCTAGTGTTCACTTTCATATATTTTTCGCAGAACTCTTTTCATATGTTTTTCCGAATGTGTGCTGTATTCTTTTAAGAAAGGAGTGTTAGGCAAATAATATATTAAGCAATTAGCAGAATTTATAACTTTCATAGATCACACAAATGCAAAGAAACCATGCCACCAAACTGGATAATATATACTAGTATCAGGTCTTCATTTACTCTATTTGGCATCTAAAATAAAACAGTTGTTATTAATGAAGCTAATACAAAACTTTCCTCAAAATACAAGGAAGATACTTTAAGACTACATTATCAAAGGAAAAAAAAACGTTCCTAGAACATCTAACAACCATGTAGTTCAGAAATTATGCAGAAACTAATTTAGAAGAACCTCTAGACTCCATCCATGACTTGACTGCTACCTGTGTAGTCAAAAACCAGCCAGCCTTATTGGGAGACTCCCGAAATGGAGCATCGAGTTCCTTCATATGTGATTCAATAACGCCTGCCAAACCTTTATCTGAATACCTGTTTTTCCCATTACCGGTATGGATCCCGAGCAGTGGTGGAAGGTCCTCTCCTGATTCAAAAGCCTTAGACAAGTCATTTATCCAAACATGGAATGCCGTCAGCGAAGCTCCAACTGAGAGACCCCTTAAGAACAAAGACCACTGAGTTTGAGACCTTGATTGTATATCTCTATATATCTCAAGTGTCAACCCGAGGTCCAGAAGCACACATGCTCTGTCCAACAAATCGAGGCTGATACAAAGATCAATTAGAGAATTGCAAAATGCCCTCTTTACTCCATCGGTAATTGAACTGAAGAGTTCCAATGCTTCTTTTCTGAACTCCCCATCACCCTCAAGTCCTTCCACTAAATACCTTACCACAAAACTAAGCTTTGGATTAGCCTTCTCCACACAATCAATTAGCTTACCAAGTTCTTCTTTTGGTGTTTGGGTCATAACATTCAGAAGACAACCACAAAATCGATCATCCGGTTCAATGCCCATATCCAAGAGCTGGTTAAATGTTCTCACAACATCATCAGTACGCTTGGCTTTTCCATAACATTGGACGAGCGAAGTCAGAACAAAAATTGTAGGTTCAAATCCAGATTCAATCATTTCATTCATCATTCTTTCAGCCTCTGAAACTCTCCCACTGCATGAATATATTGTAATCAAGGATGAGAATGTCCAACTGTCAGGACTGCAAGTATTACAACTTTTCATGTCTTCAAAAATTTCAAACGCTAGGTCAGTGTACCCAACATCAGCGCACATAGCTAAAAGGGAATTATAGAGATGTGTATTCAAATCCATTCCCTTTTCCCTCATTTCCCTATACACAACAAAAGCGTCTTTACAAAAACGTGCTCTACCATAGGCATGTAAGAGAGACGCATAAGTTGCCCGATTCGGCAAAATATCATTACTTATCATCTCTTTATATAGAGTCCTGACCTGCCATGGCCTCTTTGCTCTACCCATGGCATCCAAAAGAGTGTTATAAACAATCAAGTTAGGCTTAACACCAAGAGCCTTCATTTCCTCATAAACATTCAAGCATCCATCATAATTCCCTGCCACCCCATACATCTTAATCAATGTAGAGAACGTCGCAGGCTCAATATGCCATTTCTCAGTCCTAGCACGATCATACAAGATCAAAGCCATATCAATATCCCCAGTCTTTCCATAAGAATCAATCATAACCGAATACGTAACATCATCCGGTTCACATCCAAACAACGGCATCTTTTGAAACCACTCCACAGCCTTATCAGGCAAATAACAAGACCTAGCACAACTAATTATAGTCGAAAAAGTAACATTATCAGGCTTCACCCCTCTCTGAAGCATTTCAGCAAACACCTTCTCTGCACCATCCAAATCCTTACACTTTCTAAACACCTTAAGGGTAACATTGTAAAGAATCACCTCCCTAGTGGGTCTACTCTTCCTTTGAACATACTGAAGAACAAAAGGTACAACAACAGAATTCGCCATATTATTGATGATAATTACAGCGTCTTGTTCTATAAACTTATCCCCTAAACACTTCAAAATTTGAGAAACATCATGCTCAGTGGGTTCACATAAATCTAAAGCGTTCGAAAGCTTGACAAGAAAACTGTACCTTGCATCATAAGATTTCTTTCCAAGTTGTTTAGCTCTGGGGGATTTGGGATTGACCCAAACGTAACTGCTTTTGGAGGAAGTAGAATTTGCGTCATTTTGGGGAATAGAATCTTGTAGGGAAATGCGGAGAAGGGTTTTGGAGTGGGGTGTGAGTGAAGAAGAAGAAAGGGTATGAAAAGAAAAGGGGAAGTTTGGAAGTTTGAGCTTGCGGGAAGATGGGTCGTGGAAGAGAGGGGAAGAGGAAGAGCAAAGATTGTAAGACATTTTCTGGAACTCTAACTAAGCTTCGCACTGTGTTGTGTGTGATTCCTTAGCCTTATCTATGGAAATGGGGGTGGTTGGTTGGTTTCATTTACTCTACTCTACTTTCCTATCCTCGAAGAGGAAATGAGATTCGCTGTTGTTGCAGTAGGGTGCTGTAATCAGTGATGGTCGTCTGATCACAGTTGGATGACGGAGATTGTTTTATCCGAAAGCACACAGTTTTTAATTTCAACTGTTTGATCTGAGATTAAAAACAACGTGCTGTTTTTACAGCAGCAAAACCTGATCGAGAGAGAGAGAGACGACAAGAGTAAATCTCGATGCTAAAATTATTTGTTAAAATTCTGTGATTTTTTATAGATAGATGAAATAATATAAATTATCTATATTTTTTTAATAGATAGATGACATTATAACTATCAGAAACTCATAGATCCACATGACATATCAAGATTAAATACAAGACTGCTTCTTAAACCCTAACATTCACCCCTTTTCTTTTTCTTCTTTTTCTTCTTCTTCTTCTTGTTAGAGGGGTGATTTATGGTCAATTTTGATCTAAAAATCACTCATCCGAGTTGTTTTTTCTTTTATCCTATTTGAATAAGTGATTTCACATAGTTTTAGTTTTCTTTCGTTTGTTTTTGTAATTTCGTCGCCTCTGCACGACTCTGTTTGTTTTGATTTTCTGTCTTTATGCGGTGTGTTTTTTTATTTCCCATCTTAGTGCGGTGTTTATTTGATTCAAGTTGAAAGATTAACTTTGAGAAAGTGCAGATCCGATCAATGACAATGACTTTGGCGTCGTCAACGTTGCAGATCCGAAGACATGAGTATTTCGAAGACTTGAATATAGTCATATTAGTCATATTTGTAGGCATAGGTGCTTTGCAGTTTTATGCTATTAACATGGATGTTGTGAGTTTGTTCACAGATTCATCCTTTTTGTTTTTAGCAAATTTGGATTTGTATTGTATCGATGTACTCTATCAATTTGAATGAATGACTATCGTTTATTCTTGTAAAAAAAACAAAAATAATTATCAGAAACTCACACAAATAAATAGATGAATTGATATTCGAACCACGATATTCGACAAATATTTGTGTCCGTTAGAATTCGTCGATGAAAAATTCTTTATATTTTTTTTTGTTGGTAAATGAATAAAATGACAATAGTTATTATAAGCTTATACATACAAATGAAGGAGTTTGAATTCGATTATTGTGTTTCAAAAGTAACCAAATAAGCTTTGGTATAGAGTTCTTTATAGTAAGTTCGGTAGAAATAATGATCTTAATAACAATATTAGCTCCCAACCTTATGACCCCTGTGTAAAGCGATTGTAGGAATTTGGGATGATTTTAAGCGTCATGTTATTTGGTAAATTGAAGATGGGAGAAGTACTAACTTTTGACTCGATAAGTAGGTCTCGAGTAATACTTCTCTCTTATCTTCTGCTAATCAATCATATGTGGATACTACTATTTTCAGTTAGGGTTGCTTTTATACTTCTGGTGACCGGGACCTAAATTTTTTGATGGATAACTTGCATGTGGACATTGTTTACCAGATTTTAGCCCTCCCAACCCCTTTTGATTATGATTGTCCAGATACTGTAGGATGAGGATGAACTAACACTGTCCAGTTTACTGTCCAAAGTGCTTAAAATATGCAAGAGACCTCTTTGATAGTGGAAGATGATTGGAAGACCTTATGGAACTGGAAGGGTCCTCATCGTATCCAAACCTTTATTTGGTTGGCCGCTCATGGAAGGATCCTTATCTATTATTGTCGCAACAAGTAGGGGGTTGGTATCTCCCTACTTGTCCTTGTTGTGCGAGAGAGGATGAAACAGTCATTCATGTCCTTCGTGATTGTGTGCACGCCACTCATGTATGGCTCGGACTTGTCCCGTCTAATTATATAACTAATTTATTCTCTTTTGATTGTAGAGAGTAGATTTTTAACAACCTTACTAAAAAAGGGATTGGAGATAATCATGCTACTTGAGAGACTACTTTCATGACAACATGTTGGTATTTGTGGAATGAACGGTGCTATATCTCTATAAATATAACATCACGATCTCTTCAATAATAAAGAGCAACCAATCACAATGCACTATTTGCCATAATTCAAGGAGGTGTGGCTAAAAAATAGGAAGTGAACAATTACACTATGCAATGAACACTTGTCAACTGTATTTGGAAATTTTTGTGACGCTATCTCTCGCTGCTGTAAATAGCATTTTGCTTGTGAAATTGGTGAAACAAATCTATTTTTGACATTTAAACCTAAAAATAATTTTCTTTTTATATTCTTAACAGGTGTCATTCTTTTTAGCATAACTGTTTATCTTAAAAGTTTTTCTAACATGTGCAAATTTTTTCACATGTTAAGAAGTTTGAAATAGTAAGTGTATATTGGAACTTGTGTATTTTATATTAAATATATAATTTTTTTAAAAACAGTTGTCAATAAAAAGTTGCTTTTTTTAGCATCCTTAACATGTGCAATATTTCACGGGATAGTCAAACCCTTATCTTAATCAAACTTCAAGTTGCATTCTTATATCTTAATCAGCCGTCAATTTGTCATGTTATGATTATTGATCTTGTCTCAACAATATTTTATTGTTTTGTCATTTTATGTTATTGGGTAAGCCGTCCAATTTGTCGTTGAATATATTGATGATGTGATCAGAATAGAGAAACAAAGATAAAATAAAGTGTTGAATTAACATGTGAAATTTATATTTGTCTTTTAGAAATAAATTTTTATTCTGTTCTTACTCTCTTTCTCGTTCTCTCTATTATTTTTTACTAAAATAAAAAAGAAAAGAAAGATTATCCTAAAAGTTATCGTAAAATCATCTTATAAATAATTCATATTCTTATTGATAAAAATGTTAAAGGCAGAGAAACTTCTTTATTGGAGGGACAAGTGCTGACAATGATTTTTGTGAAGGGAATAATCAAACATATGGAGTTGGAATCAAATACAGGTTGTTTCTCCTGGCCACAGCAACTCCTAAGGCTTCAGTCATATCCAAGTCCTCTGGTTTCATTCCATTAGGAAGTTCCCAATTGAAGTGATACAATAATGCAGCTAGAGGAAGCTCCATATTAGCTAAGTCAAGCGAAATTCCCGGACACATTCTTCTTCCTCCCCCAAAAGGGATGTATTCAAAGTTATTATTGCGTACTTTATTATAATCAAAATCTTTACTGTCAAGAAACCTCTCAGGTATAAACTTCTCTGCATCATACCAATATTTTGGATCTCTTCCTATTGCCCAAGCATTTACATACACATTAGTCTTTATTGGTATTTCATATCTACCTATGTTGCATGCTTCCCTGCACTCTCTTCCCAGCATTAGTCTCTATTGTTCCTGCTGAAGTATCACTCCCGGCACCAAACATGTCCTGTTCAATTCCACATACAGTGTTAAAAAAAGCTTGTGATCTTAACAAAATAAACGATATGATGTTGGCATTGAAGAAAACAGTAATATTTTTAAAAAAAATAGAAAGAGAAAAATTATTATTGAAATGACATGGTCATGTCATTTTACATTTATAGTTCACGGGATGTAAACTCTGTCCCTTGAGGTTGCGTGGTCATCTTCTTACCACTAACTTGACAAGATAATAGATATTAAGGTTTAAAACAAGGTTATGACTTGTGACGGCAACACAATTATGATTCTTCAAAATAAGAAGGATTGTGATGCGATCAATGTTGACAACGTGATTGAAAGACTTTGTAGAGATTATCGTTTTTATATAAAAAAAAAAGTTTATTAACTAACCCATATCACGGTTTTGACATTGTCTTGTGTGATTGGGACCTCGAGACAGCCACTTTGTTGAATGCGCAAAAGAACATCAACTAGATTTTCACCCTGCTGTCCATGGATTGAATTTGATTGGTGCTCTTTGATAATGCTTTCTAAAATCTTATCCAGCTTCTTTTGCATATTCTGCAATTTAGCTTTCGTCCTAGTGATAAGATGAATAGGTTTAAATGAAGGGAACAAATCAGCAGGCTCAGAGCTACTTGTCATTTCCACTTCTTCCTTCATTAAACTCAAAAGTTCATCTTCATGTTTAGATTTTTTACCAAACGCTGCTCTTGAAACAAAGGTACTTACCAAAGAGAAAGCTATTTTAGTAACATCAAGTGGTAAAGAAAGTGAACCTTGAATGGATTGCATAAGCTTTTCTACCTCATCTTCTCTAATGGAAGAAAAAGATTGAACCCTTTTAGCACTAAGAAGTTCTGATGTACATATTTTCCTCATTTGTCTCCAATAATCACCATATGGAGCAAAGATAATATCTGTTGAATCATAGGCTAATATGGTAGGAGCAATGAGTTTTGGCCTTTGAACAAAAGCAAGATCATGTGTCTTAAATATCTCTTTGGCTAAATCAGGGGATGAGACAACTATTGTAGAATTTTCACCTAGCTGAAAATGCACAAGAGGTCCATATTTTTGTGACAGATTTCGAATTATATGGTGTGGAAGTGATTTTGCAAAGGCCAATTGATGTAAGTTTCCTATTAGAGGAAGCTTCCATGGCCCTGATGGAAGTTTATGGACCACACTCATCACTTTGAATTTCTGCTTAGAAGTTTTTGCTAGCAAAAGCAGCAACAAGAAGATGAATGAGAAAATGATGAGTAAGGAAGATTTGAATTCCATGGCATAGACTATAGTAAAGTGTGAAATTGACATTTACTACTTTGAAATTGATCTTCTCACCTACTACACATGATATATACTTTTTTTGGGTGAATTACTTTTTTTTAGGGGTATTAGGAAGGGAGGGGAGCAAAGGGGAGGAAGGGATTTTAACAGGAGAGAGGAGCTATATTTTAATTAAAAATGTGTTTGATTCGCAAGGGGAGGGGAGGGATTTTTAAATTATTTTACTGTTTTACTCGTAAACTTAATTAAATAAGGATCTCTCTAGGAAAACATTTCGCCGCCATCCAACCCAAAATCCAAACTTCCACTTTTAAGATGTAGCTTCATGTTGCGGTGGTGCGACGAGAACGTTGGTTCTCCGCACCTCCTTTCTCTAGATCGTCGTTGAGTTCAGTGGGCTTTGGAGCCGTGAGCTTTGGGTGGTTCGTCGTCGAGTTGCTGTTCAGATCTCATTGTCATTCATCTCTCTTCAGCCTGGGTTCTGTCTGTCTTCTTTTGCTCGCCGGTTTTTAGAGTTTGTTTGGGTATGTGCCACCTCCTGTTTGGTGATCGAACTCCTTTTTGTGGCCCAGATCCGCCGTTAGTTTGGCTGACTCCATGGTTTGTGATTCTTTCGTCATTGCTGCTCCTTTGGATTACCGTGTCGAAGTTGTTACTTTCCTCGAAGATTCTTCATCTCTGTTTTGTTCCTAAACCGGTTGGATTTGAGGCGGTTTTAGTTTCTGTTTTTGTTATTATCACTTCTCGTATTGTTTGTACTATTTGTATTGTTTGTGTTCTTGTTTTTGGTTTTATATTCTTGTTCAGGGCTTGGGTGGTTGCAGATGATATCTTTTGCGATGGTTTGGTTTTGTAAACCTGAAAGGGTATGGTTCTCTTAACCTGAAAAGGTCTGTGGTTACTTAGGTGTTGACTCATCCCTCGATCTGGGTTAACACGTCAAAACTGGTTTAATTGATTTTCATGTGCTTGATTGTCTGATGTTCCAGGTCTGTTGGGATCTGCAGGTCTCAATGTGTCATGTCTACTTAATCCGGTGTCGTCTTCTTATCTGTCTCAGTTCATGTGGACTGTTTTGAACGTTTGCTGGAAACAACTTTTATTCCTGCTGCACTGCTCAGAGGTTGCTGGTACGTGGATCTTATTACCGCGTTGGCGGTAGATCCATTCGCCAACTTCGAACCCTTATTGGCCTCTACAAATGTCCACTCTTCATTTTTTTTGTAATTTGGTTACGCGCCCGTACGCGGATTCGCTGAGTTGCGCTTGTGAGGAGTGTTTGTTTGATTAGGGTGGGTTCACCTTGTTTGATTTTACCACGTATCTGAGTCAGGACTAATGCCCCCCCAGCCTCTGTAACTCATGTTTATTTTTATTTTATACATTTCCTAACGATGTAATCGATAACAACATGATGTAGACGATAGAATAATGGATTAGTAATAAGGGTTACAAGGATAATATAACCTATAACCTAATAATAATAATAATAATAATAATAATAATAATAATAATAATAATAATAATAATATAATAATAATAATAATAATAATAATAATAATAAAAAAGTTGTTTCAAGGATGATATAATCTAATAATAATTAATCTAAGGATAATTTTGGCAGTGCAATAAAATTTGCTCCCCTCCCTCCCCTTCTAAAAATTGAACCAAACACGTCAAATTAAATATATTCCCTCACCTCCCCTCCAAAACTCTCGAACCAAACAGACCATTAATATCATAGTAAATGACAAAATAATAAGAAATGATATTTGTAAAATCATTTTACTATAATTTTTTCGACAATTTTCTTTCTTGTATTCTCATTGTGTTCTTACTCTTTCTTTTTTACTCATCCATTTCCTCTTTATCTCTTATTGTTTTTTATTGATAAAAAAATAGTCTCATTAATTGTCACAAAATGATCGTCATAAATCTAAAACAATATTGGATTATTAAAAAAAAATCTAAAATAATATGGGATATTATGAATTGTGTCCACCGCTCGCCTAACAGTTTAAATACCATTGAAAAAAGAGTCGTGAAAAAAAACGTGTAATTAATGAATTGTGTCCACCGTTCGCCTAACACATTTATTTAAAAAAAAAACGTGTTTTACACATTGAAAGTGCACTTGGCATATATTCAAGCGGTTATCATGAAGATTTAATTGTAATTTTGGTCCAATTTTATCAAAGTTGTAGTTTTAGTCTCTTACTCCCTCCGTTTCTAAATATAAACAAAATTGACTTTTTAAATTCATTCATTTAAGGGTTAAATATGTTTTTGGTCTCTATAAATATACCAACTTTTCGTTTTAGTCCCTCTAAAGTTTTCCTTCGACTTTTAGTCCCTCAAAAATTCTCCATCTTCACTTTTGGTCCCTCTTTTAATGTAAACTCATATGTAGAATTCATATTTTTTAATAAAATTTTGCAGAAAAATTCATAATATTATAAGAATCTCTCACAAAAAAAAATAGAATTTTTTAAGAAAAAATGAATTTAATATGAATTTTTATATGTTTGAAGGTTAAAAATTCATAATTAATTTATGTTATGTTAAAAAATTATAATTTTTTTGGGGAATTTTTTTTACAATATTATACATGTAACGCCCTAGTTGTCGATTATTTTATTTCAATTGATTTTAGTAAGTTTATGTGATTTTAAATAATTTATGTTTATTTTATGGTGTGTTATATTATATAGTTATTTTGATTATTTAATTAAAATAGGCAAGAATTATAATTATTAGAAGGTTGGGGATTAAAATGAATTATTTAATAATTTAATAGGAGTTAATTAGAATTAAGGAGAAGTTAATAGGTATTAATAAGGGAAGAAAGAGTCAGAACCATTTTCACGTAGAAACAGTGAGAAAACAAGAAAAGGGGGAAAAACCTAGAAGAAGAGAGAAGAAGCAGGAGGAGAGAAGAACGCTGCTTTTAATTCAGGAAGATAATCTAAGGTAAGGGTGAGACTAACTCTCAACTTTAGGTTCTTAATTCGTTGATGAATGTAGAGTTGTTAGGGTTAATGAATTGAATTAGGTTAATGATGAATTGATGTTAATAACTTGATTAATTCATGTAATTGTTGTTGTTTAATGCTGTTCTGATGTTAGAATGCATAGGGATGATGAAATTCATCAAAATTGAGCCTTTAGGTGTTAAATTTGGGGTTTAGGGTTGAAAAGTAGAAGTCTGTTCGTACAGTTCGTAGTTCTGCCTATCGCCGTTCGCAACGGCGAGTAAACCCGCTCGCCAGGCGAGCAGTGCCTGTGTAGCTCGCCACAGCGAGCAGTCCCACTCGCGAGGCGAGTAGTGAAACACCCGTAGCTCGCCACAGCGAGCAGATGCACTCGCCATGGCGAGTTGCTTAATTAAAAAGTTGTTAATTGTCTTAATGAGGTTTTTGGGCAGATTTTTATATCAATTTGAGTGCCTTAATATGTTTAGGGATGAATGACACCTTTTTACAGAATTAAATTTGGGTTTTGGGAACTTAAAAATGAAGATTTTAGGTGGAAAATGTCAAAAATGCCGAGAGCAACCACTTTTGCTCGCCTTGAGCTCGCCCCCAACTCGCCACGGCGAGGAGCTCAATTTTGTGAACTCGCCACGGCGAGTAATGCTGTAGGTTACCTAATTGTTGGATTTTTGTTGTGTGGCTTTGTTGTGCCCTTTGTTGTGTCCTATCAATTGAATTGGAGTCTTATGCCATAGCTGATTATGCATATAGTAGTTGTTGTTGCTGTCGTTGGGTTGTATGTAGATATACACCATCGAGTCCATTTCATACTCATACCATTGTTGAGGGCTTATGCCCTGGAGTGTTTACACTCAATCGTTGAGGGCTTATGCCCTGGAGTGTTTATCACTCAATTGTTGAGGGCTTATGCCCTGGAATGTTATTTCATTCAACCGTTGGGGGCTCATGCCCCGGAATGCTTAGCATTCAACGCGCGTAAAATGGTACCACATGCATTTGCATTAGTCGCATTGTTGTTGTCGTCGTCGTTGTTGTTGTTGTTGTCGTCGTTGGTTGAGTCGTCGGTGTCGTAGTTAATGATGTTGTTGGATTGTTTAAAATATAAACTGGCAGTTGTTTATTGCTTTATTGCTGTTGTTGAATTTAATTGATGAATTATGTTATCTATTGTTGCTTGTGAATCTCACCCCTTCTGCTGGAATTGCCGCCTCGTGGGCAAGTGCAGGTAACGAAGATTAGTAGAGATGTCGGCTCAAGTGTCTTAGGGCTCTGATACGTAACGGGACGGGAATTTGTTGCTTGTTTTCTCTTTCCTTACGTATTAATTTTGATTTATGAAACTTTTGATGAGGCCTGCGTGCCAAAGATTATTTAGCTGTTTTAAATTAATTCCGCTGCGAAGTTTGAAGGTTGATTTTTATTGACTGATTTATTGGAGAATAATTATTCATTCGGTATTTTTGGAGATTTTATTTGAACGAAAAATGTAGCATTCCGTTTTTGGTGAAAAACTCTGATTTAATTTGTTAATTAATATTGTTGGGAGAACGGGGTGTTACAATTGGTATCAGAGCAGGTCGGTCCGTCCGGCCAAGTAGTAGAGTCGAGTCGAGCCTAGTAGAGTCGTGTGACAATTTTGTATTGTCTTTGATGTCCTGGTTGTTGTTGTAGTGTAGATTTTCGCGATGGCTGGAAGGAATGATGTCGCACTTGCTGCTGCTCTACAAGCGATGGCTCAAGCTGTGGGTCAACAGAATAATGCTGGTGGTAACGACGGTGTTCGCATGTTGGAAACCTTCTTGAGGAACCATCCACCAACTTTCAAGGGCAGGTATGACCCTGATGGAGCGCAGACATGGTTGAAAGAGGTTGAAAGAATCTTCAGAGTGATGCAATGCACTGATGTTCAGATGGTGCGTTTTGGCACACATATGCTGGCTGAGGAGGCTGATGATTGGTGGGTGAGTGTGCAACCAGTGCTAGAGAATGGAGGAGCTGTGATCACGTGGGCTGTGTTCAGAAGAGAGTTTCTGAATAGGTATTTTCCGGAAGATGTCCGAGGTAAGAAGGAGATTGAATTTCTGGAACTGAAGCAAGATGATATGTCAGTAACAGAGTATGCTGCCAAGTTTGTTGAGTTGGCAAAGTTTTACCCGCATTACACTCCTGAGACTGCTGAGTTCTCTAAGTGTATCAAGTTTGAGAATGGTCTGCGTGCTGAGATTAAGCGGGCCATTGGTTATCAGAAGATCCGCAATTTTTCTGATTTGGTGAGTAGCTGCAGGATTTACGAAGAGGATACGAAAGCTCACTATAAAGTGCTTAATGAAAGGAAGAGTAAGAATCAGCAGAACCGTCCTAAGCCTTATAGTGCTCCTGCTGATAAGGGGAAACAACGGGTGAATGATGAGAGGAGACCCAGGAAGAATGAGACTCCTGCTGAAGTTGTCTGCTACAAGTGTGGTGAGAAAGGCCACAAGAGTAATGCTTGCCACCGTGATGAGAAGAAATGCTTCCGATGTGGGAAGAAGGGACATACAATAGCTGAATGCAAACGTGGTGATATTGTCTGTTTTAATTGTGATGAAGAGGGTCATCTTAGTTCTCAGTGCAAGAAGCCTAAGAAGGCTCAGCTTGGAGGGAAAGTGTTTGCATTGTCTGGTACACAGACGGACAATGAGGATCGACTAATTCGAGGTACTTGTTATTTTGATGATACTCCTTTAATTGCTATTATAGATACTGGTGCTACGCATTGTTTTATTGCTGTTAGTTGTGCTTCTAAGTTGGGACTTACCATGTCTAATATGGATGGAAAAATGATTGTTGAAACTCCAGCTAAGGGTTCAGTGACTACTTCTCTTGTTTGTTTAAGTTGTCCACTGTCTGTATTTGGTAGAAATTTTGAAGTTGATCTCGTATGTTTACCGTTGACGGGTATGGATGTAATCCTTGGGATGAACTGGTTAGAGTATAACCATGTCCTCATAAATTGTTTTAGTAAGACAGTACGTTTCTCTTCCGCTGAAGAAGAGAGTGAAGTTGATTTCTTGAGTACTAAGCAGTTGAAGCAGATTGAGCGTGACGGAATTATGATGTTTTCCTTGTTAGCATATTTGCCAGTAGAGAATCAAGCAGTGATTGATTGCCTACCAGTCGTGAATGAATTTCCAGAAGTTTTTCCTGATGAGATTTCCGATGTGCCGCCAGAAAGGGAAGTTGAATTTTCAATTGATCTTGTTCCGGGTACGAAGCCTGTGTCGATGGCTCCTTACCGTATGTCAGCAGCTGAGTTGGCAGAGTTGAAGAAGCAGTTGGAAGACCTGCTTGATAAGAAGTTTGTAAGACCAAGTGTTTCACCTTGGGGAGCGCCAGTGTTATTGGTTAAGAAGAAAGATGGTAGCATGAGGCTGTGTATAGATTACCGTCAGCTGAATAAAGTGACGATAAAGAATAGGTATCCACTTCCGAGAATTGATGACTTGATGGATCAGCTAGTGGGTGCCCGTGTGTTTAGTAAAATCGATTTGAGGTCAGGTTACCATCAGATCAAGGTGAAGGATGAAGATATGCAGAAGACGACGTTCAGAACGCGTTATGGTCACTATGAGTATAAGGCGATGCCGTTCGGTGTTACTAATGCACCTGGTGTATTTATGGAGTATATGAACAGAATTTTCCATGACTTTCTGGACAGATTTGTTGTTGTTTTTATTGATGATATTCTGATTTATTCTAAGACTGAAGAAGAGCATGCAGAGCATTTGAAGATTGTTTTGCAAGTGTTGAGAGAAAAGAAGTTGTATGCCAAGTTATCCAAATGTGAGTTCTGGTTAAGTGAAGTAAGTTTTCTTGGCCACATTATTTCTGGTAGTGGTATTGCGGTTGACCCGTCGAAAGTTGAAGCGGTATCGCAATGGGAGACTCCGAGGTCCGTTACAGAGATTAGAAGTTTTCTGGGCTTAGCAGGTTATTATCGAAGATTTATCGAAGGATTTTCGAAGTTGGCACTTCCTTTGACACAGTTGACCTGTAAGGGTAAAGTTTTTGTGTGGGATGCTAAGTGTGAGATTAGTTTCAATGAGTTGAAGCAACGGTTGACGACTGCTCCGATTTTGATTTTACCGAAGCCAGATGAACCTTTTGTTGTCTATTGTGATGCGTCCAAGTTGGGCTTAGGTGGTGTACTTATGCAGGATGGTAAGGTGGTAGCTTATGCTTCGAGACAATTGAGGATACATGAGAAGAACTATCCTACACATGATTTAGAGTTGGCTGCTGTAGTTTTTGTGTTAAAAATTTGGAGGCATTATTTGTACGGTTCCAGATTTGAGGTGTTCAGTGATCATAAGAGTTTGAAATATTTGTTTGATCAGAAAGAGTTGAATATGAGGCAGAGAAGATGGCTCGAATTGTTAAAGGACTATGATTTTAGTTTGAATTACCATCCGGGTAAAGCCAATGTTGTTGCAGATGCCTTGAGCAGAAAGACGTTGCACATGTCTGCTATGATGATAAAAGAGTTCGAGTTACTTGAGCAATTTAGAGACTTGAGCTTAGTATGTGAATTGGCACCTCAGAGCGTGCAGTTGGGTATGTTGAAGATCAATAATGAATTCTTGAACAGTATCAAGGAAGCGCAAGAAGCTGATGTTAAGTTTGTAGACTTGATGGTTGCTAGTAATGAAGCGGGAGATAGTGATTTCCAGGTTGATGATCAGGGTGTGTTAAGATTCCGAGGCAGAATTTGTATTCCTGATAATGACGAGTTGAAAAAGATGATTTTGGAAGAAAGTCACAGGAGTAGCTTAAGTATTCATCCGGGAGCTACAAAGATGTACCACGACTTGAAGAAGTTATTTTGGTGGTCTGGGTTGAAGCGAGATGTCGCGCAATTTGTTTATGCATGTTTAACTTGTCAGAAATCTAAAGTTGAACATCAGAAGCCTGCAGGATTGTTGACACCACTAGATGTACCCGAGTGGAAGTGGGATAGCATATCCATGGATTTTGTAACGAGCTTACCGAATACTCCGAAGGGGCATGATGCCATTTGGGTAGTTGTTGACAGGTTAACCAAGTCAGCACATTTTATTCCGATCAATATCAATTATCCAGTAGCTCAGTTGGCAGAGATTTATATTCATAATATTGTGAAGTTGCATGGTGTTCCATCAAGCATTGTGTCGGATAGAGATCCGAGGTTTACTTCAAGGTTTTGGAAGAGTTTGCAGGAGGCTTTGGGTTCTAAGTTGAAGTTGAGTTCGGCTTATCATCCTCAAACAGATGGTCAGTCGGAGAGGACGATTCAGTCGTTGGAAGATTTGCTAAGAGTATGTGTGCTTGAGCAAGGTGGAGCTTGGGATAGTCATCTACCGTTGATTGAGTTCACGTACAACAACAGTTACCATTCGAGTATTGGTATGGCACCATTTGAAGCTTTGTATGGTCGGAGGTGTAGAACTCTGTTGTGTTGGTTTGAATCGGGAAAAAGTATAGTGTTGGGACCAGAATTAGTCCAGCAGACTACAGAGAAAGTTAAGCTGATAAGAGAACAGATGAAAGCGTCACAGAGTCGGCAAAAGAGTTACCATGACAAGCGTAGAAAGGAACTTGAGTTTCAAGAGGGTGATCATGTGTTCTTGAGAGTCACTCCCATGACAGGTGTAGGTCGTGCGTTGAAGTCGAAGAAGTTGACTCCGAAGTTTATTGGTCCTTATCAGATATCGGAGAGGATTGGGCCAGTGGCATATCGAATAGGTTTGCCACCACATCTTTCAAATCTGCATGATGTGTTCCATGTGTCGCAGTTGCGGAAGTACGTAGCGGATCCTTCGCATGTTATACCAAGGGATGACGTGCAAGTTAGAGACAACCTTACGGTAGAGACTTTACCGTTCAGGATTGATGATCGTAAGGTGAAGAAGTTGAGAGGCAAGGAGATACCTCTGGTGAGAGTTGTTTGGGGTGGAGTAACCGGTGAAAGCTTGACTTGGGAGCTGGAGAGTAAGATGCTAGAGTCTTATCCTGAGTTGTTTGCTTAAGGTAATATTTCGAGGACGAAATTCTTTAAGTGGGGGAGAGTTGTAACGCCCTAGTTGTCGATTATTTTATTTCAATTGATTTTAGTAAGTTTATGTGATTTTAAATAATTTATGTTTATTTTATGGTGTGTTATATTATATAGTTATTTTGATTATTTAATTAAAATAGGCAAGAATTATAATTATTAGAAGGTTGGGGATTAAAATGAATTATTTAATAATTTAATAGGAGTTAATTAGAATTAAGGAGAAGTTAATAGGTATTAATAAGGGAAGAAAGAGTCAGAACCATTTTCACGTAGAAACAGTGAGAAAACAAGAAAAGGGGGAAAAACCTAGAAGAAGAGAGAAGAAGCAAGAGGAGAGAAGAACGCTGCTTTTAATTCAGGAAGATAATCTAAGGTAAGGGTGAGACTAACTCTCAACTTTAGGTTCTTAATTCGTTGATGAATGTAGAGTTGTTAGGGTTAATGAATTGAATTAGGTTAATGATGAATTGATGTTAATAACTTGATTAATTCATGTAATTGTTGTTGTTTAATGCTGTTCTGATGTTAGAATGCATAGGGATGATGAAATTCATCAAAATTGAGCCTTTAGGTGTTAAATTTGGGGTTTAGGGTTGAAAAGTAGAAGTCTGTTCGTACAGTTCGTAGTTCTGCCTATCGCCGTTCGCAACGGCGAGTAAACCCGCTCGCCAGGCGAGCAGTGCCTGTGTAGCTCGCCACAGCGAGCAGTCCCACTCGCGAGGCGAGTAGTGAAACACCCGTAGCTCGCCACAGCGAGCAGATGCACTCGCCATGGCGAGTTGCTTAATTAAAAAGTTGTTAATTGTCTTAATGAGGTTTTTGGGCAGATTTTTATATCAATTTGAGTGCCTTAATATGTTTAGGGATGAATGACACCTTTTTACAGAATTAAATTTGGGTTTTGGGAACTTAAAAATGAAGATTTTAGGTGAAAAATGTCAAAAATGCCGAGAGCAACCACTTTTGCTCGCCTTGAGCTCGCCCCCAACTCGCCACGGCGAGGAGCTCAATTTTGTGAACTCGCCACGGCGAGTAAGGTAGCTCGCCACGGCGAGTAATGCTGTAGGTTACCTAATTGTTGGATTTTTGTTGTGTGGCTTTGTTGTGTCCTTTGTTGTGTCCTATCAATTGAATTGGAGTCTTATGCCATAGCTGATTATGCATATAGTAGTTGTTGTTGCTGTCGTTGGGTTGTATGTAGATATACACCATCGAGTCCATTTCATACTCATACCATTGTTGAGGGCTTATGCCCTGGAGTGTTTACACTCAATCGTTGAGGGCTTATGCCCTGGAGTGTTTATCACTCAATTGTTGAGGGCTTATGCTCTGGAATGTTATTTCATTCAACCATTGGGGGCTCATGCCCCGGAATGCTTAGCATTCAACGCGCGTAAAATGGTACCACATGCATTTGCATTAGTCGCATTGTTGTTGTCGTCGTCGTCGTTGTTGTTGTTGTCGTCGTTGGTTGAGTCGTCGGTGTCGTAGTTAATGATGTTGTTGGATTGTTTAAAATATAAACTGACAGTTGTTTATTGCTTTATTGCTGTTGTTGAATTTAATTGATGAATTATGTTATCTATTGTTGCTTGTGAATCTCACCCCTTCTGCTGGAATTGCCGCCTCGTGGGCAAGTGCAGGTAACGAAGATTAGTAGAGATGTCGGCTCAAGTGTCTTAGGGCTCTGATACGTAACGGGACGGGAATTTGTTGCTTGTTTTCTCTTTCCTTACGTATTAATTTTGATTTATGAAACTTTTGATGAGGCCTACGTGCCAAAGATTATTTAGCTGTTTTAAATTAATTCCGCTGCGAAGTTTGAAGGTTGATTTTTATTGACTGATTTATTGGAGAATAATTATTCATTCGGTATTTTTGGAGATTTTATTTGAACGAAAAATGTAGCATTCCGTTTTTGGTGAAAAACTCTGATTTAATTTGTTAATTAATATTGTTGGGAGAACGGGGTGTTACAATACACATTTTTGCAGAATTTCATTTAAAAAAATACAAAAATTAACTTAAAAATAGGGATAAAAAATAGTGATTGAAAATTTTATAGGGACTAAAAGTTGAAGAAATTTTTTAGAGGGACTAAAACGAAAAGTTGGTATATTTATAGGGACTAAAAACATATTTAATCCTACATTTAATGAAGTATGTGGTTCATAATGTGTACCACATTCACATACATCATTAAATGAATGAACCTAAAAATTCAATTTTGCTTATATTTAGAAATGTCTAATTTCATGATTGTGGTCCTCAAATTTAAAAAATGAGGAAAAAACTAAATCTTTATGGTCCACAAAATTAAAAGATAACTCAAATTACCTAGTGGTAAGGGTATCAGAAATTCCATCTGACGTGTGAACCCCAACCTATTGTGCTAGATATTGATTGGTAAATGGAATTGAAGGACCTAAAACACCGACGTAGTATGTTAATAGGAACTTCTTTAATGAACCCTAAATGTATATCTCATTTATTTATAATATTTTAATAAAAAAAATTATTAAAGACTCAATAACTCCAATGACAATACACTAATAGAAACTCTGATAAAAAAAATGTTTAAATAGGTCTCATTAACTTTACATCATTGTACAAAAGTAATTTATTTTTTATATTATAAATTATCTCATAAAATAGGCTTATTAGGCCATTTAGTCCTCTAATTAATTTCAATTTTTTATTTTGATCTCATAACTAATAAAACTCATGTTTTGGTCCCTCAATTGTCGCCTCGTCTGTAAAAATTCCCCGACTGTTAAGTTTGACTCCAAATGCCTATGGTGGATCAACATTGTAGGTGGTTCACCATAAACCTCATTAATTTATTTAGTTTAAACTGTTTGATCTTTTTTTTTTCTTCTGAAAATACAACCATTAGATCATGCATGTCTACTATATCTAACTGTACACCACCACCAAAAATATTTTCAACTTTCTTCATCTTTCCTAATTCTTTTCATCATCTTCATCACCATCTTCATACATTCATCAACAACAACTATCAACAACAACAAATAATTTAATCACCAAAATTCCTATCATCTTCGCCAACATCCAAAAAATAAAAAATAAAAAAACTTTTCATCAATTAAACACCAATAACAACAACAAACATTATCAATATCTTCAAATTTTTAAGCTCGTTTCAGGAAATGCCAATCTATCAACGTCAAAATAGAGAATCAAAACTGAAAATTGATGAAAACCCAGAATTGATCTACCTTTAAAATTCAACCGAACATTAGGCGGTGAAATATGTGAAGGAAAACCGAAGCTTTAACAATGGGTTGATTGAATTTAATTGAACCGAGAGGTTAGAAACCACACTTGTGAAGGTGAAAGAACCACCACAGTGAAGAGCCATGAACAAGGAAAAAAGTAATTAATATTGCATTAAAAAGTGATATGGATCGGTTATTTTGGTACAATATTATTATACAAAAGGATAATTTATTATGGAAGGGAGGGAATACTTCTTTTAAACGTGGGACCCGTTAGTTGCTAAGGGGAGAGATTTCTTATATAATGTGTTATAATACAAGGGACTCGATTCTCTTTGGTGGTCATAGAATTAAGTGAAAACATGATTATTGAAAGGAAAAAAAAAAAAAACAGAGAGAATTAAATGTAGAAATCGGAAGAGATAACATGTTTAATGGTATATAACTATATATGTTAACATTCGAGAAACCCACAGAGATTCCCACGGGAGGAAATAATACTACCTCTGTCCCTGCTTAATTAAAAGACCTCTTGAGAATTTTTTTCTTCCACTTTCTATAAAACTCATTTGATAAATAATTCATATTCTTATTCTTATTCTTATTCCACTTTAAAAAGAAAAAGATTTTTCTAAAAGTTATCATAAAATCGTTGTATAAATAATTCATATTCTTATTGACAAACATGGTAACGGTAGACAAACTTCTTTATTGGAGGGACAAGTGCTGACAATGATTTTTTTTTGAAGGGAATAATCAAACATATGGAGTTGGAATCAAATATAGGTTGTTTCTCCTAGCCACAGCAGCTCCTAAGGCTTCAGTCATATCCAAGTCCTCTGGTTTCATTCCATTAGGAAGTTCCCAATTGAAGTGATACAATAATGCAGCTAGAGGAAGCTCAATATTAGCTAAGCCTAGCAAAATTCCCGGACACATTCTTCTTCCTCCCCCAAAAGGCATGTATTCAAAATTATTATTACTATTTACTTTATTAAAATCAAAATCTTTACTGTCATGAAACCTCTCAGGTATAAACTTTGCTGCATCATACCAATATTTGGGATCTCTTCCTATTGCCCAAGCATTTACAAACACATTAGTCTTTATTGGTATTTCATATCCACCTATGTTGCATGCTTCCCTGCACTCTCTTATAATCAAAGTAACAGGTGGGTGTAACCTCACAGTTTCTTTGATCACTGACTTCAAGTAACTAAGTTCATGTAGATCACTCTCATATATTCTCTTTTTACCTTTAAAGGTTTCTCTTATTTCAGATTGTGCCTTCTTCATCACTTTTGTGTTTTTCATCAACTCTGACATAGCCCACTCTATTGTTCCTGCTGAAGTATCACTCCCGGCAACAAACATGTCCTGTTCAATTCCACATACAGTGTTAAAAAAAGCTTGTGATCTTTACAAAATAAACGATATGATGTTGGCATTGAAGAAAACAATAATATATTTAAAAAATTATTATGGAAATGATATGGTCATGTCATTTTACATTTATAGTTCACGGGATATGAACTCAGTCCCTTGAGGTTGCGTGGTCAACTTCTTACCACTAACTTGACAAGATAATAGATATTAAGGTTTAAAACAAGGTTATGACTTGTGACGGCAACACGATTATGATTCTTCAAAATACGAAGGATTGTGATGCGATCAATGTTGATAACGATGATTGAAAGAATTTATAGAGATGATCGTGTTTATAAAAAAGAAAGTTTATTAGCTAACCCATATCACGGCTTTGACATTGTCTTGTGTGATTGGGACCTCGAGACAGTCACTTTGTTGAACGCGCAAAAGAACATCAACTAGATTTTCACCTTGCATGCTGGCATGGATAGAATTTGTTTGATGCTCGTTGATAATGCTTTCAAAAATATTATCCGACTTCTTTTGCATACTCTGCAATTTAGATTTCGTCCTAGTGATAAGATGAATAGGTTTAAATGAAGGGAACAAATCAGCAGGGTCAAAGCCACTTGCCATTTCCACTGATTCCTTCATTAAACTCAAAAGTTCATCTTCATGTTTAGATTTTTTACCAAACGCTGCCCTTGTAACTAAGGTGCTTACCAAAGAGAAAGCTATTTTAGTAACATCAAGTGGTAAAGAAAGTGAACCTTGAATAGATTGTATAAGCTTTTCTACCTCATCTTCTCTAATGGAAGAAAAAGATTGAACCCTTTTAGCACTAAGAAGTTCTGATGTACATATTTTCCTCATTTGTCTCCAATAATCACCATACGGAGCAAAGATAACATCTGTTGAATCATAGGCTAATATGTTAGGAGCAATGAGTTTGGGCCTTTGAACAAAAGAAAGATCACGTGTCTTCAATATCTCTTTGGCTAAATCGGGGGATGAGACAACTATTGTAGAATTTTCACCTAGCTGAAGATGCATAAGAGGTCCATATATTTGTGACAGATTTCGAAGTATATGGTGTGGAAGTGATTTTGAAAAGGCCAATTTATGTAAGTTTCCTATTAGAGGAAGCTTCCATGGCCCTGGTGGAAGTTTATGGACCACACTGGTCACTTTGAATTTCTGCTTATAAGTTTTTGCTAGCAAAAGCAGCAAGAAGATGAATGAGAAAATGATGAGTAAGATAGATTTGAATTCCATGGCATAGACTATAGTAAAGTGTGAAATTGGCATTTACTACTTTGAAATTCATCTTCTCGCCTACTGTATGTGTTTATATACACACACACATACATTCTTTTGGGTGAATTACTTTTTTTTAGGGGTATTTTTTATTTGTTTAATATCATAGTAAATGACAAAATAATAAGAAATGATATATGTAGAATCATTTTATTACAATTTTTTCGACAATTTTCTTTTTTGTATTCACGTGGTGTTCTTACTCTTTCTTTTTTACTCTTCATTTTTCTCTTTATCTCTTATTGTTATTTACAGATAAAAAAAGAGAAAAAAATTTTATCTCATTAATTGTCACAAAATGATCGTCATGAATCTAAAATAATATTGGATTATTCAAAAAGAAAAATCTAAAATAATATGGGATATTATGAATTGTGTCCACCACTCGCCGAACTGTTTAAATACCATTGAAAAAAGAGTCATGACATAAAAGGAATTGAATGCGTTTTAATGAAAATTTAATTGTAATTTTGGTCCCTATTTTTATCAAAGCTGTAGTTTTAGTCTCTTAATTTCTAATTACATGATTTTGGTCCTCAAATTTAAAAAATGAGGAAAAAACTAAATCTTTTTGGTCCACAAAATTAAAAGATAACCCAAATTACCTAGTGGCAAGGGTGTAAGAGATCCCATCCGTCGTGTGAACCCCATATGCTAGATATTGATTGGTAAATGGAATTTAAGGACCTAATACAAGGGACTAGATCCTCTTTGGTGGCGGAAGAATCAAGTGAAATCATGATTATCAAGAAAAAAAAATAGAGAATTAAGGGTGTATTTGGTTGTAAGAAGAAAGTAAAAAGAGAGAAATAGGTGAGAGAGAGTATGAGAAGGGAGAAATAGATGAGAAATAGAGTAGATTTGGTGGGTTGTTTGATATAAGAGAAAGAAGAGAGAAATAGAAGAGAAAGAGATGTTAATGTTTTTTGAAAAGACAAAAATATGCTTGAATAAAAACAAGGTATAATTTAGGATTAATTAATTTGTTTTTGTACAAATTAACTTAATTTATTAGTTTGATAAAATTAAATTGTTTTAATTGATTAAATTACTAATATATTTTAATTCAATTTTTAACAAACTTAGTTAATTTAATTTATTATATATTTTCCAAACCCAATTTTTGAGTTTACACCTGTCTTTTTGGGCAAAGGCTACGGTAGGCGACCTCTTTATGTCTCCTACCGTAGGAGACTTGAGTTTTTTTTTTAATGCAAAATAGATGTTAACCATTGAATGTATTTAAATTTTTTGAAGACCATGATATTATTATACACTCTCAACACTAGATACTCTTTACACTATTCTATCATCCTTCTCCCACCCCTTCAATGTCTCTGCTTACTCCCTACTCGTTCACCACCACCCCATCATCCTTCTTTTGACACCGCCACCACTGTCCCTTGCGACACTTCCACTCTTTGGTCAATCCCCCTCTTCATTTTAATTGTTGTTCTTGTTAAAAACATCAATTATTTTTTATGAACAGGAATACCACAAACATCAATTGAACAAGAAAATCATTAAAAAATAATTCAATTAAACAAAACTATATTTGGGCTTTGTTGAGAGAGTTCAGTGAATAGGTTGTCTTCTTGATTAAGAGAATGATGGGGTTTAGTGTTTGTGTAATGGGTGGAAAGCAACGTCAAGTCTTGAGGATGTACCAAAAGATTTAACTCATTTTTTAAATTCCTTAAAGAAAGATTGGTGATTGATTTTAGATCTGGATTTTTAAGAACATATTAGTGAAGATGAAAGAATATTGGATTTGGGAAGAACACATGAAGATAAATTTGGATAAAATTAATTAGGAAGAATATGAAGTATAGAATTTGACGATGATGGAGAATACGGTGGTGGGGACGGAGGATGTTATCGGCGGCGGAAGAGATTAGTGTTCTTCAATATGAAATGGAAAAAAAATGAGAGAACGGAGGGATATTTTCCTGGGTTGTTTTGGCTGAGGTTGAAGAAAGTGAGAAAAAAATTCAATGTGGGGAGATTACAGTAAGATCAATGTTCTTCAACAATCTAATGGTTACACATGTTATCTTTGTTGTAAAAAAAAATCAATCTTTTATAATGTCACCTATTGTAAGAGACCTATTTAAGTCTCCTACCGGAAACACCACCGTCTTTTTAAATAATAGTTTGCACCAGCTTGTTGCTTAGCAGCTACCTTTTTTTAAATACGCGTGGTATGATATGGGTTGCAGATTTTTATATAAAAAAATAGTATGTGTTGTAAATTGTATACGGCATAAGTTGTAACCAAAAAAAAAATATGGCATAAGTACATCAATGTGAATCCTGAGCCAATGAGGAATTGCAGTGGGCATAAGTGTAAATCTGCTCTCTCCACTCCACTTCTCTCATGTTTCTTCGCATAAGTGAGGAGAAGTAAAAAGGTGGTAGGGTCCACCTGTTTTTATTCTCTCTTCACAGGTTGTTTGCTATCCATATTTCTCTCTTTATTGACTCTCTCTTCTCTAATTCTCTCCAATCATAGAAATAATTAGAGATAACATGTTTAATGGTATATATGTTCACATTGGAGAAACTCGTAGAGATTTCCACATGAAGAAATAGTACTACCTCCGTCCTTAATTAATTATAAGACCCCTTAAGAATATTTTTCCACTTTTTATAAAAACTCCTTTGATTTCTTACTACATTACTTATTTCTTTACCAATATAACTATTTATTTTACATTTTTTTTCAATCAATAACAAATAATAAATTGAAAACATAAACTAATTTTCTTTCTTAAACTATAAAATTGTAAAGATAATAGTAATTACAAACAAATTTAATAATACTATCAACTTTCTTGATTCTCGTGACTTGGTAAAAAACAAGCAAGACACATTAAAAAATTTCTGAAATACTCCCCAATCCCAAAATGTAAGCAAAAATGAATCAACATAAGTTGATGTATTTGGTATAAGTTTTGAACCAAATACATTAATTTTTGTTAAACAAATTTTGCTTATATTTAAGGATGGATGGAGTATATTTAATAATAATATTTGATATTCGCAACCAATTTTATTTAGTAGGATAGCTTTTTGTCGTTGTTGATCAAGATATTTTTTTCCTTCTTCTAAAGGTTTATGCTATATTTTTTTTATTTTTTTCTAGCAACACCCTATAATGATTTGATTACACCCGAAAATAACCAAAATTAACCCCTATTCTGAAATTAAATTTTCAAAATCAAACTCTTAGCCTTTTCCATGTTCTTTTTCTTTTCTTTTCTCCTGTTCTCTTTTGTTTCTCCTCTACACGTACGCATATCAATGAGGCGGGGGTGGAGACATGTTTTACATTCTCCATCTTCGACTCTCATATACTTATATGTTATTCTACTCATACCAACGAAGATGAGAAATTGAATCTCATCGAGTACCTAACGAGTTCCAGTGAATCATTTTATTAGTAATAAAGAAGTTTTTCCAGCCCCAGAGACAATGTCATACAACACTATCCATAAATATGCTCACTTTAGCATTTCCTTGGCTGAACGATTTGGTTGCTCCTACAAATGTCAATAAAAATTTAACATGACATATTAACATATAGAAAAAATATCAATATTCTAAATTAACTAATAATCCAAATCATCAAACCAAATTATCAAAACAACATAATCAAATACAAACTAAATTACTGATAATCAAAATTATCAAACCAAATTACATATGATTTCATTGTAGAATGGATGAAAAAATAATAAGGGCAATGAAGGTTTATAATTTGTGATAAGCCAAAATAAAATCAAACATAACCCAAAACAAAATCAAACATAAATCATAAAATAAAAAACACCTAAAGATGATGGTGACAAAGAAAGTGAAGATGTTGGCGAGACCAAGAGCAACTTGCGTTATAAATATGTGAGTGGGACTGATAAAGAAGATATGATGGCGATTAATGACTATGGTGATGGAAAATATAAAGATTGCGGGTGTGAGATGTGGATTAAGAAGAGAAGCGAGTGAGTGTTGTTTGATAGATTGAAACTCTAACTTTGAGAGTGAAATGATTTAGGATTTGCATTTTTATTCATATAGAAAGGATAATAAAGTGATTTTCTATATTTGGGACAAATTTGAGTATGAGTTCGGAGTATGTAGCTATAATCTCATTAACCGTCTCATACCCATGTTTCAAAATCGGATAAAACCCAAATTCATACCTAAATTCAATCAAAGTAGAAAAAACCGACAAATCGAGTTTGATTCGGACAGATACCCGCATGTATGGACTCTCCTACCATGCCTATTTACATTGCCTCAATTTCAGCAAAAATATGAACTCATAATGCTTTTGATGAATAAATTGCATCACAAATTCTAGTTTTCAAAGCACATGTTTTTCTTACTTTGGTTCCTAATTGCTTCATCGATGACCGTGGAGGGTTCTTCTGTTGGCCGTGAGAATCATCATCATGATTGTGTGTAGATGCAGACAATAGTATAATTAATATACGGTCAAATAGCGTTTTTAGTCCTTTTAGTTTGAGATAATTTTCAAGTTAGTTCTTTAAGTTTCGAAAGTTTCAATTTGATCATTTTAGTTTGATAGAATTCTCAAGTTAGACCTTTAAATTTCAAAAGTTTCAAATATGTCATTTTAGTTGATAAATTATTTCACTGTTACCCCTACTATCAGTATCTGTCTAACCTATGCTGATGTAGCCGTTAAATTGTTGACTTTGATCAAAATGTTGTCTTTCAAAAGCTACAAGATGTCAAAATGATACGTTTAATGGTCACAAATGATCATTTATAGTGCTAGAAAGACAACTATTTTTTGGTGTAAACAGGGTATCCTCCGCGCGCAACTTGCGGAGACTAATCCCTCGAGCATTGTGGGACCCATATGGGCGGCAGGCTCTCCCTAAGAGTTTTAACGCTGCTGCATGCCCAAGGCTGGATTCGAACCCAGGACCTTGGTTAAGCTAGAAGAGACTCGTTCCATCTCATCTAAGCGCTCTTGGGTAGAAAGACAACTATTTACAACAACAAATGTCTTTCTAACACTATTAAGCGACTTTTATAATGCTAAAATGATATTTGTGACCATGAAACGTAACGTAAAAATTGTCAAATAACTTTTTAATTCATAAAAAATAATCATTAACTTATTAATTTTAAAAACACTTAAATATACAAGTGTACCGTAGAAACTTCTCTTTAGTCTCTCACAAACAAAACTTATATAGATCTCCTGTCTATCTCTCTTAATAATGGATTCATGTTGGAAAGGATCAATATGAGGGAGAAGGTCCCCACACTTGGTGATAAGGTAATAAGTCATAAAATAAAATAAAATATAAACAAATGGTGATAAGGTTGTATTGGTAGGAATTGCTGTAAACACATCCATCCACAAATTGAATACACTTAAAAGGTTAGCTCCATCTATATGTGAGTGATAGAGAAAACAAGATGAAAAATCTTAGCTTGAAATTAAAGCTCCAGCTTCCAAATTCCTCCAACCCCTCTTGTTCTCTTTTCACTCCAAAAAATCATCAAGTATTTATCAAACCCATCAAAGTATTAGGCATTAAAAACTTCAAAAACCCACCTTCAAAATATGCAATAAAACTTAGAGAAGCTTCTCCTATTACCCTCAAACACACACCAATTGTTGAAGATGCACAAAGGGCACCATCAATGAAACTTCCATTTCTTGAAAATGAGAATTCAAGGATTGTGATAATAGGAGCAGTTTCTGTTGGAATTTTGTTGGTTCTGAATGGAATGGATGAGCAAAAGGCATTGGCTTTTGGACCTGAAGGACCGCTTCTGGAAGAAGAGTTTTGGGACAACGTGAGAAGGTATGGTTTGTATGCACTAACTGTTAGTACAGGTGCAATTTACACTATCTTGGTGCCTATATTTGAGCTTCTCAAGAATCCAATTACTGCATTTCTCATCATTGCTATTCTTGGAGGTGGTTTCTACATTGTTTCTCAAGTCCTTACTGCTATGGTTGGCGTTTCTGATTTTAGTTATGATTATGCAAACTAGATAGTTTATTTGTCAAAGCAATGTTTTAATGAATCCATAGTTTTATTTAATTTGTACCATAGTAAACTCGGTTAAAAGTCCTGCATTGAATGGAATGAGATATTACAATTGCTTGGATAAGGATGGTTGTTTTAGTGAATATCTGGTACCGCGATGGATATGCCATAATCATGCTGAGCCATCGCGGAGGAAGTCAGTTGAGTTGCTAAGTAGTTGACACATACCCTGTAAGAGTGATCATCGTGTAAGTACTTACAGTATCAGAAGATGTTCCTAAGCTTACTGAATGAATGAATGAATGATATCAGCTCTAAATATTACATTTGCTTGGATTAGGTGCATTTACCAAACAAATAGTTACTTGATAGACACTTGAACCTGACTAAACAAACTTAGACAAATGTTTATTATCTTTGTGAATGGCTGAGCAGCAAAAGTTATAATGTCTTCCTCAGCTATCAAATAGTTGGGAGTTGATCCACATGCCATTTCAAGCATAACCAGCAGCTGTTTAGCCATCAATTTACCCCCTGCAACAATTTTATGCAGGCTGCAGCAAAGAACAACCACTCTTTATTATAAGGAACACTCTTAATATGATACGAATTGTATGATTAGATATATACTATTTACACAACATTAACGCAAAGCTTTCCTCATGTGAAAGCAACGACCACACATAAAGAGGACCTAAACTAATTCAGTGCATTCAAAATTAAAATTCAAAACCTACCCCGACAAGAATGAACACTAATAGGTCAGTTATGGGTTTGAACAAGTAAGTCTTTATAGGTCACCTTCATAGCATTAACAGGAAAAACATGTCAATGGATTCTGAAATTTATTTATCTTCACAATCCAAAACTTTTTCTCTTCAACTATAGCCTATCTTACTCTCCTGCCTCAATTTCAACCCATAGACACAAACCTTATAACGATTATTAGGTTTGACCCTCAAATACCAGACGACGAAGATTTAATGTTTTTATCATTTTCTCTGTTTTTATATCATTGACTAAGTATACATGAGAGTACTCCACATTTGCATGATTTTTGCTTTACATATAAACAAAATACTTTTCTTATGAGTGATATTTATTGTTCTCAAGTGAGCACTACATGTGGTCTATCAAATTATATTTTAGCAATCCATACTACCCTGAAGATGGATTATTAAAATTTGGTGCTAGTAGTTCTTAGATCTTTTCATCATGGTCCATTTTACTTTATCAGAACAACCCAATAACTAAATACAAGCATCTGGATATTTGCACACAAATTCATCTGCTATTGATATTTTCAAAAAACTTATTGACTATATGCATGTTTGAATGAGTGATTAACAAACTCAAAATAATATGTTTTCCAAATAGACTCTAGGAAGCAGGCATATTTCAAAAGTATCACTCAACTAAAACAAAGGAACTCAAAATTAACTAAAACAAGAGTGCATAATTTACGCTTGATTTTAAAATTGGATCAGAATGACTTGCAAACAAAAAGAATATGCAGCCCAAAACCTCCCAATATGCGAGTAAAAGCAACTAAATCACGGCCTTATTTACTGGTTTGAAGTTTGTTGTGATGTCAACTTTGGCTGACAGTGAGTTTTGAAGCAAAAAGTCCACTATTCCAGATATTGAAGGTGGTTTGAAACCCGCTTCAAATGCTTTTCGTAACTTGGTAGCTTCTTTGCAGGACTCGGCAGCATCTTTCTTTAACATGGCTTCTTTCATTAAGTGGGGTAATTCCATATCATCTTTAGGTGGTTCCAATTCTATTTCCATCGACTTCAAGTTAAACAAAGAAGGGAGTTTAACCTCCAATAAATTGGGAACTAAGGAGAGAATCTAAGCAATAAGGAATAAGGGTGAATTAGGACCAGTTATGCAAGTCAATTGATTTGGAAAAAGAAATGGTAGAAATAAAATAAAAAAATCCTAAAATGAATGTAAAATTGAAGCCTAAAATCATGCCAAGGTACCTGAAGAGTAGTTAAAGAGACTTTCAATGATTTTACACTAGCAATGTCTAGCAGCCAGCTCAATAGAACCATAGGAGGCTTCACCCAATCATAACTCGCTAGTGCACCGATATTTACATGTTTAACAGAAGAAGGACCACTCCCACATATTTTCGGAAAAGAAGAACCAAAAAAAGTGAAGGTACAGAGATTTGGAGCAACTAGCTCAATATTGGCAAACTCAAATGAATTATAACACATATCTAGACTGCCTAGTGTCTTGCTTGATATCCTGAGGATTTGTGCATCCCTTACCTCACAAACACCAATGACCAAACTACTCAACTTGGTAAAGCCCAAAAAGGGCTCAGCACAACCGTTTTCATCACCGCAGAAGATGAAATTTTTTAGACTCAAGCTCGTTAATGGTGGCAAAATCAGAGATTTCGGAAATAAAGTTGTGTCAGAATGATAACAAATATCTCTAGGGAAAGTTGAAAGCTGCAGGGATGTAAGAGTTTGACATAAAGAAACACATGGCATAACTAGACCCCAATCACCACGAATAGCGAGTTTTAATTGTTGGAGTTGGGTATTATGTGAACAAACATAATCTAAAATCTTTTGGATGACTTCAGGCCCAATAATTTCATTACACCCAAAATCAAAAGAGTTCAATGTAGTTGAGTTATCACAAAGAGTCAAAATCTTAGATATGAATATGACAAATTGCCTATGCTTTGTTGGAGTATTACTCTCATAGTCAGTTACACTAGAGCATAACACTCTTAATTAGTTTTCCTGGGAGTTGAAATCATACCGACGTCACAAGGACTATTTCTCACTCAACATCATTATATCCGTCAAATGCTTGATCGTGCCAATATGACAGATGCAAAGACAGTCTCCACACCAATGTCCACTTCATTTTCCTCTACTAATCAACCAGACTCTACAACTTGTGATGCCTCCCTCTATCGTAGCTTGGTCGGATCACTTCACTATCTTGCACTAACAAGGCCTGATGTTGCATTTCCTGTCAACAAACTATCACAAAATATGCAAAATCCTACATATTTTCATATGCAAGCCTTGAAACGTGTTCTCCGGTATTTGAAGTTCACCATTGATCATGGTTTACATCTCACTAAATCACTCTCTACTGCTCTCACTGCATTTTGTGATGCGGACTGGGGTGGAGACAATTCTGACCGCAAATCTACTAGTGCATATATCATCTACATTGGCTCAAATGCCATTTCATGGTCATGCAAAAAACAATCCACTATCGCACGATCATCAACTGAAGCAGAATACAGAACTATTGCATTTACAGCATTGGAATTGTTGTGGCTTCAACAACTTCTACATGAACTCGGAGTTCCTTCAACTATTCCGCACGTTCTTTCTGACAACATTGGTGCAACATATCTCTGTTCCAATCCCGTTTATCACTCTAGAATGAAGCATTTGGCTATAGATTATCATTTTGTCTGTCACTTAGTCTCTCAATACAAGCTCAAAGTCTCTCACGTTCCTTCCAGTCATCAGTTAGTTGATCTTCTCACAAAGCCACTATCGGTTTTCTATGCTGTAACAAATTCTCGTCTTATTCTCAACAAATGTATCTATTTATATTGTTGTATTCTGATTCAGTAAATTAATGTATTGAAGCATTTCCATTCTTTAGCCTTTCTCTCTATATGCTTCACCCATGATGAAGTTGAGGAATGCAAAATAAGGGCTGGAACATGTTTCCAGAGATATTTCCATCTTGTGGACAACACAAAAGTTCTAATGACATGCTTGGTCTTCAAAAATGATAAAATGTGAAGGAGAACATTGTCGGGTAGGTCACTTAATCTGTCTTCACTTTCTTCATTATTAGAGTGCATTCTTCTTTTCATCTTTTTTCCATTCATGCTCTCTTCGATAAAATCAGACATGCCCTCTTTTTCCCTTCGATAATCAATCATTAAAAAGGAAAAGGAAAGAAAAATGGAATTAAATTCTCCAGTATCAAGAAAGCATTTTGAACCGAATATGAAGCACGGATATATGGACACGAAACGGACACCAACAACGCGTCGACGCTGTTAATTACACTGTTAACAGTGTAATTATATGTGTCGGTGTTGGACACGACACATGTCCCACACTGAAACACGCCTAATTCGAGGAGTGTCCATACTTCATAGAGAACAAATAATTCTAGGGAGAGATATCAAGAAAGTATTTTTCAAGGTTCACGAAGGATAATAGTTTAGGCAACAATGAAATTAAGTCAAGGAATGAGAGATACTTTGCTGTTGAGCTGTGTGAGTCTGTGACTTCTGCTGGGGATTGGAACGCTGCGGGGATAACTCACAGCAAATGGATGGAGGCATGCAGATCAATGCTTTCTAGGGTTCGGTCTTTTTTGGGTTAACTATTTAATTTGACCCTGTAATATTTATTAAAAAAATAAAAAATTTATCATGTAATATAAGGAAAATGTGAAGGATAATTATGCATATCAATAACAATAAACAGATTCTACCATGTAATTTAATTTTTTTTTAATTTTATTTTTGACCTTTTATTTTATCCGTAGACATTTTAAGTCTAGAAAAAAAATTTCTAATTTTGACCTTTTATTTTCCAGAAGACATTAGTCTAGAAAAATGACCTAAATATTGATTTTTTTTTTATGATTTATTGCAGACTTGTTTTGGACGTTAAAACAACTTTATTTTCATCTAAATTCATAATCTTTCGACAATAGATAGATTAATTAGGAATTTTTAAAACGTAAAAAATTCAAAATACAAAAGAACGGAAATCTAAATTTATAAATCAACTTTTGAGCTAATTGTTTATAGAGACATCTATAAAAATTTGTTGAGTAAACATACATGTCAAATTTTGTAGACATGATTAACACGTCATAAATAGTAGCCTTCTTCTTGAAATTTTAAAGTTTTTAATCGAGTGACAAATTAATTATGAATTGTTTAAAAAATTCAATAAAATAAATATTAAATAATCCTTTGTCTTACAATAATTTTTGTATGTAGATTAAAAAAAGTTGATAATGAAAGATAAAAGAATGAATTTTTTACTGATTTACCCTTGTCTACATTATAATTACAGTTATTACAAAGTGAAGAATGATAGCTTGTAAGCCCCCTTCAAAAATAATAACTTGTAAGTAGTGTATATTATATCAAAAATTATTCTAGAAATTAAAAGTGACAATCAATTTTTTTTTTCAATTGTAAGAAAATATTATGAACAATCGAATAATGGGTGCGGACTGATTTGCTGCCAATAAATAGGTAGTTCCTGACGAATTGATTAAAAATAATAATGAAGGAGAAATTGGTCTCTCTATATGGTGACTTTTATTCACAGAGGATAGAAGAAATAGAGACTTTTTGATGTACACGTACAATCACGATTTTAGCATACGACCTATACTCGATTTTCCTTTCCATAGAATTGAAAATCAAAAATTTGATGAATAATGTGATTGACTTTAATTAATTAATTAATTAATAATGCTAAACTGAAGCTAGGTGTCACATGAGACCTCATTATCTCTCCTTATTTCTTCATCAAGTAAAACCATTGTTAAAATATTAGGGGACATATATAAAGCACAATGTGGCACATCAACGCGTTGGTATGTTAGTAGTGCATACCACGTTTTATCATCAAATCTTTACCTTAAATACGTGCATGACATTCTCACAATGCATCAATCATATACCAATTACACAACCAAACATTGCTAGCTAAAGAAACAACATGAAGTTCCACTACCTATCATTGTTTCTTCTTGTGATCATCTTTGAGCTAAGCACCAGTGTCTATGGTCTCTCATCACAATTTGTGCCTAAAAATTCATTGAAGCCCTTATTACCACCTCCTGAAGCCTTGCTTTCCATTGGTCACTATCATTCAACATGTCCAGATGCTGAAGGCATTATCTCACAAAAAGTTTTTGCTTGGGTTAAAAAGGACCCCACCTTGGCCCCATCCATCATCCGCTTGCATTTTCATGATTGTGCCGTTAGAGTAATTAATCACATAACTCAATCTCTCTCTTTAAATTTTACAAAGTTCAATTTTCCTAGAATAATGTTTTTAAAGTTTACATTTGTTTTTGGTCTGCACAATTATATCATATTATATTTGATATCTATAACATGTACAATACTAATTTTAGTCTCTCAAAATAAAGACTAAAATCGATATTAGAGTGACTAATTTTTCTTATTGATTTAAAATGCAGGGATGTGATGGATCAATTTTGCTTAACCATGTAGGGAGTGAGAGAACTGCTTTTGCGAGTAAAACCTTGAGAGGGTTCCAATTGATTGATGAAATCAAAGCCGAGCTAGAGAGAAGATGTCCAAGAACAGTGTCATGTGCTGACATTCTCACTGCTGCTACAAGAGATGCAACCATTTTAGCAGGAGGACCATTTTGGGAAGTTCCATTTGGCCGAAAAGACGGCAAGATTTCAATAGCCAAAGAAGCCAATTTGGTTCCACAAGGACATGAAAATATCACAGGTTTGATTGAATTTTTTCAAGAAAGAGGACTTGACATGCTTGATTTGGTTACTCTCTCAGGTTCACACACAATTGGAAGAAGCACTTGTTATTCTGTTATGAATAGGATTTACAATTTCAATGGAACTGGTAAACCTGACCCTTCACTTAACATCTATTACTTGAAAATGTTGAGGAAAAGATGTAAAAAGGATTTGGATTTGGTTCACCTTGATGTTATAACACCAAGGACTTTTGACACAACCTATTACACAAACCTTAAGAGGAAAGCTGGATTGTTGTCAACAGATCAATTGTTGTTTTCAGATAAAAGAACATCTCCTTTTGTGGATTTATTTGCAACACAGCCTTTTGTTTTTACTAGTCAATTTGCTGTGTCAATGGTAAAGCTTGGGAATGTTCAAGTTTTGACTAGGCCTAATGAAGGTGAAATCAGAGTGAATTGCAATTATGTCAATCGTGTTTAATTGGTTTGTTTTATTTAATATGTTGTTTTACTTCATTGTTACAATGTTATACTTGAGTCTTGTAAAGTTATATTTGTTGTATACCTTTAAGAGTTGCAGGATTGAATACTTATAATAAATAACTGAGGATCATTTTGTATCAAATATCATTCAACATAAAGGGATGAGACCTAACTTTTGATTAAAGAGGGTGGTAGTATATACATGGTGATAAGAATGTTAATCTTAAATTAATAGTTTTTTTAGAATTAAAAGTTATACCATACACCATACACCACTTCGTGATCTATTCGTGGAAGATTTAGTCACGACATATAGTAGTGCCCTTTTGAAAAACTTGTTTTAAATATATTTTTCAATACTGATTTATTTCGTTATGCATGGTAATATGTCTAAGTGAGTTGGGTCTAGTCCTTTGTTTCAAATATATTTTTAATACTGATTTATTTCGTCATCTCAAAACCCTTCCTTCCCCTCCCTCTAAACTCTCAAACAAAGCCTAAAAAGGTCATCAGACTAGAAGTGAGAGTTGAACCAACGCTATTCCACATGAACGTGTCGGTGTTGACCGAAATTAACATTAAGGCTAATAAGAATGCAGATAACCGTATTCTAAAAAGACACTTAAAAAAGTAACGAAACTATCAAGATCACTGGTCTCAAATATAAATGGGAATATAACTATCAAATCCACCATAATCTACATCTTAGCAACTCGATCGCACAAGACTTCAACAGATTCTCTGTTTTGAGATCTGAAAGCCGATAAGAGAGCTTGAAAAGCCATATCTTCGGGAAAGACTTCGCAAACCGCAGCGGAAATGTCCGGCTCGACCAGTGGTGAATTCTTGTGACGTATTTTGTTATGTTTGGAAGCTTTCTGAGCAAGCTTCAGCATCATGTCTGTTATTATAGTGCTTATCATATCCAGGGCTTCGCCTGAGATAGCAATGTCAGGGTGAACCTTCTTAAGAACCTCATAGATGTATTTATAGGGTTTTTTATAGGGCCGAAAATGATTTCGGCTGGGGGAACGAAAGAGTTGAAAATTGCTGTTAGGCCATCTCAATTGCTCATAGTCTCCTCAAAAATCCAAAAGTGTCCCTCTTTGAACTTAAGAACCGATAGCATTGAGTCTCGAGTTCACAGGTTACGATCTAATCTACTTTTACATATATATCTATCAGGCACCAAACATGTACTACAAACCATCACATACAATCAATCTTCCATTTTCATCATCTACACCAAAATTCAATTAATTTTGTTCTAGAAAAAAAAAAAGTGTCTCAAATAACCATTAAATGATTTCTAAAAGATTTATGCACTCACTTAACAACAAATAACAAATAAAACATCTTTAAACCATTTACATTGTTGATTCTCGTTTTATTTTTTCCAGTGGAACTGATATTTTCAATAGTGAAGTCTCGGACCAGGATCGTGTCCTAACTCTCGATCCATTCAACAACCTGATTACTTTATTTTCATTGCATTTGTCGATGTTTCTAAATTATAGTTTAGTTTGTTTATTTTATTTTGATATTTATAGTTATGGTTGAACACCCTTTGATCCAAATTCAAACAACGCCGATGTTTCCGTTTAATTGAAACTAAGCATTATTGAGTCTTCTACTGATGTGAAACCAAACATTGTTGATTCTTTCAATGATGTGGAACCAAATGATGTTGAGGTTTCCATTAATTTGAAGTCAAAAATTTATTTTAAGAAGAACATTGTTAAGCCCGATGTTTCTAAACTTGCTAATAATGAAGTTAATATATACAGAGAAATACTTTTTAAAGAGATGATTTGATTAATTGGGCTTGTAACACCCCGAAATCCCAACTTATAAATTCATTTATATAATCAGAGTATATCATATATTCAGGATGTCACATTTCATAAAATCTTTAAACAAAAAGAATAATAGTCTATTCCTCATCTTTATTCAAAACGTAGCAGTGGAATCATAATTCAAACTCTTTAAAAAGATTAGTTCTTCGCACCAATGTCATAATTATTTCAAAAACGATACATAAAGGAATAGAAACAAATGATAATCCCCATCCCGTTACATATCAGAGCATTTCCTACGACACCACAAGGACCTCTCACATCGTCGTACCTAAGCTTAATCACCTGCACTTGCCCACAAGGCGGCAATTCCAACAGAAGGGGTGAGATTTCACAAACAATAATAATGAGCATATAATTCATCAAATGCATTTAACAACATAGACATCATTATCATAATATCACAACAACAGTCAAGTAACAACTTAATCATAATCAACGTCATAAATCCACATCATAATCATAATCAACATCATGTTCAACATCTTAGTCATCAATCTTAGTACGACTCGGTAATGCGACCTCGACTCGACAATGCAACTTAGACTCAACAATGCAACTTAGACATCTTAATCATGCATGTGGTACCATATTGAGTATAAATATACTCCTAGGGCATAAGCCCTCGTCGCTATTGAGCATAAAAATACTCCTAGAGCATAAGCTCTCGTCGCTATTGAGCATAAAATACTCCTAGAGCATAAGCTCTCGTCGCTATTGAGCAAAAGCTCCTAGGGCATGAGCCCTCGTCTCTGAATGCATATGCATGGACTCAACTTGTGTATATCAACATACAACTCAACAACATCTACGACAACAACATATGTGCCCAATCATTTATGACACACTCCACAACTTAGTCAAAATCTGACACAACAACTCTTACGACAGAATTCATCAACATAACACATATACATTAATCAACTACATTCATATCAGACCAAAACATTCTTCAACAACAAGAAAGTGTGATCAATAAGACATGAGCCAAATACTCATAAAACACTTCAACTAAATTCCTAAATACCTAAGTTTGAAGTTGGGAAACTAACCATAAGTTTTGGACTAACTCAGAATTAGTTATGCTAAGTTTTCTTAAAATTTTCTGAATACCCACTTGGACTATTTTCATCATAACTCAAAATCTAAAAATAGTTTACACGTCAAACCAAGGCCATTAGAAATCTAACTCAATTATCTACAACTTTCATGTTTACACCGAAAGCTAATTCAAAACAGAAACGTGTGAAAAAGACATAAGAACGTGAAACAGGAAATGCTGTTACTGTGCAGTTCGCTTAAGCGAAGGGTGGTTCGCTTAAGCGAACGTAACGTCGAGAGCAAGCTCAATTTCGCTTGGAAGTTCGCTTGGGGCTCGCTTAAGCGAACTGGGCCCCGTTTTTTGACGATTTCTCACCATTTTTCACCCAAAAACCCAAATTTTGATCCCTTAATCTCCCAAAATGATTTACAGTGATGTTTATAGGTCAAATAGGCAATATAGCAATCAAAACAACATAGGAACATGCATCAAACAACACAATTCATCCATTTTAGAAATTACACAAAATTCTAAAACCTAGAAAATCAAGAACACCACAATTCATAAATTTTCAGAATTATATACATTATTAGTGAAAGGAATCTCACCCTTACCTTAGAGAATTGAGCAGCAGCCTCTCTTGTTCTTCTCTCCTGTTTTCTCCCAAAAACTGAATTGTACGTACTGTCCAATTCTAAACCTAATTTTCCTTTTTAAACCACTTCTATTTTATTTTATCTTATTTCACTTAATCCCTCATAATTCTACTTAATTCGAAAACAGCCCCACAACTTAATATTTGTTTTATTTCCAACCCTTATTCTATTAAACAATAAAATAGACCACCTAATACAATCACAACATAACACATAAATCACATAAATATATTCTAACTCGACAAATTAATTAAATAATTGAGACGGGCGTTACAACTCTCCCCAACTTATAGAATTTTCGTCCTCGAAAATTTACTTCGATTAAACAACAATGGATAAACTCCTGCATGTTAGTCTTCTACACAACAAACAATAGTCAAAATAATACAACTATACTATTCTAACTCTAAGACAACGTCACTCGACTCTCTAATTGGCCGGACGGACCGACCTGCTCTGATACCAATTGTAACACCCCGAAATCCCAACTTATAAATTCATTTATATAATCAGAGTATATCATATATTCAGGATGTCACATTTCATAAAATCTTTAAACAAAAAGAATAATAGTCTATTCCTCATCTTTATTCAAAACGTAGCAGTGGAATCATAATTCAAACTCTTTAAAAAGATTAGTTCTTCGCACCAATGTCATAATTATTTCAAAAACGATACATAAAGGAATAGAAACAAATGATAATCTTCATCCCGTTACATATCAGAGCATTTCCTACGACACCACAAGGACCTCTCACATCGTCGTACCTAAGCTTAATCACCTGCACTTGCCCACAAGGCGGCAATTCCAACAGAAGGGGTGAGATTTCACAAACAATAATAATGAGCATATAATTCATCAAACGCATTTAACAACATAGACATCATTATCATAATATCACAACAACAGTCAAGTAACAACTTAATCATAATCAACGTCATAAATCCACATCATAATCATAATCAACATCATGTTCAACATCTTAGTCATCAATCTTAGTACGACTCGGTAATGCGACCTCGACTCGACAATGCAACTTAGACTCAACAATGCAACTTAGACATCTTAATCATGCATGTGGTACCATATTGAGTATAAATATACTCCTAGGGCATAAGCCCTCGTCGCTATTGAGCATAAAAATACTCCTAGAGCATAAGCTCTCGTCGCTATTGAGCATAAAATACTCCTAGAGCATAAGCTCTCGTCGCTATTGAGCAAAAGCTCCTAGGGCATGAGCCCTCGTCTCTGAATGCATATGCATGGACTCAACTTGTGTATATCAACATACAACTCAACAACATCTACGACAACAACATATGTGCCCAATCATTTATGACACACTCCACAACTTAGTCAAAATCTGACACAACAACTCTTACGACAGAATTCATCAACATAACACATATACATTAATCAACTACATTCATATCAGACCAAAACATTCTTCAACAACAAGAAAGTGTGATCAATAAGACATGAGCCAAATACTCATAAAACACTTCAACTAAATTCCTAAATACCTAAGTTTGAAGTTGGGAAACTAACCATAAGTTTTGGACTAACTCAGAATTAGTTATGCTAAGTTTTCTTAAAATTTTCTGAATACCCACTTGGACTATTTTCATCATAACTCAAAATCTAAAAATAGTTTACACGTCAAACCAAGGCCATTAGAAATCTAACTCAATTATCTACAACTTTCATGTTTACACCGAAAGCTAATTCAAAACAGAAACGTGTGAAAAAGACATAAGAACGTGAAACAGGAAATGCTGTTACTGTGCAGTTCGCTTAAGCGAAGGGTGGTTCGCTTAAGCGAACGTAACGTCGAGAGCAAGCTCAATTTCGCTTGGAAGTTCGCTTGGGGCTCGCTTAAGCGAACTGGGCCCCGTTTTTTGACGATTTCTCACCATTTTTCACCCAAAAACCCAAATTTTGATCCCTTAATCTCCCAAAATGATTTACAGTGATGTTTATAGGTCAAATAGGCAATATAGCAATCAAAACAACATAGGAACATGCATCAAACAACACAATTCATCCATTTTAGAAATTACACAAAATTCTAAAACCTAGAAAATCAAGAACACCACAATTCATAAATTTTCAGAATTATATACATTATTAGTGAAAGGAATCTCACCCTTACCTTAGAGAATTGAGCAGCAGCCTCTCTTGTTCTTCTCTCCTGTTTTCTCCCAAAAACTGAATTGTACGTACTGTCCAATTCTAAACCTAATTTTCCTTTTTAAACCACTTCTATTTTATTTTATCTTATTTCACTTAATCCCTCATAATTCTACTTAATTCGAAAACAGCCCCACAACTTAATATTTGTTTTATTTCCAACCCTTATTCTATTAAACAATAAAATAGACCACCTAATACAATCACAACATAACACATAAATCACATAAATATATTCTAACTCGACAAATTAATTAAATAATTGAGACGGGCGTTACAACTCTCCCCAACTTATAGAATTTTCGTCCTCGAAAATTTACTTCGATTAAACAACAATGGATAAACTCCTGCATGTTAGTCTTCTACACAACAAACAATAGTCAAAATAATACAACTATACTATTCTAACTCTAAGACAACGTCACTCGACTCTCTAATTGGCCGGACGGACCGACCTGCTCTGATACCAATTGTAACACCCCGAAATCCCAACTTATAAATTCATTTATATAATCAGAGTATATCATATATTCAGGATGTCACATTTCATAAAATCTTTAAACAAAAAGAATAATAGTCTATTCCTCATCTTTATTCAAAACGTAGCAGTGGAATCATAATTCAAACTCTTTAAAAAGATTAGTTCTTCGCACCAATGTCATAATTATTTCAAAAACGATACATAAAGGAATAGAAACAAATGATAATCTTCATCCCGTTACATATCAGAGCATTTCCTACGACACCACAAGGACCTCTCACATCGTCGTACCTAAGCTTAATCACCTGCACTTGCCCACAAGGCGGCAATTCCAACAGAAGGGGTGAGATTTCACAAACAATAATAATGAGCATATAATTCATCAAACGCATTTAACAACATAGATATCATTATCATAATATCACAACAACAGTCAAGTAACAACTTAATCATAATCAACGTCATAAATCCACATCATAATCATAATCAACATCATGTTCAACATCTTAGTCATCAATCTTAGTACGACTCGGTAATGCGACCTCGACTCGACAATGCAACTTAGACTCAACAATGCAACTTAGACATCTTAATCATGCATGTGGTACCATATTGAGTATAAATATACTCCTAGGGGATAAGCCCTCGTCGCTATTGAGCATAAAAATACTCCTAGAGCATAAGCTCTCGTCGCTATTGAGCATAAAATACTCCTAGAGCATAAGCTCTCGTCGCTATTGAGCAAAAGCTCCTAGGGCATGAGCCCTCGTCTCTGAATGCATATGCATGGACTCAACTTGTGTATATCAACATACAACTCAACAACATCTACGACAACAACATATGTGCCTAATCATTTATGACACACTCCACAACTTAGTCAAAATCTGACACAACAACTCTTACGACAGAATTCATCAACATAACACATATACATTAATCAACTACATTCATATCAGACCAAAACATTCTTCAACAACAAGAAAGTGTGATCAATAAGACATGAGCCAAATACTCATAAAACACTTCAACTAAATTCCTAAATACCTAAGTTTGAAGTTGGGAAACTAACCATAAGTTTTGGACTAACTCAGAATTAGTTATGCTAAGTTTTCTTAAAATTTTCTGAATACCCACTTGGACTATTTTCATCATAACTCAAAATCTAAAAATAGTTTACACGTCAAACCAAGGCCATTAGAAATCTAACTCAATTATCTACAACTTTCATGTTTACACCGAAAGCTAATTCAAAACAGAAACGTGTGAAAAAGACATAAGAACGTGAAACAGGAAATGCTGTTACTGTGCAGTTCGCTTAAGCGAAGGGTGGTTCGCTTAAGCGAACGTAACGTCGAGAGCAAGCTCAATTTCGCTTGGAAGTTCGCTTGGGGCTCGCTTAAGCGAACTGGGCCCCGTTTTTTGACGATTTCTCACCATTTTTCACCAAAAAACCCAAATTTTGATCCCTTAATCTCCCAAAATGATTTACAGTGATGTTTATAGGTCAAATAGGCAATATAGCAATCAAAACAACATAGGAACATGCATCAAACAACACAATTCATCCATTTTAGAAATTACACAAAATTCTAAAACCTAGAAAACCAAGAACACCACAATTCATAAATTTTCAGAATTATATACATTATTAGTGAAAGGAATCCCACCCTTACCTTAGAGAATTGAGCAGCAGCCTCTCTTGTTCTTCTCTCCTGTTTTCTCCCAAAAACTGAATTGTACGTACTGTCCAATTCTAAACCTAATTTTCCTTTTTAAACCACTTCTATTTTATTTTATCTTATTTCACTTAATCCCTCATAATTCTACTTAATTCGAAAACAGCCCCACAACTTAATATTTGTTTTATTTCCAACCCTTATTCTATTAAACAATAAAATAGACCACCTAATACAATCACAACATAACACATAAATCACATAAATATATTCTAACTCGACAAATTAATTAAATAATTGAGACGGGCGTTACAACTCTCCCCAACTTATAGAATTTTCGTCCTCGAAAATTTACTTCGATTAAACAACAATGGATAAACTCCTGCATGTTAGTCTTCTACACAACAAACAATAGTCAAAATAATACAACTATACTATTCTAACTCTAAGACAACGTCACTCGACTCTCTAATTGGCCGGACGGACCGACCTGCTCTGATACCAATTGTAACACCCCGAAATCCCAACTTATAAATTCATTTATATAATCAGAGTATATCATATATTCAGGATGTCACATTTCATAAAATCTTTAAACAAAAAGAATAATAGTCTATTCCTCATCTTTATTCAAAACGTAGCAGTGGAATCATAATTCAAACTCTTTAAAAAGATTAGTTCTTCGCACCAATGTCATAATTATTTCAAAAACGATACATAAAGGAATAGAAACAAATGATAATCCCCATCCCGTTACATATCAGAGCATTTCCTACGACACCACAAGGACCTCTCACATCGTCGTACCTAAGCTTAATCACCTGCACTTGCCCACAAGGCGGCAATTCCAACAGAAGGGGTGAGATTTCACAAACAATAATAATGAGCATATAATTCATCAAATGCATTTAACAACATAGACATCATTATCATAATATCACAACAACAGTCAAGTAACAACTTAATCATAATCAACGTCATAAATCCACATCATAATCATAATCAACATCATGTTCAACATCTTAGTCATCAATCTTAGTACGACTCGGTAATGCGACCTCGACTCGACAATGCAACTTAGACTCAACAATGCAGCTTAGACATCTTAATCATGCATGTGGTACCATATTGAGTATAAATATACTCCTAGGGCATAAGCCCTTGTCGCTATTGAGCATAAAAATACTCCTAGAGCATAAGCTCTCGTCGCTATTGAGCATAAAATACTCCTAGAGCATAAGCTCTCGTCGCTATTGAGCAAAAGCTCCTAGGGCATGAGCCCTCGTCTCTGAATGCATATGCATGGACTCAACTTGTGTATATCAACATACAATTCAACAACATCTACGACAACAACATATGTGCCTAATCATTTATGACACACTCCACAACTTAGTCAAAATCTGACACAACAACTCTTACGACAGAATTCATCAACATAACACATATACATTAATCAACTACATTCATATCAGACCAAAACATTCTTCAACAACAAGAAAGTGTGATCAATAAGACATGAGCCAAATACTTATAAAACACTTCAACTAAATTCCTAAATACCTAAGTTTGAAGTTGGGAAACTAACCATAAGTTTTGGACTAACTCAGAATTAGTTATGCTAAGTTTTCTTAAAATTTTCTGAATACCTACTTGGACTATTTTCATCATAACTCAAAATCTAAAAATAGTTTACACGTCAAACCAAGGCCATTAGAAATCTAACTCAATTATCTACAACTTTCATGTTTACACCGAAAGCTAATTCAAAACAGAAACGTGTGAAAAAGACATAAGAACGTGAAACAGGAAATGCTGTTACTGTGCAGTTCGCTTAAGCGAAGGGTGGTTCGCTTAAGCGAACGTAACGTCGAGAGCAAGCTCAATTTCGCTTGGAAGTTCGCTTGGGGCTCGCTTAAGCGAACTGGGCCCCGTTTTTTGACGATTTCTCACCATTTTTCACCCAAAAACCCAAATTTTGATCCTTTAATCTCCCAAAATGATTTACAGTGATGTTTACAGGTCAAATAGGCAATATATCAATCAAAACAACATAGGAACATGCATCAAACAACACAATTCATCCATTTTAGAAATTACACAAAATTCTAAAACTTAGAAAACCAAGAACACCACAATTCATAAATTTTCAGAATTATATACATTATTAGTGAAAGGAATCTCACCCTTACCTTAGAGAATTGAGCAGCAGCCTCTCTTGTTCTTCTCTCATGTTTTCTCCCAAAAACTGAATTGTACGTACTGTCCAATTCTAAACCTAATTTTCCTTTTTAAACCACTTCTATTTTATTTTATCTTATTTCACTTAATCCCTCATAATTCTACTTAATTCGAAAACAGCCCCACAACTTAATATTTGTTTTATTTCCAACCCTTATTCTATTAAATAATAAAATAGACCACCTAATACAATCACAACATAACACATAAATCACATAAATATATTCTAACTCGACAAATTAATTAAATAATTGAGACGGGCGTTACAGGGCTCATCATCAAGCATTAACGACCATATTTACTTTAATTATTGACAAATCACATCACGATGATGGACGAAGACCATCGAAGTTTGTGAAATGGGTGGTGTGTACCAAGGAAACAAGAAGAACGTGAAGCAAGAAGACGCGTGGTCAAGGAACCGTGAATGCTCATTTAGGTTATGTGGTTATTTGTTGAAATCAAATGAATGGTTAGTGAGTATTGTTAATGGAGTGCACAACCATTTCATGGAGTCAAAGTTAGAAGGTCACCGTCTTGCTCTTAGATTAAATGAGTAATTCAAGTTTGTTATTGACATGATATGGAATATGTTCCAACCAGAGATGACAATTGGACTCATGCCCGATGGGTACCCTCAAAAATTACCCGCAATGGAAAGGGTAAAATTCCACTTTCATAGGTTCGGGTATTCACCGTAAATTTAAATAGATATGGGTATGGATAAGGGTATTATACTGCTCAGTACCGCAACTCGCATATACATATTCATATAACATGATAAATAATTTATAATTTATTTATTTATTTTTGGTGTATAATTAATTAATTAATTTAGCTATTTAAGTCTAAGTCTAAACCTAAAAACTACTTAGTACAATAACTGATCCCTCTTGCTGGTATACAATTTCTTAAGGATGTTTTGGATGTTTTTTATTTTGTTAAACACTACGATTCGTAGTATTTTATGAGTTGATTAGAAAAATTTAAACCATATTTTTATTTTAATTGTGATATTTTTATTGTCTTTTCATAGTTAAAATGCGGGTATGGGCACTAAGACATCCATAACGTATGAGGAAAGACACTAAAGTTGCTGCCCACGAGGATATAGACTCGAGTACGGATATTTTTTCAAACGCATATATGAGGAATGACATTGTAGTATGCTAGCCATAAGGTAACATTGCCATCCTTACAACCAAAGAATATCTTAATGGTCTTGTTCCCATATAGAAAAATTTCTTACTTGCATTTATGTCTTCGCTGACGTGACATGGCTCTTGGTGGCTTAATTCTTGCAATGCAGCAGATTACCTCATCGAAAAACAGTAAATATTTCTTGTTGAATCGATATGCAAAGTTGAAAATTTTGGTCTACAAGAGGTTGCTAAACTAAGAAAAGCAAATACAATTTTGTGCTTGCAACATCCACTTTTTTTGTGCTCATGATTGCAGGAACTCCTTTTCTGCAATTTGGTTGAAAATCTTTAGATTTTGTGGATGCACTCATCTATTAAAAATTTTGGCTTTTTAAGATCGTTTGGATCGATGACTTGAATTTTTATATTATGATGACAAGTAGGTTGGTTGAAATAAATTTAATAACTAACGAGTAAGAATTACACACCGTTTGTACCCAAAAAAAAAAAAAAGAATTACACACAGTATCATTTATGAGATAGACTTTAACTCCATCTAAAGCTAAATTAATTTTCTTTCAAACATGCCATTCATTATGACTCAAATTAAGTTTTATGCCAGACTCTTGAAAAACATACACTTCCTCTATATAACAACAATGCACATCATGTTTCAATATTTATTTATTTTGAAGAAAAATAAAATAAAATATTGAAACATGATGTTCAATATTTTAAAATTTGTAAATACTACAAAAATATAAAGATAAAGATCTAATTGAAAAACTTTTGAACTACTTTGGTGTTTATCTTTTTTTTTTTTTTTAGAAAAGTGTTTACTCTACTTATATATAACTATATATAATTGAGTTTTTCTAACCTATGCAACATTGCATAGGTTAAGGTGAAATAAATACACCACTTTAATCAACATGAGTTGTTTTATTAATTGTATTTTCTTGAAAATTGATTTTTTTATCTCTCCTATTAACCATTCATTTTTTTTTTTTGAAGATGCTAAAATGAAATTGTATTGCCACCTCAAAAAGACATTTCTAGCACAAAATGTGCCAAGGAAGAAGCACCAAAATCCAAACAGTGTCAAAAATAATTACAAGGCAAAGCCAACCGCAAAAAAAAAACGCAGACAAAAAAACCAAAGAAAGAAACTAACAATTAGTCAATGCCTAAGATGGTAAACGGACTAAGCCACCAACCGTGATAGTTAAAAGGAAGATTGGTGTATTTCCCCTTCAGCCACATGAAAGTTAACGACTTAATCTTATCAACCACTTGCTGAATTGAACATTTTTTTAACATTAAAGACCCTATTATTCCTTTCTTTCCAAATTTCCCACACCGTTGCATACCAAATAACCTGAAGAATATATCATTTTGACTTGGCAGCACCACCAAGAGAGCTGAACTGGACAAAATGACTTATTACATCGTGAGGCTTAACTGAATAAAAACCAAGCCACCTTAGAATAAAATATACCAAACAGCCACAAACATATCACAATGAAGTAACAAATGAGAAAATGTTTCTATTTCCCCACAATCTCCAACGCAAGCCTGTGCATCCAAATGAATGACTTGTCGACGGAATAGGTTGTTCTTGGTAGGAAGTCTATTCTGAAATAGACGCCACGCAAATAACGACACCTTCAAAGGAACATCCTTATGCCACAAAGAAGACACGGGCACCACAAGATCAGCAGTAACATTAACATTCAGAAAATTATCAGCACTTCGAACTGTGTAAATGGAAGATGTTTCCAGCCTCCACATCATCCTATCAATTCTATCAACCTGTAAAGAAACATTTTGAAATAAAAGCATAAGCTCACCCACTAACTCCTCCTCCCATGTAAATAACCTCCGCCTCCACCGCCAAGCCTCTCCTTCACTTCCCCACCCTATTAACCATTCTATTTATACTTAGAATTTTTTTTTCTAACCTTAACAAAAAAAGATGTACTTTATATTTGAAACAAAATTATATATCTTGACCAAAAAAAAGTATACCTTATATTAGAGTCATAGATTTTTTTTTGACAAAATATTAGAGTCATATATTGATATGCATAATATATGAAATTATATCTTCTAACCATTATTTTGATCCGATATAGTGCCATTTGTTTTAGTATACAAAATCGGTAATTATCCAACTAAGTAATCCTTAAAAAAAATCCAACTAAGTAAATTTTTTCAATATTTACGCTGGGATAAAATGAAATCTCATATATCAATTTTAAAAAGAAAAGAAGTCTCGTTTTTTTGGGTACTTAATTTTTCTGAAAAGAAAACAAGATGTAATTAACTAAGGTTAGAATAGTTAATTTGATCCTAACGGAAATAAATAAAATGTACTATTCCTTTATAGTTTTTCAGTATATTAAAACGCATAATTTTTTTTGGTAAATTAAAACGTATAGTTTTATTTCTTATATACACAATATATCATCTTTTCTTTTTTTTTAAGAAATCAAAATGAAATTATATAACCAAACCAATAAGCGGTACCCAAGCACAAGGTGTACTTAGGATACCACTACCAAGTTACAGAGATACATACAGACAAAAACAAGACAGAGATTACAAGGTTAGCCAATGCCCAAGCATGCTAACGGGCTTGACCACCACCTCTGAGTACCAAAAACAAACATAGCATTTCTAGCTTTAAGCCACCTTAGAGATAACAATTTAATCTTATCTAGCAGCTGGGGAACAGTGGTTACAATACTTTTGAACAGTCGGTTGTTACGTTCATTCCACACAACCCAAGTACACAAAAGCCAAATAAGTTGCAGGAACGAGCTTTTAGATTTACCAACACCTGTCATATAGGTAAACTGCACCAAATGATCAGAAACCTTATTGCAATCCACCCCAACAAAACCAATCTAATCGCGCACATACTGTCGTAATGTAGCAAACACTAGGCAAGAGAGAAAAAGATGATCGGCCGTTTCCACGTGGCCGCACCCAGAAACACATAAAACGTCTTCCACGGATAGAACACCACGAGTAGCCAGATTAACTTTCGTTGGTAAACGGTTCCGAATAAGCCGCCAAGCAAAGATCGACACCTTCAGCTGAACCTGTTTATGCTACACCAACTCCAGAGACGTATCCACCTGAGTAGTATCAAGATTAAGCAACAAGTCATAAGCACCACGCACGGAGTACCCGTCGGCTGTGTCTGGAAGCCACTCCCATCTATCTGAAACATTTGGAACCAACAAAACATCAAACAATAAAGCCCTACACTCCTCTAACAAATCCTCCTCCCACGCCCACAAACTACGCCGCCAACTCCACCCCTCCCCATCTCACCCCATGCCTAGAGAGAACATATTAGCCACTGTAACGGTTTTGTTCTCAGCTAAGTCAAACAAGCGTCGAAACTGAACATTAAACGGGACTCCACCAAGCCACCGATGAGACCAAAACAAGGTTTCAGCCCCATCACCCACCCTCCGCCTAACACTGTTACCGAACCACCCACCACCTGAATCTCCATCACCATCACAGATCCTACCAACCTCCCGCCACCAAGAAGAAACACTCCGGCCCCCCACCTCCAACCTCCCACCTACTTCGCTGTATCGGGCGACTAAAACATGGTACCACAAACCTTCTCTATCGACTAACATCCTCCAACACCATTTCCCTAGTAAAGCAATATTAAACTCCTAAAAACTTCCTAACCCCTAACCCTCCATGCTCCTTTTTAGAACACAAGGTATTCCAACCTACCCACGTAATTTTTCTACAATCCTCACTCCTACTCCCAAAAAAATTATTCAATAAATATTTAATGGAAGAGATTATACCTGATGGAGCTTTGTGAAGGATCAAGCGACCACCAAACGAGAGAAACCTGTTATTCCAACCCAACAGTCTAGTTTTAATGCGATTCACAATAGGGTCCCAAAAAGATAGTCTTCGCGGATTACCACCAATAGGTAAACCTAGGTACAAAAACGGAATTCTTCCCACTTTGCAATACAACACTGCCGCTGCCTCATTCAACCAAGAGTCATTAATATTAATTCCCACCAATAAACTTTTGTTAAAATTCACTTTCAAGCCCGACAAGGATTCAAAAATAATAAGGACCACTCGAATAGCCCGCATATTAGCCCAGCTTTTGTTACCCAAAATCAGAGTATCATCCGCAAATTGGAGATGAGAAACCGCCACTTGATTAACCGAACCTACCTTATAGCCTGTGAAAAGATTATTCTCTACCATTGCCCTCATCAGAATACTTATCCCCTCCGCCGCTATCAACAACAAAAAAGGGGACAGGGGATCCCCCTGTCTAAGGCCTCTATGTAAGTGAAACTCATCCGTAGGGCAGCCATTGACAAGCACTGAAGCTGTTGCGGTACCCACGCATTCTCTAATCCACTTCCTCCACAAAACAGGAAACAACATTCTCTCCATTACCGAATCCAAATATCCCCAATCGACGGAATCGTAGGCTTTTTCAAAGTCCACTTTAAATAACAAAAGCTCCTTTTTGAGTTTACGCGCCTCATCAACTACCTCATTAGCTATAAGAATATCATCAAGAATTTGGCGATTTTTAACAAAAGCAGATTGAGTCTCAGACACGACACTACTAATCACCAACCTCAATCTATTTGCCAACAATTTTGCAATAATTTTATACATGCTTCCCACCAAAAAGATAGGCCGAAAATCGTTAAGCTGCTGAGGATTGTCCACTTTTGGAATAAGAACAATGAAAGTAGAATTGATACCTTTTGCAAATTTACCATTGCGGTGGAATTCGGTCACAAACCTCAAAACGTCATCTTTCAGCTCGGGCCAGAAATCTTTTATAAAGCCAAAATTGACCCCATCCGGACCTGGGCATTTAAAGCTATCGCAGTCCCAAATAGCTTCCTTAACTTCATCCACTGAAAACGATTTGATTAAGCTCCCTCCCTCAGTCACAAACAGTGTCAGAAATTGGAGATTAGACACACTCGGTCTCTCTACCTCTTACGCCTTAAAATGCTGGGCAAAGTGAGTAAAAACTACTTGCCTAACTGGACGGACCCCTTCTATCCATACACCGTTTACCAAGACAGAACAAATAGCATTATGCCTACGCCGCGAGGACAAACTCGAATGAAAATATTGGGAATTAGCGTCACCTTCACGGAGCCATTGATTTCGCGATTGTTGCCAACAAATACTAGTGTTTAACCGAGATAAAGAGTGAATACTAGCTGAAACCTCATGCAATTCGTTGCATTCATCTGCTGACAACTCTTCAACTTCCCCTACACCATCTAAGACCGCTTGCCTATCTTTCAAAGCGATTAATTTCACAGACAAATTTTGAGTGTTCGATACATGCCACGATCGCAGGGCTGCTTTGATCAACGTGAGTTTTTCCTTTAAGACATAGCCATCCCAACCTTCTACATGCAAAGACTTCCACGAGTTACTCACAAAATGCTTATAACCTGGCATGTCTGACCAACATTTCAAGAATCGGGAAGGTCGCGGTCCCCAATTTTCCTCATCCACCGAAAGAATCAGAGGGCAATGATCAGATAGCCCTCTCAAAAGAGCAACCTAAACACAATTTGGCCACACCAAGCACCAATCCTCAAACAATAAAAACCGATCAATACGACTCATCGACTTACCATCACCTTTAAACCAAGTAAAATTTCGGCCACATAACGGTAAATCAAGTAAGGCATTATCATCTATAAACTGATTGAACGGCGCACAATTCAACATACCACCATGATTCGATACAGACCTTCTTCCCTCCCTTCGTCTGACCGTGTTGAAATCACCACACACACACACCTTCAACCCCCGAATAGCTTGAAGTCGAAAAGATAAAGAGTCCCGTAGCAATTGTCTCTTGTTCCCATCACAAGGAGCATACACATTAAACAAATAGAACTCCTCGTTAGATAAGATAAACCGGCCATGTATACTGAGCACATGATCAAAACTACTTGATGATCAAACCTCAACCTGTGACGAATCCCAGATAGTCAAAATCCCACCGGACGCCCCTAAGGATGGATGAAAAGAATACGCGGCTGGTTGCCCATCCCACAACGACAAACACACAGCCTCATCACACTTTTGTAATTTAGTTTCTTGGATGCATAAAATCAGCGGTCGTTTCTCTTTCACCAAGGACCGAACTTCCTTTCTCTTCTCCAAACTACCCAACCCCCTAATGTTCCAGGATAACAACTTCATCTTCCACACCCTCACCCTACCCACCGCCACCATCTTTTCTTATTTAAGGAGAGAATTTGTACCAAAAAAAATAAGGAGAGAAAAAGAAGATTTATTCAAAAAAATAAATAGAATAGTTAACATGAGAGATAAAAAAAACATTTTTCAAGAAAATGCAATTAATAAGACAACTTATGTTAATTAAAGTGGTGTATTTGTTGCATCTTAACCTATGCAATGTTGCATAGGTTAGAAAAACCCTATATAATTTTCTAAAATAAATTGTTTTATTCCAACTTTGTTATAATCACAAAAAGCATTTCTAAAATGAGAAACACCTGCAAAATCTACCTAAACTTTTTGTGCAATATTAAACTACATTCGTCTCAATTGTACACTCATAAATTAAAGTTTTTCGTTGCTTTTGCACTCAAAATCGATTAATTAACAATCATTTTTAAGAATAAAAAACTATTTATCGACTTTTGCATTTTAATAAAGATAATTTCATAAAAATCATTTCATTGTTTATACTATTATACTAAGTGTTAAATATTTATTACTATGAATAATAAGAATTCAAGAAAATAAATTTAATTTCATTTTCCAGACACATTTGATAAATGATATTTAATGAATATTTTTTTAAATGATAGAACATGTTATATTTAAGAAAAAAAACCATTTAACTATTTATTCAAAATTAAATGTACGATTATATGTCGATTTGACGCATGTACAAGTAATAGTACAAGTTGACTATTTAATAAGTCCTTCAAATTGTTCAACAGATCGAGTCATATAACTTCCAATAAATATTTTAATGAAAATGTAAGCAATTTAAGAGGTTTATTGAGGAAACTAGTTTATATGTACAAAATGAGACCGTGGCCCAAAGACCACAACCGAAGTCAGCGTCATGCAATACCTATATGGGAGCTTCTACGAAGAGTCAACAATATTATTTCTGCAGTGCAGTCGTTCGAATAAGCCAATCAGATTTTAGCCTTACACACGTCAGAAAAACTGCATTATGTTACAGTCCAGGCGGTCTACAGTACCGTAAGTAGGAAAACTTTATTTGATGATCTTAACGGTTAGATTTACTTGGTCTCTATGTTATTGTGGTACACCATCTACACATGATTTTTCTTCTAGTACCGATTATCTCTCCTCTTTATTTCCATTTCTTTATTTATCCATATTCTCTCTCTTCCATATTTTTAATTAAAGCAACATCTCCATCTTTCCTTCATCTTCTTCACCATATCTTCAACTTATTCATCATCTTCATGAGAGAGAAAAAAACCCAGAAAATAAAAAAAATGAAATTACATAATATATATATATAAAAATTACAGTTAAATACATTTCCATAAAAACACTTCCAATTTCATCCAAACACACACAAAATCTTCTTATTCCTTTGCAAATTCATTTTCTCCAATTTTGAGTATCTTTTGTTGAATTCAAATTATTTATTTTTATTTTGAGTGTTTAAAGTTGCAGAAAATTGTTTGAAATTAAAAGGAAATGTTATTGTGTTCATGATTATGTGTTCGAATTGAGTTTTCGGTGATAAAATGAGTTAAAAGGTAAGGTTTTTATTTTCGGGTCGCATGGGTTCAACCGGGTCGTAACGACCCGTCTGGAGGTAGAAGATGAAGTTTAAAAAAAATAAAAATAAAACTTTACCGAACACAGGAATCAAACCCACAAACTCCGCAGTCATAAAATTAGGCTTAACCAACGCAACATCAAATACATTCACAAAATATTTGCATTATAATTATACTTAACCACTATGCAAATTTTAAAAAGTAATAAATTATTATATAATTATCATTAATTTTATGATTTGTCAAAAAAAATCATTAATTTATGATGGATTACTTTAAGATATTAACTAGTTAATCAAGCACTAATGGGATCAATTAATTAATATATATGTATTCTTAACTAGTTCATAACACCATGGCTTCAACATAAAGTATACGACATCAAATTTTATTTTTTAGTGTTCCTTCCAATTATGAATTTTAACGTTTACACTAGGGAGACGTGTAATGTACTCCTATCAATAACATTGACCAACTAATCTGATCAAATAATAACACTGAACAATTAATTAACATATTTTTTTTGACAAAAAACAATTAATTAACTTATGAATAGTTAGACTTTTTTTTTTCAATTTTCTTTTCTTTTTTTTTTTTGAAATTTTTCCTTCTTTTTTTTAACATCATCTTCAACCTTTATACGAGTCAGTTCGACCTGGTTGAAGACCCACATAACCCAAAACATGAAAACTACTTATTCAAGCCATTTTAACATTGAAATTTGAGATTTAAACACATATTGTTGAACAAAAAATTCTCAGGTTTAAACTAATTCAAGCCTCGAGGGAGTGTACTCCTTGTCGAGGTCTCAAGTTCAATTCTCTCCGGTGCTAATTTAGGTGGGCTAACTGTTGTAGGATGGAGGTTTCTCGGGGTGCCAACCTAGTTGGGATGTCGATGCTGCCTCTTGATGTTTGTCCTCTCTCCTTGCTTATCAAAAAAAAATATTTTAATTGTGATTTCAACAACGGTCAGAGCACATAACGGAATGCAATCCAACGATTCGAATTTATAAAAATTAAGAAATTCGTCCCAACAATCTTATTCATCCCAAACTAAAACTGATTATGAATTCGAACAAATTAAATATATAAAATTAACTTTAATTAATAGCAGGCCAAAAACTAAATTCCCATAAAGGTAGGTTTTTTATGGGTCTAAAAAAGTATTTATTTTAAAAGGTCTCAAAAAAGTATTTAAACACCCTTAAAATTGTGACGAAAAAGGCATTGGAAACACATTAATCGGAATTAATTGCCAGTTCAACTTCCATAGCCGCCAATTTATTACGTGTGTATAATAATATCAACTTTCTTTATTGTAAAAATTTTACAATATCGATTTTCAAATTTTACAATATCGACAATAATCACGAGTTTATAAATTTTTTATCATATTGACTTTCTGATACCGTTATATAAAATTTTTCATCCTCAAATATAAGTAAAATTCGCAACAAACGCGGTGAAAATAGTTAACGATGTTTTGCATAAAAAAAATAAAAAAAATCATTTACTAAAATCACTAAAATAATGTTGATATTTTGAAAATAGTCACGAGTTTTCAAAATTTTATTAATATTGCATATGACATAAAAAGAATTAATAAGATCCCTTCATTAATATTGATATTTTAAAAATAGTCATATGAAACCTACGGAAGCACCTTGCTCCGACGATCAAAACGACCCCAACCGACTAACGCTATCAAATCTGTAAATTAAATCATTTGAGTCGCTTTTAAGTGTCTAATTTTTTAAACACCTAATCATCATGTTTACTACAATTTAATAATAATTATTTTGTTTAAAAAATAATAATGTTTATTTATAGAGACCGAGTTATAGGAACGAGTCATTCGGTTTAATCTCGTTCAATCATGTGATTCGACCAATTGTAAGAACGGGCCCAACAGACTAACAACATCAAATATAATTAATCAGACATTTAAATATGACCTTATTGAAATAAGAACGAAGCAGGAACTGGAATTTCGGATATCAGAATCTTCGGTGTAAGTCGATAAACATCACATTAGAAACCTAGTAAACATGAAAGAATATTTCTCCGATGATCAAAACGTACCAAACCGACTAACGATATCAAATATAATCAATCAGACCGTTGAACATGTCCTTAATAAAGTAAGAAGGAAGTAGTAAATGGAATTTTTCAGAGCAGAATCTGGTTGGTAAGTCGATCTGACAAATTATCCCTTTAGAAATCTAGCCAACCTGAAAGTATGCTTGTCCGACGACTGAAATGAATCTAGGTCACAAACGGAAACAAATATAATCAATCCGACCGTTGAATATGACCTTAATAGAATAAAATTGGCATGCAAAAAAATTATAATGGAATAGATTGAGTTTTCACTTAAAAAAAATAAAAAAAAACTCAATTTATCTTTAATTTTTTGTTTCGGAATTATTTCACTCAGTTTCACTTTCCTTCTGCAAAAATAAAATTAAGTGCATATAAGCATATAAAGTCGGCCACAGGTGCAGTGTAAATATTTAACATTATTTTGCATATAAATTAAATATATATATAATTTTTAAAAATATATATAATTTGATTACGTGCATATTATGTTAATATTATATTTAATAATGATGTTTTGATTCTAAACGTAAATAGATAGATGACACAGTGGTTAAAAATTTTATTTTGCGCAACCATGTACATGGTTCGATTTTTGATTTTTTCAATTTTGGAATTTCTCTACAAAGATCTTAAAGTCAAAGCAGTTGAACAATTAATTGGCTTAGGAATCTGCACATTAATTATCATTTAATTCCCACTCCCAAATCTCCTATTATTACCACATTTTCAATTACCACACCTACTTCCCTCTCAAATTGTTTTAAATTCTGCATAATTTTTTTAAGAATATTATAGGTTACACATAATATTATGGAAACTAATATATCTTATACAATTTAAAAAAATGTTTATAATTAAGAAAAAATATTTAATTACTATGTCTAAAAAATTATATTTAAATAAACCATATGATAATAATTATCTTATATTGAAGATATGGATATTAAATATAATATTTATCTTTTTTTTTACATGATTCAACCACATACAATTATTTTACATGATTCAACCTCATAAAATTAATGCCTATAAAAATTTCAATCTCTTACTCTCCAAATTAACTTGTCATTATTTAATATAAAACCTTTTTTCAAGAAAAAGACTTCCTTTTAAAAATTTAAATGTGTATAAAATATAATTTTTTTTTATATCACTATAAAGACATTTTTTCAAATTGAAGTCAAATCTAAAAACTTATGCATTAAAGTTAATTTCTATGTGATGTTTTGATATATTTTTTTCTTTTTCTCAATCGTAAGATGTTTTTGATATCGTATTAACGCAAATTTCAGCGAGCTAATTAGCCATTTTCGATACTATTTTTAAATCAAATTTTCGATACCAATATCTCTTCTTTAAAAAAAAAATATTAATTTATCCTGCAATCACACTTAAATATGTTTTTAATGTTTTTTTTTTAATCACACTTAATACGTTTTTAATGTTTTTTTTTAAGAAGAAACATTTTTAAGGGCGTTTTAATGGTAGTTATTACTTATTAGTACGTTTTTAATGTTCAACATTTTTCTATTAAGCCAGAAAATATTAATTCAACTTGATTTAATTATAGAGTTTTTCTATCATGTGTAAATTTGCACATGTTAAGAAGTTTAAAATAGAAATTTTGTATTGGAACTTGTACATTTAATATTAAATATAAAACTTTTGAAAAAATAATGGTTGTTTTTCAAGAAAAAGTTACCACAGTGCAAGGTAAGAAGTACTTGTTAAAAACTTGCCAGGAGTTCATTGGCAATAATGCTGGGTTTAACCTTGAGGACACTAGTTCGATCTCCATGAAGATAATATTAGTACACCAAATCAATAAATTAATAGTTAAATGTGTTATTTTTTGAAGAGAAAAATTGTTTTGTATCACTTATAATTAAATCTTATTTATCAAAAACATCATTCCAGAGTAGAGCAATCCTAACCCTAATATTTAACCTGAACAAACCACTCAACCATATCTGCCTCTTTCTTCTCTTCTCATCTCTCACTGTAAGAATCTCTTTTTTTCATTGATTTCATTTTTATTTTTTTAATTGTTTCATGCTCATCATAATTATATCTAAAATGGGTTTTCATCCATGCAGGTAATTTCCGCGGGAGATGTGGTCGCAGGAGACAAAAACCCATTCACGCCAAAAGCATTTCTGAATCGGTATTGGGATAAAAAGATCAGCAACGGTTTACCAAAACCGACGTTCGCGAAGCTAGCTTCCGGCAACACGCTATCCACGCGCTTGCCGGAGTTTTGCTCTGCCGCAAACCTCCTCTGCTTCCCGGAAGTAGCCAGAGTCTCGAAAAGCAAGGTGATGCAAATTTCAAGGCTTACAGCGACAAGAATTTCACCAACCATGGAACGAGTATACTTGGTGGATACGACTCGTTCAAAAACTATTCTGACGGAGAGGTGAACGATTTCCGTCGCTACAGCCGAAACTCCGCCGGCTATAAAGAAACTTTCACCAGCTACGCTACAAGCGCCAACGTCGTCGATCAAAGCTTTCACACTTACGGCGCTGGAGCTACCGGCGGCAGTGGCGAGTTCAAGCAATACACAACTGAAACCAACGTTCCAAACGAAGTTTTCACTTCTTACTCCGATAACGCCAACGGTAGAACTCAATCCTTCAACTCTTACACTGAAAACGGTAACGGCGGTGGCCAATCTTTCACTTCCTACGGTAAAAACGGTAATGGCCCCACTGAAGAATTCACAAACTACGGAACAAGCTCCAACACTGTGGGATCGGATTTTTCAAACTATGCCGAAACCTCAAACTCCGGTAACGACAGTTTCAAAGGTTACGGCGTAGATATGAATAACCCGACAAATACTTTCAGTAACTATGCTAACGGTGCAATTCAATCATTTTCAACTTACCGTGAAGATGCCAACGTTGGTGCTGATTCTTTTACTAGCTATGCAAAAACCGCAAATGCAACGAAAATTGGTTTTGATAACTATGGAAAATCGTTCAATGGAGGAAGTGATACATTCACAAGCTATGCCAAAACGTCAAGTGGTGAAACAAAGGTTGATTTTAAGGGTTATGGTGTTGACAACATTTTCAAAGAGTATTCTAAAGAAGGTGTTTCTTTTACAAAGTACACAAATGCGAGTTTGAGTTTAAGTGCTTCAATGGAAGTAAAAAAGAGCACGGTGAGTGGTAGTTTAGTCAAAACATGGGTTGAACCGGGTAAGTTTTTTAGGGAAAAAATGTTGAAAGAAGGGGTTATTCAATGCTTCGGATAATGGTTCAATGGAAAAGGTGACGAGAGATTCATTGGGTGAATGTGAGAGAGTTCCTGCTAGAGGTGAGACAAAAAAATGCGTGGGGTCTATTGTGGATATGATCGACTTTGCAACATCGGTATTGGGTCGAAATATTGTGGTTCGGACTACCGAGAATGTAAATGGGTCGAAGAAGGATGTCATGGTGGGTCGCGTTAGTGGGATTAATGGTGGGAAAGTGACCCAGTCTGTTTCATGTCATCAGAGCTTGTTTCCGTATTTGCTTTATTATTGTCACTCAGTTCCTAAGATTCGGGTTTATCAAGCGGAGCTACTTGATCCGGAAACTAAGGATAAGATTAATCAAGGTGTTGCTGTTTGTCATTTGGATACATCAGATTGGAGTCCTACTCATGGTGCTCTTATGTCTCTTGGGTCTGGTCCGGGTCAGATTGAGGTATGTCACTGGATTTTTGAGAATGATATGTCATGGGCAATTGCTGATTAAGAAGATTGTGAAGAATGAGAAAAAGATCAAAGGTTCAATAGGTAGAAATCAAAACTGGTTGCTTTTCTCTACTAAAAAAACAACAGTTATTAGAACTATTTTGAATTTTAAGTTTTAAGTAATCTAATTTTTTATTTTTCAATGTTTAGTTTGATAGAAAAGTTAAGGTATGGTATTGCATTTGGCATTTAGAAGGTATCTTATTATATTTATATATCCTTTCAGAAACCGATTACTCTATTTTCATTTCATTTTGTTGATGTTTCTAAATTATAATATCATTTTTTATTTTATTTTGATATTTATAGTCATGGTTGAACACATTCTTGATCCAAATTTAAACAATGTCGATGTTTTCATCGATGTGAAATTAAACATTGTTGAGTCTTCCGTTGATTTGAAGCCAAATGATCTTAAGGCTTTCGTTGATTTGAAACCATATATTGATTTTAAAGAAAACATTGTTAATCCTTATGTTTCTAATCAACCGATGTTGATATGGCCAAATACTTTTTCAAAATACGAAATGTAAATTTAGAGATGAAATTTTGATTTTTTGGAATTGTCTCCAGGCACAATGGCTAGGTTTACTTTAATTATTGACAAATTTCATCATGATAGTGGACGAAGACCACCATAGTTAGTCTTAGATTGTTAAATAGGATGCGTGTATCATGAAATTAAGAACAATGTGAAGCGAGAAGACACATGATCAAGGAAATGTGAATGTTCATTTAGGTTGTATTCTTACTTGTTGAAACCAAATTAAACGTCAATGAAAATTGTTGATATATATATATATATATATATATATATATATATATATATAATGCAGCGCACAACCATCTGATGGAGCAAAAAAGTTAGAAGCTCACGTTCTTGCCGAAAAGATGGCTTGTTAATTGAGTTGAATTAATAGCATAACAACTAATTACTAACATTTACATTTGCCATTAAAAAATATAATGTTTATTAGAACAATGACCATACGGCCAATGGAGAACTATAAAGAATATACTCAATGTTAGAACAATGTTGTAAATTTATACAAGAGAGGAAAAGAAATATGGAAAATTAGGAGATACAAGGAAAAAGATGAGCAAATTAATCTTACTCTGAAGTTCTTCCAGTCCAAGAAACAAGATCAAAAGAGGAGCATAACAGGTTATACTTGATTATTAGTTCTCACTTCTCATCACATTGAAGAAACAAAGTTTCCTTGCTACAACTATAATACAGTACTTTGCCTGTGGCTTAACTCTATCTACTTCACATCGTATGAGAGAGAGAGCAGTCATTGTATAAAGAATTTAAAAGGCACATACATGCACATGAACTTTTCTATGTCAAAAATCTTATTTTAGTTAGCATGTGCACTCCCTTGTTTTTGGTAGTTATGTTTCAATGCAAAAGGAATGGGTATGGGGGTTGGTTTGTTTGAATAACCTGCTGTGCTGAATAAAAGTGTCCAAATGGAATGAATTAAACTGCATATGCTCAAGTACGCAACAAACTATTAGAATATAGTTGCATAAGAATGGCAGCGATGCCTAATGCTCAAGTAATAGACACTGCAACATTCTTAGTTGTCGAAACCCATTAGAGCCCAAGACCAAGGTGGCAAGATTTACATTGAAATATTAATCTTCAATTCAATACACTAGGCTAACAATTTAGCTAATGAAAAAATACACATTAGAAGTTAGCACACCAGCTGAGTTCAGACTACTTCATCAGAACAGAAAATCAACTCATTTTTCCCTACTCTCTTCTATTCTGTTTTGGTATTTACAAGACCAATCGTGAGTGCACGAGTGGTATTTACTAAGAGTGATGCTATTTTCTGTCTCTTTCCAATTCTAGGGGAAACTTTACAGTAGTGGATGCGTTGATAAGGCTAGAAAATCGATCAAGAAGGATCTTATGACCAATAAGACTTCTCAAAATTTTCTCCAACAAAATTGGTCTCATACATAAGGAAGGAACAGGGCATGCTCTCTTTGGAAACACACATCCATGATAACGTTTTCCCAGAAGCAGCTTAACTTTGTCCTTGTAAATCAATGCAGTTCCTATTTTATGCATAAGGATTCAGAGATACATAAGCGATCAATGATATAGAACCTGTTACGTGTAAGGGAATTAGAGGCACACACGTGGATTGCAAAAAGTCTCCAAACTCACTCTACCCGCTGCTACACACAACACTTCCATTCATTTGCAGATCATGATATGACCGACAATAAAGAGAGATTTCTCGTGCTCTTTTTACTTCTTTTTTTGAACAAGAACGTGCTCTTTTTACTTAAATCGCGATACCTTCAAACGATGTGTTTCAAACCAATATACATGAAACATTCATCTGCAATCAGAACTCAAATTATTGAATATCAAGATTTGTAATTGAACATGTTATAGATTGCCATAGATTGCCATGTTGTAATTGAATATAATCGACGTGATGTAAAATATACTACAAATATAAAATACGATAATTCCGCTAAAAATTCATAGTAGCCAAAATAAAAACTTATATCAAATGAACATTAAAGAAAAACATCAAACATTCCTAGCACTAGATGATCCTCTTGCCTCCATAGGTGAATTAGGCTCTCTTGCATAACTAGTTGACTGATATGGAGTTGAATGGAAAAAGGTTAGAACAAAAAGCATAGGCCAGAATGAAATTAGAGAGCGGAAGATTGAAATTTTAGAATGTCTGTCACGTTACCAGAAAATTTTAGAAACCTTTGAAAAGAAGACTATGTAAACACACCAATAAGTAACATGTATATGTTTATGTTTATATCTTGCAAGATGGAAAATAACTATTGACAATTGACAACCACCACAGTTTATATCTATAGTGACCAATCCTATTTGCAATAACAAGGAATTCAACATAATAAATAAATTAAGATTATTTTGGAAAGCCAAGTTCCACATATCATGCCACCAGAGCAGTAATAGGTGGTTAACAGAGCACACTGCACTATCTTTGGAACTCAAAGAAAATGTGGATCAGGCTTATGCATCAAAGATGAAGGTGGATTAGTAGTATCAAAGACTTGTTGGGGAAATGGGATCCCTTCACAAAGGAAGCTGAAGGGATAGGTTTATGGAATGAGCAAACACAGCAGCAACAGATCGTCATTGGAAGTTTAAAACTACTATGAATCCTTATTTAAATACTACGGACCATTGCATGTTCTGAATTCACAACATCTAGTCATTTGTGACAATTCTCTCGTCAGATGTCCGAGTTGATAGACATCTAATGATCATGTGCTTGACTTAAAGGACCACCTAACAAAGCTAGCAAAAAAGAACTCCCAATTGATATCTCATGAATTGATTAATCAAGAAAATCACAATTGGTTGAATAAAAGTATCAACCAAATACAGTACAATCATATGGTAGATGATAAAGAAAATCAGTGTGAGAATGCATAATGTTAGATTATGAAGAAATCCATCATCAACGATTCTACATCAAAGAATTAGAATTATACACGGTATCTCTATTAGATAGACTTTAACTCTATCTAATAAATTAAGTTTTAACATGTCATTCATTATGACTCAAATTAAGTTTTATGCCAGGCTCTTAAAAAACATACATTATTTCCTTTATACAACAATGAACATCATGTTTCTAGATTTTAGAATTTGTAAATATTACAAAGATGGTCACATTGGTTTAGTCGTTTCAGCTGATCTGATAAATTGCAAAACCGATATTCATCGGTTTTATTTAGTAGCCAACATAGAATGTAAAATTGATTAAAATTTAAGGGAGAACCATAAAAATACACTTGAATGTAAAATTGCAAAACCGATATTCATCGGTTTTATTTAGTAGCCAACATAGAATGTAAAATTTATTAAAATTTAAGGGAGAACCATAAAAATACACTTGACAGGTCACAAAGTGAAAATCTGATGCCAGCAGAATCATGCTACTAGTACTAATAGAGAATGTGTAAAAGCCTTCAAAAATGAAGATAAAGCTAATAAAAAGCAGTCAGCATTCTAAAACTTCTGTTGTTGCCCAAATTTATATCCTTGGTGATGATTCTGATGGATGTAATAAGTTATCATCTCTGAAGAGTGAAAACGGTATTATTCCACACTCACGTGCCAGCCAGATTAACGTTATAAGGCTAATTTCCCATTAGAATGCAGAGGACCATCTTCAAAAAAGGCACCTAGTATTTCACAGGATGTATTCATGTATTGAGTTCTTGATAGAAAAAACTCACATGGGCAATTTCCCATTATACTCCGATCGAAATTCATAAGGGTTGCCTTCATCAACAACTCAACGAATCAAATAACAAAGGCAGTAAGACTGAATTGTTAAGTGTCATTTGGACACCGCAATAGCAGCAACTGCAATTTGAAAGAGAATTATCAATGCAATATTCACAATGACCTGAGGAAAAAAGTAATCACTGGTCTTAAATCTGAAAGGGAATATAACTATGTATCTACATATTAGTGATTCCATGACAGATGTCTTCTACATTCAATCTGATTACAGAATTGAAAGCTGATAAAAGAGCAAGGTCAGCCATTTTTTCGGAAAAGACTTCCCTAACCGCAGACGAGATGTCCGGCTCGACCAATGGTGAATTCTTGTGACGTATTTTGTTATGCTTGGAAGATTTCTGAGCAAGCTTCAACATCATGTTTGTTAAGATAGTGTTCATCATATTAATGGCCTCGGCAGATATAGCAATGTCAGGGTGCACTTTCTTCAGAACTTGGTAGATGTATTTGTTCAACTTTAACATCTTCTTCTTCTTCTTCATTTTGGTTTTCTTCTCTTTATCGGTGCTATCTACATCCATCGAATTCTTCAGTTTCATCTTATGTGATGATCATAGGATATATTTATAGGGTTTTGTAATGTTGATTTGTTCGCTGTAAAAATGGGCTGATATTTGTACAATTACTAACATACACCTCAAAATTTTCTTGGTTGTACATATGCCAAAAATTATTTTAAGGATACATTCCACAAGGAGCACATTATTTTTTAACCAAGAATTATAATTTATACAAAATAAAATGAACTTTTAACGAAGGTTTTTTAGATAGATTACAAATTTAACTACTCTAAAATCACATCTCCCTTGTTTTGACAAAATACTCCCTTCAAAATAAAATATAAACAAAATGAGTAGTTGAATAGTTGATGTATGGAGATGAAACTTTTAAATATAAGTCATATTTTTTGTTATATTTCATTTCTGAGGGTGTGCCCTCTTTAAACTCAATTTTGTGTTACAAACATCTTTCTCAATAATAAAAAGGTTTTTTCTTTTAAAAAATATCGACTTATTGTCTAAATTTATTGGATGAACAACTCTCAAATGATGTATTGTTGTCGGGTTTTTATGGTCCAATAACATTACTTGTGCGAATTATAAGATAGTTTCTTAATCTATTCTTTAAAATGCGACATTATACTGGAAATATTCTGTCCCATTATAAATTATAAGTGATTCTTTTGTTCATTTTACATGTATTAAGAAAAATATATTAAGTGAAAGAGAGAGAGAGAAATGGTTTTTAGTGTCTTGTCATTTGTTAAGTGTTGGTGCATTCTTCGTTATCATAAATGTAAAGTATAATATATTCATAAATGTAAAGTATAATATATTAAATTGTGAGCGATGAAAGTAATATTAATTAAAGTTATAATTGAAAAGAAAGTAATTAATATTGTATTGAAAAAATGAAACGAGTCTATTATTTCAGGACAATTTTTTCCCGCAAATGACCCACTTATTATGGAACAGAGGGAGTATATTTAAGTTTTTTTTTTTATCAAAATTTCCAAAATTCAAACTACTCAAAAAGTAGGGTATTATATTATTTGCCTTCGTGACAACTCTATTAAATACTAAAAACAGTGTAATAGTCACCATGAATGTAACTTAGTTGGTAGAGACACTTTAATGTACCTTAAATGACAATGTAAAAGTTTGTTTTGTGTTGTTCATTTTTGTGTGTTGTGTGAAGTACTTACATCATGCTAGTATATTAATAAGAGAGAAGATCTTGATCTAATAAAATGAGTGATTTAGGTCAATCTATCTGAAATCATCCTTCTAGATTGTTTTTCTTTATCTTTTAGTTAAATAAGTGATTTTAACGTATTTTCAATCTTCTTTCATTTGTTTTATGTGATTTCATCATCTAGTACAACTTTGTTTATTTTGATTTTCTTTCGTTGTGTGGTATGTTTTTTATTTCTTGTTTTAGTACGATGTTTATTTAATTCAGGTTTAAAGATTAGTTTTAATCAAGTGTAGATTAAAAAATTTGTGTCGTCAACGTTACAGATCCGAAAACATAGATGATGCGAGTTTGTTCATAAATTTATCTTTTTTTAACGACTTTAATTTGTATTGTGTCAATGTACACTATTAATTTTATTTTTTTGTGGTGGCCGAGGTTCGAACCTCGAACCTTACATATATTATGCATTGTCTAAATCAACTGAGTTATGCTGACGAGGACCTACACCGTTAATTTGAACAAATGAATATTATTTATTTAAAAGTGAGAAGAAAAAGTTTAAAAGGGATTGAAACACAAGGGAATTGGGTTCCACACATTAATAACCGTTATAGACCGCTCAATCTGAAATGAACAATTGAGACATAAAACTAATAAAATCTGAGTCATTGGATCCTAGTCCACCACGACAAAAAGTGTGCTAATCAATCTTAAACATTTTAAGGTTTTTAGAATGTCCATTTGGAAGTATCGGAGACTTTATTGCCTGTTTTTCTGGATGATTTCTGAACTTCCTCAATCCACAACTTCTTTTTCTTCTTCATGGTTAATTGAACGAAACGAAATTTGAACAACCTTGTCAGGTATATCCAATCGTTTTCTTACACTACTTCTTCTTGTGCCTTTTAAAAATTTCAATGCGAATGTATTATTGATATTGATTTATAGCCTATAACTATTACTCTCTATTTTCTTTCTAATTAATTTCTAACATTGAATTGAAATTTAATGGTAATTGTAATTGTTAATATTAATTCTGATCTACCAATTCATTCATATTGAATGAACATCTGCTACTTGTTAGTTATTTGATTTCTACTGCTCTTTTTTCATCGAGAGCTTCAATGAAAAACTAAGCGTGTCTTTGGCTATGAGTGCTAAGGACGCCCACTGTAGCACGCACTTTTTAACACTCACTTTAAAATACATATGAGTCCCACTTTTATGGAATTTCACTCAATAAGACAGTGAGTGGTGTAGGGTTGGGACTTTCGAGTGTACTTCTCTCAAGGTCTCGTGTTAAATCTTCTCGGTGTCAATTCTTGTGGGGTAGTCTATAGAGAGTTTTGCTCTTGTTTTAAATGTTCCCTTGCAAGAGGATGGTGGAATGGGTCCCCTGGATTAATTGGTCTTAGACCGGATACCGAGTAAGAAAGAGGTGAGTGGTAGAAAAAGAGTGTGAGAACTTAGAGTAGGTGTTTCTAGCACTATTCATGTATGGATTGATTTATTTGAATTTAGTTACCGGTAAAGGCATTAGTGAGTTTGTTTGGGAGAGTTTATGGAAACTACTTATAACATGTCTGTGAGTTGTTTTTAGTTGATTTCCATAAAACTTCATTCAATTGTTGTTGTCATTGAATGCAACTCTACATTAGTTTTTTTATTTCTGGTACTATTTTCATGGAGAGCTTTAAGCTTCCAAACATATGAAGAAACTAAGGGTTTGTCTGGATTGGTTTATTTAAGGTTATTGACTTGAACAGTTGTGGGATTGTTTGAGAGAGCTTAGAGATGTATATAAGTAGTTTTCAACTTATTTCAATAAACTCTCCATAATAGCTTATGAAAATAGTTTATAACATATGAAAGTATTTTGATTATATTTTATATTTTCTTATAGAAATAGCTTATACATAAGCATTTATATAATAAGGGCATAATTAGTCTGTTTATCCAAACAGGGACTAAGCATCGTAGAACTTCAACTTTTCAGGTAACGAATGAAGCATTAGTAAGTAAGTTGATGGGCAGTGATGAAGCTCAACAGCTATTGCTTTCAGAGTCAAGGGAACATTCTCATCTCAATGAGAAGAATGACCTTCTTCAGAGAAGAAGACCGCGGCGTGGCAGTACTTCAGAGACAGATATCAATCTGCAGCAAAAACAGAACGGTGTCCTCCAAACCCCTTTATCTCCACAATGTATAGCTGAAAAACAAGAAGCAGAATTCAAGTTCAGGCTAGTGTTCTTGTGTTTAGCAGCATACCTAGGCACAGGTACCTTATGTTTCTATCTAACTAGTTACCACATTGAGGGCATAAAAACAAATGGATTTCTTGATGCCCTTTATTTCTGTGTTGTGACAATGACTACTGTTGGATATGGAGATCTTGTTCCAAATAGCACTACAGCAAAACTCCTTGCATGCATTTATGTCTTCACTGGCATGGCTCTTGGTGGCTTAATTCTTAGCAAAGCAGCAGATTACATTGTTGAGAAACAGGAAATATTTCTTGTTGAGTCCATGTGCAAGGCTGAGAATTTTGGTCTACAAGAGGTTGCTAAAGAACTTGAAACTAAGAAAAGCAAATACAAGTTTGTGCTTGCAGTAGCTACTTTTTTTGTGCTCATGATTGCAGGAACTGTTTTTCTGTATTTTATTGAGAATCTAGATTTTGTGGATGCACTCTATTGTGTTTGTTCCACAGTCACTACTTTAGGTTATGGGGATAAGAGCTTCTCAACTGCTGCTGGTAGGATTTTTGCCGTGTTTTGGATATTGAGCAGCACCATTTGCTTGGCTCAGTCTTTTGCTTATCTTGCTGAACTCTATACTGAAGATAGACAAAGATCATTGGCAAAAATGGTTCTCACCCGAAAATTATCACTCAGTGATCTTGAGGCAGCAGATCTTGACGGAGACAAAGTTGTCAGGTACTAAAATACACTAATAGATGAACTATTTTAACAGACACTTCACAATTGCAGGGATATATTTTCCAATTTTTGACCGATGCTTATAATTTCGAGAACCAATTTACAAATTCACTCATAAGCTATGAAGCACGGACGCGATACGTGTATCTGATACTATACGTATCCGATACAGCGATACATCATCCATTGAAAAATATAAGATATGATACGTTTAAGATACATATATAAAAAAATTAAAATAAAATGGAAATTAAAATAAGTAGTGCTCTACTGCACTTTCCTTCAAAGATGGATACTATCCTATAGTGGTTTGTTCAGACTTTAGAATTGGTAATTGTGAATAGGAAAATGCTAACAAGTGGTAACTTAATTTTTGCATAGAAAGTTGTGTAATTATTACTTTTACATTTGTTTGATTTATGTTTTCAATATAAAATTTCTTATAATGAATTCTTTAAACAATACCCTTAGGACACTTGTTAGCATAACCCTTGTAAATATGCACAGCCGTGAATTGAATTTGCACACTAAAAGAATTATAGGAAAAATAAACCAATCTTAAAAAATGCTTAAAAGTTAAATGGGTGCATCAAAATTTAGATGAATCAATTAAAGTAGAGAGAGGAGGTCGTTAAATTAGAAATAGAAAATAGTAATTAAGGAGACGTGTCGATGGCGTATCGCGGCTTGTAGCCGACATATCGAAAAAAATTTATTTTTATTTTTTAATTAAATTTTTTGGATACATCTTCGATACATATCGACGACGTATCAGATCATATCGAATACGTATCAGTGCTTCATAGCTCATAAGAAAAGACAATGCTAAGCTTATATTATAATGTTGTATTCTTTTAATTTCTATCATTTGCACCGGGATGCGGTAAGTTCATATTTATAACACCTCATCACTAGTATTGCATTGATAGATTGCTCCAATAATTTAGCCACACTAAGCAATTAAATCTTCATATTGATCAACATTTTTTTTCCCAGTGCTGCAGAGTTTGTTGTATACAAGTTGAAGGAAATGGGAAAGATCAACCAAGAAGATATTTCAGCAGTGATGGAGAGTTTTAGAAAACTAGACTGTGACCAATCAGGAACTCTGACTGAAGCTGATATCAACTGAAGCTGGTATCAGAAATTCTGAATTCTGAACTATCTTAACATCATCTACCTTACTATACACATCATAAATTTTAACTTAAATTATTATCATTTTGTCGTTGTTAACTTTCGAAATTAATTGAAACTTAAAGTTAATGCTACCGAATAAAGAAATTTATACTTTTAATGAGTGGTCTTAAAATGCAAAAATCAACTAGATTGAATGAATACACGTTTGAGCATTTATTTATACTTTTGTTTTCATTCATGTCTGTGGCGTTCTTTATACACATAGTAGAATTGATGCAATGCAATTTTCTTTTCAGAATGTTTTGGTCTATATCTAAACCAAGCGTGAAAGAGTGAAAACTTGACCACCCTTCATGCATGCATTTAGAACTTTTGAGCAGCATTCCTGCTACATAATCCAAGAGCCCTTTACCAACATTTTCAACACGACCTTCAGCTGAGAGTTTGGTCAAAGACACGGTAGTGGAAGCAAGCAAAGACCAATAATTCTTACTTTTAAAGAATAATTTCTTAATTTGGTATACTTAAAGAGTGCCCCAGGGCATTCGTTAACAAAACCCTTCTTTGGCACATATAACAAAGGAAAAGGCTATAATGAAGTTGTTATTGCTATGGAGACTTGATATTTATATTGGAGAAGTTTTCCTTGTACATCCATAACCTCTTGCTATTCGTGAGAGGGAGGAGATAAAACTATAGTGTGGTTGTTTATATACATTAATTAACGAGTTGAGGATCTTGTGTATCAGAAAACATCCGACTATAGATCCATGCTACGGTCCTCTCTATTATGAGATGCCAGTCTTAATTGATAATCTGTGCTTGAGACTTTTTTATGCCTATGGTTGGCTATTTGTTGTCTCGCTTGATGATTCAGTTGAGACTAATCTCATAATATGGGAGGCTCCCGGCCAGTGTGGTATCAGAGCCTTAGCTGAAAGAGGGGGTGCATATGGTATGAATATGATAGAGAGAGTGAGTAAGAAAGGAATCCATGGATACACAGCGTTACACTTTGGGGCTGTGAGATTAATCCTTTCTCTTCATTGAAGGAAAAATCAACCTGTTTTTTGCAAAATAGCTCTCCTTAACTCGAGCTACCTTCATTATGAGAATGCTGTGATTGGAACTGTACTAACTTCACTTCATGCTGGCAGTGTGGTGCTTACCATCTTCCCAAATTACAACGTAAGCCTCAATGACAGCACTCTATCCACAAGATTAAAAGTTCAACTACAAATCACAGGATCTGATCAAGTTCCAGAAGCTTTGTCTGCTACCTTGCACCACCAAATAATCTATCGTCTCCAGAATCACTCGATAGATTTGCCCCTCTCAGGATGCTCTTCTGATTCATTGTTGGTTGTCACCAAATAATCTATCTTCAAACTCAATGAAGATATCAACCCCACAAAGGCTACTCATCCAGGAATGAGTCCGTCAGATTTTGCATTGGCCAGAGAAGAATGTAACCAATTACTCAAGCAAGGATTGATAGAACCCACTAAATCTGAGTGGGCTTGCCAAGCATTTTATGTTGAAAAAAGATCTGAAAAGATAAGAGGGAAAGAGAGGTTAGTAATTGATTATAAACCTCTCAATCATTTTCTCAAAGATGATAAATTTCCCATTCCAAAAGCCTCCTCATTGAACATTTTCATCAAAGATGCTCAGATTTATTCCAAGTTTGACATGAAGTCTGGATTTTGGCAATTGGGAATTGATCCTAAAGACCGTTATAAAACGGCTTTTTGTATTCCTAACGCACAATATCAATGGACTGTATTGCCATTTGGGCTTAAGGTGGCTCCATCACTATTTCAAAAGGCCATGACCAGAATTTTTGAGCCCATCCTAAATAGTATTCTCATCGATATAGATGATGTGCTATTATTCTCAAAAAATGAAAAAGCCCACAAACAATTACTTGACCAATTTTTTCAAATAGCCCAAAAGTATGGAATGATGCTTTCAGAGAAAAAGAGCCAAATTGCCCAGACTGAGATTGATTTCTTGGGAATGCATTTTTCCCCAGGAAAATACCAACCCCAACCTCATATTGCCCAAGAGTTATTAAATTTTCCAGATGAAAACCTCACAGTCAAACAAATCCAACAATTTCTTGGTATAATTAATTATATCAGGGACTTCATACCTAAGCTCGCCAAATACACAAGTCCATTATCACAATTGCTTAAGAAAAATCCTCCACCATGGGGAACGAAACAAACCGAAGTAGTTAAAATCTTGAAAAAGATTGCTCAAACACCACCTGCCTTTAAAATTCCAGGAGATGGGAAAAGAATTCTACAAACTGATGCTAGTGATCACTATTGGGGAGCAGTCCTTATAGAAGAAATCAATGGTATCAAACATTATTGTGGCCATGCTAGTGGACAATTCAAAGAAGCTGAAAAACATTACCATACTACTTATAAAGAAGCACCAGCTGTCAAATTGGGAATCCAAAAGTTTGACTTTCATCGGAGGGGTTATCATTTTGAAGTTCAGATGGATAATTCTTCTTTTCTGAGGATCCTTGAATTCAAAAATAAAATGTCTCCAGATTCTCAAACTCTCCGTCTCAAGGATTGGTTTTCTAGATATGATTTTACTTTAAAGCATATCAAAGGAAATCAAAACTTAATTCCTGATTTACTTTCCAGACCAATGAAATATGTCCAGATCATTACCGACACCCACACATTTCCTTTAATCTTCATGGTAAAACCATTACTAGCTCATGCCTCCATCATTAAAAAATTCCCCCCTGGGATAACTTCTTCCTACTCACTATCACAACTCAAAGAATATGCCAGAAACAATCTTTTTTACTTTATGGCAAAAATCATAAAAAAAGATAAAAGATATTCCAGAACATTCCCCTTTCCTCCCATATACATCTTTTTATTTACCATTCATGTTAAATCTAAATGCTAAATTTACTGAAAATCATCTTTGGTATATTTGGTGTGCCACCATTTTATATATTATGCCCATCTTTGTCCCAACTGAAGCAATGCACCAGCATCTCATGAATCCTAAGAATCACAAGTCACTAATTTGGACTACACTCGAATGGTATTCTCCTTTAGAATGGTGGAGAAGCCAACTTGAACCAGTCCTGAATGAAGTAAGAAAAAGAAGAATGACACCAGAGGCTATTAGCAAACTCGAGACAGTCTTCACTGTGCACATACCATATCAGATAGATCCCAGGACTAAATTTCTCATTTGTAAAAATTATGCAGATATATGGGAAACTATTGATGATTATCCTTCAAGCTTAAAGGTTACCAAAGACTTAATGAATTACATCAGTTTTATTAATCTCCATGACCGCAGAAAAACTCAAATTGATACTACATGTATAAGTCATGAGAATCTCCCACCGCAATTCCAACCAATCAATCCACAGGAAATTGGGGAAAGCTCCAGACAGGCATCTCAACCAGAACAGGACTTTCAGGAAAATATTGAACACCAATTCACACAAATAAATTTTGAAGAAAATCCAATGGATACCGAGCCTTCGAAGAATCTTGATGAAGAGACCATAAAGGAATTAATAGGGGACAGCTGGCAGTATGAGTCACGTCAGTCTTGGAACTACTACTCAGAAGACTACTCTTCGTCTGATCCAAACCCGTCTCCAAGTCACGAGCCCATCATCAAAGGCTAATATGTCATATAAGAGACCAATAAGTCATTTCTAAGGTGGCATATGTGTCAAAAACGTGTCTTATATAATAGTAATGTGCATCAATAGTAGTATTTTTGTTTTTAGTACTAAGTATACAAAATAATGTGACATTTTAGTCAAAAGTGTCATAAAAGTGTTTTCCATTATTATAATGCATGCCAATAGTGTTTTAGTGGCATGTGAGTGAATAGTTTTATCTTTGTCTTTAATGTACCTCCTTGACTATAAAAGGAGAAGAGTTGTAACATATTTCTCACAACTTGAATGAAATAAATCCTAGTGTGTTTTAACAAAGACACGCTCTTCTAAATTTCTCTCTTCTTTCTGAAAGCTCTAATTTATTATGTTCATATCATAAGTCCCTCCATAAGATGTAAGTATGCTCTACACTCGCCTCTGAAATGAGGATCTTGTGTATCAGAAAACATCCGACTCTAGATCCATGGTACGGTCCTCTCTATTATAAGATGTCAGTCTTAATTGATAATCTGTGCTTGAGACTTTTTATGCTTGTGGGTGGCTATTTGTTGTCTCGCTTGATGATTCAGTTGAGACTAATCTCATAATATGGGAGGCTCCCAGTTGCTATTGACAAGGTAAATATTTACCCCCTCCAAATTTAAAAATAAGTAAAAATGTACATGAATTTGGTTCGAATACGAAATGCATATACTTTGAGTTTAGAGGGAGTACTCCTTGAGATTTGTGTAGGAAACGATGGTTTCAAATCTAGTTGGTCGAGCGTGGGTTATGTAACGCCCTACTTTTATTATTTATTATTTTATTGAGATTAGATGTCTTTTTATAATTTAGTCGATTTATTTTGATGAAATGATATTTTGTTATGTTATATGTTGGTATTTATTTGTATAATATATATGTTATCTGGTGTAGAAATATATTTGTTATTTTGTGTAGAGATATATTTGTTATTTGGTGTATTATTATTATTAAGTGAGGTAGAGATATATTTAATTTAGAAATAAATAAGATTATTTGGAAAAGAGTAGTTTTAGGGTGTAAGAGAAATCAGGGTTATTATATTAGGTAGAGAATAGAAAAGTTAGAAAACAGAAACACGAGTTTTGGAGAAAAATGGAGAAGACATTAGGAGAGAAGAACGCTGCTACTAATTCAGAAGTAAATCTAAGGTAAGGGTGAGACTAACCTTCTTTAATCATAAGTATATGGTTCTGAAATAGGGTTTAGCATGTTTGTTGTTGTTTTATTTTGATGATTAAAGAAGTTAGGGTTTGAATAGAAGTTAGGGTTTTGAATTGCAATTTAATTGATGAAATTCGTGCTCTAGTTGTAGTGATATGTTTGGGTATGTTAATTTGTTGATAAATGAATTGTTGATGATTGCTGTTGTTAATGTCATATTATGAATTGGGTATGAATTATATTGAGTTGATTGTCATGATTTTGAATGAATGTGAAGTTTGAATAATATAAGTTCCTTTTTTTCTGATTTTTTTTATCTTTGCCTCGAATTTTGAAATAAAAACTGGTATTGATCGGTGCAGAATTGGTCTTAGGTGTACACACGAAAGTTGTAGGTATGAATGTTAGCTTTCTAATGCCGTTGGTCTGACGTCAAAATAATTTATAGAACTTGAGTTATAGTCAAATTACTGCACGTAGGTCACAGTGAATTTTTATGGACTTTCTGCACAACTTTTTTGAATTTGAAACGAAAACTGGTATTGATGGGTACAAAATTGGCTTTGGGTGTAAACATGAAAGTTTTAGAAAGTTTAGTTAGCTTTCCAGTGGCTTTGGTTTGACGTGAAAATGACTTTTAGTTTTTGAGTTATGATGAAAATACTCCAAGGTTGTCTTAGCGAAATTGTACGGTGACGACATTCTTTGTTTCATGTTTTTGCGTCTTTTTCACACGTCTCTGTTTTAAATTGGTCTTTGATATAAATATGAAAGTTGTTGATAATTGTGATATCTTTCTAGTATCCTTAGTTTGACATGGAAATATGTTATGTATGATTTATTATGTTTTTACAAAGATGCATGATGAATTGTTGATGTTTGAATACGATGTTATATGATGAATTGTTGATGTTTGAATACGATGTTATATGATGAATTGTTGATGTTTGAATATGATGTTATATGATGAATTGTTGATGTTTAAATACAATGTTATATGACGTTGTTTATGATTGATAAATATGAAATTGTGATGTGAAGTCGTTGTCGTTACCATAGTTGTCGTCAATGTCCTTAAAGTTGTAAGTAGTTTGTCAATGTCGTTTAAGTTGTAAGTTGTTTGTCGATGTCGTTGAAGTTGTTGGTCGTCAAAGTACTGTTGTTGATTCCATGCATTATCATTAAAGAAGAGGGCTCATGCCCTGGAATGCTTTGTCATTCACCCCTAAAGAAGAGAGCTTATGCTCAATTAAAGAAGAGGGCTTATGCCCTGGAATGCTTTGTCATTCACCCTAAAAAAGAGGGCTTATGTCCTGGAATGCTTTGTCATTCATCCTAAAGAATGAGGCTTATGCCCTGGAGCCTATGCTCAAAAGCGACGAGGGTTTATGCCCTGATTGGTACTACATGCATATAAGTTGTCAAGTTGATGAAATTGTTGTTGCATATGTCGTTGATATTAAGTTGTCAAGTTGTCGTTGCATAAGTAGTCGATGTTGTTGTCGTGTTGTCAAGTTGCCATTATATTTAATGAGTTGATTAATGAGTAATTATGCGAAGCATCTATGTTGTATAATTGTTGTTTAACATTGTTAAATTTGTAGTTATTTATGTTGTTAAATTCTTTTAAAGAATTATATGCTTATTATTATAGAATGTGAAATCTCACCCCTTCTGCTTGGAAATGTTGCTCTTCGTATGAGTAACTTGCAGGTGACCAAGAATAGTGCAGTTGAGAGTAATCTTCGCCATGTCGTCTAGGTAGCTCTGATACGTAGCGGGATGAAGATTGTTTTGTTATATGTTTCCTTGTTACGTATTTCCTTTTAAACAATGTTGAACTATTTTTATGAGAATCTATTTAAGATGTTGAAATTATTTCCGCCGCATGTTTGTTAAATTTTTATAAAAGCAGAAGTTTTAATAAATAGCAATTTAGCTATATTTATATTTGTTGGATTTTTGTAAAGTTGAATGTGACACTCTGTTTTCAAGTTGAAAAACTCTGATTAATCTATGTTATTTTAAAGTTGAGAAAACGGAGTGTTACATATTACACACCTGCTTACATTGCATCACCTTGTATGAACACCTCCATAGACTTGTCTGTTTGGGAAGTAATCTAATTTGGGTGGAGAATTGGATGTTCACTATTTCTCAATTTTCCACATCTACCATGCGTTTAATCCCATATACAATAATCGTGGACAAAGAAACACAAGACAACGCAATATAATGGTTGAATAATATAAGACAAATTTTAATGGTATTAAATAATTTTATGTCTTATGCAGTTTTTGGTGGACAAAAGATTATTTTGCTATTTCAAATAACTTGTATGAGACAAGAAGTTGCACTGAGGTTTAATTAGTGACAAGAATTTCAGTCTTTGTCGTATCTCTTGTTTTCAATTTGTACTATTTTTAAAACAATTTTACAAATTAAACATCAAACATCTATAGTTGTCATATCTTGTGTTTTATTTTTTAGCATATCAAATGCATCCTGTTGTAATTTGACTAAAATAACCAATTTATCTCATAGCAACCTCCACATTGATCATTACAAGACGAATGAAATAGTGTATTTTTAAATAATACAATAGTATATTTTAGTCCTTAAAAAAAAAGTAGTATATTTTAGTTTTTTCCTTAAACATTTTATTTTTAATGTACCAAATCAGAAACACCATAAAATACACGTAGAGAGAACCACCTGAAGCTTAGCTTTGAACCCCCTTTCATAACATCACTATCAAATATTAATGGTTAGTAATAATGAAATTATATTAAGAAGTCAAACATGTTAAATCATTTCGTCAGAAAATTCAACTTTGAATGATTGGTTTGTACACTGCCACCTCTCTTGAAGTCATCGTTCAATTTGCTGTTGGTAAACCTTCTCTTTGTCGTGTACCAAAATATATCGACATTTGGCTTTCGCCTTGGTAGTGTTGTTCAGACACAGCTGGAGCCGTAGTCATCTTTTTCTAAAAAAATTATTTCATTATCACTCCATTTGATCATTATTATTTTACTTTGAGTTGATCCGGTGAGGTGATCGTGGTCAAGTAAGAAATAAATATCTTGAAAGGTTCTAAGTTATGAAACTTTTTTATAATATAAGTTTAATAGGAGAAATTTTCAGCTGATAGAACAATATAAAAGAGGTTTTAAATCCCACAAATTACAAAATTTGTAAATTTAGGTTAACCAATCAAGTACAAGCATGGTAAAAATCATATATGACACTTTTGAAATGCCAAAAACTAAAATGATTGAGAAATTATTTAAAATCTCACAAAATAAATCTATGATTTTTAATTTTTTCGGGTGGTCAAGGGCTCCGCCACTCAGGGATGGATCCATAAATTTTGATCAGCGGAATCAATGTAATTTATCATCAACATTTATAAAATATATATATATAAAGCGTAGGAGATAAAATGATAATATCATTATCGTTAAGAAGAAGTTAGATATTGAAAATGTTGAATGATTTTTTTCATTCTCAACACTATCAAATATATCATTCTTGATAAATGTTACTAGACAACTACTAAAAAATTCACCTCTAATACACTTGTGCAGTAGATTCTTCACATAATTCATAGCATAGAAACTTTTTTAAGTAGTTGGTGTAGCCACCAGCAAAAGCAACGACTACTAATTTATAAACAAATACATCATTGGATAAACAACATATTTTCTTGTTTCCACCATCATTTTTGAAAGATCACTAATCCCATCTAAGTTAGAAAGTTGTTCACTAGAACGAACATCCATAATAAAATTTTCAAGTTAATCGTGAAGTCTCATAAGCTCCATTGGAAAAAAAAATCAGTGGGATAAAGTCGAACCAAACTAATTAACTTCTCCTTATAAATGCAAAAAATGAATCAATTGGATTTAAACTTGCTTCACTGGGTACCTTTTTAGCTTTCCACTTAAAAGAATTTACTTCGGTAAGGCAAATGACAATGAACCGTAGAAATGAGATATACTTGCTTCAACACAAACCCAAATAAATATATTTGGGTACATGCACAAAATCATAAAAAAAATTAAAGAGAATAAAATTAAATAACGTCAATTGATATGTCTAGATACATTTTCTTTAATTTTTTTTCATTTTATTTGAGGATGTGCTTAACAATATTAATTTATGATGGTGTCAATAAAAGTATTTCTTCCGTAGAAATATAGCTTTATATAGTGGTTTAACTTTGTATCGAAAGTCAATCAGTGTCACTTTTGCACCAATTTATTCTAGTATTTAAGTTTGGGTTAAATATGATTTTGGTCCTTATAAATATACCAACTTTTCGTTTTAGTCCCTCTAAAATTTTCCTTCAACTTTTAGTCCTTATAAAATTTTTCATTTTCACTTTTGGTCCCTCTTTTGAAATAAACTCATATGTAGAATTCATATTTTTGAATAAAATTTTGCAGAAAAATTCATAATATTACAAGAGTCTCTCCCAAAATAAATTAGAATTTTTTAACAAAACATAAATTTAATATGAATTTATATATTTTTTACGGTTAAAAATTCATATTTAATTTATGTTTTTTTAAAAAATTCTAATTTTTTTGGGGATTTTATTTTACAATATTCTACACATTTGTGCACAATTTCATTAAAAAAATACAAAAATTAACTTAAAAATGAGGACCAAAAGTAGTGATTGAAAATTTTATAGGGACTAAAAGTGGAAGAAATTTTTTAGAGGGACTAAAACGAAAAGTTGATATATTTACAGGAACTAAAAATATATTTAACCCTTTAAGTTTTATACTTTGTCATTAATTGAATGAATAAACCATATGGGGTCAATAGTATTGTAGTAGTGGGGTTTATAACTACAAATATATATATGATTATTGGTTTAAAAAGCAAAAATTAAGTGGGGTCAATTGCCCCCTTTTACATTGGCGTGGATTCGTTGCCTGCCGCCACTGTTTGATAGTGTTGACTTATTATTTTTAAGTGTGTTTTTATCAAGATCTTGTGTTCAATTCTTTTCGATGTTGATTTTGATAATTGAAAAAGAAATTATACTTTTAAACAAAGAAGACAAGTTATATGAATTTCCCCTAAAAAAGTTATATGATTATTATTCCTAAATTAAACTGTTCTCCTAATCCAAGCCAAAGCAACTTTAATTCGTCGCTTTCAAATTAGAATCATATCATGAGTACCACCTCATTTCCTTTGTTATAATCACAGTCTTATCCAGATAAATTTCCAGAAGTACAATAAAATATCACTGAACTGTTTTTGCGGTTAAGCAATTCAATAATCCAAGTTGATATACATTTTAATAATAATGGACACATATATGTAGAATACGACAAATCCGTAACATAAACGAAAAGAAAAGAAAAGAATTGGACAAATAATCTTGTCGTTTTATTTAAGAGTTAAATCAAATGATTTCGGATCCTTAAAATTAAGCCCTATTAATCATGTCCACTTTACATTTGTCCTGGACCATTGGTATGTGATGATGATCCCATCTAAGTATCTCAATAATAATTATATTGAACATTGAAGCAAAAAGGTGTCAGCAAATTATAAAGGAAATTTTGCAATCCATTTCACTAATTGTTGTTAGCAGTATGATTGATGCTCAACTTTATCATTCCACGGTACTATCACTATCTATTATCTAAAGAAGTATTATTAGGCTGTGTAAAATTATTGAGTAACTTTACTTGGTTTCTTCCACAAAAGAAAAAAAAACTTCATTCTTGGTTTTCATGCAAATTGGATCTTCTCCTTCACACTTTTTCTCATCATTAAAAAATAAAAGGTAAAATTACACGATTAATCTCTTAATTTAATTTTAAGTTACACTTTCGTCCTTTATTTTTATTGTCACGGTTTAGTCCTTTATGTTATAAAATAACAACATAGTTATCATTTTTTATGAAAAAGAAAATAATCAAAAACTCCAAAAAAAAAATCATCAAACTCGTTGATAAACGCAAATCTTCATCATACAAGCTTAGAAAATCAAATTTTATTGAAAAAATCTCATAAAAAATGATAAGATATTATCATTTTATAACATAAAAGACTAAATCGTGACAAAAAAAATATAAAAGACGAAAATGTTATCTAAAATTAAGTTAAGAAACTAATTGTGTAATTTTGCCAAAATAAAAATAAAATCAAGAGTGGGAATGAAGTTGAGAGAGATAGAAAGGTAGGAGAGAGAATAAGAGAAAATTGAAGGAGACGATTAATACATCACTTATTCTTAAAGCTTATTAGTTTTGCTATACCTAAACCTAAATTTTCCCTCTAATCCCATGTAATTAATGCTTGATTTATAACCCTAATATTTCTCTCCTTCACATTGTGAATGTTGAATTTCAAATTTTTTCTCTAGGTTTGTTACAGCACATCCAATACGTGTGCAATGAACTTGACATTATGATGTTTGACTTTCCACTTTTTTAGGCTTACTATTAGTCTCTTGTAGTTAATGCGCACCTTTGCATATCCCACTCAATATTGATCAGACTTCCATTCACAAAATTAATTGTCTGTTTCCAATGCACTCAAACGTTTCCAAACTCTATCCCTTCTCGGTCAGTATTGACGTCTGTTTTCTCCATCATAACTATATATATACATGGAATACATAATGGAGCCATCTCATCCTGGTTGTTTTCATCTAATTCTCTTTGATTTCTCCCCTTTTTTTTTAACTCTATTACCTTTCGATGTATATATAAATCTAAACTACGACAACTACTGTGATTTTGGTTTAAAAATAAATGTTACTAATGGATTTCAATTGTCATAGGTGAATGTTTTGGCGTATTTAAACCTGCGTATTATCAAGTAAAAATAATATTTTTACCGTATATTATGCAATTCATCGGTTTGATTATTATTTAGTATGTATGGAACGATTTTGAACTGTGCAATACTGTCCAATGTTAGCTTCTATCCAATTTTACGGTAATTAAGAGCTAATGTCGCAGCTTAGAATTTGATATATATCATCCTATAGTGCGTATGAATGTTATCGTAATTAAGAGTTAAACTCCACTCTGGCATATGCGTGAGATTGTTATGTTGTTATTGTCTTCTAAAAAAACATTATATTATATTCCAATGTAATTATATTTACATTCCGCTTGAAATGCATCCATATTTGGCCTTGAATATTTAACTGTTATTATTTTTCTATTGGCAAAGCATTAACTGGGCAAATACAACAATGTTACCGTAATTAAGAGCTAATGTTGTAGCTTAGAATTTGATACACATCAGTCTACAGTGCTTTTGAATGTTACCGTTATTAAGCGTTAAACTCCGCTCATGGCATCTGCATGAGTTGCATGTCTTATGTGTAATTAAACTGCATGAAATACTTTATATTCTAACCCATAACAGAAGGCAATATATGTTGCTATTGTGTTTTCCAAATTTTTCATCGGTTAAAGGAAGTTGCAAGATCCTTTTTAAGGTAAAAAAATAGTTGTTATAGTTTAACGATTTTTTTTTTTCATTCAGATATGTGATAGTAATTTTTCATCAAATAAAGTTTTGCCCTTTCATTTCTTTGACATTTGCTTTTAATGATGGAAGCATATAAGACTCAATTATTAAGTTTGAGTCTTATTCTCCCAACTTTCCTGATAGTAAAATTATCAAGTTTGTTTTCTAACAAAACTCTTATTATTAATGAACTGTAATTCACTACCAAACTAAGGGCCCTACATCTTTTCTTCTCCCGTTAATTGTTTGGTCTGCTAAAATTGATAAGCTAGCTATTGTATTTTACTCATGGTGTTTGTTGGTTGACATGTTCTGATTATGCTAAGCAACAAAAACATGGATAAGCGTGATCTGAAGAAGAATTCTCCAAGAAAAAAAAAAATAGAAATGATGGAAAATCAAGCAAGGGAATTCAAGTGATAAGTCAAGTGGGACACTGACAGATATTAAAAACTGTGAGTAACTCTCTTTATTCCTATAAAGCATTCATGTGCAACTCTTTTTGACGTTTCTTAATCAAATAGTAAGTGTTTATTTATTTTTCACAGTGACAGACAAATCAACGGTTTATAATAGAAGTCAAATTGTCGATGACCGTAGGATCCTAGGACCTGGCAGAAACGTGGTAAGTAATGATAGCGTTGAAGCGGAAGAAATAGTAACTGATGATTTCTGTGAACTATTTAAATGTGCTGACAAGACGAAATATGTGAATGAAAACTCATCAGGTAACCGTTTCAGATTGTTAATGTTTGTAACAATAACAATTAGAATTTCTGCAGTAAGAATAATGCATTTTACAATTACCAAGAAGAATGTTACTGTAATTAAGAATTAAGAGATAATGTCGCAACTTAGAGTTTGATACATATCAGTTTGTATTGCTTATGAATGTTACCGTAATTAATAGTTAAACTCCATTCTTTTCATCTGTGTGAGATGCATGTGTTATTTACATTATATTCCAATGTAATAATGCATTTTTCAATTACCACGAAGAAACAAGGATGATGCAGATAAGTCAAATGGCACCGCTGTTTCGGAAACACCGTATGATTTGGCAAACGGTAATATTTGTAGAAACTATTAGAGAAAACATTATATTGAATGGTTGAGTAAATTTTCCTCCACAATGCTCGAGTTAAATGTGTATTTGAACCGTTTCCACGTGCTTTTTTAGCAGTTGCCTCATCAACGCGACTTTACCAAGTTGTATTTGCTGTTTCGAGAGTTACTTCTAGAGAAAGGTTGAAGATATTAATCACATATGAAGACGGTGAAGACACTGAAATGACATCCAACGTCGTCTATAAGTATTTTGTAATGTGTAGTATAAAAAATCCACATTTAGGAGATTGTAGAACTTCATTATCTGCTGGTGTTGCATTTTCATTAACGATACATTACTATCAATTGACAATACATTGATATTAAATTTCCAGACTATTTTGTTTCGGTATTCATTTCATATTTAGATCAAATAATCTAAATTTTGGCTAATAGGACCCGTGCGACGCACGGGTCACCAATCTAGTGTATGCAGTAAAATCAAACCAACTAATGTATTATAACAACAGCTTAGACTAATACAATTTAAAGATTTGATGGAGACACTTATCATTTTGGATTAAATATTTTGAAATAATTAATGTCCAAGTTTTATCTATGGGAGTAAAACTATGTGAAATATATAAAATGAGTAAACGTGTCAAGTATGTATGATGAAGCTAGAGCCTAGAAGTAGAAGATGAGAGCCGGCTTGGCCGGCCTGTTAGCATTTCTTAAAAATCCTTAATTATACTAAACCAATACACATATTTTCTCCTTAATTTAATTGATATTTAATACTTAATTGAACTCAAATGATTAATAAAATTTTTTAATAATAAATTATTCGGAATAAGCTAGTTTGATTTTTTTGGTAGAACAATTTTTTGTTAAACTTTATTTATCTTCCATTAAACTATTAGAACCCCTTCCTCTATAATTAGAAGGTTAATACAAAAAAAAAAAAATTATAAAATTATTATTATTGTTATATATGTGACCCCAGAGAGGTTCCATTTGTTGTTGGTATTTTTGGACTCTGCTTTTTTTTTTTTGGAGGGAATTTTTGGACTCTGCTGCCTACTTGTCATTTAGTAGCACTACCTAAAAACCAAACTAGAAACCAAACATTGTGCATATATATAACTATAAGCTAGTGAGTACTCCTCCCAATGCTAAAAGTTAGGGAAAGGGAAATGGTGAGGTGTGAAAAGCAATATGGAGAGGAGCCTCCGGTTGTCCTCTTAGACCCTATGGTGTTGGAGATTAATCGTTTGCATAACCAATTCAAAGGTTCTTTGTTTTTCTTATTTTCATTCTTCAATATTATTTTCTGTTTCCATCATCAGGAGTATTGAGTTTGATTTTAGTTTTCATCTGGTCATGTCACTCTCACTGTTTGATTCCCACTGTTCTTGTATCATATATGATATGCATTTGTTTTCATTGATTGACTTAGCCTGTAAATTATAATGAATATAAGCAATTGTTAGGGTGATGAAGCTTCACATGTGAGAAAATTCGAAAATTGTTTAAAACTTTTGAATACAACGCCATCATTTTAAGTAAAATCGAGGTCCTTATAGCTGAGAGAGAAAGTAATTTGATCATTGTTAGTGTTGATTCAACAAAATCAAGAGAAAACAAATATAAGTTGAATTTTGAAACATTGTTTTTATTCATTTTCCTTGTTTTATGCCGAACTAGTGTTGAATGGATATTTACCCAAAAAAAGTATTAACCAGATCATTGTCTCGGTTGTCACGAGTAATACCGAACTTTCTACTTGTGACCAGCAGCACTGATCTTTATTAGAGTTTTAAACAATTTTAATTTTTCAAGTATCAGTCCACCACAGGTGATATGAAAGACTTCCTTATCCTAGAAGTTACCATAAGTATAAGTTGAACACAAAATGAACTATTCAAGTCAGTATCTTCAAGTAAGTGATTTGTCGAAAAACCTTATAACTTTATGTAATCATTGTTGCAGAAAAAGTTAAGGATGTAGCAGCTTGTCAGAGTGAAATCAAAGCACTAAGGTCAACTGAAGCTCTCAAGGATAAGGCCATAGAAGAGGTATTTTTATTAAATCCATCTATACAAACTCTCCCTATGATCAGTACACAAAATCTCTAAGGACTGTATTGGAATTGGAAAAGAAAATTGGTCATCGTACGTGGTATATCATAAGCCGCTTTATGCATTAGGGACCATTAATTATGTCATGTTACAATAGAAAAGTATGAGACTACCTATTTAGTTTTAGCATAATTACGAGATATATGAATTTTTCAGTATTCAGCCTTGTTCTAAATTTTGGTCCGCAACTGCAATTGTTATATGGCTATAATTGTCTTCCACCACTTTCAGCTGAGAAATGAAGCCAGTAAACTGGACGAGAGACTTAGAGTTACAGAGGACCGTCTTAAGCAAAAGGTACACTGATATGGTATACTTGTATTTTATTAAAGTTGGAACCATATTGTAGATTGCTAGAACCTAAAATGCAAGTTTTTCTTTCTTTCCAAAATCTATTCTTATGCAGAATATAGAAATCAAGAAACTGACAGATGAAAAGAAAAGTGCAATGGCTGCACAATATGCGGCAGAAGCAACACTTAGAAGGGTGCATGCAAATCAAAAGGATGAAGATTCTTTTCCAATTGATAATATCATTGCCCCTCTTGAAGCTGAGATTAAAATGTATAGGAATGAGGTACAATATTACAAATACTAACATTTCCAACAAGGAATCATTTGCATGGGATAGACCAAAATGGAATTAAATTATGTAGACTAACAAAACTAACATAAATTTGGTTTCATAGATAACAACACTTCAAGAAGATAACAAAACTTTAGAACGACTCAAAAAATCGAAAGAGAAAGCATTGCTAGATGCAGAGAGGATTTTGCAAAGTGCACTAGAGAAGGCTCTAATAATTGAAGAAGTTCAAAATCAAAACTTTGACTTGAAGAGACAGATTGAGATCTACCAGGCAAGATTTTGTGTTTCCTTTTTTTTTTTTTAAATAAAAATTTGGTTTCTATAGTGAAAGTGAAAATGTTTTAGCCAATTTACAACTACCACAAACAGGAGGAGACCAAAATTTTAGAGAAATCTCGCCGCCAAAAGATTCTTGAAGTTGAAAAGCTTAGCCAAACTATTCAAGAACTTGAGGAAGTCTTCTTAGCTAACTGCGCTACAGCTAACGTTGTTCGCGATTACCAAAGACAAGTTTCTGAATTGCAAGTAAGCAGTCTGAATTTAATGTTCGATATATTGACTGTTTATTTGGTTGATTTTATGTGGTAACTTGTGATTTTGCATATAAATTTTCAGGAGGGGAAAAGGACACTAGAGAGGGAGCTAGCAAGGGTAAAAGTTTCGGCCAATAGAATTGCAAATGGTGAAGCTAATGAGTGGAAGGATGAAAATGACAAGGTCATGCCTGTCAAGCAATGGCTAGAAGAGAGAAGGATTATGCAGGTATGAATATCTTTTCATGAAAACCTTTGAAGTTTATATGATCCTGCTTTCATGCCTTACATACTACAACTTTAGTTGTTACTTATGAGTTGTTGTTCCTGAAAACTACAATAACAATATACTGAAATAAATTTTAAGGGTAAGTTTCAGTTTTGTTAAGAGTCCCACGTCAGATAGGTGATGGCCTGACAATGTGTTTATAAGTGGGGGCAATCCTCACCTCACAAGCCGGTTTTGTGGGGTTGTGTTAGGTCCAACCACCATTTCTAAGAAGTTTAAGAGGGTGTACTAGTAAACAACGATTTTCCATATTTAAGGAGTCAAATCAAGATAGCCTGTCCAACACTAATGCGCTTATTATATAAGTCCTTTTATATGAAATGTTTCTATAACAGAAGATAAAATAAAGTCAAACTGTTTTTATATAAGTTGTTATTATAAGTTATCTTGGAGAACTTATAGAAATAAGTTCAAAGTAGAAAATAGACATGTCATAAGTTGCTTGTATTAGTTCTCGAAAACAGTCTCACAAGTTATTATGTCAAGATCAGTTTAAACATGATAATTCAAACAGGCCCTAAATGAAATTTCTACAAACCATTATGTCCTTGCAAATGTAGACAGAGATGCAAAGGTTGAAAGACAAGCTAGCTATATCAGAGAGAACAGCCAAGGCAGAATCACAGTTGAAGGTATTTATCTGACTCATTTTTCTTTCCGTGTAAGCATATAAATCAATTTTCAACGTGTTATTTGGTGTTTACGTCAGGAAAAACTAAAAGTGAGACTAAAAACACTGGATGAAGGTTTAAAACATTCTTCAAGTTCAAAAGCAGAAAAGTCTAACATCATAAGTTCCCCAACAGCAAATGGTGGTCCAAAAAAGAGATCCACATCACAACCAAGAGTATCTGTGATTGGAAGCCCTATATTTCCACAGACAAATATAAAAAACAACACAAACACTGTTGGGGGAAATTTAAAACTGGAAACTCCTATTAAAATGAAGTATACTTCTGCAGAAAACATGTTGAAGAAAAGGATATGGACTTCAAGAAGTAAAGTTTCTGATAGTGGTGAAAAGGAAAATGAGATACAGGTGAACGCAGACATGAATTTAAACCAGTTCAATGCTGAAAGTGAAGCAGAAGAAATCAAAACCATTGTTGATGTGAATGAAGACTTCCAAAGCAAGAAACCAAGTGACTCGTGCAGTAACGATTTGGTGTCAGGTTTTTTGTATGATAGGCTGCAAAGAGAGGTCATTAAATTGAGGAAGTCTTGTGAAACCAAAGATAGTAGTTTGCAAGCTAAAGATGAAGAAATTAAGGTAATAATAACTGTTGTACCTCACTTTCACTAGCTATGTATCACCGACACTTTAGATGGATGGCATGTCCGGTGTCAATGTCTGTCACGTGTCAGCATCAGAAACCAACACGGTCCCAACACATGGTTACATTTAATTACATTAATTTTCTTAAATTATTATCAGTGTCTTCAGGTTAGCATCAGTGTCGTGTTTGGTGTCTGTATATGTGTTTGCGTTAATGTTTCACAGTCTACAAGTAGGATCTCTCCATTTTAGAAAAGAAATAGATGAGTTCGTTACTGTAGTTTTAGGTGCACACATTTCATAAACTTGTGACATAGTTATACACTAATTATACTATGATCGTCCCAATATATCATACTGAACTACATATATAATTTCAGATGTTCATGAAGAAAGTCGATGCACTGACCAAGGCCATGGAAGTAGAGTGCAAGAAAATGAAAAGAGATGCAGTTGCTAGAGAAAAGGAGGTTTCAGCAATAATAAGTTCAGATGATAACAGGAAAAACAGAAACAATGACTCCTCCAAAAGGTTAGCGTGGCTGATACATGCTAACAAGTTTGTTCTGTTTGACTTAACTATACCATAACAATGTTATAAAATTGCTGCAGGGTGATGAAAAAAAGTTGACGAATCTTTATTTGGAGATAGCTAAAGGAATTTTATTGATCAACTTTGTGATTTTTCTTTGTAAATACAAAACATTTGGTGAGATTAATATATTGAAAAAATTTCCACCAGCGAAAAGGAGTTCCAGAATTTGATTTGTATAAAAGAGTTTCTTTGATTGTGAGTTTTACACACTACACTGTTCAAGTTTTTCAAATGCATCAGCACGAAATTAAATATGAGGAACACTTAGAAAAACATCACTTGAGCATTTGAAATGTAAAATTATATGCTACACATTGGTTCATTGAAGGATATGAGAAACAATCAGCATTCACTAGTATAACTACATTCATAGTTTTGATGCAATAGACTTACACTACAAGAAATCGAAAAATATAGCCCATAGCTATTCAATTAATTGTCAACCTTTGAATACTTGGTCAAGGGAGCCAAATTTGGAAACCTTTGAATATACATGTCATGTTATTAGAGTAGTTAGGAGCCTAATTGTCTATATATATATATATATATATATATATATATATATATATATATATAAGCATTAATGGACTACTTGTTGTAGCAATTCTTCCGTTTTGGTTTGGAAAGAAACACCAAATGGTGAAGCAAACCATTTAGTAATCCTATTGATCCACAATTGTACTTGTTACGAACTACTCTCGTTCAGCGATGACATAAATCCCAACCAACTTTCATCAAACTAGTTGTATTAGCAATACGAGTTGATTTAGTTCGACTTGCAAATATCGTCACATGAGTCCAAACAAACTTTCTTAATAACACTAATCTCATCAAACGAAGTTTTAACATCTCTGATCAACTGCATCACAAATAGATGAAGTTTGTTAGAATAAGTGTTTTGAATTCATACTCAAATTTCACACGAATAAACTTAGATATGTGAAGAAAAAAGTAGCAAGTGATAAATATCAAAGTAACCTCAAGCAACAATAACAAAAACAAACCTAGTCTAATCTAGGAACCAAGTGTAAAACACAAATCTAAAAGGAAAAGATAAAGAGAGAAGAGAAACAAATACATCTATAAATATTAATCCAGTTTGGTCCAACAATGACCTACTTTGGAGGAGAGATTAATTTCTCCAATCTACTATCAATGAGTTCTTTACAAAAAGATACAAAATGGTTACAGAAAATTAGTTTCAACAAGCTCTATAAGAACAAAATTTAATTTCTACTTTTTATCAATTTCTTCTCAAGAACAAGAGACTCAATGATTTCACTCACCCAAGATGTTTACAAATCCCAACCCAAGATAACCCTGACCAAAGACCCCCAACCCTAAAATTACCTCATTTGATTTCTCAAGTTTCTCTCTCGTTTGAAGCCGAATGAAATCTTATATAATGCTCAGATCTCGAGATTTTTTCTATCTGTTAGTCTCTCAAAATATTTTTCTAAAAGAATTTGTCAAAATAAATTAATAGTATTAAGTAAAAATTATTATTTTTAAATAAATATATCCAATTATTTTATTTAAACTTGTAAGAATATTTATAATTAAGGATAATGACACTAGTTTATCATTATTATTAAAGAAGTGTTAACTTGTGTCCAAAGTATACATGATAAGAAACTTACAATATACGTCTAAAAAAAATTAACTATTTAAAAATAGAATACACAATTTTCAATCTGTCATTGCTATCTTTACTATTCCCAAGACTAACATTTATCCGAGTGCCCCAAGACTAACATTTATCTAATTATTACTCCGTATTAGTAGCAGAGTTAGTAGATTGGAAAGGAACTTTGTACTCCAATGTGATTGTCATTGTCAATTTGTCATCACACTGATCTAATGATCTAATTAAACAGTTTATTACTTTGTACTCCAATGGAATTTAAGCTCTCCAACCTTAAAAAAGATATGTATTCAATTGCATATGAGTACTGAGTACTTCAGATCTTATTTGTTGAGATTTCAGGTAAGGACAAACATTTATCATTTTTGGATTGTAGTCCACCATAATATCCTAACACTCAGTCTCCATCTCAACCAATTTTTGCTGAGACTCATATGCTTTTTCAACAAGATTACCATACTGAACTTCAAATTTTTCAAATGAAACTTGATTTAACATCAAGAAACATCTAAAATATTTTGAAGTTGAGAGTGATAATCTATGTTGACCACTTCTTGCTCTTTTTCTTTAACTATAAATTGCTCCTCACAATAGAGACCACCATGATAACCTCCACAAAATTCGCAAGTCATACTTAATCTTGTTTCCAAATCCTTTATATGTAGAGAGATCATCAATTTTTCATAATGAAGGATATCGATCTCTTCATAATCAACCGGTGATCGACTATCCAACATTGCAACAAAACTTAGAGAAACCTTTCAGAGAAACCTTTCAGTAGCAAAGCAGAAAGAAATAGACACGAAGAGCATAGATCATAATATTTTTTTAATTTTTTTTCAAATATTTTTTTTTCAATATATAAACAAAAATATAAATGATAGAAATCCTAAATAATAACGAAATTACCAAGTTGAAATGATTCAACAGTCCCTGGCAGCGGCGCCAAAAATTTGATAGATATTTGGCAAGTGAACCAAAACTATCGAAGTAATAAATAAATTTGTATCCACGAGAACTGTTGTTAATTTCTACTCAACAATTTCTTTATAAAAAAGATGTATAAATTTATATTGATTGCCCTAGGCAGTTGAGTTGTTTTGTAACATAAACGTAAATAAAACAATAAAAGTTGGTTTTAAGAATATTAGAGAGAAGTATGGTTAAGACCTTCGAATCCTCTGAAGTTCTCCTATGGTAATTTGCACTCCTAGTTCAAACAACGATTATTTAGTTTCACGACAGTTATTAACTTAGTAACTCTACCCAATCCCTTGACCTAGAATTCTCCATGCAAGTAACAATCCCTTAATCTCTTAAGTGAATTCGTAACCGTTGGAGGTATTAAAAGAACGTTAATCTCTATGTCATAACCTAATAATGATCTATCTCTAGCTTGATTACTTAGGTTAAATCTATTACCTAGTTCAAAATCAAAAGTCAGGGTCAGTGTTCATTCAATCTCTACGATCAATTTGCATATTCATAAAGCTAGGGTCAGTAGTCGATGATAAACATATATGAATAAAGACTAAACTTTCATTGAAATTCAAAGGAGTTCAACAAATTATGGTTCTCATAGGATTACATCAGATTCATCTCAAGCTTAACCATAAAGGAATTAGTTACTCATATCTAAAGTATAAGCTAACTAACATAAAAAAAAAAAAAAAGATTCATACATGTAATGGATGATTGACTATGAGTTGTGATGGTTGCCCACCAGATCTTCAAAGCCTCCGCTCCAAAATATGTCTTTTCTCTCTAAAATCGTGAACCCTTGATCTAAAAATGCACTTTTCTATTTATAAGCCAGTCAAATTCGGCCTCTGAGCCCACCAATTTGGTGCCCGAGTGCTCAAAAACGTGTTCCCCATCTGGCAAATTCGGCGCCCGAATGCTCCCATTTGGGGTCTAATTTTTTACGAATGAACATGACTTTTGGTGCCTGGAATTCGGGGCCCGAATGCTCCAATTCGAGGCCCGAATTAGCCTTTTTGCTGGAAATCCGAAATCTTGGGTTTTTTCGTGCTTTCGGCTCCTATTTTCTTGATGAATTATCCTAAAAATTACATGAAAAATGTATACAAAACTAGTAATGACATAGTGTCAAATAAACAAATTAAGGTGAGAACAAAGTGCCAAGTTTCTGCTAAAAGTTTTAATTCCTTGGCGAATGATCGATGTCTTGCAAATTCTGTGATGATTAGGATTAATCTCTATTGTGTGAAGAAGAGGTCATTGATTTAGTTGTTGTGTTAGTATCTCGCAAATTCAAGAAGGTAAGACTGTCTACAATCAATCAGACCCTTTCTTGCACCCTACCACGGAAGAAGCTTTATAGTATTAGGTTTGCCTTTTTAAGGTAAGTTGTATATTTTGTTAAACCGTAAATAGAGAGTAGCATGCACATTGGTATTTGGATTGCTGTTCCCTTGGGAAAATAAAGTGTTTAAAATAAAAAGTATGAAATGTAGAGAAATGCAAGTAGTAGATGAACATTTTACTTTGAATATTGAGCTGTCAAACCCTATAACAGCGCTTGCAAAAGATTCTCGAAGTTGAAAAGCTTAGCCAATCCATCCAAGAACTTGAGGAAGAGAAAAGACTATTGACATTGTTTGCAATTACCAAACACAAGTTTCTGAATCGCAAGTATGCATTCTGAACTTAAATTACTCAATGTTTTTTTTTTTTTGTCTTGACAGAAACTTAAAATTCTCAATGTTATAAACCATGATTTTGATGAAATTCACAAAACCATAACTTTGTGCTGTTGCTGCTTGGTGGTTATCAGGGAGCTAAAAATTTGATAGGAATCTTAGCATCAAAGTTTAAACCTACCCAAATGTCATTATCAAAGTGTTAGTTCATTAATGAACGCTTGAGAAGTGCTACGCAACTTCTGGTTCATTCAGAATTAGAAATAGTATGAAGAAAAGAATATTGAACAAAGTGTATTACATATGTATTTCTTACTCACTTGTCATCACATCCATCAAATCCCATTTTACAGCTCTTTTTAGGCATGCTATCATGGTTTGAATAGTCTTGCACTCATTCATTTGCAACTTCATCTTCTATTTACAACATTGCAATTTAAGCATTCATCTAGACGTTTTAGTTATGGTGTATGAATGTCACTTTAATATGAATGTCTGTCACATGTTTTCTGAATTTCTGCAATAAGCCATTTGGTGTTACACTTAGTGCTCCAATAAGCACGTATTTTTCCTCCAACTTTGTGATATTATACCAAAGGTTTTGCAAGTCACACCACACATCAGGAAGGGTCTAGTGTTTTATAGGAAAATGGAGTATGATTCTTCTAAGTTCTAGACAAGCATGTCACTCTAATATGTTGACAAAACAAAACAAAAATCACCAAATCATTCTCCTAAGTTCTAACCAATACTTAGACATATGCATGCTTTCCACCACCAATCATTATACTACTACATATGAATAATTCATGTAAAACAGACATTACTTTAGACAAAGCCAGTGCCCTCCATTACACAACAGCCTACAGTGACCCTAAGGTTGAAGTACTTGGATTGGATCTAGAAAATGTCAATCTTTGGAATTCTCGAGGGTACACATTGCTTCATGTTGCTGCCATGCGTAAGGAATCTTTCATTATAGTATCGCGCTTCTTACAAAAGAGATTTATGTATCGAATTTGACTTTTGATGGTCAGAGTGCTATTAGTATTTATAGAAGGTTGACAAGGCCTAAGGATTATCACACAAAAACAGAACAAGGGAAAGAATAAAACAAAGATCCGATATGATTTGACCAGTTCAATTACTAGCTTTATTGTTTTCAAACTCGGAGAATGTAGAAAGGTATTGATTCACAGGTTACCTATTTTCTCCATGTCAAGGGTGTAGAGTTCTAAAGTTTCAGATGTTATAGGAATTCTTTTTTTTTAGTTGATTTACTCTTATTTTTTTATCAACTTAGATTTTGAATACTCTGAAATCGAAGTTCAAATCGAGATTTATGAACAAATTATGATATAAGTAACTATGCAGCTTTAAAAGATAGATGTTGGTATCAAATTAAGAAAATTAGAATACGTTAATGAAACTATTTTTTTAGTACTAAGAGTTGTTTTAATATCATTAATTAAATTATATGACCTAAGGATAACATAAACTAAACATTATCATGAAAGAAACGGGACCAAAATGAAAACGAGAAATTAGTTAGGGGACCAACAGATCAATTAAGCCAAACATTTTCCATTTTCCCTTGGATGGAGACTGTGAAGCCCCTTTCACTTCTACCATAAGAAACAATTCTTTCAAGTTATATTTTTTGTAGTCTTTGATAGTTATGGTTATCAATACTCCCTCCGTTTTAAAATATAAACAAAATTTACTTTTTAGGTTCATTCATTTAATGAACCTAAAAAGAAAATTTTGCTTATATTTTGAAACGGAGAGAGTATCTTACGATACATGTGAGTTGTGTCTCGATTTGATAAAAAAACTAAATCGGATCAATATGAATATTTAGTGTGTCTACATTTTAGCCAACCACGTTTTTTGCCGTTTTTGAATCCTGATTAGATAACCATGGAGTTAAAAACAATATCAGTTAAGCAATCTTATCAAGAGAGGATGTCCAATAATCATGAACTAACTTTAGTGAGCATGTCATACAAAGACAAGCTTGGTATATCAGAGAGAACAGCTAAGGCAGAAAGCAGAATCACAACTGAAGGGTACTTATCTGAATTAATTGTCTTCATTTTAAACATCTATATCAGTTTTCAACATGTTATTTGATGTTTACTTCAGCTTAAACTAAAGTGAGGCTAAAAATCTAGAGAAGGTTTAAAATAACAATTTTTTGAAGTTACTCAGCCACTAAAATGTGTTTTCTGATCTATGGAGCAATATGGCCTACATTAAAGGCATGTTTCGTTTCGCAGTAAAAAAAAATTGATTTTGAGTGAAATGATTTGTAAAACTAATTTTGTCTAGAAGTTAGTTGAAGGTAAATTTATTTATGTATGAATATACTCCTGTAAAACTGATTTGAACAACGAATTTGAGTGTAAAAATTCTAAAATCAAAAGTTAAAAATCATAACTTTAAGTAGAGTAATTCCAAAGGCAAACACAAATCTACTCGAAAGCAACCAATTATCTCAAAAACATTTTTACTCGATATCAATTTCAAGAACTCTCTTTGCCGGACCAAGATCTTTCATCTTAAAGTCACCATTTAACTTTTCTTTGGCTTCACATTCTCATCCTTGCTAAAGCTTGCCATCAAGATATCATCCATATATAGAAGAAGGTAGAAAATAACTTCCTCGCCCTTCTTTAACATGTCCACACAAAAATCATGCCCGCTTCATCCATATATTGTTGATTGCATCACCAGGCAAGAATAAGCGCAAGAAGAAAAAGAATTCAGCCTTCTGTTCAAAGTGATGATCTCAAAACAACAACAACAACAACAACTATTGCCGATTTGCTTGAATCTAATTACAGACGTATTTTAAATAAAGAATATTCATTCATTCTGAGACGGAACACCTGAGAAGCAGCCAGACCTATGTCACTGTTCTCACTCTGAAGCGTTAGACGGCCACGAACATTGCTTGTGCAAAAGAAATCGTTTTGAGCACTTTGATGATGATGATGATGAGTATTTTGAGTGATTTAGCACCACCTATTTTTAGAAAATATAAAAGCCATACAAATGATTGTGTCTAATTCTTTTAGTGGCAAATGGAGCATATTAAAAACCCTAGCCAAACCATTCAACATCTTGAGGAAGTCATCTTAGTCTTAGCTAATGGCACCATAGATAACGTTGTTCGCGAGTGCTAATTCTTTTCGAGCTGCATTTTGTAGATGATTTTGTTTCACTGTTGTTATGGTTGGTGTTTTTGTATAGTTGTATTGATTTTGAATTTTGCTATTTATTGTTAGATGAAGTTTGTTGGGTACTATTGATATATAGTTACTCTAAATTAAGACAATGTTCTGTTCAGCAGGATCCTGAGATACAAAAGATAATATGATAGTTACAAGGTTTTGACTACTCTAATCCAAACAACAATGCAATACTAGTTTTGTTTCAACTAAAAATACATGTAAAATATCTTTTCCTGCTAAACCATCACTACTAGTTTTAATTTATGCGTGTTGTGGAACGAGACACATCGTTGACTAGAAAATCAATTGGACACGTCGTTGAGTATGATGAATGTTTCAGATTTTGAAGTTCAGGATTAAGTACCTAAATTCTAATTGGACACAACCTTTTCTGGTTGTTAACACCAAAAATTAAATATTTGGTCGAATTTATGATTCTATTTTCGACAAAGTAGATGGGTTATTTCGACACACTACAAAGTGCAAAGAGATTCCGACCAAGAGCATACAGACTTCGACATGCTGTGTTTTCAACAAAGTGATTTAACATATTTCATGCATGTGGTTAATGAATGATTGATTTGTGTGGAAAAGACTTAGTAAAATAAAGAATTTCTTGGCCATGTATTGGTTGGAACGTGATGTAGCAAGATCCATCCTTATGCAAGATCTAATGTCTAAATTCTATTATTATGACTTGGAGTACTTCAACGTACTGCAAAGTCGAAGATGCAGTGACAAACAAGGCTGAAGTTTATTGAAGTTATTTTCTAATGTCTTGTAATTATGCCAAGTGTAGGGCTCTAAGTATAGAAAGTTATTGGTAGTTTTTGATAGTTTTTCCTACAAAGTCTCTCTCTCTCTCTCTCTCTCTCTATATATATATATATATATATATATATATATCAGTTTGTAATAAAAACAATGGGTTGGTTTCTTGATTTCTGAAAACTCTGCAACACCCACACGCCGCGTGAGCAATCGAGTTTAGGAATGGACAAAATGATAGATTCCAACCACCCTTTACATTCCTGCAATTTAATATTAATGTCCTTGTTTTACTTTCGTTTTTCTTTTGCATTTCTTTTCATCTTTATTCTAATTCTTTTTCTTTTTAACATGCTCATTTGAGCAATTTTCTATCATGTTGTCATGAGACAACTTGTTATTATAAGATGTTGGATGCATTTCTGACATTAATGTTCTTAAAGAATGCATGAAGTGATGTCATAAACCGCGAGACTTGAACGATCCATTTTAAAAATACATTTGTTACCATCGATGGCAAATGAAGTTTACGTTACCAAAAATTGGTGTAAACAAATTGGCACGTCCGGTGGGACCATTTCAAGTTTTGTGCGACCCAACACTTTATATGCATAAAAAAGGTTTGTTTAAGCCATGTTTAAAAACTTTTTCAAAACCTTGGAAAGAAATTTCCATTGTAGTTCTAATGCTTTATGTGTTTTAAAAATGGTGATTTAATCTTTATGATTAACAGTGTTCTGAAAAATTTCTGGATATATATGTTAGATTATAAATTGAAATGGTTTTGTTTTTAAACCATGATCATATGAAAGGCTTGAAAGTTTTACAAAGATTGGTATTTTAAAGCCAAATGAAATGAAGAATAATTGATTTTAAAACTTGGTTAGATGATTTAAATTGAAAAGCCAAGAGTCTGGGTTTGAAAATAGGTTTCATGTCTAAAGGAACAATACCATGAACATAGTTAATTTATTCTCTTTCAAAGTCATGTACAAATGGTGTTCGTTCTTCATATTTTATTTATGATGAGTGCTAAATTGTACAAAGGAAAATTTGAAGAATGACAAGAAGAGGGTAACGTGTAAAGAATCAAAGAAGATACAAATAGAGTTCGACGGAAATCAGGCACGGCTTGATGTAAAATCGATGGATGAACAATGGTTTGTGCATTTGGTTAGTTGGATCCCTCGTAATAATTATCATCTCCCTTTATTTAATTAGTGGTCTTGATTTTCTAAAAGTTCATTAAAGCCAATATACCAAATTTGAATTTGGCTTGAAAAGATGAAAAAAGAACTTTTGATGAAGTGGTCGAAGAAAACCATACATTGTTCATTTTTGGTATTATGTTTCAAAATGTTATTCCTCTCATGTCTTTCGAGAAACAACATTTTGGGGGCCTCTGTTAACACCAAAAATGAAATATTTGGTCGAACTCATGATTCTATTTTCGACAAGGTAGATAGGTTATTTCGACACACTATAAAGTGCAAAGAGATTCCGACCAAGAACATACAAACTTCGACACGCCGTGTTTTCGACAAAGTGATTTAATATATTTCATGCATGTGGTTAATGAAGGATTGATTTGTGTGGAAAAAGACTTAGTGAAATAAAGAATTTCTTGGCCATGTATTGGTTGGAACATGATGTAGCAAGATCCATCCTTATGCAAGATCTAATGTCTAAATTTATTATTATGACTTGGAGTACTTCAACGTGGATATGGTGGTAGTAATAATCATAAGGCAAAGTCGAAAATGCAGTGATAAACAAGGCTGAAGTTTATTGAAGTTATTTTCTAATGTCTTGTAATTATGTCAACTGTAGGGCTCTAAATATAGGAAGTTATTGGTAGTTTTTGATAGTTTTTCCTACAAGGTCTATATATATGTACCGGTTTGTAATAATAACAATGGGTTGGTTTCTTGATTTCTGAAAACTCTGCAACACCCACACGCCGCGTGAGCAATTTGGTTCAGGAATGGACAGAATGATAGATTCCAACCACCCTTTACATTTCTGCAATTTAATATCAATGTTCTTGTTTTACTTTCCTTTTTCTTTTGCATTTCTTTTCATCTTTATTCTATTTCTTTTTCTTTTTAACATGCTCATTTGAGCAATTTTCTATCATGTTGTCATGAGACAACTTGTTATTACAAGATGTTGGATGCATTTATGATATTAATGTTCATGAAGTGATGTCATAAACCGCGAGACTTGAACGATCCATTTTAAAAATACATTTGTTATCATTGATGACAAATGAAGTTTACGTTACCAAAAAATCGGTGATAAAAGCAGTATTAGGAGCTTTGCTGAAGCAATGCGGTGAGTTTGATATGATCTCGATAAAAATTTATCCGTGCTAATTGATGATGTACTTGTTGTACATCAATGCTTGAGCTACACCATTAGCATATAGGAAACTAAGACTTCAACCATGTTACCTATGGTTAGTGGGTTATAATTGTAGGTGTCTTGTTAATGATTATCATCATTGGTTGCTCCGAAGCTGATTTGGTAGACTAGAGGTTATTAATTATAAATATCCTTGTTTTATTAGTTTTCTGACTTGTTCATGGGTATACGTGGCTTGTTTAATATGAATGATTTAATTCGATGGGTGCAGGAGCCTTGTTTGGCTACTCACTTCTATGAGATGCATGTTAAAGCACAAGTTTTAGTGACTTCATGTTTTCGCTCGGCTATGCTACTACAAATTTTTTTAGAATTGAATAGAGGATAACAAGAACAAGCTAAGGATAATAATATGATCTCAAACGTGTAAGTCTTATTCATTTGTGAGAAAAATGATAACAAGAATAGTGAGCTAAATACATGAATTTGAAGTTTGAGATAGGGTAACATTATTTGTTTCACTAGATCCAAGTCATGTAAAATAGTATTGTTAATTAAAGAAACAAAATATTTATATTGAAGTTCTACTTTATCCATTCTTTTTTGGGTCTTTGTTTTTACTGTGGGCAGAATATTGCAGAGATGCTTCGTTTAAATGTCCCAATGGCAATGAAACTGGAATTTGATGGTTTGAAATGTTCGGAGTATAAAACAAGAGATACTGCTATAGATGATGTTGGCAGGTTTGATAGTGTTTTAGATTCTTACGCACGGTGGGAATTCTTGGAGACATGTGCTCTGTGAAAGTGAAGTCGTTGAAGGCAAAATCCCTCCCGGAAGCCCTTCCGTTCTGATTCTGTCTCCCTCTGCTTTATGACTAAACAATTCAGCGCTGTCAAGTTATTCTCTAAGCACTTCAAACTTCAAGAACAGGTCTTTTCCTATATTCTCCAACTTCACTCAATCAATTTTTCTCAATTTCATAACTATCAATCCATGACTGAATCACTGACTGACTAATACATGATGAAATTACGTTTTAATTTCATTGGTATGTATTATGTGTATGGCTTTAGCATAAAAATGGGTCTCTAAGTGCACCCAACTGTATCTTTATTTACTTCCTTTTACAAAATGACAGGAAAACTCTACTGCATAAGGCTCTGCTACTAAATGTTTTAGAGCTCTTTTACTTAACAATAACCATTCAACAAGGTTTAATTCCAAATAATCTATCTCTATCTCTGTGTATGTATGGGACCTGACATTTACATTTCTATCCATAGATTGACTTTGACTTTTCTTCTACATTTCGGTATGATTCATTTCGATTCGTCTCTTTCATAGTAATTTTGTTTGCTCTTGTTTCCGATTCCGATTTCAGTGTCTTGATTTCTCGTTGTTGTGGTTCATTTGGTGATATATTGAGATTAGATTACATCACTGATTGATGTTTTTCTTGAAATACATGAAGTTCTTCGCAATTCTTGAGGATTTCTGATTGATGCAATTTTTTGAGATTTGTCTATGAAGTATATCAGATTTCTTTGATGATTTGGAGTTATCAGTTCATGTTACTTTGCTTCGGTCTCATCATTTTTAGCTTCATATTGGATTCTTGTTCTATCTGATTTCGTAGAAAGTGGTAAATGCTTTTGATCAATGTTTTTGTTGAAAAAGAATCATTATCAGATGTGTGGAGCTTCGTGCATTGTTTTGGATTTCCACATCTTCATTCATATGCTCACAAGGTGTTTGTGACAAGTTTTCAAGATTAGGTACTGATTTTCCAACACCATCAGATTCTTGATTTCTCTTTCTTCAAACTTAATTTTGCATCAGTAATCGGATTTGGTTTGTGCGGTTAAGACACTGCAATTTCAGTCTGAGATTTTGTTCTGGAATTTGTTGGATATGCTTTTGCAAATGGCTCTATATTAGAATCACCAATTCAAGTTGATACTTTCAACTTTTAGACTTGACTGATAATGGATAACTGATACTCTTGTATGATGATTGAAGATGATTTTGAGATATTTGGACATACTTGGTTTTGCTTGAAAATTCTATGTAGCCAAAGAGTTCATCTATGATTTTTGGTTGGAGATACGTATGAATCAGAGGTTGTATTTTGATAAATTTAGCTTGCATTTGATCCAAGTTTTTTTGGCTATGTCTATGAGAGATATTGTTGTTACAATTATATGCAGCAATTGGTGATATCAAAACTACATTCGGTTGTGTTTTTCACTGGCACATTAGATGAGGCAGGAGTTTCAGTTTCTCATGTATATCTGATACCACACGATCTTGGATTCATTTTGTGCTGCATTCTTCAGTTCCAATTTGGCAGCCTTCTTCAGTTCTAATATGTCAGTTTGTGATAATTCATTGTGGAGTTACTAGTGCTATGTTTCTTGCACAAAGCTTTGTTGGTCTGATATATGCAGGGAGCATTTGTTCAAGTTATTGTTCATTTCCTTCAGAAATGCTACTCAAATGATAAGGTTGTTCCTTTGGTTGAATGGTAGTTGGTATATACAAGGTTATTTTGCATCATGTTTCTTCCTGATTATTGTGGAGGTAGTTGAATAGTTATGTGTGTGCAAAAAGGTATCGAATTGGACTCTCTCTTAGCAGTACTTGGTGGCTTCTTAGTTTGTGACTTGTTTGATGTCCGAAGCTTGAGATTTGGTTATAACTGGCTTCTGATTTGGCTATTGTAGAGCAATTTTGGTTGTAAAATTTTTGGCAGTTCTGTACAGCATCTCATTGTGGTTCCTTTGCTGTTTCTCGGCTGCATGTTTGCATTCCTTTTGTGCAACAATACTGCTGCTTTTTCTTATCATTGGCCTATGGTTTGAATGCATCAACATGGATTTGTTTTCTATGGTTTGAAGACACATCACATGGCCATGCATCTCCATTGGCTCCTTGTTTCTTTGTTGCTGTTGACATGCCCTGTAGTATGCAGGCTGCATTTGGTTATTTTGTCTCGGCTCGGCATTGGAGGGCATCTCTTTTTATATCTCTTGGAACCTTGGACTTATTGCTTCATGGTACCTTTGGTGTGAAGTTTGTTCAACATATGACCTCCTTCCATTGAAGATTTCGGCCCTTCCTTGCACTTCTTTTTCTGTTGGATATCATCATTGATTTTGGATATCCTTGTTTTCTTGTCTTGTGCTTCTGTTCATGATGGTTAAGCCATGTTGATAGGCTTCTGTCATGAATGGTTAAGCGTCGTTGTGCTTCTGTCCAAGGATGGTTAAGTGTCGTTTTCTTCTTCTTCTTGTGCTTCTGTCTTGAGTTATTGAGAACTCTTGATGGTTAAGCATTGTGGCTTTTATGGCTTTGTGGATGTTTGCTTCTACCGGATGGTGGTTAAGCGTTGTTGCTATTCTCTTGGCCGATGTATTTCCGGCATATTTCCTTGTATTTTCTCATTTCAAGTTGGAAGTGTTTTGAACACGTTCCAACTTGAGGGGGACTATTAGAGATATATGTTAGATACTAGTTAGCATTAGTTATATAGTAGTATATATAGTTGTAACCACCCCATTAGTGGGTTAATTCAATCATTTGTAACATTACTCTTTACTATCAATAATATACTTTCATAGCTTTTCTCTCCTTCATCCATGGATGCCATGTTTCCTAACAATGTCCATGATTTCTCCTTTTATCTAATTCATCTCATTTGCATCATCTACTAGTACTGCTGATCCTTCATGTATTCATCAACCATTGATTTTGCTTTACGCTCCATGCAGATTTCTTTGTTAACATTGCCAGCGGCACACCAAGCAGTAGTCCTGTAGTCCTGTAGTATGTTTGTTTATTTCAAATGCAGGATAAAGACGCTCATTGACGTTGAGGCATTAGGCCTTTCAAGGTTACGAGTACTTGTGTTTGACATGATGCATTCTGATGTAAAGGGCTATTCCTTGTTTACCCTTCCACAAGTCAGGTGTGCTTCTCTTTCTTCCCCTTATCTATTATATATAGAATTGTTGATATGCTAATTGATTACTATTATGAACATTTTGGAAGTGGATGATATTTGTGGATAGGAACTGAAGACATTGTTGAAGGGGTAGGAAAAAAAAAGAAGGTAAACTTCAAACAATTTTAATATTTACTGCTCCTTCTTTTGTAAGGTAATGTTCACTCTTGTAATTATAAATATTGTGTGGGGGTCTTTTTATTTAATAATTCACTTGGTTGTCTATTTGTAGTGAGCTTGATAACTGTTTTTCTCTTTTTAGGATGAAAGCCCAACTTAAGAAATCAAGTTAGAAAGAACTTCTAAACAGCTAAAAGATGAAATAGCAATTGCCAAATGTAAAGCAACAAAGGAAGTGATCAAGTCACTTACTGCCAAGGTAGAAACCTTAATCCCTTAAACCACTCTAGCAATTAGACAACTTTTGCAGCCAAAAACTTACACATTCATGAAGTAAACAAAGAAAAGAGAGCAAGAAACTTTACATGTAATGGGTGGGAATGGGGAACCATGTCCTTTTCTTGTTGTAAATCAGCTGTTATTTCAAGAAAAACTTCTTGCAAAAACACTATGTGTTTAAGATTCACTGAGCTAACACTAATTGACCCCAAAATTAGATTGTGAAGTCATGATGATATGAGACCATACAGTTGGGTCCAATATCAGTTAACCTTTAGGCCAAATTACTGACACTTTTAATTCCATTTTAATTCCATGTTTATAACATTATCTTATTTCATTCTCATTCGCATTATGTCATAATTGAACGCTAAAGACATCGTTCACACTTGCATTTTGTCCAAAAGATGGAAGTTTATTTAAAAATATATTCCCACCCTTACATTGCATTAGTCACACTTTTACACTTTGAAGAATTTTGACAAACTCGTGTCTAAGATTTTGTCTCTTCGTGATAGCTCAATTTTTCTACACACAAGTGATTTCACTCTATCTTCAAGTATTGTGTTCATTCTTTTAATATTTTTGATTTCTTCGTCTTTAACTGTTAGTTTTTTCATCATTCCAATTTCTATTTCTTCCGTTAACACCATCGCTTCTCTTTTTCGTTTTTCTTCCTATTCCACTCTAACCTTCTCCATCTAAACAAACATTAGTACGTAAAATTGTATAGTGAACAATGCAAAAAACTTCGGTTTTACTATAAGTAATCATTCTTTCAACTTGATACGCATAAATTTTTGCATCCTTTACAAACAATTATCAATGATCAAATCATTCAACCTACTAGAGGATGAAAAGGGCTCAATTCGACCATCATCACTAGCACAAAACGTAAAATTTCCTAGATGCAACCAAATTAATGCTAGAAAATTCAGTGATGATTTTGGATATACAACGTTCTACCATACTGATAACAACCTTTAGGGGAAATTGATAGCTTAAGTGATGTCAAAGTCTGATAGGAAGAAATGCAAAGCAAGATATGATCTATTTCACCTTTGACATCAATTCCTAATCGATAGAGATTGACATTGTGGGACAAAACATAGTTTGCAACCTTTTAAATAGGCTAGACTCAATAGTACCATTACAATCAAAATAAATTGTGTGCAATAGAATTGAATTATCACGAAAAGACCAAATCTTAAACACGAATTGATCAAAACTCTTCAAAGTGTTAGTAATGTAAGGGTGGGATTATGCTTTGGTCTTTTGGACAAAATGCAAGTTTGAACAACGTCTTTAGTTTTCTTTCAAGTTCGAACTCTTTAGAGTTCAAAAATGAAAACATGTGAATGAAAATGCTATCAGATAAGTCACTCAATTGGTCTTGATGATCATGGTTTACCCTCTTTTATATGGGTTACATCATTTTCTCATCAAGTTAATTTGTTCAGATAAACCCCTAAGGGGGGAAATAAACTGGAATTAAATTCTTTAATATCAAGATTTAGGAAAAGAGAAATTTATTTGAGGAATGTGCAGTACAAACTTGACTGAGTTGATGACTTACACACGGAGCATAAAATTTTGTTTGTTTGCAGTGACTGATGGAACACAGGAAAGGAGTGAAGAAAATCAATAGAAACACTTGTGTTCATGTTTTCAAGGGCTCAAATTTTTGATCTTGTGCGAGGGGAATTTTAATGCTCGTGTTTTTTATTTTCTAGAATTCAATTATGTTAAATGTTTGTTTAGTTAATTGTCATCTTTGATTTATGCCAAATAAGTGAATGGTTTTTGTTCTCAATCCATTTATTTTGTGTGTCTCATTTGCTCCGCTGTTACAATCTCTAAAATGTGTACTTGAGTTGAATAAGATTATTCATGCGTGTAGAACGTATAAAAGGCATGCAATTTTTTGTTTCAAATACTAAGAGGTTTGTGGATAAATTAAGTGTGAAAAGAACTCAGGTCATATTCTTTTTCTGGATAATTCAAGAACTTGACGAAGTCATCTTATCTAATGGCGCCATAGCTACGTATTTCGTGAGCTCGTGATTACCAAAGACATATTTTTGAATTATAAGTAAGCATTCTGTACTTAAATTACACAATGTTTTATAGATTTGGTGACTCGATTTTGCAAATAATTTTTCAGAAAGAGAAAAGGACATTGGAGAGTAAACGTTTCGGCAAATAGAATTGCAAATGTCATGGCTAATGAGGGGAGGGGTGAAAATGATAAGGTCATGCATGTGGCAGGAAGAGAGAAGGATTATGCAGGGGAGGTATGAATATATTTCCAAGAAAATATTTGAAGTTTATAAGTTACTGCTTTTAAGGAGTCCAATCAAGAGAGTTATCCAATAATTGTGCACTAACTTTAGTGAGAAAATCGTATAAACACAATCAAAACATAATGAAATTTCTATAACTATTATGTCCTTGCATATGTAAGCAGAAATGCAACAGTTGAAAGACAAGCTAGTAATATAAGAGAGAACAACTAAGGCAGAGTCACGGCTATTTATCTGACTTATTTGTCTTTATAGTAAGCATCTATATCAATTTTAAAGATGTTACTTGGTTATTTACTTCAGGATAAACTAAATACAATTTTCAAGTTACTTAGCCACTTCAAATGTGCTTCCTGGGTCTCCAAAGGCAGAAAAATCTATAGCATCATAGATTCCCTAACAAGTGGTGGACCAAACAATTGATCTGTATCACCACCAACATCATCACCTATTAGAAGCCCTTTGTTCCAATAGCCAAATTTTAAACACAACATAAACACTGTTGGTGGGAATTTAAAACAGGAAAGTCCTATTAAAATGTTTTAAAGACATTAGGATTTCAAGAAGTAAATTTGCTTATTTGGTGAAAGGAAAGTGAGATGCAACTGAACACAAACATGGATTAAACCAGTTCAATGATGAATTAAACCATTAATTATGTGGCAAAAGAAGATTCTCAAAGCAAGAAACCAAATGATTTAGGCGATGATGATTCGGTGTCAGGTTTTCTACATGATAGGTTGCAAAGTGGTTATTGTCAAATTAACCAAGTATTGTGAAACCAAAGACATTATTAGTTTGCAAGCTAAAGATGTAGAAATTAAGATTACTGTAACAGTTTTGCCCAATTTCCACATACTACCAATGTCCGAAACCAACACATGTGGTTACAAATTACTTTCATTTTCTTAAATTTTTACTAGTGCCTACATTTATGTGTCAGTGTCGCGTCTTGCATTCGTATTCATGTTAGTGCTTCATAATTTATTACTAGAATCATCTTCATTTTTTAAAAGAAGTAGAAGACCCAATTAGTATACATATAAACACATTTCATAAACTTGTGACATGATTTGATCTCCATATATCATTATTGAACTAATGAAATAATAAATGTCTCTTTCAGATGCTCGTGAAGAAAGTTGATGCACCGTGGAAAGAGAAGCAACTGCTGGAGAAAAGGAGATTTCATCAATAAAGCCAGAAAAACAGAAACACAAATTTATCCAAAAGGTTCTGCAACTTATTTTGTAGTGTGGCTAATACTTGTTAACTAACAAGTTTGGTTTGTTTGTCTTAAAACAATACCATAACAATGTTGTAAAATTGTTGGGTGCTTAAGGAATGTTGACAAATCTTTATTTGGAGATAGCTAAAGGCGAATTGAATATATAGAACATTTGGTGAGTTTAGTTTTTTGAAATAAAGTTCTACTGGAAAAAGGGCGGTCCGGATTTGATCATGTACAAATAAAAGTGTTGAATGTGTATCTGTGAATTTGTACAAAGTATAGTTTCTGTGATTGTGAGTTTTACACATTAGCAGTAAGTTTTTCAAATGCATCAGCACGTAGTAGAACATGAGGAATACTTAGAAAACGTCACTTATAAGCCTTTAAAATGTAAATGTATACACATTGGTTCATTGAAGAATATGAGCAACAATCAGCATTCACTAAAATCACTACATCCATAGTTTGGATGCAATAGTCTTACATTTCAAGAATCAAAAATAAAATACAAGTACTCGGACACAGACCATTCGGACCTTTTATTAAAAAAAAATATAAATAAACAAGTTGCTGAATTTGGTTATAGGCATTGTTAAATATGAAATAGTATGTCTAATACTTTAATTGTAAAGGGTGCCAAGTTTGGAACCCTTGCAGCCCAGAGCTTTCAATTGTAATTGTATTATGATCGTAAGCTAATTTCAAACCACCAAAATGAAGGATATTACCAAGGGTCACACAAATTATCAACAATTTCAACAGAGAACCCACTTGCATTGACTTAGTGACATTGGATTGGGATATTATAGTGTGTTCCTTTCAATGTCTCATGTTTGATTTGTCTCAATACCAATTTTGATAGGTTAATTTGACTTCTTAAAAAAAACAATTTCAACGAGGGTATTTTTTTAGTCCTCAATGAATTTTACATGCTAAATGTCGAGAATTGAGACATTATGACTTCGAACATTCAAACGCGCGCCCAAAATATATTAAATGTCCATTGAAAACTTATAAAAAAATAATAAATAAATAAAGTCAAAGTATCTTTCATAGTATCTTTCAATGAAATGACAGAAATTAAAGGAAAAACGGAAAAAGGCTATCTTTCAATAAAAGGACAGAAATTAAAGGAAAAACAGAAAAAAGACTCCCACTTAGAAACGGTTTTGACAAAAAAAAAAATCATGTTTTCACTGTTGCTCTTAAAATAAAGGAGTGAAGTGGGGGTATATGTGGTTTGGATTACTTTTGAAGAAAGAAATAATCTAATTTAATTTTTTTTTAAATTGCTAGTTTAGAAAGCGTGATCGGAAATCGAACTTGACTCGTGTGTGATTTCTCAAGTGTCTATTGTCATTTTGTTTATCTATAAAAAAATAGCAACTAATTATAATAAATCAATACAGCATTTCATACTAGTAAGAATTTGATTTGTTATTTGTAAGAAAAAATGATTTGTTCGGATATTTTTTTAATAGATATACAGTTACTTTTTTTATCGGTATAGATTTGATAGACACTCCTAATTCAAAGTTCATATTTAGATGAACAAATTATGATTGATATATATATATTTCCTTAAAAGATTTCTCTGCAAAAAGAAAATGTGATGAAGTAATTAGTATCAATTGAGAAATAAGAATAAGAAGTTGTATAAATTTTGGGTAGCTAAAGTTGATTGATTAGCATAAAATTATAGTAGTATGACCTAAGGAAGTAAGGATAACATAAAGTAAACATTATCTTTACATGAAAGCAACATTTTTCCTTGGATGAAGACTGTGAAGTCTGTAACGTTCCGGATTTTGATTTAAGACATTACGCCTAAATCATTTTTATTTTTCTGAAAACACTACTATTTATTTATTTCATCAATAATATATATTCTAGAAAAACCTATACAAAATTCTTAACATAATAATTAAAATTCTTAAACTAATATCTTTCAAAATTACTTCTAAAATTACAATTCAATAAAAACCCAATTTCGTCCCCGTACATGCTTCAAGCAAAAACACCAAAGCATACACCATGCCTTCTTTGATACCTAAAATGTTAGTGAAAGGGTCAATTTCCTTATCCAAATTGGTTCATACTCAAAGCACAAGAACAATGCCACAAAATAGATAGTATCAAAACATCTCAATCAAAAAAATAAAAAAAATACATTCAAGTCTTTAAGGTAAAGTTCATACACATTTGTTTTGTATATATAGCAGTTTAATCACTTATCAACCCAATGCAATGCAATGATGTATAAAATGCATGCTCTTAAATACTACATGATTCAGATATAACCCGCCACTAAAGCATCCACACATAATATAATTATAACCCGCCACACAGGCACCACACATATGCATATGCCATGCATGATAATGATAATGATAATGAAAACTAAATCCCGCCACTTAAGCACCACTAAGAAATGCAAACTAAATCCCGCCACTTAGGCACCACTAAGAAATATATATGATATTAATCCGTCACTAAGGCAATTACATTCAAGTATTAATGCATCATCAAGTACACCAATTAAAAGTCAATCATTTCACAAACTCACGTTTTCATCTTTCTCTTCTTTAATTCATCAAAAACAAAAATTGTAACATTTCTATTCCAACATCACAAAAATTTATGAAGCATAATAATATAAAATATATCAATTCACACCACATTATCATACACAACTTTCATATAAAACATAATTAAGAATAATCACTCATAATTAATAATAATCACTTGTAGAAAGGATTAATTTTACCATGAAAATACGTTTTAATTCTTTTTCTTTTTAAAAGACAAGAATTGCTACCTCTACTTAATAACACAGTTCTAGCACTTAGTAAGAACGTATGGGGAAAAAGCCCTTACCTCGAACGCTTTGTTAGAATTTCTTCTAATATTTTATGGGCTGCAATCAATTGTTGGTTTTGGTTTTAATAAAAACGGACTGATGTTGTGATCCATTTGATGATGCTTAGGCCCGAATAAAAGTGATCAATAGATAGTGGGCTTTTGGACACTTAATCTGATTTGTGTAGAAACATAGTGTAGGCCCAAACACTATGCTCATGATGGGTGATGCCTAGGGTTGCACGGTTATAAATAGAGAGGCTAGATCCCCTCTGACAATTCTGGTGTTTGCCCCATCAAAAACCCTAAGTTTGGAGCATGTGAAAGGCAAAGGAAGACTTTGTCTCAAATATCAGCGAATCCGATAATCATGGTTGCCAAGTAAGTGTGTTTTAATTTCATATATGATTTAGAACCCTAATTTCAATTGTTTTGAATTTCACATGATTTCATTCGATTTTATAAAACATGAACCGAAAAAATCAGATTGGGGTTTCGAATAATTAAATCAAATTGGTCATTGATATAGAACAACTATTCTATTGTATTTGACCAATCGATTACCCTTTTACAGTAGCATCATGAGATTTCACTTTCTATTTTTATTTTTTTTAATCATATTTGTATATGTGATGCCGATGCACCGTTGATTTGGGAATAGAAGTTTTGTGTCTAATTGTTATTTTGGTATATAATTGTGTTTGCTTGTCTTTCATGAATTATCCATAAATCCGTCTAACTATAATAGCAATTTGATTGTGTTTTGACCATTGGTTTGTTTTCACTACTTTTGAGCAGTGCACATAATTTATTTACTTTTAATTTTAAATCGGTTATTATTATTCACATTGAAACAACTAGTTTTGTTTAGTTGTGGCTTCAACGCTTTCAGAAAATTCTTACTTAGATTTTGGATCCTGTTGAAGCCTTGCATCAGTATTGTTTATTTTATTTACATGAATTTTGTGATATCTGTTATATTTTATTTTATGGTTATCGGTGTATGAGATGCCTCTTGGTCTCATGTCTACATGAATGAATATAGGTCTTTTGTTTACTCATGGTTTGCGATGCATAAACCTATTTTATTTAATTAAAAGACAAAGACTATATCTAAAATATAGATTTATTAAGCACAAGACTTAAATGCTATGTTCTGAAGATTGCAAGCTGTGTTATGGAGCATTGTAACTTTAGTCATAATTTGTTGAGTAACCTTTGTTCAAATATTAGACAGTTTGTTTCTTGAGATAGTTGATTCAAGCAACGTGTTACTAAAGGGATATTTTTGCAGATATTAATTTATTTCATATAAATATGGACCGTAAAATATATGTTTTCTCATCATATATTTGAATTCAAGTTCCTAAAGTGGATATGGATATCGATTAATTTTGGGTGATTTGTTTCTGAAGATTTAGAGTTAAATCTTTTCACCTTGCTCATAATTTTTTTAAATATTCGTTTCACCTTGGTATTTTTTGGGCTGGTATATTTATATATATGGTCTGTACTTTATGGTGAATTTACATATTATTATTATTTAAAAGGTTCAATTTTGTTTTCAAAATTTGTTCTTATTTTGAGCATACTTTTTGAAGCTTTGAATAAAAAACTTTTTTTTTTTTACTATTTAATTTGAACTATTGAAATTGTTTCAATTTTCAAAATCATATGGTTGATAGGAAAATTAAATATTTCCTATTGTTGTATGTGTTTGGTCTTTGATTATCTAGCAAATAATTTTTAATCAAAATGAAGTTACTTGAACAAAAGTTTTGATCGTTTTCTTTGTGTAATTTCGGTAAATTTCCTTAATCTATATGAAAGATGGTTTGAGTTTAATAATTGTTTGCTCAATTATTGTTTTTATATGTGCCATAGATGTATTAATACATGTGAAATTGGTAAATTGATCCAATTTTTGTGTGGCTCTTTCTTCTATGAAGTTTACGGATAGTTTCCCTTATATATGACCATCATTTCTACTCTATTATTTGAGAGGATTTGAGATTTGGTTTATTCATAGATTGAATTTGCTTTAAGTATATGTTTATCATGATTGAATTACAATTGCATGTGTAGATCCAAAGATAATTTTGAGTAGTCATGTTCAAATTAAACTCATGTGTTTTTGTGATACTCATTTTGATGTTGTGTTTGTCAATGCAAATTGATTTTACAGATTTCGCATATTGTGATTCATTGTGTATGTGCATCTAATGTGTATAAACATTGACATGATTACTATATGAATATCCCATTAAGAATAATTTTATTTTATCTCAAATCTGAAAGGAAACACATCATTAATATTTTACGGATCAAACTTTGGATATTCAAAAGGATTTGATTTGATTTTGGTGGATTGATTTGATTTGGAAATTAAATAATTTGATTGGGAATAATTTCCAAATATTGATTTCATATTTTTATTTATGGGAATAAATTTTATTTATGAAATATGTAAAATCTTTTTTATTTTTTTATTTTTATATGTGAGACATATATTCCTAAGGATGTGAGTCTAAATTATTGTTTGTTGTCGCGTCATTTTTCGGAGATCAAGGCTATTTGATTAGCGTTTGACTCACTATTTTATTTCACGACTGAACATTTAATTTTTAAAAGAAAGTGGAAAAAAGTTCAAATACCACTTTAAAAGATTTAGGGTTCGGGGGTTGGTTACATAAAGGGAAGGTATTAGCACCCTTTATGTTCATAGTACTCTACGAGAACCTCTTGATTTTATTTAATTTTTTTGTGCTATAAACTTGCTTGTTTTTTTAGGAAATGGATTTAAAGAAAAAGAAAAAGAGAAGCCTATTATCTACATTTTTTATTGATTTGAAAGGACGAGTGTCCTTTGCCTACGTACCCGTGAGGGATCAAAACCTCGTAGTTCGGGGTAGAAATTGCGTTTGATTTGTTTGGTGTTTTTTATTAGTTTTGAAAAAGGTTTTAAAATGAAAAGCCAAGTGGCACAAGGAATTTGTTTGTGTTTTTTATGTTTAAAGGAAAATGACTAAAAAATATAATTAGGATTGATTGCAGTTTTGATTTATGAAAGAAGTAAAATAAAAGGATCACTTGATTTAAAAATCAAGGTTTGTTATGAAAATGTTTTTTTTGTGTGTTTTGTTATTTGCATGTTTTTGTTGTTTTTGAATGATAGTCAAAACTGAAAAGTAAACTAACGGAGCGTAAAAATAAAAGCGCAGGTACCACGTGGTGGCGTTGGACCACCACGAGGACCTCTAACCTAAACTAGAAGCGGGAAAATAAAGCATACACCCACACACACACACATGCACCTACAACTATTACATTAAACCTATTAATACATTCTAAGGTCTGCGGAAAATAGATAAATAAATTACATGAACACCTATTTACATTCTAAAATCTTTGCTGTAAAATAAATACGCAATAAATAAGTGAATGATAAATATGCAGTCTAAATCTAATTTTTTAAAAGGGAAAAGAAAAAAGTACTACCTTTCTGTTTGGTTTGCTGTCTGTGAGAAAAAACCTTCTGTTTGGTTTGCTGCCTCTGAGAAGAACCTTCTGTTTGGTTTGCTGTCTGTGAGAAAAAACTTTTGTTTGATCTGCTGTTTGTGCGAAGAAACTTCTGTTTGGTTTGTTGTCTGTGTGAAGAAACTTCTGTTTGGTTTGCTGTTTGTGCGAAAATTGGTGTTTGGTTGGCTGTTTTATGCAAAAATTGGTACTTGTGATGTTGATGCGGGTTATGAACGAGAGTGAGCCTCTGAGAATGGTTTCTTTGCAGGTTGTGAATTAATTTTTGGCCCTCTAATGTGTGTTTTGCAGGTTGTATTTATAGTGAAGGATTAGATCTAGGGTTTGTTGAAAACTGCTGAAAATTGTGGCTTTGGATTGGGATGATTTGGATTGGGATGAAAGGGAGTTTATTACAAGACCTTTTTCTGGATTTGGTGAAAAGAAGTTTGTTACAAGATCTTTTTTCTGGATTTGGATGAGCCGTGAACAGCTGTAATTCTTGGACTTATCGGACATTAAAAATAGAAAAAGAATAGATAAAATAATTGGACCTATCATCTATGAATAAAAATAAATAAAAGATAAATGTGTTTAAACTAAAATTAAATTAAAAAGTGAAATAGAAAATAAAAGATGGAAATGAATTAAAAATTAAAATTAAAAAGACTAAAAAAAAAGTGAGAAGAGGTATGACAGATGACACGTGTCGGTGGGATCTTGGGTCAAAAATTGGGGTATGACATTTGTGAAAATCTCTTTTATAGAAGTGAATTATTCCATCAAATTGTTATAATTGTGAAATTACTTTAGACTCAATTTTGTTGATCATATCACCAAATATTAAGTATATGAATTTATAATCATTGTATAAATTGTGTGTTGCCTTGTTATTTTTATGCTCAACTGTGGAATGTCATAAAAGATAATTTTTGAGCAATTCTGAAGGCAATCGAAAACTATTATCCTTGTATTTTATTGGTGTATTATTAGAGTTTTTCTTTTACTTTATTAGTTGTTGTTGAATTATGAACCAATTGAGATGACAATATGCCAAGTTGTGCGGAATTTTCTTTAAGTCATTGAAGCTTAATGACTCTACATACAAGGAGAATTAATTACACCTTTTGAGGTTAGTCATGGTTTAATTAATTTAAATTCTTTTTATTGAATTTGATTACACTTGTTCCCTTATTATATAGGGGATGTGCATGTCTTATTGGTGTAATATTAATTGACATGATCATTGTGTGATACAGAATATAGTTGAATATTTGTTTAAAATATTTTAAAGTCTTGGATTGTTAATTTAACTATCATTCTCTATCAAGTGGGAGAATTTAACATGTCAATTATCTTGAAATGAGATACAAAAATTATTTGTTGGTGAAATACTCAACACTTTTGTTTGTTATGGAGACTCACATTGAGGATATTATAGTCTTTTTTTACATAACTCCGTGACTCTTTTGTCTTTTATCCTCAATGGTGGTGAAATTCAAGTCTCATATATTTCCGCTGCGTAGGTAATTGATTCAAATCATTACTTGTTAATGAGATTATGAGTTTAGCGGTAATAGTACCCTTCCTAAAGATAGCTTATAATTACATGTTGATTTTCTTTTATGTGTTTTTAACGTACTATTCTACCGCATTGTATCAAACAAAATTATGATGAATGCAAATTGAAACGATATTGACCAGTTTAGATGCATTTAAATGATGCATATTTTTTCTGTGTCGTATTTTGACAAGAGTTATTGATTCCTATGCAAAAAGAATTTCATGCGTTGATTTAGGCCGTTACCATCAAAGTGAGACCGCCTCTATTGATTGATTGATGATATTATTTTTTTGTAGATTGAGGAATGTTATTAATCGTAACATGTAGTTTTCTGCCCAAAGGTGATTATTGCATTTTACAATTAAAAATTGATTTGGGATAAAGTTATTGGAGAATGTTTTGAACTAAGGAACTTGTCTCCCCAAAGGTGACAATTTCCGAATTCAATACATGCTCATCGATTAACTTATCTGAGGTTTTGATTTAGGCTTTGCCTTAGTTTGTGCATTCTGCCCAAAGGTGATTGTACAATTATATTGGCCTCATAATGATAGCTTGTTCATTTTGAGCTATATCTTGTCAATTGATATATTTTAATGCATTCATGTTTTGTCTCATATATTTCCTCCATGAATAATTGTTATGCTTTGATTATGCATGTTTATCGATTAACTTACATGAGATGGGGTTATTGGAGAATATGTTGAATTGAAGAATTTGCCTGCCTAAAGGTGACAATTTCCCAAGTTCAATATATTCTCATTGATTAACTCATCTGAGGTTTTGGCTTGAATTTTTACCTTAGTTTGTGCATTCTACCCAAAGTTGATTGTACAATTATATTGGCATTGTTATAATAGCTTGTTTATTTTAAGCTATATCTTGTCTATGACATATTTTAATTCATTCATTTTATTTTTATCAATGAATTATTGTTTTGCTTCCATCGAGATCTTAAACGAGTCAAACTATAAGAAATGGAAGTAAGATTTGGAGTTGTCTCTAGGAGAACATGCCTAAACTGAAATAACCTTTTAGTAAGTAGGAGATGGCTCACAAGTTAAAATACCTGACCATATGGGTTATGTGTGTCTAATGATAATGTTGTAAACTAGGAGTAACTGTGAAGTCAGTGGGAGACGTCAACTTAATTTAAGATTAATATGATCTAGGAACAAGTGTGAAGTCAGTGGGAGATGAAACATAATTTAAGTTTCTAGTTTTGAATTTGTTTAGAAAAATATCTTTCACGTAACCTTCCTTTAGGATGAATCTTGTTTGTGTTTCTTTGTTGGATGAACTTTGTTTTAGTTTTACTCTTGGAGGTAGGAAACTAAGTTTGAGTTAAACTCACATAACCTTGCTTCATCTATATAAATTGTCTCTAGTAGATGGTTTGTATAAGTTGTCTTTGACTTCACATAACCTTGATTGGTCTTTCATTGTCAAAAATTTTAAGGTCTAATGTTAAGTAAGACATCCTTTACTTTATGGCATGAGCACTTGGATCATATTTATTGGGAAAGGATTGAGAAATTAATCAAAGTAAATATTCTACCTTTCTTAAAGTTTGATTATCCATGGCCTTGTGTGGATTGCATTAGAAGCAAGTTTTTTAAAACCAACATAATGGGTACAACTAGAAGTTCTCAACCCTTAGAAATTGTCAACATTGAAATTAGTGGCTCCTAATCCTACAATTTATGATAATAAATTATTTATTACATTCAAAGGTTCCCTTACTTTGATGTTAATCTTTTGATTAAATTAAATGGCTTAAACTCATTGTTTCCAAGAGTCACATTGAATACATGATTATTGTGAATTCTTTTGATGAGTTTGGTTAGTAGGAGTTTGAGTTTCATTCCATCATATTTATGATGTTGAATTTTTATTTCACTTATTTTCTTTGATATATTGATATGAATTTTCATTCAATTTAATTATTGATGATGACATGAATTCTTGCATATATCAAATATCAAATGTGAAAATTAAGGCTCGGTGTTAATAATATCACTATGTCGGTGATCAACACTATTTTGGAGCTGAGACATTATATACACATGAAATTTAGAGCTCAGTGTTAATGGGTATCACTGTGCCGGTGATCAACACTATTTTGGAGCTGAGGCAATGTGGTTTTCCGTGAACCACATAATTTCTCTGGCTTTGAGGCATTTGAGAGAAATCACATAACTACTCTGGCTTCAATGCATTTGAGAGAAATCACATAATTTCTTTGGCTTTAAGGCATTTGAGAGAAATCACATAATTTCTCTGGCTTTTAGGCATTTGAGAGAAATTGAGGACCGACAATGAAAATGATAGTATGGTCGATGATCACGTTGACATATCATTTCTTGCTACACTTTACACAAATGACTAGTCGACGGAATTGGTGGTATTTGTAATCATGGAAGGTGTTGTATCAATAAAGGATATAACTATCGCCATGATTCGATATCATTCAATTTTTTGTTGGATGGAGTCTTAATTAAGTGTTGCATCTTGGGATCATTTAGTGGCCACGTTAGGAAGTTTGTTATCAGTCTGAGAGTCGTTTTTTTAAAAATGTTTACTTCAAATTAAAAATACACAATTGATTTTGCCCAAGTGGGAGAATATTATAATTTCTTCTAATATTTTGTGGGTTGCAACCAATTGTTGGTTTTGGTTTTAATAAAAACGGACTGATGTTGTGATCCATTTGATGATGCTTAGGCCCGAATAAAAATGATCAATAGATGGCGGGCTTTTGGACACTTTGATTTGTGTAGAAACATAGTGTAGGCCCAAACACTATGCTCATGATGGGTGGTGTCTAGGGTTGCATAGTTGCATAGTTATAAATAGAGAGGCTAGGTCCCCTCTGCCATCACTCTGACAATTCTGCTCATTAGTGTTTGCCCATCGAAAACCCTACAACCCTAGATTTGGAGCATGTGAAAGGCAAAGGAATGCACATCGAAAACCCTAAGTTTGGAGCATGTGAAAGGCAAAGAAAGACTTTGTCTCGAATATCGGCGAATCCGATAATTATGGTTGCCAAATAAGTGTGTTTTAATTTCATATAATATCTCGATGTTAAATTGTTTACACGCTTTCCTTCCTAAATCACGACTCTAAGCCTTAAATTCTCAGTTACAGTGCAACGCGATTCTTCACGCTCTAGTAATTATTTTGAAGATCGGACGGTAGAAAACAAAGAACCACATGTTGGGAATGGTGAACGAAGATGTAGTAGCACTTCTATGCGGACAGTTTTAAACAAAACAAAGATAACTTCAATAAAACAATAACTATAGGATTAGAGATTGGAGTATGGAAGTAAACAAGATAAGTAAGAAATTGGTTACTAGCTGGATCCTCAAAATAATTTGGATGAACAATAGATATGATGAGAAAGAGGTCGTACTATACAGACGCTGATGGCGTAAGAATTTAAAAATGAGGGTATGGAAGAAGCAAAGAATAAGGGTTCACGTGTTTGTTTTCATGGGAGACAAACTATCGTTTTAGATTAGCAAAGAATGAATTTGTGGTCTTTAAAGGTCATCATGATGATTGATTGAATGACAATAATTTATGGAAATTGAAAGAATTAATAGTGGTCTTGGGTGTTTGACTGGTGTTTGACTAAGGGAAGATAATTCATGCAGAGAAATATATCTGAGATGGCTAGTATAACTTGAGATGACTAAGGGAACTTGTGTGGTTAAAGAACAAAACCTATGAAATGGAATTAGAGAGGAATGTGACTCTGTAATTTTGACTCACTAGAAAGAAAACTGATTGTGAGAGGATTTTTAATAGGTGATTAAAGTGTGGCTAGTTTTTAGGAATAAAATAAACACATGCTGATAAGAGAATTTGACTATTAAGTATTATAATTGACTCCACAATTCAAGGAAACAAAGATGCATTTAAAGAGATGAACAAATATACACGTTGGTTGTACCGCATACAATTGATCTAGCAACCTAAATCTCTACTAACTATTATTATGCCACACTACTAAAAGAAAGATGGAGTTGTTAGCTACTCCTCCGTATCAAAAGAAAGATGGAGTTGTTAGCTACTCATCCGTATCAAAATATAAATAAAAGTTAATTTTTAGGTTCATTCAATTAATGATGTATGTGGTTCATCCCACATACATCATTAATTGAATGAACCTAAAAATAACTTTTGTTTATATTTTGATACGGAGGGAGTATTTCTTAACTGCCACTAAACCAAATAATTAAGAGAAAGTTGAAATGTTGTGGCTTGGCAATTAGGCCACAAAAAATAACGTGTATGACCATATCAAAATAGAGGACCAAAAAATAAAATAATTAATATAATACAAATTAGTAATTCTAATATAGATTATAAATAAACATACAACATTAAATTATTTGAGTAAAAATAACTCAGGTAAGAAATGATTTTTTTTTTTAACAGAAAAAATTGAGATGTATATATTAACAGACAATTTGTTGCTTCTCCCGCACAAGACGTGCTAATAGAAGAAGACAACAAGCCACACAATAGTACAAATAAGCATGAGTTTCGATTAGCCTATGCCCAAACACGGTAACGGGCTAGCCATCCAATTATTAACGCCTAACACATATACGGCATTAGCAGCCTTCATCCACCAATACGAATGGATTTGGACCTTTTCAAAAAGCTTAATAACAGTGTTGTTAGTATTATTAAAATGCCTATAGTTGCGTTCATTCCAAATCACCCAAACACACAAAAGCCACAAAAGTTGCATAAAGGAGCGTCTTGTTACCGCCCCCACCTACCAAATAAATAAACTGAGCAACGTGATCAGCAATTTCCTGCGGATCGGCCCCTGATACACCAACCCAATGACAAACATGAAACCATAATTCTTCGAATATAGGATAGGAGACAAACAAATGTTGAGCAGTCTCTATAGCCCCGCATCCGGAAAACACACAAGTGAGCATCAGAATCAATAATTCCTCGAGCCAATAAATTAACCTTTGTTGGCAGCCTTTTGCGTAGAAGGCGCCAAGCTAAAATAAACACCTTTAAAGGAACATGTCTATGCCAAATCAACTCTGACACCATGTCATATGTACTGTTATCAACTGAAGTAAGCAAATCATAAGCAGATTTAACTGAATAGCAACCTGAATCCTCAGGCCTCCAACGCCATCTATCAGAAATTGTACCATGTAAAATAACGTTAGATAATAACAGTCTACACTCTCCAACTAACGCCTCCTCCCAATCCCACATATGCCTTCTCCACTGCCAAGCATCTCCCCCGTCCCCCCAACCTAACTCGAACATCTCCGCCACCGTGATGTGTTTGTTAACACTCAAATCATACAGCCGTCTAAACCTCACTGACAACGGCACCCCATCAAGCCACGAATCAGTCCAAAAAATGGTACCTCTCTCATTTCCTACCACCTTTGAAACATTGTCTCTAAACCAATGACCTCCATCCCCCCCCCCCCCCCCCCCTCCAACATCACGCAACCGGGAGATCTCCCTCCACCACACAGATGACCGCCGCCCCCCATCCTTCAAGACCTCATCCTCCTCACCCTAACGGGCCACCAAAACTCTATACCACAACCCCTCCCTATCAACTAAAATCCTCCAACACCACTTACTTAAGAGTGCCACATTAAATTCTCTCATCCTCCTCACCCTCAGTCCTCCTTCCTCCTTACGGTCACAAATAGAATTCCAACTAATCCAGGTAATTTTTCTAAACTTTCACCCCCCCCCCCCCCCCCAAAAAAAATTATTAAATAAAGATTCAATAGAAGAGATTATACCTGCGGGAGCTCTGAAGAAGGAAAGGGCATAAACAGGAAGCGAGGACAGGACAGACTTTATGAGAATCAGATGGCCTCCAAACGATAGAAATCTACTCTTCCACACCGACAATTTATTTTCAATACGAGCAACTATCGAGTCCCAAAAGGATAATCGCCTAGAATCCCCTCCAACGGGAAGCCCCAAATACATAAAAGGAACATTCCCCACCCTACAAGTCAAAGATGCAGCTGCTGCCCCCAACCAAGAGTCGCTAATATTAATACTAGACAACATGCTTTTGTGGAAGTTCACCTTCAAACCTGACACACTTTTGAATTAGAACCAACACCGCCCTTAAGGCACGCACATTCGCCCAACTTTTCGCCCCCAATAACAATGCATCATCCGCAAACTGCAAGTGAGAAACAAATACCCCATGTTGTGCCCCAAACTTGTAACCAGTAAACAACTGAGAATCCACCACCGACTTCATCAACACATTAAAGCCCTCTGCCGCCAAAAGAAAAAGAAAAGGTGATAATGGATCTCCCTGCCGCAACCCACGCTTTAAAGGGAACTCCGCCATGGGGCTGCCATTCACAAGCACCGAAGCGGATGTCGTACCTATACATTCCTTCATCCACTTCCTCCAAAGCGTTGACAAGCCCATACGTAACAAGACAATATCTAAGTAAACCCAATCGATCGAGTCGTATGCCTTTTCAAAGTCAACTTTAAATAATAACAACTCTTTCTTCAATTTTCTCGCTTCATCCACCGTCTCATTTGCGATAAGTAAACCATCCATAATTTGTCTATTTTTAACAAAAGTTGACTGCGTCTCTGACACCACTTTACCAATCACCCTCCTCAAACGGTTAGCCAATAGTTTTGCCAAAATTTTGTATAAGCTCCCCACCAAAGAAATTGGTCTAAGATCATTAAGTTTCTGCGGACTCTCCACTTTCGGAATCAATGCAATAAAAGTACTATTAATCCCCTTTGTTAACTTGTCGTTCCTATGAAATTCACTGATAAAGCGCATAATGTCCCCACTAGTTTCCGCCCAAAAGTCTTTAATAAAACCAAAGTTTACTCCATCTGGTCCTAGGCTTTTGTAACTATCGCAGTCCCACACCGCCTCTTTCACCTCATCAATGGTAAAAGGACGCACAAGGGCCGCACCATCACCATGCTCAATACGATGGAATGTCAAACCATCCACACTAGGCCTCACGGCCTCAGATGCCATGAAATGAGAAGAATAATAATTATAAACCGCCTCACGGATCGGCATAACTCCCTCCACAATACAGCCATCGACAATAAAAGAAGAAATAGTATTACCTCTGCGCCTCTCAGCCATCACTGAATGAAAATACTTGGAGTTTGCATCACCCTCACGTAACCATAACAACCTAGGCTGCTGCCAACAAATACTGGTATTAATCCTGGCCATAGAATGCAACTCAAGAGTCTTACCACGCAATTATCCTATTTTTGTCACACCAACTTATTAATTAAATATTGCAAATCAAGAAAATTATAAAAGCAACATGTAGAAAATATTAGGGTGTTACAAAGTCCCTTTCACTTCTACCATAAAAAACACTTCCTTCAAGTTTTACTTTTTGGAGTCTCTGTTTGGAGAGGAAATTAATACGCAAAATTGAAGTGATGAATGTTGGCTGGATCACTCCCATGGATAGTAACCTCTGTAAATGATTGGAATCAATTTGATCTTAATTACCTTTGCTCATGGTAGTATTTCTTTTGTGTTAACGCTCCTGTTATTAGAAAAAGTTGTTTTGGTAATTTAAAGTTTGATCACGATGTAAGTAAAATTTGACCAAAAATTATTTCACATAAAAACTGAAGTCGATTCTCGAACAATTTGTCATGTAGTGAAATAAATTAACTTATTTTAGTATTTTTCTGCTTAATTTGTTGGATAGTTAAATGTATTTATTTATTTATAGCCTCTTATAAATTCCAAGGTATCTTTCTTTATTAAAATTAAGAGTTAACGAAGTTGTGTAATCTAGTTCAAATCTCGATAAGTGGGAAGAATATTAAAGTAATAACTAATTTATTATTAATTGTTTGTTTTAAGGAGAGGAAAAAAAAATCCTCCTATAAAAAAATAGGTTGATGAATGAATAAATCTAATAATAAGGTGGAAAAAGCCAAGCTGGTTGTAAGGATTTAAAAGAAAAGGATCACGGTTGTCAAGTTGTCATTATCCACTGAGGTCATTCATCAATAACAACCAAAGCAAGAGCAGGCAAACCTCATTCATGCTTTTATTTCATCAAACTAGTTGTATTAATATTTGGAGTTGATTTTGTACCCAAAAAAATAATATTACGAGTTGGTTTAATTCGACTTGCAAATATTATCACAAGAGTCCAAATACACTTTTTAATGACACCATAATCTTGTCAAACGAAGTTGTAACATCTCTGGTCAACCGGCATCGCAAATAGATGAAGCCTGCTATTCTATGTTATCGGTTAATGTCTCAAAGTATTTTTTTTTTTAAAAGGAATCTCTCAAAATAAATTGGTAAGATTAAATAAAAATATTATTAAGGGTAATTGCAGTAGTTTGTCATTATTAGTAGAGAATGTTAACTTGTGAACTTAGTTAAGAAACTCACTATATATGTTGTGAAAAAACAATATTTAACTCACTAAAAATAAAATATATAATTTCTATTTTAGTAGACTAAAAAAGTGTTTTAAAAACCCAAAAGTCCTAGTTCAACTGATAAAAATGTCAAAATTGTTATTCTGAATGCCATGATCGGGATTTGAACCCCGATACCTCTACACATAAAATGTTCTAAATTAGCAGTAGAGTTAGTAGATTGGAAAAAGAACTTTGTAGAAGCATACTCCAATGTGATTGTCATTGTCATTGTCAATTTGTAATCACACTGATCTAATTAAACAGTATATTAATTAATTAGTAGGCAGATTACGGACGTGAGGTCACAAAATTCTTTTTATTTTCAACGAATTATTAAAGAAACGTTTCAACAATTCTTCTGCAAGGTCCCTCCAATTGCAGTCCCTATCAAAGCAATGTCCTTTTAAGCAAATCAAATAAATACGTTAAAGAAACTTTACTAACTTATCAAGATATATGGTCTCAGTATAGTACTACATAACATTTATTCTTTGAAGTAAAAAAAAAGGAAATATAGCATTTTATTCTTTAGCTACTCCCTCATGCATATAAAGATTGGTTGTTCCAATCAAAGATGATTGATGATGAAGGACGAACCACCGAGAATAGTAGTTAGGCACTAGCTAGCAAATGAGATCACATAATTGTGCAAGCAGTTGCATTGTCTTCACATAAATATTCATCACAACGACTCACATAACAAGGTCTGCCACCACCGTAACTATCATAAACTGGTCTTCCATAATACCCATCGTAACAACTTATTGGTGCTGCTGGTGGCCCACCGTAACCTTCAAAGCATGGCCCACCTCCCCTACCTTCATAGCATGGCGTACAACACACTCCAATTGGAACCGCTATAGGTGGTGGACACACCGGAATATAAGGTGCCGGCGCCGGAGCGGGTTTTTCTTTTTGCGTCTCAGGTTGTTTTGGTGGTTCAGGCTTCGGCTCCAGTGGCGGCTTTTCTTTGGATTTCTCAGGCTCTTTGGGCTTTTCAGGTTCCTTGGGCTTTTCAGGTTCCTTGGGCTTCTCAGGCTCCTTGGGCTTCTCAGGCTTTTCAGGTTCCTTGGGCTTTTCAGCCTCTTTGGGCTTGACAGGTTCCTTGGGCTTTTCAGGCTCTTTGGGCTTGGGAGGTGGAGGAGGTTCGACAATTTCTATGCTTTTGATGGCACCACAACCTTTGCAACAAATCTTGTCTCTGATCTTCTCAGGGCTACAACAAACCACTGTGATTGTCACGATGTTGTTCTTCTCATCGTACACCTGGTCTCGAATTTCTCTTGTTCACAAATATTTACAAACACAACAAAAAAAATCAACTCAATTATTTGATATTTCTTACAATATATAATGATTTCATTAATCTATATATATATATATATAGGCATGCAAATTTTCGGTGCCAATAAAATAAAACAACCATTAGATCTAATTAAGAAAAGTGAATGAAAATTAAACAAATTGGTGATGAGAGACTAACGAGGGAATTTGCAGAGAACTTTCTTGACTTTTTTGTAGCATTTAGCGCACTGAAGATCAACCTTGAGTTTCATTATGGTTACCTGAATAAAAGTGATCGATCAAGAGAAGGATCCATCAAAATTATAAGATAAAGATTATTATTTGTACATATATCTAAGTGATCATAGCATAAAAGAATATTGGAATTCAATCAACGACCACTAAAATTTGTACTATAAAAACTAAATTATTAAGTAGCTAGCAATTTATTAATTTAAAACTGGAGATAAAAAAAGAAACCTATATTATACCTTAACCTTTTCCTTTTCTCCCATGGCTGGCTATGGAATATACTATACAATTTAGAGCTTAGATCTGTGGAAGGGATGAAAACGATGGAGAATTGGAATAAGGAAAAGTAGTCCTGAAATAGAGAAAGAGGGAAGAAAAAAAAGAGACCGTGGAAACTTAAGAATGCAACAGCATAAAAAGCATGACCAATAAAAAGATTACACGTAGTGATACGACGTTGGATCACGTCAAGATTGTCGTCACATGAAGATGCTGGAAGAGTGTTTAACGCTAGTTGCCGGTGCTTAATGCTTTACAGTGATAGATTGCCAACTATGGAATGCAGCTGTAGCGTATTCATCGTATGCGTTACCTTCATTCACACTCTACCCCGTTTCGATCCGTAATGGAATTGATTTTGGTTAAATGTTATTTTTGTTTGGATACATTTATGTAAAAATGAGTTGAAAATTCTAAAATTAAAAGCTACAAATATATATTAGCTTTAAGGAGAATCAATTTTGGATGCATAATCAATTTTACTCTACAACAACCAAACAAATTAGAATCAATTTTAGTCTTTCTAGAAGTGAAACTAAACATAATTCAAATTGTAAATACTTCTTCAAATTGATCAATGAATGACATATTTGAGTAGCAAATATTACTAATAAAATGAATCGTTAATAAAATGATCAAAATGACTTAAAGATGTTTGAGTATATGTTAGTAATTTCGGTACATTTAAAAGACAATAACGTCACTCTCTCAAACACTCAAGTATTAAAATTGATGTTTACCCAATTTTAATTATATTTGCGTGTGTTTCCTTCAACAAAATATATATATATATATCCTTTATTCATAACACAACATATATATCTCCTTTTATCTCACCGTTCCAAGTATCTTTCACTGAATCTCTTAATTCATACATGAATGGTTTTGTCGTGTATGTCGATGACTACTTGATTATTCTTTTCTTCAAACAAAAATCCAAAAATGGTGTAATCAAAAAACATAAATATCACCAAGCAAATTGATCCCCCGACATCTCAAGGAAGTTATTGACGGGTCATGAATGTATCATCACAGTAAGATAAAAGAACTATATTCAACGCATGCAAATATGGATTTTACCATCATTGTTGCCTTGTCAAGTATCTGGCTCACATGGATTTCCTTTTGACAAAAGACAACACTATTCCGAGCTATTTGTGTACTAAAAAATGAAAGTGGCATGCAAACCTGCCTGCCAGTGCATGATATAAACAAATTTCATATATAGGCATGGTTTCTTTGTGGAATGTAAATAGAAAAAAGCTACCTAGGCATGGCTCAAACCACCAGTCCACCATGTACCACCAACTACCAAGGGTATGATTTCTCAAATAGACTTTGAGAGCTATTTTCCTTAAACTTCTACAAAAAGACTTACAAAGAAGAAAATTATAGCTAAGAATAGTCTTGTAATAACTTTTTGAGTCATTAAACATACAAATTTAGGTATAAGTTGAACTTAACTTTTGCATGTTAATTGTTTATTAGTTCTCTCATTTAACTTCTCAATAAATATACATAAACTAATAAGGATTTTTTTCATTAAATGCCCTTAGAAAGAAAAAAAAGTACTATATCCTTTTACTTCCTATCAGAGCTTTGACTGTCACTCAATGACACTACACCTCCAGGAAAATCAATATTGTCAAAACCAAACACTGCAATCAACAAATGAAACTCAAGAAAGTTTAAAGCCTAAGCATTCTTTTGGTTGCATACACTAATCAAGCCACTTTGGAAATTTATACTCAAAAGTCTAAAGCATGAACATAAATGAAAAACAACCTAGAATCTAATACCTATGTAAATTCACTTCTGTCTGGTTTGAAATGTAGTTGCAACAGTTAGCTGCGCACACCATGTTTGTGACGGACTTTAGAGGTACTCTTGGAAGATAAGTATTTTAGTGCATCAACAATTTCGCCAATGGCTGGACGTTCTGTTGGATTCTCCCGGAGACACATATCAATTATTAAAAGCAGATGACGTAGACCTCGCTTGCGGAAGTGTCCTTGCAAAAGAGGGTCAACCTTATGCATAAACTCTCTCGGTTCATTCAAATATGGGACACACTGAAAAGAAGAAAAAAAAAAACATTTGTCAGAGAGATCGAAGATATATTATGATGAATTTAAAAGGAATCACCAAATTTGTGGCACCGACATTTCTAATGGAATGTGTGCCAAATGTCTAACATGTGTCAGTGTCCGACACCGACTTGCAAATGCTAAGACATACTTAAAAATGGATTTTGTTTTAAAGAAATCATTCAAACTAAATAGTTACCCATGAAACCAAGTATTTCTCTCCTGCTTCCTTACTAGTATCCAGGGCTCTACGTCCAGTGATCAGTTCCAGCAAAACCACACCAAAACTGAAGATATTGGATTGTTTAGTTAATTTGCCAGTCGTAGCATATTCTGGTGTGCAATAGCCTTCAGTACCCATCACTCAGGTTGAAACATGAGTGTCGTCTCCAACCGGTCCAAGTTTAGCAAGCCCGAAATCCGACAGTTTTGCACTGAAGTCATTTTCAAGTAAAATGTTTGAAGATTTCAAGTCTCGATGGATAACCGGTGGATCCACTTGACAGTGGAGATACTCAAGACCTTGAGCTGCTCCAAGAGCTATCTTTATGCGAGAGCTCCAACTTAATGGTTCTTTGTCTTGGGTAACATCTGAAATGAGAAATAAGTTATGATCTAATTGATGTGTTTTGTCATGTAAAGTTGGTCCCCAAAAAATAAAACAAAGATAGTATCCTAATTGAGCATCCTAATCATTCTTCTTCTCGTAGGTTTTATACAAGTATAGCCCAAGATATTTATTAGTTATCTTTAATTTTATTAAATGTCAATCTACACAAAACTCACGTGGTCTCTTTAATTGAGCATCGAATAATTAACCAATGTTCAAAACCATTCTCACTGGGAAACTATTAGCTGCTTAGGGCCTCTACAGCAAATAGCACTAAGATCTCAAAGGATGAACACAAATACTCTATTATGCATGTAATTAATGGGAGAACAATGTATAATGTATAAACAGAAAACATGTGATGTATAGCTAAAGTTAAAAAATACTTTACAAGACCAAGACAAATGATCTTAGAGTACTGCTATATCTCCTGAGAGATTTTCCCACGAAGGGATAGCGAAACACCGTAGCCAATACAAATTGCTGCTGTCCTCGAAAAACGGCATCGTGGTTCACATATCAGTTAGTGAAACAATTAAATAAAATCAAAGAGTCAGAATGTTGCCAACACATTCTGGAAATTTCACGAGCCTCCACCTCGCGTTATCCAGCATTATCCAATGATCTTATATCTATTTCACATTAACAAAGATGGAAAGCCTTCAGCTGCATCATAACTATTATTAATGTATACTACATTATTAAGTGGCGGCACGAGAGGAATAAATAAACAAGAAAAAGGTTACCAAAAAGATGAGCTTCAAGATTAGCATGACGCAGCACGCTTAGAATATGAACTTCGGGCAAAAATTCTTGACAACCTTGACATCCATCGGGATTTAATTGTTTTACCGCAACAAGCTACAGATGGAAAATATAACAAACATTTCTAACTTAAAGAACAAAATGAAATGAAAATAATTTAAGTGAATCCAAAGTATATTTTTGTCAAAAAATTCATTCATAATCATAATATGAAATGACTAAAGTCCTAAAAGTTACCTCGACGTTTGGCAGACGACCCTTGTAAACACTTCCAAATCCACCTACCCCTAGCAAATCCTTAAAATTTTTGGTCACAATTACAAGCTCATCAAAACTAAAACTAGTTGTTGCGGCCACTACTCACATTCTCAAACTTTCCCTCTAAACATATTAATTTCTTCCTTTCACCCTCTGCACATTCAATAACTAAAATCATCACTCATTCCAAACAAAAACAAAAAACTCGGTTTGGATCAGTTAGAGGTAAAAAGATATCCAATCAAAAATATTTAAATACCAGTGGTTCGGTTTGGACGAATACCAAAAAAAATTCCGATCAAATTTTATTTAACAATTAAGAATAAAAATAATCGATTATGTTTGAAACACGTGAGCTAGAAGCAGCAATTCAACACTGATTTGATTTCTGTGCACTGTGTATCTATTTTATCGGCTTGTAAAAAAAATGATCTTCCTTATAAAACAAATGATCTCTTAAGTCTTAGCACCTATTTTTGCTAATCCAGGATCGTGCATGGTATGAGACAGGATCACTGTTACTATTATTAATTACCAGAGGGTGCTGTATTTTGTTTATCTTTTTTTTAATCTAGTGTTGTATTTGTTTAATTTAATCTCTCATTTCTTAATAAAATCAATGAGCAGATATGCTGAGCATGAGATGGTAACAAATGACACTTGATGAAATAATTTCGTAAAACAACATCTCGTACCTGATGTGTTTGTTCCTCCATTCCCTGTAAAATCCACACAAAAAAAAAAAAAATTAATAAAATAAATAAATAAAATTGATGAAAAAAATTGGAAGATGAACCTGCAGTAGCGGAAGTATTGTCAACTTGGACACCGCTAACATTTTTGTTGCAAAGATAACCAAAGCAAGAAAAACAACTCATATCTTCTCCCACAAACTACATAGAGACAAAGTTAAACTTATAAATTGTTCAAAAGAAGTATTAACCAACACACATTCCTTTTTTCTTTCTTTGCTACAAAAATAACCGAATATATTGAGAGAGAGAAAAAAAAATATGGTAATTTATGGAAGGTATTAATTAGAAAAACAATGACTCCGGCTGTAATTTTTTAGTTATAAATAGAAGGAATAAAATAAAGGAAAACAATCAAAAGCCAATGAACTTTTTTTTTTTTGGTGAACAAAGCCAATGAATTCTTAATGCACGTGATGATTCTCATTGTGCAAAGGTACAACTGTGCGATAAATAAAATAAAGGAGCGAGTATTAATTCAAGGCAAATATAAATATTATGAGGAGAAAGATCCCACAAATTTCCTTAAAAAAAAAAAAAAAAAGTCCCACAAATTGTGTCAAAGTGGAAAGTGAATCATTTAAACTTATCAATGTGGTGAATAAGGACCTGATGTCTCTCTAACATGAAGTTGGTTAAATATGTTTAGTCTATAGAATATTTAAAATTTCGTTTTTAATCCTTACAAGACAAAATCACACTATTTAGTCCAAAATAAAAATTATATTCAATTGGTTGTTTCATTTTTTTTATGCATCCTTTAAAAAATATTTATAATTAGGGATGGAGAAAGCAAAATGTATAAATCAAAAAATATATATCTATATTATTATCTGATAAGTCTTTATATGGTGATCAAATAAAAAAAATGTAAATCACTACTGTTATCTACTAAAAATTGTGAAGAACAAACTAAATTACTACTTAACCAATCATCAAACCTCAAAAAAAGAAAAAATTAATCATCAATTTGTTTGTTAAGGACTAATCGTCAATTTATTGTTTCTTTTTAATGAGAAAAAAACAATGAATTTAAAGAATAGAAATCGTGGATCAATATGATTCGTGAATGGGAATATGACTTTTTTCAGAGGGTGAATGGGAATATGTTGATGATATGAAACAAGGATTGTAAAAAAAAAAATAAGGATTATCAAATTGAATAAATAGAATACCTCTCAAAATAATAATTCTCTAAAAAAAAAAGTGTAAAAGTACCCAAAAAAACAATAATAATGTTTTTTTTTTTATAGGGAAACAATAATAATATCATTAACATACAGACATATTAGCAATCAGGAAAATTAACAAAAGTGAAAATGAAGCTTCATGGTACGAGTAACAACATAGATGAATTTGTGAAACAAACCTCAAATAGAGGCTTAAAAATGTTTTATGTCTTCTTGCTTTGAACTTCTACCACCCTTCTTGATTTTTCTCTTAATTCTCACTAATTACTTCTGTACTTTTTCTTGCATTAAGCAAAGGGGGCTATTTATAGAGATGTGACAATGCAATGGACATGGAAGGCCAAAAAAAAAAGAGATCAAATTGATTATAGAATAACCAACCATTAAATTGATTGGAATTATTAATTAGCATCGAGTAAAGACTCCATTTTTTTATTCATTAACTTGTGCCCGTAGGCATAAATTAGCATTTCCTTTAAACAAATCTACATCAGCACATTGATTGTTGTTTTTTTTAGGAAGCACGTTGATTTTTTTTTTTTTTTGAGAGAGGAAGCATATTGATGGTTGTTAAAAGCAAATGATGGATTTTAATTTAGCAAGCGTTTTGCATCATTTTTTTCATTTTTAAAGGAGTGCATATCCTCTCCGTTTAAGTGAGGGTTTTCCCTTAACTGAGCAATAATCACGGGTCCCTAAATAAATATACTAGGTATTCAAGACGTGTGTTGCACGGGTTTTATTAAAATGCACTTATATAATATATTTTGAGTATTATTTGACATTATCAAGTTTGAGAACTATTAAAAATTCTGAATATTATTTATTTATGAAATAAAAGAATTTTTGGAAAGAAACTTGTACAATGACACATCATATTTGAACAACTATGTAAATTTGACTTCAAAAAGTAAAAAATTTACCAACCTTTGTACAATGGATTAAAAAAAAAAGCAACCTTTATACAATCCATGCACATTATTATAAGTTTTTATTTAAGAGTTTTTCTATAACGTGCAAATTTGCACTTAATTTCGGTTTAAAAAGAAAATACTAATTTATTTATTTTATTTAATAATTAAACCTTTATTGAATAATTAAAACATAATATATTTACTTTAATTAAAAAATTTATTGTGTAGAACAAATACATGCCAAAAAAATTAAATATATGGTGTAAAGAGTGTGTGAAGAGTACTTCTACATGCCCATTGGAAAGCTACGATAAAAAAAAAATATGTATAGAACTTTCTCTACCCTTTCAACTCAAAATACAATCTCCTAAATCTTCCAAGCAACCTAATACCTAAAATACAATCTTCTAAATCTTCCAAGCAGCCTATACCTAAATCTCCTTAATCCAGATGAATGTAAATATCCACAATAAGGATTAAAGAAAGAAAGAAAAAAGGAAGAGTAACTTGAATCCCTATCTACTCAAAGTAACTAATGAAGATTCAAGGCATATGAATGGTAAGGCAGATCGGAAAACTACAATACATAATTGAAGTGGTATCATGCAAGAGCTGCTTGGAGAAAACAATGATGACCCAAAAACCAAAACTTGTACCTCAAATATTTAACACTTGTGAATCACATATTTATATACACAATAGTTAATGATAGAAAAGAATAGTAGTTCAAGTCTCATAGCAGTAATTATTAAGACGTTGTTTAACTTAGAAAGGCAAATTTATTTATTTTTGTAACAAAAAAGAGGCAAAGTTTTTTTGTTCATTTATGCAATAAGACAATTGGTCTAAAAATAGGCAAACTAATTTGTATTAATATATATATATATATATATATATATATTTACATTTTTAATTTAATGCATTAGTCTTTTGTTGTAGGAGTTATATAATATAATTAGACATTAAATTGGTATATAGTGGAGAGTTGAAAGGTTTAAAGAGAGTGAGAGAACTCTTTCTATAATGTTTTTTAGATAGTGTGATAAAAAGCTTCGTAGAAGTGCCATATAGACATAATGCTTGCATATGGTTAACTCAAGTTTCCTTTACAAAGATAGATAGATAGATAGATAGATTCACAGGTTTTCGGGCGGTAAGAACGCAATAGAAGCAACAATAAGAGTGTATTTAGTCTTCTTATCCTAATTCACATGAAAAAAATAGTTATATCCATATTAAGCAATAGAAAATATAAGAAAGCAAGTTAGAAAAGTAGACTAACTAATGTTATGTCGATTCTCAAGTCAATGATAAAAATGTAAAGCCAAAATATTTGACCTATCTATATAATAAATTAACTTAGTCTTTATCTTACTACACAAAACAATGAATAACAAAGATATATGTGAGTAGTAAGAAAGATGATCAAAAATCACATCACGATACAAAATTGAAAATTACCATCGGGAGATGTTTGGAGAAAGTGTTGATCAATGGAAACCGAAATTTATACTACAAACACTTAGTAGATCAATGCACAAAGAATTTATAGTGATCATGAATACACAATATATAATACTTATTTAAAACTATAACTGAAAATTAAAATATAAAAGACTGTCATTAAATCCATGAGAGAGAGTGATAGTTAAGGAATAGAAAAGAAAGATAGTTTAAAGGTTGGTGTGATAAATCATAGTGACTATTATTAAATTAATATTAATTTTAATTGTTTGTATTTAATTATAAAAATAATAGCATCGTAATCCCTATTAAAATTTTAACAATTTGTTTGATAATTTGCTTGTTGTTCATGTCGAGGAAATATGAAATATATTGGTTTTTACATGACGCGGGAGTATGTATATAACATTTTTTTAACTAATATTTAACACCTAATATGTTTCAAAAAAATTTAACTCCTAATCTATTTAAGCACACTATCTATTTTAATTTATTTAACTTATAAGTGCAATGGTTTTTTACTCAAAAAAGACAATGGGTTGAAGCATATCAAATCTTTTAATTTTTCTAACTTATAAATCTTTGAAAAAAAACGTTGTTTAACTTATAAAAGCATATTTATTTATTTTGTAACAAAAAAAGAGGCAAAGTTTTTTTTTCATTTATTTAACAAGACAATTGGTCTAAAAATAGGCAAGTTAATTTGTATTATAATATGTATATTTATATTTTTAATTTAATGCATTAGTCTTTTGTTGTAGGAGTTATATAATATAATTAGACATTAAATTGGTATATAGTAGAGAGTTGAAAGGTTTAAAAAGAGTGAGAGAACTCTTTGTATAATACTTTTTAGATAGTGTGATAAAGCTTCTTAGAAGTGCCATATAGACATAATGTTTGCATATGATTAACTCAAGTTTCCTTTACAAAGATATATAGTTGAATGCATAAAAATAAATAAAGGATTGAGTTCTGCCTAAATTGTGTTCTTTAAAATGCATAAGTTTAGGGTTATTTGATCTGGAATCACCTCGAAGGAATAACCTCGTAATATTTAAGTTAATAGTTTAAAATTACAAAATGTATAAGTTTACAAATATATGTTATATTTAAGTGTATAAAATACTAATGTCACTGTGTCTCTAACACTGAATATACCAAAATTATAGGTAAAACACAGTAGAAAAGCCAAACTTTTACACACCGTTTAAAATTGAATGGAGCAATTTTTTTCTCACTCCACAATGGCCCATATTTAGCTTTTGTGGTAAATATGTGAAACAACATCTAAAATTAATATGGTATGATATTAATTAGCAATTAAATGTTTCCTATGCCAGCCATTACACATAAAAAAAAAGTAAAAAACGATTATTTTATTTTTTGTTTGGGTTATTCTTAATAAGTAGCATGTGTATCTTCTTTTTTAAAATGAAGTAAAAAAACACCACTATTAAATGTAGACATCTGAAGTGAAAGATCTTGAGTTTGAACCCAACACACCACGAAGGATATATGATCTAACAATGTCAGTATTGTTGATTTTGTTAGGACTCCGTATCTTCGATAGCATAGCCAAATTAGTAATTTGCATAAAAAATAAAGATAAATTAGTAAATTAAAAATATAAAATAAAATACTTAATAATGCAGCATTATTGAGATGATGGTGATACATGTATTATATATGGCAATTTTTATTTACCCATCAATAAAAGGTGGATAAATCTTTAAAAAAAAAGGTGGATAAAGGTTAACTATTTGAGTTGGCACAAATAAAAAAAATTCATTTATCTTCCACTATTTTTAACAATTATTTATGTAAAATATAAATAGTGGAGGACAAACAAAAAAAATTGAATGGTGTCAACTCATATGAGTAATCTTTACTCACCTTTCATTGAAGGGTAATATGGTCATTGTAATATATTCTGTTATTAACGAAACATTGTTTTTATGGATATGAGGCTTACTTATTATATTAATGTGCTATTTTAAATTATACTTGTAATAAATTATAATGGGTAAACATGGATTTTACATAAAATCTAAGGGTAAAAATAGAAGAAATAATGAAAAGCTATAAGCTCAAACGCTACATGGAATAGCATCTGAAAAATAGTTTATAAGCTCGTGAAATAAACTATAAGCTCGTAGTGAAAAACCATTACCAAACAAAGCTTTTTTGGTCAAACGAGCTTATAAGCTATCCGCTATAAGCTAACTTTTTGGCCTACTAAACATAGCCTTATTCATGTAAATCGTCTCAATAAACATACGTCTTTTGAGTTTTCGTTTATGATTTTACTAATTCTTCCAAGCAACAACTACAAATATTAATTATTTCAAATTTTGTACTAATCTCAATCGATTACTAATGTGGACTGAGATTTGTGATGTAACACTGATGTGGCACAAGCTGACTGGAAAATGACCATGATGACCTAACAAATTATACGAGAAATGACCGGTTTTCCAATAATGCCTTCAAAAACTCGTGAAAGGACCAATTTTCCCTTCTCTTCTTCAAAACCCTTCTTCTTCCTTCTCCCAAACTTGCTTCAATCTTCTTCTCCCCGATGAAAAGGTGCATACTTGCTAACTTGGTTTTTAATATTTTTAGGTTGGTATAAGTTAGCACCTATATATATATATATATATATATATATATATATATATATATTCAATACTAAATTTAAATGGTTATTATTTTGGAGATGTAGTACAATACCTCCCTTTATATGTTATTATTAGTCGTTTTGACATTATCTATCGGTGCACACAATCTTAGTACACATGCAACCTGTAAATATGAATTCATCGACGGTACTTGAAATCACTAATGTACCCTTACGTTAATAGAGTTCATTTAAGATCTAAATATTAGATATTAAAGTTTCATGTTGATTGAGTTTGCGTACTTATTAAAAAAAAATAAAGAGATCACGTTCAATTCTTAACTCGGAATAAAAAAAAATAAAAAAACACTAAAAATTACTCAAATGTTCACTCGTCTATAACATAAAATCAATGTTTACAAAAGTCCTTATGCGAGTTTCCGCAACCTTTGATAAAACAAAATACATATGGACATGGAGGAGAGGGAGGAGATATTGGAAATGAAATTGAGTTTTGAAAAATAAATATGAGCATTTAGGCATCAAGTATTTTTAATTTTTGTAGGAGGTAAGTTGAAATAAGAAGGTGTAACTACATAAATAAAAGAACGTCCCATAAGAAAGAAGATTTGGGCCAGATGTTTTCCATGGATTTCATCTACTGCATCCGAAAAATGTTGTTGACGCATGTTAGTTGGCTGAAAAACACATATAAAATACCGAACTATCTCGGAAGTTAACTGCCGATGCATCCTTTATACAGAAACTGAAGAACCAGAAACGTATCATTTGGTTTCTTTTCCAAAAATTCTCCAACTTCTATCCAATTATCACCAAAGTCATTTCCACGAATTGCAAGCAAATCAACCACACATTATCATAAGTAAGTTGCATCAATCATTTTAATCATAATGTTAGTTTGTTTAGTTTAAGTTTTTTTTTTTTAAATGAGTTGTTTGCATGTGGTTAGGGTTTATGAATGAATTGATAATTTGAACATTGCATGTGTAGTTTATGAATTGATAAATGAATGTAGTTGTTGTCTATTCTGTTTAAATGATGTTTAATGATAATGTGGTTTTGAATGGTGCCAAATGAACATAATTTGAATATGTTTGACACTTTGCACACAAAGTGTTTGATAGAATGCCTCAATGACAATTATATTGATTATTTAGTTAGTTTAGGTTATGGAAATGATGGAAATTATAGTTTGATAAAATGTATATTGATTATTTAGTTAGTTTAGGTTATGAGAATTATATTGAATGGTGTTTAGGTTATGATGGAAATGATGCACACAAATTATATTGAAATGATGATTATATTGAATGGTTTTAGGTTATGGAAATGATGTTCATTGTACTTTTAATGTGTTTGATTATGTTTCTGTTTATGTTTAGTTTAGGTTTAATGTCTTTGATTAGGTTATGTAAAATATGTTCATTTTTGAAATTTTTGTGTAGATATGTCTGATAAGGACCAGGGGCAGCCGATCGATCCATCTAAGATGATTGGTGGTAGGCGTGCTATGACACAAAGCCATTGGCGTGAGAGGAAAAACGCACATATACCGAAGAGGGGAAGAGGTAAAGGGAGGGGAGATGATTCAGGGACTTCTCAGGCTACACTGTAACGCCATATTTCTATTAAAGCGTTAAAACACGCGAATATAATAAATATTCAAGAAATAGACGCTACGTCCTCAACAGATTTTAAAACAACATGCATGCATATATATAAGTTCTCAATAGTCGCAGCGGATATAACCAAACATCACATAATTCAACATGTTAACATATAAATCTCTAAATCCCGACATATGGGCAAATACTCAACAACATAAATCATAACAAATAAGTAAGATGACGACTTCCTAATCAGAGCCTAATCTAGACTCGACAGCAAAATAGAGGAATCATCCGCTATCATCAATTAACTCACCAAGCAAGCAAACTACTTCTGCACTCCATCTACCCATTCGTACAAACAGGTAGGTGGTCAAAACCACTGGGGGTTAGCTTCACATCAATAATGATCAATTCAAATACAAAAGAATATAAACATTGAATTAACTTTAATAATTCCAATTAAGTTACAAGTCCATTCAACCATGATACAAGAACATCAACAATTCATCACGTCACAATTAAGCAAACATCACTTATAAGTCACCAAGTATGTCAATCACCAAACACACCAATCAACAAGCACATCAATCATAGATACTCATGCTACAACTCTTATGCACCTAGACATAATTCTAAATGCATGTGGTACCGTCACCAACAACAATTAGGTTGTCGCCCCATGATGCCAACTGCACATCATATGTAAGATTTCACACCCATCTTACATTTTCACCGAAGTAAAAGTTCACACCCTTTTACCACACATATGAGACTATGATGCATGGATATACAAGCAAAGACTCGACAATGCAAAATCACCTCATATATTCAACAACAACAACAATTTAAGAGATCACCTCCATTTACATTGATCAATTTGAACAACAATTGCATTATCAAGAATTTACGTCCACACAATCAACAAATCACAATTCAAATAAGAATCATCACCACATCATCATTTATCATAATCGTTATCACAACTATCAACAAACATCACCACCACTTCATACAATTTCTCACAATCAAAGTAAAGGAGAAAATTCACTAATCCATGATAATCATCATATTCAACACTCATCAAGCATTCACATATCTTTATATAATTATACTAAACTATATACAAAAGGTTTCCGAGATATTCGATCTCAAAGATTAAATTCGACAAAATTCGTCTATGGTTAAGAAAAATGATCAATATACACTTTTTCAATGTAAACAACATTAATGCATCAACTATGTATACTCTTAAACCACATATGTGTGCAGTTGAGCATACATGCACGTTTCACCGGCCAATTACGACTAAATCATAAAAATCACAAAGTTCATCTCTCTTATCGTTTTTCAAAAAGAAACCCATTTTCAAAGCAAAATGAGTTAAACCTCATTGAATTCATTCACAACAATTTTTCAGAAATCATGTACTTAGCATACAACCTAATCCCACCCCTTTTTCCTGAAGAGAAACAAAGTTTCGGAAAAATCGATGTTTTGACGTTTTTAAAAGCTTGAGATGTAATCACCAAACTAAGTCCAATTCTTATTCACTTGATGTTTACAGAGGTTTAAAAAGTTCAATTACATTTAACTACATCAAGGAATCAGTTCGGAATGGTTTGGATCGACCCAAAACCTCAAAAACGACAAAATATGAGTTGCTGCACTGTGCAACTCGCCATGGTCACTAAATCACTCGCCATGGCAAGTTGACACAGGAGTCACTCGCCTCCAACTCGCCATGGCGAGTTGTGACAGGTTGCAGAATTTCTGCTCTCGGGAAAAACTCCATTTTTCACCCAAAACCCCCAATTTGGATTCCCCCATACCCAAATTTGTTTCCAAAGTTTGTCTAAACGTTTATAAACATAAAAGAGCATTGAAATTCATATAAAACTTGAATCAAACATGAATCTATCTCAAAATCACCATTTGGTCCATTTGTCATAAAAACTTAAGAACAACACAAATTCACATCAAGACTCTATGGTTATGGATACCCATAGCTTCAATCAACAACAACAACATCTCACAACAATAACAACAACATTTAATCATTGATTCAACCATAAATCAACAACAACATATCAATATTCATCAATTTGGGCATAATTCACAAAGTAACCAAAATCATATCACTAGATCATTCAATTTTCAAGTTAACAACTTAATCAACAACTAATTCATATACCCAAACATATCTAGATCATAAGAACAAGAAATTCAACAATTAAGTTCATGAAAATCACTTATTCAAATAAGCACTTATGCATAGAATTAGAGAAGAAAATAAGCTAAGAGATTATCATTGAAATCTAACCCTCTTACCTTAATTCTTCACAATCCTAAGCTATTGCCTCACTTTATCTCCAATCCTTGAGCCTCTAACCCTTCTCTTGCTCCCAATTCTCTTCTCTTGAAAACTCTCTCTCTAGCTCCTCTTGAAATTCTCTCTCTAGCTTCTCTTTCTAAAACTTTGAAATGAATGGAATAACCCTAATTTTCTCTACTCATGGTTTCATAAATCATATTCCCTTAATGGGCCTAATTCATCAAAGTTTCTAATTCATTAACTCAAGACTTCTAATTTACTCGCGGTAAAATATAACGACTAAACAACAGTTATAATTAATTACCTCAACGAACGTAGTAACTTAGCATAATTAATGGTTCTCACTCGAAATACCAAAAAAAAAATTAACTCTTGCCGTGAAATTACTAAATTACCCTTCCTCGCTAAATGACCAAGGTACTCCCTAAGTCCAAAATGACCAAAATACCCTTCTAACACCGAATTCTACGAAAACATACAAAAATGCATTTAATCACATACGAGCACAAATAAACACGATTAAAATCAATTAAATTAAATCTAACAAAAAATCGGGTTGTTACATACACAGTATGAATAGTCGCAGATGGTTGAGCCGACCCAGGTGGAGTACTTGAATTATCAGGATCAGGTACACAATGATGTGATTGATGGTGGGTACGACAACCAGCATATTTCGGTCGATGTTGTGCCTATGATGGACAAGAATGACATTGCAGCGGCGGCAGCCCCAACGAGGTTACCTTTGGAGGCTCCCTTTCCTGGAGGACCGGACGATACATCTATGATGCACTCTTATGTCAACCATGTGGCATTGCGGCTATGGTATAATTCAAATAATGTAAGTGTTATTTTTAATTGTCTAAAATTATTATATGGCTTAATTTTTTTTATATATGTTTTTTGTTTAATTATTATATCAACTTTTATATGTGTTTTTGTTTAATTATTTTTTTTATGTTTTTAATTCGTACGGGCAATTTAAATTTAAAATGACGCGTGTAATATAAATTGAAATTACACGTGCGTGTCAATTTAAATGTACTAATTTTGTTATGTGCTTTTTTAAGTTTTTAATGTGTTTTGTCTTAAATTAAAAATACGTGCGGCAATTTAAATTTTCTTTGTTTAAATTTTTACATTGTTTAAGTTGCTGAAAATATGTTTATTTTATTATTAGTTCAGGTTCGTAAGGTGCGTATTGTAAAACCGATTAATTATAGAGCTAAGATTTTGAGTCTACGACGTCCAAACAATATTGCTAATTGGTTTTGGGGTCTGCTTAAGGAGAACAGGCTACATGATTTTGTTTATATGGGCTACGTCATTGTGCTTCATGCTTTGCTGATGACTTTATGCGAGAGGTGGCATCCCGAGACCAGCACTTTTCACATGCCCTTGGGGGAGATGATAGTTACTCTGGATGATGTCGCATGTCTTACGCATCTTCAGATTGAAGGGAGGATGTTGAGCCATGGGAAGAAGATAGCTCGACAAGAGGGAGCGGAACTGATGGTGGGACACTTAGGTGTGTCGCAGAAGGATGCAGAGAAAAATTGCGGTGACGAGTATGGTGGTTACATTAGTTATCCGAAGCTGAGGGAGTATTATACGAGTTACCTTGATAAGGCTACTAGATTGGCGGAAGCAGAGAATCCAGGGGTGGAACAGGAGCTGCAGAGGGTTAGGACTGCTTGTGTGAAATGTTATCTCCTATATCTTGTTGGATACTTGTTGTTTGGTGATAAAAGCAACAAACACATCGAGTTGGTCTATCTGACGACCATGGAGGACGGCTGTGCGGGGATGCGTAATTATTCTTGGGGAGGGATGACACTGACATACCTATACCACTCTTTAGCTGAGGTCTGTTTGCCTGGAAACAGAGCTCTTGGGGAAGCGTGACACTGCTCAATGTAAGAAATAGTCACTTTTGAAACTTAAATATTATTTTGTTATATTTTTTCGTGCGTAGTAACTTATAAACGTGATTTGTTTGTTTTGTGCAGGGAAGGTTTTTGGCGCATTTTCCTGACTTTTATGCTGTTGATCGAAATCCCGACTATATCTAAAACTACCCGGTTGCAGCGAAGTGGACGTTACATAAGGGACATGGAGAGGGGGTGACGTATCGGGCATTGCTTGATAATTTGCAGTTTGATAACGTATGATAGAGGCCGTACGAGGAGCACAGGGAGATCCAGGGTTTTGAGGAGATTTTCTAGTATTCAGGCTGGATTTTGTGATGTGTTAGGGTGTACTGTCACTTGCCTGAGAGGGTTTGGCGGCAGTACGAATACATCCAGAGCGTCCCTAGACATCCAACGGATGTTGTAGAGCTGTGACCACCTCAGATTGTGAAGGCATTCCTTGACTTCCACAATTACACGCTTAAGGAGCCCGATTGGGGTGAGCCAGCAGGAGTTGACACATGGCAGATGAAGGAAGGGTATATGTTATGGTACGTTAGGGTGTCTCACCCTCAGATTTTGCTACCACTTCAGGAAATCTTCCGAGGCCAGCAAATGAAGAGCATATCATTGCACAGCGGTGGAAGCGGTACGAGGCGAGAAGCTCGTTTGATATCTATGACATGGTTAGTGGTGTTGTTGCCTACGCTGATGCGCAGGTGGGTCAGGAGGAGGTGATGAGTCATGAGCAATGGTCTGCAACCATGCATCATGTTAGGGAGCAGATCGCACCGATATTGACCAGGAGGTGAGGTCAGAGACCGAGGAGGCGGCAACAGCAGCATCAGCAGGACCAACAATAGGATGACTTGTAGTTGTTGTTGTCTAAGACTTGTTTTTTACTTTTTGTATTTTGATGACATTATGTTGTTTGTATTTCGATGACATATTTATATGATATTTGTTTGTTTTCGTATCGTATTTTCAATTTCAATTATGTTGGTAATTTTTGTTTATTAACTTTATGATTTGGCATTGAAACAATGTGTTTACAATGTGTTTTACACATGTAACAGGTTCTGCCTCAACAGGTTCTGCCATTTTATGGCTTCATGACGCATCGACAGTTAACTGTCGAAGAAAAGGGAACCGGCTGCAGTTAACTGTCGAATTTTCCTTGGCAGTTAACTGCCGAAGGATATTTTGGTATTTTACATGTGTTTTTCAGCCAACTAACATGTGTCAACATCATTTTTGTCTGAAATGTGTGTACAACCAGTTTACATAATTGACAGTCCACCCTCACTCTCGGAGCCTCTTCGTTCTGATTTTAAAATCCAAATTATGTTTTTTTATTATGGGAATACATTAGTTACAGTTGAGCCGTAGTGTCATACCCCAATTTTTGACCTAAGATCGTTACGTTCATACACCGACGCGTGTCAGTTGACCCTACACTCGTACGCCGTTCGATCTTGATCGGTCCTCGATTTCTCAGTAAAAATCCGGCAGAGAGGTATTTTAAAATACCTCATTTTTTTTTTGGGGTTCCGAATAGCGTCGTCGTCTCCTTTTATTTCCGTTTATTTAATTTTCATTTTTATTAGTCATTATTAAGTCTAGGTCCACATAATTTCTTTCTATCATTATTATCATTTATTTATTCATTTGATGCCTTTTATTATTATTCATTTTTTATAAATATCATTAATTGATAAAATCTTGAAGAAAATCAAAAAATCAAAAAATGTCAAAGTTTGGTCCGATACGTGAAACACAGCCTGTCACGCGTAAAAAAAAATTCTTTGCATCCTCATCAGTTCATTCCAATCACGTTTTTCACATAGTTCATTCCAATCCCTTTTGATAGAAACAGAATTCGGATTCAATCCGAGAACAATCCAAGCCAGCTTTTCAGCAGTTTTAAAACAAACCCTAGTGGTATAAATACCACCAGCAGACACTGCATAGGGGACGAAAAATCCATCAAAAAACGGCCGAAAATTTTCAATCAAGAACCTGCAAAAAAACAACAAACAGAAACAGCAGACATAGCCAACAGGACCGATCTGAACCATCATACACGCATACGAGGGAGTTTTTCGAATCAACACATACAACAGAAGCCATAAACCCGGTGATAACATCAAAACCGTCACCAATAACACAAACAACAAATCAAAAGATCTAATAAAAGGTAAAACTTTTTTTATCTCATTTTGTTTTTTTAGATCTAGGCTGATATAGGTCTTTGTTGGAATTTTTGGGTAGAGAAACTTGTAGAGGGTAGGAAGAAGAGTAGAAAAACGCAAAAAAAATAAGAAAAGGGTGGCTCTAGCGGCGGCACCACCACCTACGGTGGTCGGCCACCGCGTCGGAGCCACCACCGGCCACCACTCCGGCCGCCCTCCATCTCCGTCGGAAAAAGGAAGAAGAAGAAGATTAGAAGAGAGAGGAGAGAGGATGAGAAAGAAGAGAGAAGTGAAGAGAGAGAAAGGAATTAGAAAATGAGAGAAAATGGGGTTTACACCCCTTATATACCTCCCTTTGAACCGGTTCGGTTCAACCCAAAACCGACCCAGCAGGGTCTCCCAAACCGGCCCAGCGCCCCAGCCTGTCCCCTTAAGCCCATTTGTTTTTTCTTTCCCTCTTTACACACCCCTGTTTACTGCTCGCACCCCCAACACCTCTTTTTTTTTATCGTTTCCATGCATTTTAAATTTCTCTTGCATTTTATTTATGTTATCGTTTCTAAGCGTTCACATATTTATTTCTATGTTCATTTATTTTTTTGCAAGACATTAGAATGTAAAATAGGCTTTATGTAAATAATTTATTTTCATGTCATTTATTTCCCGCATACCTTAGAATGTATTATAGGTTTTTTCTGTAATAGCTTAGGTGCATGTGTGTGTGTGCATGATTTATCTCTATTGTTTCTAGTTTTAGGTTAAAGGTTTTTTTGTGGTGATCCAACGTCACCACAAAAACCTACGTTTTACTTTCTTGCTCCGTTAGATTTAATTTTCGTTTAAGTATTCAAAAAATAAACAAAAACATCCAAAATAAACAAAACACAAAAAACATTTTTCTCAATAAACCTTGACTCTCAAATCAAGTGATCCTTCTTATCTTTATTTTATTTTTTTAATCAAACTTTCAATCAATTTTAATCATACTTAGACCTTTACCTTCTTCAAATTTAAAATCAATCAACTTCACATTTTGCTATTTCGGCTCTTTCTATCTCTCAAAAACATTAAAATCAATCAAACACATCAAACGTCAATTTTTACCCCGAACTACGAGGTTTTGATCCCTCACGGGTACGTAGGCAAAGGACTTCGTCCTCTCAAATCAATAAAAAATGTAGATATTTAAGTCTCTTTTTAACTATTATTTTCCTCTTTTCTTCATATTAAGTAAGTTATAGCACAATACTTTGAATAAAACCAAGAGGTTCTCGTAGAGTACTACGAACATAAAGGGTGCTAATACCTTCCCTTTATGTAACCAACCCCCGAACCCTAAATCTCTTAAAGTGATATTTGAACTTTTTTCCACTTTCTTTTAAAAATTAAATGTTCGGTCGTGAAATAATTAGTGAGTCAAGCGCTAATCAAATAGCCTTGATCTCCGAAAAATGACGCGACACGTAGCAAATTACTTTTTTTCTTTTTAGAAATTTTACACATCTAAATTTTAAAGTCCGAACGACAAAAAGTCAAATTTACACATCCTAATTTTATAATCCAAATGTGTATTTTATATGGTAGGAACCCTTGCGAGAAAAAAAAAATGCAAGTTTCATACATATTTTCAAATTTGGAGGTGTAAAAAGTCTATTTTCTTCATCTTAGCCCCACATATTTTCTAAAATTAAAAAAGAAGGAAAAATTAATAAAGGTATAACATGTGGCATATTCTCAATCAGCTCAAAATAAAGAAACTATAAGTCACACTAAAAATGAGTATACGACATTTTCTGTCAAAACATACAAAGAAAAAAAAGGAAGATATAACTTTTTTTTTTACTATTGATCACTAAGAAAGACCACAATAAATCAACTAATTGTTTTCCAAAAATAAAACCTTACATTGAGAATCAGACTCCACAAATCCCTGGATAATATATTATTGGAGAGAGGACGAAGGGTTTTAAATTGCTATCTGAAGAATCAAGTAAGATTAGTTTCATAATCGTTTCAAATAACTTATGAGCAGTGGTATATCTTCAGAAAGGGAGCATTACGATCTCTTCATAAATAAAGAGCAATCAATCATAATACACGGAGGTGTGACGGAAAAATAGGAAGTGAACAATAAATCATGCAATGAAAACTTGCTGGTTGTATTTGAAAAAATTTGCTAAGCACTAAAGTGTTAAAGGCCTTAATTACGATGGTTTTCAACTAAAATAAAGGAATCTGCAGACTACAATAAATCTTTCAGAAGTTTTGCTAGTTAAACTTTTTTAGCCTAATCTCCTGAAGCTCCACACCTAGATGCCGGATGTTGTATAGCTAAATCAAAGTACTCATGCCATACGCACAACACAAGAGATCAAAATTTTGATCTGCCTCATTCCAGATTTCATATATGCTAACTAATTATCAAATATAAAGTTCAGAGGTATACTAGTATATATATTCAGTGCATATATATATAGTGCAACGTAATAGTTGATAACATCGTAGGAATCTCTTTGTTTCTAGCAAATGTTTTGAAGTGTAGCAATAAAAATATATTTGGACCACAAATTATTAATTGGTGAACAACATTACGGAGTAGAGAAATTAAGTGAAGTTCAAATTATTGATAGAAATGTGAAGGAGACTGGTTCAGGTCCTAATCACACAGATATTGGAGTTGTGGTACCGTCACTAGAAATTCAATGATGCCATGGGTAGACTATGGCGCTATGCACATTTAATGTGATTTCTGTTCATCTCAACTTGAAGCATCCCTTGAAAAACCTGACCTCTTTATTAGATGTCTTGTTCAAAATCTTCCATTAATGAAAAAGAAATCCACTTTATCCTTTTTGAAATCATAGGGCTGTCTCTATTACGAAATTCTTTTAAATTTTAGAGAAACGAATCGCATATGGGAAAGGTTATACTTCTACACCTTTGTTAGCATTGGGGTAATCCAAGATACTCTGTCCATCATATCATGTTTATGTATTTCCCATGTATTGAATTGAATGCTGCGTTTGAATATTGCTTATGAATTCGAAATATAACTATGACAATATAAAGCATGGTGGATCAAGAATTCTATCTAATCTATGTTATTAAAATTTGAATAGTTAAAGTACATTGTTTTTGCTAATAAAAAGCATAATTGTTTGTACAAAAGATCTTTAACCAAAAATTTAAGACATTTAATGTATGAATCATATTTAATATATACGGTAATTTTAAATTTAATATATGTATCTATATGATTCATTACGCACCTCAAATTCGCTTTCAATCAGGTTGTAACTCCCGATCGACTATTTTAAATTTAATCGAACCATAACTTTCGACCATCTATCTATTTTCAGTAAGATGAACAATTTTAAGGTGTTTAAAGAGCAATTGTCATTGCATATTGTTTTGGAATTGGCCAAAGCCCTTCTCATTGGACTTCGCACAAAAAAATTCATCATCACAAAGTGTAGATTTATGTTCTTCCCTCAGCACAAAACGCTCGCGCCCATCATTATTTCCTTTTATGCCCTTGCGTGAGTTAAGTCACGCACCTTATAAGTTTTGCATGACTTAAGTCACGCACCACTGGCATGTGCGCGAGTTAACTCACGCACGTTGACCGGTGGTCTGAGCTCATGAACAAACGTTTTTTGAACGGTGGTCAGATTTTCAACCTTCAATCCACATGCTTTTTACACCCTTTACACGTTTTTTTGACCATATTTATGATGGTTATAACCTATACTACCATTCTCACCTATAAATACCCCTCCAAACTTCCATATTTCCTCACACCATATCACTTTCTCTCCCTCCTCACTCTCTCCCTCCATTTCTCTTTTTTTTTTTTCTTTTTTCAATAGTCTCTTTGGGGGCAAAAGTGAGCAGAATTCTTCGGGCAAAATAGTGAGTAGCCGACTTAGGGAAGTGATTGACCCTTGAGATAAAATTAAATTTGCTTCTTTTTACCCCAAAAACTTTTTACCATGGGTAAAAAGAATCTTCTTGGGGTATAAAAAGAACCAGATTTAGATTTTCTCCTAGAAGGTTGCTCACTATTTTACCCCAAGAAGGCTGCTCACATTTTACCCCAAGAGGGTAAAAAGAAAATAAGTAGATTATTTAGTGAATTCCAATAAATGTATCAATTATTGTACCGATTCTATTTATAAAATGAGAAGTTGTTATGTGTATTTATTTTATTCATTTCTTTTTATTTATATTTGCTTTTATTTTCTAATTTTCTATTTAATGAATAAATCCGAATAAATATTAATTTAGTTCATTTCTTTTTATTTATATTTGTATTTATTTAATGTATAAATTCGGATAAATATTTATTTTAAGTGCATGAATAAATTAGAATAAAACAAATAAATAATATAGAATAACTTAAATAACTTAATTTGAATAAAGTAGATAAATAAATTAGAAAATAATTAAATTAAAATAAATGTACTAATTAAGGATTTATGCTCTTCTCCCAACATAACTTAACTGACGTTGCGTTACTTAACTTGCGCAAATTTTTGCACTTGCGTTAATTAAGTAACGCAGGGGTAATTTAGGTATTTCAGTTGGATGTGATCGAAATGTGCTGGGTGAATAGCACAAATCACAAAGTGTAACATCCCTTTGATGACAATTTATGAAAATGAGAGGGTGATCCATAAGTCACGGCAGGAATCACTCAATGCTCTCAAGAGACTCTCCCTCTCTTGAAGGTATTATTCTCATCACGTTTCATTCACATCAATCTCTCACTAACTTAAACTTTAAAGTGTTTGCATGCACACTATCCTAGCCGAAGAGCTCGTGTCGTTGTACAATTACACACCTTAATGACATTGGTCGTTGTTAAAGATCCACCTCATATCATACATCATTCATCTAGCTCATTTCTAATCAATATAGAATCAACCACTTACACATGAATTTTAACACCTAATTTTTTGCTTAAAAAAATAACAATGGCATGGGCAATATGTATCTGGGTGGATCAATATTTTTTTCTACTCTATGTTATGTTAACCATCCATTAAAAAGATGAATAGTTCAAAATTCATTATTTTTCCTTTTTACACTGTTTTAGATCTCCTTTTTACACTGTTAAATATGCTATACATATTACCACACACAAAAAAAAAGGTTTTATATGTGTAAGTCAATGGAATTCTTGTTATGAGTTTGATTTGTCCAGACTATAAAGTATACTTTCATTGAACCCACGCATTGCAAAAGGTTATTTAGCTTCCTTCTTAATGCATCTACTACCATAGTTTTCAACCCCACTTCTACAACAAGCACAATGTGGGAATAATGGAATATCAACCATGATATTAGTTTGGCAAACGAAATAAAAAGGAAGGGGAATAATTTACATCATTCAACTCAAAAGTGATACGAAAATGCGCTAGCATGTTGATTAATAATTACTAAATCTTTCAAGACGTGGGTACCCTAAATTTTTCAAACTATAGCTTAATTCTACCCCCATTGTGAATATTTGATATGACCAAAAGAGTTATTTAAAAAATAAAATCTATGAGAACATTAGATGATATAGGTGTGTGGATCAAATCCTTGAAATGGTCCAAAGCCGAATGATGATCTAATAGGGCGTTAGCCTTTCTCAACATTCCTTATTCTTTATTCCTCTGGAAATGCATCTACTAGTGATAATTCAGTAACTTTTTTTCTTCCCTTTTGGAATGATTCATCGTTCCTTATTGATTATAGTTGTCTCTCATAAACAACCTCAAGGGTCACAAAACATTCTGCAAATAGTATAGTTCAACTTGAGGATTTCATACCACATATGGGAATTGTGGGGAAGTAATTAGATATGTATAGACAGTATATGCTGTCTAATAGGCCAGTTGTGCTCATGCGTTTCTCAATACATGTAGGGAACGATGAATAGTATTGAGAAACGCAATTTTAGCGAGGATGGGCCCATCTTCAATGAATGTGTTTCAATACATGCAATTTTAGTGAGGATGGGCCTTCCTAATGCATATTTATCTATGTGACTATGTGCACCAAATTTATAATAGTGGGTTTTATTATTTTTTGTTTAAAAAATTGTTTTTTCTCTAAAGTAGACAAAGAACGATAGCCAAAGTTTATGAAACGCGACAGAGGATGATGACGACGAAGCTCCTCGGCATGGATCCTTTTATAAGTTAGGTTTCAAGAAAAATCAGACGAAAATTTGTTGAAGTCGTTGAGGAATTCGTGTTGTGATCCACAAATTACCCTCTATAGATTTAACCTTGCCTATCCGAAACAATTAGTATACTCAAAATGCACAAATAATTGAGCATTGAAGAGTTTATCTTGATAAGAAGAGGGGAAAAAAGAAAACTTCTCTTATTTTTCTATGCTACAAACTTTTGTAAATAAAACCAAGTTACAGATGCATTTCCTCAAATCGACTTGCAATCTTTTTTAACAAGTAATCATCGAAATAAAACGAATTTAAAACATTCCAAACCACGCTTTTAATCTACTCAATATAAAATCCCTCAAAATGTTTTTATTAGAGTTTATGATCTCGCGTATAATCCTTGATGAACACACTCCTTATGTCAGAAATACAACGGGTCAGTGCACATTATAAAATAGTATTGTCACTTTCAAACATGATAATAATTAGTCTTTGTAGTGAATACATAGTTTATATAATAATATTCATTTATTTTCTTTGTAAAAAAATAAAATCTTTGTCCCATATCTTTTCGTATCCGTACATGGCACTTTCTCCTTTTAGTTCTATAACAATATATTCAAATGGCATGCACTACTTTTTTTACTCCTTCTATTTACATATAAAAGAGAAGAGATATGTGTAATTGAAGAAATATTAATACCATTTATAAAATAGAAATATGATATGTTCCATCCACTTAAACATATTGAGTATAACTCAATGAAATGAAATGGACAAGGAGACCCATGGTGAACGAGCCCACAAGTTGTCCATTGGCGTGGTTGGTGCGAGGTCATAGTATATGGCCTTACGGATTGGGACAATTATTTAGGCCATCAGTGTGAAACCAGAGAATTTTTTCAATTTTAATGATTGAATTTGAGTCTAAGAATCTTAATTCCTATCCATATATGTACAACCAAATTTCCAGGAAGGTTTGAGTCAAGATATCACATCAGGCTATTTCCATTTACTAACTTTCTTTGGTAAATTTTTAAATACTCTGAAATTTGATTGGGTACTAGTAATATAAAAATATGACATATAGTTGAATAATTGAATGATGGATAAATATTCAACCATGTATCAAAATGTGTCATTTTTCTGTTGGGCAATTGTATTCTTTTGTTTTCCTTTTTTGAGCTGGTTTGTATTCTTTGGTTGTTATTCAATTTTTGTTATTTCATTTAAAAGTAAATTGAATATTAAATTATGTATGCTTAAATAAATTCATGTAAAAGTATGGAAAATATTGTTAAAAATCGATCTTTACAAAAGAAAATGTTAAATATCAATCTAGAGACAAAACTCCAAATCTAGAATCCAATTTTAAGTTTAATCAATGGAACACGTCTATCAATATTTACCTTATAAATATTGTATTGTACAATTCATTTCAACATTCAATCAATCAAACACATCGTAATTTTTTTTTCTTTCATCTTTCCGCGTGCTTTTACCTGTTCATTTTTAGTTTAGTTGCTCACAAAAAACATAACATCGTACTTAACACTCCTTAAAGAATATTTAAAGGCTAAGAACAATCTTTAAAGAAGTTAAAAAGCTCACAACCGATAAACAAAGTTTCTTACTCGACGTAACTGTTTAAGATACAACAAGAAATAACAATTGAGATCTACTAAATAATCCTCAGCTAACTTTAAAGTTGGACAACATTGTTACTCCAATTTGAGTTGAGTTTTTTGTTGAAGCTAAGAAAAAAGTTTGATGGTGTGTTGCTTTAGAGGCTGCAAGCATTCTTTCTAAAGAAGAAAAGATAATAGAGCCAAGTGTTGGGGTGAGAAGCACCTGTAGTGATGCACATTAGTTAACTCCACAAGATACAATAATACTATACAAGTATTTCCGTCAACAACGCCTGCGGATAGAAATTCTCATTTCTTTCTCAATGGAATTGGAATGGGACCCACCACTTTACCATCAACCTTCGGTTCTAAATCAATCATTGGTCGTCTTCAATCTGTTCTGTTTCTTACTTTTCAAACACGTTCCTTTCCCTTTTCTCACTTCCTCATCTATTTATGTGGAAAATATTGTTCTTTTTATGTTTTTTAGTGTGGAATATTACTTAGGACATTAGTTAAAGTACTAAATGTGATAAGTTTGTATTAAGTAATCATGTAACAACTTTCTTTCAAAAAAAAATATTTTCAAGAATTTTTTGGACCAAACTTATATTTTCAAGATTTTTTTTTTATAGAATCCTTAAACAATGCATTTAGGGCACTCGTTAACAATACTTAATATTATAAATACTTAATATCAAGCGTATTTCTTTCTTATAGATGAAAGCCAAATATACATCTTTTAGTTATAGTTATTATGAGTGGTGGACACAACCGTTGCTTTGTATGGGTGTTCACCAGTGATGTTTCTTGATTGTTTGTAGGGTGGTGCTTGTTTTCGGCACCTTGTAACTGTAAATATTTCGTAGTGATTCACTTTTTATACATCTTATGCATGGTGTTTATCGGGGTTATTAATATAATTCATTTTAACTTGTGCAAAAATATAAATATTTTTATAATTAATGGTGTTAAACATATAACTATTGATATTGTACCTTTAATTTCGTCATTCTCCTTTTACTAGGTGATAGGTTTAAGACAAAATGTCTGACAAAAATATATATGGGTTTACTCTCTTCATTGTTAATTATAAGTAAAATTTGACTGTTTAAATTCATTCAATTAATGATGTATGCGGTCCATAATATAGATCATATACATTATTAATTAAATAAACATAGAAAATCAATTTTTGCTTATAAGTAACAACGCAGGGAGTTATCATAATCATGAATAAAAAAATGAAGTCACAATTAGTAATAGCTTGAGTAATGAGTACCGTATCTTGATGATGCACTCTTGTAATTTTTAACATATCATTAATTGGAAAGAATAAACCTATCATAAACAACGCAAAATAAATCAGTAGTGACAAAAAACACAATTAATCTAACAAACAAGTACCCGTCATACTCATACATGCTAAAATATAACAATCTCAACGGAAGTTCGGAAGTTGTTCTATTTTGATCAACTCTTATAAGTCACACATAAAATGTATTTATATCATATATAAAAGTATCACTATTGAGCGATTAAATTAAGTTGAAACCTCATATTTTGTAGCATACAAGAGGTTTAAGTAGTTCAACTTATTTACTTACTAGATAAATAGCTAGGGAGTCATGGATTCAAACTTGATTGAAAGAGAAAAAAAAATGAATATAACACATAATTACTAACATTTGCATGTTCTCACATTAGAATTTGAATATTCGCAACCTTGATTAAAATTATGGTTCTTAACCATTATACCAAAATTTATTGGACATTAAATGTGAATATCTCTTTCAATCCTACTCAATTAAAGACAAAATCAAGTTTTATATGAACTAAGTCACATAATTTGCACCGAAAGAATTTGAACATGAGACTTCAAATAAATGACATTCTAAATTCTAAAATCTACACCACAAAACCAAGCCACAATATATATATATATATATATATATATATATATATATAATTATTAGATACTAAACCTACATGAATATTAAACTAAATCTTAAAAAAAAAATGTATATTAAACAAAAATATGGTGGGCCTAAAGCTCTTGTTTTCCTTGTCCTAATTAAGGTTTTGTCTTCCAAATATATTATTCTATGATCAGCACTTATATTTCACCGTTGAATCACCAAATAATAGCTCTCTGTTTTCCCTAGCAAGAGCCACTAAGATGTTGCTACTGTCTCTATTGATCCATTATCTTAATTTAATTGAAGCTAACTAAATGTTTGTAAAGGGAAAAAGATGATGCATGCGCTCGCTTACCACCATCACTCTTTCAAAAACTTGCTATGTCTCTCCACGTGTTAGTATTTTGGAGTAGCTTTTCACACCACTTAAAATCAACAAAAGTTTCTGTTGCACTTTTTTCCTACGTGGTAGTGATGTGTACAATCAATGACACGTCACCACTTAAACTGAAATACCTCTTCTGATGTGTCGTACCACACCACCTCAGCTTTTGTTCCCAGCGTGTCAAACGCTTTCATGCACGTGAAATCACACGCTTGGGTGCTCCTTCTCTTCAACTAATAACTTTTTAATTCATTTTTTTTGTCAAAATTTAATTCATTTTTAATTGTAGAAAATAATAGCCTTGTGAAGTTCAAAAGGGACAAAGAAGTTTGTTGAGAGGTAAGAAACTTATGAAAAAGAGAAACACATTGTTAATCTAGATTATAACACTACCACACAATCAAACTCTAATGAACAAGATGCTAAAATGAATGGTATCAAATCTCTATTGGGTTTATTACACATTTTGGTACTTTTATTTTCAAATTATTTCTTCAATTAATATATATATATATATATATTAGGTCTTTAGCATGACTAAAGAATATCATTTCACAATTATCTATAACTATTTAGGTCTTTAGCATGACTAATTACTTGATCAAATGTAGAGGAAGGTGAGATAAATGACTGATACTATCGAAATGATTCTTCCTTAAATAATAGGTATTGTGACTGGTATTGTCGTGATCGAGAGGCCCCCAACATGACTCTAACATCCAATGAGTATTGTCATACTAATCTTCTCCTGAGCTTGTTCTATAAAGATTCAAATGAAAATCTTTAACTTTAAAGGTTGATTTAAACGTTCTATAAGTGAATAATTCATATGTTTGTGAAGCATAAGAATTTATTGGTTCTCATAAGTTCATGAAGTTTTTGGCATTTCTCATACTCACTACAAAAAATGTTGTATTTAGCTTTGTCATAATCAAAGTTTCTTTGAATTTGTCACGAAATCCAAATAAAAATATTTGAAAAAGCGTGAACGTAAGAATGCTTACTATACTCTTTTTTACATTGAATCTAACACTTTTTAATGTAGCTTCTTCTCTTTTTAGTTTCTTTCTTATTTTATTTTGTTCTCCATGGTTATGTTGTTTGTCTTCTCATGTTTGTAATTTTTTTCCCTTTTATTTCAATCAAATTTTATTAGCTTATAAAAAAAAGATTACTATCTACATTGAAATACAATTTTCGCTGAGGATACATAGTGCATTTTGGGACCATTTGTTTTCAATGGTACATTTTCATATGCAACATCCAATGATTTTCAAAAATTAAAATGTTAATTTTAATTTTTAGTTATATACATATCGAAACTAAATACTTTAAATAACGTCGTGACAAAAATAGAATAAAGTCCAAGATAAATGCATATGTGTCTTTATAGATGATTTATAATATGTTTGTCCCGTAATATATTGGCAATTTCTATGGTACATTCAAAAATTTGAGTATATTGTTACGCCAAATCAATAAATTAATAGTTAAATGTGTTATTTTTTGAAGAGAAAAATTGTTTTCTATCACCTATAATTAAACCTTATTTATCAAAAACGTCAACGAAATAAAATTTAATTTTTCTGAATTTTTAGTACTCATAATAGAGAATTTTGATTATTTTTTACAACAAAATTTAAAAAAATTAATATAATTTTTATAAACAATGAAATGGTATTTTTTCTTATGAAATGACATTTTCTAAAATATAAATATCAACGGTTAGCTCTTTATTCCATAAAAATAATAGTTAATTTAAAGATTTTTGAAGTAGGAATACCGGTACACCTTAATTTACGGGTGTATCGTAGAAGTTCCTTAATATATTACCTTTGGTTTTTAATTATAAGTTCTTTTCGAAAGAAAAAAAAGTTGACCCAAAATATAAGACACAGTATGAATTTACTAGATAATTTTTTTTGGAGAATACTTATTTACCCATGACAAAAAGTATTGTGACGAAACCCATAAGGCAAAAGTAGGGCAGTTCTACACCCAACTAAGCTCTAGGGTAGGATCCTTAAAATAAAAAATAAAAACTTTAGGGTAAAAAAAATTTCGCCGCACATTTTTTTAAAACTAGACTCTTGACCCGTTCTACCGTACGGGTCTTACCGAGAAGAAGTTAAACGAATAAGTCCCAACAATGTAAACATATATAGTTGATAGAAGTTTTAGCGTCCATTTTAAGGCATGTTTTGGCGCACCATAAATTATAGAGATGCATGATTTCAGCCATAAATCAAATTCAAATTCGAATAGAAATGTTAAGTAATAATTTTTATTTTAGTCACAATGAAATATCATTAAGTTTCATGAATATCATTAAGTTCCATAAATATTTGTAAATTGTTTTATGTTGACAGTAAAGTTTTATGCGAAAAGGTAACAATAGCAAGGATTAAACGCTATTAAAAGCAGACAAATGATAATTAAATGATATTATTGCGTAGTTTTCCTTAAATGCTTACAAGTTGACTTGCTTTTTATGTGTTTACTCGATCATTAGTGGCAGCCCATTTTTAGGCATGTTTTGGCGCACCATAAATCATAGAGATGCATGATTTAAGTCATAAATCAAATTCAAATTTGAATAACAATGGTAAGTAATAATTTTTATTTTAATCACAATGGAATATCATTAAGTTCCATGAATATCATTAAGTTCCATAAATATTTGTAAACTACTTTATGTTGACAGTAAAGTTTTATGCAAAAAGGTAAAATTTTATGTTGACAATAATCATATCTGTTTTGATATGATTAAACGTCATATCTGTTTTGATATGACTAAACGCAGTTAAAAGCAAACGAATGATAATTAAATGATATTATTGCTTAGTTTTCCTTAAATGCATACAGGTTGACTTGCCTTTTATGTGTTTACTCGATCATTATTGGCAGCCCATTTTTATGCATGTTTTGGCGCACCAACATTTATGACATAGAGTGAATTGAAAGTTTGTTTTAATTTATTTCTGAAATCATGCATCTCTATAGTCTTAAGTTTTAGATTAGCTTTTAAATCTCATAACAGCCCATTTTTAGGCATGCCAGACGCATCAACATTTATGAGATATGGGGAATTGAAACAGTTTTGATTTATGGCATAAATCATGCATCTTTATAGTCTTAAGTTTTAGTCTATCTTTCAAAACTCATAACAACCCATTTTTGAGCATGTCAAGCGCAGGGTACATTTAAAACATAGAGGGAATTGAAATAGTTTATTTTTTTGGCAGAAATCATGCATCTCTGTAGTCTTAAGTTTTATGTTGACAGTAAAGTTTTAGTGATCTATAAAGTAAGACAGTAAGACAGTAATGTTAACAAAAAATATATTGATCTATATTTTGATAACCAATTGATATCCTTATTTGAAATGTCCTTCATAGCATGATTTTCGTGATCTATACAATATTTTTTTGCTGAAGGCTAGTTAAAACTAAAAGTATCTTATTTAATTTTGAATATGTTACTAAAAATGCTATGAAGTAACTTGTTCAAATAGATTTGGACTTGCTGTCTATATGTAATCCGAGAATTATAATTTGTGTCTTATTAAAATTTGAATCATAAATTGCATTGAAATTAAAAGAGAGCACATTAAACTGGAATGATAAAATCATAACATGTCACATTAAACTGGAAAAATAAAACCATAAATTGCATTAAATGAAAAGAAAATTCAAAAACATCAAAATGGCTAACAAAAACATAAACCCTAAAAACTAAACTCCATCGATTGCATTGCAGACATCAAACTCTCATAAGTGCACCCTGGAAAACATATATATCCGAAATTAGTAAGTGAGAAAAATGATCAAATGAGCTTTTAATTTGAAACGTCGCAACTATAAAAACACAATATCGATAATTTTTCCCTCACATCTGTTACACGGAACCCTAGTTGAAGAGTTCTATATTGAACTCACAATCTGTTAACAAACTTGTCCAAATCAGTTATTGGATTTGGATCTAATGGAGCTGAAAAAGATCAAAGATTCAAGCAAATTAGTGCAAGTTGAAAAAATATATGAAACTAAACAAAATATATCAAGAAAGAAGATGAGTCATGATTAAACTTTGTTGTGTTATTAGTACCCTTCAAACAGTGCAAGGCTAAGAGAGTTTGTGCATCACTTTCCATTGTTAATTTTAAATTGTTTTGATGTAAAAATGATGGTAGCAGAGAATTATGGGAATGTACACGTCAATATAGATGGGGAAGTGTACATCGTAAGACTCTGATAGGTGTATTGGTTTATATAGGAACATGAAAGGTTATTAGATCTACGGTTGAGATGTAGTGAGTGATTGACTGAGTTGATTAACATTAATTACGTATTAGGCAGCCATAAATATACGAATGAGATGGAGTGAGTGGTTGACTGAGTTGATTAACATTAATTACCTATTAGGGAGGGAAGATCTACAGCTGAGATGTAGTGAGTGGTTGACTGAGTTGATTAACATTTATTACGGTTTAGGCAGCCATAAATATACGGCTGGGATGGAGTGAGTGGTTGACTATGTTGATTAACATTAATTACGTATTAGGGAGGGAATATCTACAGCTGAGATGTAGTGAGTGGTTGACTGAGTTGATTAACATTAATTACGGTTTAGGCAACCATAAATATACGGCTGAGATGAAGTGAGTGGTTGACTGAGTTGATTAACAATAATTAACTTATTAGGGAGGGAAGATCTACGGCTAAAATGTAATGAGTGGTTGACTGAGTTGATTAACATTAATTATAGTTTAGGGAAGGAAAATGAGGATGGATTAGGGCAAACATGCTAGCTTGACAAATCTAGCTTTTATAATAAAGGATATATTCCTACTTAGGGTGCTAAAATAGTTTAAAAGAAATAGTTCTTCTAATATCAAATATAAAAGAAAATTTAGTTAACAAAAACTAATATATATTCTCTCAATAAAAAAAACTAATATACATCCTCTAAAAAAAAATTAATCTATATTTGATTTAATTAATTTTTGATAACTCTACATTTTCTTATATTTAGGGCTATGACTAAAGAAGTAAAAAATAGGTTGTGTTAATAGTACTCATAAGAAAGAAGAAAAAAAATCATATACCGGTTACAAAGCACCCTAATCACAAGTTATTTTTATCAAATGTGTGCGTGTAATGATGGCTAAATGTTTTGTGTCTAATCATTTTGTGGCATTGCCAAAAAATTATGTAGACTATCGACTACGTCATCTTCATGATAAAATCATCAACTCAACCACAATTATAGAGTGACTTCAAAACTAGATTATAGAGAAATTTGTCAACGTATTAAAAGTGCAGTTTGCAGATTTTGGTGGTGGAGCAAGGGAGACAACAGGTCCATTCACTGGATCAGTAAGGAAAAAATCTATAAGTCTACTACTGCAGGTGGTCTAGGCTTCAGATGTCTTAGGGACTTTAATTTAGCCATGTTGGCTAAACAAATCTGGAGGCTGCACAACAACCCTGAATCTCTTATTGCAAAATGCTTCAAAGCCAGATACTACCCAACCTCAGATGTTCTCCAAGCCTCTATAGGTCTATCTCCTAGTTATGCATGGAGAAGCATGCACCAGTCTATTTGGATCTTAAACAAGGGGTGCAGCTGGAGAGTTGGAAATGTTCATAATATCAAAATTTGGAGTGACAATTGGTTACCACATCAAAATGGTCTTAAAGTCATTACCCCATAGCCCACCAACTCCAACATAGTAAAGGTTAAAGACCTCCTGGTAGGAACCCCTCCTACATGGAATAAACCGCTTATTGAGAATACCTTCTTACCCATTGATGGGATTCAGATTCAATAAATCCCTATAACTTACTCAGAAAAGGATGATTCTTTGATGTGGAATCACTCTGTTACAGGAGTTTACATTGTTAAGACAGGTTATTGAGCCATTTCAAATGTGGAAAAACAACATGGCCCAAGGTCCTTCTAATCCAGGATTGATGGAACAGGTTTGGAAGAAAATTTGGGGGATTGAGACTATCCCGAGACACAAATAATTTCTATGGAGAATTCTGCAAAATGCCCTCCCTGTTTGGAATGAACTCCACAAAAGAGGCATTAGGTGCTCCCTTCTCTGCCCTAGATGTGAGTCAGGCATAGAAACAATTCAACACCTATTTTTCAATTGTGAGGTCACCAAGAGAGAGTGGTTTGGCTCTCAGCCAGGGATCAATTTTAACTCCTCTGGATTGATTCTCTTTACTGATTGGCTTACAAATTTTATTCTCAACAATGATAAAGACATAATAATATCTATAGCAACTTTACTATATAGCATTTGGCATGCGCGAAACCAAAAAGTGTTTGAAAACAGTGATGTACCTGGTGATATACTAATTCAACGTTCTACCTCTAGTCTTCTCAGCTTTAGAAGTGCTCAAGTCAACGATTCGGTTCCCCCCAGCATTCTGATCCCTCATAGCAGCTCGCATAGAACTCGTATCCCGAACAAGGTAAAATGGAAAAAGCCTGAAGTGGATATAATCAAGCTGAACAACGATGTGAACCTTTCAAAATTGGACATGTGGGGAATTGGCGTTATTGCAAGGGACCATGAAGGTATGGCGATGGCTTATGGAACCTGGCTCCGACCTGGTATCCCTTGCGCAACAACAACAGAAGCTTGGGGAATCTACCAAGCAATGGTTTTCCGGGTGATTGTGGCTTCAGTAGAGTTGAAGTGGAAAGTGACAATGAAAAGGTTATTAAGCTGCTCAATGGATCTGGAGAGGAAAACAAAAGTTATCTAGGCTCTTTAGTTGATAGTATTCTATCTCTCAAATCCCACTTTAGCCACTGTAGTTTCTCTCATGTTAAAAGAAGTGGTAATGAATTGGTTCATTTTTTGGCCCAATTAGCAATCACCGATCCTGATAAGGTTTGGATGGAAGATGTATCATCCAATGTCACCTTTTTGTATTTGTCTGACATTTTTTCTTAATAATATTCCAGTCTTTTATTAAAAAAAAAACTAGATTTAGCTAAAATTGCGAAAGGAATTTGATCTATTAAAGGAATCTTGTGGATAAGGTCAAAAAAGAAACTAACCTATCACTAAAGTGGAAGAAATACACCGATGGTTTAAAACCAGAGGAAAGATAGAAACGTCGGTTGGAGACTCTATCTTTTTTTTTTTTGGGTCAAGATTGGAGACACTATCTATTTACAAACATGAGTTAAAATTATAAGAAGCGGTGTTCACGAAATTAAAAAATAATAATTAATGTTATTATTACTAACGAAAAGACAGGCATGTGATTTTGAAATTATCAACGGTATTTTTTTATGAAATTTTGATTTTGATCAAAACTAAAAATATAAATGTTTATTGGATTAAAATTATAACAAATCAAAATAATCACGATTATCTATTTCAACGACAACAACAATATAAACAAAAAAATATATAAATTCTTTTGTTTAACGACACCAACAACAATCTTTATAACAGTAAAAGTTGTTTAAGGGTATAATTGGAATAATGTAAAAGTAAGTATATATAGATATATTAATCTAGTTTGTTACACACTTTTTAAATGATAAAGAAAAAAAAAACTTGACATATGGTTATATGGTGTTTGCTACACTTGTATTTTTAATATTTGAATTTACTATTTTCTATTTGTTATATGTACTATTTGTATTGAAAGTTGAGAGTAATTTTGAAAAGAAAAAAAAAATCAATTCAAAAGAGCCGAAACATGTTATTTTCTTTCTGGGTCATGTTAACCTAATCAGTGCCTCGGGGGCACTAGTTAAAAAAAATCATAAATAGAAAGTTTTAAATTAAAAAAGACAATTTATTTTCAGTATCAATACTAAAAATAAATACTGTAATATAAACTACCTCCGCATCTTTTTTTTAAAGAGCAACACTATATCCCACGGAAGGATTTCCACAAAAACCCCGAACTACATTATTGCTCCATATCAGCTTCTATTTATTTTATATCAAAAAAAAAAAAAATCTAAAAGTTTGACGCAAAACATGTGTGGGTGGTGTGTAATTCTTAGTATTCATAGTAACAAGCGTTAACTTTTTTTTAATTCAGACACTACACTAATTCAAAATTTAATCACTTGATGTTCAATTTTCCATCATTTCACATTAAGATTTTTCATGTATTCCCTTCGTCGCTTATTAAGTGACACAGTTGACCATATCACACACGTTAATACATAATTTTGATATTAAACAATTTTACTAATCTATTAAAAAAATTATAAAAATTTGATATTTTAAAAGTACTTGTCATTTTATATAATTATTTATCTTTGTATATGATATCAAATATAGTTAAAGCAAGTAAGGTGAAAATTGATGATGATTTATTGTTCCCCTAAAAGAAAAAGTATTTTTTTATTGTTGTTGACCAAAAGAAAATGTATTTTTATTATTGTTGTTGACCAAAATCCGAAAAGTCTATGCAGGATTAATTGCAAGTGATTAATTTGTGGTCCATGTGTATGAGCGTGGATTAAACTGAAAATTTGATGATCGTGGCATTATAACGGTTCCATGAGTTGACGCGAGCTTCTGCCATGTCAGTCCCACCGTGTGACGTGGCAGAAAAGTACGACGGAAAATGGAAGGAGAAGTGTGTTATACTGTTCAGACCACTATTACTCACACGCCGGAACAGTCTTCAATTAAGGGACATTTTGGAGATTTCACATAAAACCCCTTGGAGTCTTTTATAAACAAACACCGCTGAGAGGACGCATTGTGAATCAACAAGTACACTCTCAAATCCAACCTGTCATTAGACAAAACAAACAAGAATTTTCTCACAATTTCTTTCACTCTCTCACATTTTCATTTCTTCAATGGCGCCAATGAATCCAACTCCAGACACTGAAAAAGCTGCAAACGGTGTTCCCCCAGACGACGACAGATGTCCAATCGAAGAAGTAGCTCTCGTCGTCCCTGAAACCGACGACCCTTCTCTTCCGGTCATGACTTTCCGTTCATGGTTCCTTGGAATAACCTCTTGCATCATTCTCATCTTTCTCAACACTTTCTTCACTTTCAGAACTCAACCACTCACCATTTCTGCGATTCTTATGCAAATCGCTGTTCTTCCCATCGGAAAATTCATGGCCGCCACTCTTCCCACCAAAGAGTATAGCTTTTTCGGGTGGCGTTTCACGTTGAATCCTGGTCCGTTTAATATGAAGGAACATGTTATTATCACTATTTTTGCTAACTGTGGTGTTTCTCAAGGTGGTGGTGATGCTTACTCCATTGGTGCTATTACTATTATGAAAGCTTATTATAAACAATCTCTCAGTTTTCTCCTTGCTCTATTCATCGTCTTAACCACACAGGTTCATTTTTTCTCCTTCTTTTTCGTTTAAGAGTTATATTGTATATAATTTCTTCATTCTATTTGGTCAAAAACATTTATTATTCATTTCATTTTATTATTTTTTATTTTCAGGAAATAATTTAGTGCAAAGTTTTTTTTTTTGTTGTTGGTTGTTAAATTGTTTTTGGACAAGAATTAGTTATCTTTTCCTTTCTTGATTTCTTTCTTTAGTATATAAAATAAACATCGTGTAAAATATTTTATTTTTATGTTAAATTAATAACGTAAAGATAATTGTTTGATTATTGTTAAACTGAAGATGCAGAATGTATAATTAGTTTCAGACAATTGTTTATGTTTGGGTGTATAATCCAAATTAATATTTATATAACTTACATGTTAATGGTTATTAAATGATGGTGATGAAGTTTGTCTTCGAGGCCCGTGAAGGTTGAACGTGGTTTTGTAGTGTACTTTATGTTCAGTGTTGATTTTTTTTTGGTCTGTAGTACTTGTTATGTTATCTACAAGTCTATCTAGAATTTGTTCTATTTTTTATTTTTTTTGGTTGGTGACTAAAAAGTGTGGAAGATGAGTTGAATTTGATTTGGAATATATGTTTTTTTCCCATCTTTCTTTGTTAAAATATTCTGTGATCAATCTGCTTTATACAGTTGTTAACTAAAATTTCATTTTAATTTAATCTTGTAAATTGAGTTGCAGATTTTGGGCTATGGATGGGCTGGGATTCTGAGGAGGTATCTGGTGGACCCTGTTGAAATGTGGTGGCCATCAAACCTTGCACAAGTCTCTCTCTTTAGGTTCATTCTTTTCCCCCTCTCTTCCATATTACTTTTTATTCAATTTGAACAGACTTATTTACTTCAATAACCCTTTGGTGATTTTTAAAAGTAAGCACCAACATAAAGACACTAACACGTTTACATTGATATTGATAATAATACGAGAGAATAATTGAATGTAACCACACATTTCACTATCGTGGTGTGTCAATACACACTTCAATATAAAGTGTCGGTGCCACTTATCTTGCTAATATTTATTCAATATTCATTAGCCAATTTGCAAAATCAACGAGTGCTTATATATGATATATTGCATGAAGAAACAAAAGATACAGAAATTTACTTGTATACTTTCTTATTTATAAACTCAAGGGTATTAGTATTGTTACTGCAAAAATCAAAATGAACTTGTATGGAGTTGTTAAATCAATAAAAGATAAAGCCAATCAAGTTTGTGATTGACTAGTAATTACTAGCTTGAAATATGCTATAGAAAAAGACATTTGGCTTAACCTTAGTGGGCACAGCAGCCACATTATACCAAATTGAAAGTTGTAAATATGCCGTGGACTAAGCACATCTTCACTACTGAAAGGCGCATATCACAAGCTGTGTTGTTCGGTTGATGTAAGAATTAAGATTCTCTTTGACAAGAGATATCAATATTGAAAGAAAATATTCTCTAATGTTTCTTTGGCTGTATAGTTGACAACAAATAGGCAAGGATAGAATCTTAACCAAAAGAACTTATGCAACAGTAAAAACCAATTTTCTTAGTCAAAGTTACTTTTTTGCCTGTTTATTATTATATTCTCTAATATGATTTTGATTACATCATTAATCTTATGCTACAGGGCACTCCATGAAAAAGAGAATAAATCATCAAAAGGCTTTACAAGGATGCAGTTTTTTCTCATTGCCATGGGTGTTAGCTTCTTGTATTATGCACTCCCCGGCTATCTTTTCACCGTCTTAACATTCTTCTCATGGATTTGCTACGCATGGCCACATAACATCACAGCACAACAAATTGGATCAGGTTACCATGGACTTGGAATTGGTGCATTCACACTTGATTGGGCTGGGATTTCAGCTTATCATGGAAGCCCCCTTGTTGCACCATGGACTTCCATTGTTAATGTTGGGGTTGGATTTATCATGTTCATCTATATAATTCTACCCGTATGTTACTGGAGGTTTAACACCTTTGATGCTAGGAAGTTTCCTATATTCTCTAATCAGTTGTTCACTTCAAGTGGACACAAGTATGACACGACAAAGATCTTAACCAAGGAATATGATCTTAACATTGATGCATACAACAAGTATGGCAAGTTATACCTTAGTCCTCTTTTCGCATTGTCTATTGGATCAGGTTTCGCAAGATTTACGGCGACCCTCACTCATGTAGCATTATTTCATGGCAGGTAGGCTGATCACAAAGCCTTTAGAATTAACTTATTTCTTATACATGTATTAATTAAGGAATCACAATCATAGACTCGTGATACTGACATAGTTTCTTTTATGCAGAGACATATTGAGACAGAGTAAATCAGCAATGGGTAACGTAAAAGTTGATGTGCATGGTAGACTCATGAAGGCTTATAAGCAAGTACCAGAATGGTGGTTCCTCATTTTATTATTTGGCAGCATGGCGCTATCCTTAGTAATGGCTTTTGTTTGGAAAACGGATGTGCAACTTCCCTGGTGGGGCATGCTCTTTGCTTTTGGCTTAGCTTTTGTTGTAACACTCCCAATCGGTGTCATCCAAGCAACTACCAACCAGGTACTAACTCCATTCAATATTTCTGCCACCTATAATCTACACTTTTCTTTTGCTCGTAAGCAATAGAAGTTTGAAATTTTAATGAGTGTTTCCTATGGTGGTTACCTTGCAGCAACCTGGATATGACATTATTGCACAGTTCATGATCGGGTATCTCCTTCCTGGAAAACCAATTGCAAACTTGCTCTTTAAGATTTATGGGAGAATCAGCACCGTCCATGCACTCTCTTTCTTGCAAGATCTCAAACTTGGGCACTACATGAAAATCCCTCCGCGATGCATGTATACAGCACAGGTATAGCGCAGAATCTCCTAGTTTAAACTCTTTTCTTATCCTTTTTTTTTTCTTGCCTGTTAATGATTATTTATTTTGAATTTCCAAATAGCTGGTGGGAACACTAGTTGCTGGTGTGGTGAACCTTTCAGTGGCTTGGTGGATGTTGGATAGCATTAAGGACATTTGCATGGATGATAAAGCTCACCACGACAGTCCTTGGACTTGTCCCAAATACCGAGTGACATTTGATGCATCTGTTATATGGGGTTTGATCGGACCGAAGCGGCTATTCGGACCAGGTGGATTGTACCGAAACCTTGTATGGTTATTCTTGGTTGGAGCAGTGTTGCCAGTTCCTGTTTGGGTGTTTAGCAAAATCTACCCTAACAAGAAATGGATTCCTCTGATAAACATACCAGTTATATCTTATGGTTTTGCTGGAATGCCACCTGCAACTCCAACTAACATTGCAAGCTGGCTATTGACCGGAATGATCTTCAACTACTTTGTGTTCCGCTTCCACAAACGTTGGTGGCAGAAATATAACTATGTTCTATCCGCGGCGCTTGATGCAGGCACGGCTTTTATGGGTGTTTTGATTTTCTTTGCTCTGCAAAATGCAGGGCATACTCTCAAATGGTGGGGAACTGAATTGGACCATTGCCCGTTGGCCACTTGCCCAACTGCTCCAGGAATTGTGGTTGATGGTTGTCCTGTATTCTAATAGAAAAGCCTAATTGACTTAGGCTATCTTTTTTACTTGTTTTTGCTTTTAGGGGTGGGGACCATGTTAGGCTTGGAGTATACCAAAAGGTGAAGGGACTAAATAACCAATTGCTTAGCAATTATTATGTACATGCTTCTTGCTTGTTATCACGGAGGCTTTTCCTTTTTGTCTTTTTTTTACCTGCCTTATTTAATGGATATATTCAGTTAACTGAAAATGGAACAAAGTTTGACGTCTGAAATATTATATTTTAGGAATTGAAAATTGATGTTTAAAGCGTATCACGATCTTTATAAACTAAAGTGTTCATGGAATTGCAAATTCATGGTTTACTTTGTAGTGACAGAATATAATACCAAAAGGATCAGGATGCATATAATCACAAACAAAAAAAGGACTTTCAAGGTAGAAGTTTTTCCTCAATTGGTTAGGAACTGTGGGCATATTGCGAAAAGTGGAGAGTTTGATCTCTCTGCAATACATTTTATCCTTTATGGAGGGATGGATACATATCTAGAAAGTAGGCACCATTAAGTTTCATGATACTTTCAAATTATGCAATTTTCATTTTCCAAAAAAGATTCCAAACACTCAGAAATTCCAACTAAATATTGAGGATTTGACTCCACTAAATAGAATAAGCAATGTGGATGAAAAATCAACGGTTGATTTTATTTGCTTATACATAAATCATTGAAGTGTTGAAATATCAATGTCAATAATAGACTTGTCAACAACTAAGACTACTTACTTTAACTAGTGTCCTGTTTTATCTAGGAATTGATTTCCTTCTGTTGGGCAGCCCACATCCTTCAACAGACTATCTATTCTAATTTCAATATTTAAAAGTTCCTATTTTTCTACTGCCCGGATTTCACTGGATTTGCCATTCACCGGAGAGGATTCACAAGCTCTTAATAAACATTTGCACGATACGTCAAAGATGCAGACGTAAATAAATGCACGTGTGTAAAACTATCGTAGGCAGTTTCTTTATAAAACTATTTCTCCCAGCAAGATCAAAAGGCTACTGTATACTAGCAAAAGTCAATTTACCGGAGAATGATCGCAAATATCTCTAATATAAGATGAAACATGCATCAAAAAACCGAATCCAGAACCGGGGGGCAAGAAAACTGAAAAAGAAGATAGGGAAGGAAAAAAATCTAATGAGTGACGCTAAAAATGAAAATGCAGGATACGAACTGCAAAACAGCTTAACCGCAGAATTGTTGTTTCAGCTATAAGTGATAAGAATGCGTAAATTATCTTATCCTTTTGACTACTCAATCAAAATTCCTAGATAAAAGTATCACCAAAAGTGTAAGAATTGAAACTAAATCATCTGATAATTAGCCAATAAGCAATTGCATTATATGTAATACAATCTTGACTTTCGTGCAGTGATTAATGTTAATGGCTGGTCCATCTCATTAGTGTTTACAATTTACCTCTGCACAGACTTGTAAAGCACCGCAGTAACATATTTGGACAGAAACCGATTAGTTGTACCAAGGGCAACCACTGAAGGATTGCTTTCTCCTCTCGGAATGTAAAAATGATTGAGAACCGAATGTTGAGGTCTTGGCTTAGGAGGTTGGATTTCCACAATTGCTGTACCTAAATTTAGTGGTGTAGTTGCTAACTGTGGAGGAACTAATGGCGGCTCCTTTGCACAATCTTCAGAACTAAATGGTAAATTATCATAACTTGAAGTTGGTGATTGAGGAGGTTCAAAACCAGAAATACTTCCAATATCTTCAGGAACATTATCCTACAGATATAAAATGGCATTAGTGTCAATTCAGACCTCAACGGCTTCCATAAAAAAAAGAATGCAGACATACAGGCTACCACGTATGTGTTACTAAGTGTCATTTTTACATATGTATGTATATATGTATGCAGCTACATTCCTTAAAAAAAATTATGCAGGTAAATGAAATCACAACAAAATCAATAACTATTGCGAAAATCAATCAATGCACATTAAGGTGTGCTATCAAATATTTACTTTTGATGGATATTTAGCTACAAAGTGCCGGTTCCCCTAGAGTTCACTTGGCTGAAAATTCGCTCTCCAACCTTCATGAACCGAGTTAAATACTGGCACACCGGCGTACAAGAGATATTTAGCTGCAAAGTGAAGCAAAAGTACCAAGATAATGTGGCGTGGTACTAACAGTGGGTTAGTCAAAGGCACTGCTAAGATGAAGCTAGAAGTACAAGGGATCAGCTCCTCTCAGGCACTTCATGAGTACCTTTCTGGATTACAAGGGAAACGATAATTTAAAAGACCTGTCATCTAACTTCTCAACTGCGATACAAAAGGGGGTAAAGTAGTAAGAATGCTAAAAGAATAACTAGTCAAACTTTGGGATTCTTACCGGAACACAACTTAGGGTTATTTAACTTGAAATCACAATCTTGTGTTTTTACAATGAATGTAGTACAAGGGGAGCCCTGTTGCAGCGGCTTGAGTTACTACTACGTCGCTAGAAGATTACAAGATCAAGCTGTGAAATTCGTCGTATCTTACAAATGCAAGGTAAGTCCGCCGACAATAGATTCACAATGGATCCAACCCTTTCATTGACCATGCCAGAGTGAGAGCTTTATATGACGAGATTTGCCTTAAAAATACCATGCTTGAGTAGTTAATGTATATGGAAAATCAATGCAAAACTGTAAAATATTTTACAGTTTTATTTTTTCTAATGTTAGAAACTTTCTTTAGTAAGGTGTGTGCCTTTAGGTTCCTCTCATCTCCCGCCACTAAAGCTCCAGCATCTTTCTCCTTTAACTTCTCTGGCTAACATAGGAAGACACATTTATACATTTGGAATATTGGATTCAGTGCTATCAATCACAGATCGCGGAAAACAGCGGTTTATTTATATTCTGCTACACTGCAGTGCTATAGCGCTGCTATAGCCATTATTTGACAACACTTTGTGCTAAACTGTGTACTGCACTATGAAGCACACGAACACCAGACACGACGAGGACACGTCGACACCGATAATAATTTGAGAAATGACATAATTCAATGTAATCATATATGTCGGTGTCGGACACGATAAGTATCCGACACCGAGACACGCCTAATCCGAGGAGTATTTGTGTTTCATAGCACGTGTAACGATAACAACTTGTTAAATTCTGCTACATTGTAGGGCTATAGAGGTACTATAGCCGCTATTTGACAACACTTTGTACTAAATTGTGTATTGCGCTATGAAGAACAAACTCAGACACGACGAGGACACGTCGACACCAATAATAATATGATAAATGACACAGTTCAATGTAATCATATGTGTCGGTGTCTGACACGATACGTATCCGACACCGAGACACGCCTAATCCGATGAGTATTTGTGCTTCATAGTACGTGTAAGTGTGTAACGATAACAGCTTGTTAAATTCTGCTACATTACAGGGCTATAGAGGCGCTATAGCCGCTGTTTGACAACATTGATTGGAACCAACTCTAATTTTATCCTACTTAGAGAATGTTGTTTGTGCTGTGGCATCAAAAGTTCAGTATATATCAGATTAACAAGAATATCATGTAGTATCATCAAGTCTGTTTGCATGTTAAAAGTCTTAAAGATGTCAACAAAAAAAAAGTACCTGTAAGTCCAAAATGTTGCAAGCATTCCCAGCATCATCTTTCAACCAAGGCAACTCCGGGTCGTAACTGCGTATTCCATCAACAATAAACCTATAGTGATAAACACCAGAGGCCAGCACCTTCAATATGACAAAATCTTTGCCTGAATTCTGCAAGGCAGTTCTAATACACAAAATATTAATTAGAATCTAAAAAGCAGTATCTAAGACAACACAAGAAAAAGACAGTATAGTCTTAAAAATGAAAACCTTGAATTCCAATTATCCCAGGATCCTTGAACAAAAATTTGTTGACCACCATAACTCCAAGTAATCATAGTTGGAACTTTGTTTTCATTGTATATATCTGGATAGCCAGGAGTAGTTTGTGATGATGAATGAGTGGGAACAACAGCATGCATCTCATCATGTCTTTGTAATGGAACAGCAGGAACCTAAGACAAAGACAAAACAAAAGACAAGAAGAATTGTTGTCAAAATCAAACAGTAGTAAGATATGTACAAGAAAATCAAAGAGAGAGAGAGAGAGAGAGAGAGAGAGAGAGAGAGAGAGAGAGAGAGAGAGATAAATACTTGAGGAGTGAGGATGGGTTGAGATGAAGATGAAGAATTTCCATTCACATTCACGTTACCCATCTTTCTTTCACAAAAATTGCTTGCAACTCTTTTCTTGTTTTGAGAGTAACAAGCAAACTGTGTCTGTTTCACTCTCACTCTCAGGTTTAGAGCACCTAACTATTTATATAATAATAAAACCCTTAATTTAATATTTGCATTATTCTTTCCGTCTAATTAGGGTCCCCTATATATGGAAACCTTTAAATGGGGACTTGTCATTTTTAGTAACATAATCAATTTTACAAAAAAAATATATTACGGATCGTTTTAATTATACTTTTTTTAGCTTTTTAAATTAATTATATAGAATCTTTTCATACTTAAGTAAAAGTCTTTGAATGGGATTTAACTATGAGAACGTTGAAGTATTAAATTCTTAATTTAGTAATATTAAATTACTACGGGTTGTCCATTTGAGCTTAACTCATTTTATATGTAGCGGTCAGGGTTCGAACCTCAAACATCTTATTTACTCATCTTTAAGATAAATTTCTTTAGTCGTTAAACGAAGGCTCAAATAACAAAGGAGGGGAAAGCAGTTAAGTTTGCTAAAAAAATTGATGGCCCTGTCCATGTCTATATTGGGCTAAATGGCTGGCTTATCGTCCATTTTCTTGGAAGAATCCTGCTCTTCACCCAGCAAAATACACTCCCGCCTAACCAAACTGACCAAAATGCCTCTGCGCAAGTTAAGTCACGAGCGTGACTTAACTTGCGCACGTTATGCGCCCTGCGCAAGTTAACTCACGCACCACTAGCACGTGCGCAAGTTAACTCACGCACGTTGGCCGGTGGTCAAAACTGAAGAACAAATGTTTTTGGACGGTGGTCAGTTGTTCAACATTCAATCTACACATTTTTTTACACCATTTACACGTTTTTTTTACCACATTTATGTTTTTTATAACTTATACTACCATTTTCACCTATAAATACCCCTCCATACTTCCTTATTCCCTCACATCATCTCACTTTCTCTCCCTCCTCACTCCCTCCCTCTCTTTCTCTTCTTCTTTTTTGCTTCTATAGTATCTAGGCTCTTTACACCCATTTAGGTATATACCAGTAGTTTTTGGGGGAAGTAGTGGTTCGCCGGGTTGGGGAAAAGGGCATCATCCCTTGAGGTAAAATTAGGTTTGCTTCCTTTTACTCCCAATTTTTTTTTACCGTGGGTAAAAAGAATCATCATGAGGGTATAAAAGGAACCAAATTTAAATTTACCTCATGGGCTCTTGATGTCTTATTCCCAAACAGGACGAATCACTATTTCCCCAAGAGCTATTGGTGTATACCGAAGAGGGTGAAAATAACTTTTTACCCCAAGAGGGTAAAATATATGTATTAATTCTTGTAATGTTTGAATGATATTAATAAAATCAAAGTTATATTTATTAATTTTGTTTTTAATTTGTATTTATTTTTGCATTTATTTTATGTTTATGATTATGTATTGAATAAAAAAATATTCTATTTAATGGTATCGAATTTATTTGTATCGAATTTATTTATATCGAATTTATTTTCTAATTTTGTATTTATTTGCATATTGAATAAATAAATTCGAATAAAAAGTCTAATTAAACTCAGCGTAGAATCGAATAAAAAATTGCAATAAATAAATTCGAATAAAGTTGCGTATCGAATAAATTTGAATAAAAAGTCTAATTAAACTCAGCATGGAATCGAATAAAGAATTGTAATAAATAAATTCGAATAAAGTTGCGTATCGAATAAATTCGAATAAAAAGTCTAATTAAACTGAGCGTGGAATTGAATAAAGAATTGTAATAAATAAATTCGAATAAAGTTGTGTATCGAATAAATTCGAATAAAAAGTCTAATTAAACTCAGCGTGAAATCGAATAAAGAATTGTAATAAATAAATTCGAATAAAGTTGCGTATCGAATAAATTCGAATAAAAAGTCTAATTAAACTCAACGTGGAATCGAATAATGTTGCGTATTGAATAAATTCGAATAAAAAGTCTAATTAAACTAGCGTGGAATCGAATAATGTTGCGTATTGAATAAATTCGAATAAAAAGTCTAATTAAACTCAGCGTGGAATCGAATAAAGTTGCGTATTGAATAAATTCGAATAAAAGTTACATTTAAATTACATTACATAAAGTTTCTAAATATGGTCTATCGTTACATGACATTACATTCGGAATTGCACCTTTCAACTACAACAATTGTGTTACCTCTGAATGGTGCAAATTCAAAGTTGCTAAGCAGCAGGAATCCACCATCCGTCCAGAAAGTGCTTATGTTCCATTCAAAATGTTAAATTCTCGTTGGTCTTGGTTTTAAATGATAGTATCCAAGTTTTAACGGAATGAGGTCCATACCTTGACACTTCAATACCATCATTTAAACGAAGCCAACAAGAATTTAACATTTCGAATGGAACAAAAGCACTTTCGGACGAATGTTGGAGTCCTGTCGTTTAACAAGTTTGAATTGCCCCAATCCAGAGTAACACAATTGTTGTAGTTTGAAGGTGCATTCTCTACCTAATCACAACCGCCACCTAATCATGATCTTTTGGCGGAATCAGACTTTTGATGATATCTTCAACTGATCTCACCAATGTTGCTCGCATATCGATCCACTGGAATATGTTGTGCTCCCAAAACATGGTCGTCACGTTTTCGTCGTTCGTCAATTCCACCCAAGTGAATGATACTCTTCCATCATCGAGCATTAGACGTTTATACCGAACGTATTCCACCTTCCTTGTGTCTCGGGGGTTGACTCCTTTGTTGAATTCATCCAGCTGATCATTGAGACCTCTTAACGTTACACCAAGGCACCAAACCTTCAACCTTTGAGGTTCTCCGCCGTTGAATTGTGCACGAACGTCAATCCACCCAGCCATTGTTTCAAATCTACACAATAAGAAATTAAAAATAATCAATGAAAGTTCTCTAAAACAAACCCTAAATCTAAAAAAATTCTCTAAAACTCAAAACCTACAACATAAACATGCAAACATCTAAACATTTAAGCAACACACGTCATTTTCATGTAAACATTGTATGATTTCTTGACAAAAAAACAAAATTTAAACAAACCCTAAATCTTAAAAATTTCTAATTTAAGAGAAAAAATCTAACATAAAGGTTGATTGTGTGTTTGATTATGAAAACTTACTTGTTATTGAAGTGTTGTTTGATTTGAACTTGAAGGAATTTTGGATTTGGTGATTTTAAAGAGATTTTGGAGAATTTTTGAGATTTAGGTGATGAATGAGGCGTTATGTATAAGACAGATTGCTGTGTGAGTTAACTAACGCTGCGCTAGTTAACTCACGCAGCACATGTTAACTAGTGCACAGTCGCAGGGGTAAAATTGTCCTGCCTGCAAGGCGAAAGTGTATTTTGCAGGGGAGAACGGGTTTGGATCCTCTCCAGTCACATGAGAGTCCAGTGAAATCATGACCATTAAAAATTAATAAATATGAAAGTATTAAATATTGAAGATAAGAGAGAGAAGATAATTAATGTTGCAATCATGTCACTACAGAAAACAAGAGATAATTTCACAAGAGGAGATCCATTCCCTGGGGGAGAGCAGGATTCTTCTTGGAATTCGGCGTAGAAAGAGAGAGAATTGAAGAAACAAGGAGGAAGAGATTTCAAATTTTGTGAACAAGGATAGGCGAAACAAACATCAAACACGTAGCCGACCAGACTAATCTCGTGTGTGTGAGTGCTTGTCTTTCTTTCTTTCTTTTCTTTTAACTGTTCTTGTTGCCCTCTTAAGTGCTTATGACATATATGCTGCTGCTGATATACAAGCTATTACATGATAAAATAAAATCTAACTATTTTCATATAAGCTATTACATTACATAGGCTATTTTTATAAACTATCCTGAAGTGCTTATGAAAATAAGTTGAAAACAACTTATGAACGTGTCATAAGCTGTTTTCATATAAGTCAGACTCTTAATACATTGATACACATGAGATAAATCTGTTTTCTGTTGCTCACTGACACTACTATCCCGGTGATTTTCACCAATAAACCGTAAATCAGAACCATTGAATGAAGATTACATTAAACAATTGCATTCAAAATATGACTTATTTGATCTTCATTCAACAATTCTCACTGCAATCAATGTGTCAATTATTGACCCCAAGGAATCTCATTCCTGATACTACATATAGGGATGTGTCGTTTTTGTGATCAACAAACAATAGAAATAAATGGCTAGGTATTCAGAACTTGCAATTTTCTGCTTGTATTCGGATCTTGTTTTCCTTGGTCGAATGTAATACAATTTCAGATACCAATGAACATGCACGATTCCTTTATAGGTTTTCACTAATCATGTCTTGTTTGACAAGAGATCATAAAGTAGAACAAGTTTTCAGACATTTCTGGTCAGTGCTCTGGTCATAAACTCTGCTAGAATATCTACTGTTCATAACTGAGACTAGCTTAAATTCATGTTTTTTTTTTGTTGAACAGTCAAGTTCTGCTCCTATGAGACTTTTACTTTTTATTTGCATGTTTACTTGTATGAATGGCACTTGAGATTTTGTTATTTTTGTCGAAGGCAAAGCTTATGCACTTACAGTTTTTTTTTTTGCTTCAATCATTTTGTATCTGCACCATTTTGATTGAGGAAAAGGAGGAAATATCCAATATTATTTTCACTTTTACTCATTGATTTGAAACTAACAAAGCTCGTGCCACTTTGAATTAGTACTCGGATCATTTGCAGATTTCTCAAATATGCAAAGCATCAAGAAATCTGTACTGAGTCGTGTGAATTTGAGAAGGTCAACTGAAAGATGGTTTTTGGCCAAGGATGATAACGTGCTTATGGATTTGAGATGTTGGTGCTCTTCACCAGGTGCCAGCTCTGATCCGATACTAGACCAAGTAATCAGACTGGTCAAGAAATACGATAAAATTAATGCAGCAAAGGTATTCCACTTATAGTCAAAAGGAAATTTTACATTTTGTTTATGATTATCTTTATCAGTGTTTCAAAGTTCGGGATTCTGTTTTCACTAGTCAAATGTGTAGATTAAATATCGGTAGGTTATTTTTGTGTAGGTTACTGAAACAGCTGATTTTCAAAAGGACTTAAACCTGGACAGTTTGGATAGGGTTGAGCTTATTATGGCTCTTGAAGAAGAATTTTCCATTGAAATTCCTGATGAGAAAGCAGATAAGCTTACTTGCTGTACGGATATTGCAAAGTACATAGCCTCTGAAGCTGACCAAAAAATTTAGGCAAGCCCTGACTTTTCAATTGTTTTGCTGTTACTCTTAGATTGTGGCATACAAAGAAGTTTTGGTGGTTGAGCTGTTTGGATCTCTACAAAGTCAGTTTGATTGAAAATAATTGAAATTACCCGTCTCCTTTTCTTATTTCTTTATGTCCGCCCCAATGTAAGCATGACACCTGATCAAAATATTCCCTTGCTTTTTTTATTTTCGAACAATTAAATTTTATTTTCCTGAGTTATGCTTTATTGAAGAATTGACAGATGAAAAATAAGATGATTTTGTTAAAACTATTGATTTTTTAAACAGTATCATGTGTGGGGTTGATGAATAGAGGTATTACTTTTAACAGGGTAAGCATAAGCAATTACTTTTTATTATGCAAAATCAAATTTATGAGGAACAGGTGAAAGAAAAAGATGAAAAGTAATACATCTAACATGCGATAAGCCGGTAAGTAATTGGTACATGACAAATTTTTGCATATTATATTCCTCTGTGTGAAAATCTTAGTTGAAAACAGTTTCAGGACCATTCTCAGTTTTTCATATGACCAAATACTAGAGATTGTTACACACAACTCATATATTTATTTAATAATCTCACACAAGCAGCTCTCCAACTTGAGCCACTGTAATCTTTACAAAATAATGGTTGTCGCTTATAAACTATATGTAGTATGTATTTTACAAGATGTGAACCCATGCAACCCAATACTGTGACTTAAGCGCCGTCCAAGTGAGTCATGGTGCTCTTACAAACATACTCTTGTTGATGTAGTTTGTTCCAAATCTACTCCTTAACTTCCCCTATATCTTTGCTTGGTGATGCGTGCACTGGCTCAGAAGCTGAATGTTGGATCCTTATGGTTCCGGCGTCATACGTCCGGATGCCATTCCCAATAGTAGAGAGCTTAAACAGTCCGTTGTGTTTTTTCACATGACGAGCTGGTCTACAAAGTGATTCCTTTGGAATCTTGTGAACTCTCACTCTGCATATTTTTTCCAAGTCGGGAATAGCATGAAGGTAGGAAGGGAGGTCCACCATAAAATCTCCAAATTCATCAGTTACACCGTTCGCTACCATTGATTTGCCTTTTCTTTCGGTAGCGTGGCTTTGGCAGTTTACAGAAACCAAAGCTCCTGCATTGGTTAATCTTCAATTAGCAAAATTTGCAGGCAAATGAAATTTTGTATTTTCAATGCATCATGCTGTTGGAATCAAATTTCAAGTACTGCATTTAGAGATGAATTTGAACTCTCACTTTCGTTGAGAAACAATAAAATATAGGAGTAGCATAGTAATATACGATGAGAGAAAGACAATATTTCTGAGTGAATCTCCAATTTGATATCCCAATGGTTACTAGTAGTCCTTGAAATAAAATTAAATCAGTAAGAAGAGTCCTTAAAATTATAATCTTCATTTATGTATAAACCTTATGCTTTTCAAATTAGCCCCTAAAGTCAGTACTTGCAATCAAATTGATCCTTCAAATTCAGTACTTTTGAAGACTATAACATGCACAGTTAGATTTTTTCTTTTTGAGATGACTAACAATTAGTTTTGAAATTGTTAAGACTCGTTTAAAATATCTAACAATATAAAGTACCGTCTCAAAAAATGAAGATTAAAAAAAAAAGTACCGTCTCAAATAAAATTATTAACGATTCACAATTTCAGTTGCTTTTTTTCCTTCTTATTTGAAGGACTACCCCTAAGTCCTAACATCGACCTGTATTTACAACGAAAAATTTGAGGGTTTATATTCTATTTCTGCACAACAACGACAACATATACAAGTAAACCGGTGCAGGCATAAGCCATGGTGTGGTTCACCAATATAGCGGACTAAACATTGTTGTTGTCAACTTCCGTTTGAAGCAATATTATATGTCTGTAATGTTAACGAAAATAAAATAGCACAGGTTATTACAGTACTTAATTATCTTTTAACAATATTTATGTTTTTATTGGAGATACCATAATAAATTAAATCACTCATTACATAATTTGATTTATACTTTGCTTGCCCCTCTAGATTTGACGGGCCAGCTTTCTTTTTCACTTATCAAGAACGACAGCTGATCGATAATGTTGAATGTGGTTTAGTAAATTTGAAACAACATTTGTTGTTTTCAGAAGTAGAAATTTCACCAAAATACGAAAGCAATATAATATTGTCACCTAACAATGGAACAACAACTGCTGTACATCTCTAATTGTGCAAACACTAATCTTATAATCGATCATTGGTAAACACCATCAGTCTTTTATCGGCAAGAATCTCTCTATAATGCATAATTTGCATTAAACCGATGAACATTATGATTTACTGAACGACGTATAATGGAAATTCAAATGAGCTATGGTGTACATGTTCATGTTGATTAATTACGGTTTTAGCAAGGACGATATAATTATTATATGAATATCAATGTAATAATATGGAAATCACTTGTGACATATATAGGGCATATCTTAATTACGGTACCTGGTATTGGCCATGCATGTGAATGATGATGATTAGGTCCACAATGAAGTGAGCCAGTAATGAGGACAGTTGATAGCTTCTCCTCTCCATAGCCAGCAATTTCCACCACTTCTTCTCTGCTTGATAAACCAAACAAATTGTGATAATCTTCAACTCCTGATGCTGATGCTGATGGAGGAGATCCTAGCACAATATTAAGCAATAATAGTAAACAAAGGGAAAACAACATCACAAAAACGTTGCTCATCGTATTTGTGTTTGTGTTTGAGTTTGTTTATCAACTTTGGCTTAACTTACGTAAGATATACTATTAATTGAATTGAACTCCTCAACTCAAAACAACATACTTATATAATGAGTCGATACCTTCCTATACATGCCCCTCAAAACTTGCTAACTACATATAGCTCTCTTAGGTTTGACTTTGCATTGCAGTATAATTAATTTGTGCTATCAAATTAATTAGTTTATTAAATTCATTTCCATTTGTGAAATAACAAAATTGCCCATCATGTACGTCAGCAAATCATACTCTTGTTATTTTGACATTTAAAAAGGTGGAATATTTTGTCAACAAAGCTTATAAATTACTAATATTAATGGTGGTTGCTCTAAAATATTAATCAATTAATTATAAATAAAGGGTGATATATACATTATACTAAGACTAGTGTTCTAATATTTCTCTTTTTTTGGTTACATAGGTTATTTCAACGGGATGCAATTGTATCCAAGACATCGTCAGATTAAATGTGGACAACTCTTTTAGTTAGGATTTGAACTTTACTTCGTCACGTTGTGGAAGGTTAGTCTATTCTACTAGACTCAATTATTAATCAAGTACACATTTCCTAATTTTAGTAAATTATTCATTTTATCTCAAAATAATCCACATATTTGATTATCTCATATAGATTAAGAAAAATGAATAAATAAATAAATAAGGGGTCATGATACTTTAAAATAAAAGATGTTTAATTAGAAGTAGCCTGCGTAATATTAATTAAATGATACAATTAAAAAAAAATATAGCCATATTACTTTAAAAATTAAAGATGTCAATTATTTTAGGTTTTTTAAATAGGTCAATTATAGTGGGACAAATGAATATAATATAATAGCTAAAAAATTAATATGAAAGGGCTCCCTCCGTCTCATAATTATTGTCTCTTTAATATTTTTTCTTTCTCTCAAAATAATTGTCACTTTACGATATCAATGCAGCATTTATTATTATTTTCCACTATTATACCCTTATTTATTGAATTTCATCCAATTTAACTACTCCACTAACTGCAATTAATAAAGGTGTTTTAGTAAATTGTACTAATTTTATCATTGAAATCAACACAATTAATCATTTCCTTAATAATTGTGCACAAATCTTAAACGACTAATATTGTGAGACAGAGGAGTATATGAGAAGCCGGAGGGAAGGGTAAATTGGGTATTCTTGAAAAATAAGGAATGCTATGCAAGTAAGGGGACCTGGATCTGCTGCTGTAAATATTTCACGCAGTTACACGCAGTAGCAGATCTGAACCGTAGAAAAGTGATCCAACAGTTCGGATTTATCTGTCCGGTTTTCACACAGTATGATCTCAGCCACCGATTGAAGATCAGACGACTGAGATCTGTTACAGCAGGGTAGTGTTGCAGCACCAAATCCTGTTCCGCAAGTAAGGGAAAGAAGAAGTTTGAAGTTAGAAAGGGAAGTTAAGGTATTAGGTTGGTAGCCTACTCTTATCGTCTACGTATCTATATTTCCAATTTTTTCTTTAATCAATTCTAGTTTAAGTCATATTGGGGAAGTTAAGTTTTTTAAGCACGGACACGACTCACATACTTACAGTTACATGTTTTACATGACAAATGCATTATTCATATATGATCTTGCATGAAATGCATGGTGGCAAAAAAATAAAAATTAACCTCTATTATTAAATTATTTGTTTATACATCTATGAATCTCTTTTTCAAACCTGTCTCAACCATATATATATATATATATATATATATATATATATCTTCAACGGCAGCAGCTATTCTTTTCTTAGCTACTTTCCCATATAGTCAGTCCCCTACCCCAACTTCCTCAATACGTCAAAAATAAGTTATATATGGAACTTTTCAATTTGACTGGCAAAAAATTATTTTGACATGACGATTTAAGTCGGTGAAGGTGAAATTTGTAGTAAATTTTTACAAAAAAATATTCTAATAATGAACATTAGTTTTTTACATAAGAGAAATGTTAGCTGTAAATTATAATATTCACTTTAGTCTAACCAAATAGAGAGGGTACATATATGGATTTAGGCCAAGGAACTCCAGGGCCGGCTCAATAACTATATATGTAGGCCTTAAACGAATTCAGGATCAATACATTTTGAAAATTGCTTTTCCCGCTTTAGTTTTTGCTTTAAAACACATGGAAATTATACACTTAATCCCAACGGTAGCTAACTGCCGTCGACTTCCTTCGTTTTAAATGTGTAATTTTCATGTTTTTTAAGCAAAAATTGAAGTGGGGACATTAATGATCATACATTTTTCAACAACTTTTTATATATAACTCATCAGTCATTATCATGTAGCTAGCTCTCATGATGATTGGTTAGAACGACTCTCTTCCTCTCTCTTCTCTCCTTTTCAAACCCTAGCCGTCGCTACTTTTCTTCTTCTTATCTATCGAAGAGGGGTTATTTAGGGTCAACTTTGACCTAAAATCATCAATTCAAATTGTTTTTAGTTAAATAATTGATTTCCACATATTTTCAGTCATCTTTCGGTTGTTTTTGTGATTTTGTCGTCTTTGCACGAATTTGTTCATTTTGATTTATTATCTTTGTGCGATGCATTTTTTTTTATTATCCGTCTTAGTGTACTGTTTATTTGATTCAGGTTGAAAGAATATTTTTGAGCAAGTGCAGATCCAATCAATAATTTTGACGTCGTCAACATTGCATATCTGGATCCATGAATATTCTGGAGACTTGAATATAATCTTATTTTAGTCATAGATACAATGTCGTTTTATACTGTTAACATAGATGTTGTCAGCAATTAGTACCAAGTTTAATTAATATGTGTTTTTAAAAAAATTAACATGGACGCTAACTCATTTAAAGTAACATATTCTAAATTTCTTAGATGTTACGTGAACTCACTCTCACAAACACTCACAATTGAGTTCGCATAATGAGATAGATTTTTTTTTTAACTTTTCAATTTGAAATTCAACTTAAGTCAAACGAGTGTATGCAAGTAGTACAACCATATGTATCATCTTTTCTTTTATGTAAAAGAGTCTGGAGACAAAATTCACATGTATGAAGTGTTGAGACGCAAAGTTCTACGAATTCAAAACACGTCTCAACATATTAAATGTTTCTTTTTGAATTTTATTTATTAGGCTACATGTGTTACTTCACCTTAGCATTCATGTACCAGTTTTTGAATCCATTCATGTAACATTATACGTTAATAAAATTTGTATATTTACATTATATGGTACTTAACTTGTTCTGAGTGAGGTTTCCAAGATAAGATTCTTGTTGAGAATTGACTCAAAATTGAGGATAAGAAATCTATCAAAATCGAGCCATAATTTGGAGAAATCGAGCCATGATTTTGGGTGCAGTTTTGAGAGTTTTACTTCTAGAAAAATCGAGCCACAATTTGCAAAATTGAGCCTCGATTTTGCGCTGAAGGATAAAAATAAAACGTATTTTTCAACGTGAGATTTGTTCCAAATTTTGAGTGTTTTATTTCTTTATAAATATAGACCTTGTATCAGATGAAACATTGAGAGAGAGGGGGGATGAAAACAAGGGTTTAGAAACAAACAACAAACTAGGGTTTAGAGATATTTCTCTAAGCGGGAGACACTAGTCTCTTGGTCACGGGAAGAGGTCGAGACTTTGGGTAGAATTAAGTTTGAAGACTTATTTTTGTAACCCTTTGATATTTTTTTGTAAAGTTACTCGTCATTATATTGAAACGGAGGACATCTCTCTCCCCCCATACTAGGTCAATATTGAACCGAATTGGATAAACAAATTTGGTGTGTTCTCTCTTCTTTTCTCTCACTATTTTTGCTTGTGTTTATTACTGTCACCCACTTGATTTTGATTGCTTGATTACTTTGTTCCACACATCAAATTTTTATTGGTGTGATTTTTCAACGAATTCACAACAATTTTAATTATAATAATTAAACATAAATCACACTTACAAATCTTGTCTTACTAACCGATGAGTCATGAGTACTGTAGTATTCCATCTTCCAGACCATGAGCACCAACCAAGTGGTATGGCAGGTGGCAGTTGTTGATTGAAACACTGTGGTTGGTTTGACGAATCATGGTTTGACGAATCGTGGTTTGACATCATGGCCATCCAATTAGTGGGAATCGAGTGAATATTATAGTGGCGTGAGATTTGATTAATGATTAATTACGGACTATTCACGCAAGACCCACGCACTTTAGTTCACCTTAAGAAAATTACTCATCTCCCTTCTTAAATTGTTTCTCTCCCTTATATCAACGGCATTTAAATGTCATTTGATATTTTAAAGGTAATTAATACCTCAAGCACTTTTAAGATTGATTGCACCTTAAAAAATGATAGAGTCGATTTTAAAAATATCAACGGCAGTTAACTACCGCTGAAAAATATCAAACTGTTGTTGATATAAGGAAATGAACAATTTTGAAAGAGAGAAGAGAAAATTTCTTACCTTGATCAACGAGGATTTCTTTCCCACCCATCAACCTTGTCGCACGCCCTATTTCTGGTTTCTAAAAATGTCAACGAGTTATACATTTTTGAAAGTTAAAATCTAAAAGTAAGATGTTTGAGTAGAGAGTAGAACGTAATAAGAAACCATCTTAATCAAATGCATATCCAACATGAATCACATCCTGATAAATAGTATCGCGTAATACTTGAAGTTCGATCAACCACTTGCTTTACTTTTTAATTATTTTTGCATTTAGATTAAATATTTTTTTACATTACATTTATAGTACACAATTAATGGATAAAAATAATGTAGTAAAATATCACACTCTTTGATTTATACATTTTTGCATTATTTGTCCTCCAAGTTTTATAATTGTACGGTTTTGAGCCTTAAAGTTTAATGAACAATTTTGACCCCTCAACTTTATCTCATTGACTAGTGTTTAAAATGAATGATTTTGACCCTTCGACTTTATCTCATTTTGCATTTACCAGTCCGGGAAAAGCTTGGTAGTACACAACTTTATGTCAATATTTTCTATAATTTTCATCTTTTATAAAAGAACCCTTTTTTATTTAACTTTCATATGTTGGTCGTATTCTTAAAAAAAAAAAAAAAAAAAAAAGACCTTTCATATGTTAGTCCAAAAAATATCTATCATCTTCAGTTACTATATTTAAATTGTTGGGTTTTGCACTAAAACATTACAAGTTTGATGCGTTGATGATGTATAGGTCTAGTAGGCTCTAATACTATATACTACATTAAGTTTTAGATCTGAACTAACTCGTAAACCAACTTATAAGATGAAGTATGCAGTAGTTACATAGTATGACATTTTTTCACTGTTTTATTTTTACAAAAGTCTTATATCTTTTGAATTAGTCATGACTTATATATTCTTTTTTTTATGTACTAAAAAAAGTCACTTATATTTTTTCAATGACAGTAAATATAATAACATAAATAATATTGATTTTATAATCAATTACACAATAGGATAAATTTAGATAAATAAATACTATAGTACTATAGTCCCTTCAAAAAAAATATAGTACGTTTCATTATAAAAAAAAATGTTAACCATTGCTCTAAGGGTATTTGATAAAAAATTTAAAATAGTAATTTTATTTTGGAAATTGTGCATTCAACTTATTGAAATAGTAAAAAGTAACTTCTCCTACATGAAATTTCATAATTATTTCCTTTTTTGATTCCTTAACCACTGCCCTAATGACAATGGTTAACAAAACCCAAAAAAAAAAAAAAACATATATATATATATATATATATAGTACGTTTGAGTTTGGTTTATGTTCATTTATTGAAGCTAGGTGGCTATGGCAGAATCAGATGATGAATCAGGTGGTCAAGCTTCAGGGAGTAGAGAATTACTGCAAGAAAGGCTTCTTCCCATAGCAAACGTTGGTAGGATCATGAAGAAAGCGTTACCAGCTAGAGCTAAGATATCAAAAGAAGCTAAAGAAACGATACAAGAGTGTGTATCAGAGTTCATAAGCTTCATAACAGGTGAAGCATCTGAAAAGTGTCAGAAAGAGAAGAGGAAGACAATAAATGGTGATGATCTTGTATGGGCCATGACTACACTTGGCTTTGAAGAATATGCAGAGCCTCTTAAGGGTTATCTTCACAAGTATAGGGAAATTGAAGGAGACAAGAATTTTTCTATGAATATGATTGGTAGTAGTAAGGAGCAGCAAGGTAGTACTGATCGATTCTTCCAAGGTTGATTATATTTGCAACAACTAATAGCAGGTTTATTTGTTTATTTATGTCTCTTTTTGAGGCTTTTAATGTTTGATTATAGAACTATACACCAGTTTTTGTTGTTTGTATTTTTCTTGTTGAGATTGAAATATAAACATTAAGTATAATGATGATTTGTATTTTTGTTGTTGAGATTGAGAATACACATACATGATGCAGATTAATTTTGGTGATGATTTGGTATACATATGGCGATTTATTTATTTATTTATTTTTCAGGAAATAAGATTGGTAAGCACGGACACTCCTCAAATTAAGCATGTCTCGGTATCAGACATGCGTCGTGTCCGACACCAACACATATGCTATGCTTATATTGAATTATGTGTTTTTCTTAAATTATTAGTAGTGTCGACGTGTCGGTGTCTATGTCGTGTTTGGTGTTGGTTTCCGTATCCATGTTTCACAAGTAAAAAGTAAGTTTGGTAAAATCACTAATTTTGTTTGTAAGTTTTAAACTGTACTTTCTGTCAAAAACTCAACCTACACTTTCACTTGAAAGAACCTAAATAATTGAGTGGCTACATTTCCTTAATTGGTAACTGGTTCATGTCCTTAATTAAAACTAAAAGAATCCAAATAATAGAGTGGCTATATTTCCTAGTACTATACTATAATATATAAATGGATAAAAGACAGCATTATAGCTAATGTTGCTTAAAAAAAGCATTATAGCTAATGCATATCTTTTCATTAGAGTTGACTTCAAATGGTTTAATTTATCTGAAGGCCAATAACGATCACTAAATAACATATGATACACAAAACGTAGTTAGTAGTGCTGTGTTTTTCATGTAGTAGTTTTTTCTTCACAAAAAAGTTTGCGCAAGACTAATTTGATTTAGGAGGTCCTTTTCAAAAAATTTGATTTAGGAAGTCAATTTTTGTTCAAAGAAAAATTCATTGAAATGGACAAAGTCTAAAATAAGACTTAGAAACACACTTTTATTATGCATTTTTCTTTTTTTATCCTATTAGTTTCTTGTGCGTCCTATGATTACTCACCTTTAATTTGATTGGCACACCTAGCCGCAGATTGCATATTATGCCAAGCAAATAGGGCCCTATCAAAGACTGTGTGCTGGGTTGATGTTTGCATTGCAATCTTATACTTACACAGCTTCATTTACAAATTTTAATTTTGATTAAAAAATGAATTTAGTTTAACATGATTTATGTTTCAAATCTCTTTTTGACAAAATGAAACTCTTGATCAAATGATTCTGTTAAGGGTACAATATAATATTAAATTATTAATATTGTTTATTTCATTTTCTTAATAATACAAGTATTAATGTACAATAATTAGAAACAAAGGCCTTGCTTAAATGAAGGGATGCATTATTATGCATATAATAATAGTGTAGGATAAAACATTGTGAGACAAAATTACAGGTGTAAAGATGAGACAGGATGATAGGTTCGTGTTGTCTGGAGTTTAGTTTAGTATATGCTACCAGGCTGGTTCATTGCTTCCACGTATGATCATGTTCTTTATATATATGTGACATGACAGCGATGTTATTATAGATTTATAGTTACAATTCAATTGGTTTTAATTTCAAACCTGAATAGTTAGAAGACTCAAAGAAAACATTAGCTTTTGAGATTGTTCACACAGTGAATAAAATAGTACTGAGTTACTAAGATTATAATTGTAAAAATGACTGATACGAAGCAAGCAATGTATACAAATAGAATAATAAATAAACCTTTATAAAATGGAATCTTTACACAGATGGAATTGCAACATATAAGGTGCATTGACCATACTTTTATTATGGATTGATGTTGCATTCTCGTAAATACACAGAATCATAATGAACATACTTTGTCCAATAACCTTGAAACTTCGGAATATTTATCTCGAGCCATGGTTTCATATTTCCATTATAGTGTATTACAGCAGCCCTTTCGATATCTTTTTGGTTGACATCAGGGTTGTAGCCAAGACCCAAGACGTGCCAGGATCGGTTCAGCAGGAAAGTGTGTTTCCAGAATGTCATAAGACCAGGTGGCAGTGTTCCTAATTTCCATAATTGTCTATCATGATTCTGTAGTCAGATTAATTAGAGAGGAAAAATCGTTAAGAGCAAAGACATCGATGAAAATTGGAAAGAAATAAGAGTAGTTAACAGCAGATGCATTTAACTCAATTTTGTCAAGTTTTGGAGAAGTAAATTGAAGTGTGCTTACCAGCTTCTGCCATTTGTGGTACACATCTGTGATGTTTTGCTTCTTCCATTCGACTAAATCAAAAACATTCATACCGTATGCCCATCCACAAGCATGAGGGTCAAAATTCTTTGCAACAAGAGGATTTGAGAAGTTGAGGTAGCCATCAAAACGATGGAAACTTCCTGCACAAGTTTCAACAACACCATTTATGTTTCCCTCCAAATTAATCGACCAAAGATCAGTAAGGTCCTTCTGAACAACTACATCATCATCCAAAAACACCACTTTCTTGAGCTTTGGAAATATCTCAGGCAAGTAGAAGCGGAGGTGGTTCATCATAGATAAATACTTAGGATTTCGAAACTTGAGGTTTGAATCAGAAGGAGCAAGATGGGCCTTGAAGTAATAGTCAATCATGGAAGGAGAACCTAACTGCTTCCGAACTGGACAGTAACTTGAATTCAACCAAGTAAAATCTTCAATGTTCTGAACTTGAACAGCCGCCTTTCCAGGTGGATTCGCAAAAAACCACATCCTCATTGCCGCATAATTAAGCTTATCAGTAACAATGTGGAAAACATGTTTTGAGGCATCCTGCAAATTTATTAATTTACATTATTAGTGATGCTGATCAGAATAAAAAGTTCCGCCATTATATCGTAACATTTTAGTTTTTTTTTTTCCTTTTCATTTTTCATCACTACCTCCAGGGCCAAATAAAATGGAAACAAATAAGTTTGTGACAAAACCAAGATAATAGTAATTTAACAGCAAAGATATACCAAATTTTATTTGGTGTTTCATGACCCTGGCTAATAAAAACAACTTAAGAAATTTCTGTGAAAAGAACTATACCTTAGCATGGGCAACAGTCGAATTCACAACAACTGCTGTAGCCAATATGTTATCTGAGAATATTGCATAATGGTACAGTGCAGGGTCTTCAAACTTAACTTGATTTGGGAATTGTTGCTGAGAAAAGTTCAAGTTATAATATTCTGTTGTAAGGTGCAATGGAAGACAGTGGAGACCTTTGGGCAGTGTTTTTGCTGTCAACTGTGTTAAGGCCCAGGCTTTTTCCTTGTGCACACGAAGCTGATACTCTGATAAGTGGAGCCTAGCTCTAAGCTTCTTCACAGTTGTGGCACAATCATCTTGAATTTGCCTTGCTTTCATCAATGATTGCTCCATTGCCTTCATTCTCTCATTTTCACTGCATTAGTAGAATTACAAATATAATTTGAACTGAATAAAATATAGATCAGTGCAGAGCTGAACTATTCCACATATTTATATGCTACTACCGAATAAATTTAAAAATGAAATAACTAACTTAACAGCTATAACAAAAACATTCTTAAAGGCTTACTTACTTCCTAGGCAAGTCAGAATCTTTTCTTGCATCTCCAAGCGTTCGTGAAACTTCCTTCACCCGTAACTGAAGCTCCCGAGTGAAATGGGGAATGTTCCTTACGGCCTGAAGGGAAAGATAAACTTTAGCCTGGATAAGCTGATCCTTTAGTTTCTGTACCCGAGCATCAGACGGTGTTGCACTATTATTATGCTTGACGGTTTCTTTAACCGTGGATCCTTTATTTTTGACTTTGCTAGAAGATTCAATATGTTGGTTTCCTTGCTTAGTAAGCTGAAACAAGATTCACCAAATTTAAAGAAATTTTCAATCAGCATTGAGGTTGGTTTTCCTTCATTACATCAATGTAAATTTGATAAAGAAATTTAAAGAAATACGAACAGTCAGATTTTAAACTCTTAACAAGAAAACCAATTAATGCAAGCACGCTAAATAGTATATTTGATAAATGATGCACAGCCCACTCATATAAATAGACATGTATAATTTTGCTAGCGTGACCAGAAACCTAACGAAAGTTTTGTACCCTGCATTAATGAACAAAGTAACAATCTCATGAGTCATGAGTTAAATATGTCACTTACTATAGTTTGAGATACTTGATCAGAAGCATTGGATGATTTAGTAAGTTTCCCATCATTGTCATCAACATCAAAAGCGTCTTCCCTATTGACCTTCTGCAAGTAGTTACGTTGATTGATAAGCTTAATATCATGAGGCAAGTTATCCATGTTTGAAGATTCTTCTGTACCGACAACCTAACACAGCATAACAAGATAAATTAATTCCACAAATTCAGATATCTCAATCAACAAAAAATAAAGAATCAAAGTAGTAATAAGAATTCTTTCTTAAGGATATAATATTATTACTTACAGCAGAAGGTAAGTCTTCAGCAAACTCTTGATCAGCTGCAGGTGCATGTAAATAAACAAGTAAATGGGTAAAAGTAAGAAATATGCATGCAACAAGTAAGCTAATGATGAAAAAAATAACTGAACATGTATATATACCCGAGGAGGAGTCGAAGATGGTGAGACGATCGGTGAAAGTGTAAAGCAGAATTGGAGTAACAAGAATGGTGATGCAAAGAAACAAAACCACAATAATATTTCTCATGTCCATCATTCTAAACCCTATACAAAACCCCTGGCTTCACAAAATTAAAACGAGGATGACGGTAATGTTTGGACAAAGAAAACAGGGTAAAGACAAAGGAGACTGGCTATGACAAAATAAGGATTGCAAAATATAATATATATTTTGACAAGATATATAATATATCCCCTCAATATATATAATATACACATCTTATATGATCTTGTCAAAAATATATATATATATATATACCTTATATGATTAAAATATTTGTATTGGGCACAAAAATATAAATTGGACCTTTTATGAGGTTGATCGAGTAATAGGTGTAAAAAGTATCTCTACTTCTAGGTAAACTTGTGAGATCCAGATGGTTCAAATAAGTACGCCTTGTTGGAGTGGTTAGACGTGTAACTGATGCAAATCATGGTTTCAAATAGTGAAGTATGACTTTTTAGAGCGGTTAAATGTGTGATCGATCTAAAAAGTCTTTGGGAACAATTGTTAATTACCGTTCATCAAAGAACGGTTTGTAATTCCTGGTAGATGTATTTTCACAAGTGAAGGGGCTTGTAAGTAATTGTTAGGTGTTTAAAGAGCAATTTCCTTCATTTTGTGAATATTTTTCGACACTCCAACTAACCTTGTGTTCTACTTTTAAAACTAACAACATTGTCTCGCATTTTTTTATGATACATATCACTAAAGTATATTATAAATATATGTGTATTATAAGTATCAATATTCGATACATATATGTCTTCATGTTTCATGTTTGGAGTTTCATAACTAACATTGAATAACATCATGCACTTAAGTTTGCGCTAGACTAATTTGATTTGGGAAGTCGATTTGTTTTTAAAAGTAGGACAATTTCATTAAAATGGAAAGAGTCTAAACAAGATTAGTAAGCACATTTAGGTTCACATCATCTTCATTTAATACTATCTCTATTTCCTTTACTGAAAAAGAGAAAGACATAAAAAGTTTGGAAAAAGATATAAAATAATTAATAGTGGCCTTAGATTTCAATTTTGTTATCACTTTTTAGTGTGACTAGCAGACCTGGCAGCAGATTGCATATGATACCAGACAAAGAGATCCCTATCAATGATTGTGTATTGGGATTGAAGTTTGCAAACTTGTATTTAAACAACTTCATTTACAAATTTTAATCTTGATCAAAATGAATTTAGTTTAACATGATCTATGTTTATTTACTTTTATTCAAATCTCTTTATGACAAAATGAAACTCTTGTTCAAATGATTCTGATCAAAAGTACTTTGGAATGTATGACTAGTTAATGGTACAATATATTATTAGATTATTGATATTGTTTATTTCATTTTATTAATAATATTTCAAGTATTAATGTACAATAATTTGAAACAAAGGCCTTGCTTAAATGAAGGGATGCATATAATAATAGTGTAGAGTAAGACATTGTTGTGGGACAAAATTCCAGGAGTACAAAAGAGACCGGACAGTAGTTTAGTGTTGTCTGGAGTTTAGCATATGCTACCAAACTGTTTTATTGCTTACATGTATGTTCATATCCTTGATCTTTATATGTGACATGACAGCGACATTATTATAGTTACAATTCAATTGGTTGTAATTTCAAACATGAAAATAAATTTGAGATTGTTCACACAATGAATAGACATTACAATGAATTACTCCTCTTAAGGCCTCCAGCATTCAAATAAAGATGGCTATTTGGCTGGTTAGAGAAGTTTGATTTTGTAGATACAGGGGTGAATCCAGAATAATATCCATCAATCTTTGCTAAGTATATGTCATTAATGTACCTCAAAACCTCATACTTTTCCATAAATGGCTGAGCTGCATATTCATCAAATGGCATCCACTGCAGCACATAACAATTAATATCAACCCTGTTGCTATATAATGAATATACATATCCTCATAATACTAAAATTTACTGTTAGACAGTATGAATTTAAGTAAAACAATGAATTCCAGAAAGAAAGGAAAAAAGAATTTCCAATGTGAAGTAATGAAAAGAATATAGTAAGAAATTGTGGTATTTTAGGGATCCATAAGATTGGATATGCAGGCCTTATTTAGTGCATAACTTCAATTAAATTGTACGTACCTTTGCAGCTTCTATCTCTACCTCCTGGATTTTGATGTCAAGAGAAAGAGGGCGCAACAAGCACACAAAGAATAGATCTGACTTCTCAAAGAATGTCATGTGGCTTTGTCTGTTGATCCGATGAAAGAATAAACGAATGTGAATTCCCGGTTATCGAAATTGTAAGCTTATAAACAAAAAGAAAAAGAAGTTCCTACATCTTTTCGACAACTAAACAATAAACTCTGCGATATGAACATTTTCCAGCACGTATTATCTGACCGCTTATAAACCATGATACTGTTATTGGTGCATGTAGCAACATTGGCAAGTTTAATACGTCAACGTGACCAAGCAAAAACAAGGATTCTCCATGTTCAGCCATTGAAAGTTTGGAACTTCCTTTTCCAACAGACAAACTGAAATATTATATGTAAACGTGCTACACACCTGAATGCTAATACTTCCACAAATTCTGAGTCTATCTGAAAATTGAAATAAAATTGGAACTATTAGGCTTAGAATCACATTGGTTCTTTTGTGTGGATCAAATTGCTAATAATTCCATGTCTAGTACACATTCAATAGGTACCGCATAGAGATTACTTACTCCTGTTTCTTCTTTGACCTCCCTTACTGCTGCTGCACAAATGTCTTCTCCCTGCAGCAGAATGAGAAGGTTATATAAACCAAAGAATGTCTTCTTATACTAATTAGCAAAAGATATAATCAATACATTTACCTGATCAGCAACTCCAGTAGGAAATTTCCAGGATCCAGTTCCCTGAAAATGTCCAGTTTTTTCTTGAAGCACTAGAACCTAACACCATTCGATAACTAGGAAATGAGACATCAATACAAAATACCAATTCAGAATTATGCAGAGTTATTTTCGGTGAGACACATTATTCATTATCACCGAAAATACCGACAACAGATCACATAGGATGATAGGAAGACAGATGGACATACATACATTAGAGTATGAAGATAGAGTTTAGAATAACCAACAAAGATAAAGCACATTCATCAATGTTATTTCTATGTATCAAGGAGATGCAAAGAGTTTCTTCACTTTTACTTTTTGAATGACTGAAGTAGTGTTTGCTAGAATTAAGCGTCGAATATACAATTTCTATTCCCATAATAAAGGGACAGCCCTCTAACCATATGGGAGTGTGTGTGCTTCCTGAGGTAAAGATTTTTAATTTCTAGCTTTACTTTCTCCATTATACACACCTACGTAGAATAGAAATTTATCGGGATAGCTGCATATGTTGACGAACTAAATTAAATCCTTGTTAACTTTCTTATTTTGAAAATAGGAAACCTCTACCGTTCTTCAGGAACCCACCGGAGCTGTGTATCCAGAAGACTGACCTAACAATGCTTCCGAGCAAGCATCTGAAACTATAGTAAGTGACATATTTACCGCATGAGATTGTTTTGCTTGTTATTGTTACTTTGTTCATTAATGGTACAAAACTTTCCTAAGGTTTCTGATCACGCTAGGAAAATTATACATTTTACAAAACCTTAAATATATAACCATACGGGAGTGTTTGTGCTTCCAAATTGTGCAGAAACCTGATCATGGGGTTGCTCTGCGTTGTGATTATTAATGTATATATTGTTATGAATCCTGGAATCATAGGGAAGAAGGTCATAATGATCAGCAAGAAAGCAATCATAAGAGTACTCATGTGGAAGATACTTATAGAAACTCATTGTAGAAATGAATAGATTGATAAAAGATGATGATTGAATACAATAGAGTGAAGTATTTATAGGAGTGAGTTGGAGTAACTAACTCCCTAACCAACTTGGTAACTCTAGTTAACCTAACATCTAACTCTAGTTTATTCAATATACTGTAATATATATATACCTCTCGTTTTTCATTCACCACAAACGCTCCAATACCCACTCGGTGTGTGGCATTTGCAGGAATGGTATTTGCACTGTCTGCAATCCAATGTACAAGCATCAAATATTTTGGTTCTGCATGGTGATACCAAAAACCTTCCTGCACAGAATTGTGAGACATAACAGAAGTTTTGATTAAAATGACAAGTTAGTACACAAGGACATCAGTTAAATTGATTTTATCATCAACTGTTAAAACACTTCTCAAGAACCAAATAGTGTAAGCTGTAAACTCACCTTAATTAAAGTTTCCACAAGGTTGGCCAGATGAATAGGTAATTTTATCCAAACACCCTTCTTTCCCTACAAGACAATGCTGATTCAATAACTCGACTAAACAAAGATCGTGACAATTTCCAGCACAGGTAATGAGGAATTGGGATGCACACATTCCAGAAGAATAAACCATCAATATTGTAAAGTGTCCCTTATTGAGACCCATGTTTTGTTTTGTTTTGTTTGCCTTTCAAAAATGGGGAATGCTAACTAATGCCTCAAGGGCATTGGTTAAGTAACTAAAACAAGTAAGTTTTTCTGAATAACTCAAACACAATCGGAAATAATCAATCAGGAAATTGGATTGCTTAAAATTTGAAAGAATTAATAGTACTACCTGTTGTTTCCAGTTAGAAATAGAAGGTGTAAGAATGGATAAGAAGGTAGTAGAATCCATGATAGGGTGATCCATTAATTCGACGATAACACCGCTATATTCATCATCAGTTGATGTAAGTAGTTGAATTTGATCTTCTGTTGATGTTGAGTCTGACATTAATGAAAATTGGAACCACTCTAATCTTAACTGAAAATAACAAAATTAACTAACATTAAACTGGTTTATACATAATAATAATAATTGATATTGATGAGAAAAGAGAAAGTGACGAATCAAGAATTGAAAAATGTTTGTTCACCACCCGCAGCAGCAATGTACACGTGTGAGTGTTGTGTACTGTGTCAGTCAGTGAATCAGAAACAATACCCGTATAAGTATTGTATATCTGTGTTTCTGTCGTCGACTCGATTCGGATATGATATGATATCAGAAACAAGAGCTACTTTTTTTTAAAGGAACAACTATCTTATTTAATTAATCTTTTTTTTTTAATTATTTTTAATGTTTTTCGTCGCTATAAATATAACAACTTTTCGTTGGTCCCTGTTTTAAAGTTAATTTTAGTATTTTTCAATAAAAATGTGCATATATACGTAGAATATTGTAAAAATCATTCCAAAAAAAAAAATAGAATTTTTTAACAAAAGATAAATTAAATATGAATTTTTAACCATAAAAAGTTTAAATATTCATATTAAATTTATGTTTTATTAAAAAATTCTTTTTTTTTTTTTGGAGTGATTCTTGTAATATTATGGATTTTTCTGTAAAATTTTCATCAAAAATATGAATTCTACATATAAGTTTATTTTAAATGAGGGACCAAAAGTGAAGATGGAAATTTTTTTGGGAACTAAAAGCTGAAGGAAAATTTTAGAGGGACTAAAACGAAAAGTTGGTATATTTATAAGGACGAAAAACATATTTAACCCTTATTTTTATAATATTTCATTGTATTCAAATATTTCCTTTTGCTTTTCCCAAAAAATAAGAAAGAAAGAAATTGTATATTTATTATTCACATTTTTTATACAATTGAATTGAAGTAGTGTTGAATTTTGTCTCAAATATGAACTTTTTATTTATAATTTTTTAATAAGCATTCAAATCATTCAATCCAATACTTTTACAAAAAATAATTAAATGAGTCTATGAATAACTATAAATCATTATATTTCAATAATAATTTATATTTTTCTACGTGATTGTGCTAAAATTCTCTCTCACTTCTTTCTTATTAGCGCAGTTTTTACTACCCTCCGATGAAAATAACTCATAAACATCGATTCTTAAAAAGTTTGGAGATTCTTTTAAATCGCGTTGGAGAAGTTCTTAAAACACTTATCTTTTGGTCAAGGAAATGATCCTACAAGCTATTGTGAGATGTTTCACATACCACCTAAAACATAAAATTTGTCACATGTATATATACACACTATTTAAATCTTAATACACAGTCGAGTAAATCAGAATCAATTATGTGTGTTTTAAAAACAAATATGATTAAACAAAAATATTTTTAATGAAATAACAATTGTGATTAATTGAAAGTGTAAAAAAACTTTATATATACTAGTGAAAAACGGGCACTTCATGCCCGTATTTCCGCTCTTTTTATTGCGGTAATGTTTGAAAATTATTAACGGTATTTTTTTTATGAAATTTTAGTTTTGATTAAAAGTAAAAATATAAATGGTTGTTGCTTTTTTTAATGACATAAACAATAATCTTTATTATAAAAAAAATTGTTTAAGGGTATAATTGGGATAATGAAAAAGGAAGTATAAATATACTCATCTAGTTTGTTATATTTTTTAAATGATAAAAAAAAAACAGATATACATGTATTCATATTGTGTTTGTTACATTTGTTATAATATTTAAATATATTTTTATCTATTTGTTACATGTGTTACTTGTATTTAAAATTAAGGGTATTTTTGGAAAGAAAATTCCAACCCAAAAGTGTGTTGAAAGGGGTAGTTTCCTTTATATATACTAGCAAAATACGGGCACGAAGTGCCCGTATTTCCGCTCTTTTTATTGTGGTAATGTTTGAAAATTATTAACGGTGTTTTTTTTTATGAAATTTTAATTTTGATTAAAAGTAAAAATATAAATGTTTATCGCTTTTTTTAATGACATAAACAATAATCTTTATTATAGAAAAAGTTGTTTAAGGGTATAATTGGAATAATGAAAAAGTAAGTATAAATATACTTATCTAATTTGTTCTATTTTTTAAAAGATAAAGAAAAAAAAAACAAATATACATGTATTCATATTGTGTTTGTTACATTTGTTATAATATTTAAATATATTTTTATCTATTTGTTACATGTGTTACTTGTATTTAAAATTAAAGGTATTTTTGAAAAGAAAATTCCAACCCAAAAGTGTGTTGAAAGGAGTAGTTTCCTTTATATATAGTATAGATAATGTTTGAAAATTATTAACGGTATTATTTTTATGAAATTTTAATTTTAATTAAAAGTAAAAATATAAATGTTTATTGCTTTTTTTAATGACATAAACAATAATCTTTATTATAGAAAAAGTTGTTCAAGGGTATAATTGGGATAATGAAAAAGTAAGTATAAATATACTTATCTAGTTTGTCATATTTTTTAAAAGATAAAGAAAAAAAAACAGATATACATGTATTCATATCATGTTTGTTACATTTGTTATAATATTTAAATATATTTTTATCTATTTGTTACATGTGTTACTTGTATTTAAAATTAAGGGTATTTTTGGAAAAAAATTCCAACCCAAAAATGTGTTGAAAGGGGTAGTTTCCGTTATATATATATATATATATATATATATATATATATATATATATATAATCTTTGTTCCTAAATACATGTCGCATTTTGATAATGTGCACTATTTACCTAACATACTTTGACCATATTTTTTTACTAATATATAAATACAAATGTTATCATATAAGATGTTGTTCCATTTGTTTCAATGAATATTTTTAAAATATCAAATTTTATAATTTTTTATTATAGATAATTAAATATATTAATGGTCAAAATTGTGTATTGACATGTGTGAAATATTTGTTGAAACAAAATGTGTTTAACATTACCACCTTACGTTTTGATGATAACAATGTATTTTTTTTTTTTTGAAGAAGAAGAAGCTAAAATGAATTATATACCACAAAAAAGCCTTCTTAGCGCAAGATGCGCCGAAGAAGAAACACCTGAGTCAATATAAAGATCACAAATACAATAATTACAATAGTAATTCTTCACCCCTAATCACCAACCCAGGAAACTCCAGAAATTAGCCAACATGTATAATGGTGAACGGATTAAGCCACCAACCGTAATAATTGAAGGCAAGAGAAGTGCATTTCGCCCTCAACCACCTGTAAGTTACCGACTTAATTTTTTCCACAACCTGCATAATAGAGCACTCTTTCGCATTGAAAATTCTATTATTTCTTTCTTTCCATATTTCCCACACTACTGCAAACCATATAACCTGTAGAATAGAACACTTCGACTTTGCAACGCCACCCAAAAAACTAAATTGATTAAAGTGGCTTCCTGCCTCAAGAGGTAAGACCGCTACAATACCAACCCAATGCAAAATATGGTTCCAAACCGAACCAAAAAAATTACAACAAAAAAATAAATGAGATGAAGTTTCATTGACACAGCATCCTCCAACACAGATTTGAGCATCATTAGCTAGAACATTACGACGATGGAGATTATCCTTAGTAGGAAGGCGATCACAGAACAAACGCCAAACAAATAACACCACCTTCAAAGGAACATCCTTATACCAAAGAGAAGTAACAGGCGTCGCGTCATCAGCAGAAACCTGAGTATTCAAAAAATTGTATGCACTACGGAGAGAATAAATATTAGTAGGTTCTAAATTCCAATTCCACCTATCATCCCTACGCACCTGCAAAGTAACATTTTGAATTAAGTGTATGAGTTCCCCTAACTTCTCCTCCTCCCAAGAAAATAACCTACGCCTCCAAACCCACGCATCCTCATCAATCCCCCACCCAAAAGAATTCATAGCAAACACTAACTCCCCCTTCAACATCGACAAATCATACAACCTGTTAAATCTGTCTCTTAACAGCACTTCTCCCACCCAAACATCCGTCCAAAAAAACGAATTCTTTCTGTTACCCAGAAAGCGACTAATATGACTATGGAATCACCCTGCCGCACGCAAAGCAGAGATGTCCCTCCACCAAACAGAGGCATCACGCCCCCCCTCACACAACCTGCCACCAACCACTCCATACCTAGCCGCCAACACTCTAAACCACAAACTATTCCTCTCCTCCAACACCACTTCCCTAATCAAGCTAAATTAAATTCTTTAATCCACCTTACCCCAAACCTCTAACCTCCTGACTTCGACAAATAGAATGTCAATCAACCCAAATTATTTTCTTGTGGTCTGCACTCCCCCCTCTAAAAAAATTATTTAAAATAGATTCAGTAGAGAAAATGATACCTGACGGAGCCTTAAAAAAGGAAAGAGCATAAACAGGCAGGAACGACAGGACAGACTTCAGCAAAACCAGACGGCCACCCAAAGACAAAAATCTCGAGCGCCAACCCGACAGTCTAGAATTAATTCGATTAACGATATGCTCCCAAAAAACCAACCGACGGGCATTTCCACCAATAGACAACCCAAAGTACATAAAAGGGATATCACCAACCTTACAATTTAGAACCAAAGCAACTTCTGACAACCACGACCCATTCACATTCACACCAAACAGAGAACTCTTGGAAAAAATCACCTTTAAACCAGACAACTCTTCAAAAAGCAATAAACAAGCACGCATAGCTCTAATGTTAGCCCACGATTTTTTGCATAAAATTAAGGTGTCGTCAGCGAATTGTAAATGTGATATCACCACCGGATCTTGGCTGCCCAACTTATAACCAGAAAAAAGATTATTAACAGATAAAGCTTCCATCAATACATTGAAGCCTTCAGCCACCAGAAGAAACAAAAATGGCGAGAGAGGATCCCCTTGTCTCAATCCCCTCCCCAAAGGGAACTCATCAATTTGTGACCCATTTACCAAAACTGACGATGTATCCGTCCCAACGCATTCTTTAATCTACTTTCGCCAAAGATACGGAAACCCCATTTTCACCATCACTTCCTCCAAATAATTCCAGTCAATGGAGTCCTATGCTTTCTCAAAATCAACCTTGAAAAGAAGCAGCTCTTTTTTGCATTTTCGAGCTTCATGTACCGCCTCATTTGCAACCAAAATCCCATCAAGAATCTGACGACCTTTAATAAATGCCGACTGTGAATCAGAAATAATTGAGCCAATAACCAAACGGAGCCTATTAGCAAGAATCTTGGCCAATATTTTGTACATACTTCCCACCAATGAAATAGGTCGAAAGTCATTCAAACGTTGTGGATTATCAACCTTAGGAATAAGAGCAATAAATATACTATTTATTCCTTTTGCTAACTTTCGGTTCCTATGAAATTCCACCAAAAAACGCATCACATCAACCTTCAACATGTCCCAAAACTCCTTTATGAAACCAAAAGTAATGACATCTGGAGTTGGGATCTTATAATTGTCACAATCCCATACAGCAGCTGATAGATTTTTGGCAAGTGTACCAAAAGCTATCGAAATAATAAAATAAATTCGTATCCACGAGTAGGGGTGTGCAAAGTTAAAAACCAAACCAAAACTAAACCTAATATTTTGTTTTGGTTTGATCCTGAAACCACTTCTCTAAAAACCGGTTTTTAAGTACAATCAGTTCGGATATGGTTTAAAACCAGTTTAAACCGGTTCAAACCCGGTTTTCAATAGAAACATGTTTATTTTTTTTATTAAGTCTTAATACTGATTTATTCTTAACCTTAAGGCTTAACCTATGTCACTTAAGTTTTAAATTAGGTTTATTCCTAACCTTAACCTGCGTTTCTCCCTCACCTTTTCATCTCTGTAGCATCTTCGTTCCTTCCATGGCCTTTCCAAATCTCTTTCAGATTATAATTTCCATTTTCACACGCTGCAACAACAACCGAACCTAATCAAAATGAGATCCAAAATCGATGTGTGATTTGTGATCTCTGAGAAGTGATTTTCTAGGTTTTGTGTGTTCTGAGAAGAAGAAGGTATTCCGAATTTGATTTCTGATATTTTAGAAGAAGGTATTTGCTTTTGAGAATTGAGAAGAAGAAGAAGCAATTTTCTCAATTACTGAACAAGAACAAGTTATTTGCGTTATGAGAAGAGGTGATTTTCCCGCAGGAGAGTTGAGAAGCCAGAAGTGATTTTCCAGAAAATACGTTGGATTCTGATTTAGAGGAAACCGGTTGTAAACTAATGGTAAACCGGTTTATCAATTTTGGTGTTAAATAGACTGCGCTGGTTTTCTTATAAAGTGGGTTGGGTTTTAAAAAATGGAAGGGTTTGGTTATTGATTTGGTTGTGGTTAGCCAAATTATTTGCACACCACTATCCACGATGACTGTGTTAATCTCAATTTGGCAATAAAGCAAATATTTAGGATGTAAAAATTATTTTGTTTGCCCTAGGCAGTAGATTTGATTTGATTGCATAAAATTAAATAACATAAAAATAAAAATTTCGTTAGAAAATATAGATTCAGTCAGAAAATATAAATTCGGTTAGAAAATATAGATTCTGTTAGAAAATATAGATTTGGTTAGAAAATATGAAGAGAGATGGGATCAGGTCTTTCGAATCATCTAAGTTCCCCTAATTGTTATACTGCACCCATTCTTATGAATGATTTTCTAGTTCCACGATAGTTAACAAAATAGCCCTAATCAATCCCTTGACTTAAGACCCTCTTCTCAAACTACAACCCCTAATTCCTTAGGTGGTCTAATAATCTTTGAAGGTTTTATGAACGTTAACCTATTATTACTAATAAACGATTATCCATTCCTAGACTAACAATGTTCATTAGAACAACTCAATTCTGCCCAAGTTGAAAGCTAGGGTCAATAGTCATTCATTCTCACTAAATCATGTTTATATTTGATCAGGATATAAAAAGCATTAAGAACAATTGAATTGAATAAAGACTAGATTGTCATTCACAATAAATAAAGTTTCACAGCAACGTAGATCAATTAGGGTTACAAAGAATCATCTCAGACCTAATCTCTAAGAGATTTAGCTACTCATAATCGAGTTTACAAATAGCATAATCAATGGAAGAATTAAAACATACATGAACTGGTTACAAGGTGATGAAATCGCCTCTGCAGCCGTCTTCAGGTCTCAAAATCGCACTTTCTCTCTCCAGGATTCTTCCCCCTTGTTTATGGAACTGACTTCAACTTAAATAGGAAAAATTTCATGAAGCCACAATCGCGCCACGGTGCCAAAAATCGTGTCACAATTTCTCTCTTAAACCCTAGATTCCTTCCAAATCCATCTCAAAATCATGCCACGCCATAGGAAATCGTATCACGATTCCAGTGCTTCAAAAACATGCCTCTCTGCCAAGGAAATCGTGTCACGGTAGTGTAAATCGTGACACGATTTGATGCTTTGTGCTCAATGTATTTTCTTGCTTTTTAACACCTGTGGACCCTTCATATTGCCTTAGAACTCTATAAAATGTCAAAATAAATCCTAAAAATTACCTAATGACAGCATGTCATCAGCATCCTTAACCTCATCCTCCGAGAAAGGTTTAATCAAGTCTGCCCCTTCTCGGATGGATAAAGCGCGAAAATTCAAAGCCTTCATACTTGGGCGCTTATCACGATGAGGTTGGAAATAGGAAGAAAAATGGGAAAACACTGATGAACGGACGTTGTCCACACCTTCAATCAACACACCATCGACAATAAAAAATGAAACAACATTCCTACGATTCCTGCTTAACATAATATTGTGAAAGAACTTAGAATTAGCACCCCCTTCATTTAACCATTGCATCCGCGATTGTTGCCAACAAATACTAGAATTTGTCCGAGATAACGAAAACAACTCCTCCGCACACTCATGCATCTCTTCAATCTCCTCAACCAACAAATCCCCAGACTCACCCTTTAGCTCAATATCAGTAATTCGGTCCTTCAGGGAAGAAGTTTTAGCTGGTAGATTTCTTGCATGTCTCTTATGCCAATCCTTTAACACCAATTTAATCAATTTAAATTTTTCTTTCAACACATAACCACCCCATCCCTCCAACTGAAAAGAACTCCATTTTTCCCGAACAAAAGAATTATAACCTGAGAAGTTCTCCCAACATTTTAACAGACGAACCAATTTAGGTCCCCAATTTTCGACATCAATACAGAGATGAATAGGGCAGTGATCAGGCAAACCTCGTTGAGAAGCCAGCTGGAAACAATTAGGCCACGTCAAGCATCACCTTTCTGACAACAAAAATCGATCAAAACGACTCATAGATCTCCCATCACCCCGGTACCACGTGAAACTGTGACCCCAGAGAGGTAGATCAGTCAAACAATTATCTACAATCAGTCTGTTGAAAAAAGCGCTCCCCACTTGAGTCACAGGGCTGCCCACACTTCTTCTTTCCTCAATACATCAGACTACATTAAAGTCCCCACACACACAAACATTTCGATCACCCAATGTTGTCAATCGATCAGTAATATTATTCCAAAGAACTTGTTGACGAGTTGAATCACACGGCGCATAAACATTGAGGAAAATAAACTCCTCTCCAAATTTCACTTACCGCCCTTGAATTTCTAGAACATGCTCAAAATAATAAGGCGACCACACCTCTACTTCTTTACTATCCGAAAGTGTTACCAGACCTTCGGAAGCCCCATTAGACGAATAATAAGAAAAATAAACCTTCGAATCATTCCATATAGATTTACAGACAATTGCAGAAAATACATACAACTTTGTTTCTTGGATACATAAAATAAACGGACATTTCTCCCTCACCAATTGACACACCTCCTTTCTTTTTTCAGCCCCACCTAACCCCCTTACATTCCACATTATTATCTTCATGGCTACCACCACACCAACCCCCCCCCCCCCCCCCCACCCCACTTACAACCCTCTCTCGGCCTACTTCTTTCTACCATCTCCCTCTTTATTTTTTCTTCCCTCCCCAGACAACACTTGAAACCTATTATTACAATCTTCTTTATAGTTCAGCCCCAACACCTTCCCAATCCCCCTAACATCTTCTGTTCTAGCCTTATCACTACCATGAACAGCCAACCAATTCTCTCAATCATTGTTAACAGACGCCTGAGAAGTATTATGCGATGAATTATCAATAAAGGTAAAATTTGTTCAAGTATGCAGGACCATAGACTAAAATTTATATGTCTTAAAGAAAAGTATTGGTTCTGAAAGAACGAAAGAGAGCAATGGAATTTACAAAGGAAGCTTATGTTGCAAGACTGGGTCTGAAGACCATCAGAAGCTGACTGCCAGAGTCTGACGTCATCCAGAGTCTAAAATTCATCAGAGTCTGAAGTTAAGAAGCTGAAGTCAGTTAAAGTTAGTTATTTTGAAGACACATGATTGCAGAAGGAATAGAAGTCTGGAGCAACGACATTCTCAGAGGAATTAGAAGGCCTTGGATGCTTATCCACTGAAGAGCGCAGGAAAGGACAATAGTACATTATACAACCACTACTTCGCTACTCCACTCTCATATCTGCAATAGTACAAGTTACAGTTGTGTCTACGCTGGTTAATTCTCCAAACAAGGAATGAATTTTAAATTATTCTCTCCTAGGACATTAACCAAATCAAGCAACAGATCATTGGTGATTTTATCAAGCTTTAGTAACAACTCTTTTGATGTGTTGGCAATTCTCCAACGTATCTTTCACACCTCTATATAAAGGAGTGAAGACTTGGAGATTTGGAGAAAGACTCAACAACTTTTTGAAAGTGCCAAAACTCTGCTGAAATTGTTGTGCATCACAAACTTAGAATTTCTTATAAACTTTCACATCTTAGAAATTATAGAGTTTTAGGAGTCTTATATGATTTGTATTGTGAACACCGCTGATAATATATCAAGTGTTCAACCCAGACATTTTTCTGTGTAATTTTGTTTGTTTAGAAGTCTCTTGCTTTTATGCTTGAGCATAGGAAATCTCTTGCTAGTTTGCTTGAGTATTGGAAGTCTCTTGTTGTGTGCTTGAGCAATTGTAATCATATATTGATTTTAGTGAACTCTTCTTGGAAGTGGAAGGGGAACATGACTATTTCCGGACTGTGGAAGGAACATGTATAAATGTTTTGTGTCTTTCTCTTCTCTCTCTATCTTTACATTATCCGTTGCATTAGACTCTGAACATTGTTGCAGAATCTGAACTTTATCACACTCTGAACTATGGACTTAGTTTAAAAAGAAGAAAAAGCTAACACAATTCAAAACCCCCATGTGTTTTTATCTACTACCGTGTATTAAATCTATAATGTTATTTAAGTTAATTATATAATGCTTAAATATATATAAAAAAAAATTTGACAAATTAATTTTTTTTTTTTGAGGAAGACAAATTAAATATATATAATATAGTATAAATATATATTATTAAATGATATATTATTTTTTGACTCAATTAAAGTTTTGTATTTTTTTAATCAATCAAAGATTAGTACAAAGAACATGTTCAAATGTGGCACACTAAAATTCTATTTTATTGTTAAAAAAACTTCTATGTAACTTCTATTAACTAGAGTGTATTAGCTATCGGCATTTTACATTATTTTGCTTGTATCGTCCATTATCAGTCGAACGATAAATAAATGATTGTTGTGTCATTCACACTTTACATTATGTTGTTTGACTCCTTTAAAAAAATTAATAGCTTTTATTTGAAAATAATTGATTGTAAATAATAATATTCAATTTACACTATAATTCTTATACCATTAACTTGTTCATCACACAAATTTGTATATTTTACACTATATTTAAGGTTGTGTTAATCATCAAAATTGTTGTTGAATTTTTATGTCAAAATAGCATAATTCTTATACATTTTGATTTGTTTATCAATATAAAATAATATTCATTTTACATTATAAAGTAACTTATTGCTTTAGATAAATCAGTGTTTGTCTCATGCTTCAATGTGTATCAAACCACCATAAAATTACTAAAATTATAGGAGTAGAAAACCTCTAGGAGATAAACGGTAAATCATCTTGAGAAAAATAAAATTAAAACAACAAAAAGTAAAAACAAAATATAAATACAAACAAACGACATATCAATAACAAGAACAATTTGGATGCAATTGATCTTATAAATTTCCCCAATAAAAAATGTGTCTTGAACATAAATATGAGGGACTTATATTGAGGAGATAACATTGTAATTTTTTTCCATGCTTTGGACAAGCTAGGAATCAAATAAAAAAAAGACCTCCTATGTATTATTTGAGAAATCCACCATGAGAACTTTATTTAAATTATAATAGGAGTTGTAGAGGTCTGTTGCGATGTCACCCATAGTAAATCGCAAGATAAAGAGAATAAAAGATGATGCCAAGAGGGATACTGCAAAACCAGATAATCAACAAAACTGGAGGCATTGGCGTCATGTAGTAGGGGATCACCAAAATAGTTGTCATCAACAATATAATTGTCAACAATGTTGCCATATGTTTCATCTTATTGTAGTCGATATTTCTCATTTTCTCAAATTAAAAAGACCACACTAGCGAATATTGTTGATATAGACTCTTTGAAGAAAAAGAAAAGGCTAAAAATTATCTCAGCCCTTATACAATACACTTGAATTTATAGACAAGAAATGAAATGATCGTAGAAGGAAACTAAATTTTTTAATTAATTGGGCTTTGTTAAAGGAATAAAATGTCTATAAAAACTAAAATTTTCACCTATATATTAAAAAGTAATTTAATTTTATGTACAATGTCAAGTGAAAAAAAAAAATCATACACGCATTCAATCATATCCAGCACTCATACAATTAATAGACTTAAATTTATAGGCATGAAACGAAATGATGGTAGATGGAAACTAAATAAATTAATTAATTGTGCTTCATTAAAGGAATGAAATGTCCACAAAAACTAAAATTGCTATCCATGTATTAAAAAGTTATTTAAGTTTGTACACAATGTCAAGTGAGAAATTTTTTCACACATGCATTCAATCGTATTCTACCGTAGATATTGATGGAGATATTTTTTAAACTAATAACATAGTGGAATCACGATTAGATTGAATCCATGTGTAAAAAACTTACAATATTAGTTCATAGAAATTAATCCCTAGTAAAAAAATATTTAGTTTTTTTCAAGGAAGAAAAAAATATTCACTTGTGATATTAATTCGGTTTCAAGTTTGATTCCTCCTGATGTCAATTTGCATGGGTAATTTAACTTCCTAAAAAAACAAATATTATGGTGTTTTGTCGAATACATAGTCACTATCCAATCATTTAAATTTTCTTTTTGAAAAAAAATACCTCTCAAATTTTATTTCTAAATACATATACCGGTAATTTGGAGTTCGAACGGGTGGTAGGTAAAGTCCGACCAAGAATCGTACCCACCAGTAATCAGACTTGGATTCTCTCAAAAAATTCATAGGGTAGAGGTGTCAAAACATGTTACCCGTCCGTTTAAAGCCAGCTCTAACGGACTTCAGGTTTTATAAGATCATGCCAAAAAAAACTATTTTAATATGGGCTAAAAATTTACTACTCGTGCTCGACCCTTAGTTATTTTCATTATTTTTAAAACATTATAAAAATTACCAATGAATTTCGTATAAGCATTATTTTGTATTTATCCACAAAAAAAATATAATTAAGAAATACAAAAGAGAAAAAGATAGTGTTTTTGAATGGTGCAACCCTATTCAAGTATTTCAACTTCCATCTTAAAAATACACACTTTCTTTTAGAAAATTCATAATAACTTGAACTTTTACTTTTAAAAGGAAAACAAAAATCTTTCTTTTGGTATATATACATTGGACTTCTTTCTAATTGATTCAATCAAATGGGATTGGGGAAAAACTAACACAATTAATATATATAAAAAATTAGAAAATTAAAATACTAACATTTGTCATTTAGAAACGGGATGAAAATTTAAGGCCCAATCCCTATGGTCGGCCTATATGGTACAACTCAAAGAATTCTGCTCTTTACCAAACACTTTCTCCCTGCTCCAATTGAAAAGAACAAAATGCTTCTGTGTGAGTTAACTCACGCACCTTATACATCCTGCGTGAGTTAAGTCACGCAATGTTACTTAAGCCATATAACAGCAACACAGAAGCACAACATTTCATATTTCCAACTTCTCAAAATACAATTTTTTTCCTCCAAGTACGATTTTCTTCATTCTTGCGTCATTCAAAGTCAATTTCTCCCACAATATCAAGTAAGTGTTGATTATCTTACTTCATTGCTCTTTTTTTTTTGTTGAAATTTAAGATTTTTTTGGAGAAATTTGACATTTTTAAGTTTTTAGAAATTTGGTTTGCATGTTAGTTTTTAGGATTATTAGTGATAAATTAAGTTAGGAATTGTAGTTTAGATGTTTTTTAGAGTGCAATGTGGTAGTTTTAAGGTTTTGAAATTGTTTGATTTTAAGTTGATTGAAAGATGGACCGTATGTGTTTGATAAAATGTCTCAATAAATTTTCTTTTGATTTTTTCACTGTTAATGATAAAATTAGTTAGAAATTGGTTTGTCAATGTTGATTATAGTTAGTTTGACTGCAATGTGGTAGTTTACAGATTGAAATGACACTGCCAGAATTTAACTGTTGTCGTTGAATTGTTAGAAATGACACAATGTCCGTATGAAAAAATCATTGACAGGGGGAGCTTGTTATGGAGTTTGAGTGCTTTCAGGGAGCCTTATTAGTTGACGCTTTTACCGGACTTCGGTGAACACGTGGCATGTAAGCTTTGGCGCGATAAACAAATAAGTATAATAGTTTTATTTTATTTAATGATATGTTGATAATTATTTTTCTTATGTTTATGTTACAATATTAAAATTTACTTATTTTAATGATTATTTTACTTATTTCATGTTTATTTTACTTAGAAAATTTACTTATTTAATTGTTTTATTTTTGTATTTCAGTTGCAAATGAACCATAAGATAACCGGTGTCTCACACGGGAATAAACTTAAGCTTGATAACTTGTCATTTTCGTTGCTGGTAGAAGATAATAGATGGTTATGGGACTACGTGAATGATTCCGGTCTTACCCCCTCCTTAAGATTGGGTACGAAAATATCTCTCACGGACTTGTTTGTGCCTTGACTGAGAGATGGCATAAGGAAACCAACAGCTTCCATCTGTCTGTTGGGGAGATGACCGTCACACTAGATGATGTGGCGTGTCTTCTAGACATCCCCATCGCGGGAAGGTTCATTGAGGAGGATGAGTTGTCTCATGACCGGGGCAAAGAGTTGTTGCAGGATGAGCTATATTTTACGGAGGAGGAGGCGGTGGAGCAGGTTAATAAACAGTGTGGTGCTCATGTCAGTTTCACTAAACTGAAGAATCAGTACGAACAATTATGGAATAGGTGTAATCAGCTGGTGGAGCCTGACACATAGGAGGAGCACGTTGAGCAGACTGTTGTTAGGACTGCCTGCGTTAAGGTATTTTTGTTGCTCTTGCTTGGCTACACCCTTTTTGACGGCAAGAACAACAAAATTGTTAATTTGTTGTGGCTGCTTGCACTTCAGGATTTGGATGAGTTAAGCCAGTGGTCATGGGGCGAGATGAGACTTGCTTTCCTATATGACCAACTTTCTCTAACCTCCGACTCATCTGTTGGCGCCGTTGGTGATTGCATGAGCTTGTTTATGGTAATATTTTTTTCTTATTTTTTAAAGTGAATCGTAACTGTTTAGTTTTTTGTATGATACTTGTGTGCTGATATAAATTTGTCTCTTTATGTTTGCAGGGATGGGTTTTGGCTCACTTCAGACAACTCATTCTGAGGAGGCCTTATAAAGTTTACGATCGGGAGGACCCATATATGGGTAGATGGAAACCTCCCATGTGATTGACTGATGATGGACACTACAGAGGATTGATGGATTCGATGGAGCATTCTCATGTCATCTACAGGACGTACGAGCGCCGACGAGACTTGACGCCTTTTCAGGACATATGCTGGTACTCTGGATGGATCATGGCCAACAAAGACATGATGGTGCGCACTTGCCGAAGTGGGTTCTGAGGTAGTACGACTATGTTTAGACCGTTCCCAGACTTCCCACGACGATTGAGCGTCTTGAGCCAGCGCAGGTGGTTACGACCTTCTTAGAGTTTGCTCTCCATGTCCTTGCCCAACAACATAAGGGTTAACCGATCTCGGAGGGCGACGAGTGGATGCATTCAAATGGGTACATGAAATGGCTCTACAAAGTATTACATCCTCTTATGATCGGCCCTACTCCCGTTCCTGAGTACGCAGTTTTGAAACCTGTCTATGAGGAGGTTCTTGTTGAGCAGCAGTGGGTCAGACATCCTCCCGACTCATTCCAGATCATCGACAACATCAGAGCCAGAGTGGAGAATGCAATGGGGATTCCTGACGTGACTTCAAATACACTCTTTTTCGGCATTTTGGAGGGCATCCAGTCCAATTATACCATGTTTGAGGAGGTGTCGGCTCCGCGGAGGAGGAGTAAGAGTCCAAGGGAGCAGTAAGGTCTTTTTTATGACTTGTTACCTTTGTAGTTTTTTATGACATTTTGTCGGATATGGTTGTAATATATTTACAAATGCGCGTTTACATTTTATTTATGACATTTTGCGTTATTTATTCCTTTATTCTTTGTATTTTAATTACGAGTGAATGCTTGATTGAATGAATGCTTGAATGAATGATGAAAACATGTATTTTTGAGAGGAATGGATGTATGTATGAATGATGGAATGAAATTAGGGAATTAGTGATTCTGCTTGTTCTGGGACTGAGCACTAGGGATGGCAATTCGGCCCAAGCCCATCGGGCACCCGCAAAAAATACCCGCAATGGACGGACAAATACCCGCACTTACGAGTATGGGGACGGGCTCGGGTAATTACCCGCAAACTTGAACGGGCATGGGCGCGGGTACGAGCACTCTAATGCCCAGCCCGTCCCGCAGCCCGCATATATATAAATATAATATTATATATATATATATATATAAATTTATATACCAGTAAAATTAATTCATACAAACTTTGAATGCTTTTGATTTGGCAAAATATTATTATTTGCAAAAATTTATGTATTGATTTAAATTCAGTTATGTTTCTATTCTTTTTTTTTTGTTTTTTTTAATTAAAGTGCGGGTAATGGGCGCGAGTACATGCATTTAGATGCCCATAGGGCATGGGGACGGACATTAAAATTGTTGCCCACGAGGGTATGGGTACGGGGACGGGCATCTTTTATAAACACGGGTACGGGGATGTACATTATAGTATCCTACCCATTTGGGTCTCATTGCCATCCCTACGGAGCACAAACATGGCGTGAGTTAACTCACGCAGACCCTATATCATGCGTGAGTTAAGTCACGCAGTGATTAACACTGGCGTGAGTTAACTCATGTAGGGGCAATTTGGTCTCTTCAGTTGGGAGCGAGCATAAAGTGTCGGCTAAGAGCAGAATTCCAACTCAAAATTTAAGGCTTAATCCCTATGGTCGACCCATATGGTACAACTCATTATGACGGCTCTAGTATATCATTAATTACTTGAGTTCAATCATTTATTTTTCAAACTCTAATTTTATATGAAATGCATTAAGTTTGTTTTTTGTAAAAAAATAAAATAAAAAATTGAACATTGCTAATTTTTTTTTGGCTAAACTGCACTTTGTTGCGATTTTGGCCCCTATTAAAAAAAATTACAATTTTGACTCCTTTCGTCCCAAAATTGCTAAGAAGACGCCACATATCCCAAAAAAGAGGTTATAATCGCAACTTTTTGAGAAGATAACGGGTATGATATATTGTACTAATGAATCACTCGTTATTTCTTAATACTATTTTTAGGTCTAATTATTTATTTTTTATATTTTTATATGTTTTAAACATAATCGATTATTAATGTTTTAAACATAATCGATTATTATCATTCCATAATATTAATCCCGAATCGCTGCTTTGATTTTTTACTTTTTAGAGAAACAATTTTTGTTGTGAAGGTATTTTAAATTTTCTATTGCCTTCAAATCTATTCTAGGAATGTTATTAATGTATATTAAAATATAATATCGATACAAATTAATTCTTTTTTCTAGTTGTGTGTTTGTTTCAAATTATATATATATATATATATATATATATACATATATATATATATAGGGATAAGATCAAATGACATCATGGTGTCAAAATTAGTTTGACACCAAATCTCATCCATTCATCACATTTAATCCAAAGGTTTAAAACTATCTCCAAAATAATTCTCCTACACCAATTTCTTCCTTTAACATCTAATTAAGAAAAAAAAAACATTTATTGTCATAAATTCATTATCAATCATTCTCTTTTTTTTTCTCTCATTTTTTTATTTTTACTTTTTTTTTTATTGAGCATTGTCATATTGAACGAAGAGATTGACAAAAGAAAAGTAAGAATATAACATGTGCAGTTTTTAAAAAATAAAAAACTAATTAGTCTATTGTTTGTGGAAATCATGGCTGTGTAGTTGTGAAAATCAAAGGACTACATACACTCGTGCGTTTCGTCTTTTTTATTGTTCGTAGCAACCATCCTTACCCTCTTTTTTCAGAAGACATTGAAGCTTACTGTTGTTGAGGGGTAATTAAGCTTAAACATGATCAGTGATAAAATAATCTAATTAGCGGTAATTTTTGAGAGGTAGATAGCAACAATGGTGAAAGAAAAAGAATCACTTTGGTGTTTTGATTGAATGTGTAATTTTTTTAATGCAATTTATAATGAAAAAGAATCAGCCATCCTCAACAATGGTGATGACTGACCCAATCAACCATAAACATGATTTTTTTTAACCCTAAGTAAGAATAATAAGTAGTAAAAATGGATAAAAAAGGAAATGATTGATAATGAATTTATGATAAAGGTTTTTTTTTTTAATTAGGTGATAAAGAGAGAAATTGGTGTAGGAGAATTATATAAGGGGTAGCTATAAGCTTTTGGATTAAAAATAATGAATGGATGACATTTGGTGTCAAACTAATTTCGACATCACGGTGTCATTTGATCACACATATATATATATATATATATATATATATATATATATATAAATGCATATATTTGTTACAAGTTTACTAAATTTTATTCTCAGGTATAAAATGTTCTTGGGAATAGAAATTTTTTCCCAAAGAAAATGATGGAAATAAAGTTCTCGTATAGATGGAAATAAATTCATATATAGTTTTTTTCATTTTTATGGTTCATAAGAATATTATAAAGTTTTTGTCAAAAAAAAAAGGAATATTATAAAGTTAACCAAACATATTTTTTCTAAATACTTTAGAATAAAATTCTCATCTTTATATTCCAAGAAATATTATTTCTAGAAATAAATTTGATAAACTTGAAACAGACACACTCTATAAGAAGGACACAAATTGAGTCTTGATTTACATTCTCGTCCAAAAAATACTCTTGATGTACAAATTGCTAGTTTTATATATTTTTTTGTACAAGCTGGTTTTATATATTTTAGAGATTTTTTTTGTCAAATAGTTTAGTGGCTAGAGCTCACACATTTATAATGTAGAGAAGTGAGATGTTCGAGGTTTGAACTCCAACCCCTGCATATATTCTCCATTAACCTCGGCCACCACAACAAAAAAATATAAAAAAATAAGCACTATTTGTTTAAAAAAAATTATTGCTTTATAATCTATTCTAGGAATGTTTTTGTTTAGAGATATTCTATAAAGGTTATTAATGTGCGACACACGCACAAGGACACAAATTAATAACCTTCATAGTTTTTTTTTCAGTACTTCGTTCCCAAATTTGCTCCTTAAACTTGTACGAAAAAGCAGAAATAATTAAAGCAACAATTTGATTTTAAGAAAATTGTTTACATCAGAGCGAAAATGGGGAATTGATTGAGGCATTAGCTTCTATAAATTACCCCTCAGGCATTCTCATTGCTCACACATCACTTCCTTTCTAACTCTTTCTTGGTTACTTCTAACAAAAAGAAAGGGCACAAACCCTTCCACTTTTGTTGCTCTTTCTTCAACTAACCTTTCTCATTGCATTTGCTGAAGAGATTAATTCTCTTCCCCAAACTTATTCTCCACGTTACCCTCAAACCTACCCTCCTCATCACCATCCATTGCTCCTGCCCATGTTCACACTCCTTTACATCCTGCTAAGCCCCCAACCCCTCACCACCCTCCTGCTCATGCGCCTATTCGCCCATCGGCTAGTGCCACTCACCGCACTCCTCCTCATGCCCCTATTCGTCCACCTGCTAGTGCCCCTCACCGCACTCCTGCTCATGCCCCTATTCGCCCACCGGCTAGTGCCCCTCACCACCATCACTCACCATCCCCTGCTCCAACCCATCACCATCACTACCACCACCACTCACCATCCCCCCGCTCCTACCCATCATCACCATCCCATCATCACCCTTCTGCTCATGCCCCTAATCACACGCCCAGAAGCGACACCCTCTTGGGTTCTACAAAGCTTCTTGGTTTGTCTTTCAACCTTTCACCTTTACTATTATTATCATCAAAAGAAAAATCACATTTACTTTGTTTTTTATACGTTTTTTTTTTTACTTTCATTTCTTTTTCTATATTTTTTTAATATATAAATTGGATACTTTCAATTTAGCCTTAGTATTTTTATTTTTTTTTGTGAGTGTGGTAGGATCAGCATCTAAAATATGATATAATCTAGAATAAATGAATCATTTTTTTTTCTGTAGATAGATCTAAAATACTATTACAACCATTGATCTGTACATTTGTCAAAAAAAACAAAAACAACATTGATATGTACATTCCTCCTTTATTTTTGTTTATATTAGATCTGCACATACCTCCTTAGTACGATATTAATGTCGTTTGCGAGGCCAGCTAGCAATTACAAATTTCCTTTTTAAGTTATTCGTTTTTTTCAGAGGCATTTTAAGTTATTCGTTTTTTTCAGAGGCATTTTAAGTTATTTGTTATTTGCTTAGAGAAAAGGCTATGTATTTTTGTTGCTAAATAAATGACCATGACCATTATTGTGTTGTTTTGAAATTGAAGGTGCCATTGTGAAGCTCCAATGCAACAACACCAAGCATAAGTTCATCAAAAAAGTCGTGACCGACAAGAATGGTTACTTCTTCATTGAAGGTTCAAAGAACGTCACAAGTTAGGGAGCTCACAAATGCAATGTTGTTTTGGTTAGTGCACCAAATGGGCTAAAACCTTCAAATCTCCATGGAGGTGTCACTGGTGCTGCTCTTAGGCTCGAAACACCATTCATCTCTAAGGGTCTTCCGTTCATTCGCTATAATGTTGGGCCTCTTGCATTTGAATCCAAATGCCATCCAAAAACTAAAATTTAAAATATTTCTATATCATATGAGATATAGACTGATGTCTTTTAGTGTTTGAATTATCACTCGATAATAATAAGATCGCTTTTGTATAATTTGCTACTCTTGTTTTCTATGTCCTTTTGTTTATCTTTTTTTATCCTTCAATCAATCTTTATTATTCATCAAAATTCAAAAATATTGTTTGAGTGTTGCCCAATATACTTTTATTAAAACCAAAAAAAAAATTGTCCAAATAAGGTTTGATAGAATTATTCCTCTTGAAAAAGTTTTAAATAAAAACTAAAATTGATATATTTAAAACATAGTTTTAAATAAAGTACTTTTGAGATAGCACTAGCACCTCCTCTGATTTTTAACTAAATATTCACCTCCCTTATTTTCTTATATTAAAAGGGACAAACACCTCTCCTCCACTTATCACTTTTAGTTCTTCGTTAGTAATTTAACTCCCTCTAACACAATTCGTTGAATTCAAAATGTCACTTCTCTTTTGTCCATAGACCTCAAAACATTACCCCCTTCGTCAAACCTCTTTCTTCTAGAACGTGATTGCTCATAGACTAGTAAGATATATTTTTGAAAGAATAAAATTGATAAAACTTAGAATTTTTTTTTTTTTTAATGAGATAAAACTTAGAAACTTCCATACCTGTAATACAATGATTACATATAAAGTGTCGATAATACATTGGAAAACGACATTCTAATCTACTGATAAGAGTGTGATCATGCTATAAATAAGCTCTACATTTAAGTATTTAAATGACGGGTAGTTCAGATATAATTTTCAACTTTAAAGTATCAGTCTATACTTGGAATTATCACCTAAACTTAGTGAGCACAAAGACTCGTTAGCTTAGAATATAAAACATAATTTAACGTTTTCAACCATGCTTGATGAACTAAACATGGAGAATGTCCTCCCAATAGACAACCATCCTAAACAAGAACGCTTACTTATGTTAAAATATAACTATTAACATCGATTTCAGTACGTTGATATGCCACAAGTGCACGATTTCTATCATGTAATAAAGGTATTATCACAAGGACTAATGTTGAGTGCCAATTTCTTTTTCTAAGTTGATTAGCTAAAAAGTTTTTTTTTAGTGGTTGAAGTTTGGTAGAGGTGTAACAATAATGATAAAAGCATCTTAGGATTGTGTTTTCCATCGCAAGATAGAAATTTAAATTTCAGATTCCTTTGTTGCTATGAAAATCAAAATTCTAGAGGTGAGGTCAACTATGTAACATATGAACCTTTTTGGGAATTCCATAAGCGTGTTATGAACCAATGAATCATTTTGTTTTATCTTATAGGTCCAACATCGACCTTCCACTTTTGCATCATCAATTGATGTCTAAGATTATAAATTGTAGTGTTATGATCACTCAATCCTAAATGTTGATATCAACTTCTACTTTCACTCCATCGTTGATATCTTATGTTTGAATAATTATAATCATATGATTGTTTGATAACTAAGATCAATTAATCATATCTACAATTCAATATTAAAACAAGGTTTTTTCTAAATTGCCTTGGAAAATTGGTGGGTAATTTACCCAAACCAATAAAAAACATCCATGTGTACTTCATTATAAAAATAACATTTATTATTTTATTTTGCATGTATCCCATTTTAAAATTAATGACATTTTACAATTTAAATCATCAAATTAATTAGATTCTCCTTTCTATCCAATCACTCTTCTTCTTTCTTTCAAATGTCCATCATTCATCAACCATTCTCATTCTTCCAATGCAGGGAATCGAACCAAGATACACTCACTCATCATCATATAACTTAATCACTTAACTGATACATCTTTTGTGAAATGAATTGGAATGCAAAGTATATATTATCAGTGAGCCTTTTTTTTTTTGAGGGAATATATATATATATATATATATATATATATATATATGTGTGTGTGTGTGTGTGTGTGAAATACTAAATATTTCTAAAATAAACAATATACATTCATTCATTTATTTATTTTTTATATTTTAAATATTATTCTTTTATATAAATTCATACTATTTATCTAGATTCGATAAACTACAACAATGTTTCATTTTTTTTTTTAAGAGTCAACAATGTTTCATTTGTGATCAACCGAATTGTGATCTATTTTAGGTTCGACATTTCTTTTGTATCAGATGAACTGTTTAAAGGTATTAAACATTACATTTATCTTAACAGTCTTCAATACAAGTCAATCTCACAATCTGTCTCATTAGAAACCTAATCAACATTGAAGAACATTACTCTGACGAACAAAACAAACTCAACCGACTAATAGTATCAAATATAATCAATCATATCATTGAATATGACCTTATTGAAATAAGAACGAAACAGAAACTGTAATTTCAAAAAATCGGAATCTACGGTGTAAGTCAATCTGACAAACTATCCCATTGAAAACCTAGTCAACATGGAATGACATTACTCTAACGATCAAAACGGACTCAACTAACTAACGGTATCAAATATAATCAATCAGGCCATTGAATATGACCTTATTGGAATAAGAAAGAAGCAGGAACATGAATTTAGGTAATCAAAATATTTGGTGTAAGTTGATCTAACAAACTATCTCATTGGAAACCTAGTCAACATAGAATGACATTACTCTGACGATCAAAACGGACCCAACTGACTAACGGTATCAAATATAATCAATTAGACCGTGGAATTTGACCTTATTAGAATAAGAAATAAGCAGGAACGGGAATTTAGAAAATCGGAATCTTCAGTGTAAGCCGATATGATAAACTATCCCATTAAAAACCTAGTCAACATGGAAGGACATTACTTCGACAATCAAAACAAACTTAGCCAACTAACGGTATCAAATATAATCAATCACACCATTGAATATGACCTTATTTGAATAAGAACAAAGCAGAAACGAGTATTTCAAAAATCGGAATCTTTAGTGAAGTCGATTTGACAAACTATCTCATTAAAAACCTAGTGAAGATGGAAGAACATTACACTGACGATCAAAATAGATCCAACTGACTAACACTATCAAATATGATCAATCAAACCTTTGAATATGACCTTGTTGAAATAAGAACAAAGCAAGAACTGGAATTTCAAATATCAGAATCTTCGGTGTAAGTCGATCTGACAAACTATCTCATTAGAAACCTAGTCAACATGGAAGGACATTACTCCGATGATTAAAACAGACCCAGCTGACTAACGGAATCAAATATAATCAATCAGACTGTTGAATATAACCTCGTCGGAATAAGAACGAAGCAAGAAAAATAATTTCGGAAATTAAAATCTTTGGTGTAAGTCGATCTGACAAACTATCCAAGTAGAAACCTAATTATCGTGTGGCTTGTGTTATTCTTTGATATTATTTCTTTGTACTAAGTGCACTAAATTTTATCCGCATGTGCGTCTATTAATTTGCAGGTACTTAATATATGGTTTATTTTATTTTATTCGTGCGTACCCATTAAGATATTCATTCTGTACCGGTCCATGGTGAACTTTACTTCCATATACCACGCATACTTAATTTTTGTCATCCTCTAATTATATTGTTTAACCCGGGTAACGTCGGGTGTTACACTAGTAATCAATAATATAATGGATTTTTTTTTGGGAAATGCTAACTGGTGCCCCGGACAAAGGTTAAAGATATTAAAAAAGGAAATTATATAGTAGTTATTGCATTAAAAATTGTGTAATTAATCCATAAAAAGTAATAATTAAAATTCCTTCTTTTTAACAATAACATCCTTTTTTGGCATCCTTAACCGGTGTTCGGGGACACCGGTTAGCATGACCCATTTTTTTGTAGAATCTAAACTATATGTCACCCGATTTGGTATAAAAAAGAATCGGACCCGAGATCTTAAGAAATAATAAAAGGAAAATTATCATCGATACACTAAGATAAAATATTTGCAAAGGTGCAATTAGAAAGTAAAAGTGTGACTCTTATCATATGTGAGTTTCTTAACTTATGTGAGATAAAATATTTATTCTTGGATCATTGATTATGAAATCAAGGTCATCCGCTATGTAACAAATGTTGAATACAATGTGTTTATAAGAGTTCCTTGAAATTAAAACCTAATTCTTCAACCCCTATGCAAACACTCCCCCAAACTTCAAATAACCTTTGAATTTGGTGCTCCTTGAATCTTCGAATCCTTGAATACATGTGCACCCCTTCGAACTCTTCACTTGAGCCTTCAATGCTACGTCCGGTAAGCGAATCCCTTTCGACTTCAAGAACGGTTAGAAAGACCCCAAGTCCTTTGGAGGTGGAATGAGTATCCATTTCACTTTGAAGTCTTGATTAAGCCCAATCAATCTTCTTGAGAGAACCAACTTACAATCCCTAATAGCACCCTAGCAAATCAATGTGACTCAAAGAACAAAGTGATTCTAAGCAAAAAGTGTTTAATCTTGAAAAATGTATGAACAATGAGTTTTTGACACCTAGATAGAATAGTTGCAAATGATTCAATGATTTGGGTGTTATGAGGAAGTGTGTGTATATAGAAAAGGGTGGCCAGTACAAAATTTTGGCCAAAAACAACAGAATAAATCGATTCACTTAATGTGTGAATCGATTCAGACAACTAAATGAAAAGCTAGATGAACAATGAAGATTGGTACGCATCTGACACTTTTTTAATCGATTCAAATGTCCTCAGATGAAGATTGATACGATTCAAACTCTTATGAATCGATTCAATCAAAGTCATAAAATTTTATGATACGATTCACTGAAATTTGAATCGATTCAGGCAGGGTAGAAGTGAAAAATTGAAGCTGTCAACATTTGAATCGATTCAAGAAAACCGTGAATCGATTCATTGTGATACTATTCAGAAAAAACTGTGAATAGGTTCACTATGATACTATTCAGGAAAATTTGACTTGATTCGAAAGGAGTGACACAAGAAAAATGGACGGAAGGAATGCTTGATATGAATCAATGAATCATGAATCGAATCAAGCAATTTACGGAAGGATTTTCCTATACATGACAACACACAAGACATCAAGGAATCACGTGACATAATGAGACATGGTTTGCTAGGTGCTTTAACAAGTTTCTAAGCTAAAGCTAATCAACATAAAAATCTTCATCAAATAAACCTAGCTATTTAGATATCACCTTAGATATCATCAAAACACAAATCTATAACTAAAGCCAAACTCATCTTTAAATAAAACTATAAACATAGGTAAATTATAGGCCTTTTAAAACCCCAAACAAGTGGAGATCAAACTCAAAAAAACGTAATATCATGTACATGTGCAAGTATTAGGCAAAGTTCAAAACCCATGGCAACCAACATAGGTGCCAAGTTAGATTATCCTCTAGTTCACAAGTTCTCATCAACCGGGCTTTCACAACGTCGACATGATCGCCCATTTGCAAGCCACTTAAATTTTCGCCAAAGATTATATTCTTACATAAACTTGACTATAAACATATATCTATACTACATCTCTTTGGAAAGCAAATATGAATCAAAAGACACTTTTTAAAATGGTTGCAGAGGAAAAATAAATAATATACCAGACCGAGTTAGGCTTTGCAAGACTTAAGTCTGACCTCTCAAATTTTTTAAGGCCTAAGTTTTGTATGTGGCTTGTCATATGCTAACGTTTTAGGCCTGAGCCTAGCCTTATGGAAGTCTAATATGGTATGCTGGTATGTTTAAAAGTCTATATCATATGAAGATCTTTAAATAAACAATGTGATCTAAATTTAAATAGTCTAGGGACTTATAGATCAATGAAAGTAAACTCTCTTTTGATAACCAACATGAAATTTTAGGAAATTTGACTATATATTGTATCATATTTCAATTTAGTTTATAATAATACATTTAAATATGTAGAAAATTAATGTATACTAATAAGTTTAAATTACTGAAAAAGTTAACAAATTTATATTTTAATTCAAACTACGAAATATAATATAATAATAAATAATATTATTCATATTTACTTAAATAGGTCGGCCTAATAGGCTTAAGAGACTTTTTTAATGGTTAGTGGTCTGGCCTTTTAAGCTAAAAAAGTTTCTAAAAAGGCCTATGCATTCTCTATTTAAGATAAAGTAAACCCCCATATGCATGAATTGGACATTGACCTCAATGTTTAACATGATACGAAATTAACATGAGGGGTTAAGAAAGCGATATTTTTTAGTTGGATGAAGATCATCTTGGTTGTTTTTTGCTTCATCTGTATTGTTACAAGTTGGATGCGTGTAAGACTAGACATGGTAGAATTATAAATGACAACATTGGAGAGAGTTGTGGTAGAACCTATAGTAGAAAAGATGGTAGAAACTAAACTTAGGTGGTTTGCATTGTAGAGAGAATACTTTTGGATTGTTTAGTAAGGATGGTAGATCAGATGGAAGAGAGTCGGATCACTATAGGTAGTGGCAGACCTAAAAAAAACTATAAGAGAAACTATTAGGAATGGTCTAAAAATAAATGAGTTAGAGAAAGTGTTGGAACAAAGGTGTTCAGCAATACCACGTTTTGAGTTTTGATGATAACAAGGTATTAAAAAGTTGTCAATTGGATATTGCTAATATTTGTTTAAGTATGCAGGATATCAATTAAGATTTGTATCTTAGAAAGCATTCTGTTTGAACAATGTTAAAAAGCATAGAAGCATGTTGCTTGTGATTCTGTATCGAAGAGAGTCTGAAGACTGTATCGAAGAGAGTCTGAAGACTGTATCGAAGAGAGTCTGAAGACTGTGCTGAAGAGAGTCTGAAGACTGTATCAGAGTCTGAAGACCATCAGAATCTGAAAACCAAGAGAGTCTGAAGATTATCAGAAGCTTAGTGCTACAGTGAGTCTGAAGCCACAAAATTGATAATCTCCTAACAAGTGATCTCTACTGCATTGCTATGCACAAAGAAACTCTAATGGAGTAACGGCTAGCTTCTAAGTCAACTTGAGCGTGGGAAGCACAAAGACAAAGATTGCAGGCCAGTACAGAGTACGTTGTACGAACTCTGTTTCCACTACTCCACTACCACGTACAGTTTGGCAACTGTGTCTACCGGTATTAATCCTCAAAGGGAATGGAATTCAAATGATGTTATTGAAGGGCTATTACCAAATCAAGCAACAGATCAACAGTCATTGATCAAGCTTCAGAAATCATTCTGATGTGCTGGAGGACTCAATGTCTCTTTCCTACGCCTATATAAAGGATAGAAGACTTGAAGAATTGTGGGACTCTATATCTTAGAAAAACTGCATTGCGCTGCTTTCGTATTCAACTGAGTCTTAACATAAGCACATCATAAACTTAGATTCTTACAAACTGAGTATCCTAGAATCTCTAAGTTTCACAGAAAAACAGAGTCTGTCTTTTGTGTAAAACAGAGTCTGTCTTTGTTGTAATTGAAACACATTTTGATTGTTGTCAAGTGTTTCAACTCTATTCAATTTTCTGTAATTGTGTAAAAGTCTCTTGCTTTTGTGCTTGAGCAAAGGAAGTCTCTTGGCTGTGTCCTTGAGCATAGGAAGTCTCTTAGTTGTGTCTTTGAGCAAGGAAGTCTCTCGCCTGTGTGCTTGAGCAAGGAAGTCTCATACTGTGTGTTTGAGCAACTTGTAATTTGATATTACATTTTAGTGAACTCTCCTTGGAAGTACAAGGGGGACAGGACTACTTCCGGTTTGTGGAAGGAACCTATATAATTGTTTGTGTTCTTTGTTCTCTCTTTATCTCTTGATTATTCCGCTGCAATCAGAACCTAATCTCCTATCAGACTCTGATTTCATTCAGACTCTGAGTTTAAAGGAATTAGATTCTCACTCTTCAAGAGTTGCGAAAAGAAAACACAATTCAACCCCCCCTTCTTGTGTTTTTCTCACCTTCAGTTGGTATCAGAGCCTGGTTCTGTTGTCTTAGCACTTAACCGTGTAACAGAAAAGATCCAGAGAAAAACATGTCTTCCAGTGAACCGTCTTCTTCTGGTGCCACTTCTGGTGCTGCTATACCATATGAATATGGATCCAATAACAGCAGTAGAAAGGCTGATTATGGAAAAATTCCCAAGTTCAATGGTGATCCTGAAGAATTTTCTTGGTGGAAAACCAACTTCTATAGTTATGTCATGGGTCTTGATGAAGAACTCTGGGACATACTTGAAGATGGTGTTGGTGACTTACAACTTGATGACGAAGGTGCTGCCATTGACCGCAAACTTCACACTGCTGCTCAAAAGAAAATCTATAAGAAACATCATATCATCAGAGGGGCTCTTGTCACTGCTATTCCTAAAACGGAATACATGAAGATGAGTGACAAATCTACTGCTAGAGCCATGTTTGCTTCTCTCTGTGCTAACTACGAAGGAAGCAAAAAGGTCAGGGAAGCTAAAGCTCTTCTATTAGTTCATCAATATGAACTATTTAAGATGAAAGAGGATGAAAGTATTGAGCAGATGTACTCAAGATTTCAAACTCTAGTATCTGGTCTTCAGATATTGAAGAAGAGTTACATAGCTTCTGATCATGTTAGCAAGATTTTAAGGAGCTTACCCTCTAGATGGAGACCAAAGGTCACTGCAATTGAGGAGGCTAAAGATTTAAACACTTTAAGTGTTGAAGATCTTGTAAGCTCACTCAAGGTTCATGAGTTAAGTCTCAATGAACATGATTCTGCCAGAAAATCCAAAACCATTGCTTTAAAATCAAAAGGAAGGTCTTCAAAGGCTCTCAAGGTTGAAGAATCTGAAAATGAGTCTTCAGCTTCTGAAAGCTCAGAAGAGGATCCTGATTTAGCAAAAGAAATGGCTATGCTTTCAAGCAGAATGCAGTACCTTGCTAAGAAGAACAAGAGATTTCTGAGCAAGAGCAGTGGGAAGGGGTTAAAAAAGGAGGATCAGAAAGGTTGCTTCAACTGCAAGAAAACTGGACATTTTATTGCTGAGTGTCCAGAACTGCAGAAGGAGAAATCTAAGTCAAAAAGGCCAACCTTCAAGTCAAGCAAGTTTAAGAAGCAGATCAAGAAAAGTCTGATGGCCACCTGGGAAGATCTTGATAATGAGTCAGGATCTGAAGATGATGATGCTGATGGTGAAGCCAATGTAGCTGTTGGACTAATGGCTACAACCGAATCTGTTAAAGAGACACCTGAGGCAGAATCAGATACAGACTCTGAAAATGAAACAGAGGTATACTCTGATCTCACAAGATCTGAACTTATAGAATCTGTCAATGAGCTTCTTGGTCATTTTAAAACTAAGACCACTGAGTTGAAGAAAGTCAAACAACAGCTTGATAAGCTGTCAAAAAGACATAATTCAACTCTGTTGGAATTAGAAGATTTAAAAGAAGAAAATATTTCTTTATTGATCAAGAAGTGTAGCTGTAAATACTTAAGTGAGCAAGATGTTGCTCTGCAAGAATTTATTGCTACTGGAATTGACAGATCAAGGGTTGCATCCATGATCTATAGCACGTATCAGAACAGAGGACAGGGTCTTGGATTCATTGGAGGAAACTCAAATGAAATGACTCTGAAATCTGGTCCTGATGGAGCCAGAGAGGCGTTGAAAAATCTTTTTGTAAAAGAGTCTGATGAAGTCAACACAGAGACTCATTCAGAACCTACAACTTCTACTTCTAAGATTCTGACTAAGTCAAAACTTCAGAATGTTAAGTTAAAGGGTCTGAAAAACTTTGAACCCAAAACTTTAAAGTCTCAGACTCTGAAACATTCAAAGTCTGATAAACAGACTCTGAAAAAGCCAGAGTCTGAAAAACCAAAGTCTAAGTTTCAAAGGAGAGAAACTGTGAAAGGCAAGTTGAAACCTAAACCAAACGGTTCCAACCCTAAGGTTTGGGAGAAAACACTGCCAAGGATTTCAAGACATAACTTGCGAAAAGAGTTCAATGGTTCTAAGACTAACCAAAAAGGACCCATAAGAATATGGGTACCTAAGTCTGATATTATTGATGCTGCAGGTATGTCTAAAAGGACTAAGAAAACACAAGGCTTGGTACCTAGACAGTGGGTGCTCGCGTCACATGACGGGAGAAAGGTCTATGTTCCTAACCCTAACCATGAAAGAGGGAGGAACTGTGGGATTTGGAGAAAACCAGACTGGCAAAATCATTGGTTCTGGAACCATTGGTAATTCTCTGATCTCAATCAGTAATGTGTGGTTAGTTGATGGACTTAAACATAACTTACTAAGCATAAGTCAATTATGTGACAGTGGTTATGATGTATTGTTTAATAAGAACAACTGCACAGTGGTTAACAAGGATGATCAGTCCATAGTCTTCAAGGGAAAACGGAGAAACAATGTATATAAGATAAAATTCTCAGAACTGACTGATCAGAAGGTAATGTGCCTTCTGTCAATGGGTGATAAGAAATGGATGTGGCATAGACGTTTGGGACATGCTAACTGGAGATTAATCTCTAAAATTAGCAAGTTACAACTTGTCAAAGGCCTACCAAACATTGACTATCACTCAGATGCTCTTTGCGGAGCATGTCAGAAAGGGAAAATTGTCAAGAGTCCCTTCAAGCCGAAAGAAATTGTTTCAACTTCCAGACCCTTGGAGTTACTTCATATTGACTTATTTGGACCAGTTAACACTGCATCCTTATATGGAAGTAAATATGGACTAGTTATTGTTGATGACTACAGCAGATGATGTTGGGTTAAATTTCTGAAAACTAAAGATGATTCATATTCTGTGTTTAGTAAATTCTGCATCCAAATTCAATCAGAGAAGGAAATGAAAATCTTGAAAGTCAGAAGTGATCATGGAGGAGAATTTGAAAATGAACCGTTTGAGGTTTTCTGTGAAAAACATGGAATTATTCATGAATTCTCTGCATCTAGAACTCCACAACAAAATGGAGTTGTAGAGAGAAAGAACAGAACCTTACAAGAGATGGCTAGAACCATGATCCATGAGAACAATCTGGCTAAGCATTTTTGGGCAGAAGCAATAAACACAGCTTGTTATGTTCAGAACAGAATCTATATTAGACCTCTGTTGAACAAAACAGCCTATGAACTTTTTAAAGGAAGAAAACCCAACATATCTTATTTTCATCAGTTCGGATGTACATGTTATGTCCTGAACAACAAAGTCTACCTAAAGAAATTTGATACCAAAGCTCAAAAGGGAATCTTTTTAGGTTACTCTGAACGCTCTAAGGCATACAGGCTGTATAATTCAGAAACACAATGTGTGGAAGAATCTATGCATGTAAGATTTGATGACAAAGAGCCTGGAAGTGAAACTCCAGTGCAAGATGAAAGTCATGAAAAATCTCAAGATTCTGATGATAACTCAGAATCTGATCAGATTCCAGAATCTGAAGATACTTCAGAAGCTGGAACAACCCCTGAAGTTCCTAATGAAGAAGCTTCTGATGAAGCTCAAGATGGTTCTCTGCAAGCTAGTCAATCCAAACAATCTTTCAAATACAAGTCTTCATATCCAGAAGATCAGATAATTGGCAATAAAGAAAGTCCTATGAGAACAAGATCGCATTTCAGACAAGAAGAGTCTGCGTTAGGATTATTATCTGTTATTGAACCAACTTCTGTTGAAGAAGCTCTTGGAGATGAAGGATGGATTCTAGCAATGCAAGAAGAACTGAATCAATTCAAAAGGAATGAAGTATGGGATCTAGTAGCTAAGCCTAATCACAAGAACATCATTGGAACCAAGTGGGTGTTCAGAAATAAGCTTAGTGAACAAGGAGAAGTAATCAGGAACAAGGCCAGACTTGTTGCACAAGGCTTCAGTCAGCAAGAAGGCATTGATTACACAGAAACTTTTGCTCCAGTTGCAAGATTGGAAGCAATCAGGTTACTTCTTTCCTATGCAGTCAATCACAACATAACTTTGTATCAAATGGATGTTAAGAGTGCATTTCTTAATGGTGTCATTTCTGAAGAAGTATATGTCAAACAACCTCCTGGCTTTGAAGACTTAAAGCATCCAGAGCATGTTTATAAATTAAAGAAATCACTTTATGGCTTGAAACAAGCTCCCAGAGCTTGGTATGAAAGACTGAGTAATTTCTTGATTCAAAACAACTTTGAACGAGGACAAGTTGACACTACTCTATTCAGAAAGACTCTAAAGAAAGACATTCTTGTAGTTCAGATTTATGTTGATGATATTATCTTTGGTTCTACAAATAGTTCACTTTGCAAAGAGTTTTCACAAGTAATGCAGGATGAATTTGAAATGAGCATGATGGGAGAATTGAAGTTCTTTCTTGGAATTCAAATCAACCAATGCAAAGATGGAGTCTACGTTCATCAGTCCAAGTATACGAAAGAGCTTCTGAAGAAGTTCAATCTTGAGGACTGCAAAGAAATGAATACTCCAATGCATCCAACCTGCACTCTGAGCAAAGAAGATCAAGGAACCAAAGTTGACCAGAAGCTGTATAGAGGTATGATTGGTTCTTTGTTATACCTAACTGCATCCAGACCAGATATTCTGTACAGTGTATGTTTGTGTGCAAGGTTTCAATCAGATCCTAGAGAGTCTCACTTAACTGCTGTTAAGAGAATCTTTAGATATCTGAAAGGAACTACTAATCTTGGACTTCTTTACAAGAAATCCTCTGACTACAAGCTAGTTGGATTCTGTGATGCTGATTATGCTGGAGACAGGATTGAAAGAAAATCTACAAGTGGCAATTGTCAATTCTTGGGAGAGAATCTGATATCCTGGGCTAGCAAGAGGCAAGCAACCATTGCTCTGTCTACAGCAGAAGCAGAATACATCTCAGCTGCTAGTTGTTGTACACAGCTACTCTGGATGAAACATCAGCTTGAGGACTATCAAATAACTGAAAACCATATCCCAATTTATTGTGATAATACAGCAGCTATATGTTTGTCTAAAAATCCAATTCTGCATTCAAGAGCAAAGCATATTGAGATTAAACATCATTTTATAAGAGACTATGTTCAAAAAGGAATTTTAGATATCCAATTCATTGATACTGATCATCAATGGGCTGATATATTTACTAAACCCTTATCTGTTGAAAGATTTGATTTCATAAAGAAAAATTTGAACATGTGCTATGTCTCTGGGTAATATGCGCCTCTGAAAACAGAATTCAGACTCTGAAAACCTTCAGAAGCTATCTGGGAATCAGACTCTCTTTTGGAGATTCTGATGAAAGCTTCTGGTAAAATATTCAGACTCTGGTAAGGAATCTTTAGACTCTCAGAAGCTTGTATTAGTGGAAGCGTGACTGTTAAGTTCAGTAACACCTGCCCCACTATGGTGACAGTTACTTTACGGTTTCTCAGACGTGGCCTGTCTGTATTGGGTAAGAACTCAAAAGGGCAATGATTTCATTACGATAAACAAGTTACCTTCGCTTTGTCCCAATACGTTTACGGCTGCATGCTATATTGTACTTATTGTTTGTGTTTGTTTGTCCCCTACTCTTTCCAAACAGTTTTCAAACATTTTTTCTCTATAAATACATAACACACACAACTCACTTCTCTTTTCACTCTTTGATTTTCTCTCTGAACAAATTTCTTGTTTTTCAATACTTTGCAAAACTTTTTGTTCTCAAATCAAACTCTTAGAAAATCCTAATGGCAAGTGATCTCATCCAATCTGGTGTCATAATCAAGTCCGGAGGTTCTTATATTATCAAACCCAGAACAATGAACATCATCAAGGAGACTCTGGAAATTCAAGTTGAATCTCCAGTAGATTTCGCTTCAATCAGTCGTCATGGAGTTGACGTTGCACCTCATTTCTTATCACAAGGAATGATGAGATACTTTGGTATGTTGAATGGACCAACATATCAGGAGCTTGTTAGAGATTTTTGGGTTAGGTCAGAAGTCTACGACAAAGCTGAAGCTACGTTGGAAGAAACAGTAGCAATCTCAAACAACCCTAGTCTTGCTGGCAAAAACAGAGACCAAATGGGTTTAAGACCGTACAATGGTCTTGAAATTAGGTCTGCTGTGATGGGAATTCCTATAGTTATCACTGAAGATGTGGTAGCCAGGGCTTGTCAGATGGAGAGCGCTGGAAAATTTCAGTGGAATGTCAACAAGAAGAGTGAATGGGCTGTTATCTGCAACAAGTTGTTATTTGAAGGGAGACCCTCAAATAAATTGGTGGATATGCATCCTACGCATAGGGTGCTTCTGAAGATTATACTGGATAGTATGCTTCAGAAAGGAGGAGGAACAGATACATTATCTGCGGATCACAAAGTTATTCTTTATTTTCTTATCAACAAAATAAAGATCAACTTCCCCAGATATGTGATGCACCACATGTGTTGGGCCATCAAGAAGAGTCAATCAGAATCCAGGAGGCAAGTTCCTTTTGGAAGATTAATATCTGAGATTCTGTATCAAGGAGGTCTTTTGAAGGTCTTATCAGAATCTGGTGTGGTATCAGATATTCATCAAGGAACTGTGACCGGCAGAATCATCAATGACAAGACTCTACAGTACATGAAGATTGTCAAGAGATTCAATCCCTCTAAGCATGATATGAGAGAATCCTATGTACAATCTGATTTGATGATGGACTTCCCTCCCATATCCAAAGAAGATAATCCTGAAGTTCTTGCTAGATTTGTGGTGGATTACTTCAAGGAGACTGGTAGAATAATCAACTATTCTGCTATTCCTGAGACTGCTGGAGGAGGCCCTCTTAAGGTCAAAGAAAAAAGGACCAAGGAAGTGATTCTCAAGGAAGAGGAAGAGAAGCAGGAGCCTCTTAAGAAAAAGATCAAATCTTCTGCTCTTCCTGGAGTTTCAATTGGTTCTCCTTCTGCACTTCGTGAAATTAAGGATGGGAAGAAGGCTAAGAAAGCTGATAAGAAAGCAATAATGGGCAAAGCTGACAGAGACTATGACAAGCTAGCTCAAGAAATTGCTGATTTCATTGATTCTGACTCTGCAAGTGAAGAGAGTCAGATCAAAAAAAGAAAGGTGGAAGTGATTCCTGTGGCTAAGGATGTAGCACAGAAGATAGGTACTTCTGTATCTATGATTGAGGATGAACACACTGCTGGCAAGGTTATGGCAGCAGATTTGATTGCTGAAGAGTTGAAGGAAGAGACTGTCAAGGAAGCTGCTAAGTTACTTGCTTCTGCTCTTAAACAGAAGAGTACTTCAGAACCTGCAGAAGCTGAGTTATCAGAAGCTACTGTGTCTGATCATTTTGCCTCTTCGGAAGCTGGCATTGGCACCTCTGGCAACGTGGCATATAGCTCATCTTCTTCTTTGAATCATGAGTCAGAATCAGATTCAGAATCTGACAACAAACCCTTGAGCCAAATTCTTCCATCTCTCAAAAATTCATCTCCCTCACCAATCAAACCCACATCATCCCTTAACCCACTTGACCAGGCAGTAGTTGATTATGTTGATTCAACTATGGACAGAGTAATTCAAGACACAATTACAGTGTCTATGAATCTTCCTGCTGACCATCCTGCTCAACCCTCATTCCTCAAACCACTTCAGGTAATTGAACCTTCTAAAAAACCTGAAGCAACCATTCAATCCAAACAACCACCCTCCCAAACTGAAACCATTTGTGTAGACTCTCCAGACACTCTAGATTCTCTTGAAAAACATCTGGGGGGAGAACTACCAAAAACCCCTGCAAAATTCAAAACAACAAAAGCTACTTCATCCATTTCCAAACCAGACCATGTACCTGTACCTACAGAGAATCTGACCTTAGCCTCTGTTGAACCTTCAGAACCTGTTGTTGAACCAGCTTCTGAAAATCTAGAACAAGTCTCTGATATCGTATCAGGAACTGTAACATCATGTAAAGCTCAGACCAGAAGAGTTTCTCAATCACTCTGTGATCCTATAACCTTTTTCCCTTTTGAAACTTTTCTAGCTTTTAGAGCTTCTCTACCCTCAACCTCTGAACCTCAAACTGACTTATTTGATTCAAATAAGATTGATGAGTTTTATGCTTCTTCATGCAATAAGCTCAAAGAAGTTATTGAGCAAAGGTCTATGCCAATACTTAATGTGAGCTATGAGGACAAGTTCTCTACAGTAAAGACTGAGTTTTTGGATTTTATCACCAAAATTCAAAAAGCTGCGGCCAGGGAACAAGCTCTAATCACTGCCAAGCATGTTGAAGAAGTTAAGCAGGCTGAGAAAGTTGTAGCCATGATAAATGCTCCTATTCTGAGGATAAGAGATACACCCTTCTTTGATGAGAATCAGTATATTCCTAGAGAATCAGTGGCTTACAATTCTTTGAAGAGGAAGATGTATAGAATTCAAGAAGAAGCTAGACTGGAAAGAGAAGAACATTTGCGAAGAACTGAGGCTCTTGAAGAGATGGTAAAGAAACAGCAAGAGGATCTCTAGAAACTGATGGATCATCTTGCCAAACAAAACCAACCTTAGTTTAATTTTGTTTTGTTTTATTTTGTAATTCTTGATTGCTTCTTCTGAACTGGTTGTTGCTTCTTTTTATACAAGTTGTTTTTCTCTTTACTATTTGCATTTCAATTCTTTTTATGCTCTGAATCTTCTGTGTTTTCCCTCTGAATCTCTTTCTTCTTTAAAACATGTTTACACCCTTACCTTAAGTCATTTAAAAAGGGGGAGGAACCATGTTCTGAACTTTTTTGTTGATGACAAAAGGGGGAGAAGGGAAAGTATTTATGTCAGGGAGAAGGGAACCTTCTTTTAATTACATTTCATGTATACGTAAAAGGGAAATTTGCGAAAGGTGCTTAGTTAAACTCTGAGCCCTGTTTAAGAATCAATTTTCTATATATTCTGAGTATGAATTTGATTGCGTTTGAAAAACAATTTAATTAACCGGGATAGAACTCAAGATGAGCTTACAAACCTCAACTTAAGAACTATCAGACTCAGGGGGAGTCAGAGCCTTCAAACCTCAGACTCTGAGCTTACAAACCTCAGAACCCCTTAAGTCAACTTGTTAATTAGATTAACAACAATTGACCTTTTAAATACTAATGTTTGTCATCATCAAAAAGGGGGAGATTGTTGGAACAAAGGTGTTCAGCAATACCACGTTTTGAGTTTTGATGATAACAAGGTATTAAAAAGTTGTCAATTGGATATTGCTAATATTTGTTTAAGTATGCAGGATATCAATTAAGATTTGTATCTTAGAAAGCATTCTGTTTGAACAATGTTAAAAAGCATAGAAGTCTGTTGCTTGTGATTCTGTATCGAAGAGAGTCTGAAGACTGTATCGAAGAGAGTCTGAAGACTGTGCTGAAGAGAGTCTGAAGACTGTATCAGAGTCTGAAGACCATCAGAATCTGAAAACCAAGAGAGTCTGAAGATTATCAGAAGCTTAGTGCTACAGTGAGTCTGAAGCCACAAAATTGATAATCTCCTAACAAGTGATCTCTACTGCATTGCTATGCACAAAGAAACTCTAATGGAGTAACGGCTAGCTTCTAAGTCAACTTGAGCGTGGGAAGCACAAAGACAAAGATTGCAGGCCAGTACAGAGTACGTTGTACGAACTCTGTTTCCACTACTCCACTACCACGTACAGTTTGGCAACTGTGTCTACCGGTATTAATCCTCAAAGGGAATGGAATTCAAATGATGCTATTGAAGGGCTATTACCAAATCAAGCAACAGATCAACAGTCATTGATCAAGCTTCAGAAATCATTCTGATGTGCTGGAGGACTCAATGTCTCTTTCCTACGCCTATATAAAGGATAGAAGACTTGAAGAATTGTGGGACTCTATATCTTAGAAAAACTGCATTGCGCTGCTTTCGTATTCAACTGAGTCTTAACATAAGCACATCATAAACTTAGATTCTTACAAACTGAGTATCCTAGAATCTCTAAGTTTCACAGAAAAACAGAGTCTGTCTTTTGTGTAAAACAGAGTCTGTCTTTGTTGTAATTGAAACACATTTTGATTGTTGTCAAGTGTTTCAACTCTATTCAATTTTCTGTAATTGTGTAAAAGTCTCTTGCTTTTGTGCTTGAGCAAAGGAAGTCTCTTGGCTGTGTCCTTGAGCATAGGAAGTCTCTTAGTTGTGTCTTTGAGCAAGGAAGTCTCTCGCCTGTGTGCTTGAGCAAGGAAGTCTCATACTGTGTGTTTGAGCAACTTGTAATTTGATATTACATTTTAGTGAACTCTCCTTGGAAGTACAAGGGGGACAGGACTACTTCCGGTTTGTGGAAGGAACCTGTATAATTGCTTGTGTTCTTTGTTCTCTCTTTATCTCTTGATTATTCCGCTGCAATCAGAACCTAATCTCCTATCAGACTCTGATCTCATTCAGACTCTGAGTTTAAAGGAATTAGATTCTCACTCTTCAAGAGTTGCGAAAAGAAAACACAATTCAACCCCCCCCCCCCCCCTTCTTGTGTTTTTCTCACCTTCAGAAAGATGTGATTTTGGATAGAGAGTTATGGTGTCATTCGATTCATGTACTTGACTCCACTTAGTGGGATAAGGCTTGGTTGTTGTTGTTTTATATGGTAACAAGTTTTCTTGTTTTTATCTTACATCGATGTTCTCCAAAGCTTGAATATGGATGGTTGTGGATTTGAGAAATGTTTTTGTGATTTTGGTTGAGGTAATTTGTTTATGAATTTGGGTTTTGCTTGATTGATGTGTGTGTGTGTATGAAGTTTGTGTTTCAAGATTTGTGGGTGATTTGGATGGGGTTTCGATGTGGTTTTACAATGTTTGTGGATGAAGGAGGATCTGTTTTGTGTGGTTCTAAATACACTTACTCCACCTTTAGTATCTTCGTTTTAATATAAACAAAAGGATTTGGCATTGTAATTTTTACAAATGACACCATGGATTTGTCTATGATCGGAGATGACAACTAGAGAAGGCGCTTTATGGAAGAAAAAAATGAGACCGTCCTTCACTACAGCAGGGCTATATACCTGCAAAGACACTCCAATACTCTATTATGTGAAACATCAATAAGATTGAAGGTTTTTTTTTCTTCCAAAATGTGTGTACCTTTTTCAGAGTTGATGGCTCCTTTTATAGTTGTTAGGTTGCCATGTAAGCGTGAATCTATTAGAAAGTCACACCTTTTACAATGGATTTTTTCAGATAATCGTATGTTTCTCACCATAAGACTAAGATTAACCATATATGTATCCTTTTTTTTGCTACCCTACAACCTTGTGTTGACACCGGAGGTTCGTATTTCGATTGAGTGTGAACGCCTCGTTGAGCCTTCAAACCTTACGATTAGGTTGTAGAGTAGTTCGAAACACCAATTTCGAAGAATGTTTAAATAATAATCAAATAAAACATGTATTTATTTTGATTTCAAGTTTACCTCATTTAAAATCTTCAAATATGGTATATGGGACAATAACCGCATACAAAAAAAATATATCATGAAGACTAAACAGTGAAGAATTTTTCATAAGAAATAAAAACATATATAACCCTAAAATATTTACGACTCTTAATTAAGTATTATAACTAAACTTAAATTAAATATTACAAGAATTATAAGGATCCTTATTATAAGAAAAATTTCAAAAATAAATTTGGTCTTTTCTATAAGAAACTATCATAACTTTTAAGGTATAAATATTATTTAAAAGACTTTTTTTTATCCCTTATTTAATGTTTATCTTTTTAATATTAGAAAGTGTGCTAATGTTTCACAATTTTCTATAAGATTATATATGATTTTTTTTTTAAAAAAGTTATAATAATTAATGATTGAGAGAGACATAGATAGATATTAAAACAAAATGCCACATGAGGTGTGTATTGGGTGTATGGGGAAAAAGTGTGTCTAAGCATAATTAACCAAAAATATAAACACTCTTAAAAAAATTGATGAATAGACACATTTTAATTTCATAAACCTATTCAACATATCATTTTTTATACATCTCTCTTTTCAATTACATCACCAACATATTAACCAACCGATTAGGCTCAAGTGATTTAATGTGTTTCACCATAAATTGTTCGGAAGAACCTCAGTTCAATTTTTAGATGAAACAATTCTTGATAAAACTTACTTAGTCGAACATCGAACCACAAGGGCTGCCTACCCTTAAGAATCATAGCGTCAACACACACAAAAAAAACAGATTATTACCCTATTATGTTTATCAAATCACTCTTGGAAGCTTATATGATGTTGTTATTGCAAAAAAAACGAATTAAATTCATAACTTTTGAAAAAGAAAACACTTTAAATCACATAAAAATACTTCTTTTAAACTTTTGTGAGGAAAACGAAGAATAAATTAACTTAACACTAAATGCTTTTTTCTCCTCTTAAAATCACATTTTTTTAATATTTAAATTAAAACCTCATAAAAAAAATATTATTTCTTTGTAAACTTTTCTATTTGATTAAATAGTATTTAAGGTGTCCTCGTGAGCTTAGCTCAATTGTTAGAGACAATGCAAAATATATGCATAGTTTGGGGTTCAAACTCCGACCGCAAAAAAAAAAAAAGTATTTAAGGTGTTAATAACAAAATTTTATTCATTCTTTTTATTTTAAACATAAATTATATGTCTTTAACCATAATATGGACATTTAATAAAAAAATGTTAAAAATAATTTTTTTAACAACCTAAAAGGTAGTTAATGTTTGTCGCGTCATTTTTCGGAGATCAAGGCTATTTGATTAGCTTTTGACTCACTATTTTACGTCACGACTGAACATTTAATTTTTTTCAAAAGAAGTGGAAAAAGGTTCAAATACCACTTTAAAAAAGATTTAGGGTTCGGGGGTTAGTTACATAAAGGGAAGGTATTAGCACCCTTTATGTCCGTAGTACTCTACGGGAACCTCTTGGTTTTATTTAATTTTTGTGCTATAACTTACTTGCTTTGAAAAAAGAAATTTAAAATGATTAAGAAAAAAAACCTAATTATCTACATTTTTATTGATTTGAGAGGACGAGTGTCCTTTGCCTACGTACCCGTGAGGGATCAAAACCTCGTAGTTCGGGGTAAAAAATTCCGTTTGATTGGTTTTGTATTTTTTATTAGTTTTTGAAAAAGGTTTTAAAATGAAAAGTCAAATGGCAAATAAGAATTTGTTTGTGTTTTTTGATATTAAAAGAAAATAAATCAAAGTAAAATTAAGTTGATTGAAATTTGATTAAGAAAATAAAAAAAATAAAAAAAATAAAAGGATCACTTGATCTTGGATCAAGGTTTATTTATGAAAATATTTTTTTTGTGATTTTTTGGGTTATTTGCATGTTTTTGTTGTTTTTTTTATAATAATTGGACTAAAATATAAACTAACGGAGCAGGAAAGTAAAGCGTAGGTATCATATGGTGGTGTTGGACCACCACGAGGACCTTTTACTTAAACTATCAAGCATGATTCTAAAGTCTGCGAGAAATAAATATGCATGCATCATTTACATTAAGCCTACAAATACATTCTAAAATCTGCGGAAAATAAATATGCATGAATAAATAATACAAATGCAGAATAATAAATCTAAACTAATAAAAATGCATGAGATAAAAAAAATAAAATGCTAGAGAAAGTAAAAATATGAAGAAGAAATTAAAAAAGGAAATACAAAGGGGCCACCGGTTCTCTTTAAGATGAAATCTCTTTAACTTCGGAAAACGGCTACGGCCTTGCCTTGCAATTGTAATGAAATAAACGGCCACGGAAAACACCTGAGTTCGATGACAAGATGGAATTTCTTTATCTTTGGAGACCAGCCACAACCCTTCATAATTTGAATTGAATATAATGGCGTAAAACACAACAGCAGCGATGCACCACAATCATCAACAGTAGCCGAACAACGTCAACGAGTAAAAGGGATAGCACCTGAAATAGTAAATCAATGTGCAACAATATATATGAATGAAAGTGCATCGGCAACAATGAAATTGAACATGCAACAAAGTGAAGTAGAGGAATTCAATCCAATAAGGAACTAATCACACACATGACACATGAATTAAATTAGGAAGCACTACAGTAACGTGAATTCAATTGAAACTTGCAATTAAAAATAAAATATTAATCTTCAGAACCCTTGTCAAAATATGGTAGTAAAAAGTTTCAAAAGAAATAACAAAATAATTGAAAAAAAAAACTAGAAATTCTGAAATTGTACGGCAGGATTGGACTTTTATCAATGAAATTGAATTAAAACATTAACAAAGGCCCACGACACCAACAACATGAAGGAAGCAATATGAATGAAGGTGGCACGGCAGTCGACGATATAAAATAAAGGAATAGTAACAATGGTAATGAAATTATATAATATAGTACGAAATTGAAATTGGATGAATTGTAATCTGACAATGATAAAAATAAAATAAAAGAAACAATACGAAACTTCAAAATTCAATTGAATTCAAATGAACCTTCTAATAAAATTACGGCAGTCTACGGTTGTGAAAATATAAAATTAGGTGGTGCTAGGGTTCTAAAGCTGCGGTCGTTGGTGGCTAGGGTTTTTGGTTTGTATGTGTAAAAATTGTGTTGTTTTTTGGCCTCCTCCTTTTGACTGTGTTCTGCAGGTTCTTTTATAGTGAAGGGATCAGATTTAGGGTTTGTTGAAAGAGCAGCAAAAAATGTGGTTTTGGATTGGGATGTGAAGCTGTGAATCTGAAAATTTGCTACAGATAAGGTGTGAAGCTGTTTTACTCTTTTTGGGACTTATCTTTTAATAATATAAATAAAAATAAATAAAAGGTGATAAATACGGATAAACTTAAAAAATCAAAGGTGAAATAAGATAAAATGATGAATGATAAATACAAAATAATAAAAGATGGAAATGAAAGACTAAAAATTAAAAAGGATTTATAATAATAAAAAGTGTGAAGAGGGCCCGACTCGGAACCAAAAAATGAGGTATTTTAAAAATACCTCTCTGCCGAAATTTCCACTGAAAAGTCAGAGACTGATTTGGGTCGGAAGACACGTGTCGGTGGGATTTTAGGTCAAAAATTGGGGTATGACAGTGTTATTTTATCCTATTCTTAGTTTTTCTTTTGAGAAATTTTTAAAAAAGTTTTGTTATTTGAGCAACCATTTTGTTGACAACCTATGATACAATCGTAGATTTACAAAAAAAAAAGTAGATACAGACACAAAAACCAAAACACTAGAGAGAAAAATAAAATGGTATGAAAAAAATTGTCACAAAATGATTGTACAAATATCATTTTTTTTAAAATATAATTTTTAAATTGTTTTTTAGGTCTCCATAAAAAAAAATTGTTTTTTAGGTCATTTTCTTAAATGACAATTTTAAGAGAGGAGTGATATTTGAACTTTTATTTTTAGACAACCTTCATAACAACCACTATTTCTCTCTTCTTATTGGATAAAAACAAAAGAGAGAGAAGAGAAGAAGAGAGAGATTAAAATCATATGTGTGTATGAGAGAGAGGGTTGTTTTAAAAGTTGTCAAAAAATGGTTGTACAAATATTATTTCTCATTTTAATATCATCAAATATGCCATCCCTCTTTTTTCTTTTTTTTTCTCTCTCTTTGTTTTAAGGTGCACACAATACATTTTTCTAAAATAAATTAAGGTTAAATATGTTTTTGCTCCATATAAAAATATCAACTTTTCGTTTTAGTCCTCTAAAATTTTCCTTCATCTTTTAGTCATTTAAAAATTTTTAATCACTACTTTTGGTCCATACTTTTAAGTTAATTTTTGAATTTTTTAACGAAATTGTGCATAAATGTGTAGTATATTGTAAAAAAATTCCCATTTTTTTTTAACAACATAAATTAAATATGAATTTTTAATCGTCAAAAATATAAAAATTCATATTTTCTTAAAAAATTCTAATTTTTTTTTTGGAGAGATTCTTATAATATTATGATTCTTTCTGCAAAATTTTATTCAAAAATATGAATCCTACATATGATTTTACTTTAAAAGATGGATAAAAAGTGAAAATTGAAAAAAATTTAGGGATTAAAAGTTGAAGAAATTTTTTAGAGGGACTAAAACAAAAAATTTACATATTTATAGAGACTAAAAACACATGGGTCATGCTAACCGGTGCCCTTAGGGCAATGGTTAAGGAAACTAAAAAAAAATATTAAGTTGAAAATACCATTTTTTAAATTTTTGATGAGTTGAATGCACAAATTCAAATGCAAAATTATCATACTTATTTTTTTAACCATTGTCCTGAAAACACATGTTAACATTTTCGAAAACAAATTTAACCCAACAAATTAATATGATGAGAAATGATAAAACACTTTTTTTCTAGATTTTTTCTAAATTACGATGGGTAATTTACCCACCAACCAATGAAAATGAGCAATTTATTGATGGGGTCAAGATAGTTCATGGATACCACCTAAAAATATGAATGTTTATTGGTTGAGGTAAACTACCCACCATTCTTTCATGTAGTACTTTGTTAATGTACGGTAAACTCTCGACATCCTACCCGCTAAACGCAAGAATGAAAGGGCGTAACCTACAGCTGTCGGTATTATGATTGTCACTAATCCAAGTGGCACACATTAACGTTTTGTGACCGGCTATAACCGGGACCCTCGTTTACATCGCCCCAAGTGACACGTTAGAGCACTATAAATGTGGACACTTGCCAAGTATTCCATTGTCACTCTCTCTTCTCTCACTTCACATCAAAGCAGCCAGCAGCAGCAATGGAAGCTGGAGGAGGGTTTCATGGCTACCGCAAACTTCCCACCAACACCAATTCTGGTACGTAATAAACTATAAATATAAAACAAAAAATACTGTTCAAATGTCTCTTCTCTATGTGACATTTGTTTTGTGTTTTTTTTCTTTTTCCTTTGTTGTGAAAGGTTAACTAACATCCGATTTGATCTTGATTTCTCACATGCAAAATAATATTATACATTAGTATATACTTTAAGGTGTATAATATATTTCAGTGTGTATGTATATGTAGCTGCTGTTGTGACACATGCATGCATGATATTCATCTCTCTTATATACTATTCAAACTATATAATATTGTGATGAGACATCTTTAATTTAGTCGAATGATCAGTTTTTTAATTTTCTAGCATGTGAATTTGTTGATATTTTGTTTTCTCAATTCTTGTTTTCTCTGTTTACACAAGATTTCTTTCTCAATTTTATTTCGTCTATGTGATCTACCATATTTGTTGATATTGTTGTGCAAGTAAAGGCAAGGTAACGGAAACCTTGGAAAAGAAGATGATGGCGTAAATGGCTTGTGAATTTTGATTGTGTATTTTGGAATGGAACAAGTGTCATGCATGCATGCATAAAATCATTGACTTTAGAGTTACAAGTGTCTTTCATGCATTCTTCAATATTATGATCATAATACAAGGATCTGTCTGTCTCCACCTTTTAAGCGTTTTTATCTGCCTGTCATTTTTCACTCTTTCAAACCAACCCAGTTAGATACTTCTGTTTTGGATAGATATAACATTACTACCCACTTATTGAGTAACAATTAGGTCAGACTTATTTAACAAGCAAGTTTTACATTTGTTTTGAAGTTATATATAGCAGTGCGCACCATGAGAAGTTTTCACAATCACACTCTTCTTATGTTTCCCATATAGTATAACTTAAGTCTGAATATTGTGCCTTAATGTATTTTTGGACTAAGAGTGCCATTTAAGAAATTGATCTCTCCCAAAATGTGTGTTCAAACACGCAATTGATTACTTGAACAAGGTTCGGTTCTATCTTTGAAATGCGTATTTAGAGTGACGAATGCATGAGAAGAAAAAGGCATAAAAAAAGAGAAACCGTTTTTATTGGTTTGTTTGTTTTTGTCTCCTTTAAATTTAATGGCATGCAATGCAATTCATGACCTAAGAAACCACTTTTTGTCCTTTAGTTCTGATTCCTCTGTTCTCGAGAAAAGCTACAGAAACACCTGACACACGCTCCCTCCCAACAACACCTACCTATAGACTATAGTCTTAGTCTTAACCCACTCTATCTCTCTAATTGGGCCCTCACCACCGACCCATCCTACTTGTCATTGCCTCTTTCGTTCTCTCCAAAACTATAATCTCACGTGTACCCATACCATTTGTTACACCCTTAACTATCTTATCACTATGTTTCATTTCATTCATACATGTGCATTTATTTTCATTTAGATAACCATTTGTTCTACACATGTTTGATCATATTAAAAATATTTAATCCATTGGATTAAAAAATTAATTTGATTTTCAGTCAAAATTTTAAAAAATGTTCATGAAATATTTAACTAACTATTGATAATTAGTTGACTATTAAATATGTCTGAGATGGATGCAGGGACGTTGAAGTTATCAGTTTCTGAGATGAACACGAGGCAGCAAGTAGGAGAACAGAACAACAACAACAACAGCAGCAGCAGCCACTCATCAGCTGGAACAGAACAAGACAATGAATGCATTGTGAGGGAACAAGACCGTTTCATGCCAATTGCAAATGTGATAAGGATCATGCGGAAGATTCTACCACCACATGCAAAAATCTCTGATGATGCAAAAGAAACAATCCAAGAGTGTGTGTCTGAGTACATCAGCTTCATAACTGGAGAAGCCAATGAACGTTGTCAAAGAGAGCAAAGGAAGACAATAACTGCAGAAGATGTGCTTTGGGCTATGAGTAAGCTTGGTTTTGATGATTACATTGAACCTCTAACAATGTATCTTCATCGTTACCGTGAGCTTGAAGGTGATCGTACCTCAATGAGAGTTGAACCAATGGGAAAGAGGGGTATGGAATATGGAAATTTAGGGGGGTTTGTTCAACAGTTTCATATTGGTCATCCAAATGGAGGGTATTATGGTAATGCTGCACCAACTTATATGATGAGGGATGGTAATAATAATGCACCGAATAATGCTGCTGCTGCTGCTGCTGCTGGAGGCTCATCTCATTCTCAGGCACTTGCAAATGCTGAAGCCAATGGTCATCATCACCACCATCAATATAAATGAGTGGACAGACATCACCAAGACTTATTACTACCTTAACTATGAGTAGTTGTTTTGTTTGATTCATCATGAACATCAAAGGAGAAGCTAGTATTTAGAATCTCTATCCTAACTATGTAGTAGTACTCAAATTAATAACTTGATTTGCTTTTCTTTAATTTGGAGCAGCTTCTATTCTTTCTTTTTTCTTTTTGGTAAATAATTAGGGCAACATTCTATATTTTTCTAACTTTATAATTTTCCGTCTCAGCTTTTACTCACAACAACAATAAAAAATAATTTTTCATTATCTAGAATTTTTAATATAAATCTCTTCTTCTTTTTCGGTCGAAAGGTTTCAAATCCCTCGGCAAACTCTTTGAGGAATAAAACTTGATAGTATTCCTATTTTGGTCTGTGCGTTGGTTTATTCTTTTTACTCAGATTAATTCTTGTATTGGCAAACAACTTAGCAGCACCGTAAAAAAAAACATAAAAACATTTTTTTTTTAGCAAACATAAAAACAACTTGGTAGTTTTATTTATTCTTACAAAAAATATAAAACTGAGTAGCTTTATTATATTTTGTATTTGGCCCAAACCCACTTGTAACCCTAGTCTTGATAAACAGAAACAAGAAAGCAGCCGCCATCCAGACTTCATGTCTATTCTCCTTCCTTTTTTAATCACCAATTTGCTTGTGATTTTGTGCTTGTTACTGTACTTCTGGTTATCTTCTTTGTGAGTAAGGGTCTCAGTCTCAGATCTATGTGCCTGCGAGGAAACACAAAGGAGAAAGTGAAAAAATAAATAAAAACAAAATGCAGTCCAACCCATGCCGGCAGTATCATATTCATATAGAATGAACATAAACATAAAACAACAAATCAAAAAGTGGTGACATTGGAATCACAAACTTGAAACCTCAACGATCATATGTTTAATCGTTGTCAAATCCAATGTCACTGCTTTTTGAAAGGTAAAACCCGTAAACCCTAATTATTTTTCTAGCTTCAAAATAAAGCGAGTGGAATTGAATAATAAAACAAGCAATAAAAAGGCGATGACATTAGAATCACAAATGATCGCGAACTTGCTACCTCAACAATCATATGTTCCATTGTTTGCAAATCCAATGTCTTCCCTTTTTTGAAAGGTAAAATCTCAAACCCTAATTTTTTCTAGCTTGAAAATAAAGTGAGTGGAATTGAATAATAAAACAACAAATCAAAAAGGACGATGTTGGAATCACAAACTATCGTGAACTTGCTACCTCAACCATCATATGTTCAATCGTTTGCAAATTCAATGTCATCCCATTTTTGAAAGGTAAAATCCCTAAACCCTAATTTCTTCTAGCTTGAAAATAAAGTGACTGGTCTTGAATAATAAAACAACAAATCAAAAAGGCAGTGACATTGGAATCACAAACGATCACGAACTTGCAACTACAACCATCATATGTTCAATCTTTTGCAAATCCAATGTCATCACTTTTTTGAAAGGTAAAATCCCTCATCCCTAATCTTTTTCTAGCTTGAGTGGAATTGAATAATAAAACAACAAATCAGAAAGGCGGTGACATTGGAATCACAAACGATCGCGAACTTGCAACCTCAACGATCATATGTTCAATCGTTTGCAAATCCAATGTCACCGCTTTTTTTAAAGGTAAAACTCTTAACCCTATTTTTTCTAGCTTGGAAATAGAGTGAGTGGAATTGAATAATAAAACAACAAATTAAAAAGGTGGCAGCCTTGAAATCACATATGATCATGAACTCACAACCTCAACCGTCTCATGTCGAATCCTTTGTGATTCCAACACCACCACTTTTTTGAAAGGAACCTAAATTTCTTTGGAACCCTAAATTTCTTTAGGCGAGCTTGAAAATAGAGTGAGAAAAAAGAATAGGGCATGAGTACTTATTTGATTTTGCAAAAGAATAAGGTCTCTACTTTGTGAACAAGTTTTTTTTTAAGGTTTATTTGATTTTGAAATAAAGTTGTTTGTTTTTTTTTTCTTCTCTTTTTGAAGGGAAATATTTTGTTTTTAGCCACCAGGGTCTCTAATAAGCTTGGTTCTTGGATCCACCTAAAAAAGTGTTTTGTTTTTAGGTTTTTTTTTTTGTTGCATGAGAAAAGTTTTGTTTTTAGATTTGATTTTGAATTAAAAAGATTTTGTTTTATTTTTCCAATGACAACTAGTAGTTTTGGGAAAAATATACCTTACACCCCAACAATTATACCTTTACCCCTACAAACCATAAAAAAAATACCAATTTTAACCTCTACAAAATCTCACCCATTCACCCCTACAAACCACTCACCCAAACCACCAATTTATCACCTTGAGTATAAATGTTTTTGAGTTGTGAATTTAAATTGTAAAAACCTTGCTTGTATTTTTCAATGATACCAACAACATGTGATTATGTTTCTAACTTAATTTTTTTTATGCACTAACTCATAATCTTATCTTAAACATAATGTATATAATATTTTTTTTAAGCAAAAGTGATGCAAACGAGCAACACTTAATTCATTGAAAGAAAAAAGAGAGGATCACAAAATGGAAAAGGAGGACTAGACCAAAGCCTGCTTAGTAGGTAGTAAATCTATAGTTAAAAAGACCTAATCTTTTTTTTACAAAGTCTCTTCTCATCTCATATGGAATACCATTCCACCAAATAAAAGTGGATAAAGGGAGTCATGTACTAGATAGCATATCAACACAAGAATTATCTTCTCTGTAAATATGAGTGACAATTAGGTGCACGTTATTAATCAAATTCAAACAGTTAAGTCATATGTTCCTAATCTGCCAGAGGTGCATATATTAGCCTTATTGAAGGCTAGTGTGACCAATTTTGAGTTAGTCTAACAAAAGGTTAAACTGGCCTTTGGAGTAAGCTAGCTTTATAGCCAAAATAACAACAAATAGTCCAGCATAAAGACAAGTTTGGTTAAAGAAAAAATCAGCCCAAATTTATGTATCTCTTTTATATGGATCAAGATCCTCTAATTTTAGAAATCTAGACCCTTAAAATACAATAAGAAGATAGTGTTGAGATTAAGAAGAAAAAGGTGAACCCACTTGAATTGGTTTGGTGATGTTGGCTTAAGACCTTATAATTTAGTTTTTAAAAAAAGATAATTTAGCTTCTTAAAGAAAATAATAAGAAGAAAAAGGTGAAAAGTTGGTTTAGTTATTATTTTTTTTTAAAGAATTGAGAAAACATGAGTTTTTTCTGAAGGATCATTTCCCATTTATATATTACTAATGTCAAAACGGACACTAAAATGTGTGCCTTTTCATTTTTCTATTGTGTATAATTGTATATTTATTTTATTGTATTTGGTTATAAAGTTTTTGGAATATACTATAATCAACTAAAAATGTAATTTATATTGTTCCTGCATATTGGGCTTTAACCTGTCTTTTAATTAAAAAATGAAATAATATTTTTTAGGAGGCTGGGGTAAAAGTTTGAATGATATCATATAAAATATATTTTTTTTACAAGGATATTAAATAAAAGATAAAATTAGAATTAGAATAATTTACATAAAAAATATGTTCCCCTCTGTGCCATAATAACTGAGTCATTTGCAAAAAAAATATTGTCCCAAAAAAATTGACCTATTTCACTTTTCATTACAATACTAATTACTTTTTTCCAATTTTAAATCTAATTAATACTATTTTCACAACTTCCAATTTAATATATTATACTTTACATTTATGATAAAGAGAAATGAACAAATAGTCAAGAACTCAATTAAAATAGGATGGAGGGAGTACCTTTTTAAGGGAAATAAAATATACTTGAAACTAAAAGACCTAACATATACCCTTTTTTGTCCATTCTTAACAAACAAAAAAACATAAAAAGCTCCCAGCGAGGATTGAACTCGCGACCTTTCCCTTACGAAGGGAACGCACTACCACTATGCTATGGAAGCTAAGTTATCGTATGTTGTTTAGTTTCTCTTCAATTATTATATAATCCTTTTGTTATTTTTTTATCTAATTGTAATTTAGGGGTGACAAATGTATGGTTTGGATGGATATGAATTTAGAAGGAAATAGATGGATCAAAAAAAATTCATTACCCATTTACAATCCACTATATTTATTTAAAATAATTCAATTCAATCCAATCCATTAAAAATAAAATTCATCCAATCCATCCATTTTCAGGTCTTTCATGAATGGATATCCAATCCATCCATTTTTTCTTTAATTTCATAAAATAAAATACCAAAACTAATAAAAAAAATTTATAAAAAATAACTTATTTTTATCAATTGTTTATTAAAAAAAACAGCTTATTCAAAAACAACTTATTTTATACAAAACAACTTATTACAATTTCTTTTTAAAAAAAAACTTATACAAAACAACTTATTTTATGCAAAACAGCTTATTACGATCTTTTTTTTAAAAAACAACTTATACAAAACAACTTATTTTATGCAAGACAACTTATTACGATATCTTCTTAAAAAATAACTTATACAAAACAACTTATTTTATGCAAAACAACTTATTACGATCTCTTCTTAAAAAACAACTTATACAAAACAACTTATTATATGCAAAACAGCTTATTACCATCTCTTTTTGGAAAACAACTTATACAAAACAACTTATTATATGCAAAACAGCTTATTACGATCTATTTTTTTAAAAAACAACTTATTCAAAATAACTTAATTTATGCAAAACAACTTATTACGATCTTTTATTAAAAAAACAGCATATTCAAAACAACTTATCTTATAAAAAATGACTTAATAATATCTTTTTTTAAAAAAAAAACTTATTCAAAACAGCTTAATTTATGCAAAACAGCGTATTACGATCGCTTTTTAAAAAACAACTTATTCAAAATAGCTTATTTTATGAAAAACGACTTATTACAATCTATTTAAAAAACTGCTTATTCAAAACTTAATTTATGCAAAACAGCTTATTACAATCATTTTTTAAAAAACAGCTTATCTTAGGAAAAACGACTTATTACGATCTATTTTTTTAAAAAAAAACTTACTCAAAACAACTTAATTTATGCAAAACAGCTTATTACGATCTCTTTTTAAAAAACAGCTTATCTTATGAAAAATGACTTATTACGATCTATTTTAAAAAAAAACAACTTATTCAAAACAACTTAATTTATTTAAAACAGCTTATTACGATATCTGTTTAAAAAACAGCTTATACAAAACAACTTATCTAATGAAAAAAGACTTATTACTAACTATTTTTTAAAAAAAAAAACAACTTCTTTAAAACAACTTAATTTATGCAAAACAACTTAATACAATCTTTTTTTTTAAAAACGGCTTATTCGAAACAACTTATCTTATGAAAAAAACAACTTGTTCAAAACAACTTATTCAAAACAGGTTAATTTATGTGTGTAAAAACTTAATAAGCTGTTTTTTTTTATAAAAAAAGTTAGTAATAAGATGTCTTGCATAAAAAAAAGGATTGTAATAAGTCGTTTTTCATTAGATAAGCTGTTTTGAATAAGTTGTTTTTTTAAAAAGAGATCATATTAAGTTGTTTTGCATAAGATAAGATGTTTTGAATAAGTTATTTTTTAAAAAGAGATCGTAATAAATTGTTTTACATAAATTAAGCTGTTTTGAATAAGTTGTTTTTTTTTTAAAAATAGATTGTAACAAGTCGTTTTGAATAAGCTGTTTTTTAAAAAGTGATCGTAATAAGTTGTTTTGCATAAATTAAGTTGTTTTGAATAAGTTGTTTTTTTTTAAATAGATAGCAACAAGTCGTTTTTCATAAGATAAGTTTTTTTTTTTAAAAAAAAGAGATCGTAATAAGTTGTTTTGCATAAATTAAGCTATTTTGAATAAGTTATTTTTTTTTAAAAAAATAGATCGTAATAAGTCGTTTTCCCTAAGATAAGCTATTTTGAATAAGTTATTTTTTAAAAAGTGATCATAATAAGCTGTTTTCCATAAATTAAGCTGTTTTGAATAAGATTTTTTTTTTAAAAAAAATAGATCGCTTTTTCATAAGATAAGCTATTTTGAATAAGTTTTTTTTTTTTAAAAAAAAATAGATCGTAATAAGTCGTTTTTCATAAGATAAACTGTTTTTTAAAAGGAGATCGTAATAAGTTGTTTTGAAGAAATAAGTTATTCAACTTTTAATTTTTTTATTGTTTTTTTATAATAAAAGTGATTTTTTTATTGGATAAAAAATAACCAATAAAAAATGATCCATTGGATCTTTAAAATAAGTTGGATGGATTGAATCCAATCCATTAAAAGTAAATTGTTTGATGGATGGATCAGATGAATTTTATAGTGGATGGACCGGATGGATATGGATTTGATGGATCCAATTGTCACCCCTAGATTCTATTGCATGAATAACATAGCTCAACTCAATATATGTTGTTTTGTTTTTCTTTTTTGTGCCGAAACTCAAATTTGCCATGGTAACTTGTCAAGTTTCCTACATGAGGATTAAATCATGAATTTTTTTAATTCTGGGATCAAAATAAAAATTGGAAATTAATTAGAGGATTAAACGATCTCTTAACCTAAAATATATATTGGTAATCATTAATTTATCATTTTCTCATATTTTCAACCTCCAAAACTTTTATTTCCCTTCCGTCCAAACCCCTAAACAAAAACCTTAAGGAAGAGTTTTACCATCTATTAAGATCCGATTTGATGGGTTAATATATGCATTGTGCGTAGAGAACATTACTTGAGTTAAAAAATCAATGAAAAATTAACTTCAGGAGAGTTTGTTCTACTCGTAAAAACCAAAAAAACAAATTTTAGACTAAGAGTTTCAAACATATTGATACATTTATGCTATGTCTTCAAGTTTAGATGTGAATAGAAGAGAGGGGTTTGAAACAAAAGAAGGAGGAAGTATAAGAAATAGATGACATTGAGACGAAAAAGACTTTGGGGTTCATTTTTCCTCATAATACAAAATCATTCTCATTTGGAGAAACTCAGAAATTGCATTGGAGGAAAGATTTGCAGGGTTTCCATAAATTGTTCAATTTTAATCTATGTTATAATATTTTTACAATTCAAAATATATTAATCATAAACATTAGTGTACCATTCTCTTAAAAAACACTCTTTAAAAATAAGTGAAAGATTTTTCTATTTTCTCCTATATTTCTAACTCTCCAAAGCACTCCCTTTCCCTCCCATCTAAACTCCCAAATAAAGCCTTAGTGGTAATTTTTGTTTGTAAGTGTTCTTTTAACTCAGATGTGTTCCATTCATTGGAGGGTACATAGTTGTAATTTTTTATGATATATCTTGCTAATCTTCGCTCTAAATTTTATGTTTTAGCAAAATAAGAAATGAATGGGAAGATAAAAAAACAAAAAATATGATATGAAATTATTTAGTAAAAAAAGATTTAGAGTAAATAAAAAGATTTATTTATAATAATAGCACGTGAAATATTTGAGTGTGGGAATAAGGAGTAAAATTGGGGTGGGTGTTATAAAAGAGAAGAAAAACGTAAGACAAAAAGAAAACCCTTTTTTTCTTCTTCTTGTCATATTTCTCTCTTGTAATTCATTTTCTGAGGTTTGTTCGTTCATTCATTCGTTTCTCGTGTGAAACTCATGAAAGTGAAAGAAGAAGAAGAATAGTGAAACGACATCGTTTAAGAGAATTATGACGGGTTCTTCTTCTCCTTCTTCGAAGGGTCATTACCTGCAGCAACTGAAGGAGTTAGGATCCAAGTTCGATATCATCGTTCCTACTTCCAAAGACTCTCTCATCAAACTTTTGAAGGTTTTCTTTTTCATCTTCCAATTCAATTTATTTATTTATGTAGCTAAGTTCTTTTAGGATTAAGATTTAATGCATTCAATTTCGTGCTCTTCTTTTAAAACCTAGCTAGCTATAACTGTATGTAGGTGTTAGTTAATTTATGTTATTAGGTTTTTCTTCAATTGGAAATAATAAATTACTATTTCTGGTATATTTATTACTATGCTTGTTGTTATGAGCTCACACTTAAATGACGAATTGTTTTTGATTCTTGAGTGGAACAATTTTTACTATAGGGTTAACACAAAAAAAAAAAAGACAAGCCTTTGATAAATCTTTAAGTTAGGTTAATTTTAGATACTAAGAAAATTAAGAGGGAATGGATACATATACTGAATTTTGCAACTGAATCAGAAAGGAATGTTTGTGAATGAGGGATTAGTTGTTTATATGGAAATAGGCTCTGTTTGGATTAACAACTAATTAGTTGAGAGCTTCTCAATTAAAATGAGGTTTATGTAAGTCTGTGTAAGCTTATATGTGTTTATCCAGTAGTTAAATGACAGTGTATTTGAAAGAGTTGAGACGCCACAGCTAATTTTTATAAATAAACAAGAAGCTGTTATCTAAAATATATACGTAGTTATTTAAGATTTTTTAATATTTCTTTTACCATAGGTATTTGTTGACAGTTTATCGCAACTGGCTCTTAGTGTTGTGAAATTAGTCTGTTATGAAGCTACTGTGTTTTTCTTTCATGCAGCAAGCGACCACATACCTTGCTGAGTTGGATCAGTCACCTTTGACTACAACAAGAGATTCAATGAATCCCTTTTTTAATGCAATTGTTAAGCCAGAATTACTGAAACACCAAGATAAGGATGTCAAGCTTCTAGTTGCAACATGTATTTGTGAGATAACTCGGATCACCGCACCTGAAGCTCCTTATAATGATGAAATTCTAAAGGTGCCTTTCTTTCACTTGCTTATAGTTCATTTTCATCTTCACAACTTAAAAGGAATTATCTCCATTTTAGTTTTTGCCGAAAAAGGTGGAACATTATTTACGATTATCCTTGCACTAATCTATGTTAAATCTCCTTGTAGGATACCTTTCGGTTGATTGTGAGCACTTTTAGTGGTCTAAGTGATACCAGTGGTCCATCCTTTGGACGGAGAGTTGTTATATTGGAGACACTTGCAAAATATAGGTCGTGCGTTGTGATGTTAGATCTTGAATGTGATGATCTGGTGAATGAAATGTTCAGTACTTTTGTTGCGGTTGCCAGGTTTGTCATCATAAAATCTTATAATTAATCGTCAAGTGTGTGCTATTATTAATTACTTATAAATACGGGTTACCCCCCCTGAAAGTTTCTGCTATTCAATTGCAATATTGCAAACCCAGTATCTTGTTTTTTCCCCTCTCTAGTTCCTTTGTTCTTTTACCTGGTCGCATAAGAAATTAGTAACGACAAATGAATTAAAGATAATTAGACAAACTATACATCTCTGCATACCTGGAATGTGGTGTTTTTGAGAAGCAAGTAATGCACTGCTACATACAGTCTCCACCTAGTGGGACAAGGCTTGATTATCATTCTTGAAACTTGACACTTTCAGACACTAAAATGAGAGTTAAGAAGATATGTTCTAGCCATTTTCTTGTAGGCCAAAATTTCTATGCTTCTTTCTTGAAAAATTCCTCTTTGGATTAATAATTGTTAACCCATATATTTTGTTTCATTCTTAGAGATGATCATCCAGAAAGTGTCTTGTCATCCATGCAAACTATAATGGTGGTTCTCTTAGAAGAGAGTGAGGATGTTCACGGGGATCTGTTATCTATCTTACTTTCTACATTAGGCCGCGGAAACAAGGTATTTACTTTTTATAAATTCTTTTTCCTCTTGAAGGCAGATAGCTAATGCTTTTACTGCTCTAAATTCCATTATTATTTAAGTGTGATTTTTCAAATTTTATTTCCAGGGCGTTACTATGGCTGCGAAAAGACTTGCCATGAATGTCATACAGCATTGTGTGGGAAAACTTGAATCCAGCATTAAACAACTTTTGCTATCGTTAATGTCTGGAGATAGCAAGCTAGTGAACAATCAAATTGAATACCATGGAATTATCTATGATCTCTATTGCTGTGCTCCTCAGATCCTATCTGGAGTTCTCCCTTATGTGACCGGAGAGCTACTGGTAATTGATGTTTTATTGGCTTTGAGCAGTGTCATGCATCTCCTTTGTTATGACCTTATTGCTACGATATTTTCTTTAATATACTTGGTTATGATTAGTGGAAGTTCTGAGTTTTGAAATGTATAAAGTCGTAATATCAGTCATTTGGGCATTGGTAATTTTGTTGAGTTGGGTTAAATAATACTTTTTGCTCTCCTTTGATGTCTGGTTTCTCACTTGTAATCTGAAAATTTGTAGACAGACCAATTGGAAACCCGTTTGAAAGCGATGAACTTGGTTGGGGATATGATTTCTATTCCCGGAACTTCCATTCCCGAAGCATTTCAGCCTATATTTTCAGAATTCTTAAAGAGGTTGTCTGATAGAGTTGTTGAGGTTCGCATGTCTGCCATTGAGCATGTAAAGAACTGTCTGCTGTTGAATCCTTTTAGAGCGGAAGCTTCTCAAATATTATGTGAGTGCAATAAACACAAACATCCAGTTGGTCTATTTTTTTTCTAATCTTTATGTTGTACCTGCTGATTTTATTTGAGTTGAACTTAGCTGCTCTTTGCGAACGGCTGCTGGATTTCGATGAAAATGTTCGAAAGAAAGTTGTGGCTGTTATATGTGATGTGGCATGTCATGCCCTAAATGCAATCCCACTTGAAACGGTGAAACTTGTTGCGGAACGGCTTCGTGATAAATCTGTATGTATATCTCAAAATTTTGGTCTTCGTGTCTTTTTTATCCAACCTTTTGTTGATTTGACTATGGTATCTCATTTCCTTTTTTTACTTTGCATTTGCAGCTACTTGTTAAAAAGTATACTATGGAGAGATTGGCTGAAGTGCATAGAGTTTTTTGTGAGAATAGCTATGAAACAGTCAAACTCAATGAATATGACTGGATTCCTGGGAAAATCGTTAGATGTTTTTATGACAAAGATTTCAGGTGACACACTTGTGCTTAATTCTTTAGCATCTTTGCTACTTTTTATTTCTATTTTTTCCTTTTTGGTTTGGCTTTCCACTTTTCATTTCTATTTTTTCATGTTAGATGCATTCTAATCATGTGTTTTTTCTGTTCATTTCATTATGCAGATCTGATATAATTGAATCTGTTTTATGTGGATCCGTTTTTCCTGTAGAATTTTCAACTAGTGATATTGTTAAACATTGGGTTGAAATTTTCTCTGGATTTGATAAAGTGGAGGTCAAGGCTCTTGAAAAGATATTGGAGCAGAAACAAAGGTAAGCCTGGTTGACTTCTCTGGTTTCTCAACATCAATAATCAATAAAAAATTCATTTGTATGGTATTTCTCTTGTAACAGGTTACAGCAAGAGATGCAGAAGTATCTGTCTCTGAGGCAGAAGCATCAGGTATGTGACTTTGTAAGTTGGAAAGATGAACTTCTCGTAGGGAATTTAATGACAATGACATTGATTCTTATTTAAATGCAGGATAAAGATGTTCCTGAGGTCCAAAAGAAGATTCGATTCTGTTTCAAAGTAATGTCCCATTCGTTTGGTGACCCCATAAAGGCTGAAGAGAATTTCCAGGTTCTCGAACAGTTAACAGATGCTAATATTTGGAAGATTTTGGCAAATCTTGTTGATCCAAATACCAGCCTCCATCAAGCACGTGCCTATCGGGTAAAATTAATCAATGATTGATAGATATGTTTTCAATGATGCATTTTTTTGGGAAATCATTGCTAGAAAATGTATATACGTTAGTCGTTGAAGTGAGTATGAGAGCTATATATTTGAACTTGATGCTCAATTCCTGTGATATATACAATTTACAAATATTTCCTGAACTTGGGTGCTTACTTTCTCCTTTTTTTTTATTTTTTTATTTCTGATTTTAACTCTTTCCAGTACTATCATTAATTGCCTCCACGGATGGTATTGCCAAATACACTGGCTTTCTCTTGCTTTTTGACTATAGATTTGATTAATTATTCTTTCACTTTGCCAGTATTATATTATCAACATTATAATCTTAACACAAGCCTGTATTAAATTATTAACCACTGAACTGGCAACTAGCTTAAACTAAAATTAACGTTAACGATCTTCATAATCTGATACCACTACATCTGTCTCTAGATCTACTTTCCTGTAGCCGTTAAAAACATTATTTCTAGGTGTCAATAAGATGAACTGCATAGATTCAGTGCTGTAATTTCAAACAAATCATGACTGTTAGGGGTCTGTTAGCTATACTCTAGTATTATACTAAGGAGCACTATCACAAGTTTCAACATCTAAATGTTAGCCTTGTTGTTTATGCGTTTTTTAATAAATAATTTTGTAGTTATAGAAAGAAACTGTACCGTGGACTCTGTTATTTGCTGATTGTGAACATTTTTGTTTATTTATTTATTTCTTGTCTGCAGGATGATTTGCTTAAAATACTTGGCGTGAAACATCCTCTCTACGAATTTCTGAATACATTATCTATGAAGTGCTCCTACGTGCTATTCAACAAGGAGCATGTAAAAGCAATTCTTGAAGAAATTGTAGCTCAAAAATCTGCAGAGAATGCTCAGCATACACAGTCTTGCATGAATTTATTGGTGGTAAGAGCATATCATTTTTAGGTCTCTTGGACTGTTGCACGTAGTTCGTTAACATTTATCCATGAATTCTGGGACAAATAATGAATAAATAATTTCCAGCTTTTGCTTATAATGATGTTGCATATTGTGCTTTATGTTGATGCTGATTAATTGGTATTTGTGGACTTAGGATGATCGTGTATAGTAAGTGCTGATTTTTCCAAAAACTTAAGCTGTTAGAAGGGCCAGAAATGGTTTTTATTGATATCTCTAATTCAGCCTCTTGAGTGAAAATCCCTTAAGCTTTAAGTCTGAAATAATCAGATTCCCGGATGGAGTCTTTGAATTGAGAATGGTAACTTACGTGGATCAAACTTTTGATTGTTTGGTCCCTATATATGTATGATAGGATAAACCCTAAATGTCTACGCTGACAGGAAAAGGTTATAGAATAGTTTTTAACAAGTGCCACTGTCATGTGTTTGGAATTTGGATGCTTTTAATTTTTCAGTATCCTTCTCTTATAACTTTATCCTCAATTATTTCTGTTATGAAACTGTGGTGTGGTTTGCATCAGTGTGGAAACAGATTTAATATTCAAGAGAAAAATATTTTCTTATTTGAAAGTTAACTTGTGATAAACTGCAGATAATTGCCCGTTTCTGTCCATTGGTTCTTAGTGGTAGTGAGGAGGAACTGGTGAATCTACTGAAGGATAATAATGATATTATTAAAGTGGGTGTTCTGAGTGTTTTAGCTAAGGCTGGTGCTACTCTTCGTAAACAACTTTCAGCAACGGCAAGGTGCTGCTTTTAAAATTGTTAATCTTTTAGATCCATTTCCCTTTAGAATTTCTTATTATCTCCTTGTTTTACGCAGTTCGGTCGACCTTATATTGGAGAGGTTATGTTTAGAAGGCAGTCGAAGACAGGCCAAATATGCTGTCCATGCATTGGCTGCAATAACAAAGGATGACGGCCTCATGTCTCTTTCTGTTCTATACAAGGTTTCATTCAGTTGATTCGTTTATTTTAAACATACTCATTTTTTTTTTCCTTTCACTATAATTTTTGTCATATCTATACAGAAACTTGTAGATATGCTGGAAGAGAACACACATCTTCCTGCAGTACTGCAGTCTCTGGGGTGTATAGCGCAGAATGCAATACCTGTTTTTGAGACTAGAGAGAGTGAAATTAAAGAATTTATAACAAACAAGATTCTGAAAAGCGATGGTGTAAGCATTTAAAATCCCGCTGAATGATGTGCTTTATAAAATAAACGTTGAAGTATTTGATCTTAATCTGAATGTATGCTTCTCTGTTTCAGAAAGAAGATCACACTAGAACATCTTGGGATGATAAAAGCGATCTTTGCATGTTGAAGGTTGGTAGCACTTAGTCTCTTCTGTTTAAGATATTTAAGATACAATTTTGCTCTGTAAGTGCATTGGAAAATACATTGAGCTGGCTTCCTAGTTAACATTTTATTCTATGTTTCTCCATGTGCCCCTTCTTTTTCTTTCTTTGTTGCAGATATATGGCATCAAAACCTTAGTAAAGAGCTACTTGCCTTTCAAAGATGCTCATGTTCGTCCTGGTATTGACAGTCTTCTGGATATCCTTAGGAATATGCTATCTTATGGTGAAATATCAAAGGACCTGCAGTCAAGGTATGTGACCAATGGATCCTACAATTTCCAACTGAACACAGCACAAGCAAGATGAAGAAACAGATAACAATTAAGGAAAATAGGGTGCTTTTATTGATAGTAATGAAAATTGTACGATGATAGCAGTAGAGTGTTTCTCTAACTACTCCCAGAGTAAAGTTCCAACACGGCTCAGTGAGGAATCCTACTTTAGCCCTAAACAGAAAACTTATTCCGTTACGCTCTAAAACTTAGACGAATTCCCCTTTAAATACAAATAAAGAGAACATTCTATTATTTAACCCTAGTGGGCCTTATCATTTAATCTTGATGGACCACTTACTAATAATCTTCTGAAACCTAATTAACCACCTACTAATTACTTAAGACACCCTCTCATACTGGGTCCTAACACTATGTATTCATTTATGCTCGTTTGCAGTCCAGTTGATAAGTCCCATTTGAAGCTTGCTTCTGCAAAGGCTGTTATTCGGTTGTCAAGGCTATGGGATCAATATATACCTGTTGATCTTTTCCACTTAACTTTACGGGTAACTCAGGTGGGCTTTTCTTCTGTTTATTTAATTTCTTCTGAGCATTTAATTTTTAAGCACTTTATTATAAGGATAGAAGTCTTCTATTCATATGTAAAGGCAGAAATCAGTTTGATGAAATTTTCATTTCAATGTTGAAATAAATGATTCTCATTGTCTTCTTTTGAGTTTGTAGACTAGCTTTCCTCAAGCTAAGAAGGTTCTATTAAGCAAAGTTCACCAATATATTAAAGACCGTGTTTTGGATGCCAAATATGCATGTGCCTTCTTATTCAACATATTTGGATCCAAGCCACATGAATTTGCAGAGGTAAGTTGTTGATCAGTTGTCTTTTCCAGAACTGCAATTTTTCCGTTCTTCGACATTAATTTTTAGTTTTTGTTAATGTTAATGCAGGATAAGCATAATGTGGCAGACATTATTCAAATGCACTACCAGGCAAAGGCACGACAAATTCCGGTGCAATCAGATGCAACTTCCTTCCCCATTTACCCGGAATACATCCTTCCATACCTAGTTCATGCACTTGCTCATAACTCATGTCCCAATGTTGAGGAGTGCAAGGATGTTGGATCATATGATAATATATACCGGTACAATATTACCCACTTAAGATATCTCTATGCTGAATCTATTTTTAGACACTCGAAAAAAATATGAAAAGACTAACTAATGAAAACTATTAACCTGGAATAGAAGGGATGGAGGCGATTTAGTTTACTTTTGGTAATTAATAATTATGGGGTCCTGTATAATGGTTTTATGACTTGTACAAAGGCCGAATCTACGGTGCACATGAGACAAGTCTTGCACCATGCACAAACTTGTTTTCACCAGTGGTTCAAATGAGATATGATGAGACTTATTGATCCAGTGGTGAAAAACAAACTTGTGCATGTTGTAAGACCAATTTACTTGCACATTAGACAAAGTCTACATCAAAATGTGTAATGTTAATATTTGGTTCTCATTATTTTGAACTTGACTAGAATGCCACATGCTTATTAAATTGATGATTTTTAAAAAGTTTGCCTTCATGCATACTAGGCTTTATAGTATTATTTTCACATGCTATGGAAAGCTTATAAAAATCTTAATTTGGAATCACACCTTAAAGATCTGCACGGGAGTGTATATTCAGTGAAGGCTTTGGCTCTGATGCTTTCTTTTTATCTGATTTACTGACTTGTTGTACTTCAAAAATACATGCTTATATTTTTATCTGATTTACTGACTTGTTGTACTTCAAAAATACCTGCTTATATGTTGCTGATTTGAAATATGAATGAGGATTGCAACTGCACCTATTCCTACAAATTTACTTTTTAACAAACCTCATAACATAGAATGTATTGGGAATGTTAATTTTTACTAAATGTACATTCTGTTTTGACATTTTAGGCAGTTGCACTTAATACTGTCAATATTACTTCAAAGAGATGAAGGTGCCAAGTCAGAAGAAACTACTAACAAAGAAAAGGAAGTTATATCTACTATCATTTCCATCTTTCAGAGTATAAAACTTTCTGAAGATACAATAGACACCTCAAAGACAAAGGTTGAGAATAATTTTGTCCTTGTAAGTAGTTAAACATTGCAAATTGTAATAGATTATAATTTATATTTTTGGTGAGTGAATTTCCAGAATTCTCATGCAATGTGCGACCTTGGGTTAGCAATAACTAAAAGATTAGTGCAGAAGGATGTTGATTTGCAAGAATTGTCCCATTTGTTGTCTCTACCTCCAATGCTATACAAAGCATTTGAGAAGAAGGAAGGAAATGGCACTGTGGTATGCTCTTTTTTTCGTCTTTCCTGTATGCCAAGCATGAAGTATCCTTCATATTCTATAAAATGCTTTCCAAAAATTTCTTATTTTTAGATGGGATAGCTTTTATTGAATTGAGATTGATTAATATCATTGATGTTACTTGCGTCATATTATTACTTGGATATGTTAGTTTTATATTTTAATGAACCATATATATAAGTTACAGAGTCTTGCTACTTTGATTTAACGTATGCTATCTGAGCGTTTGGTTGATTAAACATGGCTGATACTTGAACTATTCTATATACACTAGGATGGTTTTATTACGGGAAAACATTTCCTTTCATTTATGCTTCATTTCATCTTCTTATTGTTTGATGAATGTGCTTTGGGTGGTTTTGTTTAGATGCTCTGACACATGAGGAATGACACTACCTTCTTTCAACTGAATAAGTTAGATACCTGAGTTAACCAAAACTGAATATGTTGTACTAGTCTTCTCTCAGCTGATGTATTGTTGAAATAAGCTGAACATTATTATTATTTATTCATTTTTAACATGTATAAGATCTCCGATGGCTTTAATTAATGCAACTGAATTCATCTGGCAGGTAAGTGAAGTGAAAAACTGGCTTGTGGATGATATCTCCTTGGCTCACTTTGAATCTCTTGAGCTAGAGATGGTATGTTTTATGCAACTGAAAAGTTACTTTTAAATTTTTGGCTTATTCAATCGGTCAGTCTCTTAACTTAATTGATTGTCTCAATTTGGTCCCCTAACTATAATTTGTACCAATTTGGTCCCCTATGTTTTGCTCTGTTACTAGTTTTAGTCCTTCCTGTTAGTTTCTCTTAAAAAAACGTTAACTTATGTACCAATTTGGTCCTCTATGTTTTGCTCCGTTACTAGTTTTAGTCCTTTCTGTTAACGTTTTTTTTTGAGTTGAGACAATCAATTCAGTTAAAGGACCGGGTGATTGAATAAGCCTAAATTTTTGATAACCATGTAATTATGCTGCTTTTACATCAGGTTCAATCCCAATTAGTGGAGGACGAAGCTTCAAAGGACAATGAAGAAAATGTAACTTTGGGAGTGATGTTAAAGCAAATCAAATCTCAGGGAATTTGTGGCAAAAAAGTGAGAAAGATTAAGCCTGTGCCAGATAAAACAGAAAAGGTTGAAAATGATTTTGCTATCTTGAATATGGTCAGACAAGCTGACTTGGACAACTTGGGGTCATCTACTAATGTTGAAACATGCAATGGTCATGAACATTCTTTAAGTACGAAAACACCAGAGCATGCTACAGGTCGAAAAAGAAAAACTGATGAAACAACACCTGCTCCAGTGTCTAAGCGTAGTAGTTCTTCCTCTGCTCATGGTAAACCAAGATTAACAACTACTACGTTAAATGCATCTCGAAGAGTCACAGGAGAAAATTCCACAGGAGAAAATTTAAGGTTGGATGCCGAAATTAACCCTGATACAGATAGCGAAACTATGGAGAGAATAATGGTCAAAGACTTGTTAGTGTCCTCACTAAAACAAAAATTTAAGGGTTCTGAAAGCCATCATAATGATGAGTCAAATAAACATGATGAATATGACATGAAGGTACAGACCTTACTGTGCATTAGACTCTGCTAATATTGGATGTAATTTCTCAATGTAGACTTCTATTTATTTATTTATTTATTTTGTCTCGGATGCAGAGTCCTGACGATTTGGAACAAAGTGAAAAGACTACAAATAATAATTCCAAGTCACCTACACGTTTTAGTAATAAGACTAAAAGAAAACGTGTTGCAGGATTGACAAAGGTAAACTCTATTCTGTATGTCATAGTTGTTTTCCTGCCTGTCTCTTTGGTCATTTTGTTTGATTTGGTTTACCATCTACAGTGCGCAATGAAAAGAGGAGAAATTGACAGTGAAGATCTAATTGGTTGCAGAATTAAAATTTGGTGGCCTTCGGACAAGAAGTAAGTGATTTTGAAAACCTTAAATTCTTTTGCGAATGTAGTTCTCATGTTGATGTATCAATGTTTTACAGGTATTATGGAGGCACTATCAAGTCTTATGACTCTTTAAAAAGAAAGCATGTGGTAAGCTTAATATGATTAACTTCCCTCTGAATTCAGCACAAAGATTTCCTGCTTGCCATCTGTTTGTTATTTACAATTCTGATTCACGTTACTGATGTCATGTGGAAGATATTATACGATGACGGGGATGTAGAAATACTCCGTTTGGAAAAGGAGCGCTGGGAGCTTTTGGACAAGGGTCGCAAATCTACTAAGGTTTCCAGTTTTCCTTTAGTGCTCTTCCTGTCTCTGAAGTATTGTTCATTTTTCATTTCCACTAGAATATATCAGTTATGATTAATTAAAATCAGAATATCTGATGCATTTTATTTTTGAATTTCTTACCAGAAGATAAAACGCTCTTCACTTGAAACGTAAGTATTCCGTTAACAAATTAGTCTTTATTTTAGTTGATTGCTGAGTTGTGTCTACACTGGCTACTTAACTCTGTCTTCTACCTTATTTGGTATGCTGTCTCCATTTCATGGACTGATGTTTTATATTGCTCTGTAGTTCTGGGCACAAACTTAAAGGTTCAAGTGGCTCACCAAGTAAAAAGAAAAAAAAGATGTGAGTTGAAACAGATGAAATTGTTATTACACATCTTTGATTTGCTTTTCTGTTCTAAATTCTAATCACTATCATTTGTATACCTGCTTTATAGAGTTAATGGTAAACAATCTCCAAGCAAGCCTGCAAAACCTAGAAAAAAATATGCATCAAAAAGTGATTTCTATCAAGAGGAGGCCAAAGAGACTTCTGAGATATCAAATCCTGAAGAGACCATGATCTCTAAAGCCGATGAGACAGACTCAGGTAATGCGTCTTAAAATATATGATATGGTGTTCACTATTAGATTGATAATTTGGTTTAGAAATGAATGTTACACCTATGACTTGTGCTTCTTTTTTGTTTCACCAATTTTATTTGCTAGGTGGTTCAGAAGAGGAACTGACAGCAGTGTACACTGAAATCACAAAAAAGGGGAAGAAATCTAACAAGAAAGTAAGATCAGTTCCCAGAAGAAAGCGGCTCAAGAAAACCAAAAACTTTCGTCATATTGAAGAATCAGACGATGATAAGCGAGATTATAATGAGAGGATTTCTGAAGATAGAGAGGGTGTCCCGCAATATAGCTCAGAAGAGAAGAAAGTGGATGAATCATCTGAAAAGGAAAGTGTTCACGGTGAAGAAGAATCAGACAGCGATGTGGGGGATAGTCGTGGAGAAACGGAGAAGTCACATATTGAGCCATCAAGTCCCGATGATGTCAGCAATGCCGAGATTTCCGACGACATTCCTTTGGTAAATAACTAAGCCTTTGCATAACTTGTCTGTTTTGTTGTAATTGCTCTAAGCTCATCGTTGAAAATGACTGATTCAGATCAAATGGAACTGTCGGATGGGGAAGAAAAGCTCAGGGAAGGTGCGGTGAGCAGTGTAACAATTGAAGCTTGTTTTTTGTCAAGATAGTTGCAGAGGCGGTGCTGTAGAAATACTGGTGTCGACTTGAATGAAGATGACTGCTGAATTGGGGATCTATAGTTATTAACATACTTATACATATGCTTTGCACCTCTTTTTGCAGTCACCCTGTAGAATGTAAAATTACACTGGTCATTCAATCGTTCAGAAAGGAAAATTTGAAAGGTTTTATAGGGCTGTGTTTATGATAAATGACCTTTTGTTAGTACAGGTGATAGGTTCAGCATATGATTCATTAAGGTGTTGACTTAGATGATATGATTGACCGGGGTTTGTTCAAAAAAGATGATATGATTGACCGGGACAAAATCAACAATGTGTACAGATATACGTGAGGATAACTGCATTCGGATATTTCGTATATTTATATTTATACCTCTTTAGTGTTAATTGATGAAACTTTCAAGCACAGCCATCCTATCAACTCCTTAACTGTAAGGAAAGAATCGTGGACACCAAAAACAGGGTGAAGAGTTCAAGATTTGTTGCTAAATCACCCGGATGACTGTGGGATTAATTTAACATGATATTCATGTTTAACATTTAAAAATTTAACTAAAATATTCATATAAATATTGCATAAATTATATTCATTATAAAATTAATTTTTTAATCACGTGTTCTTAAAATGACAGTAACAAATATAACTAAACAAGTACAACTTCGCAAAGGAAAATACTTATGTGCATGACAAAGCTTTCGTGGGATTCCTGTGAATGATTTTGCACATAGTTTTCAATACTTGTTTAACATTGAATTGCCAATATAGTCTCCGATAACTAATTTAACATTGAATGACTCTCTTAGAACATGTTTTAAAAATTTGTGATTAAAAAAAATAATTCAATCCTTTGGTTGTTTGAGAGTGAAGCATCCAATTACTAATATTGACTAAAACGAAGTAAAAGATGGATTCAATTTCTTACACCATCCAGCGACTGCGATTTTGATTAATTTTAATGGACAACATGATTTCAATCCAATGATCGTTGGTTATGGCAGTTAAAGTTTGTACAGTGTAAGCGGCGAGTTGTTGATAATGGTTTAGTGCATTCATGGAGTAATTTGTCGCACCATTTAGCATTATTGAAAAAATACTATCTTCATTTGTCAAAGTTTGTTTATAATTAAGGACTGAAGGAGTACATTTTATTTTTAGAAGGATAAATGCGGAGAAACGAGTTGATCCTTATTTAAGATTGAAGTGAAGTAGGTGCGGGTCCACATTAACACGTAACGATATGCCGTGTCGTGTTTAGTTTAGTTCTTTCATTGTCATTGATTTCATCTTTCTTTTCATTTCTCGTTTTGTTTGTAAAATAAAAACACTGTTTCCTGCTGCTACGCTACGCTCTCCATGTCTTCAAAATCTCGAGGTTCTCTCTGTCTTTTATTCAAACTTTCTTCCATCCATGTTTCTTTAACAATATCAATGTATAGACATAGTCATATAAATTTACAGACAGATGGAAACAACAAAATTCATAAGTTTTGTTTTGGTTGCTATTACAGATGTTTGTATTGTTGGTGTTGCAAGGACACCAATGGGTGGTTTCCTTGGATCCCTATCTTCTCTTTCTGCTACACACCTAGGCTCACTCGCTATTAAAGGTATTCATTCAAAACAATTTCAATTTGTTTTATCCAAAAGAGGATCCAAGTTGATATATAAATCTGCAGCTGCTCTCAAGAGAGCCAATGTTGATCCATCACTTGTGCAAGAGGTATTTTTTGGGAATGTTCTTAGTGCAAATTTAGGGCAGGCTCCTGCTAGACAGGCTGCATTAGGTGCTGGAATTCCTACATCTGTTATCTGCACCACTATTAACAAGGTCTGTTCATCTGGGATGAAAGGTATGTTCCTTTTTTTCTTCATTTTACAAGTGTATATTCCCCACTTAAATATGCTGAATTTTTGGTCTGTGATGAAATCACAGTTTCATCTTTTTTATTGCAGCTACCATGTTAGCAGCACAAACTATTCAGTTGGGTTCTAATGATGTTGTTGTGGTTGGTGGCATGGAAAGCATGTCAAATGCACCTAAGTACATTGCAGAAGCAAGGTTTTTTCCTTTTTATTTCGTCAATTGTTGATACAATGTTTTGAAATTTTCTGATGAAATATGCTGAGTTTAATGGGAGAATTTTGTCTTAACTACTGTGTTGAAAACATGCTACCTAGCTGCAGCTTATAAGTTAGTGTTTGATATCTAAATCAGGAAGGGATCTCGGTTAGGACATGATACTATCATTGATGGTATGCTCAAAGATGGCCTTTGGGATGTCTATAATGACTTTGGCATGGGAGTTTGTGCAGAAATGTGTGCAGATCAGCATGCCATAACTAGAGATCAGCAGGTAGTGTTCCCTAGTCAATGGATCAATTTCCTGTTTTCTTACTTTATTAACTTAAGTCCTTTAACTGCTTCAATTTTCTTAATCAATATCAACATCTGAGAGCCTGTCAACGTGGTCGATATGGCCACACTCCTTCGGACTTCCATGCCCCCCCCCCCCCCCTTTTTTTTTTGTTTTTTGAATTATACCATGGCCCCTTTTAATTGTTTTGGCATAACAATGTTCTTGCTATGATGATATATTTCCTAATTTTGATTTGACGATCGTAGTACCTTCTTGTCACATGACACTACTCCCCCTTGAACTTTCTTTTAGGCATTACATGTCCCTTGAACATTTTTCAAATCCTTAGTTGAATCAGGTTTGATTACTTTGTTTCGCTCTTCTATTATGATATGTATATGTTATTTCTCAGGACTCTTATGCCATTCAAAGCTTTGAGAGAGGAATATCTGCACAAAATGGCGGTCATTTTGCTTGGGAGATAGTTCCGGTATGATTATGATTCATGGCTACTTTGAAACTTTTGATAACTTATGCAGCGTTGTTGTGATTTTCAATTAACACTTTCTGCTCCTTGCAGGTTGAAATTTTCAGTGGAAGAGGAAAGCCTGCTACACTAGTTGATAAAGATGAAGGTTTGGGGAAGGTAAATAGATTAATTCAGAAACATGTGAACTACCCTGAATGTACCATATAGTATGTAGTGCATACTCATAGATTTTAGGTTTACAATGTTATTGTCGGGTATGTGTGTTGTATACAGACCAGAGTTCATTAAGGTAGAAGCCTTCAACTGAAATTTTTGTATGAAATATACTTGCTCTCTTTTGGTATACAGCGAAAACTCCTGTGTTTCTTTTAATAATTTTCTTATTCGTGTTGCCAGTTTGATGCTGCAAAGTTAAGGAAACTTGGTCCAAACTTTAAAAAGGTTGGGGGTACTGTGACTGCTGGGAATGCTTCTAGTATAAGGTCCCTCCTCTCTATCCCACCTCATCTGTGTTTTTCTGCATACATTGTATATTGTACCAACACACGTATTATTCGATTCCCATGTGAATCTTATTGGGAAATACCGAAACAAAAATCCTTCTCTGTGCGATTAAGAAAAATAATTAAAGAGAAGGTCAACACTAAGACTTTTGACGTGAAAAATCCTCCCAATGTGAAAGTAAAAAATCACAAGATCTTATGATCCAAATATAGTGCCTTCACTCTGAAGTAAAATATACAATGACTTGACTTTCCTAATACAAGAGAACTTCTCTCGATCTCACTTTCCTAAATACATTCTTGGAGATCAACTTGCCTTTTTGCACCAATTCCTCACAAGTCACCCTGTATATAGTGGAGGGATGTGGCTTCATCCAAAAATGAGATCATTGGATATTAATTGTTTCTCATATTTCTAGGATTTCTTGAAAATGCATTTTATAAGATGAATATCTGATGGTCTCAAGAGTTAAGGAAATTCCAGGACCTCAGAATATTCCCATTAATTATTTTCCATGCATGTGAACTATCAAGACCCGTTATTAATAGTGTTACATCAATTCTGGAGGGATTCCCAGCAAGTTCTGTGGGGAGTGTTCTGTATGTCGCTGCAAGAAGTTTGCTTAATAAATTCCCATGCCTTCCTAAACTTGGGGTATTGGAACCATAAGGTTCTAAATTACATGCTCTTTTTTTTATAATGCGATGTTTATTTACTTGACTAGTGATGGTGCGGCTGCATTAGTGCTAGTGAGTGAAAAGAAGGCACACGAGCTTGGATTACATGTAATTGCAAAGATAAAAGGATTTGCGGATGCAGCTCAGGTACTATAAGTTAATGTATCTTTCGGTCTTGATTAATAGAAGCATTTTGAACAGGAATTGGAACTGAAACAAAAGCATTTTTGTAGGCACCTGAATTATTTACAACTGCTCCTGCCCTGGCAATACCAAAAGCTATATCAAATGCTGGTCTTGAGGCTTCTCAAATCGATTATTATGAAATAAATGAAGCATTTTCTGTATGGAACACATCACATATTTTATTCGTTCATTCATGTTCTCTTGCTTTACGCTAATCATGTTCTAACTTCTATGCAGGTTGTGGCTCTTGCGAATCAGAAGCTTCTCGGTCTTGATCCTGTGAGGGTTCATGTTACTCGGCTCTTTGTTTCTTTTTGCATATTAACATGTCACTTTTTGGCTCTTATGGCTTCTTCTGCATTTTGATTCTTTCATTCTGCCCTCAAATGCAGGAAAAACTTAATGTGCATGGAGGAGCTGTGTCATTGGGACATCCATTGGGTTGCAGTGGAGCTCGCGTCTTAGTTACACTGTTAGGGGTAACTTGTGACCTCAGTTGCTCTATATATCGTTTTCTTTCATCCTTGGGCTCACGTTCTTATACTCTAATTTTATTTTCGTGATTTGTGGATATTTTAGCCGGGTTATGTTTCAGGTATTGAGACATAAGGGTGGAAAGTATGGTGTTGGCGCCATCTGCAACGGAGGAGGAGGTGCATCTGCCCTAGTGGTTGAGCTCATGTAAGCCTTTTCTTTTATTCGGTAAAGCGTATCCCATGTTCTTTCTGGGATGTCTAACTTCTGCATTTTGCAGGCAAGGCTCCACTTGGAGACGTTCATCATTGTGACAAAGATCTCCTTACATCACGCCGCTTTTCAACACTGCTACAACATCTTTGGAAGGACAAAGCATATATGTTGGGTTAGAGGAATAAATGGTATTAGTTCAGCTTCACAACCATCTGTAGTTATGTTTTGTTGCGAACTATATGTAAAGGTTATCAAATGAAGTGTTGACAAGAGAGAATCGAGAAATATAGTCAAGTCTGAGATCAACTTGGTGTATATTTGGATTGTCAGTGAGTTTAGCTAAATCATGTTGACCCACTGTGATTTGGGCAAAAGCTACACTCCGCAGCTTCAACAAAATCACTATGATTCCAAACATGTACTTCATCTTTACATTTAATGCGATAACACTTATGTAGCTGCTACAAGAGCTTAACAAGAATATTTTAACAGTTGCTAAAAATTTTTTTTTTAACAAAATAACTACCTTTCATCTATATATATATATATAAAAAGAATAGCTACCTTTCAACTAATTTCTAACTACAAAAACTACTAATCTCCTTTAATTCTCCATCAGTACAATCTTTCTTAACACAATATCTTTTAATACTCTGTGACTAATTCATGTATCAGCAACCAATTTGTTGTTTTTGTCCATAATTTGGATTTATGGACTTTTTTAAGCAATTATATATCTATATTCAATTTTTTCGTCCATATTGCAGATACATTTTTTTAAGGGCATTAGTGTAGATACTTGTGATGGTAAAATGTGATAAATAGTTTTGCAACTCATTTTTTACGTGAAAATTGAAAAGTGATGAAATTACAAATCAACCAACGATAATTTAAAAGTGATGAAATTACAAATCGATCAATAATTTTAATGTGGTGTCAAAAAATAACCAAAGCTAAGTTATGGGAGAATTAAAGGAGACTATTATATACTTCCCTCAAAAGAGTTTCAACTATATACTAATGACCTGATGTACAGAGATGAAAGTTATGGGAAACCAATTTTAATTGTTTTTAGAATACATACAAATTTTGAAACATCTACATGTAAATAAAATTGAGTGCAAAACAGAATTGATAATCATCATAAGAAACATAATGTGTAGTGTATTGTAGGGAACATACTAATATATTTTTCGGATAATTTTTTTTTTGTTAACTTGTGGATCAATCCACATGATCCATCGTCATGTTATTGATTCTAGAAAAACCAACGTCACATAAATTAATTACGTCACATCTCAACCATAAATCTATAAAAAGGAAACACAATATTTTTTTAGGAGGAGGAGAAAAATGTATTGTATTGAAAACACAAACTCTCATCTTAGAGAAAAATATTCAATCTCCTCGATGGTTAATATAATAACACATGGATTAGTTATTAGTACATTTGAAGGATCTAACGGTATTGAATTTGTTGTCTTGATAACATAGTATTAGATTAACAAGATTTTTTTGTAGATCATAATCCTAAACCATGCAAGAAGAATGACAGCTATTAGCCAACATCTAAACATGAGGTATTGAGCTGCAACCTTAAGGACCCTAACCTAAGTTAATGTGTTATTTTCAAATTACATTTTTACCATGGAATGTCCAGCGTGGCATTTCCAAAGACATAAGGGAAAAAGGTCATTTTTGTATTTGACCAGCCTGTTTGGTTGATTAATGGTATATACTATCAGCACATCCACAAACCTCTCTGTCCCTTGTGCTAAAATAGCATAACTAATTCTTCATCCTAGCAGATTTAACCAACCATTATCTGAGATTATTTTCTTTTCAAAGGGCCAAGAGCTTTCAAATGTAAAGTTGGACTCAAAGAACCTACCTTTTTCATCAGGGTTCTTTTGAGTTCCAACACCCTTTGCTTTGGAGATTCATTCTACCTATAGGGGCTTTCCATCCTTCATCTTTGTTTCTTTCACGTAAGGTGGCTGCAGCTTTGTGATCATTTTCATTCATATACATATGCCGTTCAATCTTCATTGTGTTTGTTCGATAAAACGAAATAAAGATTTAGTTCTTTAAGATAATCAAGTCTTTGAATGACAAACATTTATAATGTGGTATAATCATATCATATTAAATATATGGCGTTGCATATTCATTTACATTGTCTTCAGTTTATGATCAATAGAATGATTTGGTTGCAGATATACTATATATATTTCCAAGTTAGAGCAAAGATATGAGAAAGGTGGATTCTCCAAGGGGAGAGGTTGGAGAGATTGACACAAGGGTACCATTTCAATCTGTCAAAGCTGCTGTTAGTTTATTTGGTGAAGTAGCAGTCCCTAAGGACAGATTTGCTGTTAAGAGAAGATCATCAGAGGTATATACATCAAGTATAATAATTTATACCATATTGGATTTTTATACATTTTGTTTCATAGGAAATGATATATATATCACATTGAATATTCATCAAAACATTTTAATCCTAGACATTTTAAATGTTGCAAAGAAAGATATTAAAGTCAAATAATTTTGATATGCAAAGTTTCACACAATACCTGATGTTAGGCAATTTGACTCGGAAACAATACAAAAGGCCCTCTTGTCATGGGATTTTATTTTTATTTTTATACGTCTATGGCATTGCATGGCGCACACATTTTGAGGATGATTTCATTTTTCATGTTAGTTACACCTAAACAAGTTTCACGCTTCTTTGGTAATCTGCAGAATGTATTTGAAAAGGAGACACAACTTATCCTGGCCCAAAAAGAATTAAGCAAGTTAAAGAAACACGTAGCTAGTGCTGAGACCACGAAAGCTAAAGCACTTTCTGACCTTGAGAAGGCCAAGGAGACCCTTGAGAGTTTGACAACCAAGCTGAACAATGTGAGAGAATCCAAGGAATCGGCAATCAAAGCGGCTGAAGCTGTGAGGAATATGGGAAAACCATTTGAAAAGACACTATCCCTAAAAGCAATAGGATATGAAGCTTGGAAACAAGAACTAGAAAATGCAAGAAATGAGTACACGACTAAGGTGGCCGAACTAGATTCTTCCAAGCAAGAACTCACGAAAATCAGGCAGGATTTTGATGCAGTTTTGGAGGCAAAGCTAGCAGCATTGCAGGCAACAGGAGAAGCTCAGCGTTCTGCAAAATTAAACTCAGAAAGGATCGGTGAGCTCTCAGAGGAAATTGCAACCATGAAAGCATCGATAAAACAATTGAAGCTTGCCTCTGCACAAAATGAAAGCCAATTTGACTTTTATAAAACAGCAAAAGAAGAAGCACAGAAAAAACTGGAGGCCTTAAAGAATGAATATGATGATCCAGAACTAATCCAAAATCTAGACGCGAAACTTGTCGAAACATGTGCAGAGATTGAGGTTCTTCAAGAGCAGATGAAAAAGCTCCATGCTTCCAAGATGGATTCTGTGAAACTTCTAACTTCAGAACTCAAAGAAGCCACAAAGACACTGCAGGATGTTGCTGCAGAAGAAATCTCCCTTAAAAAGCTAGTATTTTCTCTTAGGACAGAATTGAAACAAGTGAAGAAAGAGCAAGATGAGCTGAAGGAGAAGAAACAAGCAGCAGAAGATATTGCTTTTAACCTCACTGGTGAATTGCAAAAGAGCACGGAAGAGGCAGGGCCTCAGCCAGGTACGGTGAAGGATCTTGATGCCAATGTCTTCTACATGCAAAGTTGTAAAATCCATAAGCTACAATCGGAGACAGAAGATGCAAGAAGAGAAGCCGAAGAGATGAGCAGAAAGGCTCAGGAACTGAAGCAAGAAGCTGAAGCATCCCGAGCAGCGGCTGAAGAAACAGAGAAAAAGCTAGAACTTGTTTTGCAAGAGGCTAAAGAAGCAAAAGAAGCAGAACAAAAAGCCATTAAAGAGATGAAGATTATCTCCGACGTGCAAAGTAGACTCTCGATTTCAAAATTCAGCGGAAAGATCAGGATGTCAAAGGAAGAGTTTGAATCATTGAATGGAAAAGTGAAGGAATACCAAGAATTGGCAGAAAAGGAAGAGGCAGCTATCATGGCTGAGTTACAAGGAATGTACACAAGGAAAAATGAATTAGACATAAAGGTGGAAGCCAACCTGAAAGCTGTTGAGGAAACAAAGGCTGCAATGGAGACGGCTTTGTGGTATGCAGAGATGGCAAATTCTGCAAAAGTGGCAATTGAACGTGAACTAAGGAGATGTCGTCAACCTGATAGTACATCTTCACCGATATCGGATTGTTCAGATAATTCTTTGATGTTGAGCATCTAGAACTGAAAGCAGAGATTCAACAGCTGAATGGGAAAGAAAACAGATTGGTTGGTTCTTGTGTTGGCTTTTTGACTTTCCGTTGGAAGAAAAGAAGACTCCTTGCACTGAAAGATCAGTTATTATAAGCAGTAATTCTTCCATGCAATATGAAACCATGTTAATGTTTCCACCTTCCATAAATGAAAAAAACAAAAACCTTAAAACAAACTTTTGCAAATACAATATCTCATTGTTAACATGCTGGTTTTCTCTTCTCGATGTTGCTAGGACCCTTAGTAGATAAGTTTTGGTCTATTTGTATATTTCAATTCCAGGCAGCAACATAAGATGTAGCTATTCTTAATGACATTTTATGTGCATTTACGCAACACTAAATAAGGTTTACTTACTGGAAATAAAAAATAAGTTGTCCCAACACGCCATTCAAATTGACTGTGGTTGGCTTCTGCTTATTATCTGACATTTCTCTCTTCATTGAGAAATGCTACAAAGCTGAGATTCACAATAAACCAAATCCTAGTATAAGTAAGTGATTTTGTCGTCTCACTTTAAAATTCTAAATGAAAAAAGTATTCGTTGCATTGCCAGTCTCAATTTTTTGGAACTGTGATGTAAGTGATGGTTATTGTATTGTTACACACTCTACAAGTTAGTGCCAAACTCCTTACAAAATAGAACTCTTTCTCTAGCATACCCTTCCCAAGAAAGGACCTATCGTTTTATTCCCTCTCCATACTACTAAAGGCCTCACTCTACAAATTAACGAATTAAAAAAGAAGATACAAATTGAAATAACTATGAGAATCTATTTATGTTTCCTATCATGAAATCATTGAGAGCCACCCCAGTTTTCTACAGGTTTGGGGTCACACGCTCTTTGTTTCTTCCTTGTTTTAGCAGCATTTCATTTCCTTTTATTGAGTTGTTAAACTAGTCTTCAGCTGGTGGCTTGAGCCGTCTTGGATTAGGCCTGTGCTCCAGTCCAATTGTTCAATCGTTCCTTATTTCCATTCAAGGTTAGGCTATCAAACTCTGACTCTATAGTCTTGGCAATCCTTGTATCCACATCCGGAGGTTCTGGAAATTCCACATGAAATGATCCCTGCTTGATGGGTGCAACAGATTCACGGAGTCTGGCTTGCTGATTGATGTAGTTGTACAGCTGTTGGTGGAGGGGATGATCCAAGGAATAGCAATTCTCGCTTCCACCTTCTGAACGTCTGGATGATCCAGAGCCTTCTTTTCTACAGAAATGTGGCAGAGATGCATAATCCATGATCTACACACCAAATTTAATTTGTTAAATTCAATTAGATGATATAAAAATTAACACTAAGTACTATAGAAAGAACAAGTCTTTGATGTTTGAAGAGAATTCCTGTGTGCGTTCTAAAAGGAATAAAAATAAGTTCAGAACCAATAAATGCACTTCTAGGAAGGGCTTCTGCAGTTCTGCTACTTTTCATAAACAGATTTAAGTCTTATAACTAAAATATTTTATATGATATATTATGAAAAGCTACTTAATCTTTTTAATCAGTGGTTACAATTCCGTACTTTACTTTGTAAAGTGCACCGAATGTTTACGGACCACAAAGGTCTTTTATCTTTACACGCGCATGCGCGCACACACATGCTAAGATGACACGAAGTTACTCATTAAGATAAAATGATTTTGAATGAATCAAAAGTTGAAGTATAATTAATATTAATAGGTATTGATGTCAAATTTTACAAAATTTAAACAACAATAAGTGTGTGATAAAATGACTGATAATGTTGAGATATATTTACGCCGGTAAAAAATAGTTTCAAATTAATTCAAAAATAATATGTGTGTGATGAAACTTCAAATCCAGCCAAAAAAATTATGAAAAATGTCAGTTAACAGTTTATTGCAATAAGATTGGTTGAATGGATTGTCAATCGAAATATAAACATAGAAAACTTGTGTTACAGGTTCCACATACTAATTGAGCACTTTCTCCAAACGTATATGTTGTATACTATTCCAATTCTGGAACAGGTAATACTGTTATTTCTACACTTTCAACTGTGGTTGGTGTTTTGAGTAAATAATAGACTTGTCTAAGAAGTTTGAACCATTTTCCAACAACTAGTTTCAAAGGCTTTGTGGAGTGTAAGGAGAGGAGGGCTTTATTCCAATGTACAGTAAATTAAATATTAAGGGCATGCATGTGGCTGAAAGAAATACAAGAACTTTATGCAGACATTCTCTAATCTGAGGCAAACAAATGCCAAGCAGGCACCTATGTTCCATCCTGCTAAACTAATGGCTTTAGTAGAGTGGCCTGTTGTCCGGTATGCAATTATTACAATCTTCCAGAGTAAATATATCCAAAAAATGAGATCATTATAAACGGAAAATAAGAGAGTATTGTTTCCTTCATATCTCAATTATTGACTACTTATACACAAATAATATTGCTCTAAGAAACAAGGGAGAAAAGCAAAAACAAAAATCTTACATTTAACAACTCCTCTCGTCCGCATCCTGATAAGACCTGCACTTTTCTTCTTGTCCTCTCATGTAAAAGTGGTTTCACAACCTGTTAATGTATAGTGTTAACATCTTGAGGTCTCCACACAGACTCCAATGCTATATTAAATAAAAATATCATGCACGAAACCAGGCCATAAGGAACAACATCTCTTTTTATTTTTTTGGTAAGAGTAATAGCTCACCTTCCAACAAGCTGAAAATATGTATGGGGCATTTACAATGAAATAAGTATGCGTCTTCTCAGGATAGTTCAGATCATCAATGGATGATATAATAGTTAACAACTGCAGCATCAGGATGAACAAGTCAACGATATAAGACATATAGATAAAAGACAGTAGGAAAAATTGAACATTTTACACTGCATGTAATTTTTCATGAAGCAATAAATTAAAAGTTCTACCTTAACTCTAAATTTTGGAGTAAAAATGTGTGTTATGTCTAATATTTGACTTGTATCAGATACACTACTGTTTAATGGTTTGGGACTGTTAAAGATCTTTTCAAAATGCTCTCAAAGTTGTTCCTATACCAACTCTATACAACTCAACTGTTCAAGAATATGGTCCTGTTGGATCAAGTAGAAACTAAAAGGTACCTTAATGTGATTCAAGGCCGAGAGCTTCAGGCCAGTCATATCTAAAACCTTTACACAATTGGTAATAGGCCGCCCATGCTTCTTTGATGCAGAAGGCTACAAGCATATCACGAGTCAGAAGAATAGAACAAAAAACTCAAATAATAGGTTAAATATGAAGATTCTAAATACTAATGCTCACCAAGACTACACGATCGCGATATTCATTCATTTGAATGTGAGACTGCACATAATAATGGACCTGCAATCATACAAATGTGACATAAAGGACAGAAGATAGAGTAATAGATAGTGCTCCAATGAAAGGCAACATCACTTTCCGTTTTTGAAATGATTAAACTTACAGATGCTTTGTCAAATGTGCTAAGTCCAACACCAATTGCAAAGACAGGAAGACCCTGAAAAGGAAAGCAAAATGAAGGATATAAGCCAATTAACTACTACAAGTCATAACATTTGAATTGATGTGAAAAAGATTATGATTAAGAATGAGCACCTCTCTTGTATATCCAGACAATCCAATGAGTTGCGAATCACGTATTGTTCTATATAAATCGGCAGGAATAATTGGTTTCTGAAAAACAAATCACCATACAGACTTGTAAAAAAAAAAAAAAAATAGAGGTGATAAAGAAATTATATAAAGGATGAAGATATTTACAGATAATATATGATCAATCTGATTTTGTACTCTCCAGTTTAAACAATCGAGCAACTGAAAACATGATCGAAATACGTTAGAGTGAAGAACAAAAAAAAAAACATTGAACAAGAGGAGAGTTGCACATACCATTTGATAAGCCTTAGAAGGATCCCAATCCCTTGCTTTTAGAAAGCGAGTCAAGTTTTCAGTGACATATCCTTGATGAAGATTCTGATGAATGAATGAATGAGAAATTATTATTATTATTACTAATTAAGTATCCAATATTTGATTGCTAATTACTAACCTGAAAAGTTGTCTGCAATGGTTGGTCAACTTTGTGGATTAATTCCTGCAACTGATTCATGGCATCCATTTTATTGCTTTGAGATTGATTGTTTGTTAGCAACAGCAACAACTAAAGTAGCAACTATAAGAGAGAAAGATGAATGTGAATGTGAATGTCAAATAAATTTGTTGAGAAGTAAGTCAGTCAAACATGTAAGTCAATAAAGGTGCGCGGGTCTACCATAACCATAACCATAACCATACCACAGACTTGTCTCAATATTGTAAATGCCGAAAATTCAGAATCGGACTGCCCATCACCCCTTTTGAAACGGTACCAAAAATAAGCTCTTTCGTGGTAACTATATATCGTTGACTGGTAAATCACGCCGGCTCTTCTTCTTCTTGCTATTAGAGCATCGTGACTTCTACTAGGTTTGGTGCATTCTCATGTTCTATCATTTTTCAATCTCAATACCACCATCAAAGCATCTAAAATAATGGAAGTATTATTTTTGCAAATTAAACAAGGTTTTAAATATTCATTTATTTCGGGGGATGTATTGGTATAGGATTTTAACATTATGAAAAAAGTATCTTGATATTCAATTAATACTCTTTGCAACTTAAAAAAGTATTGTGACATTCAAGCAAAACTCTTCATTATTTAAAAATTATTCAAATTTCAAAGAATTGTTCAATAAATTGGATTTTGTGAGATTTTCTAGTAAAATTAGCATGAAGAAGTCTTTCATAAATGCATATGAGATTTCTTATGGTTAGTTTTTCTTCCAAGATTTTACCATCTCTCTTACTTCTTTTTTTTTTTTTTTTTTTTAGTCTGTATTAAGAATATTTTGAAACAGAGTGTGTTTTAATCATTTATTTTCATTGAGTCGTTAGAATTCATAATTTTTTTTTGAAATCTTATAAAATCCATAAAATCATTTCAAATCCTTTAAAATCTTAAGATGTATATCCATTGAAATCCAAATTGTAAAATATAATTTTTTAAAATCTTGAAAGTCATTAAAATCATGCAAAGTTTTTTAAAATCCTTAAGACTTTTTTAAACTGAAATTGTCCTTTAAAATCCTAATCCAATACATCCTCATGTCTTTAGTCCATGACAATTTTAGCTTTTTCTCCCTCTAATTTTTTTTTTCGTTTTTAGTCCTTTAGATTTTTTTTATTTTTTATTTTTTACTTTTGATCTTTGATCTTTCGTTTTAATCCATGATAGGTTTTAAGGCCTTCTTGTGAAATAGACTTTTAAGGCCTTATAATGATATATAAGTTTTTAAGTAAAATAGGTTTTAATGGCAATTTAGTCTGTTTAAAAGTAGATAAAATAGACTATTTAATGACTTTAATATAAAGTTGGTTGTAACTAGGCTTTTAGACCAGGTCAGACTTTTAAATATGTCAGTCTAGACCAATAAATCAGGCCTACGAAAGATCATAGACAATATTCAAACTTGCAAAAAATTTCGTAGGTCAAACTCAAGCCTATCAAAACATACTGAGGCATATGCTTATCAAAGTATTGTGTGACCAATTTTCACCCCTAGATACATCTATCGAGAAACAAAGAAAAGGAAACGGTGGGGGTTGTGAGGAGGTTAGAAAAATTTCTTGGATTAATTGGAACACTGTTTGTTCCAAAAAGGAGGAAGGCGGTTTAGGAGTGCGTAGGATTAGGGAATTTAATTTGGCTTTACTTGGTAAATGGTGTTGACAAATGCGGGTTGAGAATATGAGTTTATGGTATATAGTTTTATCAGCCAGATACGGCGAGGTAGGAGGTAAAATCGCCGAGGAGGGGAAATTTAACTCTGTTTGGTGGAATAATTTGATAAATGTTAAAAATGAGGCTGGTATGGGAGGTGGGCGGTGGTTTGATGATAATGTGGGGAGGGAGGTAGGTGATGGTGTCCAAACTCTATTTTGGTGGGATCCTTGGATTGACGGGTTAGTTTTAAAGAATAGTTTCAGTCGTCTTTTTGATCTTGGTACTAATAAAATGGCAACGGTGGTTGAAATGTATTCTCTTGGGTGGGTGGTTGAGGGAGTAGCTTGGCAATGGCGGCGTGTTTGTTAGCTTAGGAGAAGGCGAAGGTGCGGGAATGTTGTGATATTTTATCTAATATTGTTTTGCAGCCTACTCATCCTGACATGTGGATTTGACACTTACATGCCTCCAACAGTTATAATGTCACAAGTGCTTATAACCATATGTTGACATCAACTAGTAACAACTTGGCGGTTACTCACGTTACTGAAATTTGGAACAAGGAAGTGCCTCTGAAAATAGGTCTCTTCGCTTGGCGCTTATTACGTGATCGATTACCAACAACGGACAATCTAATCAAAAGACACATTTTACATCCGAATGCTCAGTTATGCGTCGGTGGATGTGGTACGATGGAAGATGCAAAGCACTTATTCCTCTCTTGTGATTTTTTTGGCAAGCTTTGGTATGGTACCACATAGTGTTTACTGAAAATGTGTCAGACCACTTATATCAATTTGGCACCTTTAGCGGTTTTTCAAACAGCAAGCACTCCGCTCTTAACCTTATTTGGTTATCATGTGTGTGGGTGATTTGGCTTGAAAGGAATGCTCGGATCTTTCACCAAAAAGAAGCTTCTTTTAATCAATTAATAGATAAAGTTAAGCTTCAATCTTATTGGTGGCTGAAGGCAAATCACCCTAGTTTTGTTTTCTCCTACCATTCATGGTGGCTGAATCCTTTACCTTGCTTGGGAATATTTTTGTAACAAGGCATTATTTCTTTTTTGAGCTTGTTTTGGCTACAAATGTTTGTTATTTCTTGTATTTGACTCTTTCAGCCGAGGTTTAGGCACTCCTTGTGCTGAAACCTCAAGGCCTTCAATAATATAATTCATTTTAGTTTCTTCAAAAAAAAAAAAAGGGAAATGGTGCATTTGTGAAATAATAAGGCTCAAATAACTTCGATAAAGTAATTATGATTTTTATGCGAATTTCACGGTACAAAAAATAAAAAGGTTTAAATGTGTCTTTAGTCCCTGCACTTTCATTCAATTTTGGCTTTGGTCCCTGCACTTTTTTTTGTTTGGCATTGGTCTCTGCACTTTATAAAACTCTTTTTTTGAAGAGACTAAAATGAATTATATTATCACATCAAAGGCCTTCCTAGCACAAGAAATGTCAAGGAAGAAACACCAAAGTCATTACAAAGAATATACAATATTTACAAGGCAATGCCTGCACCGCAAAACAACCCTGAACAACTACAGAAATTAGCCTATGCCTAGTAAAGTAAACTTTATAAAACTTTTGGTATTAGTCCTTATGTTAAATATCTGTAAAAAAAAAAAAACCAAAACAAATGGTGTGACATGTGGCACACTAAAAGACAAAAAATCAACTTTTTAACTTAAAAATATCATTAGTCTCTGCACTTTGATATTGGTCCCTATTTTTTTTTTAAAAAACATTGAATGAAATTAATATGTTTTATTATTGTTTTGTTCATTATTTTTATTGGAATAATCATAAAAAAAATCAAAATAATATTTTTTAAAAAATTGATTAAAGCTTAATAAAAGATCAATAAAAAAAAATTGATTTTATTTTTAAAAAGTTTTTTGTAAAAAATCTTTGTAAAGAGAAAAATATCTTACTTACACCTTTTATTTGACAATAAATATCTTAGCTTGTTTTTTTAAAGGGGAATAAATATCTTACTTATCATGGACCAAAAAAAATGAAAAAAATATTAAACTTATCTCTACTACTTTTTATATAATAAATAACCTTTTTTTAGAGTAAAATGTGTAGTAATTCCAATGTGGATCATTCTAATGATTTATTTTATACCAAAAATGATCAAGTTTTATCGCTGGCTAACTAAATCAAATTATATTATAATCTTCTATCATAAATTATTCGATGGTTGCTAATGTCTTACGCACCTCTCTCATTTGTTTATGTTGGTTAATTGTCATAGAAATTCTATTTATTTTAAGGAAAATATATTATTGGAGTACAAATTGTGTTAACAACATTTATATTCATTTGTAAAAAAAAACATTTATATTCATTCTTTAAAAAAAAACATTTATATTTATTAAACTTACTTATTACAAGTAAAATCGTGACTGGTAAGCAAAATATAATGTTATACAATTGTTATTTTTTCAAGTTAAGTTTTATTAAACTTTCTTATTTTTTTAAAATGATTTTTTTGAGTTTATTTTTTTTATGATTATTTTCAATAAAAATAATGAACAAAACAATAATAAAACATAATAATTTTATTGAATGTTTTTAAAAAAAAAATAAAAAATCAGGGACCAATACCAAAGTGTAGGGACTAATATCAAAAAATATTGAAAGTGCAGGGGCTAATGATATTTTTAAGTTAAAAAGTTGATTTATTTTCTTTTAGTGTGTCATGTGGCGTGTCATGATTAGTCCACATGACACACCGTTAGTTTTGGTTTTTTTAATGGATACTTAACATAAGGACTAATGCCAAAAGTTTTATAAAATGCAGGGACCAATGCCAAACAAAAAAAGTGCAGGAACCAAAGCTAAAATTGAGTAAAAGTGCAGGGACTAAACACACATTTAATCCAAATACAAATTTAGATATTTAAGATAATCAAGTCTTTGAATAACACACATTTATAATGTGGTAGGCGTTGCATATTCATATACGTTGTCTAATCAATGGAATGATCTGGTTGCAAATATTATACTATATAATTTCCAAGTTAGAGCTAAGATATGAGAAAGGTTGATTCTCCAAGGGGAGAGGTCGGAGAGATTGACACAAGGTACCATTCTAATCTGTCAAAGCTACTGTTAGTTTATATGGTGAAGTAGCAGTCCCTAAGGACAGGTTCGCTGTCAAGAGAAGGTCATCTGAGGTATATACATCAAGTATAATAATTTTATGAATCCTCCTCTTCACCTAAAACAAAACACTTCCGTCCAGCTGAATTGACGAAAATAACTCTGCGCAAGTTAACTCACGCAACGTATGTTAACATGCGCACGTTATACGCCATGCGTGACTTAAGTCACGCACCACTGGCACGTGCGCGAGTTAACTCATGCACGTTAGCCGGTGGTCAAAACTGAAGAACAACCGTTTTTTAGTCTTTGGTCAGTTTTTCAACATTCAATCCACACGTTTTTAGCAAGTTTTACATGTTTTTTCGACCACATTAATGATATTTGCAACTTATAATACCATTCCCACCTATAAATACCCCTCCATACTTCCCTATTTCTTCACACCATCTCACTTTCTCTCCCTCCACACTCTCTCCCTCTCTTTCTCTTCTTCTTTTTTGCTTCTATAGTATCTAGGCTCTTTACACCCCTTTAGGTATATACCAGTAGTTTTTGGGGAAAGTAGTGGTCCGCCGGGTTGGGGAAAAAACATCATCCCTTGAGGTAAAATTAGGTTTGCTTCCTTTTACTTCCAAAATCTTTTTACCGTGGGTAAAAAGAATCATCATGGGGGCATAAAAGGAACCAAATTTAAATTTAGCTCAAGGGATCTTGATGTCTTTTTCCTCAACATGACGTATCACTATTTTCCCCAAGAGCTATTGGTATATACCGAAGAGGGTGAAAATAACTTTTTACCCCATACCGAAAAGGGTGAAAATAACTTTTTACCCCAAGAGGGTAAAATATATGTATTAATTATTGTAATGTTTGAATGATATTAATAAAATCAGAATTATATTTATTAATTTTGTTTTTATTTGTATTTATTTTTGCATTTATTTTATGTTTATGATTATGTATTGAATAAAAAAATATTGTATTTAATGGTATCGAATTTATTTGTATCGAATTTATTTATATCAAATTTATTTTCTAATTTTGTATTTATTTGCATATTGAATAAATAAATTCGAATAAAAAGTCTAATTAAACTCAGCGTGGAATCAAATAAAGAATTGTAATAAATAAATTTGAATAAAGTTGCGTATTGAATAAATTCGAATAAAAAGTCTAATTAAACTCAGCGTGGAATCGAATAATGTTGCGTATTGAATAAATTCGAATAAAAAGTCTAATTAAACTCAGCGTGGAATCAAATAAAGTTGCGTATTGAATAAATTCGAATAAAATTTATATTTAAATTACATTACATAAAGTTCCTAAATATGGTCCATCGTTACATGACATTACATTCGGAATTGCACCTTTCAACTACAACAATTGTGTTACCTCTGAATGGTGCAAATTCAAAGTTGCTAAGCAGCAGGACTCCAGCGTCCGTTCAGAAGTGCTTATGTTCCATTCAAAATGTTAAATTCTCGTTTATCTTGGTTTTAAATGATAGTATCCAAGTGCCAACGGAATGAGGTCCATACCTTGACACTTCAATACCATCATTTAAACGAAGCCAACAAGAATTTAACATTTCGAATGGAACAAAAGCACTTCCGGACGAATGTTGGAGTCCTGTCGTTTAACAAGTTTGAATTGCCTCATCCAGAGTAACACAATTGTTGTAGTTTAAAGGTGCATTCCCTACCTAATCACGACCGCCACCTAATCATGATCTTTTGGCGAAATTAGACTTTTGATGATATCTTCAGTTGATCTCACCAACGTTGCTTGCATATCGATCCGCTGGAACATGTTGTGCTCCCAAAACATGGTCGTCACGTTTTTGTCGTTCGTCAATTCTACCCAAGTGAATGATACTCTTCCATCGTCGAGCGTTGGACGTTTATACCGAACGTATTCCACCTTCCTTGTGTCTTGGGGGTTGACTCCTTTGTTGAATTCATCCAACTGATCCTCGAGACCTCTTAGCGTATACCAGGACACCGAACCTTCAACCTCTGAGGTTCTCTGCCGTTGAATTGTGCACGAACGTCGATCCATCCGGCCATTGTTTCAAATCTACACAATAAGAAATTAAAAATAATCAATGAAAATTCTCTAAAACAAACCCTAAATCTAAAATAATTCTCTAAAACTCAAAACCTACAACATAAACATGCAAACAACTAAACTTTTAAACACAAGTCATTTTCATGTAAAAATTTCTTGCCAAAAAAACTAAAATTTAAACAAACCATAAATCTAAAAAATTTATAATTTAAGAGAAAAAATCTAACATATAAACATAAAAGGTTGATGGTGTTTGATTATGAAAACTTACTTGTTATTGGAGTGTTGTTTGATTTGAACTTGAATGAATTTTGGACTTGGTGATTTTAGAGTGATTTTGGAGAATTTTTGAGATTTTAGATGAGAAATGAGGAAATGAGGTGTTATGCCTTGTCTAAGATAGGACGTAGCGTGAGTTAACTAATGCTACGCTAATTAACTACGCTACGCAAGTTAACTAACGCACAGTTTTACACGTGCGTTAGTTAACATGCGCAGGGGTAAAATTGGTTTGGCTGCAGGGTGGAAGTATTTTGTGCAGGGTGAAGAACAATATTTTAATTTTATATCATATTGGATTTTTATACATGAAAAATGTTGTTATGCACGACAATATTTATCGTGTAAAACACACGACTGAAGTCACAAGGGAAACTTACCACTACTCAGATACTTATTGTCATGTTTTCTAAATTCCATTTGATCCAAAGTTACTGACATAGAGTACCACTTCTACATCGAAATTCATCTCCTATTTTGTCGTTCAGAATGTGTGTTGTAAGTTTGCCATGATGACATCAAGGCAAATCATGTGATAAAGGTGGGTAAGTGGCAAGCTACACAAATACACATTATGAAAGATGAATCATACTAGACCATATGGTATGTTGTATATTCACTTTCATATCAATATTTGTGTCATATCTTGATTTTAACTTACTTTTGGAGCATCGTTCAATTTGCACGACTAATTTGTCGTGCCATATAACATTACCCTAATCCTAAACGTTCTAAATGTTGCAAAGAAAGATATTAAAGTCAAATAATTTTGATATACAAAGTTTCACACAATACATGATGTTAGGCAATTTGACACATAAACAATACAAAAGTCCCTCCCGACATGGGAAAAATTTCTCATTTTTAAACGTCTATACTCTATAGCAATGCATGACACACACATTTTGAGGATGATTTCATTTTATTTAAGAGAGTTTGTGGAAGCTAATATCTTATAACATTTTGTATCACTTTATACTAACTATTTGATAGTGGAGTGAAGAGATGTTTTCTCGTCAAATATAGGTCATTGTTAGATCTAATTGGATATACAAATTGTACTTGTGGCAAATACAACCGTAAGGACTTTGTCGATGATGTGCCAAGTTCCGTACAACCTCTCTATTTATAGCCTCTCTAAAAGTTGTAAACTGAAAAAATAAGATGATGAAAAAAAAATAGCCAAATTTGTTTGAATATGGATAAAACGAGTAGAAAGTTTTTCACATATGTTAAAATTAATTAATTAACAGCTTGATATTGATTGAAACAAGTGATACCACGACGTCATTTGCATGGTTTGGGAACTCTGAATTGAATCAATTATATATGATACCATCTTTGTGATAATTCTGACTCTTCATACATCGCGTCTGCCGTCTGGTGACAATCATTTTGCTTAATTTCTTTTTAATTAATTTTTAAACCATCAATTGTTTTTTATATAGCCAATCAAAAGAATATAAGAATATCCATTAGAATCTTAGTTGGACTTTGGAATACTAGTTTTTTTTAACATTTGATTAAATTATACACTAAATGTCAACTAATTTTTCACTCATGGAGGAGAAAGATTTACGTTTTTATTTTATTTTAATTTGTCTACCTTTGGAAATAGAGATTCTCGAGTTGAGATCCTCTCCATTTTCTATAATAAATTGCAAAGTTTATTACTATAGTTTTGAGTCCATTTTTGCTCCATTTAAGTATTCTCAATTTACCCCATTTTAAATCCTAGATGTGTGACATGTGGCAAAAATTAAATCAAAGGCTGAGATTTAAAGATTAGAAAAAGCTGTGTTTAATGAAAAAGAAAAGACCACGTGCGTTTCTTTCATGTGATGGTACTTACCTTCTTTCTTCTTCCTTTCACCAACATCACTATATCTCCCTTTTGTCCATCGCCTCCACTGCCTCCCCTTTCTGTCCACACAAAGGCAGCACTCTCCCTATTCTCCTTCACATCCCCTCTCCCATCTCACCTTAAGTCTCAATCGTCACGTCGCCGCTATTTCAGAGGAAGATTGCTAGACCACCGTAACCGTTGTTCGTCGGAGCACCGTGCCTGCATTCTGATTGGAGAAGACAACTTCATTCACCAAACATTTCTTCGCAGTAACGGTAATTCGATAGTCTATTAGCAATTTTTCCCTTTTCCTTAAGTTCTCTTTGCGTTTTCAATAACAATTGAATCGTGGCTCATGCGAGAAACAATTACGACGATGAAATATTCAGGTGCTCCGGCAACGGCGAGGGGGAGAGGCAGCGACAATGATAATGGTGAGAGGAAGAAGAAGGAAACAATGTTGTGTTGCGTACCATGAGAGGAAAAGCGCGTGGCCTTTGATTTTCATTAAACAAAGTTTTTTCTAAACTTTTTAATCTCAACCTTTGATTCTATTTTTACCACATGTCACACATCCAAGAAGTAAAAAGGAGTAAATGGAGGCTCTCAAAATGGAGCAAAGATGAACTCTATAGTTTTGGTGTATAAATATATAATTAATGTCATATATTTTAGAAATATGTGTATTTATATTATGTATTTACACCAAAATTATAATAATGGATATTGTCATTTATTGTAACAAATGAAGAGGATATTAAACGGTATTCCCTTGCTAATTTTCAATTAGGGTGTGTTTGTTTCAGGTAAGAAATTACATTTCTTGAAATGATATTCTCAGGAATAATATTCCTAGGAATAACATTCTTATTCATGCGTTTGGTAAAAATTTAGATTTCATGGGAAAGTTTTAGAAATTATTTAATTAAAAAATAAAAATGGAAATAAATATGAGTAATAATGAGAATTTATAGCAAGTTGAGTTATATTCCCATGAGAATGTAAGATTCTCATCCTTTAAGCATGAGGATAAGAATAGAAGAAAATCATGTACAAATAACATTCGGAATAAATTTTCAAAACTTGAAACAAAAAATAATTGAGAATGTTGCATTTCCAATCCCACATTCTCGAGAATTATACTCCCTCTGTCCCTTAATGTAGGCATCCATTGTCTTTTTCACATTTCTTAAGGAAAATTATCAGTGTAATTAATGTGTCTGTTGTGTGTCAATATTACGAAATTGTCATTTATTTGTATGTGTATCAAATTTGACTTTTCATATTTCAAGACAAGATAGTAGTATTAATTAGGGGTATGTTTAGGAAAAAATAATAAATGCATTTAGTAATTTGAAAAAGGATTTACATTTAGGAACAAATATAAAATCAAATGGAACCCACTTGGGTTGGCCTAATGGTATTGACTTAGAATCTGCGAGTGTGCTCCTCCTTGAGGTCTAAGGGTCTCAAGTTCGATCTTCCCGGTGTCAATTTAGGTGGACGACTGAGGGAGTATTATAAATTATAAGACCATATAAAATTATCCAAATTTTACATTTCGTCTATCGAGTTGAGCATCCCAATGTTTTATGTTTATTTGTAGATGAAAATAAAGAGATATAGAAGAAGAACGTCCCATTCCTCTTCTTCTCTCTTATTAGAGAGAAAACACACAAACACAAACATGTAAATAATTGGTCTCTATTATACACAAACAAACAAACAAACAAACAAGAACCAACCAACCATTAAAAATGTCGTCGGCCAAGTCAACGAAGATCTTGGAGCAACATTCATATTCAAACTCATCCCAAATAATGTTCAACAACAACGGCTTCGATGAGATTGAGGAGGTTGATGACAGCATTGAAACCATCAACCACCACCTTGATGATATTATTGATAATGAAATTGAAGAACAAGAGTGTGTTTATGTGGCAGTTGGTAAGAGCAATACAAGCATGGAAGCTCTATCATGGACACTTAATAACTTGTTCACTACTACTCACTCCACCAATACCATTCTCTATCTCATACATGTCTTCCCTGAGATCAAACACATTCCAAATCCATGTAATTTTTCTCATTTATTTATATATTTCTTGTTGTTAACAAACCTCTCCATATAATTTAAATAAAATCATATCAAATTAATAGATCTAATTAAAGATTTATGATGGATGCAGTGGGAGTAGGGATGGTTCCAAGGAATCAAGTGAGTGCTGAGCAGGTGGAGAGTTATATGGATCAAGAAAAAGATAAGAGAAGACAACTCCTTCACAAATTCCTCCAATCTTGCTCTATTTCAAAGGTTAAGGTGGATACCATCCTAATAGAGAGTGACTTGGTTGCAAAGGCCATCCTCGACCTTATTCCCATTCTTCAAATCACTAATTTAATCATTGGAGCAAACAAATCCCATATAAGGTATGTACTATTTATTTATTTAGAGTAATAATAAATCAAACATTAATTTCTTTTAACTAAGCATTTTTTATGAACAGAAAATCAAAATCAAGAAAAGGAAGTGGCGGTGTGGGGGATCAAGTACTAAAGAGTGCACCACAAAGTTGCAAGGTCAGAATTATATGTGAAGGGAAGGAAGTGAATGATCAAATGATGTTATCCTCACCCTCTCCTCAGAATCAGATATTTACTACTAGCAACTCTGTTAACAACGATACTTTGGTGAACACTAAAGAAACTGATTCAGTTTTATGTTGTTTCAAGCCCAAGTTTAAATGACTATACATTCATTCATCGTGTTACTCAATAGCACTACAAAATGGTTTGAAATTCAATAGTGGATGTTGAATTTTAGTTTTTGAAATACACTTTTCATATATACTACATTATTATGGTGTATACAGTTTGAGTTGTATTGGATTTGCTAATGTTTTTAACGAATGCTAGTCCCAATCCCTTTTTTTTATGGTCCATTATTATTTATGAAAATAAGTGAAGTTTTTCACATCAATATGCAGCAACTTTTATCTTGAACAAGAGCTAGATTTCATAAATCAACATTTATATGGTTGTATTTAGTGCGCTTTTATGGCTTGTCAATATTGTTTATCTTCACGCTATCGGTTGATATATTGTATTAATCTTGGTTATAATTTATAGGAAAAGTCTATCTAGTATTTTTGGAGAATTGTTTACACATCCAAAATAGTAAATTTTTATTAGAAATTGTGTAGTGATGACTTTTACATATATTTTTAAGATAAAATTTTTATTTTCAGGTTGCTTAAATAATACACTTATTAGCAAAACCATAATTTATATCTACATGAAAGGAAATTTCGCTTATCATTGTAGTGTTAAAACTGAATGAAAACAATTGATTACACGAGACAAACATATTTTTTAGATTATCCCTTATATGGTGTATGGCCCCACAATTGCCTCATCACAAAAGGCATATCCTGTTTCTGGTTCTCTCTTGAGTTGACCCAATCAATATTCATTATGCTTTGAATTGTATTAGTATTAGTATTAGTATTAATATTAATGTATACACAACACATCATATAGGAAACTACATCTCATCTAATGATGATGACTCAAGTCGGTCAATCAACGATTTTTGCATTGTTTTCACGCAAGATTAACGTTTCTTTTGCGTCGTGATACAAATGCTATTGATTTGTTGACGAGGACATGTACTTGTACTTTTAAATTAGTTTTTGTGATTGATCAAAAATTAGTCTTTGACTCTCTAAAAAAATGTTTTTGTGATTGGTATGTAAGAGCACATATTAATGATATCATAAATAGCAAACATTAATCGGAAGAAATTAATTTTTAACTTTTCAAAAAGTAAGTTGTCGCAATTTTTAATACATGTAATATTTATTTTTGGTATACCGGACACATGTTCATATTTTTTTATAAAATATTTTGAATTGATCTCCAATTTTGTTAAATGTTTATCATATTCTTAACTATTAATTTTAGCTTTCTCCTGTGTGAAACAATCACAAATTTATCATGAAATCACAAAAATTCAAAATAATAAGCCTCTGGAATCTAGATCGGTAAAACGTTACTCATGTTAGTTATAAAATTTCTTGAGTTGGCCCTCAGGGGCGGAGCCACTTAGGGTTGAGGGTGTGCACCTGCATACCCTGGAATTTCCAAATTTACCCTCTACTATCATGTTTTATTTCCATTTGCACACCCTGAATTTTGATTGTTGCACCAGTCCAAAGGCTTTCTCATTTTAATGCTGACACAGAACAAGTTCCAGTAGTTGCACTACTTGCCTTTTACATATTAAATATGACATTTGCTAGCTATATTTTTCAACTAAATATTGCATAAGTAAAGAGGCCAAGTCTCTATCCCAAGACCTGAACAAGTATTGCCACTACACCAAACTAAAACTTGCTTAGATACCTCGCAAACAATTAATATAACATAGAGAGCTTGCTTAAACTTTTTGTGAGGCATGAGTTATCCTTTGAAAAATTGTGAGTATCCTCTCAACACGAATGAAAATTAGCGGCATATAAATCACAAATATATAAAGTAATTTTAATTCACTTTACATGTATATTTTAAATTTGGAAATCCAAATATTATGTTTTTATCATACAAATTATATAATTATTAATGGAGTTGAAATTTTTTGCACCCTCTAAAGGAGGGTCTTGGATACGCCACTGTTGACCCTACCTCAACTATTATTTGATCATTAAACATTCAACTGCACCATAATGAAAGTGTCTCTTTAATTTCGATAGTACAATCCCTATCATTTTTTAAAACCCCTTTTCTTCCCTTGTATCGGCCACAGTCCCTCATTGTCTTCGTAGATTAGTTAGCTATAATTATATCTTATGCATCAAGAGAAGCAAAAACAATAGCAATTAGCAACTATAGCAATTCGCAAGAAACAAAATCAATTTACTTTATACTCTTGCAGCTATTATGTATGGATAATAATAATATTTGATGCTTTAATTTATGTGGCAGTTATTTTATGAGTTGTTAATTTGCGTCATTGATACTTCTATTATGAATGTGAAAAAAGAGTAACGTTTAGTTGTACATTTCATCCCTTAAGAAAGAAAATAAATTTGAATCATGCTCTTCCCATGCAAAATACACTCACGACCTGCAGGCAAGACGATTTTGCCCCTGCGCATGTTAACTCACGCACGTGTAAAAGTGTGCGCTAGTTAACATGCGATGCGTGACTTAAGTCACACATGTGTTAAATATTGCGTGACTTAAGCCAGACTGCGCAAGTTAACTCACACACAAATTTAATACGTGCGTTAGTTAACTTGCGCGTAGTGTATGAGCAGCAGATGTAACTTGCGCAAGTTAAGTCACGCTACGTGACTTAACTTGCGCAAAAATAAAACTCCCCTAAAAAAAAGTAAAAGAAAAAACTAATTAGAAAATATTTTTAAAAACTGCATTAGCAATAATAAAATTAGTTTAACTTCGGTTACAATTTAGATCAATAAATATTATCTTCTTTTTTGGTTTTTTTTAGTCAAGTAATCTATAGTGGTTAGAGTTTACATATTTTAAATATGAAGAAGTTCAGTGTCCGAGGTACGAACTCCGAACCCTGCATATAATATGTAATATCCCTGCTGAACTAAGCTCACGAAATAATCAATAAATATTTTCTTATTTATCATATTAGAACAATTAATGAATATCGCTTTGTTTTGCATAACAGTTCATCAACAATCTTTTCAGAAAGATAAAAAAATAAAAATTGTATTAGAAATAAATATTTATTGCGCATGTTAACTAACGCACGTGTAAAACTGTGCGTTAGTTAACATGCGCTGCGTGACTTAAGTCACACTTGTGTTAACGATGCGTGACTTAAGCCAGACACTGCGTAAATTAACTCACACACAGATTTAACACGTGCGTGAGTTAACTTGCGCAGTGTTTGTGCAGCAGATATAACGTGCGCAAGTTAAGTCATGCAGCGTGACTTAATTTGCGCATGAACATTTTGGTCATTTTGGCTGGGCGGGAGTGTATTTTGCTGGATGAAGAGTGACATTGAAGAAATTTTGATGTATGGCCAGAACAGTCCATCGAGCCGCTGGCCCATGATACAGTTGTGCTCAAATTTTACAGCTCATGTATCTCTCGGACCGGGTTGGCCCAACCCACTTTTATGTGTTGGTCCATTGGGTCTGGTTGGGCTGACCCATTTGACACCTCTAACCAAAATAGGTAAATTTTTATGAAAATGTAATGTACTTATTACCAAAATTAAAAACTTACATTTTTAACACAAAAAATTGATTTGAGAATTCATTATCCCATGCCCCAAGACCCTTGTTATTGTTGTTGTTATTATTATTATTATCAAATTTATTGGGATACGTTGTAGATGATAGTTTTAGGACACCAACATAATTAGATTGTTATTAATGTCATGTGCACACGCTAAATTATATTCAATTTGTCAATACTATACATTATTTTTTCAATTATATCAATTTAGTTGGAGGTTTTTTTTATATAAAAAAAAAAATTAGAATTTCAAAATAGTTTATAGATAGGGACACACAAATTTTACAAGAGGAAGGAGTAGTAGTATTTGAGTTGACTTGGAATCTTCTCGGCCAAGGTATGTAGAATATAACCACACCTTCCATTCCACAACATAATAACAACACATGCTTGCCTTCGATTCCAATCATAGTGAATTGTTTTTCTGATCTATTGTATACCATAGAGAAATTAAATTAAAGACCAATAATTATACAAGTTGATCACATGAACAAAACAATATATGTGATGCCAACTAAGCATGATATTAAAGATGTTGAGTGCTTGCACTACTACGATGATTGTGGTTTGATTGGGTTCAAGAAAAGTCAAGTGTTTGATTACAATTTCAGCAGCGACGATGATGGTGATTCAGAAGAGCTGTTTGAGATAAATTTGAAGAAGGAAATTAGATTGGATTCAATAAGAGAAGAAGATCAGTGGTGTGAGAGCAGTACTGTGTTCTCTCTTGATATACACAGTAATGATGTTGTTTATGTGGCAGTGGGAACAAATTATGGTGGAAGAAGTTCAAGCATGGAAGCACTTTCATGGACCTTGAAACATGCCGTGACACCTTCTACAACTACTGTTTCTCTTCTACACGTTTTCCCTCAAGTCAAACTAATTCCAACTCCATGTAAGTACTCTCCAATTCTTGTCTTATTTACAAACAAAACTGCCTCTTAATCTTATTAATTGCACATCATATAATAATTTAAAAAACACATACTGTTATTTGATTATTTTTTCATTTTTGTGTCTGTAACTAAAAATGTGATCAAATCTTTGATTACGAAATTCTTGGTGATTGTTATGCTGAAACAACGTGCTGCTCAATTAATTCGTCGTAGTTTCTAAGTATTATAATTTGATTACGAAAAGAAATATTACAGCCTCCATTTTCTTTTCTTTTCAAAATCTTTTTTTTTTGACAATAATTTTTAACTTACCCAAAAACATTCAAAATAATTTTTTTTTTCTTTTCATAATCTTAAACAATTTGGGCCATAGTCACAAATTAAATAATCATTTCAGATTTTTTTGCTATTATCCTGAACTCATTTTTCATGCCATAAGAGCTGACTTTAATTTTAGGTTTCTAGGAATTTTAAAATCGTTGGTGGGTTTTTTTATATTCAAATGCAATAGATGACATCGACAAATTATCAATATAATAAATTGTTGGGTTTCAAGTGTGAGTGATTATATGGGGATAATCATCCAAAAACTTGCCCACATATCTAATGCCTTAAGGTTTTGGGTGGAGATATGGTATATAAGTCTTTTAGTGGTCTTCGATGTTTAGCTTATCGCTCCTCTCAGAATTACCCTTCATTTTCCATTGAAAATTCAAATTTGCCCTTGCTATTCGGTGGACGAAATTACTCATGTTGTATTTGTGTCAAAAATACAAATAGCCATACTCTTTGATGTTTAACCTATCGCTCCCATGGTCTAATCTAACGTTGGACATAGTTCATATTAGACAATCCCTTGACAAAAATATTGTCACGCTTCCGGCGCTCCCCTAGTCTAATGCTGGACAAAGTCCATATTATAGACAATCCCTTGAAAAATTGGTTTCTAGGAATTTTAAAACCTTTGGTGTGTTTTTTTGTTACACACTTCCATTCCCAAAAAAATCTCATGAAAATATCTATATTATCTCACATTTTAATAAAGTGCTAAATTAGCCTTATATTGTTTTATTTGTAAATTTATACTATCTTGAATGTTTAAATAGTGGGAAAGATTCCAAGGAGTCGTGTAAATCTAGAGCATGTTAACATCTACTTGACCCAAGTGATAAGCAAGAGGAAATTGCTCCTTGAGAAGTTCATGAAGCTATGTATTGAATCAAAGGTAACTAAATCATACATAAAACCTTATATATGTATTGATGGAGTAAATTTAAAGTACTAGTAGTAATAATGAAAAGGGTAACATACAGGTTAAGGTAGAAATGATGCTTATCGAGGGTGACAACGTTGGTGAAGCCATTGTGGACCTTGTAGGGAATCTAAATATAAGGAAATTGGTGATTGGAACTACCCAATCTAATCTAAGGTAACATACATTGTTCTACTCTACATTAATTAATAACATGATCTAAATGTTTTTATTATTTGAATATTGTGTAGCAAAAATGGGTCAGGAAGGCAAAATTCCATTGCGGACATGGTGTTAAAAACCGTACAAGAAAGTTGTGATGTCAAAATCATATGTGAAGGAAAAGAAGTGATCGACCAGATCCAGATGATTAATGGGTCCACTTCAAAATCAAAACACACCAGAAACAGTAGCAGTTCCACAATTTCTCATAAAGTAGAGGAATCCCATGGTTTTGTCCCACTCAAGCTTTTGATGCCCAATCTATCATGGTTATTTAGGTCCAGATTTTTATCACCAAGATGAGTGAATATTACATTACAGATAGTCTAGTCTAGTCTATAGAATAAAAGACCATCATAGATATTTTTAAATTTTCCAGGTTGGACTTTTTTTTATAAGCTCTTTATTTCTATTGGAGTTTTAAATCTTAACCATCTCTATAGATTCGTTATCATTTTATTTCAAGCTCCCGGTATGGTAAGTTTCTGGATTGATCACTGATTATGATTAATAACGTAATCGAACTCAATCCATCAATTCCTCTCCTCTCCTCTAATCATGAAACGACCCACCGATGAATTGGCTCCCGTCCCCGTCACCGCCATCCCCAAGCAAGTTTTCCTCACCAAAGCCCAACGTCAACAACAAGCACTCGAACGCCGCCACAATCAAGTCGCCGGTCACAAACGCGACCAAGAAGAACTTCTTCTTTCCACTAATAACAACAACAACCGCTCCTCCGATCCCAAACCCTCTGATTCCGACCGCCGCCATCGTGGTCATGATCGAGACAGTTACAGAGAACGTGACAGAGAAAGAGACAGAGATTGGGAACGAAGAAACCGCGATCGAGAACGTGAACAAGAGAATAAAGCTCGTGAGCGTGCTCGATTGGAGAAGCTTGCGAAGCGAGAACGTGAAAAGAAGCTTGAATCGATTAAGGAACAATACCTAGGTTCAAAAAAACCTAAAAAAAGGGTTATTAAACCTAGTGAGAAATTTCGATTTTCTTTTGATTGGGAAAATACTGAAGATACTTCGCGTGATATAAATGTTCTTTACCAAAACCCTCACGAGGCTCAGCTTCTTTTTGGTCGAGGGTTTAGAGCTGGAATGGATCGTCGTGAGTAGAAGAAGCTTGCGGCAAAGCACGAGAAAGAGACGAGGGATGAGATTCAGAAGAAGGATGGTGTGGAGGAGAAGCCTGAGGAGGCTGATGCTCAGCGACGTAAGGAGGAGGCTGCCGATGCTTATGATACGTTTGATCTGAGGGTTGATCGTCATTAGAGTGAGAAGAAGCTCAAGGAAATGACGGAGATAGATTGGCGTATATTTAGGGAAGATTATAACATTTCTTACAAGGGTTCCAAGATTCCAAGGCCTATGAGGAGTTGGGTTGAGAGTAAGTTGAGTCAAGAGCTTTTGAAGGCTGTGGAGAAGGATGGTTATAAAACACCTTCTCCCATTCAGATGGCTGCTATTCCGCTTGGACTTCAGCAGCGCGATGTTATCGGTGTTGCTGAGACCGGTTCTGGGAAGACTGCTGCGTTTGTTTTGCCTATGTTGAGTTATATAACGAGGCTTCCTCCTATTAGTGAGGAGAATGAAGCAGAGGGTCCTTATGCTGTTGTTAGGCGCCGACTCGTGAGCTTGCTCAGCAGATTGAAGATGAGACAGTTAAATTTACTCAGTATATGTGGATTAAAGTTGTTTCCATTGTTGGTGGTCAGTCCATTGAGGAGCAAGGGTTTAAGATAAGACAAGGTTGTGAAATTGTGATTGCCACTCCTGGTCGCTTGATTGATTGCTTGGAGCGTCGCTATGCGGTTCTTAATCAGTGTAATTATGTTGTTCTTGATGAGGCTGATCGAATGATTGATATGGGGTTTGAGCCGCAGGTCATGGGTGCGTTGGATGCTATGCCTTCGAGTAATCTCAAACCAGAGAATGAAGATGAGGAACTTGATGAGAAGAGGATTTATAGGACTACTTATATGTTCAGTGCTACCATGCCTCCTGCGGTGGAGAGGCTTGCTAGAAAGTATTTGAGGAACCCTGTTGTGGTGACTATAGGTACTGCTGGAAAAGCGACTGACTTAATCAGCCAGCATGTGATCATGATGAAAAAATCTGAGAAAAATTATAAGCTTCAGAGATTGTTGGACGAGCTTAATGACAAAACTGCGATTGTGTTTGTCAACACCAAGAAGAGCGCTGATTTTCTTGCTAAGAATTTGGACAAGGAAGGTTATCGCGTGACCACTTTGCATGGAGGGAAATCACAGGATCAGAGGGAGATTAGTCTTGAAGGATTTAGGACCAAGAGATATAATGTGCTTGTTGCAACTGATGTTGCTAGACGTGGTATTGACATTCCTGATGTGGCTCATGTTATCAACTATGATATGCCTGGGAATATTGAAATGTATACCCATCGTATTGGGTGTACTGGTCGTGCAGGAAAGACGGGTGTGGCTACAACATTCCTGACTCTTCAGGACACTGATGTCTTTTATGAACTTAAGCTGATGCTCATTCAAAGTAATAGTTCGGTTCCACCTGAATTGGCAAGGCATGAAGCTTCCAAATTCAAGCCAGGATCTATTCCCGACAGACCACCTAGGCGAAATGACACTGTTTTTGCCCATTAGAGAACTTTCTTGAGGTTTAAAGACATATATGTGTATTGCAGGTAATAATATCAATGAACATTTTGCTAGTGATTCTTAGGAGCCTAATATGTGCGGTTATATATAGGATTGTGTATAAAGTTCAATTAAGACATTCCTTTTGTCCTGATATCACTGCCATTGCTATTGTTATGTCTGACTACACTTTCTACCTGTTTATTATATTTCTAACAAGAATTGATGATTTTAGATGACAATCTTTCGATTGGTCTTGTTATTTGGCATTAATCTTTGTTTTATGCTGATTATGACATAATGCTTTTTGTCATTTCAGGTTGATGTTTGTCTTTTATTGTTTTGTTTATTGCTTTTTGTAGGTTGTGCTAAGCTACTTTATGAAAACTTGATGATGTCAAATCATTGAGATGTTCTAAGTGCTTGTAGGTATGAATTACTCCTTTGTGTTATAGGCTGCTATAAGTTATAGTTACTATGATTCTATCTCTAGTGGCATTATCACATTTTATTTACTCTGGCTGGCACAGTTCTAAAACCGAAAGCACCATGACTAGCGATCCTTATCCACTTTGAAGAATGTAACTATGTTTAGAAAATTGGAGCTACTGATCTATTCGGTGGCCGCCTATATGGTCAATCCTAGATAGTGTCATAGTTGTAGAATGATAGGCACTGTTTGATCTTTTTTTTTTGTTGATAAATATCAAGAATGCGTAGTCTTGTGAGAAATCGGTATTGTCGTAGAGGCTGAGGAAAGGGTAGATATTAACAATAAATGGGGAACCGTTGTGAAGGAATTGAGGATTCTTAGACATCTGCATTGCATGGAACAAGTAGTTTTATTGAACTAGCAAGCTTTGCTTTCGCCAAAGACTGTTGTAGATTGAGCATTGCAGGCATGACTAGGTTCTGAAATTACCGATGGAGATGTTTTTGAATTCATATTTAGGAAGATTAAGAACTTTGGTTGGGTTGATCTGAAAAAGATTCGGTGATTAAAATTTCCTTTTTAGGTTATGTATTTGTTGTTTGTCATTAGAGTTTCTTATGTGTGTTTGTTCTCATATTTTGACTCCATTTTAAATTCTCTTGTTTATGTTATATTATCCATGTTGTAGTATCTTTGTTGAATAGTTGTACATTATCTCCAATGACTTCTTCATCAAAAAGGTGTTGAGCTACGTTATCTCATATTTTTCTTCTTTCCATTTATTTTGAAATCTCGATGACTAGAAAAGATAAATTAAATCTGTTTGTATTCAATTATAGGATCCATAAGAATAATTTTTCTTTGAATCTTGGGGAAGTTTAAAATTAATATTTGTTCCGGTGATGGTTTTTTTTTTTTACATTCTTGATTTATACTCATGAAGATTAATAGGTTGTTGGGTTTGGATCAGCCTCACTCATGATGGGATAGGATAAACCACGCATAATCCAGTTGTAATCGTATAGGACGTTGTGTTTTATGGATAGTCTCACTAATCTGATGAGTTATTAGTGTGGTTTGTGATGTTTAGTGTTGTTCAACTTAAAAACAAAGAGTGTGTTGATTTCGGTTTGATCCGTTATGTTCGTATTCATATCTTTTTATTGGTAGGAAGACTACTTGATTGTAATGTTTGTCTTATGACATATGTAACTTCTGTTTAATTTGTCGTTTTAATCATATTCTTGAATCCCATTGTATTACGTTTCCTTAGTATTATTGTATACCGTTTTATTCAGAATTGTGTGATGTCAGTGTTGGCATCAACCGCGTCTGGGAACATCAGACATGAAGTTACCATCGTGTGGTCAGTTGTCGACGTTAATCTCATTTGTGGATCACATGTTTTAGTATTCTTATTTTTTTAATGATATTTTGGGGTTAAAATTTAAAATCTGAGGTGTAGGTAATATGTCTGTATTTCTTTCATTGTGTTGATGTCGTTAGGTTTGCATCCAACATTAGTTATGCCCGTGTGTCATGCCGGTAACACACTAGTACATCAACATGATAACAAAGTGTTGTAGGCTAGAAGTTGGAAGTTCTGTAGCACTGACACGGCAGTGACACGAGTGGTTACATTTAAGGGTGCGTTTGTTTCATGGATACACAATTTATTCCCAGGATTATCTTTCCTAGGAATATAAAGGTGTGATTTTTATTCCTAGGAAAATATGAAAAAAAAAATGTTTGGTTAAATAGTTTTGTTCCTGGGAATTTTGTTAAAAAACAAACCGGGAATAATTGAAATGTGTTTGGATTGCAAAATTTGTTCCTGGGAATGAATGATATAATTCCAATTTTACCCGTTTAATAAGAAATAGAAACCAACTAAATAAACATATGGAAAAAGAAAAATTCTACAAAGAAACATTCAAGGAAACCAATTAGCAAGTAACCACATGTAAATTGTGTCAATCCGATCCTTTCTGCATTATTATTTTTATGCATATGCTTTACGAAAATTGAGACTCGTTCATGTAGGCAATAAAGCAACTTGTATGTACTCTATTATTTATATACTGGTGATACAATTGCATTTAGTATTAGAGAGTTTTCAATCACTTTATTGTCTCATTAACTAACATTAATTCAACAATATAAGGGATCCTCATTATTTAAGTATCTTAGTACTATGTTACAATGGTGAAATTAAAGGGTAATAATGGATTTTCATTTCAGATTATGGGTTTCTGGTTACCGGGAATAAAATTTTCCCAACACCATCTCATGGGAATAAAATTGAGTAGAATGTGGGTAAATATGGTTGTTTTTTTTCTTCCTGGGATTTATTTATTCTTAGGCTTATTTTTTTGTTCCCATCTACCAAACAAAGGCATGTTTAGTTTCAACGTAAGAATCATGTGAATATTTTCTTTAGAAGGGAAACAAACGCCCCCTAATTATGTAATCTTCTTAAATTATTTTCAGCATGAATGTGTTAGTGTCGTGTCTAATGCCCATGTCGGAGCTGCATAGGTTAGAAGTCAACCAAAAAGACATGAAATTCAGAGCTTCTACTAAACATAACAACTCTAGGTTCTTGGCCATATGTATGATCCGGGGTGGGGTTTAGCCTAGGAAAGGGAAGTTGTTTCCCATGATAGAAAAGTTGATTTTAACCATTTGATTAAATAAAGAGCACACTCTTATCATGTTCTCTCAACACTGAATTATTTTTACACCATCTTCCCCAACAATTCTCTCTCCTCCATGCCTCTCTCACCAGCCACAACCAGCAATCTCCTACAAAGAAAATCTTATAAATTTGTTCAACGTGAATGCAGTAGGTTCAGATTTGTTCCAATTTGCTGGATTAAGCAACTTTTTTTTAATTAGCCACAATAAAATGAGATTCAATACAAAACCAAAACACCAAAACAAGAGAGAAATTCAATACTACTCTCTTAAAATGTAAGTCTGATTAAAAACTAAAAACAACACTAAAAATGAAAAACAAAACTAAGATCACTTGATGTTGTCAGAGAACAAACACACTACTTGGATTTTTTTAATCAGCCACAATAGAACGAGATTCAATACAAAACCAAAACACCAAAACAAGAGAGAAATCCAATACTACTCTCTTAAAATGTAAGTATGATTAAAAAACAAAAACAACACAGAAAATGAAAAACAAAACTAAGATCACTTGATGTTGTTGGCGAACAAACACACTAATTGGATCTCTATCTCATCTTTTCGGCGCTTCCTCTTCAACATCCTCATACGCTTCTTCTTCCACTTGGCACGAATGGTTGTTGAAAACAGATGAGAATTTGATGACAGAAATGACTCAATTGAAGGAATCAATGGGTTTTAAAAAATTAATGGGTTCTAAAAATTGGTCGCACAACAAGATTAGAAAACTGGATCTGAGAAAAGTGTGAGCCAAGATGGAGAAGAGAGTGTGAAATATATTATGTGGACAGACCATCATAAAATGTGTGCACCTCTTTAATCTAATGGTAAAAAAGAAACTTTCCCATCATGGGAAACAACTTCAAGCTAACTGTTCAAAAGAAAAAGTTCATTTGCATGAATGCATGATATTTTACTTAAACATGCAAGTCATACTCTTCAAGTTAACTCAATAAATATTCTTATTCTTGAGAGTATATCAGTCCTGTACTTTAATTTCTTTGACAGACGAAGAAGTTAAATAAAAAATGTTGGAACACGAGAGTATATCTTTCTTATTTACTGTAAAAGGAAAAAGCTATCTAGAAATTTGAAAGGTAAAATCATTTAGATACGTACCAGCTTGAATTATAGTTGTTGATTTTGAAAGAGGCGGAAAGTGATAGAAGCATAACACAGTGATAACGTAGTACAAGTTAGAAATTACCAACCTGATATCAACTCCACCTTTGCCTGTGTAAGCAGAGGCGTTCTGGAAATCCACAAATCAGAAGCAGAAGGGGATGAACTCAAAAGAGACAACATCTCACTGGGAATCCCAACCATCACCTGAATTCCACTTCGCATGAGTGCCTTAAGAACATCAACCTTTGCCTCAAATAATTTCACTTTTGTGATCTTGTTGTCTTTTAAGAGATTAACCACGGTCGAAGGCTTCAACTTGCGAAACTAAACCGTGCCCCAGTTTACTCCTATGGCTGGTTCTGTCAACAGAGGAATCCAGCATAAACCCAACATCATTATTAATGCCAAATTAGTCATGCCAAACCTGTTGCAGGGCTCTGAAAATGTTTTACCTTGCTCTTTGGTTGAGAATTAACAAAACAAACACTCACTCATCACATCACTCAGATTCTATGGCACATACAAACATTGTATTTTTTTTTTGCCTTCAATAGATGTTAAGTTCAAGACAGTTCAATATCCTTTTGATTTAATTATGGTTATATAGTTTTGAAATATATATATATATATATATATATATATATATATATATAAATTCTCAAATAACCAAGAAAGCATAAATCAATGAAACCATCACATTTTTATTTTTGTTGCGGCAATAGATTGATATTGATTTGGACAAGTAATATGTTTATTCTCTTAGCTTGTTCATACAATTGTTATGTTATCAGAAATAGTCAATTGAGTCAAGACAATTAATTAATAAACGAAATATCATGTATGGTTTGAATCAAAACTTTTGTTTTTAATCTCTGGCGTCATATGTGGTATAGTAAGGCGACATTAGAGACTAAAAACAACATATTTTGATTTTGCAGTGATGGAATCAAAACAATTTTTTTTTATAGAAACTAAAACAAATTATGTTGACTAAAGAGCATTTTATTGCTTGAAAAAAAAAAGAGAGCATTATATTGAATAAATCGTCCATTATGGCAATATACAATCAATTCACACTAGATAATGGTAGTTTTACAACATAAAATTTAAAGACTTTAATCATCAAAGAAGATGCACCTTCCTCATCTCAAGGAAAGTGGAAAAAAAATTATAGTCAACGATACTAATTATATGGTGTATAAGTAAGACATATGTCTCTTATATAAAATGATTTTTACAATTAGATCAATAAATCACATCATTAGATCAAATGAGATATAATGTGATTTATTGATTTAATGGTGAAAAACAAACTTATATATAGTGCAAGACAATTTTTGTTTAATGAAGTGCAAGACAATTTTACTTCAAATTAGACAAAGCCTATCTAAAGCGAAAAATATCATCTTAGGTGGTTATACAAAAAGAAGATTTGTAATCCACTAAAAAAGTATATGACATTAAGATAGTCCAATATTAAGAAATTTTTACATCAATTTAGAAGTCATTTGAGAAAGTAAAATGATATAAAGATAATTAATAAATGTTTATCTACAAATTTATATTTAAGTGTATTTCCTCTGTTTCATTTAATTGTTGTTTATTAGCTTTATTAAAAAAAAATGTTGTTTATTAGCTTTTTACATATAACAAGACAACCAATAAAATTTATTACGTTTTGTTATTTATCATTTTGCTATAATACTCTTAATAATTTAATATATTATTTTACCATGATCTGAGAAAAAAAATGAATATATCATTTCATTTATTTAACGCCCTAGAATAAATAACTAAAAGTATTATGATAACCTAATAATTAATATTGGATTGAACACTCACAACTAAATAGAAACAAAATACTTCTGCAAATACGACAAATAAAAGTGAACAAAAGAGTAATATTTATTATTGCTTAAAATAAGTATTATTTTTTTTTGAAATATTTATTATTATTGTTGTAGAAATGGGTAATAGTTATTTATTTATTTTTTATTAAGAGAGAGTAATATTTTTATTAATTCAACGTAAAAATTATTTTCATTAATAAAATTGTTATCTGAAAAACACATTAGACATGAGAAAGAGAGGAAACAAACCCTTTGGATGATTGCATTGCAGAGAGGGAAGAAGGACAAATACAACTCAATCGTGTCTCCCTTTCTTTCCATGTTTCATATTGTGATTCTTTTTATTTAATTTTGATCTTTTTGCATTTTCTGTAGTTTTCTCCATCTTTCAAATTCATCATTCATGAATTTGTAACCACTTTAAAAACGTATACATATCAATTTTTCATACATGCATTGGATCATGTGTTTGATTTGTGTTGATTATTTTTTAATAATAAAACAAATATTTTATGCATCTGCATTGCCCTAATTTTGATAGATTTTTATGGGATGCATTATGATAAGAACGAAAACAAAATAAGGTCATATTTTTTTCTAGCTTTTATTATACGATGAAGCTCGTGGTTCGTGTGATTGAAGCAAAAAATTTGGTAGGTTTGGATTCCAATGGGTTAAGTGAATTGTATGTGCGGTTAAAGTTGGGAAAACAAAAGTTTAGGACGAAGGTGATAAAGAAGAATATGAATCCAAAGTGGGATGAACAATTTTGCTTTTGGGTTGATGATCTTAAAGAATCACTTGTTATTTCTGTCAAGGATGAAGATAAGTTTAATAATCATTTGGTTGGAAGAATTAAACTTCCAATTTCACTTGTTTTTGACGAGGACATTAAATCCCTTGGCAATGCTTGGTACTCTTTGAAACCAAAAAAGAAGAAGTCAAAGAATAAGGAATGTGGTATATTTTCTCATACCCTTGTCATGATTGTTTCTTTTTCCAGTTTTCGAAGGAAAAAACTTTAATAGACATATGTTAGTAAATTAGTAGTTATTTCTCTAAGCTTACCAACCTAACTATTTATTGTATTATGTGAAATTTATGTTGGTATATTGGTTTCTTGCTTATTTATAGGGTGTAGATTGCATCAGATTTTGGATTGTATATCTTAAATGACCATATAGATCATGTTATTGAACTTGAACTTAAATTATGATATCTAATTTCTTTTCTTGGACAGGTGAGATTCATTTGAGTATATTCCTTTCTCAAAATAATTCATCTCTAGATTTAAATGGTCATAATGATCAGTCGTTACTTCAAAGAAAATACAGTGATGCAATTACCTGTTCTCCTTCACAGTCTTCTAATGGTCGTTCAAACTCATCTTCTCCTGTAAGGGAAGAAACTACATACTCTAAAGATGAGAAAAATTGTTCACAAAAATCATTTACTGGCCGACTTGCTCAAATATTTAATAAAGGTTCTGATCCGTCTTTGATTTCACCTAGTATAAGCATGGAATTAGACACATCCGAAATGGATAAAACTGAAGTTGGTGAGATCAAAGTTGAGGATCATTCGTCAAATGAAACTTTTGAAGAAATTGTGAGAAAAATGCAGTCTTCTGATCAAGGAAGTGAAATTCCGAGCAATTTACCAGGGGGGGTTCTTATAGATCAGTTATATGTTATTGCAACCGAAGAATTGAATGCATTACTATTTTCACCCGATTCAAATTTTCCCAAGTCATTAGCAGACATACAAGGTACTACAGAACTACAAGTGAGTCCTTGGAAGTTTGAGAATGAGAATAAAAGCATGAAACGTTCGCTTACATATATCAAGGCTGCCACTAAATTATTGAAGGCTATCAAAGGCTATGAGGAACAAACATATTTAAAAGCCGATGGGAAGAACTTTGCTGTTCTGGCTAGTGTTAGCACCCCAGATGTTATGTATGGAAGCACATTCAAGGTGGAATTACTTTATCTGATTACACCTGGACCAGAGTTGTCATCAGAAGAACAATGTTCACGTCTGGTGATATCATGGAGAATGAATTTCTTACAAAGCACCATGATGAAAGGAATGATAGAAAATGGAGCTCGACAAGGTATGAAGGAATCCTTTGATCAATATGCCATATTGTTATCTCAGACTGCTAAGCCTGTTGACTCAAAGGATCTTGGTTCCACCAAGGAACAAGTTTTGGCGTCGTTAAAGGCAGAGCCCCAATCCGATTGGAAGCTGGCAATGCAATATTTTGCTAATTTTACATTCATCTCAACTTTCTTAATGGGGTCGTATGTTCTTATCCACATGTGGCTAGCTGCTCCTATCATGATTCAAGGGCTTGAGTTTTTTGGACTTGACTTGCCAGACTCAATTAGTGAATTTGTTGTCTGTACTGTCTTGGTTCTTCAAGGTCAACGCATGTTGGGTTTGATATCGCGTTTCATGCGAGCTAGAAGACGAAAAGGTAATGCTTTAATGATATTTTAATTTACGAATTCACATGAATTTAAACTCTCATATTATAGGAAAAATATCAAGAAAAATGATAATCATTATTTCTTCTTATGTTAGGTAGTGATCATGGAGTTAAAGCACAAGGAGATGGATGGTTGCTAACTGTGGCTTTAATTGAAGGAAGCAATATAGCGGCTGTTGATTCTGGTGGACTCTGTAATCCATATGTTGTTTTTACTTGCAATGGGAAAACAAGATCTAGCTCAATCAAGTTTCAAAAATCTAATCCTTCATGGAATGGTGAGTATCATATTTTTTTATCATTTAATTGCGCCATATTTCAAATATGAACCTCTTATTATCTAACCCATGAGTATGGTTTTTCCCTGCATCTCATATAAATCATTGTATGATGAATACTTATTTCTTAAGAACATTGCCAATCTTCGCAGAAATATTTGAATTTGATGCAATGGATGACCCTCCTTCCGTGTTGGAAGTGGAAGTTTATGATTTCGATGGACCCTTTGATGAAGATGCATCTGTAGGACACATCGAAATCAATTTCCTTAAAACAAACATATCAGATCTTGCTGAATTATGGGTTCCTCTTGAAGGAAAGTTAGCTTTGGAATGCCAATCTAAGTTGCACTTGAAAGTTTTCTTGGACAACACTAGAGGTGGGAATGTTGTAAAACACTACATAAGTAAAATGGAGAAAGAAGTGGGGAAGAAGGTACAAATCCATCTATGTCACCGAGTCGTTTGGTAGTTTTTATTTGCAGCGTTGCGCTTAAGTATTATTGAGTTATGGCCTTATTTGGATTTTTTTTATCCATGTACAAAATTGTAGATTAATTTGCGCTCTCCTCAAACAAATTCAGCTTTTCAAAAACTCTTTGGACTTCCGCCCGAGGAGTTTCTCATCAATGATTTCACCTGTCATTTGAAAAGAAAAATGCCCCTACAGGTTCGGTTATTAAGTTATGTGATTTTGAAAGTGGTCAATTACTATATTTGTTTTAAATGTCACGTGTTTCTTAAGTATTATCTCATCGAGTTGCCAATGGGTCTTTGCAGGGCCGTCTATTTGTTTCAGCAAGAATACTTGGATTTCATGCAAATTTGTTTGGACACAAGACAAAATTCTTTTTGCTTTGGGAGGACATTGAAGACATCCAGGTCATTCCTCCTACATTTTCATCAATGGGTAGTCCAATAATTGTCATAACTCTTCGTCAAGGAAGAGGCGTGGATGCAAAGCATGGTGCAAAAAAGCAAGACGAACAAGGAAGACTCAAGTTCCATTTTCAGTCTTTTGTGTCTTACAATGTTGCAAACAGGTAAACTCGGTTTTTATGATTTTGTATTCGCTCTTTCTTCTAGACACTTTTCTTCAATACTACAACTTGTATAAAAACATATTTTGTTCACTTTTTTCCCTTTACCGTTGTATTTCATAATACTTGTGTGTTCATTTTGGTTGATGCATTGATTTTATGTTATAAGAACTGTATTGTCAATTCACAATTGCATCGCTTTTGGTAGATTCATATCTTGAGTACTTTGTTACATGAAATATCAGATACGCGAGCCCATCTCATATTTTCTTCCAATTATATTTGATTATTGACACGATATAGTTGTTTCTCGAGTGTCACCACTCCCTAACTAGATTGTTTTGTGAAAAGTTCTGACCACCTTATTTTAAAGGTATGCTTTTGTTATCAACTTTTCCTAAGATACCTTTAAGAAACTATCTCAATAGTTAATAGTTTTAAGGATATTATTATATTCGTTGATTCTAAAAATGTTCATATGCTAATATAGGACTATCATGGCTCTTTGGAAGACCAGATCTCTGAGTATTGAACAAAAGGTTCGATTAGTTGAAGACGATCCTGAAACCAGAAGTGTTGCTAGTGAAGAGAGTGGATCATTCCTTGGCAGTGACGACGTTAGCATGTCTGAGGTTCATTCTTGTGCTCTTCCAGTTCCTGTAATTTTCTTCTCTGTAAATTATTGGTCCCATTTTCGATATTTTTTTTGTAAAATTTCACTGACATCTGTGTTTGGTAATTATATTATAATTTTTTTTAACTGTAATAGGCCAACTTCTTTATGGATCTATTTAGTGGAGGTGATTTGGACTGTAGGGTCATGGAAAAATCTGGTTGTGTTAGTTATTCTTATACCCCTTGGGTATCTGAGAAGAAGGGTGTATATGAAAGGGCGATATATTACAAATCTGAGAGGCGTATTTCACGTTATAAAGTTGAAGTAACAAGTACTCAACAAAAAACTATTTTGGATGGAAATGGTTGGCTTGTAGAAGAAGTTATGAACTTCCATGGAGTTCCTCTTGGTGACTATTTTAATGTGAGTAAGTCAATTTATCAAGTTCCTTGATCTTTTTTAACAAATCTAACTTATTTGTTATATATCTTTGAATTCCACAGTTACACCTTCGCTATCAAATTGATGATTTACTCCCAAAAACAAAGGGATGTAAAGTTCAAGTATTATTTGGAATTGAGTGGTTGAAAAATACAAAACATCATAAAAGGATTACAAAGAACATTTTAAAAAATCTACAAGAACGAATAAAGTTGACCTTGAGTTTAGTTGAGAAGGAGTTTTTGGAAAAATAAGGAACGAATCATACTGAATTTGGCCTTTCTACAATAGTAAATGTAGATACCATTCTCACAGCATCACAATCACTTCATTAAATATCGATGTATCAAACGTACGTGCTAGCGCTTTTGTCTGCTGGTGATCGATCCTATGATCTGAATGTCATCTCTTTCAATGGTGATAAAATCACAACTATAATGATGTTGAAATTCATTCAGCTAAAAGATGGTGAGGTAACAACTAGTTTTGAAATGTTGGGGGATATTTGTAAATGGCAAATTAGAGTCTAGCATTTAGATGATAAAGTTGGCATCTTGTTAACGAGAGTCATGTATGTTGTATCATAGGTACTAATTTCTCTTCCTCCAAAGTATAGGTAATTGTGTAAAAGAGGTTTTCATAGGAATTACTTGTAAATGATTGTTTGGATCTGGGTACTCCATCATCATGTAATGTATATCAATTTCCTAGTAGAATCTTTTTTAAAGACAATCAGAATTATATGTATATGTAGGTCTACCACATATAAGATGATTTTGTTGTTATATATTTAGATATAATAATAATAATTTTGTCAAAAATAAAATAAAATAAATAACAACAACAACAACAAAAAATTTAAATATAGAATATAATTTTTCTGAGAGGATGTATAATATAATTTAATATATAGTATTTTATGAATAATATAGATTTCATAGAAATTTTCTGAATTCAACTGAAACATTAAAATTTCTCGTTGAGATATTAAGTCTACAATTTTTGATAAAATTTTAAAATGTGTTTCTCCAAATATAAGACAAATATCGCCTGTGTAAAAATTTTCTAAAATTTGGTTAGGTAATAATTTGATCTATATAACCGATCATGTTAGTAGATTAAAATTTTGTTGTTGTTGATTATGTGATAGTAAGAAAATATTTAATAGTTGAATTATTAAATATGTTATTAATTTACAGTCGAGTCAAATTGCTCTTTGAGAATGTGTTGATCCTCTTTATGTAAAAATTTAGAGTAAATTGTTAGTTTGTTAAGTGTAATTATAGTATATAAATATATCAATTTTTTTTTTTTGTTAATGTATCTTTTATTAGTAATTTTATAGATTAAACTAACAAATGAAATATACATTTGAGGACCAAATAAACTAAGTAAAGACACATTTGAGAATCAAACTAACTTAGAAAAAATGCATCCACTAATATTTTGGTATTTTAATATATTTAAACATTACATTGACATCACTTGACATTCAAAGGGCAAAACGTTGGTTTATTCAGTATATAAATTTACAATATGATATTTAATAAATACTAGTAAAATATATAATATATTTTAGATATTTTAAGAGATTCATATATTTAAGAATGTAAGTAGTATATTTCTTACTCTCTGATTTTTATTTTTATTTTAACGAGACTCATGTGATTTTAATGGTGAATTTTAGGGTGAGGGTTCAATCAAATCCCTCATCGATGCACCACTAAATTTGATCATTAGATTAAATAATCTCATTAGTCACTACCACACTTAATCTAATATCTCCTCTTTACATTCACTTTCTTTCTCTCTCCTCTCAACTCCTGCGTTTATGTGAAACTCTCTCCATCCCCACAAGGCCACACTTTTGTCGAAGCTTAATTGCGTTTCCATTTCAGATATTATATGTTTAGGATTTATTTGGAATTTTTTTATTCTAAATTAAAAACTAGATTTAAATATTGAGAACTTTGGAAGAATGGAAAATTTTGAGAATAAAGTTTTTCTCATTACGGTCCTTTTTTTTTTCTTCTTTCCAAAGCTGCTTCTTTCTTCATCATTTTTTTGGTAGTTATTGTTTCATTGTGGTGCAGGATTACACAGAGAGATTATGTGTATATCATTTTGATTTAAGATTGTTAATTGAAAAAACAATTTAAAGAATTTTCACATCACTTCACACCAAAAGATTCAAATTTTAATTTAGTACTTTTTATTGGCAATTAAAAACATCAAAATTGAATGGGAAAAAGTTATTTCTGGAGTGGTTTGAATAATCAAAACCACCATCAAGGGGCGGAAGACAGAGAAGAAAAAAATAAGTAGAATATAGTGTATAAAGTCTATGATAAGATATAAGAACTTAGATTAATCCGACGGTTCTTAATACTTTTTATAATGGTCTATAGGTGAGGACTTAATTGAACCATCACCTTAGAATTCACTGATTTTAATATGTGGTCTTTCAAGTTTTTTATTTTTGGGGCAAGACTTGTTTATTTTAGAAAACTAATATACATATTAATCATGTTTTTTTTCGTTATACTCTTAAAAAAAATCAAAAGCATGCAAAATTTACTTCTATAAAATGAATTAAGGGTAAAATATCTAAATTTATTATTTCTTAATACGTGTCTCTAAACCTTAAAAGATCAAAGATTGAAGATGAATGAAGTAATATATGTACCCAAATCTTAAAAGAAAAAGGCTAATAAAAAGACTTAAGAAGATGGAATATAAAAGAAAAGAAAAGAAAAGGATGAGAAATGGAATAAGTATTACTTTTGTCCATAAAATGATAAACAATATCTGACAAAATTGTAAACGCAGGATTTGCAATAAGATTCTTAGACAAAGAAACCAAATAGGACCATTACATTCAATGAAGCACATTAGTCAAACAAATAGAACCAAAAACCAAACACATTTTGGGACACTCAACTCAACTTGACTGCTCAAATATGGAATGGGATGACCCTTTGCTCTCTAATTGTAGGTCCATAATGATGAAGTGTGAATTGACTATGGCCATTTTGAAGAAAGCCTTTCCAAGCCATACTTATTACCAAGTACTAGATTCATTACATATATATACTCGCATGTCTTTGGCATTATTCATTATGTCTACACCAATTTATGTTTCATGCTTTTATAATTTCACCAAAAATTGCCCAAAAGCGACACGTGAGCATGATTCATACCTGCTGCTTTCTTAGATGTCAAGTTTTCAACTCCCACTTCACTAAGCCAGACATAATCATAACTAATTAACCACTTTCATAAGAAATTTCCCCCGTCTACGATTAAACACATCAATATTTGCATACTAATCAAACCCAATAATTGCAGTCAAAAAAATTAAAGCTACTAACAATTTACGTGTAAAAAACAACCTCTTTTTGATTGATTTTTACCCACTATATAGATATACATAGTAATGCTGTGGTTGAAAATTTACAGCATGTGTAACAACAAAAAGTGTATGGGTAGGTAAGAGGGCGTTTATTAGCATGAAAAAGTAGATAAGATGTAATGACTCGTTACCTTTTAAATTAGCTAGAGAAAATGGTAGCAAGTCATTTCCTTTGCCCTACTTACATACTAGTACCTTCTTTACATGAGTTACTTTGCAACCTTGAATTTGAATTTTGTTTCTTCATTAAAATTCCGCGTACCAAGAAATTCTGATATATATTTTCTAGTTCTATTTCAGGTTCTGTTGGACATTAAATATCGTCACATCTCATAATCGAGTTTTAAACTTGTTTCTCGTGTTCGAGAGTTTAACCATTTTCGTCAAACTCAATCCAATTGGCAATCTAAAATTGATATTCTAGAACGATAATAATGATTAATTTGAAATAAAAAAAAACTTATATTCTGAAGGAGGGTGGAAGTATGGAATGATACATACTCTAAACTTCTAAATTCGTTCATGATTTTGTAGAGCACTATCAACAAGTCTCTAAAATTATGAATATTTTAAAAAGAACTTTTGATGTTACTCAATCAAATTTTACCCATATCAATCTTTCTTAAAGTACGATTAAATTTAGGGTGAGTGAATAGATATAGAGACCAAATCAACAGTAAGTTATTAACTTTTTTTTAAGAAAATCGACAGTAAGTTATTGAAATACAAAAATCTAGTTGAAATTAAATATAGGGTTCCTTAAAAAAAACACAGGGAGCAATTAATTTGACGGTTAATAGAGTTAATCTTTTAAAAATATTCATATTTTCAATGACTTATTTGAGAGTGTCCTACAAAATCATAAATTAATTTGATGGTTTATTCTCAAAAAACAAGGCATAGTCATCGACAAATTCAAAACCTGCGGGAAGGAAGATATTCTTGGGCACAAATTAAGATATCTAACTATGAATAAAGTGGGGAATTATGGCATCTATTCGATTGAGCATTACATCAAAAGTTGGACAGTTTCTTTCATCTCCTTTAAATATTAAATACTAAATGCATATCCATAGCGCTGCATGACCTAATAATTCTAAATAAAAACCACATCAATTAACGTGCTTCGTACATTAACAAATGCATTTGCATTTGCATTGAACTGTCCTAACTTGACTCTCTTCATTTAGAGGCACATGGTTGGGGTTTTTCTCCATTTCATATGTTATTCTAGATAATATACTGCAGAATAATAGTAACAAAGTCTAACTAGAAAACTCAAATGAAATTGATCATGATGATCGTTAAAAGTACCTTAAAATCTTTTTTTTTTAATTACGCCATTCTGCGCCTAGACGTAAGATTTTGCGCCCGGGTGCAGAGACCTGATTGAGGCATGTTGCAAGGCTGTTGTTTTGCGCCCACACGCAAATGCGCGGACAAATCAATAGGCTAAAGGTTGAGGGTTTTTGGGGTAGATTCTAGGTTTTGGAAACACCATTCAAACACCTTGTTGTGTAATCAGTGAGTTTCTTGGCCAGGAAAAAGATTCGAGAAAAATGGTAGAATTAGATTATCGGTGAAGGAAAAAGATTCGAGAAAAATGGTAGAATTAGATTCTTGGTGAAGGAAAAAGATTCGAGAAAAATGGTAGAATTAGATTTTTAGTCAAGGAAAAAGATTCGAGAAAAAATGGTAGAATTAGATTATTGGTCAGCGAAAAAGATGCAAAAAAGATTCGAGAAAAATGGTAGAATTAGATTCTTAGTCAGGGAAAAAGATTCGAGAAAAATGACAGAATTAGATTCTTGGTCAGGGAAAAAGATTCGAGAAAATGGTAGAATTAGATTCTTAGCCAGGGAACAAGATTTAAGAAAAATGATAGAATTAGATTCTTAGTCAGGAAAAAAGATTCGAGAAAAATGGTAGAATTATGTTTGATGAGATATGTTTATAAATCATGGATAGTCTTTAATTTGAAAAAACGATTTATAAGGCGAAGATTACCTTAGTTTATTAAAATATTTCCAACAATACATCTCATTAAATAGGACATGCCTCTTCAAGAGTAGATATCTAGAGGGTAACATGTCTGATAATTATGACTTAATAGTAGGTGGCTTATGAATATTGAATATGCTATAATATTATCTTAGAATTTGACTTGAGTAATTAGACTCAACACTTTTATCTATAGATTTGCTTCTGGGTAGTAGCTGTTTAAAATTGATTGACACCAAATTAAAACCAAACCCGTTGTTTTTGTCTTTGTATTGTAGGTGCTTACTCTATAATAGAAACCTATTAATTGATGGAGTAGTTAGGACATCTTGTTTTAGGCAAATTAAGGGATTGGTGGTGGGGTTGTTTGTCCATGACACAGAATATCATCTATCTATATGGGTCCCAATTAAGAAAAAACAAGGTCAGCTAAACGATGGATGCACGAGTGTATGAGTGAACAGGAACACACAGAAGAGAATCGAAGAGAACAAACCCACACACATGAATTTAGAATGTGATCTCCTCAAGGTTTTAAATTGCACTCTACAATCGCAATTGCAGCAACAATATAAAAAATATAACGACCACGCAAACTACATTTTTTCATAGTAAAAGTTTGCAGCGTAACCTAGACCGCACCTACAATTTAAAACCATGATCTCATTCATTAAGGTGATATAATCAACGGCACAGCGAAAGACACGTGGCCGACATGCACATAAGGAAGTCCAAAACATGACTAATAGAAGAAGAAGAATATCCTAAGGGTGAGGTATAGTGGGGGGTAGCATGATGAGGGGTGCACACAGGATCTTTTATCTATGAATAGACTTGGTCCCATGCAACTTTCTTTCACTCCATGCTTTTTCTTATTCAATCATACACCACCAATTTTCAACCATTTTTTTACTCCTCAATTTTTTCCATTCTAATATATCTACAACTATTGATCAATGAGTTTAATTATGATGGCATGCTTTTGATACATTACTATGTTGACTAATCCCAACGAACCACTCACTCACTCTCTCTCTCTCTCCCTAACACTTGATTAATTACCAAACACTGTGATTCATATAGTCACTTCTCTTTAATTAGTCTCTCTCTCTCTCTCTCTGTTTCTAACACAAGTTACAGATACAGCCTATTCTCCTCTCTCTTTCTCAGTATTTGAGGATTACTTGCATAAAACTACAAAAGCACTCCTATCACCTTCATGATCACATGTTCATGTATGTTGGTTACTATATATGTCTCTAGCTTCAATTCAAATACTGATGCTACCTGTTTTATCTAATTTCTTCAATTTATTGTACAGATTACTTAATAACTATGCACCTTTTTCAATTCTAAAGATACTTCATTGAGTAGCACCAATATTTATAGTTATACAGGTATGTTCTCTTCTCTTGTCTTCTTGCTGAACTCTCTAAAATTCTTGAGACATTTCCATTTTGTTATTTTAGTACTGTTTAATGAATGAAGTGCTTTATTTTGTTAATAGTATATTATAGAGAGAAAAACATGGGGTGGTAAGTTAATTATAGCCTTCCTTTTTTGACTTCCCACTCCTCAACCCTATAACTTAATAAATTAAAAGCTTAAATCTTATTTTTCTTTTGCTATAAAGATGAATATCACTTTTGGCAGAGGATAAGGAGAATTGAAGAAAAAGGTAGGTTCTGCTTAAAAAATTCCAAAAGTAAAGGGACAAAAATAAAATGAAAAAAAAAAAAACACCTTTTTGTAGCTAGGAGGGTAAAAGGAAGAGTGCTTGAAAATTCCAGAAGCAAATGTCCACATAATAGGCTAAATGAATATCTTGCAGAATGTCAACCAAGAATCAAATACAACATTACAAATGTCACTGATTCAGTAAGAGAAAGCTAGTTCATGATTGTAAATTGTGGTCCTCAACCGCAATTGAGGGAAGATGCAACTCCGGTTGCATTTTCATGTATTTTTCCGCAATATAAAAGTTTGCAGCGTAACGTAATCGTGGCTGACTTGTTACCTTACACTTTTTGTGAATTTTCATGGAGTTGGGGGATATGTGAGAGTTACATCTTGGATCTAAGAAAAAGGTGACTCAGATGCAATCTATTTGGTAAAGAAACATGAAAGGCTTTTCTTCCTTGTAGTTGAAATTGATGAGTGTCTTGCCACAAACACTTGTTTTTGCTTTACCAATATCTGTCTGTGAAAGGACAGACCATACTCCATGTCAGATTTCAACAACAAATGAATGAACAGTGAGCATGGCCTAGCACTAACATCATTTCCTCAATAAATTAAAATAACCATTAAGTGCATTTTCTTCTTCAGATATTTGTTTCTCTTATATTATTATTATTTATTTGTATAAGATTTGAAGCAAACCTCAAACAAACCATGAAGATAGGATGGTTTTATCATAAAATTAATGATGTAATGTTACACTAATTCTTGATGAATAAAATTGAGAAGAAAAGAGAAACAAAGGTAAAAAGTTGGGTTCCAATTCTTGATTCCTATATACTTAATGGGGAGGAAGAGAAATAATTGAGAGGACCATAGCAGTGGACCACTCCAAGTTTCAACTGAAAAAAAAAAGAAGCATACACTAGTTTATGTATCAAATTCTTTAGAGACACTACACACCACAATGAAAGTGACTTAACAAAGTAGCCTCACAAAAACATTATCAATAATATTTGCTTTCTGTAAGGTAACACACTACTAGTAGTTTTTTATTGCTTTCTTTCGGATTTTCAGAATCATTGTCTGAAACATATATACCCGTGTAGTGTATCCTAATATATGTGGAATTAAAGGTGTATATCTTATAAAGTGATTGGTGAGTGTATTAGTAGAGTACATTCTCGTTTTGGATGTACATATACAGTTATGTACACTGTAAAAATTCTATAATGATTGGCTTGCTTTGCCTATTAGTTAATTCCAAACTCCCAACATGCCGATTCCTTTACCACCCATCAGTGAAAGTAATCATGTATGTTTATGCATGCACAATGCATTTTCTGCTATGGTCCTGCTTCTAATGAAAACAATTATGTTTGAGCCGGACAGAGAAACAATGATAAGAAATTACGAACTATTTTTTAAAAACTAATATGCTAACATTTGTTTATACAAGAAAAAAAATCAACTAGAAAAATTTACAGGCTAGAGATAAAGTTTCTGGAAGGATTTTATAACTAGTGTCAACATTTTAACTTAATTATTACCACTTTCCTGTTTTCCTCAGCTCCCTTTTTTCCATGTTTTTTCTTTTTTTGAAAAAAAGGAGACACAACATTCAATATGTTTTTATTAGTAACGTAAGTTTGTCTCCCAACAGTTATTTCAATTCACATTGTTGTTACATATTTCATCAGGAACAGACAAATGAGGCAGAAAAAAAATCTGAAGCCTGATGTTGGTCAACGAGAGCATTCTTCATCCACTAAAGTTTTAATTCACTACTTAACCTACTCAATTCAGCTTAATGTTTGAAGTTACTTCCAAAGGTACTACTACTAGAGAGTAGAGACAAGTGTGCAGTGTGTGACATCCAGCAAAATTTTCTAAGCAGTGCTGTCATCTGGTAATGATGCCATAAACTGGAATTTCTTGTTTTTTTCTTTGGTCTATTGATGAAGTGACGACATCATCTTCTATGAATTGAAGAGCTTCGTATTTATATACAAATCAATGAGGTTGACTATTGCAAAATAAATCCAACTTCAGGTGTGAAAGTCACTCTTGCAGATTTATTTTTTTCTTGTTTTGTTTTTTCAGTCCTAACCGACAATGACGAAGACATGATATCATTCCTTGGACTTCTACTTCTGCCTTCATCTTTTGTAGACTGATTTCTAATTTCCTTGTTCTCCATCCCTTTAATTTCTTGAAATGATGGAAAAAATATCTAGTATGTTTGTGTTGCCATGTTATTGCGTTTCATGATACATTATTCAGCCAATTCTAATTATGTTCATCAATCTCATGGCCTACTAGATAACCCTTTGGATTCACTTTTTCCATTAACCTTGACTTTATGGAATCTGTGGTGGTTTAATCTAAGGAACAGCCTTCTGAAATTGCAGGCACTGAAGTCGAGTCGAGTTTTTTTTTTGTCCGTTTGGTATAAAAACAACAAACAAAAATGAAGTTCATGAAACTTGGGACAAGGCCAGATACTTTCTACACTGAACAAGCTACCAGGTATTCACAGCAGCGTTTATTTCATTAACAATCACTGTACAATCCTTTCACAAACTAACATGTATTCTCATAAATGCAGGACGTTGTCATCAGAGATACCCTCAGACCTTGTAATACAAATCAACGATGTTACTTATCTGCTACACAAGGTATTAAGGACTTGGAACTCAAGTGGTTATAAACCAAAATATTTTGATTTTAGTTCATCTATATAATTATGTTCTTTTTATCTGCAGTTTGCCCTTCTTCCAAAATGTGGACTCCTACAAAGGCTTTGCTATGATTCTAGTGATTCAGAGAGTTTTACCGTGGAGCTTCATGATATACCTGGAGGGGAAGATGCTTTTGAACTCTGTGCTAAGTTTTGTTATGGAATTTCAATCAACATTAGTGCTCATAACTTTGTATCAGCATTCTGTGCTGCCAAGTTCCTTAGAATGAATGACTCTATTGAGAAGGGAAACTTTGTAGGAAAGCTTGAGTCTTTCTTCAATTCATGCATTCTTGAAAGTTGGAAGGATCCTATTGCAACCCTTCAAACTACTGCTACTTTACCAGAGTGGTCTGAGAATCTTGGTATTGTCAGAAAGTGCATTGATTCAATCATTGAGAAAATTCTCACACCCTCGCAACAGGTCAGAAACAAACTCTAACTTCTTCAAAGTTCTGTGTATCAATGTTTTTTCTTTCTTTTTGTTACTTATAAATGATTCTGTGCAGGTGAAATGGTCCTTCACCTACACCAGACCCGGTTACACAAAAAAACAGCACCATTCTGTCCCAAAGGATTGGTGGACTGAGGATGTTTCTGATCTTGACATAGATCTTTTCAGGTGCATAATAATGGCTATTCGTTCAACGTACGTGCTTCCACCACAGCTTATTGGTGAAGCTTTGCATGTCTATGCATGCCGGTGGCTACCGGGAATCACGAAGCTTAATAAAAGCTCAGGCAGTTCAGCATCTCAAACAGAAGAATCTAAGTTGAAAAACAGAAAAATTATTGAAACAATTGTAAGCATGATTCCTGCAGACAGAGGGTCTGTTTCAGTTGGCTTCTTGTTTAGACTTCTCAGCATTTCAATTCATTTGAATGCCTCATCAGTGATAAAGACAGAACTAATAAGGAGAGCAAGCTTACAGTTTGAGGAGGCAACAGTTAGTGACCTTCTTTACCCTTCAAAATCCTCTTCAGACCAGAATTATTATGATATAGAGTTAGTTCTAGCAGTGTTGGAAACTTTCTTGAAGCTTTGGAAAAGAATGTCCCCTGGTGCTGTGGATAACAGCTACTTTTTGAGATCAATCAGAAATGTAGGCAAACTCATAGATTCCTATCTTCAAGTGGTTGCTAGAGATGATAATATGCAAGTTTCAAAGTTTGTTTCTCTTGCTGAAACCGTGCCAAGCATTGCACGAGTAGACCACAATGATCTATACAAGGCAATTGACATCTATCTTAAGGTGGAGTACTGATACCATACCTTTTATGATTTTTCCTTCAACTAGAGTCAGATTGGTTTGAAAAAAAAACGTTCTTTTCCCTTTGTTTACTTTCAATTACAAAATTACTTCTATTTTGATTTTGTTTCCTGTTGTCAAATATTTGCATAGGAAACAGTGATACTGAAAACAGCTTGTTTAATTCTCATAGTCTCTTGCTTGAATGCTGGACACTTCAACATACTCTTAAGACCTTGAGACTCTAATAATATAGACTTTGTGCAAATAACATATCAACCCATAATCCTATAATTTGGCCAGTCCAGTCCCATGTTTTTTAGCAAACCAAACACAACCTAAATGAAACTAAACACTTGTTTGGATTGACTTATTCGAGTTTATCAACTAGCATAAACACATGTAACATATTCATAAGTTGTATTAAACTTATCTCCATAAGCTCTCCCGGATAACTTATGAGAATAGCTTATAATTTATGAGAAAACATTTTGACTTTTTTTTACCTTTTGTTATATAAATATCTTATACAGAACAACACCCAAATCAATATAGGCAATTAAGTGGAAAAATTTGATTATTGGAATGATGTGATTAAAGTTGAATGCATAAACAGGTGCATCCTGAACTGAGTAAGGCAGATAAGAAGAGACTGTGTGGGATTCTAGACTGCCAAAAACTGACACCAGAAGTACGTGGACATGCCGTCAAAAACGAGCTTCTGCCATTAAGAACTGTAGTGCAGCTTCTCTACTTTGAACAGGAGAAAGGGTCTATGGCAAACACCAGTCACAAACTGCTAAAACAACATGAGATAATTCTAGGAGGAAAACAAAGAACAACTACAAAAGATAGCCAAAGCAAACAATCTATAGGACAAGAGTTTAATGGAGACATCACAAGAACCACTCAAATTCTTGAAAGTAGAGAAAAGGATCACCACAGACATAAAAGATTGGATGCAAATTTAGCATTAGACTTGGAAAAAAAGATGGCAATAAGAGGAAGAGACATTGAAGAGACAGAGTCAGAAAGGGTGAGAGGAGTCAAAGATGAGAGTAGTTCGAGCTACAAGTTGGAAGTTGTTGATCCTAAAAAAATCATAAGAAGGGCAAGAAGTAAATCAGAACATAGCATGAAAAGGGCAGATAGAGATAAATAATTATTAATCTTTGAAGAATTAAAAAAAATTCAAACCTCCCCTTATATGCAGTTTGTAGCTTCAATTCTTATTTTTTTTACCTTATCACAGATGTAATAACTAAATAATCCCTGTACTGTCTCTCCTGTGAAGTTGTATCTAGGGATTTTTTATTTTGAATTAATTTTTTTTTTTACATTGTTCATGTTTGAGATGACATATCAATTGGATAGGTAATTTCGTATTTTCAGGGAGACTCGGATTAAAGTGCGGTCCACAACCCCGCAACAACAATTTAAAATCACACATGGTAGCATGCTCCCAAACCAAAATGTCATTAAAGGTATCATTGATGAAAATACTTTACATCACAAGTCTAGTATCTAGATCATCAAAATGCCAAACATATGAATAAAAAATGTTATTAAATTGAAGTTGGGTTAACCCACTTTGGGTTGGCCTAGTGGTATTGGCTTGGGATCTAGGAGTGTGCTCCTCCTTAAGATTTCAGGTTCAATACTCTCGGGAGCCAATCTAAGTGGGCTAGTTTAGCTTCTTCAAAAAACAAAAAAAAAATTGAAGTTGGGTTATCTTGAATATGAACAAAAGGAAGTCTATCACATTATATAATCTACCTTTGTGAAGTAATCTTTCATATCGGAAGGAGATATTACCACGGCCTATGCGAGTAATGAAAATAGATTGACAGGTGTAGGAGGCGCCTTTGGTATTAGCAGCCCACAAAATAGAAGAGTTGAGCAACTTTATTCTAATTTACCCAATGACAACTCTTTGGCATCCTAAATAAACTTCTCCAAGCAGGAGTCGGTCACAAATCCCCTATGTTAATAAACTGCTCCATGCAAGAGTCAGTCACAAATCCCCCTATGGAATCCAAAGGTCGTGCATGGTATAAATAGGCATAGATCCAAAGATTGGAACATATGTGTCAGTTTTTTGAGATCAAAGATGATGTTTGCAGGTAAAAATTGAAGAGAAGGAGAAGAGAAGTAATTCTTTATCATATCAGTCAATAGTTTTATTAGCTGATCATGTTAGTATTGTGTGCATGATAACAGGTCCAACTCGCTAGGAGGCATTAATATCAGAAATTGATGATGGAACTTGATCATTGATTTCTAGGTCCATGATGGCCTGGAGTTTGTAATGTACCCGCCGATGAGGCTAGTAAGCCTGAAATGACTGGGGACGATGGGACACTTATTAAATTAAGTGTGAAGACCTTTTATTAAGGGGTTGGCAATTGCTGCTCCAAATACATTTACCAACTTAATTAGAAAATCCAATAAAATTCACAGTTGCAATTGCTTTAAAGCGACTACTTGGCGTTGCAACCCTTGATGTTGAGAGGGAGTATTTTGTTGGAAGCATTCAACCAAACCATGGTTACCTTCCTATTCTACATAATTGAAACCATTTGAACTCAACTACTTGCTGAAAAGAAACACAATCTTATGAGCAGAAACTAAAAAGACAATTGAATTCTTGCAGCTATAACTAAAGATTGATAACATCAAATCCTACATTTTTAAGTTGACAATTGTTTGACCATAGTTACTATGAATAGCTTTGAGAAATATTAAAATTATAAATTATCAGAATCAGAAGCATATGGGCAAATAAAAACAACTTTCTCATTACTTGGCATTTTTTACAAGTATCTTAACTATGACGTGCTATACATCAAAGGCAAAACAAGAATCCACTCTACAATTTCTTTGGGGATGGGCGGAGGCTGAACAATTGGAATTTTTGACATGGTCCCATTGTTAGTTAGCACACTTAACGCAACACTGTCCTCCACAACAACAACAGGGTTCACTTGCATGACTCTCTCAGGTATGACTTTATCACCGTCCACTTTTGCCAGCACCTCAAATTGCAATCTCACAGTCTCAGGCTTGTCGGGAAACCCTCAAAACTAATACCATCTCCTTCTTTCAACTTCTTCTCGGCTTGAAAGCCTATCTTTACAAAAGTCTGAGCCGAAACATCTGCCTTCAACAACCTAAAGGAACATTTTTCCTTAGCCTTAGGGCCCGATCAACGGTAGACAGAGGAGTCTCACTTGATTTGTCTTTGGGTTTTGATTGAGACGATAACTCGACAAGACCATAGGGCCAACAATGCGGAGTGAAAGAAGAGGAGCACTCTGGTGAAAAGCCCAGCAGCAAAACCATTCTGCGGAAAGAGGTAAATTAAGGGGATGGTGAAAACTCGCTGATTGAGAATAGTGATGATCACCAATGAAAATGATAAAAAACGAAAAAAAAGAAGTGGCTTCGAACCGAAGACCTTCAGTGTGTTAGACTGACGTGATAACCAACTACACCACGAAACCGCTTGTTATTTGTTTCAATATGACAACGAATATATATTTCTTTTCTTAGTTTCTTATAGAGAAGAAAATTTCAATGGATGAAATTTTGAACCTAGAGGTAGTTATTAGTTAGTGAAGAAATTCAATTTCGCCAAATGAAGAACATAGATGGTTTATTAGTGATCTTTTTATGGAAAAATATAATCTTGTGAATATATTTAGTTTTCTTTCCAATTTTTTTTTTAAAAATTAATTGGTTAAAAATATCTAATTTTATTGTTGTTAGTTTTTAAGGGAATTCATTTCAAATTTTGCATTCACCTCCAAATTTATTTCAAATTTTGCATTCACCTCCAAATTTATAGAGCCATGAGCTTATGAAGAGAAATTGTTTACTATATCTGAGAGTCGGATGAAGCGTCGCGAGTAACAACAAACTAATGATAAACATTATTAAAGGATTGAGATGCTATTTAAGACGGATATAAGTCGCAACTCATTACTCATCCATCAAACAAAACTAATCAAGATTCTGAATGTCATTGAACACTATTTTCAAGAGTGGATATGAATTCAAACTACGATTAACAAATTTTGATGTAGGTTTGACATTGTTTTCAAGAATGGATATGAATACAAATTATGATCGATAAATTAGGAAAATGTTAAAAATGTACTTAGGACATTGTTTAAGCAATTAAAAGTATCAACATTTAGATAGAAAATTGTGTAATTATGACTTTTGCATTTGTTTGACTTGTATTTTTAAGACAAAGTTTTATTCTTTGGATTTCTTAAACAATGTCTTAAGGCATTTGTTAGCATGATCCATAAATTTAATGTAGATTTGAGCACATTTGTATTTGGTAATAAGATTCAAATAGTTAATAGATATACTTTGTATCAATGAACATCTAAATTTGAGGTTAATGACATTTAAAATTGTGGTTAACTTTGTTTAATAGATGTTTATGAGTTGTGAATTTGAAGATGAGTGTTGGACTAGATGATGAATGATGGAGATCCAATTTTTTGTAATTATCAATTAATTGAATTAATTTTTTAAAGTTATAAAATAACTAAATGTGTTAAAAAAATAATTAAAGTGTTGATGTGGATTATTTTTAGCCAAATCATTTGTGCCGTGGATGCTATATCGCTTGAAGTGAACTAATGGTTTTATAAATAATGGGATTAAAAGTTAAAAAATAGTACAGTAGATGAAAATTGGCAATTGCATTATGGAGTGATGAATGAAGAGCTAAGATGCAGGCACGTGTAATAAATAATGATTGGTGAACAGCGAGGAGGTGTTCTCTTCTCTTTCTCGGTTCTATTTTCCATACATACATCAAGCAGCATTTCCCAATTTCAGTTTTCAAACATGTCCTACAATATTACTCTCTCTCTTTTTTCTCAAAGGTTTGTTAACAATTCAATCTCTATAGATCCAATTTTAAATCATCAATCAATGTCTATTATTACTGCATTGCATCTACATCTACATCTACATCTGAATTAATTAATTAATGTTAATTCTTGGAAGCATTTCAGGTATGGAGTGTTTTGATATCTGGAAGAGGAAGAGGAAGAGGAAGAGATCATAATGGTGCAGTGCCTAGACGGAATAAAGCATTTGTGTGCTTCTGTTGTAAATTGTTGCCATTCCGATTCTTTAAATCAATCTATTGGTTTACAAGATCCACAAATTCTTGCAAGAGAGACCGTGTTTAGTGTAAGCGAGATTGAAGCACTTTATGAACTTTTCAAGAAGATCAGCAGTGCAGTCATTGATGATGGACTAATTAATAAGGTCAGCTATGCCATCTCCATCTGATGTTACTTATACGATAGAACATTATGACGTCGTTTGATCTATTATGGCTTCTTGTCGTATGATGGTTTCCTTATTTTTACATGACAGGAAGAATTTCAGTTGGCATTGTTCAAGTCAAACAAGAAGGAGAGCTTATTTGCAGATAGGGTATGCTCAGCATTATCTTCCTTTTTTCATTTCCACCTTATGGAAGGAAAAAACAACAATATATTTGTCAAGTTCATGATCATGATTTTATTTACTTATGTAGGTGTTTGACTTGTTTGATACAAAGCACAATGGGATACTTGATTTTGAAGAGTTTGCACGTTCTCTCTCTGTTTTTCATCCCAACGCACCAATTGATGAGAAGATTCAGTGTAAGAATGACAAACATTTACTCAACAATTTTATTTTGATATTGAAAGGAAAGGGAGGTACTAGGTAGAGAATACATGTTGTTTTTTTAATCGTCTATTTGTTTCCCTTACTGCATTGTTATAGGTAGTAATGCATAAACTTGTTGGGGATTCCCAATTTTTCCTTCTTGCAGTTTCTTTCCAATTGTATGATCTCAAACAACAAGGTTTTATTGAAAGACAGGAGGTAATTTTTGTTTGTTTGCTTGTTTGTATTAACTTGAATAAATATGGAAGTTTTGTCCGCACCATATTAGATCACTACTGAATATTGTTTAGGGCACCACATAACCAACACGGGATTGGTTCATCTATTGAGAATTTTATTCAGCTTTCACTTGCGCAATTTGTTTTTCTGAAGACCACTGCAAGTGTATTTTCAAATTTCTTGTGGTCCAGTCCAAGGCCGTAGATGAAAACCATACTAGCTCATGAGTTTTAATAGATTGATTGGTTTATCTTTGTCTAAAGACTGATAGGGTACTAGATTTGGGCTTTAGCCCTATTGATATGTTGAATGTGGAGAGTAGTGACGTGGCACAATTCAGTTTGGAGGGAAACAATTATAAGAGGGATAAGAGAGAGGAATAAGGGTCATTAGAAATATTGTTGAATGTTTGTTAGGAGAGATGTTCTCTCTGGTCTAGGAGCCTAGCTCTGGTAGGAGTGTTCACACTCTGATTTATCCTTTCTTTTCTGTTATTCCACCATTGTAGAGCCTTTGAGCTCATCACTATCCATGAAATAATATACAGTTTCATTGTTTGATTTTACCGTTTCCATCGAAGGCCAAGGCAAAGGTTTACACTAGGTCACTGGGAGCAAAAAAAGTTTTGAATCATATATGATAACCTGTTCAGGAATTAAACAAAAGCATTACTATATTATAATATTTAGGTATCTGACAACTGGTCTTGTATGTTACTGATATCAGAACTATGAACAACCTAGATGAAGTTCATAGTGATTTTGAAATCTCTTTAGAACTGTAGTGCAAAATATGTAGTTGTTTCTTTGTTTGTTCTAAATAAATCTATCTGATACTGCAATACAATGTGTTTATGGTATTAGCATGTATTTGATACTAGGTTGTCTATTCCAAATAGCATTGAGTAGCGGCTGGCCCCAAAATTGGGATAGTGGTGTATCACATTGCAGGATGGTCGCTATTCGACTATTGTATATATTATATATATGTCCAAATATTTTTATATTAAAGTAATACAAGTAAAAGCCTATGGTACTCAAAGGCCCTACATTTTTTACGACGCCTTTTAAGCTGTATTTTTCTATAGATTGGACTTTAAGGGCCCAAACATTTTCTTCTCTCTTAAACTTGTAGATCTAACAGGAGTGTTGTGTGACGTTGGTCCGTAACAACATTTCCGCACACTACCAGCAGCTAATTGTGCAGCTGCAAAAATCGAGATAGAAGCTTCAAGCCGGAAAACACATACTTTATGGTCCCTCAGGTTGCTGTAAAACCCAGATTTGGTCACAAATCACGACAGAGTCCTTTCGTTTTTTATTTCTCCTTCCTCTCCTTTGGTTCGACTCTAAAGTGGCACATCATACACAACCTGCTCCACGTTTTTGTGCCACAACACCCACCACTTTGGCCGCACCACTATATATGACACACCAAGTGGCTCTGTAGCGTCCATCACTGCTTTGTGCTGCTCTTCCATGATAACGGATCTATCCACAACTATTGACTACCTAGATTTATATGCATTGATGATCCTTGTTTTTATGTGTAGGTAAAACAAATGGTGGTAGCCACTCTTGCTGAATCTGGTATGAATCTTTCCGATGACGTGGTCGAAAGTATTATTGACAAGGTGCTTCATTTACTTGACAACTTACATTACATGCCAAATCTATGTGGCCATTATCAGACTAGGGTACATTTGAATCATGTTATAGGTTATTGTATTGCCTTTTTCGGCTTTTTATTTATGTTATTTTAGTTATTTCACTGGCTACTTGGCTATGTATGAAATTCATTAAAAAAAAATTCACTCTTATTGAAAATCTCAAAAAGCAATCTTGTGGAAGCATGTAAACAAACTATAGGTAACACATGCTGCCTGCATCGTTTGAAATTCAGTAGTTTAAGTTTCTTTATTGTAATTGATTTTCCATTGTTTCCAAATTTTAAGTATTTGCCCTTTTGTTGGTGCATGTTTGTCCATATATCATAGTTAATTATTTGTGGAACTCTTATGTGTACTCTAGGTGATGTTTCTCTCACATTTAGTCTTAAGCTTCCGCGAAATCTCTCGGCTAGTTAAAGTAAACCTTTTTCCAGCGTTATTCTTGTGAACTTCATAGGTTGACATAGTTTTATGTGTATGGAGTTGATAATGACGACATTGGCATATAATATCATTCTTGTGCTATCATAATCTTCTCTGGAGTTTTGTCATCAACATTCTTTATGCTAATACAGACATTTGAGGAAGCTGATACAAAACATGATGGGAAGATTGACAAGGAAGAATGGCGAAACCTTGTCTTGCGGCATCCATCCCTTTTGAAAAATATGACTCTTCAGTATCTGAAGTGAGTTTCTTCCTGTTACTAATTACTAATTTGATTTTGAAATTCTTTTACCAGGGAGTAAATTATGTCCTAACATGTTAGGATTTGTTTGTTAAAATGAACCATAATCTTCAAAATTTAATCTCTACTATTAATAAGGAGAATAAGGTGGGTATTTTCTTCACTTTTTCCTGCAGAAGTTTCAATTTTTGCCATTTCAAATATTTGTTAAAACCCAAAACTGTATTTTTTAATGATTACAACTCAATGCATATCTCCTTTTCCCTTCATATTTATCCCCACTCATTCTCATCACTCCTCATGTAACTATCCGTGCATGTGTGCAAGATCACATACCATTGTGTTCATTCTTAGGAGTTTTGTTTAAAACGGTGGCCTTTTAGCACCAATACAATTACCTTCTGATTGATTTTGTCCTGGATGGTATCTCCAATACATCTTTTATTCTATTTCTCACAGACAACTTTGTTTGATAATCTCTATCATCTAAGATCTGACTTGAACTGTTTATCTGGCAGAGATATAACCACCACATTTCCTAGTTTTGTTTTTCACTCGCAAGTTGATGATACCTGAGGCAGCTACACGAGCCTACATCATCCATGTCACTTTTGTTGGTCTTGAATACCAATGGTTTATGTTTCGCTTGTGAATATTGGGATTTTTGTTGAAGTATGCAGTCCGGGATAGATTTAGATCTTGTTTATAATTTCGTTGAATAGAACTTTGTTTCTTGTTTTGGATCAGAGGTTTGTAGATTGGACAAATGGGTTTGAGTAATGATTTCCTTCATTTGAGAATAAAAGGGAAACCAGATAGAATAGGTGTTCCAGGTTTTCAGCATTAGCACTTTGGATATGTTGGTGAGAAAAATATCTGTCAAAAGTATAGTGCAATGGCTTGGGCAAGCTGTGAAGGTGTCTTTGAGCCCATGACCTGAGTTGAGAATTGCTACACTAAAAACATGAGTGAATGGCAGCTCCTGCCTAGAACCAACATTTCCCTTCCATTTTTTGTCGCTCTTGTAAGTTTTGCATGGTTGTCTATTTGAGAATTAATTGTAATTATCATTTTTGCATGAATGTCTAAAATCAAGGTGGAAAAAGTGTTCTTTATTTTTATGCCTACGGTCATTAGATTGTTTATATCCAATGCTAAATTGTTTGTAGCATACTTCTAACCATGCAAAGAAGAAGAAAAAAACTGAATAATCATCAAATATGAAATGTTTCAGAAACGATATCAAAATAGGAGATGCATTAATGACCCGTTTGTTATAGATTAAAATAAAAGTAATTTTGCCATAAAATAATTTAGAGATTTTATGAAAAATCATAATCTATTTTGTGTTTATTTACTGTACTAAAATTCACTTTTTTTAAACAAATAATTATGGATACAGCTATATAAAAACAATTTTTTGTTACAAATTAGTTCAATCTCTTGATCCATATTTTCTCTCTCCTTTAAAAAAAATCTATTTTTTAAAAAGCTACTTTTTAAACAGCTTCTTTATTTGAAGTTGTTTTTAGATTTTTTTTAAATTCTGATTTTTTTTAAAAAGTTGTAACAACGGATGCAATACACTTAAAGTGATTATTTAAAAAAACTATAACAAACGGGCTCTAAATTAAATATTCTTACTATATAAAGGTCAGAAATAAGGGAAAGCTAAGTTATTGGTTGTAGGCGGTTTGAAAATTCTATAGTCTAGACTCTAGGGTGATATTTCTTTCAACATCATTAGACCTTTATTTGTTCTTATCTTTTAGGGTATTTTTGATGACCACCATATTTTGTCTCCAAAATTACTAGACAATTTAATAAAGATCTTAATTTATAATAAGTACTACTAACAAATCTAATTATATGGGAAACCTCGTATATTAAGCAACTAAATCAGCTGCAGCCAACAAAGCAGGGACAACATTCCTCAATATGTAATATTGCATACATTAATGTACACACCGACCATCTCTTGTATTTTATGATATAATGACTCACTGAACCATATGTTGCGCTAATGCTCTTGAATGTTTCCTAAGCTTCTAAGTTCTAAGCTCTAATAACAGTAGGAGACCCTGAAAAAACTCATGTAAACTCTGTATCACATTGAAAGTGAAAAGGTTATTTCTATAATTGAAAATGCTACTAGAAACCACCAACAATATCCTATTTGAGATCCACCAGATGAATGTGTAGCTTTATCTGTAAGTCCAATGATAAAATGACAGTCGCTGACTGAAGGGTCTCTGGAAGTAACCATACCAAGTCCATCAAAATTGCAGCTTCTCGAGTCTTGCATTTTTAGTTGATAGTAACTGTTAAAAGCATATGATATATTTCCTTTGTCCCCAATTCCATTGCATGAACCTCCATAATCAAGAGTGGTACAATCTGCAACACTGCATGCAGTTCTCATATAGTTTGCCACATTATTAATACTCAAACCACTTGACTTAGAACTTACCACACACCATTTAGACGGAAGATACTGAACATTCTTTGCGTTCTTCAATTCCTTGTTCCCAAGGCCAAGGTTTAATGGATACTTAGCTTTTCCATCAAAGTAAAATATCCCCCAATGTCTTTCAAAACTACCTGGAAGAATACTCTTTGCTCCTTCATCAAGAAGGCTGAACAGATAGATATCCATAGGAGGAGCATTAGGTCTCAAAGGTGTCCCTTTGTTACCAAGAACATGGTTGATTAGACCTTGATTGAAAACTTTAGCTGCAGTGATGTTTGCACCAATGGCTCCATCTGAAGGCCAACCAATTTCTCCAATAACTATAGGAATTTGACCGTATCCAATTTTACTGAGTGCTGCCACTAAAGTGTCATAGTTTCCATCAAATGCATTGCTATAAATATTTGAACCATCTGTGACAGGATGAGTAGTTCCCTCAAAGAACGCGTAGTCTTGTGGGAAATCAGTACCGTCGTAGAGGCTGAGGAAAGGGTAGATATTAACAATAAATGGGGAACCGTTTGAGTTGAGGAACTGAACTAGCTGAGTCATGATTTGGGTTAGATCAGGACGGAATATCCCTTGTGAAGGAATTGAGGACTCATAGACATCTGCATTGCATGGAACAACTAGTTTTATTGAACTAGCAAGATTTGCCTTCACTAGGGATTGTTGTAGATTGAGTACTGCAGGCATGACTAGGTTCTGAAATTGACCGTTATAACTTTTAAGAAATGGTTCATTTCCAACAGCAACATACCTGTAATTTAAAAAGACCTCTAAGGTTTAAAGACTTGTAGAAAATCAACTTGTACATACTTACAGAAACTCTAGTTATCTAAGTAAAATGCAAAAGGCATCTGAGTTATTCACACCAAGACTGAAATAATTGACAAGAATATTTAATTATTCAATTAAAAGCCCAAGTAGCTACATATATATGGCCTGGTAAATTTGTTAGTTCAAATTACATATAGAATGCAAAAGAGTTCAGTCGGTGCAGTCTTGGTGTGACACTATTCATCAGCATGATAACTAAGTACAGCAGGATAGAAGTCAAAATCTTTGTAGAACTAACACTTTTGATTGAAGGCGTGTATGACACACCTAGTTGTATTCAGTTATTCCAGTTTCTCAAATTATTATCAATGTCGATGTGTCATTGCCGTCTCTGATGTCCATGTTAAGAGTTTCATAGATCGGACGTGGACCAAAAAGACATGAAACTTAGAGCTTCCACTAAACATAACAAAATTAGATTCTTGGTCATATAGATACTATCCAGTAATAATCAGAAGATCAACTAAAGCCAGTGTTCAAAAGGAAAAGTTCCTTCACATGAATACGTGATATTTTACTTAAACTTGAAAACAATGTTCTTCAAGATAACTCAATAAATATCCTTATTATTCGGAATATAGCAGTCTTTTACTTAGATTTCTTTGAAACATAAAGAAAATTACATAAAAATGTTGGAATTGGAACACAAGAAAGAAAGGAGGTGATATTTAAGGAACTAAAAGATGTCGAATTTTAAACTTACAGAACAGTTACAGGTTATTCAAAATGGTTCAGATGTATGGAAACTAGGCTTATAGTTGTTGGTTTTGAAAGAGGAAAAGATAGAAGAATAATACAGTGATAACGTACAAACAAAGTTAGATGTTACTAACCTGATATCAGCACCACCTTTCCTGGTGTAAGTAGAGATGTTCTGACGAAGCCACAAATCAGAAGCAGCAGGGGAGGAACTCAAAAGAGACAACATCTCATTAGGAATCCCAACCATCACCTGAATTCCACTTCCCATGAGTGCCTTAAGAACATCAGTCCCATCTCACTCTTTTTATGCAGATGATCTTATGATTTTCTGCAAAGGAAAGATGTCTGGTTTGATTGCTCTTAAAGATTTGTTTCAGTTATATGCTTCAAGTTCTGGCCAAATTATTAATTGTTCAAAATCTTCAATTTACTCTAGCTCCATTACCACTGCAAGAATGAACAACATTGTGCAGCTTCTTCACTTTAATATTGGCACATTCCCTTTCAACTATTTGGGGGTCCCCATTTTTAAAGGAAAGCCAAAAGCAAGTTATCTTCAACCTGTTGCAAACAAAATCAACATGAAACTGTCAGCATGGAAAGCTTCCCTCCTTTCTATGGCTGGGAGAGTTCAACTAGCAAGGTCAGTAATTCAAAGCATGTTGGTTTATAGTATCTCTCTTTACTCATGGCCAGTTTCCCTAATCAAAGAAGTAGAAAGAAATGTCAGAAACTTCATATGGAGTGGTGATCGAGAAAAAAGGAAGCTAGTTACTGTGGGATGGAAGAAACTTTGTAGACCATCCAGTCAGGGAGGTTTAAATTTAAGGTCTTTGCAGAGTTTGAATGCAACAACAAACCTGAAGCTTTGCTGGAATTTGTTGAATTCAAAGAAATCTTGGGCAAAGCTTCTAAAAGATAGAGTGTTAAAGAATGGCAGAGTTATCAGGCATCATATCTACTCGTCCATCTGGAGTAGCATCAAAGAAGAGTACAATGTGATTATTGAGAATTCTAGGTGGCTTATTGGTTCAGGAAATACAATCAATTTCTGAAAAGATTGTTGGTGTGGTCAATCTTTGGTGGATCTTTACAATATTCCAGACCAGGTATCTAATCTTCTCACCTCAACTGTTAGCGAATATATTCATGATGGTGTTTGGCACTTTCCTCCTCAACTTCTTCAATTCCCTAACCTGAGAGAACTTGCTGAACAAGTTACTTTACCCTTAGAAGCTCAATGTGATAGCTTGCTTTGGAAACATACTCAAATTGGGGAACTTCAACTAAAAGATGCTTATGAATTCAAACACCATCAGTTTCAAGATCTCCATTGGGCCAAAACCATTTGGAGTGTTGATGTCCCCCTTCAAAATCTCTATTTGTTTGGAGATTGATGTACAACAAAGTTCCTACAAATGAGAATCTCATGATGAGAGGTTGTTATCTACCCTCTATGTGTAGCCTTTGCCAAAACCAACCTGAGACATCTTTTCACATGTTTTTCTCTTGCTCATATGCTATTAAAATTTGGTCTTGGTTAGCTTTTGTTCTAAATATCACCTTACATTTCACATGCCTAGAAGATATATGGAAGATTTGCGATCTTTCTTGGTCACCTCAATGTAAAGTAGTTGTACTTTCTTCTTTGATTAATCTCTTCAATGTAATTTGGTATGCCAGAAATCATGCTAGGTTTGACAACAAATCCATCAGTTGGAAGTCTGTCATATCCATGATTATTTCTAGCACTTCTTTATCAGGCAACATGACAAGAAAAACTTCAACCAATTCACTTAGAGATTTCACTGCCCTTAAAATGTTTAATGTTGAAATTCATCATCCTAGGACTCCTATTATTAAAGAGGTTATATGGAGTCCTCCACCTCAGGCTTGGATCAAATGTAATATTGATGGTGCCTCGAGTGGGAACCCTGGTGACTCAGCCTGTGGAGGAGTTTTTAGAGACCATGAAGCAAATTTCTTATGTTGTTTTGCGGAACCTTTAGGGCATTCTAATTCTTATACTGCAGAAATCAGTGGAGCCTTAAGGGCCATAGAAATGGCTTCACAAAGAGGTTGGAGGAACCTTTGGATAGAAACAGACTCTTCTTTAGTAGTATTGGCTTTTCAAAGAGATGTTAAGATACCTTGGAATTTAAGAAACAGGTGGCAAAATATGAAGATCAAGCTTCGACAAATGAATTATATTGTTACCCATATTTACAGAGAAGGAAATGAGGCTGTGGATTCCTTAGCAAATGCAGGTTTATCTTTGCAAGTATTAACAGTTTGGATTGAGGTTCCTATTTTTATCAGCTCTTTTTATGTAAAAAACAAACTAGGGATGCCTTCTTTTAGGTTCATCTCTTTTTAATGGAGTTTTGGTTTATGTCCCCTTCATTTATATATATTTTTTAGTAGGTTAGCACCTTAGCTGCTTACTCTTTTGAAAAGAAAAAAAAAAAGAACATCAGCCTCTGGTTCAAACAGTTCCACTTTTGTGATTTTGTTGTCTTTTAAGAGATCAACCACAGTCGAAGGCTTCAATTTGCGGAATGAAACCGTGCCCCAGTTTACTCCTATGGCTGATTCTGTCAATAGAGGAAACCAACATAAACCCAACATCATTATTAATGCCAAAATAGCCATACCAAACCTGTTGCAAGGCTCTGACATTATTCTGCCAGTGAAAATGTTCAATTTCTTTATTTGGTTCGGAATTAACAAAACAAACACTCACTCATATTCTATGGCACATGCAAACGTTGTCTTTTTTATTGTTGCCTTCAACTGATGTTCAATTCAAAACAGTTCAATATTTATGGTTACACAGTTTGGAAATATATATTTAGTCTATTGTCACTTTACCATTTTTTCTGTCTTAAAATAATTATTCCTTTAAAATATTAATGTAACATCTATTATTATTTTTTTCATTAATATACTCTTATTTATTGAATTTCACTCTACATTACTAGTTCATTAATCACAGTTTTAGTAATTGATATTAATTTTCCCTTTAAAATCAACCCACAATCATTGAAAGACAATGTGTCTTGTTAACTAGTGTATCTGGACACTCTTTAAGCATTTTAAAATAAGTAATTATTCTTTAAAAAAGTTAAATATTTTGATTTTCAAGACATTGATCACATGCATTCTCGTAAATACTTATTATTGTGGTCCTTAAACAATGCCCTCAATCCGTAGGGCACTCGTTAACATTTCTCAAAGACAAGTAGGGAGAATTTTCTCAATTTACCGGAACGCTAAACCAATAAAACCATAACATTTGTATTTGTGTTGTATTGGTTAACGATTTGATTTGGACACGTAATATTTATTATGTTAGCTTGTTGATACAATTGTTATGTCATGAGAAGAAATAGTCAATTGAATCACGACAACTAATGAACAAAATATCATGGTCTGACTATAAAAGGAAAATATGATCAAATACAAATTATTAATCTTTACATGATCCACTTATTATTGAACATGTATTGTATTAATTAATTCAACAATGCAGCGGATGAAAGCTAGATCGTCCACTTGGGAACAGATTGTTTATTGTGATTGTGACACTTTGACTAACTAAAGTCTAGACCCTAAAGAACACATCAAATTGGAAAGTGCTCCCAGGAATAAAAACATGTGTCTTGATAAAGGTAAGGGCTCTCTTTAGCAATAGCTGATAGTTTAGTTTGTAAGCTCTTGTGATTAAAATATATAGGCTTGATATTTGATAACCAATTTTTCTCACGAATTTTTTACGAGCGTTTTCAATGGGAGAGTTTAACAGCTAACAATTAACATTATTCACTAGACGTACAAGCTATTTTTTTACAATCAAAACCTACAAAATGCTAATAATTCAGCTTTTGCAATATTTCATTTGTCGCATAAACAAATTTGACAGCACATTGATGATCCCATAAGACTCTCTACAAAAAGCATCATTAGAAGAAGAGACACAGCAATATTGCAATTAAGTACGTCTTTAACATAATGTGTAATTTCTAAGGTAAAACAATCAAAATAAAAATCATTGAAAATATTACTAATAAATAAATAAGGAACTCAAAATTTTGCTTGACATCCCTACGTTACCTTAAAAAAAATCAGCAGTTTGTGAAACATAAAATCAATACACAAGAGTAACATTAAAATTGACTGTCAGATTCCACAGAAATTCTACATTTCTCTATCCTTTTGTATTTCCTTGCACCATTAGAAGGACTTGCACTGAACCGGCCAAAACAAAAAGGCAAAAGCAATTACCACTATTCAACTTTAATCCTTAGATTCCTTATCTTCTCAAGCTTCAACTTTGTTTACCAAGGTGAGGGAATCAAATATCAATTACGCATTTTAGAATATAGAAACTAGAAAGCTTATTTAACAATCGTATGAAATGAGAGGCCGCAAAGCAATATTAGTTGTCTATGTAACCTTATCATTTTGTATACTGTCAAAAAAACACAATATCATTTCATAGTAGTACCAACATCACATCTAGAACTGTATGTGCATTTTTCCTCAGTCACAAATTCTAGAGTATCAACATTACTACAAACAAAGAATATTGATTGAATAAATTTTAAAAGAATCAACAAGGTGATCTGAACAAAAAGTTCTGATTTTATAAACACTATTTTCAGTCAAAACTTAAAATCTTCTAACTTGTATGTTCTACTAACTACGTTCTATTTGTGTTTGTATTGTAATGACCTGCATCAAAGTCCGACAAGGATGATAAAGTCATTGCCTTCCATTTCTAATTTGAAAAGGAGGCACGCATTAGTTTAAGGAAGTTGATTTATTGACAATCATAAAACTTGTGTTACAAATTCATACATCATTTATTATTTTACCAAACCCCTACTAGGAACATTAGAGGATTAAACATCAGAACATGAAAATGACCCTTGAATAAGATCTACCTTCAGAGAGTTTGTGTTGTGTTCAGGGCTTGAGAAAATCCGGCTGATTGGTGACAGATCTCACCCATGACCAATTATGATCTTTTGTATTGACTGGGTTTATTGCAGATGCTACATCTTCCAGTGGAATGTATGCATAATTGGCATTGATAGGAGCAGCAACAAATCCAGTATATCCAGCCATAACACCATGAATTGCAGAGTGTGCCAAGAGTGTACAATACAAATTATCAGTAGCATTTGCATGGACTGCACGAATCATGTATGTAGGATCTATATACTTGACTGTAAATAGCTCACCGGGATGGTCCCTGTCCCACCACTTCTTCAGCTCTGACTTTAACCACACTCCAACATCTAAGAAAACTAGGTTACCAGATTCATCTAGCTCTTCCTTCTGTGACTCTGTTCTTGGTATTATATCCTGGCCAGCACCCTCAGCAACTACAAGCACTGCATGCCCATTTTCTTTCAGTCGTTGGTCAAGAAACTCAAAGAGCCCTCCTTTTCCTTCCAAGTAAAAATCTAGTTCAGGGATTAGGCAGCAATCAACGTCACGGCTGCTGAGTGTTGCATGAAGAGCAATGTGACCTGTGCTTCGACCCATCAACTTCACAAGGCCTATACCGTTAACTGCACTCTCGGCCTCCACATGAGCAGCACTGATTGCTTGCTGAGCCATTTCAACTGCAGTTTGAAATCCAAAAGATCTGTCAATTATTCCGACATCATTATCCACTGTTTTAGGAATTCCAACAACAGCAACATTCAGTCTACGTTGCTTTATTTCATTGAATATCTTCACAGCCCCTCGCATAGTCCCATCTCCGCCTATAATGTACACCTGTTGATTTGATGAGAATAAATGGATTAATGCAATAGAAATCGATTGAAAAGCATAAGAACCAACCTGATTGAAGGCTTGATTTTGGATGGCATCAACGATCTTGCATAGATCAAAACCGCCTCTAGAAGTCTGAAGAACAGTACCACCTTTGGTATGCAAATGGTGAACAATATTAGGGTTAAGCTGAAGCGGTTGAGTAGAATAAAAGCCTCTGTAACCAGCGGTGATACCGAAAATGTGACGAACACCATAGAGATCCCAAAGACCAACAACAAGCTCTCTGATAACGGTGTTGAGTCCAGGACAGAGACCACCGCATGTTACAATACCAACTCTTACATCGGAAGGGTTGAAGAAGACGTTGTTGCGAGGACCAGCGGTGCGATATGCAAAACGTGTGGAGTGAGAGAAAACGAGGTCGTTTGGAGTGATGTAGAAGTGTTGGAGTTGGGGGGTGTGGAAGTAAGGGTTTTGATCGAGTGGATTTGGGAAGGTTTTGAGGTTGGAGATGTAGTGGTTGAGATGAGGAAGATCTTTTAGCTTAATGGGTTCGAATAATTGTGTTACATCTTCGAGTTCGACTTCGACTTCCATTTTTTAATTGAAGAAGAAGAACGAACAGGGTCGTTTATGTTTTCAATTTCATCGATCAACCGCTTTCAATCAAATACGTGGCGCTCACTGTGTTTGACATGCATTTTAGTCGTGTACAAACGACTATAATTTAGTGACATATGGAGGAGTATTATTTTTTTAGATTTATTAAATAATTGATAATAATATCATTTATTCAACGAATCAAAAAAAAAAAAAAACTAACTTGTTATTTATGATAATTACCAGATGAAGGTAGTATATTATAAGGTTGATTCGCTGTATTGATTTTGCAAAGTTTCTTCCACGTCCAGACCAACCCTGTCTTTAACCATGCCCTGCATTGAAGGTAATGTGATAACTGATAAGACATCTCTTTAGAGAATTAAATTAAAATATGTAGTGAAACCCACATATATATATATATATATATATATATATATATATATATATATATATATATGTCCAATCGATAAAGATGAAGTATAAAAAGGGGAAATTGGTATACTCCTCTCCAATTATTATATATAAGGTGTGTAGCATCGTGGTCATAAATCATGGTAGTAATAATAAATGATGAAAAAGAAAGTTGGTGAGTTAGCAGTTGAGAGTTGAAATAATAATAAGTACGTACTATACTGTCTATAGTGTTGTGGTGCAATGGAGCAATTAGGCTGCCTGCTTGACTCCCTTCACGCCAAGTAAAAGGGTCGTCGACCATTTTGAGAAGCCTCTTATGTGGCATGCAGGGAGCCAGGCAAACACAACATTTTGCATCCCTCTCTATAACATATAATTCTGTCTAAATTACTGAAAGTTGTTGAAAATGCAGCAGCGTTTGCTATAATCAAATCTAGCATGTTAAAAAGAAAGAAAGAAAAAGTTGCAAAATTGACACTAATACGTATATAATGAATGAATGAATGGATGGATGGAAAGAGTTAAGTAGAAGTAGTGCATATATAAAAATTAAGAGAGATATATATATATATATAGTAGTTTAGAAAAAGTGAAAGAGAGGGATCTGATTTGTTGAAGGAGATTGGAGTGAAGAGAGTGAGACAAAAGAAAATCCATGAAAGGAGAGGGATATATGAGTAAGACGGGTGATGGTTCTAATATTATTGGCAAAGACGGCAAACAAAGCCTTATTCTTAACTTATTTATAGTACTAAACGTAACTCAAGTCTTGTAGTTCCATTGGATAATGCCAAACCTGCCAGCCACAATACTTCTTACAGTTGGTCTGTTTTGGATTTTCCTTCCTTCCTTGGAAATTGTCATAATTAACTTTCCTTCCACCACCGTTCACATTTGATCAGTATAACTTTCTCATTTTTTTTCTTTATTGAGAATAATTGATAAAGTGATAGATTAGGGTACTTTTAAAAAAATTGGACCCCACTAATAGATCACATTAATCTATCTTTTATCTATATCTCGTCTTGTATTTTTTTCATGAACAACCAAGTCTTGTGTTTGAATGAACAACAGTCTCTCACTTAATTAACTCTCATCATGATTATACTATCTTTGCAATATATTCATTCACAATTCAAACATAATCATGATGAGAGTTAACTGGTAAATGTCGATATTATTAGGTTGAATATATTTATCATGATTCGAACTCAGAACCTTGCAATTGTGCACGTAAATTTCATGTGGTACTTACTTGCCACTTGGTTTACAAACCAAAAATTAAAATTAAAATGATTTAGTTTTTTTTTTAGAAGTTAAAATGGATTATATTACTAAACAACCTAGAATTCAGCACAAGAAGTGCCAAAAAACCCAGCGGAAAGAGTATCAAATTCAATCCAAAAACAATGAGAAACAAACAGAAAATGAACAATGGTCAAAGCCACCTCATTACAAATAGATATCCAAACAAGGTAAAGGATTATGCCACAATTAATGATAAGAGAAAGCAAAATTATGACGATTCGCTTTCAACCACCAATATGATTGAAGTTTAATTTTGTCAAACGACAGTTGTCACTATGCCTCTTTTTGATGAAAGAATCGAGCATTTGTTTCAATCCAAATCACTCACACGCATGAGAGCCAAACAAGGGTAAAAGTTCAACGAATACTTATTGAAAACCCGCATAAGGTGCCAAATTGAGATAAATCATCTCACACATGATCAAGATATACTGTGTGGAAACTAAGCCAGTTAGAAACATTGTGCCAAAGTTTACCAAAAAAATATCACAAGAGAGGAATAAGTGCCCTAAATCTTCCATCATGCCACATCCATCCACACAAAGACGAGCATTAGGTGGTAAAATTTGTCTTTTAATTAAATTGTCTGTTGTTGTAACCAATTATGCAGCAGACGTTGACCAAAAAGATTGACTTTTTGGGCCACTCCTGATTCCAAATTTCTATTATGCGAGCAACGACCAAGTTGTTGTTGACCAATAACATCAAATAATTATAAGCACCTGTTACATTATATTTGTTGGACACATGTAAATGTCAAATCTACTTGTTAGAAAGATTAGGCTGCAAAATAATATTAATTAAAAAGTCACAGCACTCCCGCACCTTCTCCTCCTCCCAAGCTAATAATCGACACTTCCACTTCCAAGCCTCGCCTTCCTCCCCCCAACCCAAGCAAATACATTTCGGCCAACGTTGCCAAATTTTATTAATAGCAAAATATCTTTCTATGAGGGGATTTAAATGGGAATGTAAAAAATGTTTCGAGAGGTTTTGACGGCTTGCATGTGGGGTATGGTCCCAGGGAGATAAATGTTGAGGGGAATCCATCCTAGATTTTTCGTCGGCTTTTGATCTTACTATAGCTAATACTTGTTTACGAAAAGAGAGGATCATCTTATCACTTACAAGAGTGGGGTGGCATGTTCTCGGATATATTTCTTTCTTATTAGGAAACCAGACAAGAAGGTTTGTTTGGATTGTAAAGTCATTCCTGGAGATAGCCTAACTATCAAACATAGAGTATTGACTAGGGGTGTAAGGGTTAAGAGGAGTGCGAAGAGAAGCATTAACATTGGGGATCTGTGAATCAAGTGGTGTCATTCAAAGGGTTAAAAACAAAGGATTTTCCAACAGAAGATCTTAGAGGGAGGTTTGGCAAGTGGCAACTACAAGGAAGTGCAAATGACGTATGAGACAAGAGCAACATAAGATTAAAAAAAATAGCAAAAGAGAGTTTGGGAGAATCAAGAGGAATTGGACTTAGGGGTAAAGAATCTTGGTGATGAAATGACAATGTTCATAGTAAAGTTTGAATTAAAAGAGAATGTTTTAAAGATTGCTCTAGGTGTACAAATGCTAAAACTTGGGATAAATATAAGATGGCTGAGAAAGAGACCAAGAAGGTGGTGAGCGAAGCAAGAACTCAAACTTTTGATGGATTATACCAATTTTAAGGTACCAAAAAGGAAGAAAAATCTATATATAAGCTTGCTAATAGACGAGAAAGAAAGACAAGAGACCTAGATCAGGTGAAGTGTATTAAAGACGGTGAGCATAAATTTTTGGTTTAGGAAAAGGATATAAAAGATAGATGGAATAAGTATTTCAACAACTTACTTAATGAACAATATGAGATCTTACTAGAGTTTAACATGCTAGACATCAGGGAAGAGGATCATAATTATAACTATTATTCTCATATTCAAGAACATAGCGTTGAAAAGGATGAGTAATGGCAAATCAGTTGGGCTAAACAATATACCTAATGAAGTGCGGAAAAGTTTTAAAGATATAGGAGTTGTGTGGCTCACCAAACTTTTTAACAAGATTATGAACAGAAATAAAATGTCGGATGAGTAGAGAAGAAGTACTTTGATTATGATCTATAAGAATATGGAGGATATACAAAATTGTGTAAATAATAGAGGAACTAAATTAATGAGTCATGTCATGAAGTTATGGGAAATGGTGATTGAGCTTAGACTAAGGACAGAAACTCGAGTTAATAATTAACACGGGAATCAATGGAAGTTATGCCTCATTAAGTATATTATTTCCCTGGTCGACCTCTCCGACAATGTTTTATGGTACAAATTGTTGGGCAGATAAGAATCAAGTAAGCATAGCGGAGATGATGATGATGCAGTGGATATGAGTGGTAAAATTAGACATGATAGGATTAAGAATGATACCATTAGAGAGAGTTTGGTAGCACCTATAGTAAAAAAGATGGTAGGAAATAGGTTTAGGTGGTTTGGGTATGTAGAGAGAAGACATGTATAAGTTGTAGTTCGTAGAGTATATAAGATAGAGGTGAGTCAGATAAAAAAAATGTTGAGAAAGGCTTAAAAAAACTATTAAGAGATATTATGAAAGTTTTAGAGGTTAATGAGCTTGATCCATATATGGTCTTTTATAGAACAGTGGCGTAATTTTATCTATGTGGACGACCCCACTTAGTGGGATAAGGATTGGTTGTTCTTGTTGTAATTATATTCTAATCCTGTAATTTGATATTCTTTTTTTTTTCCTAGACTAGGGATGGATTAATTACGACTTTTTATTCCCCATAATTATGAATTTCTTTAACAATTCATAATTAATTTGTCTCTTGTTTAAAAACTCCAAAATTTCATGGTGAAACTTGTGATGTTTTAACCATTTCTGTGCTCGTGATTTTCGGGTATCAAAATCATTGATTAGATTCGAACCTTGAATCATTGAACTCTCAACTTTTATTCGCGGGAAGGGAAAAAAGTGAGTAAAAACCCTTAAGACCTTGGATTCGGAGGTTGGTTTCGATTGGGGAAGGTGTTAAGCACCCTAACCGACTATGGTATCCCATAGGAACCTTCTACCTATTCTCTAATCTTGCGCTAACTTGATTTTACTTATATTAAAAAGTTAAGAGTTAAAGTGAATGAAGGGAGAAAGAAGAAGCATGTTTTTGGTTATTTTTATTGATTTGGAAGGGTCGAAACCCTTTGCCTACTTACCCAAATAAATCGGGATCAAAATCAAGTAGTTCGGCTTAAGAACTTATTTGATGAGTTGAATCGATTTTAACATTTTTTGAAAAGATTTTAAGAAGAGATGAGAGGCCTCAAGGCACGAGAAGAAAATACGATGAAGTTGGTTAATTTTAATTATACGAAATCCATGTCTAATGTGGATATTAAATTACTTAACATTTGATTAAGGAAAATAAAAAGAAAATCACTTGGATTACATACCAAGGTTTACTTAAAATAAAATTGAATTTGACTTGATTGATTTTTTTGAAGAAAATATTTTCTCTAAACTAACGACGAAATCGCGTAACGGCGGAATAAAAATAAAAGAGCGTAAAGCGATCAATAAAGTGGTGTGTCGGTGCGCGTGTCAGTGCGTGTGCCGATTACATATTACATACCCTAAATACATTCTATGGTCTCAAAAGAAAAATGCGCGAAAAATAAATTACATCAATTCCCTAATTACATACTAAATGTGATAAATAACTAAATATGTAATAAAAAATTAAGAAAATGCATGGGATTATACTAGAGATGATGCAAAAAATGAAATATGACGAAATATTAAGCATAAAAAGAACATCACATATGAAAATAACTACCAAATAAAATGCATGACATGAAGCATATTTAAAATGTAAAATGCAAGTTTTCGAAAAAAAGAAAATATTAGTTAGAAAAATGCATGAGTTTGAGATTAAATTAACAAGCAAATTATATAATGCATGATATTTAAAACGCTAACTAAACACAATGCATGAGATATGAAAAAAAAAGACCAAAAGATAATGATTGCATGATAATTAAAAACATTAGACAAAATAGACAAAAGAATGAAACGTTACTTCAAAGCCTAAAATCAACTAAAATAATAGAGATAAAAAAATAAAACAAATAGAAAAATGCATGATATTTAAAATTAAGACACTAGAGAATGCATGAAACATAGCTTTAATATTGTATATAAAAAAATAAAAATAATGCATGAAATGAGAAAGAAATGCCACAAAAAAAACATGCTGGGAGGGGGGTGCAGGCAGCAGACAGGGGGGTGAAACAGTAAAATAGTAGAAACATAGGAACCTGGGCTTGGGTTACTGGAGCTGGGTATGGGTATGGGTACTAGGTCGACCCACCCAGCTCCCATTAATGAATATAAAAGGGATTTTCACCCCTTTTTCTTCATTTTTCACAAACCAATCTCTCTCTAAAATTACAAAAGGGAAAAAAAGGCTCTCCCTTCTCTCTAGAAGGGGGGCCGGCGAAGGGGGGGTTTGGCCGGAGAAGAAGGCCGGAAAAGACTCCGGCGCGGTGGTTGGCCGGAGGGCCACCGCGCCGGAGGGGAGAAACTGTTTTTTTTTAAAAAAAATCTAGGCCAAACTCTTCTTCTCCTCCTTCTCTATTCAAATCCTATATTATTTTTCAAAGGAACACACTACAACAACCTAGATCTAACATTTAAACTTCATCACAAAAACACAAAAAAACATGAAAACTACCTTATTTTCCTCCTTCTTCTTCTACTGCTTTTCGGTTCTGTTGTTGTTATTCTTGCCTCGGACGAGTTCGGTTGGGATGCGTTTTGCCTTTGAGATTCGGCCTTGCTTCTTCTTCTTGTTTTGCTTTTTGACTTCGGTTCGGCCTTGCCTTTCCTTCACGTTTTTGGTTCGGTTTTGTGTTTGTTGTTGTTATTGGTTTGGATTTGGTCTTGTTTTCGGATTTGGATGTTCTTGATGATTTGGATTTGTGAGTAGGGTTTGGATTTGGTACTGTTGTTGATGGTTTTCGGATTTGGATTAGGGTTTTTTTTGGTACTGTTGTTGATGGTTTTGGTTCGGATTTATGATGATTTGTGTTGATGTTTTGACCGAAATATTGTTGGTTATGGATCTGTTGGTTCTGGCCGAAATGGTTTTTTTTGATGGCTAGGGTTTGGGATTTTTCCTCTCTTCTCTCACTGATCTTCTGTGATCGGTGCTTGAGTTCGTCACCAAACGGTGATGAACTCGCACTTGAATTGCAGAGGAAATGATTCAATGATGATGGTTCTGCAATGAACCACTGAGAATCATTTTAAAAAAAAAATTGTTCTTGGTGTTCTTGGTGTTCTTGGTGAAAAGAGTTTTTTTGATCTGTTTTTTTTTGTTTGTAATTTCGAAATCTGTTTCTCTCTTGGAAAGTGTGACTGATTGATCCATTGACTCTGACACACTATGTACCTGATGCTTGGAATAGACCAGAATACCCTTGCTCTTTCTTGGAGGAAAAGTTGGATTGGACCAATAGTAAAGTGACATGTGTACAAGGACTTTAAAGAAATAAATAAATAAAAATCTGATAAATAAATAACAATAAATAAGTAAAATGAAAAAAATAAATGACTAAATAAATGGTTAAAAATGGAAAACGAAAATTAAATAAATAAAAATAAAAATGTCCCGTCGGAACCAAAAAATGAGGTATTTTAAAATACCTCTCTGCCGAAATTTCGTCTGATACGACTGAGATTACGCGGCTTTTTATGCTAATTAAAACGATAAATCAACGACGTGAATAAAATAAATTTTACGAACGCAAACGCTACGCTATGCTAAAAAACGCACCAAACGCGAATAAAAATTACGAAATTAAAACGCGAGCGACATCAAAACATAAACGACGAACGAAAAATAAACGCGACCGCAAAATACGAATCAAACACAGATGTTACGGGAATTCGCGCGCGAACGGACGACTGAAAAAAAAAACGATCGACGTACGAATAAAATAAAATGAATCGGTCAAAAATTAGGGTACGACAGATGCCCCTATTTAAGTTTCTCCGTCACGAGGGTTTAAAAAGACGAATATTTTTGAAACGACGGGTCGGAGAGACTTAAATATCAAGTACACCAATTTTTGACCAACTCAGAAATCGAGAAAGCTCTATGGATGTAATGATATGAGTTGTCTGTTATGCAAGTACGAATGCAATGACGACTAAAACACTAACTCGAGAACCAGATAAATGTTACTGGGGAGGAAACGATGTCTGCTACCTTTATTGGGGTAACGACGAACGTACGAAAAGAAAAACTGGTCATTACCTTTACTGGGGTAACGACAAACATACGAAAGGGTAAAACTGTCAATTACCTTTACTGGGGTAATGACGAACATACGAAGGGGTAAAACTGTCAATTACCTTTACTGGGGTAATGACGAACATACGAAGGGTAATACCGTCAATTACCTTTACTGGGGTAATGACGAACATACGAAGGGTAATACCGTCAATTACCTTTACTGGGGTAATGACGAATATACGAAGGGTAAAACTGTCAATTACCTTTACTGGGGTAATGACGAACATACGAAGGGTAAAACTGTCAATTACCTTTACTGGTAACGACAAACATACGAAGGGTAAAACTGTCAATTACCTTTACTGGGGTAACGACAAACATACGAACTGAAACACTGGTGATGCGTTACTACTACCGAGGCAATTTAGCCAAACAAAAACAGGTTACAAACGAATACTCTTCGTGCGAAATGCTTCAACGAGATACTGGGGAAAATTGAAAGGTGGGACCTGCCACTTGAAAGGAACTTGATTGGTAAGCAGACCGAAAATGAACACATTGGTGATGACAAATTTTACTGGATACACACAGAGTACGACACACAGGTAAAATGCATATGAATGATATCAGTATGCATGATATGTATGCATGAATGAATGAACATGTATGAAAAATATATTGGTGAAACTGACGAGACAAGATTGGGCAGGTCGTAAGGATAGTGACCCGGTATTACAGTGCCAACACTTAGCATTCTTCACTGGGGATGAAATCACATGGAGATGAATCAAAACACAATCGGGGTACCACCCGTTAACCAAACTGAAACTGGGTAAGGACCACATAACACAAAAACCTGGCTGAGGTCGCCATTTCACATAGTCATTGCTTCTTTTGTATTCTTTTCTCTTTCTTTTTTGAAATCCCTAACTTTTGCCTGGATCGCCCTTTCGGGTTTTCAATCCACCGGAAATATATTCTTTTTTGTATGTCCCTAATTTTTGCCTGGACCGCCCTTTCGGGTTTTCGATCCACCGGGACGCTCATTTTTGGCTTAAGCCGCCCTTTCGGGTTTTCGACTTAGCGAGCTTTTCTTTTTTTTTTTTTGCTACTTTGCTTCTCTTTTTTTTTTTTTTTTTTTTGCAAGACTATGATCCACTCTGTTGAATTCACCTGTGCTTGAATGGATGTTGACATATGTTTCCATGATACATGAACCTACAAATAATATGCTTGTCATTTTTTTTTTGTTTTTTTTTTTCAAAAGAAAACATAAAAGTAAAAGAATTTTTCAAAGTTTTTACGTCAAGTATTGACATTAAAATGGAAGAAGAAAATTGCATATAGAATAAACAAGAATTCCAAAAGAGGGCACCGGCTCAAATTAATGTAATAGGGCGGTAACCGGCCAAAGGCATGGTTCCACGGATTACAAAAGTTGGAAAATGGTAACTACATGGGAAGGTACATTGAACACAATAACCACTACATTCCTTAACAACTTTGAACCACTGTTTAGATGCTTTAGTGTCGGAGGACTTCTGACAGCTAAGGTGCCCCAACTGGGTGATGCTTGATCTGATGCAGTTACTTTGTCATAGTCCTTAACTTTTGCATAGGCCGCCCTTTCGGGTTTTCGACCTATCAGGATAAACTCTTTTTTCAATTCTTTTTTTCTTTTCTCTTTTTTTTTTGTGCCTCTAATTTTTGCCTAAGCCGCCCTTTCGGGTTTTCGACTTACCGAGACGCTCTTTTTTGGTTTAAGCCGCCCTTTCGGGTTTTCGACCTACCGAGCTGTTCTTTTCATATATCTTTAGACAAAGTATTTCTTGACTGCATCAGAATTCACAGGACGAGGTAAATCTTCTCCATCCATATTTGTAGGGATTAAAGCACCACCAGAGAACGCTCTCTTGACCACATAAGGACCTTCATAATTCGGAGACCACTTGCCCCTGGGATCCGGTTGGAAAGATTTGATACACTTGATCACAAGGTCTCCTTCTTTGAATTCACGGGGATGAACCTTCTTGTCAAACGCCTGTTTCATCCTTGACTGATACAGTTGTCCGTGACACAAAGCGGTCATGCGTTTCTCTTCAATCAAATTCAATTGCTCATACCTACTCTGGCACCACTCAGCTTCACTTAATTCAGCCTCCATCAAGACTCTCAAAGATGGGATTTCCACCTCCACGGGGAGCACTGCTTCCATACCATATACCAAAGAGAACGGGGTTGCCCCTGTTGAAGTACGCACTGAAGTACGATATCCATGTAAAGCATAGGGTAACATCTCATGTCAATCTTTGTAGGTAACCACCATCTTTTGCACAATCTTCTTGATATTCTTATTTGCAGCCTCAACCGCACCATTCATCTGAGGTCTGTATGGAGAAGAGTTGTGATGTTCAATCTTGAAATCATCGCACAATTCTTTCATCATGTTGTTGTTCAAATTTGTACCATTATCCGTGATGATCTTGTTAGGAATACCATAACGGCAGATGATGTTATTCTTGATGAACCGAACCACTACTTGCTTGGTCACGTTGGCGAAAGATGCCGCTTCCACCCACTTGGTAAAGTAATCAATAGCCACTAGTATGAAACGATGTCCATTAGAAGCTTTTGGCTCAATCCGACCGATCATATCAATGCCCCACATGGAGAAAGGCCACGGAGAAGAGATAACATTGAGCATAGATGGTGGTACATGGCTCTTATCTGCATATATCTGACATTTGTGGCACTTCTTGGCATAATTATAACAATCATTTTGCATCGTTATCCAGTAATAACCTGCCCTCAATGCTTTCTTAGCCATTGCATGTCCACTGGAATGAGTACCAAAGGGACCTTCATGTATCTCATGCATCAATAAATCTGCTTCACGTTCATCCACACACCGGAGCAACATTGCATCAAAGTTTCTTTTATACAATACATCTTCATTCAGGAAGAAATTACCAGACAGTCTTCTCAAAGTCCTCTTATCTTTGTGAGATGCCCCAGGCGGATACTCTTGAGTTTGAAGGAAAACCTTGATATCATGAAACCATGGCTTACCATCAGCAAGTACTTCAACTGCAAACACATAAGCGGGCCTTTCAAGGAACTGGACACTGATCAATGGCACATCATTGTGACGATTTACTTTGATCATCGAAGACAAGGTGGCCAAAGCATCTGCCATCTGATTCTCATCACGGGGAATGTGACGCAACTCCACTTTGTTAAAGAAAGTTAACAACCGTCTTGCATAATCTCTGTAAGGAATCAAACCAACATGGTGAGTTTCCCACTTCCCTTTGATCTGATTAATCACTAAGGCTGAATCTCCACATATGTCAATATTCTTAATCCTCATATTGATTGCTTCTTCAATGCCCATGATGCAAGCTTCATATTCTGCCATATTGTTTGTACAATCAAATCGTAGCCTTGCAGTAAAAGGGATGTGAGTACCCTCAGGTGTGACGAGGACTGCCCCAACTCCATTGCCATAAGCATTAACGGCCCCATCAAAAATCAAACCCCATTCAGACTCAGGATCTGGACCTTCACCAAACAACGGTTCATCACAATCTTTCATCTTCAAATACATGACCTCTTCATCAGGGAAATCAAACTTAACAGGTTGATAATCTTCAACCGGCTGATGAGCCAAGTGATCTGCTAGGATACTCCCTTTGATTGCTTTCTGAGTATGATATTCAATATCAAACTCGGCCAATAACATCTGCCAACGAGCAATTCTTCCTGATATCGATGACTTTTCCAGGAGATACTTGATTGGATCCATTTTGGATATCAACCAAGTGGTATGATTGATCATATAGTGCCGAAGACGTTTGGTGGCCCAGGCTAAAGCACAACAAGTGTTCTCAAGTGCCGAATACCGGGATTCACAATCTGTGAACTTCTTACTTAAGTAATAGATTGCATGCTCTTTTCTACCAGTTTCATCCTGCTGTCCGAGTACGCAACCCATGGAATCTTCTAACACAGTCAAGTACATGATCAACGGTCTTCCTTCAACTGGAGGGACGAGAATTGGCGGTTCTAACAAATACTCCTTGATACTGTCGAAGGCTTTCTGACAATCTTCCGTCCAGACAATCCTTTGATCTTTGCGGAGTAACTTGAATATCGGCCCACAAGTAGCAGTCATATTGGAGATAAACCTGGAGATATAATTCAGTCTTCCGAGAAAACCTCTGACTTGTTTCTCTATTTTTGGGACGGGCATATCCCGGATGGCTCTGACTTTGTCGGGATCTACTTCAATGCCTTTCTGACTAACAATGAAACCCAAAAGTTTCCCTGATCGGACACCGAAAGTACATTTATTAGGATTCAAACGAAGCTTGTACTTTCTCAACCGCTGGAACATCTTCAACAGATACTCAACATGTTCTTCTTCAGTACCAGACTTGACAATCATATCATCCACATAAACTTCTATCTCTTTGTGCATCATATCATGGAATATCTTAGTCATACCCCTCTGATAAGTGGCACCAGCATTTATCAAACCAAATGGCATTACTACATAGCAGAAAGCACCCCACGGCGTGATGAAAGATGTCTTTTCTCTATCTTCAGGAGCCATCTTGATCTGATTGTAACCAGAGAAACCATCCATGAAGGAGAAAACTTTGCATTGAGCAGTACTATCAACCAATACATCAATATGAGGTAGAGGGAAATCATCCTTCGGACTTGCCTTGTTCAGATCTCGGTAATCAACACACATTCGGACCTTACCATCTTTCTTCGGAACAGGCACAATGTTGGCCAACCACTGAGGATACTCGGATGTAACTAGAAAGCCTGCATCAATCTGCTTCCGCACTTCTTCTTTGATCTTGAGGGCCATATCAGGATGAGACCTTCTGAGCTTCTGTTTGACTGGAGGACACTCAGGTTTCAAAGGCAAGCGATGTTCTACAACTTCATGATCTAAACCCGGCATGTCTTTGTATGACCAAGCAAATATGTCAGCGTACTCTCTGAGAAGTTCAACTACCTTTTCTTTGACAGTAACTTCCAACGACGCTCCAATCTTGATCTCTTTTCTATCCTCCTCAGTACCCAGATTGATCAATTCTAATTCTTCCTCATGAGGCTGAATGATCTTTTTCTCTTGCTCTAACATCCATCTGATCTCATCAGGAATCTCAACATCCTCCTCTACCATAGCCTCGTAAACAGGGGATTCAAAGTTGGGCAGAAGCATAGGGTCACTGTGTTCAACGGGCTTATGTATGTTTAGTCTGCACATGATTTATGATTGATTTTAGTAAATGTGTAAATGCAGACTTTTGAATTTGATTGATTTAAAAAGAAAAAGAGAATGAAAATTTTTGGGATTTTTCTATTACCATTTTTCCAGAAAAAGCAGTAAATAAAAATAAAACAGTCATGATAGAAACGACGTTTTTCATTAATAATGACAATACTTGAAGATAAAACCAAAAGCCCTACAAGAGTTCATTTCCGTCTGGGGCAGGACGAAAAGAGTTTTCTTAAAAAACGAAAAAGTAGACAAACATATTACTTAGACGCATGCATCACAGAAGGAATATCCACAGCGATCCAATTGCAACAGGCTCCTCCAGGTGTGACAAAGATAGGTGCAACCTCTTCCGACTGATCTTCCAGGATAGCATTGGTTTCAGGTGGAGCATGAATAAACCCAGCACTGTGAAAAATACCCTCAACCGGTTTGAAACTGGCCCTCGACTGACTGGTAGAGAAACCGAGACCCTCTTTCCGCTTGTTCTCAGGCAGCTGTACCAACTGACCCCAGCCTCCTGTTTTACCATCTTGTACAAGCTTCCGGGCATCCTTTAAGGAGGCCATACAAGTCTCACCCTTCTTAGCAGCTCCTTCTTCTGCAGAGAACCCCTGAAAAGAAGTTCCTTCTACATCATCAGCACCAATATAGGAGAAAGCAGACAAATGACTAACCAACAAGGCTGATTCACCAATTACCGTTATCAGCTTTCCACAACTTACAAACTTCAGCCTTTGATGAAGAGTGGAGGTCACCGCTCCAGCCTCATGAATCCATGGTCGTCCAAGTAAGCAACTGTATGAAGCCTGAATGTCCATGACTTGGAATGTCACCTTGAAGGTATGAGGGCCCACCGTGATAGGCAAGTCTATGTCCCCAATTACCGACTTCCTAGATCCATCGAATGCTTTTACCATCACTGCACTTGGCCTCAACTGGGCGCCACGGTATGCCAACCTTTCCAAAGTAGTTTTTGCCATCACATTGAGGGTGGAACCGGTGTCTATCAACACATTCGACATTGCGTCTGACTTACAAAGGACGGAAATGTGCAAAGCCCAGTTGTGGTTTCTTCCCTCCGCCGGGAGGTCTTCATCACTAAAGCTCAGGTTATTACACGCAGTTACATTCCCCACTATGCTCCCGAATTGCCCCAAGGTAACATCGGGATCCACATATGCTTGAGCCAAAATCTTCATCAGAGTGTCCCTATGAGCTCCAGAGTTCATTAGTAAGGACATTATGGAAATTTTGGACGGGGTTTGCAACAACTGATCAATTATCTTGTATTCACTCTTTTTGATCAGCTTCAAAATCTCATCACTACCTTCCTGAATGATCCCCTCAGGTTGGCTGGCACCTTTACCCTTGTCAAGATTCTGCACTGGCACATTCGGAGTAGCATTCTCGTTGCGCACAACAGTGGGGAGAATACGCCCACTTCTCATTACTTTGCCCACACCTGCTATATTTATGACAGCATCTGCAGAGTGCAGAGGGATCTCTTTACCATTCTCCACAATAGTTGCCTCATACCGGTAGGGTATGGCCTTCTGAGAAGTATAGGGAACAGGTCCTGGCAAACGGATCACCAGAGGAGTGACGTCTGACTTCGCACCATCACGGACTACCTCAAGATTCTTAAACACCGGAGTAATAACACAAACATTCCTGGATTCCTTCTTGACAATCAGCTCTCTTCTGTCAATCAATCCTTGTATATCCTCCTGGACTTTCTCACACCCTCGGGGATCCACCGAACACACTTCACAAGCATCATGATCGTGGTCAAACATGTTGGCCTCGCACATCTTGGCGTGAATCGGGACCAAAGGAGTTCTGATATCTTGAGCCCTGAGAATTAGACTCAAATCTTGATCCTCTTGAATCATATTAACAGCCGGTCCATGAGATGGCAAAGGGTTATTCTGAGTATTGGAATTGGTGTCCTCGAAGGACAACTCTTTGCTTTGAATCAATCTCTGAACTTCTTCTTTGAGCGGGTAGCAATGCTCAACATCATGCCCCGGTGCCCCTTGGTGAAAAGCACAGGTAAGGTCAACACGGTGCCATGGAGGTAAAGGGTTCTGCAGGCGGGGAGGCTGCCTAGTCTGCACAAGAATCCTTGCTAATAAAGAGGGTAGCAAGTCTGCATACAGCATGGGTATGGGGGGAAACTCTTTTCTGGGTAGGCGATTTGGCTGTTGTGGGGCTCGATTACGAGGTTGTTCTTGTTGAGGTGGTGGGGGGTAATATGGTTGTTGGTAGAAAGGTTGCGGATACGGTTGTTGATATATTGGTGGATAGAATGGTGGAGGCCTTTGGGGCGTTTGTGGGTGGTAATGTTGATTTTGTGGAGCTGGGAAAGGTGGCGGAATATTGGCAATGAATGGGTAGTTTGGATATATTGGCTGGGATCCACCCTGGGCTACCATACTGACTTCCTGAGCACTCTTCTTTGGATAACTATTTCCAAATTTCTTGGGTCCATTAGACGACCCACCTGACGAAGCACTTGACACACTACCTTCTTTGGCCAAAATTCCTTTGCGGACCAAATCTTCAATGCGAACCCCCGCATCAACCATCTCAATAAACTTCTGCGATGCGCAACCAATCATCTTCTCCGAGTAGTAGGGACTCAAAGTTTCAAAGAATAGATCAGCCATTTCTCTTTCCTCCAGAGCAGGGCGGATTTGGGCCGATTTTTGAATAAAGCGGAGAGCATACTCCTTGAAAGACTCTTTATCCTTTTGAGTCATAGCCTGCAATTCCCTTCGGGTGGGCCCCAGATGTATGTTATACCGATACTGCTGTATGAAAGCCCTGGCCAGTTCTTCGAAGGTGGTGATGCCCTTCAGATTCATATACCATATTTGTGCGGGACCAGTCAAACTGTCTTGGAAACAATGAATGAGCAAAGGTTCATTGTCTTTGTAGGCTGTCATCTTCCTTACATACATAACCAGGTGACTCTGTGGACAAGTGTTCCCTTCATATTTGACGAAATCCGGAGTCTTGAACTTGGGAGGCAGTACCACATTTGGGACCAAACAAAGATCGTGCACATTCTGACCATAGATGTCTTTACCACGAAGAGCCCTCAGTTCTTTCTGCACTACGTCGTACTTCTCTTCCAGACTTACCATTCTGTCATCTCCTACCACACTACCCGAATGGTAAATTGGTCCTTCCTCCTGCTGAGCAGTATGCACAATGGGTGCCGTATGATTCATGACAGCTTGAGGGAATAACTGTCCATGATGGAAAAGTGGCGTTGCTTGCTGTCCATAAGGAGTTGACATTTCTGGGCCAGCAAAGCGTACACCTTCATTAGCTGTAAGAGGCATACTCCAAGGATACTCTTTGGACATGTAGTTCTGAGGGTGATAAGCAAAACCAGGAGGACGAAGACCTTCATTGTACATATTTGATGCATCTCCAAAAGAAAAACCAGCCGGGGTGGGCTGTGCAGTGCCAGTAGCCGTGGCAGTAAGGATTGGTTGTGTAGGACCAGTCTGGGCAGACGAAACAACCACAGGAGAATTATGTGCAGCAGTCGTAACAACAGGAATTGGCTGAGCATCAAGAACTGGTTGAACCGGGATAACATCAAGAATCGGCTGGGTAGCTGCCGCTTGTGCCTGATTGGCCATTATAGCCTCCATCATAACCGTCAACTTATCCATCCCCTCTCTAAGTGTAATAACCTGTTCTTTGAGATCTCTGTTCTCTTGTTCTATCAAATCCATCTTCTTTTTAACAATTGCCCGAGTGTTGTGGATGCGAGAAGGCTTGTACTGAATACGCCGGGCCACTTTCCTTGACTGAGGCAGAAATGAGAGAATTATGAGACTCGGTTTTGACAGTTTATGGATGCAGTATGATGCATGATATGCTAAATGCAAAAATAATGCAATTTTTTTAATTCATCGAAGAACTTATAGAAACAATTTTTTGTAAACATAACAACCCTAAACATCATTACAAAGATAAAAAAGCAAAAACAAGATAATTCCCTTTTAACAAACTGAGCCAAGGGATAGACTTCAAAGTACATAACAGAAAACTAAGAAAATACAATAAAAGGAAACAAAAGATGAAGATCTCAAGCTCTTGAAGCAGACTACTCCTCCAAATCTGAATGCGGACCAGCGAAGAAATCCATGCGTTTTTTCTTACTCCTGGGAACCTGTTCAAGTATAGCATCCTTCACCCTAATTCGCTCTTTCAGCTCAGCAATCTCTTGATCTTTCTTATGATTTTTCCAATTCTCTTCTTCTAGCAAATTCATGAGGGTGTCATTCTCACGCTTAGCTACTTGATACTTTCCTTCCCACTCAGCCTTTTCACACTCTAACTTAGCCAAACGTAACTGATACTCTTCCGCAGTCTGAGGAGGTAAAGGCAAAATTGGTGCTGGTACAGTTGAAGATAGGAACCTCGGTAAAACATAAGGCATTCCAAAGTCTGCAGCCCTGTCAATGACCCATTGGGTATAGGATTCGTGCACAAAGCCTTCTCTTCTTCCTAATTGACCTTTACTAAGTCTATGGATGCCATGCCAAGCTTGCACAAACAACCCTCTCTGGTTCAGGTGATCTTTGTTATTGAGATAGAATTCATTCTCTAGATAAATATTATTTGGCTTAGTTCTCAACGGATACCCAAACTGACGTCTGGCTAGAATAGGATTGTAGTTAATTCCCCCGTGTATACCGAGAAGGGGTACACTGGAATATTCACCACAACTGACAATGATAGCTTCCACATCATTAGTTGCACGGTACCAGACTATATCGGATGGAGTTAGAGACATGATTCTTCGGGACCACGGATGACCCTCTTGATTGGCTTGAAATGAGTGGGTTTGAGGTAGATGGGAGGTAAACCATTTGTAGAGTAAAGGCGCACAACAAAAGACAGTCCCACGTTTTGCGAGGGTTCGGTCATGGATAGAATGGTAGGTATTGGCTAACAAAGTAGGGACAGGGTTTTTGGTGAGAAAAATTTGGATAGCATGGATATCAACAAAGTTGTCGAGGTTTGGGAAAAGCACAATGCCGTATATGAGCAAAGCTAAAATGGAATGGAATGACTCATTACTGGATGCGTCGGCAAAAGTGGAAGCTTGTTGGTAAAGAAAATCAGTAGACAGGCCTAGGAGACCTCCTTTGGTAGTGAGGTGGGCTTTTATGACAGAGGCTCCAAGGTGGAGAGCTGCGGCAATAGTTGCGAACTTAGGAACTGGTTCAAGGCCACTGAACGGTATTTGGTCAAGCACGGGCAGACCAACTAAGTAGGAATACTCTTCAAGGGTGGGAACCAATTGGTAATCAGGGAAAGTAAAGCAGTGGTAGAGTGGATCGTAGAACTGGATCAAAGTTTCCAAGATTCCTTTTTCAACATCTGTTTTGAGGATACCCAACAATCTCCCATGACGTTCGTGAAAAGCTTCCTGACTAGTTACCTTCTTTGCCAAATCTCTTAGCTTTAAAACATCCGGCTTATGGAAAACATACTTCCTGGTGCACCTCCTTACTTTGTCCATATCTAAAGATGTTTACAAGAAAAGTTTACATAAGTCCTTCGATATTTCATCGGATGCAAAAATATATTTATGGATGAATGCATGTATGCATGATTATGCTAAAGAACATAGAAAACATGGTGGGGTTAAGTCCACAAAGTTGGAGCTGAGGGTAAAACACGTCAATAGGTAAGGACTATGGTTTCAAATGTACCTGTATCACGGGTTCTACCAAGTTCCCAAATTACAACCCCCTTTCGAATATATTGGGGCCTAAGAATACTCCTAGTCCCATAACATTCACAAGGAAGTCTAGTTTGAGTGTAGTATCGCGTAACGACTAAACCAAGACTGACTCATGATTTTAGCCACCGCACTACATCCTAAAAGGCTGAGTTGGGTTAAATGTAACTCTAGGTTCTCAACTTCGACGGTCACTTGAAAATAGCATGCCAAACATGAATACTCATGTTAACAAATTATACTTCCAAGATTCCTTAGTTGAGTGGGGTTATCACATGTACCACAACCAAAAATCACTCTTGGTAAGGTACTATGATTATACCACCGTCCTATCCTAATTTCCTCTCAAGTCCGGGTAGGGGGACTTATCTCGCCACTCACGTAAAAAGTAAACAAATAGGCACGTAATAAAGCGCAAAAGCAAAGAAAGATAAAATAGGCTTAACCCTCAAAAAGGTCCCCAGTGAAGTCGCCATTTCTGTGCTCGTGATTTTCGGGTATCAAAATCATTGATTAGATTCGAACCTTGAATCATTGAACTCTCAACTTTTATTCGCGGGAAGGGAAAAAAGTGAGTAAAAACCCTTAAGACCTTGGATTCGGAGGTTGGTTTCGATTGGGGAAGGTGTTAAGCACCCTAACCGACTATGGTATCCCATAGGAACATTCTACCTATTCTCTAATATTGCGCTAACTTGATTTTACTTATATTAAAAAGTTAAGAGTTAAAGTGAATGAAGGGAGAAAGAAGAAGCATGTTTTTGGTTATTTTTATTGATTTGGAAGGGTCGAAACCCTTTGCCTACTTACCCAAATAAATCGGGATCAAAATCAAGTAGTTCGGCTTAAGAACTTATTTGATGAGTTGAATCGATTTTAACATTTTTTGAAAAGATTTTAAGAAGAGATGAGAGGCCTCAAGGCACGAGAAGAAAATACGATGAAGTTGGTTAATTTTAATTATATGAAATCCATGTCTAATGTGGATATTAAATTACTTAACATTTGATTAAGGAAAATAAAAAGAAAATCACTTGGATTACATACCAAGGTTTACTTAAAATAAAATTGAATTTGACTTGATTGATTTTTTTGAAGAAAATATTTTCTCTAAACTAACGACGAAATCGCGTAACGGCGGAATAAAAATAAAAGAGCGTAAAGCGATCAATAAAGTGGTGTGTCGGTGCGCGTGTCAGTGCGTGTGCCGATTACATATTACATACCCTAAATACATTCTATGGTCTCAAAAGAAAAATGCGCGAAAAATAAATTACATCAATTCCCTAATTACATACTAAATGTGATAAATAACTAAATATGTAATAAAAAATTAAGAAAATGCTTGGGATTATACTAGAGATGATGCAAAAAATGAAATATGACGAAATATTAAGCATAAAAAGAACATCACATATGAAAATAACTACCAAATAAAATGCATGACATGAAGCATATTTAAAATGTAAAATGCAAGTTTTCGAAAAAAAGAAAATATTAGTTAGAAAAATGCATGAGTTTGAGATTAAATTAACAAGCAAATTATATAATGCATGATATTTAAAACGCTAACTAAACACAATGCATGAGATATGAAAAAAAAAGACCAAAAGATAATGATTGCATGATAATTAAAAACATTAGACAAAATAGACAAAAGAATGAAACGTTACTTCAAAGCCTAAAATCAACTAAAATAATAGAGATAAAAAAATAAAACAAATAGAAAAATGCATGATATTTAAAATTAAGACACTAGAGAATGCATGAAACATAGCTTTAATATTGTATATAAAAAAAATAAAAATAATGCATGAAATGAGAAAGAAATGCCACAAAAAAAACATGCTGGGAGGGGGGTGCAGGCAGCAGACAGGGGGGTGAAACAGTAAAATAGTAGAAACATAGGAACCTGGGCTTGGGTTACTGGAGCTGGGTATGGGTATGGGTACTAGGTCGACCCACCCAGCTCCCATTAATGAATATAAAAGGGATTTTCACCCCTTTTTCTTCATTTTTCACAAACCAATCTCTCTCTAAAATTACAAAAGGGAAAAAAAAGGCTCTCCCTTCTCTCTAGAAGGGGGGCCGGCGAAGGGGGGGTTTGGCCGGAGAAGAAGGCCGGAAAATACTCCGGCGCGGTGGTTGGCCGGAGGGCCACCGCGCCGGAGGGGAGAAACTGTTTTTTTAAAAAAAAAATCTAGGCCAAACTCTTCTTCTCCTCCTTCTCTATTCAAATCCTATATTATTTTTCAAAGGAACACACTACAACAACCTAGATCTAACATTTAAACTTCATCACAAAAACACAAAAAAACATGAAAACTACCTTATTTTCCTCCTTCTTCTACTGCTTTTCGGTTCTGTTGTTGTTATTCTTGCCTCGGACGAGTTCGGTTGGGATGCGTTTTGCCTTTGAGATTCGGCCTTGCTTCTTCTTCTTGTTTTGCTTTTTGACTTCGGTTCGGCCTTGCCTTTCCTTCACGTTTTTGGTTCGGTTTTGTGTTTGTTGTTGTTATTGGTTTGGATTTGGTCTTGTTTTCGGATTTGGATGTTCTTGATGATTTGGATTTGTGAGTAGGGTTTGGATTTGGTACTGTTGTTGATGGTTTTCGGATTTGGATTAGGGTTTTTTTTGGTACTGTTGTTGATGGTTTTGGTTCGGATTTATGATGATTTGTGTTGATGTTTTGACCGAAATATTGTTGGTTATGGATCTGTTGGTTCTGGCCGAAATGGTTTTTTTTTATGGCTAGGGTTTGGGATTTTTCCTCTCTTCTCTCACTGATCTTCTGTGATCGGTGCTTGAGTTCGTCACCAAACGGTGATGAACTCGCACTTGAATTGCAGAGGAAATGATTCAATGATGATGGTTCTGCAATGAACCACTGAGAATCATTTTAAAAAAAAAATTTGTTCTTGGTGTTCTTGGTGAAAAGAGTTTTTTTGATCTGTTTTTTTTTGTTTGTAATTTCGAAATCTGTTTCTCTCTTGGAAAGTGTGACTGATTGATCCATTGACTCTGACACACTATATACCTGATGCTTGGAATAGACCAGAATACCCTTGCTCTTTCTTGGAGGAAAAGTTGGATTGGACCAATAGTAAAGTGACATGTGTACAAGGACTTTAAAGAAATAAATAAATAAAAATCTGATAAATAAATAACAATAAATAAGTAAAATGAAAAAAATAAATGACTAAATAAATGGTTAAAAATGGAAAACGAAAATTAAATAAATAAAAATAAAAATGTCCCGTCGGAACCAAAAAATGAGGTATTTTAAAATACCTCTCTGCCGAAATTTCGTCTGATACGACTGAGATTACGCGGCTTTTTACGCTAATTAAAACGATAAATCAACGACGTGAATAAAATAAATTTTACGAACGCAAACGCTACGCTATGCTAAAAAACGCACCAAACGCGAATAAAAATTATGAAAAAAAAACGATCGACCTACGAATAAAATAAAATGAATCGGTCAAAAATTAGGGTACGACAATGCCTACAAAATTAGGGAACAAAATTTGACCCACGAGTATACGTTTAATCGGAACAAGATTGCAATTTTGCACGTTTTGGTTGTAAAATAAAAATAAATTGAAATTTTTAAAAAAAGCTATGAAACTTCGCATGGCCACTTTATATATTTTTATAGATGTTTTAGCAAACAATTTGCTCAAAATTTGATTTTTAGGTCGAGATTCCCGTTGTCTTGTTTTTATTGAGTTTTTAACACTTTAAAAATTCATAATTAATTCGTCTTTAATAAAAAAAATCTATTTTTTTTTTGTGTAAAGCCATACTTCAACTTCCTAAAGATGCACGGAAAAAATTTAACCTTTGGGTTGCTTTTTTGGACTTTTCGTATATTATAGGTCTAAAATTATAAGAATATCAAATTACACGGTTATCACATGTGTTGTTTATTTTACAGAGTCATTTTTCATGCTTCGCGTGTATTACAAGGCTAATTTCAACAATTAACCGTAGTTTATTTTAATCATTCATTCATCTTCAAAAATATCCTAAAGTCACCGACCCCAAAATCACCAAGTGAAATCCGCTAAATAAGTGTCCAATTTTTTTAAGGAATTAAATATGTTTATTATAGGTGGGAAAATATTTTTATTTTTAAAAAAGTAATGAAAACCACTTTAATTAGATTTGTGCATGATAATTAGTAACAAAAAAGGATTAAAAAAAAAACTGATCTTTATAGTATAACCGTACGGTCCCTCTTGTTTTGTAACAACACAAATTTCTCAGCATTGTTTCGTTGTTTTGAAATGATCCGATGTTTCATAAAAACTTGTTTATAATTATCCGATAATCATACCAAACTCTCCTACAATTTTGTAGTAAAAGAGGAGGTTGTTGCATGGTACCTTACTTTGCCCTAATTTTTTTGTTTACTGCAAAAACTCAAAGCAGCAGAATCAGAATGTGGTCTTCCAAAAACCATTCAATCTTTCTCTTATTCCTGTTCATTATTTCTACTTTTTTGTTTCAATCATCTGCAGTGAAAAAGGTAAAACTCTTGTCACTATTTTCTTTCTTTTTTTCTTTGTGCAGCGATATCATGTTTACTCTAACTTTTTTTTGTTTGCTCGTTTTGGTTTAATATAAGTCTTACATAGTATATTTGGGATCACACGAGCATGGTGAAGGAGTTACTGAAGCCGATTTCGACCAAGTTACCCAAACTCATCATGAATTCCTTCAATCCTACGTGGGAAGGTACGCTACAAAGAATAGAAAAAGAAAATAGAATTGCTTACACATTTTGTTGGTTCAAATTTGTTTAGTAGAAAAAAGTATATGAATCAGAATTATGAAAACAAAACCCTAAATAGCTACCCAAAAAGTTAATTGTTCTTCACGCAGTTGCTACAACACTTCCTCTGCTCCTGTATTTTGTTCTTTTATTTATTTTATTTTGAAAGTTCTGTGTTTAAGCTTTGTGGACAATCTTAGGCACACATATACATAAAAGTAAAAAAAAAAAATATATATATATATATATATTTTTAAGATGATTAATAATAGCTTATTTGGAACTACTGTCAACTTTATATTTTCCCATTTCGAGACAATTTTCGCAGTAAAAAATATAAGCTGCGCATTGTGGCTTCTGATTTATCGCATGTCTACATTATGGTCACCATACAAACAAACATAGACTAAATGATTATATGTGCATGTTTTCAAATAATTTTGATTTTACTTAGTCATGAATCAAGTATTGACTTAAAAATAAATAAGTATTACAAACTATTTTTTTAAGAAAAAAAAAATTGAAAGAGAAAGACAAGAAGTTGGTACAACATATTTCAATCTTGAAACAGATGATTTTGATGTTTGTCCTGGGTTTAAGAAGTTCAAAATAATTCGAGCTTATATAATTGAAAGAGATTTAGGGGGTGTTTATTTGAAGTAAATTAGATTTACTTCTAGGAATATTTTTTTTGAGAATAAGGATCAAAGTTTTATTTCAATTTGCTTAAAAAAAAAAAAGTTTTATTTCAATATATTTTTAATGATAGAAGACTTTTTATGCTTGTTACAAATTTATTAAATGTCATTTATGGGAATAGAAGACTTGTCCCGAAGAAAATAATGGGATAAAATTACAACGGAAAATCTTCAGAAGATTTTCATTAAAAAAAAAAAAAAAAATTGACTTTCATAAAGTTAAACATTCCATTTTTTTTTTTATCAATTTTCAATGTATAATTTCTATATTAATTTTCTTAAGTAGTGCCCTAAGGGCGCTAGTTAGAATTTTCCTTTTAAAAATACCTAAAATAAAATGTTCTTCCTTATATATTTTAAAGAAAGTTATTCTTATGAATAAATATAGGAAACTTGAAAGTTAATCCTTGTGTATTGTAAATTGTAATGCAGTCATGAGAAAGCAAAAGAGGCAATGATATATTCATACACAAAGAATATCAATGGCTTTGCTGCTTTCCTGGAAGAGAAAGAAGCTGCTGACATTGCAGGTAACCTTCAAAATAACTGATGATGAATGGAAGAATATCAATGCCATACAATACAATAATGTGTTGTTTTTTCTTTCAATTTTGTGTTTGATATTGCAGAGCATCCAAACGTTGTGTCAGTGTTGTTGAACCGAGGAAGAAAGTTGCACACTACACACTCGTGGGAATTTATGTCAATGTCAATGGAACACAATGGTGTGGCTCCTTCTCGTTCTCTCTTTAGAAAAGCCAGATACGGTGAAGATGTTATTATTGGGAATCTTGACACTGGTAAAATTTTATGATTTTTTTCTTCTTGTATCTACCATTGTTAAGTTTTAACTATATTACTGTGAGTTTGTTATTTTGCACACATATACTACGTCAAATTTCATAATTTCATAGATGATTAATATTGTTCAAATAACGTGTTTATCTATGTTTAATTATGATAAATGTAAATGATAACGTGCCTTAATTTATTAACTATAATTTTCAAGTATTTTTCCTTTGCTTCTTATTATTGATGAAGTGTTGTATTTAAGTCTTGTTGTTCTTCCTTAATACAGAGGAGCATCTTTTTTCGTTTAATATAAATTTCAGTTTGGTTGTTTAAAAAAAAAAAAACACGCGCGCCCGCATATATATATATATATATATATATATATATATATATATATATATATATATATATATATATATATATATATTCATTATTCAACTGAAAACATGAAAATCATGGTTAATGAGTACAAAAGCCCTCTTAATTTTTTTCTTAATTAATACTACAGCTTGTTATTCATGGATTGTAACCAAATATTTATTTGAACATTGTTAACCATATACTTTATTGTGCAATTTTATGTCAAAGTTTGTGAATCATAATCACATTTCTCATTATTACTATATTAGATTAGATTAAAAGTAATAACAGTAGTATAAGATGATCGTTTAGAGAAATTGTATTATAATGATTTATGGTATCACACGAACAAAAGTATTCATCACACACATCAATTCAAAATCATGTTATCATATATAAACTTCATAAAACTCCAAATTTTACTGTTTACTTTAATTATTATCTTTTTATTTCTTTTTTTAATGACAAGAATTTCTACCATTATCTCATAACATGATCTTAGCACTTAGTAGTTAGTATAGACGTATGGGGAAAAACCCTTACTTTAAAGACTTGTTTTTCAAATGCGAATACTCAACAACCTCACGGACGACTTGCAAGAGAAAGAGTTCAGAGCTTCAACAACATAAATCCTAAAATTAGAGACAAAATAAAAATAGGAAGAATATATAAAAAGGGTTGGAAAGATGCTACCTTTACGTCACACAAAAAATGGAACGAAAGCAACTGGACTTGAAAACTATTTGATGAATGATCGTTACATGAATAAGCATGAGCGAGCCGTAAGGAAAGTGTATGGAAGTTATAAAGACGAGCAAAAATAGAAAACAACGAGAGAAAGAATGAGAGAACACAAAATAATTTGTTTACCCAGTTCGGTCCAAAATTGACTAGTTTGGGGGAGAGGGAAATCCTCTGTTCCACTATAATGATAATGATGAGTAACTTTACAAAAGAGATATCAATGAGTTACAAGAATAAGTCTCCCGTCTAATTCTACCCAAAGTCACAATCTATTCCCGTAACCAAGAGACTCAATCTTAATAGTGTTTCCCAAGGTGAATCAACCACAACCCTAGTGTTTGTTGCCAAGAGCAACCTCTATACAAACCCTAGTTTTGTGCTGTCTCCCAAACCCTTGTTTCAGCCTCCTCTATCTCAAGGTTTACTCTGATACAAGGTCTATATTTATAGTAAAAGTATCGCTTAAAATTTGGAACAAATCTGCACTGTGTTTTTCGCATCCAACGCACCATCGTGCCACGTTGCGATCCCATCGTGCCACGTTTTTTCCAGTCTTGCTTCAGAACTGAAACATCCAATAGTACCACGTTGCCCTGCAAACGTGCTACGATTTTCCATAACCTGATTTTAAATTAACTCTCACAATGCTGGCTAATAAAAAAGAAGTGCAATCATTTTGCCGTGAACCCCATTTATGTGCGACGAATCCCCACTCTCCATTTTGGTCAATTTTTTTCTTAATGAACAATAGTATTCAATATTCATACTAGTTTGTAGTATTTCTCTTGCATATTGTTGTGGATATAATATGGTATATATTTTACACAATTAAGTAGCTAAAAAATTCCATTCTACTTTTTCTTCACAAGTTTTTCAAAGGTTCCATATCGGTTCAATGAAGTCTCATTGCACAATAATTTTGTGCAACAAAACATGTGTGATTGTTTTCATTAAATTTGTGATCAATGTAGGTGTATGGTCAGAATCTCCGAGTTTTAGAGATGAAGGGATAGGGCCCATTCCCTCAAGGTGGAAAGGAACTTGTCAGAGTGATCACACAGGCTTCCGTTGCAACAGGTCCACTCTTTTAGTTGTTTGTTTATATAGTGTAAAAAATATGATGAAAGTATTTATTTTTTTAAAAGAAATAAATTAATTGATGAAAAGTATGCTATGTCTTCTTTACTATCGCTAATTATAGTATTGCATGTGTTTACTATATGTCTCAAGATCAAAGCAAATTAATAGTCCAAATAAACATATATATCACCAGTCTCGTGAAATTAAAACAATGACTTCATTTTGCAACTTCTGTCTATGTGTTGTTGTGCAAATTAACAATCCTAATGGTATATCATTCAAAAAACAATTATTCATATCAGTGAGTAAAATTGCTTCCATTCTGATTTGTATCTTAAAAGCGTATAGGTACATTGAAAATTTTAAAATATGCCATCAAATGTTTTGATTAAACCTTTTAATATATATTTCATGCAGGAAGCTTATAGGAGCAAGATACTTCAATAAAGGTTATGCTGCCTATGCAGGGTCAAAGGTGCTACAGAACGGCACATTTGATACTGCACGAGACAATGCAGGTCATGGATCTCACACACTATCAACAATTGGAGGAAACTTTGTTTCTGGAGCTAATGTTTTTGGCTTAGGAAATGGAACTGCGAAAGGTGGTTCTCCCAAAGCAAGAGTTGCTGCTTACAAAGTCTGTTGGCCAAAAATTGATGACAACGAATGTTTTGATGCTGATATCATGGCAGCCTTTGATATGGCTATTCATGATGGAGTTGATGTTCTTTCCCTTTCTCTTGGTGGTGATGCTTCTGATTACTTTGATGATGGCCTTTCAATCGCTGCATTTCACGCAGTTAAGGAAGGCATCACTGTGTTGTGTTCAGCTGGAAATTCTGGACCAACACCTGGAACTGTTTCAAATGTTGCACCTTGGATATTAACTGTTGCTGCAAGTACCATAGATAGAGAATTTGATACTGGTGTTCAACTCCATAATGGACAGCATTTTAGGGTATATATTATCCAATTTTCTTCATCTTGTGACATACCATTAATTAACCAAGTCATGTTTTCCATTTTTCCATCACTTCCATTTTCTTCTTTAATATTTCCATTTTCTTCTTTATCAGGGAGCTAGCCTTTCTATAGCTTTGCCAGAAAACAAGCTTTATCCACTCATTACTGCTGCTGAGGCAAAATTGGCTGAAGCACCGGTTGAAAATGCGTAAGTATATATTGGTTGTATTTGCGGTCTAGTTTGTTGTTCAGCTTATTTTTGGAATGGTGAATGGAGGATTCAAACTGACATCACCTTATCTCTCAAATTCTTATGTTCATGTTTAGTGCTTTTCAAAGTACAACATGGTTAATTAACATGATATGTTGCCATTGTGTAGTACTCTATGTATGAATGGAACAATTGACCCCGAGAAAGCACGGGGCCGAATATTGGTTTGTCTTAGAGGAACCACTGCAAGAGTGGAAAAGAGTCTTGTTGCTTTGGAGGCTGAAGCAGTTGGAATGATTCTTTGGAATGATGAGTCCAGTGGCAATGAGCTTATTGCTGATCCTCATTTTCTGCCTGCAGCACAGATCACTTACGCAGATGGTGTTGCTGTCTTTGCCTACATCAATTCAACCAAGTAACTTTTGTTGCTCCCTCCTTTTCTCATCCCTTCATTTGTATAGTTGGTCTTCATAGATAATTCAATTATTTCAACATTGTTCTCTTAACACCTTTAATTAATGTTGTTATTATCACATAACAGGAATCCACTAGGATATATTCATCCACCCACAACAAAGTTGAACATAAAACCTGCTCCAAGCATGGCGGCTTTCTCCTCTAGAGGGCCTAACCCAATCACACCAGAGATCCTCAAGGTTCGCCTATTCTTTCATTATTAATTTCAAACAATTGTGTCATAAATCATACTACATATTTTGTTTCCAAACTTAGTATTTTCCAAATTGTCCATTAGTTGTAACTTATGGTTTTGCACGAGTCGATCATAGTTTCGTTTTCTTTCTTTCACCTCACCTTTTTATTTTTTTATTCTTTAGCCGGATGTAACCGCACCCGGTGTGAACATTATTGCTGCCTACTCAGGAGCGATTAGTCCCACAGAATTGGACTTTGATAAACGTAGGGTTCCTTTCATCACCATGTCTGGAACATCCATGTCATGTCCTCATGTGGCTGGAGTCGTTGGCCTTCTTAAGACTCTCCACCCCAACTGGAGTCCATCTGCTATTAAATCTGTAATCATGACAACTGGTAAGTAATGTAACACCATTAGGTTACTCATGGAATTATGATATGATACATCAATTTAATATATCTGATATAATATAGTTCGTTAGTTGCAATATCTAGATATGCTTCCTAGTTAGTTGTTGTATTTGCTTGCAATTAATATATCTTTTTAGGTTTGCTTCTATGATTCATTAAGAATTAGTCTTGATTCTTGAATAAAGAGAGGAAATTAACAAATATCTACCTGATAATATGATGTGTTTTCTTTCAGCTAGGACAAGGGACAACACTATTAAACCTATCCTTGATGATACTAATGTCAAGGCAACACCATTTGCCTACGGTTCTGGTCACATTAGACCAAATCGTGCCATGGATCCTGGCTTGGTCTATGAGTTAAACATCAATGATTACATAAACTTTCTTTGTTTCTTAGGTTATAACCAAACACAAGTTAGCATGTTCTCCGGCACTAATTATCATTGTGATGGTATAAACATCTTGGATTTCAACTATCCTACAATAACAATACCTAAACTCTATGGGTCAGTTACTTTGAGTAGGAAGCTGAAAAATGTTGGACCACCAGGCACATACACTGCAAGCCTCCGTGTACCCATTGGACTTTCCATATCAGTGCAGCCTAAGAAGTTGAAATTTGACAAAATTGGTGAAGAGAAGAGTTTTAGTTTGACAATTGAAGTTACTAGATCAGGTATGGCTACTGTATTTGGAGGCCTAACTTGGTCAGATGGCACACACTATGTTAGGAGTCCAATTTCAGTTGGAGGAGTTAAAGGTTAAATTAGATTTTTTTTTTTTAGGGAAGTTAGATGAGAATTTTATTATTAGATGTAGGTATGCATCAATTAGTATTGATTTTTTTGTTGGAGGATTGGAAAAATCAAGTAAACTCACTCATAGCTTGAAAGTATTGATTTTAATTATTATTTTCTATTTATTACTAGTCATTTCCTCGCACAAGTGAGTCTATATATAGAACTCACAAGGTGCAAAATTCGCTACAACTTTTCACAAACCTGAACTACAAACCCTAGTCTATATGAAGCTCTTGTATTAAAATATTCAAAAAAAATTGTTAAATAGTATAGTGGTAAGAATCAAACATTTAAAATGAAATGGAAAATTATGGACTTGAACTTGTATCCGAGCATATCAAATATGAATATCCTGATACGAAGTATGAGTACGGATGCGATGAATACACAGACAATTGAATTTTTTGAAATTTATGATATAATACATCTAAAATACGTTAACAAATACTTATAATAAATTTTGTCAAAAAAATACTTATAATAAATCTTATATGCATGTAAAATACTTGAAAGAAATATTTGATTACATTCAGTAATATAAAGATCTCATATACAATTACTTGTTAGGATAAATCATAATATCATTAAACGAATTTATTTTCATTAAGAATAAGCGAGGTAATTAAATTATACAATTACTTCTGAAAGCAAACCCTACAATAATATGAAAACCCTATACTTTCTATTGTGATCACCATAAGAATGAAAATAAAGATCTCAATTTACAAAAAGTAATATTGGTGATCACAATAGAAAGTGTAGGGTTTTCGTATAAATCATAATTTATTTTCATTCTTATGTCAGGATATCAATAAAAATATCATTAAACGAATTCAAAACAAGATTAGTAAATCTTTAACTGATTGAGTCTCCTCTTTCTTCATTATATTCATTCACAAAAAACAAAACTTTGAAGTCTGATTCATTAACAGACAATTCTACTGATTAATTCACATCTTAAATTGAAGTATATACATTTCCACTTAATTGCCATTCTTAGTGACGTTGGAAACTTTTGTTTTGAGAGTGAGATGAACAAAATGCAGAATATTCAAAGCTTCAGCTAGACTAACCAAACAAAATGAATAAACTAAAATCAATTTTTTTGTGAATGTTCAATTTCAACCTGATCTTAATCAAAATTTACAATATCAATTTATTCGAAAACAATTCTACATGGCGTTCAACTCACTTTCCATAGACGTGTGGTGGGTGCGTTATTGACCAAACATGCTTTTAAGTCATGCATGCCTATCGGACCACTTCTGTTCTTTATCTTTATCGAATAAACCATCATTTAATCCCTAAATTTTCTGTCTCTCTCCAATTTAATTCCTAAATCATATAATGATGATAAGTAGTCCCAAAACTATATGAATTTCGTCAGTTTAATTCTTAAAGTATATGAAAATTTAGTTTGTAACATCTTGATAAGAGGGATTAAATTGGCTGATTTATATTTAGAAACTAATTAAAGGAGTTGTGATGATTTATAGACTAAATTAATAGTTTATTCTATCTCTATCATACCGAAAAATCCACACAATTTTGGCTAGTAATGCCTATTTGTGCACATATAGTAATTTGGTTGATGAAAATACTAAGTTCTTGTTGCACATTGAGAGCGATGGTCTTCTCAACGGAAATGTAGTTCTAGCCTGCAGGTAATGTGCATGGAAAAATCAGATCAATTTTGCATGGGTGATGCACACATCCGCCAATAATTCCATGATACCGAGAAATTATGCAAAAAAAAGCGACACAAAAAAGTATGAAGTATTCCATTAATTTAGAAGTATAGAAAATTTCATTAATAAAATGTGTGAACCACATCAACTAGACTACTTGACCCAAAAAAATGTTGTTATAAGGCAAAAAAAATATTATTTGGCCATTAAAAGAATCTGGACAAGTATCTCAATGTTAAAGAATCTGGACAAGTATCTCAATGTTTTCGTGCTATGTTGTACAAGATTACTTCCTTATCATTTACTTTTATTGCAATAGACTCCCTCCTTATTGTTTACTTTTATTGCAATAAACTCCCTCCATCCAAAATAACTAATCTAGTTGATTGTTTACCTGAACCGGTGGCTCACTTTTTCTAAGTAATGGGAAAGAGGACCGAAACATGCCACTGAAAGACTCTACTAAGACAAAGATGGGCTGTCAAAAACGTAGAGGAGGTAGGATGGGCGGTTGGTCAGATCTAGTATGGATCGTACATGGACGGTAGTTGGAGTCGGTGGCTCTCCTAGGGTTTCCTCATCTGAGATCCTGGGGAAGAGGATTAAGCTGGCCCTTGCGAACAGCTTGATGCACTATCTCCCTTCAACCCTTTGAGCGAAATGCGGGAAAATAAAAGGAAAGAAAATCCATGGACCGACCCCATCGTCATGTACAATTTTGACCTTTAATATTTTTAATTATCGATTAACAAAACATATAAAAAGTTGATATTTTGAAAAATATTCGTCGAGATAAATTCAACATCTTATATGCTATCATTTGTCTTTATATTTTAATTGAAAAATATGATAAAAAATGAGAGTAATGATAAATGTTCTCTTATTTATTTATTTTGGTACAAACTTCCTCTCAATTTTAATTTGATCTAAGAAGGCCAATTTTACTTGCAGATAACACCATCTTTGATTTACGTATATGGATTAGAATCAATTGACATCATGATATCAAGCTTAATATATGATACTTTTGATAATTTTTTACCACGGAATTATTACAAGATTCAACGTTGTATTGAAAGCTACTGTTAGATAGATCATGTTTAAAAATTTGATAGTAGTCGGATATCCTTTAATATGCTAATGAGTTGCATCAAAATTAACATCTCTTAATGTTAACTCTCTCCAAAAAAAAAAAAATCAAACGCGTTAACATTTATGTATTTCGTTAACATATCAAATGATATTCGATTAATGTCTATATTTGTAGACATAATCTATATGATAATAGTTTGCAATCTAATTGTGGATTTTCTAATAAAGTTATGTCCAATCTAACAATATCAATAGGCCTTGTATATACAAATAAAGAGGTTCTTTCCCCTAAAGAAATAAAGAGATTTTTGATTGGTTTCTTGATGCAGTCTACATGCTATATGAAGGAGTATTTTTAACTACCAATTTTAGCAAAAAAATTAAATAAATAAGAACAAAACTATTTTTATAAGAATAGAAAAGAAAACATATTGTCTCATATATAGTATGTCTATAAGCGCTGGTGCATTATCACACGAAATGCTTCTCGAGCCATACAGCATTATTGATCTAAAATACGTGATGTAGCAAAGATTTTGAAATACACATCAGACACAATTTCTCATGCTCTCTGAATATTTTACCTTCCGAACTCCAAAACTACATAATTCAATGCACAAATTGAACAAAACTATTGAAAAAAGTGCATCTTCACAAAAATTCAATCGCCGGTAGGTGTCCCTCCAAGGCTAACAACAATTAATCATGGTTATAATCATATTCTATGAAGTCAGTATATGTTGGAGAGCCATCCTCTGCTAGGTGAAGAAGGGAAAAACATTCATCACAAAAATAACAAGGGTTGTCTGGTGTCCATTTGTCATCCACAGTGACCTTCGTAGCTCTGAATATTTTGCAAACACTGCATTTCTGAAAACGTATCTTCAGTTGAAAAGTGACAATTGGATAAACAGCCCAATTCTGTACATCATCGGCATGAATTAACCTCATATCTCGTATTACTAAGGTATGGGTACAGTCACCCTGCAAGTAGACAGAACGAGCCACATTAAAGATCCAATTTCTAAGAAAACAATTATCGATTCGGCCAATGATGGTGTTGGGAACCAATTTTCAGAAGGAGTAGAAAATAAACAAATATGTTGAATAAGTATGTATTATTGAATGCTCAGGGGAAATGGAATATTTACAGATTCGAGGAAATAGAACCCTAAACTGCCCAAAGCGTAGCTCCTATAGGAATATCTACTGCAAAATTCTTAGAATGCTCTCTCAACCCACATCTTCATTCCTTATACTATGGACAAACGGTTACAATCTCACTTCTCTCATCCACGTCACCATTTTACCTGAGTCACCCCTTTTTCCCTCTTCTACCCTCCTAGAGTAAACTCTCCACACTATGGGCTTATTTGGATCCAATATGAACCAAGGGCCCAAGCTGATCAGAAAAGGATCAACATATATTATGCCTTGCATAGTCACTTCACTATGACTACTTTTTTTATGGTCTCATTCTTTCACTATGGCTAGTTGGCTACTCACTTAGAATATGTTTTTAGAGTTGGTTAGCAGTAGATGAGAGGAGGGGGGAGGGAGAGGAGAATCCCCAACAATGTTTGCAAGTGTTTTTAGATGGGAGGAGAAAACAAGACTTATGACTAGTAGTCTCTTTGTTTTGGGAGTATTATAAAAATATGGAAAGGATTTAGAGAATTTTTCAAAACTCTCCAAAGTTTCCCGATTTTTTTTTTTTGTAACCCCCAAAATTAAAGAAAAATAAAGACATGCAAGGTGGGGGCTGTCCCCTCCTCTCCTTTCCTTTCCCCTCCCTTTCTTTTATAACTTCCCAACAATGTCTTAAAAAACATGTTTATCTAAAGAAAACTTACATCTTGATCTAGCGTCAGTTATGGATGCTAAACCATGTTGTTTAAAGGTAGCGCAGAACACACAACAAAATGTATGGATTCTTTACAATGTTTGATGCAAATTAAAAATAAAACAGAACGCGGCATAAAGTAAAAAATGTGAAACATTGATTACACCAAAATTGATGGAACCAAACGAAACACTCAGAGCTGTACGGAACAGGTTGTTACAATCCATTCTATCATTGCATCAAACATTACTGAAGTTTTGCCTTTTCACTTGAGAGGCAATATACTATTGTAAAATAGGAGAACCTCAGCCAAACTTCCCTTTCAATTACCATGAGACAAATTTCATAAGCAGTGCCACATTTAAAGCAAGAAATAAAAAAAATGGAAAATCTAAAGGCAACAACAAAACAATAAACCTGTTGCAGATAAAAGAATGTACCTGATGACAATAAAGGTATCCAGCACCAAGTCGAAAGCCTAAGTCACAAAAATGTATCTTGTGCATCTCAAAAGATGAAAAACGAGGCAAGTGTGATACAGATGCTTCCCCCACAATTGCCTTCTGTTTCTGCTGTAGTTCCCCATTTAAAATATATTCCCATTTCTTCTGTGCCTCCTCCTTGGAGTTTTGAAGCCAATCGAGTATGGGTCTGGTCAAATCAATAGCAGATGGATCCCTCAAATCAGTGTAAAATACATCCTGCAAGAAACTGGTTTTTTGTCAGATTCGATGGAGAAATAGTCATCTCATTACAAGAGGGACTATAGGTGCATACCTCAATTAGAAAATAACCAGAAGGGTCATGTTGGCCAGCTTTCTGCATAACCTGGTCCGTTGAGCAATTGATCTTGTCCCTCAATACAGATAAGTTCTGGCCACCAAGAACTAACAGCTCTTGGGTCTACCCAAAAGAAAAAGAAGAGAGGCCCTACATGTTAACTTTGATGGTAGTAGTTATCCAAAATTCATTTTCAAAATTATGTAGGCATGGCATTGAATACCTTTTTTTTGGCATTGGATAGCTTGACACCTTTTCGAAAATTATGGTAAATCTCGATAGAGAGAACAACTTCTGAATCCTGCACAGGTATGTGCTCCTGAAGACCCACTGTGTTGACCTTTCTGGTGGAACTCGTGGACCTAAGAGACATCATCCTTTGAGTTTTGATTGATTTGTTGGCAGATTGATTGATCCTGCAATCAGGACTAAGATAGCTGAATTAGATTAGATAGATGTTACACATAAGATGGAATAAAATGAATGAATGGAATATTAAGAATACTTACTGAGATGAATGAAGTCTGACTTGTGCTTTATCTTCATCCTGCTTCTGTTTGATTCTGACAACCTCGTCCACCTTTTCTTTACAATTACTCTGCAGCAGCAAATCATGGATGGATCAAATATAATAATTAACAGAGAAAAGAAGCATAAAATAAATGGTTTAGAGAGTTAAGTAACAAACATACATCAAGAATGGGTTTATTTGTTAGACGGGACTTTCTCCTGAAGCGCTTCTTATTCTGATCCCTGCAACCAAATCCAATATTCAATCTATATTATTCAGAACAACTCCATCCATCGTAATCAATTAATGATATGATATCAGAGAATAATGAAAAAAGAGGGGAAGTGACGTGACAAACTCTGCATTAGGATCTTGATTGTTGTCTCTACTTTGAAAGACTTGTTTCAAAGCCATGTCCATTAACTCGTCCTCGGTAAAAACTTTAAGATCATCGACGCTAATATCAATATCATGATTCGAATCAGGTAATTCGGATTGTAGAGAGTGAAGTTGAGTAAGAATTGAATCCTGAAAAAGAGGAACCCTAACAACTGGGCCAGACATATTGGAGACGTAAATGGGTCCACCCCTCGGAATTGAGATTGATGGATCATCGCATTCTGGAATTCCAATCGAACATTCCAATTCATCATCATCCATTATTCTTGTCGCTGACGGCGCAGTCAGACCCAGACAAAAGAAAGGAAGGGAAGGACTCTAGTTTCTTCTGCACAAATATATCATACCTGCCGATAAAGGAAAATATTTTATCCATGTGTCATGTTTTCTTTCCATAACGGTTTATTTAAACTATACCTAATACCTGGTTAATAGTTTTAAAACTTGGACCGGACCGGTCGGTCAAACCAGTCTGACCATGAACCGAAGGGGTGTACGGTTCGAACAGCCTTATAGATCGGCCATGTTATGGAACAGGCGTGAATAGGTACGGCTCGGTCAATACCGGTAAAAACCGGTGACTCTATGGTTTTGAAAAATCGGACCGGTTCAATGATTAAGAAGAAAGAAAAAGAAAACAGAATTTAGAAGGAAGGAAGCAAAAATTTGAAGTGGAATTGCAGTTTAATAATTTGACTTTATGACTTCTTTTATGAATCTTGGTTGAATCTATCTCACAAATCTTGAGTATGCTCTCTATGAAAAAAGAAGAATGAGAAGGGGAATAATGAAGAAGTGGGTGACGTTTCCCACCATGGAAAATGGCATAATATTATTATGGATCCAGGACCCTAGGTCAGGGGTGCAAAATAAACTATATGCATAATCATCGTCAATAGGCAAAATCATCGCTAACTTCAACGACCAATAAACCAATGGATAAACAATATGCTTTCTACTTTCAACCAACTTTTCCGAAAGATTGCCAATTTCTTTCAAAGATGCTAACGATGTGCAAATCAATGATATAAGTCAAGTTGATTATCAAGCACTGACAAACTAGTATGACAACATTCTCGTTGATAAAACTAAGTAAATTCAACAAGATTCTTGCTCAATTGATGGTGACTCTTCCAAAGTTAATTGAACATGTTGTTAAGAACTAGATTTTTGCTCATTTGATCGGAACTTTCTTTTAAAAATCTCCTCATAGTCTCCTACAACAATAAAAACAAGGCATGTGTGTAACACTACTCAACATTTCAATCATCTAACATCTATTAATTTTCAAAACTCAAAATTAATCAAGTTTGATAGCATCCATTGATTCACAAACATCTAATAATTCTACAAAATCCCACTTGAAAAGTGAACTCTACCCAATGCAGCATTAATCATGTTTGACATTTTGCTATGTTTGAGAGCATAAAAAATTACAATCTGAAGTTAGATGCAAAGCTAGTAAAAGCATAAAATCCTAAATTGAAAACTCATAAATCCCAATTTAAAACGTCTTGTTCCTCCAGGTGCTTTGAAGTTCCAATTAAAAACTCATAAAATACCAAAATGCTTCAAATTGAAGTTCTTGAAAACGTCTTGTTCCAATTGAAAATTATCAAATTAAACTTACCAAATCCCAAATCAACCAATTAAACACAAAATCCTAGAATATTTCAGGAAACCCTAAATTAACAAATCTCCAAAATCAAGATTCATTACCTTCCTTTGTAGATTTACTATTAGGTTTGTGGTGGGTGGTGTGGTCATGGTGTCTCGTGAGTTGCAGAGAGAGAAGATTCACGCAGAACTTCAAAAGGGAGAGGAAGAAGATTCGCGCAGAATGAAGAGGAAATGTGATAGAAAAGACCGATGGAGTGTGGTGAACGGTGGTGGTGGCACAGCCGCCGGTGCTGTGGTGGTGTTGATCGATGGATTTGAGAGATGAGAAGAGAGAAATTAAGTTAGAGTGAGAAGTTAGAGAGAAGTGTGAAATTAGATTGTGAGAATGTTTTGTCAGACTTGGGTTCTTTTGGGTCTAAGTTGCAAATAAAATTATCTAGGGTGTGCAAAGTGCAAAAAATATAGGGGTATTGGTACAAATTGATATGTTATGTTAGATGGACTACCTGATGGCTAAACCAATTGTACCATAAAATTTAATTTTTTTGGCTTTTATCTTATTTCTTCTAATTTGTCTTTAAAATTTGATTATAAGTATTAAAAATGGAAGGTAAGTTTTTTTTTTGTCTCTGTAAATATATCGTTCTTTTTTTGTTGCTATTGAAATAAGTTAAATGTGACACTGTATACATGAAACCTTTTTGTTTGGAAATTGTTTTTTTGTTAATTGGGAGGCTTAAAGCGAGGGCTTTATTAGCTTTTACCCTTGAGCCGGCCGTGATTTTAACCATGATTTTGTTTACTCCCAAATAATACATGCGTGTATGCCTCGTTCTTTCTTTCCGGTAAGTATTAATCTTCATACTATAACATTATGCATATGTTACTTTTTCTAATTTGATTGTTGCTAGCAGACAAAAGACATCAGGCAAAGAATGTTCCTAGTTTAAGGGCTCGTTTGGATTAGTTTATTTTCGAGCTTATATAAAACAGCTTATGCAAATAAATAAGTTTTTAAGGTAGTTTATGAAAAACCCGTTTATAAGATACAATTTTCGTTAGCAAGAACTTATAAATTAAAATAAAAGCTAATTTATTTACATAAGCTATTTTTCATAAGCTCAAAATAAGCTGAAACCAAACGGGGCCTGTCTACAACTTCATGCAAGCAACTGGTTAGTTGATAGATTCTATTCTAGTGTGAGGAACATTAGCAAGCAACATGATGGATCCTATCAATGGGGGAGCACTCTTGCTAACAAGCCAAATATTTGGCAATTCCTAAAATGAGTTAGTCATGTTCACAGTCAATAATGATAACAGTGAAAAGAAGGCCAATCAGAAACCAATCAATATTTGGCAATTCCTAAAAATGAGTTAGTCATGCTTCTATTACTACACTACTCACAACCTACACACGAAATTGGTGTTTTAAGAACATTACAATTAGATTGACTATTGGAAGATTATGATATGATATACAAAAGAGGTCAAGATGACTTGTTTCTTCGATGGGTTGATCCCTTTAGAAGGCAAAGCCGCAAGCGTCTGCTAAGAGCCTCAAGCTTCTCAAATCTGTCACTCTTTGGTTTCTTTGCAAACGTTTCAGCTTTTTTCTTCTTCTTTTTACCCTTCTTCTGCTTCTTTTCATCTTCTTTTGAGTCTGATGATTTCTCTTTCATACTTCGCAAAGGTGTTGCAAATACCTTCACAGTATTCTGACATGACAAATAATGAATTAGCAATAAATACACAAGAGTGGCACAGAAAACAGAACCCTATATAAACTCGCAGGCAAATTACTGTCACTTTGAGAATCATTTTTAATATACATCTGTTGTATAACGCCTCATTTTTAGAGAGGTAACTGAAATATTTTTTCTCAAATGCTGAAACATGTCGAAGATCTTTTCTTTCATACACTTAAAATCTTACATAAAACTTTCAAAGTTAAATTAAGCTTTACAAATAAAATCTTAAATCAATATTTGACTTCAAAGAAACTCTTAGCCTTTCCCCCAATTTCTACATCTTCTATTCTTGGAACCCTAACCTCCGTTGATTTTTCATCTTCAGTAAATAAGCTTCTTTACACTTGGAAATTGGAATGGAACGGGTTGCTGAAAATTCTACTTGTATGTGGTTTTGCTATGATATTTATTGAAGAAAAGTGAGAAATGGTGATTTTTGGTGTGAAGGGGTGAAGTTTGCGGTGATAAAGAGAGAACCACAAATTTTGTGAACTCTGATTTCTAACCTTACTATCTCCTATTTATAGCCATGATGTCAATTTACCATCTTACCCTTGGTCAATATTACCTATTTCCTTGGTGTCCTTTTTTTTTTAGTTTTGGGCCTAAATTTGGTCGGGCTTGCTTGTATATATTTCTTGGTCTACTAATTAGTTTCTCCTCTAACTCACTTAAGTAGGTTAAAGGGTAAGGTGAAGATTAGTATTTAGCTATGGGAAAATGTGGGATGTTAAATGTTGCTAGTAATGAATAAAGCAGAGAGAGAGAATACCTGAGAGAGCTTATCATCAGCACTTAAATCTGCACAAAATTCTTGATCACTGCCTCCTAATGAAGAACATCTGCCCCAACTTTCTCTATTTGAGCTTGTATATGAGCAACAATCTTCAATCTGGCCATTTAGCTTACCCTAAAAGTCATTAATGGTCAAGTTCAAGTTAAGGAATATGCTAAAATAATAAAATGTGGACCGAGTCTCCACACTTATCAATTTTAACTTCAAACCAAAATGATGTCATCAACGACATAAGAAAGCCAGGCCAGACATACATAAAGCTAACAAAGACATGGACGATTCCAGGGTAAAACAACACTTAAAATCTCTTCACAGCTATAACTATGATCTGTTGATCAGGGTAGCCAAGTCCTTTTCTCAGAATAAACTACTCAATTCTAGCCACAAAAAGTCTACTAATGAAATTATTTACCCATTAAATCAAGACCTAGTTTTTAGAGTAGTGAGGAGATTCTGAATTTAAAAGTAGATAGTTCTTCACTTGTGAAAAAATCCGTAGGCGCGCATAATTGTTTATGAAGAATATTATTTTAACGTAAGAAAGTTCGGAAAAAAGAAGTTACTAAAAAAGAAATTATAGATTAAAATATTCTAAATTAAAAAAAGTTAATCTCAAAGGCAGTTAATTTAGTCAATAAGTTTTTATCCACTAACCACTCTTTGAACATTACCTATCAGTTCAGTGTATAATAGTTCCCATTCCGAAAGTAACCTTAAAATTGCATTGCAGTTTTTTCAAAAATAAAAAATAAAAAAAATACAATTCACGAAATCAGTATAGTAAATAAAATACTAGCAAAGGTGCAGTAGGTAAGTGCTCTCACAGTCAAAAGCACCGTTCAATGTGTAGGAGGAATGTTAGCAGTTGAATCATTTCGATACACTCTTAAAACACACTTTGTGATTTTGTTCATTTCTTAAATAGTCAACATATTTTGAAGAATTTAGCAATTTGAGGTGAATAAATTGACTAATATTAAAAAATGGAAAAAAAAGAATGTCCATAAGAGTGTGTTACTAGGATTCCTCCCATGTGTAGATCTGCTTGCTTTCAATACTGAAACCCACACGTAAAATAAAATTCCTTAACCATTTCTTAATTTCAGAGACAATTCTATAAAGATAACCTGCACACTTGCGGCTTCATCAGGGCCAATTCCATAATTGTCATCTGTAGTTTCATCTTCAAGCAAGGGCGCCTACATTATAAGTGATGGATAAACTAAATAGAAAGTTTTTATGGAAGAAAAAAATAAAGAGATGGAAGGTTAAGGCACCCTACTACATCAGTCAGGGGAGCAACTTCTGAAAGAAGTTCGCTAACTGATTTTGCTGCAGATATTGTTGGAAATGTAGAAGATGAACTTGCAGCATCAGTAGTTGCAGAACGCAGACTAGAGAGAATCTCATATAATACACTCTAGCAGGAAAAAGAGAAAATTAGTTTCTGTTATTCAAATAACACTACCATAATATTGCTAAGTCAAAAAACCTATTACCATACTAATATAAAACAATGTCACAAAAAAGTAACAATAATAATTTATGGTAACATTAATATGATCTAACAAAAATTATTTATAACCATATATAATCATATGATAATGTTTCCAAAAACTGAAATGGAAGTTGAAACATTGAACGCTAGTTATCATCAATGCGCCCCAGACATGATTAGAGGTTTCAGGCAAGTTAAGGCTAGGTATCTATATCACCTTTCTTTTGTTTTTCCATTTTATTGATCTTGAGCAAGGTTAAATTATGGTTGGAAAAAAGTGTCACCAAGTTAATGCCTTAAATTTTAATATTCTGATTAGTTTTTCTCAAGCCATATAACTTAAAGATTACCATTTCGTTAGTTCACAAATAAAATAAACATTTAAGTATATTTCTTGAGGACCAGGCTTCTCATAAGTGCAGCTAATACTTCAATATAAATCAATATTATTATCGATTTCGTTTGGTATTCTGATCGTATTCTGCAATGAATAAAGTGAAGAAAGCACTGAATAACTAGTAGTAGTGGAGGGGGTAATAATACAAAGAACATAATTTTTTTTAGGTTACACAAACAACATAATTTAAGTGAGCAGGAAATCAAGACAAGGAATTCTAAAGTTTAATACCTCATCCACACCGGAACCAAGTTTCAAATCCCCTAAATCATAATATTTCTCGAGCTTTTCAGCAATAGAGACTTGAGGAGGACGGAGGACATTGTAGAAGAAAATGGAAACTGAATCATAAAAGAATTGTGGTCGGGAGGAGTTGTGGTCACCATCAAATTTAATGATATTTTTATCACCCTACAAATTCATAAACAGAAGTTAGATATTTTAGCTATCAAAGAGAACAAAATGCAACTGCTTTAGAAAATATCAAATTCAGATATTTGTATTAAATTAATACCGCATAGGATTCTGAGATGAGATCAGAGTGATGTGGCTGAATGAATTTGTCATCACTTGCATGTCCAAATAAAACAGGAATGAATGTCTTCGGAGCAACCTGTACGCTTTAAAAGCATTAATTTAAGATAGAAATAGAAAGAAATGACTTTAAAAGCAATTCATTTAACCTGAAAATAAAGCCTATTACAGTTAGATTCATGATGAAAACAAAATATGATCGATGAAGGTCTACATAAATGTGTTCATAATGTTTTACTTTAAAAGATGCACAATTAATACTTACCAGAATACAGTTCAGTTTCATAATATCAAACTTTGCCATCTTCTCTAAATGTGTTCATAAAGTTTTACTTTAAAAGATGCACAATTAATACTTACCATAACACAGTTCAGTTTCATAATATCAAACTTTGCCTTCTTCTCAATAACCCGCCGCATGTATTGTACAGCCATTTTAACCTAATTAGGAGAAAATGCAACAAAATATCCGACTTAACAAACATACCAGACAATTCTAACTGACAGCTATAGGTCTTTACTCTTTAGCTTAGATCCATGTTGCTCAAAAGTAACCAGCATAAAAGTTCTGAAATCACGCAAAATAGGCAAAACAATACACTTCGCAGATCCAGTTCATTCATTCAATCAAACAATACACGGACATAAAGTCAACTAATATCAAGATAAACACAGCAAAACCTAGAAGCAAATCCAATGCATATATATTTGTATACCAATTTGGACAGTCGAGCTGAAAATCAAAATATGTGAGACAAGCTACACCTACATCTTAAAAAATAGTTCATGACCCCTAAAAAAAATATCTTTATTCATTGTGGTAGTTGAAATTCCCAGCTTTGGCTTAATTATACATGATACTAGTTGAAACTCTCGGCTTTGCTAGCTCTAATTTTTTTATTCATAAATAATGCATCCTGTGACAATCCCTTAAATGCAACCATGCAAAATAAAAGTATATCTATTCTTTATTAATTAATGCCAAACTAGTCATGATTAATAACTCCCCAACTTTTGTATTTAACAATTTCCTAGTTAAAAAGAGCTATAATTATGAGAGGAAACCCTAGATCCAAAATAAAATCTTAATCAAAATTAAGTATATTCTTCAATCCTAGGGATTCCTTTTTCTTTACTTTGCCATCTTAACAAAAAGGAAATTATTCAATTAAAACTTGCTGACACACCAAGTCCTACAAGCTAGAGACTAGAATAACTTAACCTCTTCCAGGTTCCGGCAACAATATGAAGAATGTTTACAAATTAACAGCATATTAAGATGCAGTTACAACGATGCAATAAATTTCCAAGTCTTTTACAATGAAGGGGGTTGGCAATACTTGGCATCCACACAGGGATACACACACGCGCGCGCGCACACACACACAGATAGATAGAGAGTACCGTGAACTTTGGAAGCCGGATTTTATAAACGTCCACAAGCTCCATCATGAGATTATATAAGTTTGAAAAGGCGCTATCCAATACCATTCCAGCAATAGAAGGGTCTTCGGCTCCATAAAGAAGGCTAAATCCCACAAAGCAAAGTGAACATTAGATATTCTTTGTTTATATGTCTGGCTCATAATTAACATGTATACAGAGAAAATGTAGGGAGTGCAAGATACTGCAACACTCAGTATCTTGAGCTATCAAAACTTATGAAAATACGAATTAAAAAGCTAAAAAAAAAAAAACATCAGTTCTTTCCCGCTTTATGTTTTTCCGATTTATCAAATGATTAAAAAATATTTTTGTTTCAACCGCAGGAATGCCTCAACAGTTTTGTCCACAAAGATGCATGGAGAGAAATAGAAGTTGACAACACCCTTGGCAGAAAACTTTAGTGGAATTATGTTAGAACAATATGTGAAAATCACCCATTGAAGTCCTTTCTTTTCTTGGTGAGATACATGTAGAAATTATAAAAGTACCAAAATAGCATAAATTCTTAATAAAAATCAACAACAACAACCAAACTTATCCCACTAAGTGGGGTTGGTTACATAGACCAAACGATGCAATAATGTTCTATCAAATACCATATTTCTATCTAACTCTTAATAAAAAAAATCAATTTTAAAAACTTCATTAGAAGATGTAATACCTAGTAACTGCACCCATTGACCGCCCCCATAAACCTATACGGGATATTTGTTTGTTGCTCCTCAAATGCGACACCACAATCTTCAGATCATCTTTCTACCACACAAAGGAATGGTCAAAAAAAGTCTAAAAATCTCTTGCACGTGAAAGTGTAACAGTAACATTCAATTAGACAAAGCATTACAATCTACAGAAATATTCAATAATAATATACAGAAATTATTTACACAAAAAACACATTCATAAAGAGGCAAGTTACTTCAAGCCAACTAAGGATAATATGACATAGTCTCCATCAGATAAGCCTGACTACGAGAAGACAAGGGTAAAAACAGTAATACTTGTGTAATTAATCGAACAAATAAACACATTCATAAAGAGGTAAGTAACTTACTTCGTGCCAACCAAGGCTGACATAGTTTCCATCAGATAAGCCTGAACCCGAGAAGTCAAGGGTAAAAACAGTAATATTTGATGGCAAGAGAATTACAGCCGCTTCATTGGCATCTGCCCTACATCCACTGCATCATTGAACACAAGTGCACATGTGTCATTTAGATGAAGTAAATGTTGAAAAAATAATATTTATGATCATAATTCAGAAGCAATAGCAGTGGCACATACCTGTTTCCATGGCAATATATAACACAGGGAAGAGAAGTATCTTGAGGAAAAGGAAAAGGGAGATAATGACTGCACTTCAAGGTATAGCCTCTGGCATTCTTGAGCTGCAGAATTACAAAATAGATAATGTAGCTTCTATATATAGGCAACAATAATTGCAAATAAATAGTGGATACTTGCCTCTAAATCCTGCCTTTGGTAGGTTCTACCAGCAAGAGAGAATTCCTTTTCCCACAGATACTGATCTGGGTTATAGTCCGCCCTGTGTATGTGGCAAAGTATAAACACTCAAACATGAAAAAGGATCGAAAAAAGAACCCTAAAGAATGTAGTACCTGGGAGGGCGAATAACGAAATTGATGAATTGCTCAATCATCTTGCTTCTACACAAGTATTATAGACACTCCCCGTCATGAACATGAAATGAGAATTAGAGTGAAGTATTTAAGAAGCTCAAAGCTTGTTATAAAACCTAAATTCCTGTGAGGTTAATTATTCAAAAATCAATCAAAATGCAGTTCCAGATCCAAATGGCTTTTATGGAATACGTAAATTGAAATGAAAAGTAAGTAGTACATTTCGGGTCTAATGAGATTTGGGAACAAAAAAGGAAAGAAACAACTTTACCGAAATGAAAAGGTGAGTCTGAAGTAGCTACCACCACCACCCAAAAGCAAATAAGCTGAGAAGTGTGGTTGGTAGTTTTTGCTTTTGCTTAGAGATGTTATTAGTTATCTGCTTCTTTCTTTAATTCTCAGTACAACAATTCAATTCAATTCAATTCAACAAATAGCAGAACAACAAACAAACACCTCAGCCAGCTGTCTCTTTATCAATTTACTTTATTGATTGACTTCAAGTTTTTAACTTGCAACTATTTCAATTTTCCATGTTGTAAAACAGCTTTCCATAAAAAAATATTATTTTAAATTACCAATAAACTAATAATATTTTTTTATTTTTTTTATTTTCAATTAAAATAATCCATATAAAATTTGACAAAAATATAAAATCTATAAACTCAAACGTTATTTACAAAAACTTAGAAAAATACACTAAACTTATGAGATTTTTTTACCAAACACGTTTATTTTGATCATATGAGTTTATTAAATATTCGCTATAGTATTTAGAATGTGATTTTTAGAATGTCAACTAGGGTTTTAACCTACTAGCATGGCCGTCGGGCTTCTTCCTTGCAATTACAATATACAATCACTTGTTTCATTCTTCTTGCACGTTAATTAATTGCTTTGAATTACAGAAGTTATTGGATGTGTTATTTTGTGCCAAATTAAGGTCAATATTCTCTTTTTCTTTGACGTTTTGCACCCTATATACCACAAGCCCTGTCATGGCTTTTGATTGGCAATCAGAATTGGTTTCCACGGTGAAACTCTTCATTGTGGTTGCACCTTCCAATAACGGTAATCCACAAAGAAAATCATTTGTCCAGGCTCTTGTAGCTGCGACTATGGCATATACATCTACACTGTTACCAACTCCGGTTATCCGTGGCAAGAAGTTATGCATTCCAATATCTGACGAGACCTATGCACATGGAATTGATGCTTGCAAGCGAAACCTCTGTGGCAGACTCATCTTAAATAAAGGCGACAAGCCTTATGGATCGAGGGAAGTGCAGACAAAGCTTTAGCAACTTTGGACAAACATTGGGCCATGGAAGATAACGCCACTGGGAAAGGGTTAAGCCAGGTTTACTTCGGCTTTTTGAATGGTCGAAGGATTTTAGCGCGCGCACACAACGGCAAACTCATGCACATGTTTGGATTAGATTGCTTGAGCTGCCTTAAGAATATTGGATGGACCGCACGTTGCGAGAGATTGCAAGCGCAATTGAAACTCTTCTGCTTATTGATTCAGCCACTCAAAACCGAGTCTTCGGTCACTATGCGCGCGTTTTGGTGGATATGGACCTGTCAAAACAAATTTTCAATGAGGTAATGATTGAAAGGACAAGCTACTCTTTTGCAATTGAAGTTATTTATGAACGTCTACTGGCATTTTGCACACACTGCAAAAACATTGGACACCATATTACAAGTTGTTTGTGGCTGCACCTAGTGAAGGACACTCATGTGATTGACAAACAGAAAATAAGTACAGTTTCACAGAAACAACAGGTTCAGAAATGGCAGCTGATGACATGTTGTCATTACGTAATTTTTAGGATTTATTTTGATATTTTATAGAGTTCTAAGGCAATATGAAGGGTCCACAGGTGTTAAAAAAGCAAGAAAATACATTGAGCAAAAGCATCAAATCGTGTCACGATTTACACTACCGTGACGCGATTTCCTTGGCAGAGAGGCATGTTTTTTAAGCATTGGAATCGTGATAGGATTTCCTGTGGCGTGACATGATTTTGAGAAGGATCTGGAAGGAATCTAGGGTTTAAGAGAGGAATCGTGACACGATTTTTGGCACCGTGGCGCGATTTTGGCTTCAGGAAATTTTTCCTTTTTAAGTTGAAGTCAGTTCCAGAAACAAGGGTGAAGAATCCTGGAGAGAGAAAGTGTGATTTTGAAACTTGAAGACGGCTGCAGTGGCGATTTCATCACTTTGTAACCAGTTCATGTATGTTTCAATTCTTCCATTGATTATGCTATTTGTAAACTCGATTATGGGTAGCTAAATCTCTTAGAGATTAAGTCTGAGATGATTCTTTGTAACCTTAATTGATCTACGTTGTTGTGAAACTCTATTTATTGTGAATGACAATCTAGTCTTTATTCAATTCAATTGTTCTTAATGCTTTTTATATCCTGATAAAATATAAACATGATTTAGTGAGAATGAATGACTATTGACCCTAGCTTTCAACTTGGGCAGAATTGAGTTGTTCTAATGAACATTGTTAGTCTAGGAATGGATAATCGTTTATTAGTAATAATAGGTTAACGTTCATAAAACTTTCAAAGATTATTAGACCACCTAAGGAATTAGGGGTTGTAGTTTGAGAAGAGGGTCTTAAGTCAAGGGATTGATTAGAGCTATTTTGTTAACTATCGTGGAACTAGAAAATCATTCATAAGAATAGGTGCAGTATAACAATTAGGGGAACTTAGATGATTCGAAAGACCTGATCTCATCTCTCTATATTTTCCAAACAAATCTTTATTTTATGTTATTTACTTTTATGCAATCAGATCTACTACCTATATTTTACAAAATAATATATACATCCTAAATATTTACTTTATTTCCAAATTGAGATTAACACAGTCCTCGTGGATACGAACTTATTTTATTACTTCGATAATATTTGGTACACTTGCCAAACTTCTATCAGCAGCCCATCGGGTCATCTAAAGCTTTTGAAGCTCCGGTGGTCAAGAAAGATGCAGCTGACAGTTCAATACCGCAAGCGGATGCCACTCCATTACAATTACAGTCCGTTCCCACAGCAGAAGAACATGAACAACGCACAGACGATGTCCTCATTCCGGTTGTTGAAACGGCTTCGCAACAAGTCCAACATGACAATGATAATTCGGCCTTACCATTAATTATTCCGGTGGTTGCAGAAGCAATAACTCGAGAAAGGCTCCCCAGCACCTCAATTCATATCTTGGAGAAAATATCTGAACCTGCGGATGCACACGAAGATGACGGTACTGCAGCAACTCAGCCACCCTTTTCTGATGTTATGGAGTTAGAAGCACAAACCCAGACAAACACTACAGAAATGAAGATAGTGACAACATGAATGTTGAAATTATGCAAGATCTCTCTGCTCATGTGCGTGTTGCCACTGTTCATCCCCAAGAGATTCCGATTTCGAAGAATGTCCATAGTGATTTGGATTTATGGGCACGTATCCGTGAATATGACCAGCGGATGGCGGATGAAGGTTTCACGCAAGTATTAACCAGAAAGCAGCAACAAGCAGTTAAAAAAGCAAGTGTCGGGCAAAGGGTACACGTCCACCTTCTTCATCATGAATTTCCTTTATTGGAATATCCGAGGCAAAAGCGGCTTCTTATGTTATGCAAACAAATTGAAGTATTTGGGAATGTATAAGAATCGAAACATGATCAACTGCGCATGCTACTGGATTGGAGAGGAACATGGTTTAGTCTTGTATGAATTCATGGAAAATGTAAGCCCTCATGCCCACCCATGGTACACAAAGTTATCACACCAATTCTTATTGATGACAATATGGATCCAATTATAGCTAATTTTGGTACTGCCATATATTGGATTGCTTTAAAAAAATTACTTTTGATTCATAAGCCGTTGCTAATTTTTATTGCAGAGTCGCTTTCTTTTCAACATGTTCCCTTTTGTATTAGGAAAGTATTGGAGTGTCGAAATATTGTAAAATGACAGAGTCACGCTGCTCAGGGTGCAGCTTGGTTAGAAACGTTTATGACAGGGTTCCATATGGATCCTTTCGTGATAGAGTTGGTTTGCCTAATTATAGATTCTTTAGTCTGTAGTAGTTTATTTCAACAATTTTTTGTTTGTTTTCTTTTGAGGGTTTTGGCCTAGTCTCCCTCTTCTTGTATATATATTTTTTTATTTTTTTTAATAAAATTTTAGAGTTTGGCAGTATAGGACAGAGGTTCCCCGTGTTTCCTTCCGATGTCTGTCCTTACTCCTTGCTTAGCAAAAAAAAATATTCGCTATAAATTTATAAACCGAGCTTGACAAACATAGCCTAAAAGTTTACTTTTCTCTTGACAATCTCTTAAAGTAAAAAAGACACAATTGTCTAAATTAAACAAACTGTATTTTTAGATTATTTAAAAATAAAATTTAGATCGAAATAGTCCTTTAGTAAGGATCAAATCAATGAATGAGGGTATATTTTATGATGATTTTATTTAGTTTATTTGAATAGTTTATGAATCAAATTAACTAGATGTTGATAATTTAGAGACTAAATTGACTACTTATTTTTTTCATTTATGATAATTTCTAATATATTTTAAAAATAATTGCCATATATTTAATACTCTTACAACATCACTGTACAAGTGTCACTTTATCATCAGGCCACTTCATGATTAATACCCCATTGAAGTAATAATTGTTATTCTTTTGTAGTCAATCATCAAGGTTAAAAAAAGCAAATTTTCTAACCAGTAAAACACCATCAACCTTTAAAATTTGGTAATTTATTATCCCCTCTACACTTCTCCCCCATCCTACATTATTTTTAGATTATATATTTCAAATGTGATGAAAACATATAACAATTTTTTCATTTTTATGAATTTTAAAATTCTAAAAGCAGGACGCGCGAGTAATTGATGGTCAAACTTCAAAAAGAAATTCACTTATAATTCACATTAAAGCAGTGAAGAGAACTTTGAATTTTGGTCCTTTGATCCTCCAAGTCCATTTCATTCGTAACTCCTGACCAACTTTTTATGCGTTTACAAGTCATGTGGTAGATATATACTGAATGTTGTTCTATATACTTTTTAAGTAAATAGAGGGGTCAAAAGAGAAACCCACGAGAACTTTTTTGATTTCCCCGACCCTAATCATTTCGGCCCAAACGAATTGTAGTCCACGTTCACTCAAGTTCATTTTATAAAAAAAGAAGGGTTAAATAATTAAATGGTCCCCCTAAATATACTAATATTTGATTTTAGCCCCTCTAAAAATTTCTTAGGCTTTTGGTCCCTCCAAATTTTTTCATTAATGAAATTAGTCCTTATTTTTTAATCAACTCATGTCAAACCTTCATATTTTTTAATGAAATTTTTCAGAAATGGGTAGAAAATTATGACAATATTTTTCCAAAAAAAAATTAGATTTTTTTTAACATAACATGAATTTAATATGAATTTTTTAGCTCCAAAAACATTAAAATTCATGTTTTACTAAAAAATTCTAATTGTTTTTGGGAGAGATTGTCATAATATTCTATCCTTTTCAGAAAAATTTCATTGAAAAATATGAAGGTTAGACATGAGTTGAATAAAAAGTAGGGATTGATTTCATAGATGGAAATTTTTAGAGGGACTAAAAGTCTAAAAAATATTTTAAAGGGACTAAAATCAAATATTGGTATATTTAGAGGGACATTTTACTTATTTAACCCAAAAAAGGACTTAAATATGTAAATTGTCCCTGTAATTTGGTATGTTTTTGTTTTCCGTCTCTTTATCTTCTTTTTTTCAAAACCGACCCTCTAAGTTGTTAACCTTTTGATTTATCCTCTCGTTAGCTTATGTTACAAAAACGTACATGCAACAAACAGAGGATGATGTGGTAGTCGATGAAGATGTTGATGTGTCAAACTTGATGATGAGTCGCACAATAAGAGAAACCAAAACCAAAATACGAAATTTGTATAGGACCAAAGCCAAAAAAACAAAATCCGTAGAGGGATCAAAACCAAAAAATGTGAAGACTATAAATACAAATTTAAAAAGTTTAGTTCTTCCATCTTCTTCATGTCTTTCTTCCACCATCTTCTTCTTAGCCGCACATCTTCACCATTTGTGTACAGTTCGGAAGAATCTTAGTTGGGGGAACAGTAGTGCTAATACTATAGCTTTTCTCTGTGGTTGATAAAATTATTACCACATAGAATTCATCATACTGCAAACATATAAGTTGACTTATACCTCTGAAATAACGACAAGAGAGAGGTATGTTGAACATAAAAAATCTATGGAGGATATGATTTTACTATTAATGTTGTTGCTCTATTCTTTCCTTCTCTTTTGGTACTGAAGTTCTACCCTAAAGGAAGTTGCAGCATTCATTTAGTCTATTTACTGTCAACCGAAGAAGTCCATGAGACAACCCTTTTGTGTAGCTTGCTTCCTTTACTCCTTCAATAGTATATTTCAAACACTTATTTTATAAACAATTTTCTTCTTCTGAAATAGATATAAAAAGTTGTGTGATGTGTGAAGTGCAAATAGAAATTTATTGTTTAGGTCAAGAACATAGCCTGCCAATCTATAGTTATTTCTAATTTTTTAATTTTGGTTGGGATTTTAGATTTTGACAACCTTGATTAACTCAAACACTATGTTGAAATTAATTTGAATAATGCTTTACGTACAATGCCTATTTTCTTTTCAATAATTTATAATTTACGACATATTGATTTATCAAATACATATTATGAATACATCATATGTTGTCAGTAGTCTATTCACAATAATCATAAAACCAAACACATTAGTTGACCAGAAAAGGAACCTCCCTAGAGTTTGACAGAGCAGAACGCCTACACGGCTCTTGGCTGGCACCGGCAATAAGTCAATGGTATGCTATTCATATTCTTCTAATATGTGCCTTATTATTACTGAACTCAAACTGATTATTATGTTTCGTTGATTCGAACAAGGCAAGCTCAATTGTAGTTGTAATTGCTCAAAATGAACAACAACTGATTCTGTATTCATATTGGAGAAGTTCATGTTCCTTTCGAGTTCGAATCGCTCTCAACCTCAAAGGTATCAAATATGAGTACAAAGCAGTTAATCTGTTGAAGGGAGAACAATCTCATCCTGGTTGGTCTCTTTTCCTTACCCCTTATCTATTCTATTCTATTCTATTCTATACCATCTCAATTTCATTTTCATATCTTCAGATTTTCTCCAACTCAACCCTGTTGGTTTTGTTCCTGTTCTCGTCGATGGCTCTGCTGTTATTTTTGACTCTTTCGCTATTATCATGGTAAGTCTCACTCTCACTCCTTTTCTAAATCTACAATGTTTGTTTCATTTTCATGATTTCAATCCATGCATTGCACGCAGTATTTGGAGGATAAGTATCCTCAACAACATCCTTTGCTCCCTACTGATATTCACAAAAGAGCTATCAATTTCCAGGTACTATTCTACTCTCTTTATCCTAAATTAAAATAGTAATGAAGCCACATATATAGCCCTTGCCTTTACACTGTTAAAGTAATGTCAATTAGGATCAGATGATATCAAATTAGAATTTCATTCTCTTGTTGTAATTTATGTTCTGGGTTCTCTCTTCCTCAAATTAAATTAAGCCATAATTGAATTTCATTCTAATTATTTGATCCTCAGGTTGTCAGTATTCTTTCTTCATCAATACAACCTCTTCAAAACCATAGTCTTCTGGTATGTATGTCACCTCATTTTTCTGCAAAATTTCAGCTTTTTTCCAAAGGGAAAATTATGAACCAAGCAACCGTTTTGCTGATTTAGAGTGCATACGATAAGTTCATCTCTATTTTGCGTGTCTGTCTATTTACAGATGTACATCGAGAAAAAAGCTGGCCCTGATGAAAAACTTCCATGGGCCCAGAGGGTAATTAGAAAAGGCTTCACAGGTGAGATTAAACTAATTTCCTCATCAATTGCTTTAGACAGGGATCGATAAAAATAGTAGCAAAAGATACAGTTTCATAGTATATGTCATGCATTGATTCAAAGTTAAACAGTTTAATCAAATATACTAGTATATTGTCTATGATAACGGATCATTAATTAAGAAAACAAGGTTTGCTTTCTGAATTTTAACCTATAGATGCTTTTGGTCCGAAAGTGAAGCACCAGAAGTTTCATCTAAATGGCATGGAAATGGGGTGGTCCTCATTAATTAAAATCTTCTTCCATATTGAGTATCGTACTACCCTTTATCCCAGTGTTTCTACATTATTAGATTTTATTTAATTCTTAATGGAACATGTACAAAATTCGGCTATTACAATGGCAGTATGAATTTGAAAATAACAGTCGATGAAATGAGAGTGATCGAGACTCTATTATCTGAACTTCAGCGCTACATTTCTTGATAAACATGTATGGAATGAACTAGAAATAAGAACAGAAACCAAAAATAAGAAGCGGAACATATGACGATAACCAAATTTATCTTCCAGATCAACCCTAAGTAACTAGTTCATGAGACTATATCAACCAACTGTATCGCTGATAGTTGATATCTATCTCCATCAGGATCTCAACTGTTTTGAATAATCAACTGCTTATAAAAGATTGTGTTAACACTTATGACTTAACAGTGCAAATATGATTTTGTACCAAACAAAATAAAGTGAATTTTTTTATTGGTCAAAGGCATAGCTAGTAGTGTTAATGGTTGAAGAAAATATTCACTGTGGTATTTTGTCCTCACTCATGTTTTTTATTTATTTACAAATGTTAGTATAGTTGGTATTATGTTGGGGTGGGTGGGTATCAAATCATAGACCTTACCACTCCACTTCTTAACTCCCTGCCCAACCACCGAGTCAAATCTTATATCCTTTCCTTTATTGATAAGAATATACTTCTTGCTAGGCATAGTTATTGTTTTGTTTATGTTATGTCCCGCCTTACTAGAATAAGTTTCAGTGTATTGTTGGCTTAATATAATCTATAATGTATTTACAATTGAACGTATTTCAGCACTTGAAAAGCTGTTGAAAGAACACACTGGGAGGTATGCCACCGGAGACGAAGTTTTCATGGTATGTTGCTTATCGTTGAAGTTTGTTTGTTTGAAAACTAATAAAGGAATAAATAAATCCTGTCAAAAGGGTCCAGTTGTCCAATCTTGGCTAGCGCGATAAACTATTGAATGTCTGATCACTGCTGTATAATGTAATAAATGTATTTATCATCTGCTATTTTAGAATATAATGCAATTCAACTCCAAAGTCAATGATGCAAGTTTTTGAAAACTAATAAGGTTAGCTGTAGGAACAAACACTGGATTTGCATCTTTTGTGGAATATATTGTCGGCTGAGTTATGTATAATCTAACATGTTCATTATCATTTGCAGGCGGATATATTTTTAGCACCTCAGTTACATGCTGCATCTAAGAAATTTAACATTGACATGGTAGTATTCTATGGTCTCGTGTATATTTTATGTATATCTAATGAAATGTATAGCGTGTATTGCTGTGGTGCCATCACTACAGCTTCTTTGATCAAGATCTATCTTTACCTGTTTTCCCTATTATGATTAAAAAATTAAGCAAGACAGTTTTAGCCTTGTGTTTTGTCCCCAACCCAAACAAATATAGGCTGTTACCTAAATGCCATTGGATATTTACTTGAGCTTGTAGTTGATTTAGATTGAATGACTGTGTCAATCTTCGTTCCATGTTCTTCAAATCAAGCAAATGATATGAATGTGTAAGATGAGTTAATCTTAGTCTTAGTTCTGATCTGTTTAATTACCAAATTTCTCAAAAGTGCACTACTTTCTTGCTTTTACGGGTTGTCGGCTGTTGGTGAGGTACATGCAATTATGCAATCAACATTTCAAAGATAAAACTGGGCATTCAATCAGAAAGAGGATGCATTAATAAGAGGGAGTTCAACATGGATAAAATCAGTCATTGTTGAGCTCTCAAATTTTTGAAACCTGTTATTTTCTATAGTGAAATATTCTGTCATGTCAAATTGCATTGCCCAAATTCATCAGATGACTTACATTTCCCTTAATTGTCCATGTAGAATGAGTTCCCTACTCTATCAAGATTACACGAGACATATTATGAGATCCCAGCATTCCGGGAGGCTTTGCCAGAGAATCAGCCAGATACAGTAGGCTAGCTGAGTCAATAATTGGGGACTGGTAAGTGACTCCTAAAGCATGTGATGAATTTCTAGAGCTACCATTTATTATTTCTCTAGTTTATGAATGTGTTATTAATCTGCACTATGCTGCCGGTTCTGATTGGTTTTTTTTTGGACACAGTTTGTAATTTTCAATGTTTGACTTAATTGATGGATAACAGAAATGCGACCTGATGTTAGGTTGGCGAAATCACAGAAGGACCTACTGATTTAGAATCTTGTTGAATTTACCTGCTGATTTAGTATTTGTAATGGTATACAATACTTTAGGGTCATGGTAGCAACTAGCAAGTGTCTTAAGGACATTGTTTAAAGAATCTATAATAGGAATTTTGTCTTAGAAATACAAATCAAACTATTGTCAAAGTAATTATTACATCACTTTTCTATACAAAAGCTATCTATTTTTGCCGCTTAAACAATGTCGGGCATTTATTACTTGCATGTTCCAGCAATAAGGTTGCCACATGCAATTTACTACCTCCATTCCTTTTTCCATGCCTCAATTACGATTTTCAATTTTTCACATATATAAAGAAAAAGATGCAGTGTATTTATAGCTGTCAACTTATAAAGTCTCTCAAAACATAGTCCATCCATGTGTTTGGGCCCAAAAAGTCACTTTTTAGATTCATTGAGTTATTTAATGAATCTCAAAAGTAACTTTTTGCTTATAATAGTGACAGAAGAGAGTATTGCCTTATCACAACAAATCTCATTAACATAAAAATGTGTAGCTACATCTCTCCCTTTTGCACCAGCTAAATAGTGTGGAGAGAATTAGTAGCACTTGACATTTTTGAAACTTGCCTCCCAACAAAGGAGGATTCCTTGCAACAAGGCCATATCTCCGTAGCCAACATTAAAATATAACCACAAATGAAGCTGCCGTTATGATATCTCATCAAACCACCAAATCAAGCAATCTCTGAGTTTTGACTGAGAATACAGAGTGGAAACTATGCATATGAGGAAATTAAACACTAGGATTTTCAGACTTATAGACCAAATCACCAATTTATCTACTTGTTGTACATCATACGTGCAATACTATGACTTCAAATATAAGCATTTTTTGGGGGAAAATGTCGCTATATATAAATTGTATTAGAAATTATCAGATACATTTATTATTGTTTTCAAATATACTGCTAATCTATGAAGCACATATATGGACACTGACACCAGACAAGACATGGACACTGACACCGCTAATAATTTGAGAAAATCACATAATTCAGTGTATTGATAAGAGTGTTTGTGCTTCATAGCTGCTAATTAATATCATTCAATGTCTTGAAAGATGAGAAGTCAAAATTAAACACATATCCATAGAAAAGAGTATCAGAAACATCAATACATTTTTTGAAAGAATATAAACATCTAACATAAAATGAAAACTTTAAATACGATACATGTTTTTCTTAATATATGCTAGGCTTTAAAAAAAGGAACGGAAAAAGTAAATTGCCCATGGAAAACCTCATTGTTACATAAAGTATTGTATATCATTACAAATACAACCAGCTGCTAAATCAGTAGGTCCTGCAGCAATTTCTCCAACCTAACATCAGGTCACATTTCTGTTGTCCATCGATTGAAATCAAGCATTGAAAATTACAAACTGTGCCAAAGATAACCAAAACTAATCAAAACCGGCATAGTGTAGATTATTGACAAATTCATAAACTAGTGAAATAGTAAATGGTGGCTCAAAAAATTTATCATTTGCTTTAGAGGTTCACTTACCAGTCCCAAATTATTGACTCAGGTAGCCTGCTGCATCTGGCTGATTCTCTGGCAACGTCTCCCGGAATGCTGGGATCTCATAATATGTCTCGTGTAATCTTGATAGGGTAGGGAACTCATTCTGCTTGGACAATTAAGGGAAAAGTAAGTCATGTGATGAATTTGGGCAATGCAATTTGATACATGACAGGAGATTTCACTATAAAAGATTTAAAAACTTTGAGAGCTCCACAATGACTGTTTTTTATCCATATTGACCAGTTTTATATTTGAACCTTCACCAACAGCCAACGAGTGGTAGAGGCAAGCAAGTCATGACTCATGCACGCACTTTCCCGATTTTTTGTAATCAAACAGATGTGAACTAAGACTAAGATTAACTCATCTTACACATTCATATTATTAGCTTGATTTGAAAAAATCAAAATGAAACACTAACACAGTAATTCAAAATCTAAATAAGCTAATAGCTCGAACAAATAGGCAAAGGCCGGAGGCATTTAGACAACAGAGGATATATGTATGGAGTTGGACAAAACACAAGGCAAAAACTGCCTTGCTTAAAAAATTTTCATAATAAGGAAACGGTGAAGACACATCCTTTATCAAAGAAGCCGTAGTAATGGCACCAAAGAAATACAAGCCATACATTTCTTCAAAACCCGGCATAAAATATACACGAGACCATAGAATACTACCATGTCAATGTTGAATCTCTTAGAAGCAGCATCTAACTGAGGGGCTAAAAATATATCCGCCTGCAAATGATAATGAACATGATAGATTATACATAATTAAGCCGAAAATATATTCCTAAAAACATGTAAATCTAGTGCTGTTTGGTTGTTCCTACAGCTAACCATATTAAGTTTCAAAAACTTGCGATCAATAACTTTGGAGTTGGATTGCTTTATATTCTAAAATATCAGAGGATAAATATATTTATTACTTTATACATCGGTGATCAGACATTAGAATAGTTGGCATTGCTAGCCAATATTTTTGGGCTACTAAACCTTTTGAAAGGATTTATTTATTCCTTTTATTAGTTTTCAGACGACCAAACTCCAATATGATTAGCAACATACCATGAAAACTTCATCTCCAGTAGCATATCTCCCAGCGTGTTCTTTTAATAGCTTTTCAAGCGCTGAAACACATCCAATTATACAAACATTATATATTAGATTAATCCAACGACACACTGAAACTTGTATCTAGTAAGGAGGGACATAACATAAACAGAATATTTTTAACCAGTAAAGGTGAGGATATAAGGTTTGGGTTGGGGTAGGGGAGTTGAGAAGTGGAGTTACAAGGAGGTCAATGATTTGATCCCTCCCACCCCCAAAGCAGTAATACCAACTATAGTAGCATTTGTTATTAAAAAAGAGGAGCGAGCCGAGGACAGAACACCACAGTGAATATTTTCTTCAACCGTTAACATTAAATGCTACTCTGGCAAAAGATAGTCAAGACTCGAGTGTTAAAGCTAGGAAATGTTCTTTCCCCCAGGGATACTAACTATGCCTTTGACCAATTTTATGATCCACTTTATTTTGTTAGGTACGTTACATTCATTGTTTTTACTTACTAGAGAGGCTTTTGAAGTTCTCCTCTGTAAACTTGGAAGCTCAAAAGGGGGTGACGGAATTCGGATCACGGGTCTATTATGTTAATATAGAAAGTTGTAAATTGTGGAACCTTTTGTGAGCTCATTGACTGACTGGCCCATGTTTTACCTATTTGGTTTGGTACCGACAGTGTATACTTGCTGTATTTGATATGCATAAAGAAAGTGTTTTCCTGTTGCTTAGAAATTCTAAATGCCAGCACATGTATGGTTTTTGAATTTCTCAATAGTTATTTTATTTCTCTTATTAGGTCCTTAGTTTTCTTCTTCATTTGCATATCACAGTGCTCTTGAAATTCTAATGGAAATATCACTAGTTTTTTTCTGTGACATTTCTTTATATCATTCATTTCAAAGTTCAAACAGGCACTAAACATAAATTTCATTTTCTCTGGCAGGCTTATGTGCAGAAGTCACTCACGTCCCTTGTTTAACCAGGGAGTTCAATCTATTTTAATTCCATCCGAGAAGTGTAAGTTATCTGTGTTTCCGTATTTATCTGTTTACTTTTGTTGTTGTTGATATTTAGATGAATATCTCTTTCATATATACATATATATTTCCCTCCTGTTTCATGGTTCAACATGTTGGTTGTGATTTAGGTGATTAAATGATTACCAGTGATACATCATATACTGCATCATGGAAATTTAAGGCTCTAGTCTAGGCGTATCTTTTGTTGAGAAAAGTGTACATGTTGAGGTCTCCAGTCTGTTACCGTGCTCTAGATATAGTCCACATTCGCAGGATAAAAAGTGCATCTAGTCCTTAAAGTTCATTGTTTATTCTTGGAGTATATCTCAAAATTTGTCATTGGGGTATTTTAACTTTTCTAAGGATACGACTAGCGATTTTCTGCTGCTGCAGCAGAAGGTCTTACCCATGCAATCACTATAGTGGAAAGATTATTCCCCCCAACATTTACTATTTAACATGATTTCATTCTATTGTATATTCTTTTGCTAATCAGCTAACTTTTAGTTCACCCTGCTAATTGTTGTCTCTCCTACATTTGAAATTATAATGAATTTTGAGATATACATTGATTAGCTAAGTGCAATGTGTTGATCATTTTCTCTTGTCTATTGTTTCAGCTATGAAGCTTGGATCATTTACATGGGTTGGTGGTCCTGGATCAGTTGTCATAAGTTTGAGTGGTCGGGTTCTGAAGCCATCAGTTTGTATGATGACTTGTTGCTTTCCTCCTATCCCATTGGATGGGTGAGTTTGCATCCGATTTCAGATTTTTGGATTAAATGCTGTTGTGCCTGAAAATGGTTATATATACACCTAGACACAGATCTTTTGAATGTTTTACATAGATGTTTTTTAATTACATTTTTTTTAACTGTAAGAGGCTTTGATGACATATGTGACTCACAATATGGAAATATGCTTTATAGATTATTGGAAAATCACCTAGACATCTCAAACATACCGTGATACAGACTTGTACATAGTTGCATGATCATCATATAACAACTAATTTTTATTTCTCACTTCTAAACTTATATTGTAGGTGTTTCATACGTAAATGCAACTTTTTGTTCTTCACTTTTGGACCAAAAGGATCTATAAAGTTAAAATTGAGAAAGTAAACCTTGTTTCTTGATGATCCGTTATCATATGCAATATGCTCGCATATTAGAATAAACTCTTTAACTTTGAATGTATGCATGACATAATTGAGTGGCATTAGCTATGGAACTATATCTTTTGCTACTATTTTTATTAATCCATCTCTAAAGCGATTGGTGAGGAAATTTGTCTAATCTCACCTGTGAAGCCTTTTCTAATTACACTCTGGACCCATGGAAGTTTTTCATCAGGGCTAACTTTTTCCTCAATGTACTTCTGCAAATAGAAAAGCAAAATAACAATGAACTTATCATATGCACTCTAAACCCACAAAACGGTTGCTTGCTTCAATTTTTTTCCTTTAAAAAAAGAACAAAACAACCTAAAATTTTGAAGAAGAAAGATGTGAAATACATACCAGGGTATTAAGGTTTTGAAGAGGTTGTATTGATGAAGAAACAATACTGACAACCTGTGGATCAAATAATTAGAATGAAATTCATGTATGGCTTAATTTAATTTGAGGAAGAGAGAATCCAGAACATCAATTACAACATGAGAATGAACTTGTAATTTGAATACAAAACTGATATCACTTTACCAATGAAAAAGCAAGCACTATTTATGTGGCCTCATTATTATTTTAATTTAGGATAAAGAGAGTAGAACAGTACCTGGAAATTGATAGCTCTTTTGTGAATATCAGTAGGGAGCAAAGGATGTTGTTGAGGATACTTATCCTCCAAATACTGCGTGCAATGCATGGATTGAAATCATGAAAATGAAACAAACATTGTAGATTTAGAAAAGGAGTGAGAGTGAGACTTACCATGATAATGGCAAAAGAGTCAAAAATAACAGCATGGCCATCAACGAGAACAGGAACAAAACCAACCGGGTTGAGCTGGAGAAAATCTGAAGACATGAAAATGAAATTAAAAAAAAAAGAAAGATTAATTAAGCATACAAGTTTGTATGTAATTGATAATAGTATAAAGGTTTAATTAATGATTTGGTCCCTTAAGTTATTTGTTGGCTACATTTTGGTCCTATAAGTTATTAACGTTACAATTTGGTCCCTTAAGTTAGTATATATTAGTCAAATAAATCCTCATTGTCAGTCTTTTGACAAAACGTTCAATATGCACATGTGAGCGGTGACGCGACAACTTGCAATATGTATTCACCTTAGACATTGGGTTAACGGTCTTGACGGTGAGAATTTATTTGGTTGACGGAATATAACTTAAATGGACCAAATTGTAACGTTAATAACTTATGAGACTAAAATGTAACCAACAAATAACTTAACGGACTAAATCATTAATTAATTAAGCCCTAGTATAAAGTATGTAATGGATTAGGGGGTAAGGAAAAAAAAAAAGAAAAAGAACCAACCAGGATGATATTGTTCTCCCTTAAAAAGATCAACTGCTTTGTACTCATATTTGAGACCTTTGAGGTTGAGAGCAATTCGGACTCGAAAGGAACATGAACTTCTCCAATATGAATACAGAATCAGCTTACTATTATTTTGTTGTTCTTCACCAACACCTACTACAACTACACTTGCAGTTGCCTAGTTTGAATCAACAAAACATAATGAGTAAGTAAATAAATGAATCAAAGGGGAATCGCATCGTATCACATGTTAGAAGAAAAAGATGCATAGCATACCATTGAGTTGCTGCTGCTAAGTGCCGTGCTTAAATTTCCAACTTCAAACCAGACTTGAGTAGGCTCTACGGGTTTGGTCTTTGTTTCTCTTTTAAAAATCATATACAATATATATTACACAGATAACCCGGGCATACTCAATTATTGAGTTTAGAGTGGATGACTTTAGTTTACAAAACTCTCTCAAACATTTACTTTCCAATATTTACCATAGAAAACTTACATGACTCCCACCATTCGACAGAAGAGTCTCGCATAAAAGAGCTTCATATAAAATCACTCAATGAAAAATAAAGTGTTTTTAGCACTAATCTTAATCCATCCTGGTAGATCTTAAAAAGTGATGTATATGTATATGATCCATTTAAATACATATAAATTCATTCAATAAAAATAAAAGATAAAAATAGATTTGTTTGGTAACAATTTATTTTCACTACTTTATAAATTCATTCAATACAAGATAAAAAGGATATACCTTAATGTTTACGCCGTACACCGACATGCCTGTGGCATCTTTTGTTGACTCATTGAAATCAAAAGAAAACAACTCCTTCCTATCCTATATCTAAAAAAGGAAGACGAAGTTGGAAGTTTAAGCTCAATGGTATGCTTTGCTTTCTTCTAACATAACATGCGCCTTTTTGTTTTGTTTTGTTATGGAACTGATTATTATGTTTGGTTGATTTGAATTTTGAACTAGGCAAACACAAGTGTTAATGTTAAGCTGATCCTGTATTCATATTGGAGAAGTTCATGTTCCTTTCGAGTTCGAATCGCTCTCAACCTCAAAGGTATCAAATATGAGTACAAAGCAGTTAATCTGTTGAAGGGAGAACAATCTCATCCTGGTTGGTCTCTTTTCCTTACCCCTTATCTATTCTATTCTATTCTATTCTATACCATCTCAATTTCATTTTCATATCTTCAGATTTTCTCCAACTCAACCCTGTTGGTTTTGTTCCTGTTCTCGTCGATGGCTCTGCTGTTATTTTTGACTCTTTCGCTATTATCATGGTAAGTCTCACTCTCACTCCTTTTCTAAATCTACAATGTTTGTTTCATTTTCATGATTTCAATCCATGCATTGCACGCAGTATTTGGAGGATAAGTATCCTCAACAACATCCTTTGCTCCCTACTGATATTCATAAAAGAGCTATCAATTTCCAGGTACTAACTATGCCACGTACAATAAGTAATCAAGTATAGTGCAATGTTTTTGGATAATATGTAATCACATCTGAATCTCATTCTCCTGTTCAAATTGATGTTCTGGATTATCTGTTCCTCAATTTAAGCCGTAAATTGATTCTCTTCTATTGATTTCATCCACAGGCTGTCAGTATTGTTTCTTCCTCAATACAACCCCTTCATAACCTAAATCTCCTGGTATGTAAGCCACCTCTTTCTCTCTCTCTCAAAATTTTAGGCTGTTTTGCAGTTATTTAAAAGGGAGAAAATGAACAAAGCAACCATTTTGTGGATTTACAGTGCATATGCAAGGTTTATTGATATTTTGCTTTTCTTTTTGCAGAAGTACATTGAGGGAAAAGTTGGTCCTGATGAAAAACTTCCATGGGTCCAGAATGTAATCAAAAAAGGCTTCACAGGTGAGATTAGACTAATTTGCTCACCAATAGCTTTAGAAAGAATTTATAAAATTAGTAGCAAAAGATATAGTTCCATCGTTAGTGTCAATTATGTCATGCATTTATTCAAAGTTAAACAGTTTACTCTAATAACTAGCATACTGTGTATGATAACAAATCATTAAGAGAACAATGTTTACTTTCTCAATCCTTTTGGTCCAAAAGAGAAGTAGAAGTTTCATCTAAATGCGATGAGAGCAGTTGGGATTTTACTATTTGAGCACTACATTTCATGATAAACATTTGGACTTAATCTGTGGAGTGAACCGGAAATAAGAAGAGAAACCAAAAATTAAAATAGGAACATATGAGGATAACCAAATTCAATCTTCTGAATCTTCCGTAAGTTGGTAGTTCATGTGAATATATCAACCAGTTGTATTGCTGGCAGAGGATATCTATCTCCATTAGGACCTCAATGATTTTGAACCTAACAAATGGAGTGAATCTTTCGATTGGTCAGCGGTATACTAGTAGGCCTGGTGGAAATAACATTTGTTAGCTTGAGCGTGTTCAGGCGTTGACTATCTTTCAACAGACTAGCACGTAGTATTAATGATGATTGAAGAAAATATTCACTGTGTTATTTTGTCCTCCCTCCTTTATATTTTTATGAATGACAAATATCAGTATAGTTAGTAATATGTTGGGAGTGGGAATCAAACCATTGACCTCCGTATCACTCCACTTCTTGATTTCTCCACCCCGACCATCAGGCCAAACTTATATCCCGTCCTTCACAGATAAAAATTCTTTTGTTTGTTAGGTCCCAACTTAATAGAGATAGGTTTCCTTACGAGTTTCAGTGTGTTGCTGGCTTTATCTAATCTAATATTTTTATAATTGAATGCGTTTCAGCCCTTGAAAAGCTATTGAAAGAACACACTGGGAGGTATGCTACTGGAGACGAAGTTTTCATGGTATGTTGCTAATTATTGGAGTTTGTTCGTTTGAAAACTAGGAAGAAATAAATAATTAAATTCTGTTAAAAGGGTCCAGTAGCCCAAAAATCTTGGCTAGCAATGTCAACTATTCATGTCTGATCACTGACGTATAATGTAATAAATGTATTTACCTTCAGATATTTTAGATTATAATGCTATTCAGCTCCAAAGTCAGATCACAAGTTTTTGAAAATTAATAGGGTTAGCTGTAGAAACAAGCACTAGATTTGCATCTTTCTTGGAATATATTTTTGTTTTAATGTTGTCTATCATAGTTATATATAACCTAACACGTTCATTATCATTTGTAGGCGGATATATTTTTAGCACCTCAGTTACATGCTGCATCTAAGAGATTCAACATTCACATGGTAGTATTCTATGATCTCGATATATTTTGTGGGGGAATAAGGGGTTGTAATGAAACATATGGCTTATTGCTGTGATGCCATTACTATAGCTTCTTTGATTGAGGATGTATATTCACTGTCTTCCCTGTCAGTTTTAGCCTTGTGTTTTGTTCACACTCCTTTGGCCATTGCCTATTTGCTTGAGCTTTTAGTAGATTTAGATTCAATGATTGTGTCGGCCTTTCATTTTGTGTTCTTCAAATGAAGCTAATAATATGAATGTGTAAGATGAGTTAATCTTAGTATTAGTTCTGATCTGTTTGATTTTTAAATTTTGCAAAAGTACATGGTTTTTTGCTTTGACCACTTGTTGCCTGTTAGTGAAGTACACGCAATCAACGTTTCAAAGATCAAATTGGTCATTCAATCAGAAAGAGGATGCATTCATTTAAGGGAGTTCAATATGGATAAAACCAGTCATTGTGGAACTCTCAAAATTTTGAAACCTTTTATTTTCTATAGTGAAATATTTTGTCATGTATCAAATTGCATTGCCCAAATTCATCACATGACTTACTTTTCCCTTAATTGTTCAAGCAGAATGAGTTTCCTATTCTATCAAGATTAAATGAGACATATTATGAGATCCCAGCATTCCGGGATGCTCTGCCAGAGAATCAGCCAGATGCAGTAGGCTAGCTGGTTCAATAATTTGAGGCTGGTAAGTGACCTCTAAAGCATATGATAATTTTTTAAAGCGCCATTTTTTATTTGAATGGTTTATGAATGTGTCAATAATTTACACTAAGCCGGTTTTTCTTTCTTTCTTTTCTTTTCTTGGTTATCTTGGCACAGTTAGCAATTTCCGATGTTTGATTTTAATTGCTGGATATCACAGAAGTGCGACCTGATGTTAGGTTGGAGGAATTGCAGCAGGACCTACTGATTTAGTAGCTGGTTGAATTTGTAACAACGATACAAGATACTTTATGTAGCAATAAGGTATCCAAGTGTAATCTATTGCACGTATGAGTTCGATAATCCTAGTGTTTAGTTTCTACATCATATTCTCGGTCAAATTTGTTTTTGTATCCTTTGGTGGAATTGTGTTTATAGATGCTTTTAACATCTAATGGAACAAAACTTTGGTAATTGAAAGAATAAAGATAATAAAAAATGGAGTGAGTCTTAACTCAATGTTTTATAGTCTATCTCTACCTCTAATTAATGAGTAAAGATCTTTTTGTTTGCTTAAAATAAATGTATAATGTCTTCTGGTGAGAGATACAAAAAGTATGTAGTGGATCCTACCATTAAGTGGGTTCCACCACTATTAATTATTACAAACTTCTTTGTATCTTTATTTCTCTAAATTGGAGAAATGAAGAGACTAATAAATAGAGAGGATCCCAACTCATGATTAATGAACTATCATCTTCTTTAAAACCATAAACGAAATTCTAGTGAAACAGCGGAAACGAAAATTAAAAGAATCAAGGCAAAGTCTAAATTAGAGTAACCTAAATTAGAGTAACCTTTGACCTCTAAATTTTGAGTTCGCTTATACATAAGCATGTTGTATTTGGTTCCTATAAGGTACCTTATTAATTTCTTAGCAGTTTTCCAATGTTCCATACCTGGATGACTTAGATATCCGACCAACATTCCAATTGCAAATGTAACGTCAAGGCTGTGTGCAAACTTGAGCATATAAAATCCTTCTGGTTGTTTCAAATAAACCTCATCTTGATCTCCATTTAGATATGTAGTTTTCACATGATGTAGTTCTGAGTCAAAATAAGTAATTAATGCTAAGATGATGTAAGGAGAATCCTTCTTAGATACAGGGGAGAATGTCTCCTTATAATCTATTCCTTCCTTTTGAGTGAATCTTTTGGCAACATGTCCGTTTGCGAGTACGATACTAACCTTTGGGATATATAACAACGCCCATGTTTTTAATGGTAAAGCAACCGATAAAATGCCTTACAATATTTGAATCATAAGACTTGTATTCTATCCATTATATCCATTTGGTGATTCTTTCTACCCTTTCCACATGGGTTAGAAGACTAGTTTTTCTTCCTAATAAAAAGTCCTTTTTTTTGTGTGTGTGACCAATGTAGCACATGTATCTATGTCTATTTACTTCAAAAGAATTTGGAAGGTATAGGAAGGAAAAAAATGATCACTTTCTTGTTGTGACAAACCATGCAAATTGTATATAAAATTTATCTTATCTTTATTGCTATAAAACTCAAGTTTTTTTATCACTCGTAACTTTAGCTCTTTGAAAGTACCATGCCAAATATTCAATCCTAATCGAAGCAAATAGAATAATACATTTTGGATCTATGTAGAGCAAATATATCAACTATTGATGAATCAATTAACTCAATAATGTCTTGTAATTTTATCCTCTAACGTTAAACTTTACAATAAACAATACTTGTACAAAAAACACTTTCTACAACAGAAATCTACATCAGTAAAATTCCAACCATTGTTTGAAATGATATGATGATATTTGTGCAATTGACTTGAACTTTATTACATTGATTGTCCACTGCTCCAATTTTGCAGTTAAGGTACATGGCAGTGTAGCACCAAAACTGACATACTATCATGCTTTATGCAACTTCACAAAAACATTTTTGCACAGGCAAATAAGGTAAATGTGTAAATATGATGATATTGAGCAGGCTTAGCCGCAACAGGATGATGATGGTGGGGGTCGTTTTCAGGGGGTGTCGAGGGTGGTGTACGAGACCAGACCGGACGGCTATGTAGGGAGGCCTTCTAACCTCTCGCTTTTACCTTGCTTTGGTGGACATGTGGCATGTAGGATATGAGTCGATGCCGATATAAGTATATTTTAATGTTTATTTTACTTCTTTTACTATTTATACAAATTATTCTAATTATTATTTTACTTATTTAATGTTAGAATTAAAATTTATGTTAGAATATATTTAATATTTATTTTACTTATTATTTATTTAACGGTGTTGTTTGTTGTTTTTTGTTTTTGTATTTCAGTTTCGAAAAAAACATAGGGTAAAAGGTATCTCGCACGGGACGAAGCTGAGCCTTAAAAACTTGATGGTGCCTCAGCCGGGAGCACAAAACAATTGGTTTTGGGATGAAGTGAATATGTCCGGTCTTACTCCCCTCCTGACTAGTGGGTACGAGAACATCTCCCACGAGTTCGTTTGTGCGATGTTAGAGAGATGGCATGAGAATACCAACAACTTCCATCTACCTGTTGGAGAGATGACAATTACACTAGATGATGTGGCGTGTCTCCTAGGCATCCCCATCACTGGGAGGCTCCTTCCTAATAGAGAGTTAACCCGTGACGAGGGGATGGAGATGATGCAGATGGACCTACTTTTACAGCGAAGGCTGCCACTAGGGAGGTGGCAAGGCAGGGTGGTTCTTATATCAGTTTTGATGTACTGAAGAGGCATTACGAGGAGCTCTTGCATAGGTGTAATCAGCTGGTTGAGATTGACACAGAGGAGGAGGAAATTGAGCAAGCTCAAGTTAGGCTGCGTTAAGGCGTTTCTATTGCTCTTGCTTGGATGGACCATTTATCCCGCAAGAACAACAAAAATATTAACCTGTTGTGGCTGCTTGCGCTGCAAGATATGGACGAGTTGGACAGCTGGTCATCGGGTGGGATGAGACTTGCATTCCTTTACGAACAGCTATCTCTGACCTCCGACTCATCTGTGGCCTCCTGTGCTGGTTACATGACATTGCTTGTCGTAATATTTGTTTTTCTTCTTTTTTACTTATTGGATCGTAAATTTGTGCATTATTTTTCTTCTTTTTTACCTTGTTTGTATAATACTTGTGCTGATATAAATTTGGTTCTTTGTGTTTGCAGGGATGGACTTTGGCGCACTTCACGAACCTCATTCTGAGGGTTCTTAATGATGTGTACGACCCGACAATTGCTTCGCTTATGAGCCGGTGGAAACCTTCTATGGGCTTTACGGATCTTGGACACTATAGAGATGTCATTGATTCGTTGGATCTTTCTCATGTCATCTGGACGCCGTACGAGAGCCGACGAGACGTTACGCCATTTCATGATATATGTTGGTATTCCGGATGGATCATGGTCGGCAGCGACAAGATGGTCCGTCACTTGCCATAGCGGGTTCTTAGGCAGTACGGGTATGTCCAGACACGGCACAAGCGTCCTACATATGTTAAGCTTATTGCGGCAGATGACGTGGCCCAGGCCTTCACGGAGTTTGCTCTACATGTCCTCAGCCAGCAGTAGAGGTGTGAACCTGTGCCAGAGGACCAGTTGTGGGCTCATAGTAGGGGTACATGAGATAGTTCATTAGAGTATCACATCCTATTGTGACCCCCCCCTACGGCCATTCCTGACTACGCAGCTCAGACCCCTCATCGTCCTGTTCCTCCTTACGAGGAGGTTCTTGTTGACCAACAGTGGGCCATACATCCTCCCGACTAATACCAGATCATCGGCAACATTAGAGCCAGAGTGGATAGTGCTATGGGGCATCCTGATGTGTTTGGTAATCGAGAGGTTCTTCGCATGATGCAGGGTATACAGTCTGAGTGGAGCATGTTGTAGCAGATACCGGTTCCACGGAGGAGGAGTATGAGTCCACAACAGTAGGGTTTAGACATTATGACTTGTGTAGTTTTGTTTATGATATTTTTGTCGGATTTGGATGTAATCCTATACATTTGCGCTTTTTAGCGTTTTTATGACAATTTCTGTTATTTTTGTTCTTTATTTTTCGTGATTTGTTTATGAGTTATTGCTTGCTTGAAAGAATGCTTGAATGAATAATGAAAAATGCATGTAATTGAATGAATGAACGAATGTATGAAAGAAGGAATGAAAAAAACATGAAAAAGAGAGGTTTCTGCCTCTTCTGGTTTTCTGCACAGACTGGACGTGAGTTAACTCACGCATGTGTTAAATCTGTGAGTGAGTTAACTCACGCAGTGCTTTACACTTGCGTGACTTAAGTCACGCCGTTAGTTAACTAACGCACAGTTTTACACTTGCGTTAGTTAACTAACGCAGAGATAAAATAAGCATGATTGCAGGACATGAGTGTTTTGTGCAGGAGGAGGGCAGTATTCTTACCAATTTGATACGGTTATGCAAACAAAGGAGTGGTATTTAACATTTCCAAGCCCAAAAAGATTTTAGCTTTTGTTGCAGGGTATCCTTTATTTTCAACCGTATTGGACACCAATCAGATTCATAATGGACAAGCGTATGTGGCCTCACCTTGTATTCTTACACGATTCATGACTCCTTCGTATCGTACATGAGTTTTTTTTTTTTTTTTGAATTTGACTATTCAAATGCATAGTAAGATGAATGAATGTGAATTAGTTTTTCTCTCGAGTCTTCAATCAAAAAGTTGTGTAGACATTTTTATTTTCGTACAACTTTTATCCTAGGACTACAGTACACTTTCTTTTATGGGTACAAATACAACAATACACTATATTCTTCTAACCATGATGAAAACAATGGAAATGAAGGTGATCACATGATAAAATTGAGTATTTTCATGATGCCGGTCATAATGAAAATTAATAATATCATTACTTTTTGCGATAAATAACCTACTCGGTTTATTCCATTAGACATTTATGATCTAATAACATGGAATAATCTTAGATGTGACTTTTAAGATGAATTACTAAGAAACGATCCTATAAAATACATTAATTTTTGTCAAAAAAATAAAATACATTAATTGTCAACGGTCCTAAGGTTACTTTTGGTCGAGAAGAACATGATAGGAGTTTGTTTGTGTATTCAAAAGAATAATATATATCTTTTTGTTTTTTTTATTTGTAAAGTTATAATTTAGTACAAGTCGACTCTTTAGAAAATGAATTTAATATATGGAATCATCTATCTATATAAGGCTTAATGAAAAGGATCAAGTGGGGTGAACCGATAGGGAGTAAATAGATTAGTTTATAAAACATATTTAAAAAAAGGGAAATTTATTGTATCAAAAATTGAATTATTTAACTTTTTAAAAAATAATTTTTTAATTTAAAATGTTTTAAGAGTGCTTCAGAGACATTCGATTAACGAAAAACATGAAAAATACATTTGAGTAAGGAGTTTTCTATCTTAAATTATATTGATGAACACGATTTTGTAATATATCTATACTTATGTTGTTTCAAATAGTCTTGTTGTGATTTTAATAGATTATTTAAAGAAAGAGAAATGCCAACTTGTGCCTTCAAGACACAAGTTTGGAAGCTAAATGTATAAAAACGTAATTTTGGAAATTGTGCATTCAATGTCTTGAAAATATAAAACTTATTTTTTCAATATAAAACATATGTTTTAATTCCTCTTTTAAATCCTTACCTTGTGTTTTAAAGACACAAGTTAACATGACCTTTAAATAAAATATTGATTGTGAAGAAAGTATTAATAAATTTGTAGTAAAAATATAATAAGAATAATATTCAAATGATGATTAGTGGGGCATCATTATCTAGTTCACAAAGCACACGAAATCTCAAGAACGACAAGACTACACGACAAGTTATACACTTATTTGACTTGATTGGAGATATTTGGTAAAAACTTATCTCACCAACTTATATTTTTCAGGGCATTTGCTTGAGCTAATATTTATACAACTATTTTTTTTAAAATTTTTATCTTTATTATCTCGATAAAATTTTATGAATGTAACTTATATGCATTATTATAATATAATTTTCTTACATATAGAACTAATAAAATCACAGCACATAGATATTTTAGGTACTAACCGATAAAAGTGTCACTATTGTGTGATTTAATTGGATATGTAAAAAAATTACGTTGTTAGTGCATAAAAATTGATTTCAGTATTAATTGCTGTATTTGCCAATTTTGCAAAGAGAACTCAGGAGATTAGAGGGATGGAGGACATATACGCGTTTGTTAATAAGTATTTTGCTTTGAAATGCTTTTAAAAGTAAAAAAACTCTTGGTATTCAAATCTTTTCCTAAAAAGAAATGCAGTAGTCGGAATGCGATGGTTTTGTCGTTTAGCTAACAGTTTTACAATTACAATTGGGTGAAAGGAGTAAAAGAATGTGAAAAGTGTTGGTATTGATTTTCCGTTAATGGCAAAAAAGATGTATTTGTTTCTAGTTATGCAAAAATGGTGTCTGAGAGAGTTTGTTGCAATAGCAATAGCAATATTCTACTTCTCTTCATTCACACGATTTTAGCTTCTAACAGAAAAAATGAAGATGGTTAAGGTTAAGGTTGAGAGTGAGAGTGAGGGGTCTCTCAACAGAGACGTCATCTCTCTTATTCTCACACGCGTTCCTGCAAAGCCATTGCTTAGCATGAAATGCATTTCCAGAGGGTGGCACGCCATCATTTCAAGCCCTTCATTCATCAAAGATCAACTCAAAACTACAAAGCTAGTTTTAAATGGTTTCATTGTTCAAGATCGGTACATGTTCTGCAAACATGATGTTAAAACCATTAGTTACATTCCTGTCGAGGCCAAAAACGCTGCTAAACTTGTTCACCACAATGTTTTTCGTTTTCTTCCTCAAGACGTTGTACTTTTGGGATCATCCAAAGGAATTGTTTGTTGTCGTAGCTGTTTCCCTTCCCCGAATCCAACCATGTATCTCTGCAATCCTTCAAACAAAGAGTGGATTCAATTCAACTGCCCTCCTCAATGTCACATAACTGATAGCATAGCTCTTGCTTTTGATTTTGAGCCATCCAAATTCAAATTGGTTAGGGTGAAGCGCGTTCACAAGAATCATGATGAGGAATCTTTCTACTTCACATTTGAATTGTACTCCTCTGAAACTAAAACTTGGAAGAAATCAAATGAGATATGCGATTGTAATCATGGTTTGATTAAAAACAAAGGGGTATACATAGGAGGTGTCTTGCATTGGCTTACACAAGGTGATCAAATCATCACCTTTAATGTTGAAAAGGAGCTGTCTTTGATGATTTCAGTACCTGTTCCGGCGTGTGAGTTTAGGACGTTCCCTCAAGCTTGCATTGGAGAACATGAAGGAATGCTTCATTATGTTCAGGTATCAGAACAAGGTCTTCATGTGTGGTGTCTTGATTCTCTTGAAGATTATTTTGAGTTCAAATGGGTGCTTAAGCATTGCAAACTTTTGGAGGATTTTGAAGCAGAATATCCACGTCTCTTTTTGAATTTAAGGAATAGAGTGTTGGAGAGTGATGATACAAATCCTTGGATGAATCCTCTTGGCTTCAAAGATGGGAAATTGCTCATTAAGGTGTCTGCAGAGTTATACATCTATGACATGAAGAATGACAAAGTTGCTCATGCTTGTTCCTTTCTACAACTCAACCCACAATCCTTGTCGCATCCTACAGTATTTCCTCATTCCTTGACTTTGGTTTCCCTAAAAGATCCTTAGTATAGAATTAAGTCCTATATATTAGCTTTTATTATCCAATGTTTTGGGATATTTTAGTTTATATATATGTAGGAACTAAGTTGCTTGGAAGGTTCATTCCCTCCATTTCCTAGCTGACGAAATTTTGAGCTGAAGTTATATATTCTTATTAGCCAGCCATTTTAGTATGTGGACAAATTTGAGCTGATCAATGTTTTCAAGTTTCAATTAATATTTTTGGCAACGAGTTGTTAATAGTATTTCAGTCAATGCATAACCATTTCATCCTAGCATACTTTTGCTTGTTAAATATCTGCCAATGTTTTATGATGAGTTTATGTTCTATGAATAGTTAGTTCTCTCAAGCACAACACATGCTCTGTGATATTGGTTTACATCAGAATAGTCACATTACATGACACTAAAGATCTCACCCAATTCTACCAGCCCTGTGCATTGGCCTATTCCAAAAGACAACACCCAACTACAATTAAAATAGCTCCCCGCAACGCCTACATCCGTCTCACCCAACATTGCTCACTCAAACTACTGAACTGATCACAACTTGGCCATAATGCAAAATGATTCAGCAGTATAATTGGCACATCCATCTTATTGAATCCAAGGCCATCATCAACAGCACAGTTCCACTTTTCAAACATAATAATTTTATGCGCATCCCTTCAACATAAATCAGTTGTACTTGGCTTCTATTATCTATACTGTGTCTGGTCCTTTTTGATGCACTGCTGCAGCCACTTCACTTACATTTTGGTAACTTGTATCCCAAACAACTCAGTTATCTACAGCAGTTCAACAATTAAATGCCTCTGCATCGATCTTGTTTGTAGGCCATCTACCTTGCCTCCTCCATATCTTCAGTGTACTCAATTAGATTATTCATCTTGACCTGCTCCTTAACTTCTTCTAACCTTTTATTGATCTTGACCAGCTCCTTTATAAATGTTGTAACTTATGAGCACTAAGCATCATATTGATGCCCTCTTTATCATTCACAAGTTGGAAAGTCAAGTTCATGAAATGTTTTTCACAAAGTTCTCTATTCTTTATAATCATACTGTTTCTTTTGTTTTTAACTCAGCTATAATTCTGAAATGTGCCGGGTACTAGTTGTGTTATTATCCATAAATACGACTCTTCATTGAGATTTTAAGTAGACTTATACCGCTAACGTATGTTGACAGCAATGACTGTAGCTTCCACTTGCGTTTAAGACATAGTTTTAAATCTCGAATTCTTCATGTGACTTTACGTAAGAGTGTATTTCTATTACTTTTAATTGCATGCCGGAAGAACTAAACTAAACTAATTTTTTTTTTTTGACAAATAAACTAATTTAACTTATACATATGTGTGTTGCAAAAACCAGCTCGTCAATTTTAGGTAATTTCTTTTTTAGTCAAAAACAAATTAGGTAATGTCGAGTGAAATATTGTCCAACAGTCACACATGGTGTTTATACAGGGGAATGAGCTGATAGTAACAATTAAACACTTAAAAATAGCTCATGGCAGATGGATTAACTGGGTATGAATTTGTAAATTTGAGGGATTATATGTAAACAAAAAAAGACTAAAGTGATTTATGTTCATGAATAAATTAAAACAAATAATTATTAATTTTTTTTTTAATGGGATATAAGCAATGAAGTTGAAATCTAACTAACTGTCGTTGGGGATACTGATAATGAAAATCCAAGAGTTAGTTACAATAGTCAAATTTCCAATTCCTTGTGTTACATGAAATTAAATCAGCCTATTTTGAGTGAAGACTCAAGAAGAGGAATGAAAAGGAGTGCTCAAATGCTAATGATCATCATGCTGTTGTGTTTATTTTTCATTTCATCTACATGCAATCAAGTGCAGAAGTATTATTTATGTAACATGTTCTAGGTCCTGTTGGATATTGAATATGATATTCTAAAAACAAATTGCTTTGATAATAGTAGTATTAGATTACTGGTAAGACTTAGTAGCTGAACAATTAGTTTTATTGATATGCTAATTTTTTAGGACATGACATGCCAAATGAAAAAGTGTGAGCGTAGGAGGCATCCCTCTGTGTTGTGGTGCATTGATCTAATTGTCATTTTAATTTGTTCAGAGTTGAAGCATATTTTTTCTTGCCCCCCTTGAAATCAAGGGCTTGGCTCCGCCTTTAATTAATTTTTCTTTTTTTCATGTACCATACTTTAAATTATCCCCTTCTTTATTTTCTTGCTCAAGATTTAAAGCGTTTGATACCATGAGAAATTGAAAGAGACACCAAAGACTTTCAGCTTCATTGTATTGCAATGCTAATATTGGCATTTGGCTCAAATGATTGATTTGGTTCTATTTATTACCTATAATCTATGATAGTAAGTAAATAATATATCGCATTGATTTAATAGTGCTTGGTTACACTGATCCTTTCTGACTCCAGCAACTTTACAAAGTGGTCAATTTTGAGCTTCACTTGGACATGCTTGGGCTAATTTTTTAAGGTTTTCAATGATCATAACCAGTTTTGTGTTAAATCGATTGACAAAGCACTTGGGCAACCACCCTGCAGGATCTAACTGAATAAAACAAAGCGATGAGGAAAACTTGTTAGTCAAGATTTTATTGTTGTTGAAGAAATATATACTACATATGAGGAATACAAAGAAAACTTATTAACTTTAATTACCTGAACAACATAAGTAACAGCACATGAATTATCTTCCAGCTTCTCAACTACCCATCCTGATTGTAACAATAGTCCTCTGATTGAATTATTTTGCTTCGGATGTAACCCAGCAGCTATTTCCTTTGGCAGTGAAGCAACTGCTACAACCTACAAATCCGGTTTACATTATTTTCACTCACTGATTTAATTTGAAGGAGAGAAAGAATGATTAAGATTTTGTTCATGAAATTATTAGTACTAACTAACTAACCACAGTTCCATCTTCCATGGTTTGACGGCGCTCATAGACAATGAATTCTCTATTCCTAAAGAGAGGCTTAGAGTTATCTCCAAACCTAAGACGAATTATGCTTAGGTTGTCTTCAATTTCTTTTATGTACTTTGCTTCCACCAAATCAGTGTCCCATTGCTGGATTAACATTATAATGTAAGTAACCATTTATTTAGAAGCTTGGTCATAAAGTAGACATGATCATGAGAGAAAAATGATATGATCAGTACCTTTGCAGCATCAATGGCATTAGCCACAGTGATGAATTGTTGTGGAGAGACGGATCTAAGCACCCAACGGCTGCGAAAAGTGTGAAATGAACCTGACCTTCGTTTTGATATTTCAACTCCATTGTCAAGAGTGAGCACTTTCCATTCATCATTGTTTGAGTTTCCTCGGTTTGTGTCCGAAGCTGCTAATAACTCTTGTATGCAACTTTCACTTGCAAACTGTACATACCTTTTAAGAGAGTCCTCACTAATTGACCTTTACAACAAATTCATCATTATCAGTTCACTAATCACTTCAACAATTATATATGAACACAACATTTAATTGATTGAAATGGTTGGTATATAATTTAGCACTAACCATGATCGGCTGCAAGGTACAGTTCTTCTGCTCATTGTGGCTGGTTTCTATGGATTTGTTTTCTTTATGAGTTATGACATTAAGATTTAAGACTATTGGTAAATGAAAGGCATATATATATATATATATATATATACAAAAAGTGCTAAGGGTAATGCGATGATGCGTAGTTTAAAAGAGAGGCTAAGAAGTGCCAAAAGAAAATGAAGTGGGGAGAGGTGATTGCTGCACATGCAATGCCAGAAGAACCTTACATTATTAGAACAATAACCTTCTCTCTCTTCAGAGATAAATAAAAGATAGATTCTATTATTCCAGCCAGAAAAGCAGCAGGATAAAGGGTTGAAAATTTTATGCACATGGAGTGTTGGAGGAGAGAAAAATAAACACATATGTAGGGACTAGAAATAAGAAAAGTGGAATTAGGCCAAAGCTGGGAATCACAACTACCACAATGTATCATATGTATAATTAGGCATAATGTTGCTGTGGAATTCATGAGCCAAATCAATCACATATAACATATTCCTCCTGCTAAGTCAAGTGTACTTAATTGTATAAAGTATGATTATATACTTTGTTGTTGAAAATAAAAAGGGTAACATATTATTCTTCAATATTGGTACCTCCAAATTAAAGAAAAAAATGGGAAGTGCTTTGGAATGTGAGGCCCCAGTCACGTGCCATGATAGAAGTGGAATAGACTGCAATGCATTCCAAACAGCAAGGCAAGGCAAGCCAATCCAGTCCCTATTCTGTGAACTTATTGGTACGATATTTGATTGAGATTGTCCTTAACGCAACGTTAGGTTTGTTAGTACCAACAACTAACTTCCCATTCTATTTCAGCATTATTATGTATATACTGTAGTAGAGTCTTTGGTATATATTTTCTTAATTTATTCTATATACATATTATAGTATAACTAATAATGATGCATGTTGTGACCAGACTTCCATCCAGTATGTGGGCATGGGGTGTTGGTTATTGTAAAATTAATTAACAATTATAACAAAAGTGGCAACATTGTCACCGCATGACAGGTGATTAAAAATATGTAAATGACTACCAAAATCACTGCAATCCATAATAAGTATGATGATGAGCGCAAGGAATTTCATCAAACTAGCTATACCTACTACTCCTTCCTGCCGTCTCACAATAATTCTTTTTTTACTTTTTTTTTTTTTTCCTTCTCAAAATAATTGTCACTTTAGAATATCAATGCAACATTTATTATTATTTTTCATTATTATACTCTTATTTATTGAATTTCATCAAACTTAACTATTCCACTAACTACAATTAATAATGGTGTATTAGTAAATGATATCAATTTTACCATCAAAATCAACACAGTTAATCATTTGCTTAATAACCGTACATAAACCTTAAACAACTATTTTTTTTAAAGACGAAGAGAGCACTATTACTTGTCACCTTATCAAATAAATAAATAAATTAATAGTTAACTAATTGATTTGACTCGAGCATTCTGAAGTGAAAAACTAGTTTGCATTTGCAACTGGTGTGGAAAATTAGAATAAACTTTGCCTTTATTTGGCTCGTTTGCTTTCATATGAGCTTTTTCCAATGTCCAATTTAATAAGGAGTTCCCTTAAACTTTTTGTAAGAAAAATAATACTATACTAGATAATAATTTAGTACACCATCAAATCAAAAGTACAGATGTACAATAATAGTAGAATTTAAAATGGTGTATAATACTGCAAATGATTTCCTCCTACTTGCTACATATATGATTTTATTTTTATATAAATTAGGACTTCCAGTTGTCCTGCTTCCAACATGACATACAACGCCAACTGATCCTGCCTACAAAAATAAAAATTAAAAATCATTTATGATAAAGCAGATCATAAGACTGCTTTTCACCAAACCAATCATTGCAATACATCAAACAAAGTTAGTAGAACATAACACAAGGATGAAGGGGGTAGAATTTTGAAGTTAAGTTTAAGGATGATCCACCTAAGGATAATACCTAAAAATGTTGAACAATTTTCACTAACTTGAAGCGGTAAGATTTAAGAATCACGATTTCATTTAGTTTGAGCAGTATGCATATTTGGTCAATTTTTTCAAATAACTTTAGTCCACTTATTTTGAAAGTTATGCAGATACCCATATATGTTTTTTTTTTAAACCAGTGCTAAATACTAGTCATAAAAAAAATCATTAGATTTTTTTTTAATTGCCACAAAAAAGAAGATTTTAAAATGTATATCCTGTCTTTGATCTTACACAGAGTGTCACTTCCCCTTCCACAAAAATAAATAAATAAAAAGTAAATTAGTGTAACTTAACGTAAATATTTTGAGTTAAATCAATTTTTTGTCCATAAAAAATTATCGAATTTTGTATTTCTTTCTATTAAATAAAAGTGGCATGTTATTTTATAACTTTTTTTTGCAGTATTTTAGTCTAAAAATTTGATTTATATGGGTCGATGTTTTGGTTATTTTTATTGTGAATTTTGAATTTAAAAATTTTATATTTATTTTATCCCATGAAAGATGCTTAGGAGCTCCAGTTCTATCAGAATAAAATGAATATATAACCGTGTCTCCACCTTCTTCTTTCGTTCTTAGATTCCCCGTAAGCCTGTAATTATTTGAGTCAGTATATAATGATATTGTAAGACTTCTTTTCAGAAACAATTTTGGTTCAATTTGGCAAACAAATTAGCAAAGAGAGTGAGCAAATTAGCAAATAAACACAATAAAAGAACTCAACAAAGCAAACAGAGTGAACAAATCAACGTTTTTGGTTCAATTTGGCTTCAAGTTCAGTTTTTTTTTTTTTTATCAAAAAGGTTTAGTTCAGTTAATAAGTGCTCTTTAAAGCAAATAGGGGAGGTAAAAGAGTAAGTTTGAAAGAAATGAAATCTTGAATCGGTAAAAGCCCATGAAACAGTATCCAAGGCGAGAACCACAAATAAATAATAAATAAAATAATAATGTCTGATAGATTAGGGAGAAAGAGGGATGATGGAGGAATAGTAGTTTGTGTGGATGGATGCTATGAAATTGAAATTAGTTCCATCAACATCTCGTTGGTTAGTACTGTCTGATTCAAAATACAATTACAATTACAATTGTAAGAAGAATATGATAGTATACTCTTCCAAAAGCAGAAGCAAGAAGAAGAAGAAGAATGATTCTTCTTCTTCTAAACCAACTCCAACTCCAACTCCAACTCCTCCTCCTCCTAGAATCACTTCTAACGCCAAACAAAACCTTCGCTTCCTCAAGACATGGAAGGTACTTACTTAATTTCCTCATTCTTTATGTTATGTTATGTTATGTTTTTGAATCTATTATTCATTATTATTATTTAGGAATACCAAAAACGAAAATCCAGCACTCCAAGACCTTCCACTAGTTACCGTAAAAAGAAGGCCGAGAAAGAGGATCTTCTTGCTGACGACAACACTGACCTCTACTGCACAAATCAGGTGGATTTAATTGACAATTTTGCTGTCCCTGTTTTTCTTGTTGATGGTTACAATGTCTGTGGATATTGGATAAAGCTCAAAAAATATTTTATGAGTGGAAATCTTGAACTTGCTCGCCAGAAACTTATTGAAGAACTTATCACCTTTAGTACTGTTAGAGAGGTCAAAGTTGTTGTTGTATTTGATGCCATGATGTCTGGCTTCCCCAATCACAAGGAATGTTCTTACGGGTGGGTCCGTACTACATTTTTCATTCTTGCCTTCATTTCACTATCATATTCATACATACTTATAAAATACTTTTCCCCATTTTACAGCATTGACATTGTTTTCTCAAGCGATGCATCTGCTGATACTTGGATTGAAAAAGAGGTTAGATATTCATACTTTACTTCCTTCAAAATTGTAACTATCAACTGCCAAGTGTTTGTCTTTATCAATGCCTTACATATTTGTTTTCATTGAATTGAACTTAACAGTTATATTCTTTACTCAATTTAGGTTTCCGCTTTAAAGGAGGACGGTTGCCCCAAAGTCTGGGTTGTCACTTCTGATCGCTGTCAACAGCAAGCAGCAAATGGAGCAGTATGCACATTCTTATAAATTGAAAACTTGAGTAAAACTGAAGCAACTTAATTGTCAATTGTCTTTATAGTTCTTTTGCAATTATGAGTATTGTTCTCTCTTTGTTACTCGATGCAAACTAAGGAAATAAAAATATTCTACAATTTTAGCATGATTTCCTTTTAAATGCTGCTGCATACCACACCAAGTTATCAAGTAACTGTAATTGTATCATGCTCTGTTTATTTGTGCAAAAGATTTATACTCTGCATGCTTTCAGGGAGCCTTTGTTTGGAGTTGCAAGGCATTGGTAACAGAGGTAAAACTTTAATATGACATTTCTGAATGTTTTCTTCTCATAAAATACCTGTCTTAAAAACAAATTGACATTTAAATCTCAACTTTTTTTTTATGGAGAATAAAATTTAAGAGTTTACATAATTTAAAAATACATGGCCTTACAATTAAAGAGGTTCAGAAATCCAAATCTTTGATTAGTTTGACAATCTCGTGGACATTTTTTACATCCTTCAATGATATTTTACATGATCTTGTTTATTACTTGTTTGGATAGTAGATCAAGGAATCACAAAAGGAAGCTGAAGAGATGCTTCGAGAGCAAAGGTATGCCATGTCTGCATTAAGTTTATATGTATTTTTCATCAGAAATATTCGTTTTGTTATATAACTTTTATGATTTTTCACTGTCTGGTTATGACTTGTCTATTAATTGCCCGTGCAACTTGAGATGCAATATTCTCTAAGGCAATATTCTCCAATCGACTTGTCTACATGCAACGAGAACCAACAACTATGGAAAATAACAACCCAATATTAAACGAGTAACGAGAACGAACATATATAGCTGACTTCACTGCAATCAACGAGTCATATAAATCTGATATGATCCACACCCTGACCCCACACCCAACAAGTGAATCAAATCTTGGTAGTGAGGAAAATGCCACAATCTGCCATGGATGTTCTGATTGGTCAGTCAATTGAGCACCACAGACAAACTATTTTGCTTGAAGAGAATCCAATCTTAATTTCTTTGCTAAACTCGGTCAACTTGTTATTCCTGAAAATGAACTACAATGTGTCTCAGTTGACCCAAAAGATCTCCACTCAAGATAAGATCTAATAAATCCTAAATTCAAATTTGAGATGAATCAAATCTGAATCAATTGTAAAACAAATTCAAATCATGATTCATGATAATCCTAATTTAAACTAGAGCAAATCTAATGGAGTTATGCATTATTTATTCATTCCAAAAATGAAGAAACAAATGTAACATCCAAATTGCAAAATTCCCATACTCATAACATGAGTGTGCAAGGAGCTACATCTAGCAAACTGCAGGTGGCCAGGCGTCCTCCCATGCATCTTTTGAGTGATATCCGAGCAGGCTTCTTTCCATTTGGTGATACTAATCATTCTTATTTTCTTGTATGGTTTCTATGCTGAAATTCGAAATCCATTTCGTTAATCAATTAAAATTTTAAGGAGTGACAATGCAAAATAACGTTTCCTCCTATATATTTTAATCATTTATGTCTTCTCATTCCATCTGATATAAATCCACATGCTTTCATACATCTCAACAAAATAGGGTAGTTGAAAGAGAAAATGGCCATATTATTGTGATTGCTCGTACTTTTTTGTTTTATAGAGACGTTATGTAAAAAGCTAGCTTTCTAACCAGTTGCATGCCTTTTTTCAGCTTATAATTATGAAGTTCCTCTTGAAGTGTTGGTCCCTAAATTTCGTTTATATCATATTTCAACTCGTGTTTGGTTGTGCATGTTTTGCTTGTGATCTTTCTCTTTGTAGGTATAGTTTGGTTATTCTAGGATGCCAAAGGATATCATTGTCATTTGTTTGTCACTAATCTTCAATATACTTCTGTAGATGTTACCTTCTTTGAAGAGGCATGATATTTCACCTCTTTGGTCTAGGGTTGAACCTAGTATACTTTTTGAGGCCTTACCTACCCTTATTTTTGTCCATCTCTATCTCCCTTGACAGTGGCAGATTCTAGAAGACTAGAATTCTTGGGATTCAGTCATATCCTCAGCAGAAATCTCTCATTATGCATCATAATTGTCGATGGAATGTCATTCCAGATTTCTATCGATTGAAGAAATCAATGAGAATTGACGAGTCATGCCCGACTCCAACAATTTTTCACACTGTGTATCTGTACAATATGAATGATAAACTTTTTGATGATTATCGATAAATTCCTCTTCGGAAAGATACCCGGCCTACTATAAACCCTTATCACATTTACAATTTTTTAAGTTTGCATTGTTTATCTTTATCCTATTATGCTATTATGTCTACTTTGTATTGTCTTTCTTCATAGGAATTTTAGTGAGAGTTAAAGGCAAGCCATGATGAGTTGATTGTTCCCGAGTATAACGGCATGTGGGGCGCAGTTTTTCTTTCCCCACAAAAAATAGTTTTTTGAGGTTAATGTGTTCATTGGTTCATCTTTCTCGAAGAAAAACTGTTTGTTGGATGTTAATGCGTTTACCATATGACTGTTTATTTAGAAGGCCAAATAGATCATTTAAAAGCCTGTTAATTGCAAAAGGGTACTCTCAAACATATTGCCTTAATTACAGTGATACATTCTCTTCGGTGTCCTAGATGGCTTCAATTTGACTTTTTGGTATGGCAACTATTTGGCATTGGTCAATATATCAAGTAGACACTGATAATGCCTTCCATCGTAGTCATCTTGAAGCAGAGAAATATATATATATATATATATATATATATATATATATGGAGAAACCACCTAGGTTTGTCGCTTAAGGGGATTAAGGTTTGGTACGTGAGTTGTAGCAATCTCTTTATAGTTTAAAACAATCTCCTTGAGTTTTATTTGTGAAATTCAGTATTGTTGTGCAATAATTTTGTGTGACTTGGAGCAAAGCTGATCATTTAGCTTTTTATATTGACATTCTTCAATTAGAAGATAAACTTATCAGGTAGTTTATGTGAATGGTATAGTTATTGTAGGTAATGATATGAGGGAATATCTTCATTGAAAAACCATCTTTTCAGTCATTTATAAACCAGACTTTGGGAGAGTCGAATACTTTCCTGGTCTTGAGATAGCTTATTCGTATAATGCCATGCGGCTTCACAAAAAAAACTCTTGGATATATTGGAAAAAACTAGCACAATCAATTGAAAACCTGGACCCTCATATGCATGAGAACAGTGAAGGGAAATTGGCCGATAGAAGAGACCTAGTTGTTAAATATAGGACCATTTCAGGATAACTACACCAGATATTTTCTTCACAGTTAGCATGATGAGTCAGTTTGTGCTATCTGTGTGTTGGACATTGGTTGTGTGAAGACAATGGAAATACATTGCGGGGATATTCAGATGTAGTTGGGCTAGTTCACCTATTAATAAGTGATCGACTTCAAGGTATTGTACATTTATTGGAGCAAACCTTATCTACTGGAAGAGTAAGAAGCATAATGTGGTTTTTTTTGGTCAAGTGTTCAGGTTGAATATTATGCTATGGTTATGGTTACTTGAGAGCCTATATGAATGAAATCGTTACCTTACGGGTTGAACTTTGGCAGTACCGATTAGATGAAACTGTCTTGTATGATCAAGATGCTCCTGACATTGAGTCAAACCCAAGTCTTCTATGTTAGAACTAAGCATATAATATTTATGTCACTTTATCACAAAAAATGTTCTCATGGGAAATTGCTTGAGTTTCTGATTCTAGTGACTGTCAACTGCGTACGTCTCTCTTTTATATATAGCTGTCATATACTTATGGTCCTTGTTTATGTATTCTCCAATATTAAGTTTTAAATCTTGTATGGGTGATTGATTGTGCTACTGCTTATGTTTCTCAAACAACTTTTGCAACTATTTGCTCACCTCAATAACATGAACCAATGGGATTATGTAAGGATAAAGTCACAATCTCAAACACTGCACGTAGCCTACTTCCCAAATAAATAAAAATGAGAGGGGAATTTTAAAGTCTCGATAGGGAAATATGTTTATGCATTTGAAGGAATCCACTTGTCTATTGTAGTTAGTACTAGATGCTCAATTACATTAACAGATCCTGCAGAATGGTTTGCTTATCTATGTTTTTATGTACAGATCTGCTTCTTTTCAAGGTAGCTTGTTGAAGCACAATCTTAATGCAGAAGTAGTGGACGCTCTGAAGAAACTGAGGCAAAAATTATCTGAAGATGAGTTGAAGTAAAATATCAAATTAAATGTCAGAGAATTTAGTTTGACATGTGAATAGATTTTAACAGGTTAAAAATTGCTGTTTTATTTTATTTTGCATGTGGGCATGCATTCATTATTTACTTGAAAGTTGAAACCCTTCACATTTTGGCTGATTAATTTTGTGTTCACATATTGTCAAAATCTGAACTAATTGAAAATGACACTTACAACGTGTAAATAATCAATCAAGTGTATGATCAGAGCATATCCAAACCGTTTCTATAGATTTTTGCTTGTGGGAATGCAAAATCGCTGTACTGCATGACAAATGTTACTTCATGTATTGCTATTTCTTCTCTTTCTGTATGGTTTGGGGAAAGGAATGTACTAAGCAGAGCAGCAAAAATGGTTTATCATGAAGTATTCGTTGTTTTTTGTCGCATGTAAAAATGACCATTCCATTGTTTCATGAGACATTGTGAGTAGTCATCAATTTGCCCTTCATTATCCAAACTCTACATCTGAGAGGCCACAATTTTGTGTTTGTAATGAAGTCCTTACAAACCCAAAATTGAAAAGCAATCCAACTCTGGGTTGCCAAAGTGTCAAACCTAGGTCGCTTAAATTGAAGAACAAATTTTGAGCCAAAGTTGAAAGGCAATCCATTTAGGGAGGCCTTTTATACACATACTTTATAACTACAGCTTGCGTGATTTACTTTCATTTGTACAAGAGAACAAGTGCACTACAGTATAAGGAATGAGTGTTTGCGTGTGTATAATTTATGATTTATGATTCACCCGCCACATCATTGCATTAACCTTGTGATTTTATGTTCAATAATCGAATGATTCGTGATTAATGTACACGTATTTTAATCAGCATTAAATTAAGTGCTATATACATTTGAAGATGAACGCCAATGACTATTATTTTTGTTTCATTCTTTATAATTTGTTAATTTATTAAAATGTCAACTTAAAATATTGGATGATAGTATAGTTAACTTTTCAACAAATGAAATGGTCATAAAAGCATGTTCTGTATGTCAGCAAACATTTGTGTAGATATAAATCAACCGTTAATTGCATGTGTATGCAATGAGTGGGAATATTTGATACTAAGATTGCAATGGTTTAACTGGCTAGGTGATTGAGTTCAAGTGTTTAATGACGGTTAATGAACAAAACCTTTGGAAATAAATAATAATGTAATGGCTCATTAGAGGTAAAGAATGAATGGTTTATATTTGTTGTCTCAACTAGAAGCGTCGTCAATGGGCTACAATACATGGGATCTTTTTTAACATTCGATGGTCCTTTTATTTTTTGGGGTGGTGCGGTGGGGTTGGTTGAAGATGCATTCTAAATCATAACTCAAGGTAGACAGGGACATATGTAGGGAGAGTGACACTTTTGAACTACACTTGGAATCAGCTGAACCATTACACACATCAATGTACTGCTATGCACCACTCACTCATAGCCCACCGCTCTTCGTCTATTTCTCTCAATTCCAAAATTATGTATGACTTTTTCTTGTCAATGTTAACAACCAGTTTTCAGCAATTAGTTTTTTTTTTCTTCCTGTTATATAAGTTACTACCTCTCGTATAAAGTAACTTTCAATTGTTCTTTCTTTCTGTACAAGTTATTCAACTTATATATGATTTGAGCAACAAGCTTAGAAGATAAACAGTGGCACAAATCTTTGTAAAACAAGACCATATACGCACTAGTAGCATTCGTCATGATTAGATATACCTAGCTATTTTTTTCAAAGATACATGAATAATTAGAGTACGGTGTTCTATCATGATTAGATATACCTAACATCACCGATGTATTGAATAGACTAAATCTTTATATTAATTGTTAGACTGTATATTCTTGGCTAATAAAGTTTTCATGAATTGGGTGACTGGTTAATATCTACCTTACTAATTAACTAGAATGATATTTGAGGTGATGTGATGAAGCATAAACATAAACATAAATGTGCAATATGAAATGAAAGCATAAACATGGAGTGGTAACTTTCTTGTATGTAATGTATGCATACAAAGAAGTGAGTCACGGGATGCTTGCCTGCATACAAATCATGTGTGGTCCCACAGATGAAAACCAAACCAATTGATGAGTGAGACAGTTTTTCTTTTTTGTGTTCAACCAGACCATCCAACAATAAGTTAGTTCCAAAGTCTTTTTAAATTTTAGAGGTGAGAATAAATGCAGAGTCAGAGGGTCAAGAATCAGTCAGATGGTCAAATTCTTGACTGGTCATTACTTTGATTTGGATTTGGATCGAATGAAATGACCCATTCAATTAAATGGAATGGATCCAATGGTTTCATAGTGGACCCTTCAGGTTCAATGACAAGTCCTCTCCTATACTCGTGATTTTGTCTAATTTTTTTCATATATTATCATATCATATCATTTTCTCATAAGTTTATAAGCAATTAACATTCGGTAAGACAGACACTTTTCTGATTACATTACATGTCTGTTTATGTAAGTTTGTCATAGTGCGTGCGTGCCTAGGTGTCACTGATATCTGATTCTGAAATTTGACATGGATTGGGAACTTTAAGATAACAAACTCAATTGTGTGTGTCGTTTCGTGAGTTGACAACTTTTATACAGAGGATGCCAAATATTCTAGTGCCATTCTTAAAAACCACGCCCAGACAGATACCTTCCCTTAGGGCAAAATCTTAATAGTACATTACTCTCTGTGTTTTTTAGTACAATAACTCGTTTACGATTTTGACATTTCAATTAAGAAACCATTACATACACATTATTTTTAGTAAAACTAACAATTAAACATAGTCATAAAACTATTCTTTATAATTAATTTATTAAAATAAAAGTAAATTCTTGTATATATGCTTTAGAAAATTTAACCTATAATTGTGATTCTACTTTGATTTTATATCAACAATGTTCTGCTCAAATTATACATTTTTATTAGTTGATCTCATTGGAGTCACTTCTCCATGTTTGATTAAGCTTTAACTCATTTTAGCCTACATTCAAAAATAATGTCTGTTCTCTTTTATGATATTCAGTATCCACTGAAACAAAGATATACATTTTTTTTATTAGAATATAAAAAATGGCGAATTTTTAAAATGAGTTCCTAATTGGGTCTACGTGTACATACTCATTTACAATTTTTTAATATTAATATGAATAATTAAAAAACATTTAAACCCTCTCAAAAGCAACATTTCTAAAAACAATTAAATGAATTCACAACAGTAATGTATATGTTTTCTACCAATAACTTTAGCTATAATTATACTACTCACAATGTTCTTAATACATGTCGCGATCAATCAATTTACAGATATTAATACACAACTTTTATTATTAATATCTTTGATTATCTATAATAAAAAATTATAAGAATTGATATTTTAAAAATATTCGTTGAGATAAATCGAACAACATTTTACATGCTAACGTTTGTATTTATATATTAGTTAAAAAATATGGTTAAAGTAAGTTATCTATATACATAAAGAAAATAACATGTTTTGACTCTTTTGGTTGACTTTTTCTCTTTCTAAAATTACCTTCAACTTTCAATACAAATAACACATATAACAAAGAGCAATGCTATATCTCTAGGAAAAAAAAACATCAAGAATTCTTCAAGAATAAAGAGCAACCAATCACAATGCACTATTTACCACAATTCAAGGAGGTGTGACTGAAAAATAGAAAGTGACCAAATAAATCATGCAATTAAAACTTGCCAACTGTTTCTTGAAAAATTCTTGATGCTATTTTTCTAGATAAATAGCATTTTCCTATAACAAATAGATAAGAGTAAATTCAAATATTAGAATAAAAGTGTAACAAATACGATATGAGTGTAACAAATATTATATATATGTTCAGTTTTGTTCCTTGAACCTTTAAACAGTGTAACAAACTAGATGAGTATATTTATACTTTCTTTTTCATTATCCAATTATATCCTTAAACAATATTTTCTATAATAAAGATTGATGTTGGTGTTATTAAAACAAATTTGATTATATATTTTTTTGTTATATTGTTAGTGTCATTGAAATAGATAAACATGGTTAATTTAATTTGTTATAATTTGATAACAACAAACATTTATATTTTTAGTTTTAATCAAAATCAAAATTTCATAAAAATACTCGTTCATAATTTTCATTTTCAAATGTTAAGCCGCCAGTAAAATAATAAAGGAGGGCGTATGTATTTTTCTTATAAAAATTTGCTTGTGGGACTAGCGTTAAGAAAGAGGGAGTGTCTGTACAAGTTTTCTTTCCCACTTCACTGCTATTAATAACCACTCTTTCTAGTTTCAAATCTTCAATGAAGTAGCTAAAGAGCATTACTTCTTAGTAGATAAAAAATTATCCATTGACAATGCTCTTAAGAGGATATCTAGGGAGTGTCTAGACGTCCAAGATACTTAGAGATCTTAACACCATATTTTTATCGAAAAATCTTAAGACAATAGCAGTATTTTATATAGGGATTAAAAACATTTGTAACTTTTAAACCAATGTTATATGAAATTTTCGTTCACAAATTTAATTAGATTGTCTGTAATAGCATCAAGGTGTTGTCTTATTTCCCATTATTTTGAATTAATTTAATTGATTCAAATCCTTTCATTTGTTTTTAAAAAGTATATCGGGCATGCGAGAATTTTTACAAAGATTGAAGAGTAATCTCAAAATTTGTCTGCAAACACAATTATATAAGGAAATGATTCAATCAATTAATTTGAAAGATGCACATATGGATAATGTCTTTCACAAATTAGATATTGGTTGGACGGTTAAATTAAACCCAAATACCATAAAGATATAGGAGACAAATGATTCTTTTTTGGTCGGTACATGATTGACACATACAATACGACGAACTTGTCCTTTTTCGCCACCACAACCTTATGCAGCCAGCCAGCCAGCCAGGTACTATGGTATGCTGCTGATAGAGCAAATTTAATGTCAACTTAATTTTCATATTTTTCTAATATTTAAGTTCAATTGTTACTATATTGCCTAAAAAAAAAGGTTGTTATTACGTGTACAAAACATTTTAATCACAAATATTATTAGATCCGTGAACTACATATAATTCTCTGTGTCGATTTGGTACTATATAGCTATTGAGGAGTAATTTATTTATTTTGGCATGACTCTGAGTTCATAAACATCATAGAGTCAACTTGTTTGTATGTCAATTTTTAGATTAGATAATATATGCACTACTATTCTTGAATCATGTCACATGCTGCATGTCCATGAAGGACAAGATGTGGAGAATCAGAATGCTACCGTCAAAATGGTCCAAACCACGAGCTTCTTGTGGGTTTGTGCAATGCAACAATTTAATGAGTTATGAGGCACCCACAGTGAGCACAAATGGGCCCATCTTCTTACGTATATAAAATATACTAAAATAAAAAAGTCAATATCATATGATTAACTGAGTATTTGTTAAAAAAAAAACTAAGAGTATTTAGGTGGTATATTAATAGAGACTTCTTAAATGGACTCCACATACACAAATCATTTATTTATAATTTTTGAATAAAATTATCTATTAAAGACTCAATGACTCTAATATGAATACATTAACATAGACTCCAATGAAAATTACTTAAATATGTCTCACTAACTTTACATCATTGTATAAAAGTAATTTATTTATTAAATTATAAATTAATTCATAAAATATTACTTCTTTTGAAAGTGAGACCAACTTGTACATATTTGATTATTTCTTTTAAACGTGAGACTTGTTAGTTGCTCATGAGAGAGAGTTCTTATATACTCCATCTGGTCCTATTTATAAGAAAAATTTGACTTTTTAGATTCATTAAGTAATTGATTACTTTGTCTAGAATATAGACCAAATACATTATTGGGTTAATATGTCTTTACCCCCTGTAATTTGGGCGAGTTCCGATTTACCCCCTTGTAAAAAAATAAGTTAAGATTTCAACCCTGTAAAATAAGATTTTTTGATTTTAGCCCCTGACCCGTGTGATTGTGCAGAATTGCTGACGTGGCGAGCTGAGTAGCATGCTGACTGTATAATTAATTTTGTTATTCATTTTTTTAAAAGTACACATGGCATTTGTGCCTAAAAAAAATTAAAAATTTGTAAAAATAAAAAAAAATTCAAGATTTTTTTATTACGAAAAATATTTTCCAAAATTTTGAAAAATATATTTTCCGAAAATTCCAAAATTTATAATTTACGAAAAATATATATTTCAGATTTTTGAATTTTCCATAATGTTTTAAAAAAAATTGAAATATATATTTCAAAAAAAAAATCAAATTATTTTCGAAAATTTGGAAATATATATTTTTCGAAATTTAAAACAGATAATTTTTTTTCGAAAAAAAAGTGTTTTAAATTTTCTCAACAAAACAAATCTGGAAAATATTTTTATTTTTAAAAATTTGATACAAATTTATTTAAAAATCTAGGAAAATTCAGATTTTTTTTTTCAAAAATTTATTCCAGAATTTTTTTTACAATGTGTTACAGATTTGAGAATTTTTTTAATATTTAAATTTATTGTTATCTATTGTTACATGTGGTATTTGTATTAAAAATTGATGGTATTTTTGAAAAGAAACAGCCGGTCCAAAATATTTGAAAATTGATGGCATTTTTGAATGTTTTTTTTTTCAGAATTTTTTTAATTTTTGAAAAAATTCAATTTTTCTTCGTTTTTATAAAAAAAAGATTTTTTTTTCTTATTTTTAAATTTTTTGAAAATTAATCTTCATTTTTTTATCTTTTTAAACCATTACACACATGTCAGGTTTTAAAAAAATAAAAATAAAAATAATTACACAGTGGCGTGCCACGTCAGTGTCCATTACACACGTGTCAGATTTTAAAAAAAAATAAAAAATAAAATAATTACACATTGGCGTGCCACGTCGATGTTTGGATGGGATCAGGGGTATTTTGTGGAGAATTTTCATATTATAGGATTGAAATCTAAACTTTTTTTTTTACAGGGGGTAAACCGGAACTCGCCCAAATTACAGGGGGTAAAGACATATTAACCCTACATTATTTATGCAATGAATAAAAAAAATCAAATATTTCTTATAAATAGGATCATAGGGAGTAGTGATTTGTTACTTAATAGATATTCTTTTTTGGCTTAATAGCAGTTTTCCCCTCTAACTTTCACGAAGTTGCTATTTTAGCCCCATAAGAGAAAAAACTACAAAATCGCCCATAAGTTTTGCAACTGTAGCAGTTGTGGCCGCCCAAAGCAAAAAAAAATAACACGTGGAACTTCACTTAGGGTGCCACATCAGCGTAGGAAGAGCCAAAATTGGTCTTGGGGCCAAAACTGCCACAAGTGCAAAACTTAGGGGACGGTTTTGGAGTTTTTTTCTTAGGGGCCAAAATCGCAATTTTGTGAAAGTTAGAAGGCTAAAACTTCTATTAAACCTTTTTTTTCTTCCTCCAACGAAGAATCCTTGTCAAAAAGTGGTCCTTGTAAAGTAAAAACTCTTAACAAATCCCGTTGAAAATGCTCCAAAATCAAAGTGGAACTTCTTGTATATTTGTTTATCTTAGTCTCTTACGTCTCATCGATCCCAATATTGAATTGAAAAAAAAAGAGATAATATAAAACTTTTAGAGTTAAATAGTTTAATGGTGAGATTGATAGTATATGAGAGAGAAGAATTTAAGAGGATTTATTCCCCACATTTTCTAAGTAGATTGATGGTCCCATAAATCATCCAAGCTGATCAGCCGCCCTTGTGCTGCCAACTCCTGTTTATCAAATAATTTTTCATAATCAGATAGCACATTGCTCACATCATTATTAGTATCCATTGTGTTATCTTTTACTCATCTTTCGAAAGATAAAAGAAGTTTTGAGCGGTTACAGCCATACACAAATCAACTTTTAGCTTATTGGAGGCAATTGTCTCTGTAAATATTTTTTTTTGACAGACGAGATAAGAAAGCCATCATAAACTCACTCACATAAAATAAAGGTATTAGAGTTTGAACGCTGGTTATGACGTCCAACTTAACAATTTCGATATTTTTACCAATTGAGATATGATTTATAGGACATTGTCTCCGCTATTTACTTGTTTTCTTTAAAGATTTTTGATCGTTTTATTTTTGTTACCACAAAAAAATGAGTAATGCCCCTATAAAAAAAATTATGTACATTCTTATTCATGAATAATAAAAGACACAATGACACGAAAGATGAAGTTAAATGATTGTTTGATCACATAAGTAAAAAAAACAATATCTGATAGTAGTGAAAATGAAAAAGATGATTAACGAATTTAAAATAACGACTCACACGGAGAAATTTAATTATAAAGTCCTTAATTTTTTTAGATATAAGTATACATTTTGCATAACAATTTCTAATTTTTTGTTTAACAATAACTACAAAATTAATTTATCACGATGTTTTAATATATTTTTTATATAAATGTGTTATAGCATTTAATATTGCCTCGTTTAATCGAAATTTTCGAATCCTCGGTTGTTATAACTAATTTGTTTACTATGGTCACAATTATTTAAATACACATATACATGATAAATGATAGAAAGAAAAAAGAAAAAAAAAATAACATATATTTTTAAGAAAATTAATAATATGTATTTTTGTGTGTCTTTAATTGTATGTTCAAATAATTGTGATCATTCCAAATAATTTATTACTCCCTCCGGCCGCTATCATTTATTTCAATTTTAATAAATAATTTATGTATCTAGTTTATAATATATATATATATATATATATATATATATATTAAATATATCAGTTATTTAATAGATCTATTGGATTTTAAAAAAATAAGATTTGTTTATAATAGTGATTTTCCTTAACATATTTTTAGCAAATAACGGAGGAGGTGATTCCTTTCACCCAACCGTCATTTTGTAGTTCTAAGTTTCAACCACGGTTTTTTTTTCTTGTGTGGTGTCCGTGATTCGAACTTTACCTTACATATATTATGCATTGTCCTTACCAATTGAGTTAAGCTTACGAAACTCAACAACGATTATGTATGAAGTGAAGGAACGTGCTTTGTCATTTTCTTCCGGAAAAATCCGTTTTGTTGAAATTGAAACACTTACGGAGAAATATCGTCTCTACTTTCTTGTACGCATAATGCAAGTCAAGAGATGGCTCTCGAATATCTTTCTGTAGACTTAAGAGATAAGAAGACAAATTATTAAAATTCAATTAGGCACATTGGCCCCCTAATACACACCACTTGTGATTGTGATTTAACATCTCTACTTGCAAGTTGCAACAATTCTAACTTTAGTTAATTTCATTTGAGAAGCTTTTTTTTCTTGAAGAAAAAATAAATAAATGAATGTCTAATATTACATATAGCGTGAGGGAAGGAGGTAGAGTTTGAAGAGTGGAGAAAGTCTTTCTCAACCTCAATTTTGTTGACAATGAGAGGAGGAGGCTATGCTGCCGGATGAATAAAATGCATGCATATTCCTCATCCTAATAATACGACACGCTCTGTCTTTTACCCGACAAAACTTAAAAACGTACATCTTACATTAGCATAGATTATAAAATAATTATTTTATTTTACAGATTTAATTCATATACACTTTGGTCTGGACTGGGCAAAGTTTCGTGATCGCTCAATCGGAAATAGTTTTAAATAGAATTGTGCTCTTTTTCCAACATGTTTTGCCAATTCTAAATTAAACTGACGAAAATGTTCCTGGCGTGAGTTAACTCACGCATGTGTTAAAGTTGCGTGAGTTAAGTCACGTATGTGTTAAACTCAACGTAACTTAACTCACGCAGATAACATGTCTGCGGGAGTTAACCCACGTAGTTAGAGGCGAAGCCAGGATTATTGTCAAGTTTGGGCAAAAAAAATTGCAACACATTTACAGGGGTTTACATAAGAAATTGCAAGCAAATAATAAAAAATCTAAAGAAATTGTCCAATTTATAGGGGTTTATATAAGAAATTCAGGGGGTTTACATAAGAAATTGCAAAAAAATTAGAACAAAGCCTAGGCTAGTGCCCGACCTCGCCGGGTCTTAGAACTGCCACTGCACGTAGTGTATGTGCTCAGTACCAGAACATGCAGCATTACATCATTCCCTGATTTCCTTCATTCATTCATTCATACATATCCATTCCTCTAAAAAATACACGTTTTCATCATTCATTCAACCAATAATTAAATTACGCATTTATTCATTCATAATTTAGATACACAAAATAAACGAAAAATTAACCAAAATGTCATAAAAAAATTACAAACGCGCAAATGTAAATTATTACATCCAAACCGACAAAATTTCATAAAATAACTACAAAGGTACAAAAGTCATAAAAAAAAAAGACCATACTGCTCCTTTGGACTATGACTCCCAGTCCTCCTTTGCAGAGCGGACCCCTCCTCCAAGACGCAATATTGTTGTCGGATGGTCTCCATAACGCGGGCAATAACATAATTTGATTACACGTCAGAAATCCCCAACATAGCGCTGTTAACTACGACTCTGATACTTTGGATGATCTGTAATGGATCGGGTGGATGTTTGGCCCATTGCTGCTCAACAATAACCTCCTCGTAGAGAGGGCCAGGAGTTGTGTAGTCAAGAACGGCTGCAGGGGCGATCATAAGAGGATGGGGTACTTTGTAGAACCATTTCAAATTCACCTCGTCCTCGGAGATCGGATTACCCCTCTCCTGCTGACTAAGGACATGAACATTAAACTCCATGAAGGCCGTAACCACCTCCTTTGTCTCAAGAGGCCTAATCGTCAGAGGAGGTCTGGAAATGGTCTGAACATAGTCGTACTGCCTCAGAGCCCAATCCGGCAAGTGACGACACATCCTGGCTTTTCCGGACATAATCCATCTGGAGTACCAGCATATGTCGTGAAAGGGCGTCACATCTCGTCGTCTCTCATACAACCTCCAGATGACATGAAAATACTCCAACAAATCAATTGCAGTTATGTAGTGTCCAACATCATAAAAGCCCTGGGAGGTTTCCATTTACCCACAAGCGGGTCAGCACGCTCATACACGTCATTAAGCTTCCTAGGAACGAGAGACCTGAAGTGCGCCAAAACTCATCCCTGCAAACACAAAGAGACAAATTTATATCAGCACAAGTATGATACAAACAACTATATGAATTGTTACTTTTGAGGTTTGTGTGTGTCTGAATGCATGTCGCATCCCTTCCTTGGTGAGTCGCGACGTCGCCCATCTCAGCCACCACTACACATGTTGTTGCGCCATGTGTTGTTCAATCAGTCATGAAACTTCTTCTTTCTCTCTCTTGGGCATCAAAAGACAAAAACCTCTTCGAGTAGCCAACAATTCCAAGATTCATGGTGTCAATTGAAAAAAATGATTCAAGGGTTCCAAGTATTGGAATTTGAGAAGATGAAGATATGAAGAAGGAGATGAGGCAAGCAATAACAATTTTTGGGTTTAATTTGACGCTAGAGTATGCAAGAACATCTTATGTGTTTCTATTTTTTTCTTCTAATTTTGAGTATTTTATTTTTTTAATAAATAATATTTTTTTTGTTGATGTGAACTTGCCACATCATCGTTTAATGGCCATGTCATCACAGTTTGACAGTGTTGGATGGAAAAGTGTAAATTTATAAACATTGTATAACTTAAAAAACTGAAAGGACTAACTCGGGTTTTTTATCAAACTTAAAGGACTTATGGAGGTATTTGGCCTAAAAAAAAGGTTAGATATGTTTTTCGTCTCACCAAATTATTTTATTATTCTCTCTAAAAAAATTATTCGGTTTTTAGTCCCTATTAAATTTTCAATCACCACTTTTGAACGATATTTTTAAGTCAACTCATATGCATGTAGACTTTGTATTTTTTAATGAAATTGAGCAGAAATATGTAGAATATTGCAAAAAATATTTTAAAAAAAATAGAATTTTTTGAAGAGTTTCTTATAATATAATAAAGTTTAATGCAAAATTCTATTAAAAATCATGAATTTTAGATATGAGTTTACTTAATATGAAGGACCTAAAGTGATGATGAAAATTTTTGGGACTGAAAATCGAACAAATTTTTTAAAAAGACTAAAATAAAAAAGTTATTATATTTATAGAGATTAAAAACATATTTAACCCAATTTTTTCTTCAAGATTTACATTTTTTTATATCTTCGAGTGACGTCAGGCATAATTTTTTCCCCTCAAGTAAAAGCCATAATTTTATTTTAAAAAATAGTGACATATTTTGTATTTAGTTCATAAGTCAAGAATAAGATAGTATGTATGAGCTTTCCATCTCCATCACCGACAAAGCTGACGGGTCTAAACATTGATCAAGGTGCACTTGTCATTCAAATTAATGCTAAAAGTTCTTATAAGTTTTTTGTTTGATATATTAAAAAGTTTAAAGTTTATTTACAAAATACATATACACACACTCTATTCGTCCCAAAATATAATAAAAATTGATTGATAAAAATTAACGTATTTGCTTTAAAATTTATACCAAATACATCAACTTATATTCATCTATTTTTCTTTTATATTTTGACACAGAGTAAATACATACATACATACATCACTTACTTTTGACAAAATAACAAATTATATCTATTTAAAATCTTCATAGGTATTTCATTTTGAGTTCTTCAAGATAAATAATCCCTATGAATCAAAGGATGAAATTGTAAATTTCATTTTATTTTTTAAAGAATACATTAAAAACAATTTTTCTTAATATTTGTTTTTGTCCCAAGTAGTGTATAAAAACACCGTACTATTTTGTGGTTTTTTTGTCCTTTTTCAATGTTTTTAATAGATAATCCTCGTGAGTTTAGCTCAATTGGTAGGAACAATGCATAATATATGCAAGGTCTGAGGTTCAAACCCGGACCATCACAAAAAAATATATAAAGCAATATAGTTTTTGAGTCTCTAAATTTTTGCACGGTAGTACTTACGCAAGTATTTTATCACTTATATGTTAATACATTTTTGTATAAATATAATAAAAGTGTAATATCCCGTTCATCAGTATTTGAATCGTATAAGTTGAATGTGTGTTAGAGAATAATGTTCATGGAATTCATTGCGATGAGGGATGCTTCACGATGCAGTGTCAGTTAAGTACATGTTGAATTATCAGTGCCAGGATAAACACGTCCAAGACAGAGGGTATTTTAGTACTTTCACCAAAGGAGTATTTAAGTGATTGTTGGCACAATTTCTTCATTGTGGTAATTACTTTCTCTCTCTAAACTCAAGAGCTCAAGAACTTCTCTCCCTCTCTCTAAAGAAATCGCCCCCTTTTTCCTCTCAATTCTATCAAACTCTTCCAAGATCAATGTGTGGTAATCAAGCAAGAATCATGACAACTACATGAGCATGAAACATCTAGAGGAATGGGTTGAAGCTTGGGTTGGTTTGGTGAGCTAAAGATTAAGGATGCATCAAGGTTAAGGGCTAGGGTTCTTGATTAAAGTTTAAAGTTGGATTGAAGCTTGAAGAATGTTGTTAATCATCATGTGAGTTCTTAGATAGTGTAAACCTACCTTTGGTTGTGTGATTCTAGCAAGAAAACATGTATTATGCTAAGTTTAGTTTAGTAGAATCTTTAATACCCAATGCCATTTCTTGTTGATTAGATGTTAAAACTGCCATGCATGATGTATTTTATTAGTTAAGTATGTTGCTGGATATGTAGTGTGCAATGCAGGATCAAGAATTGAGGATTTTTGGGGTGAAAATGCAAAATCTGCACTACAGACCCGAAGAAATTCGCTATCAGCCAAAATTTGGCTAATAGCGAAAATCTTCCAGAGTGAATTCGCCATTAGCGAAATGGGCTGACCTCCCATTTTGTTAATTGGCTTGTTGGCTGGTATGGGGACCTGTAGCGCCGTCCAATACTTTTTCTCGCAGTATATTTTCAACGATCAAACCCCTAAACATCATCAAATCATTGCACGCTACATCGATCGAATCTCGATTTATGAATCATGGCAATCTTACCATAGATAGCAAGAATGGCACAAGAGAGTTTTAATTGCATTACTCGGGTAGCGATGAATTAAGGAAGTGAAGGGAATATAGAACCTCGACATAGATCGTCGAGAATTAGAATGTAGCAAGAACCCTAAGTATAGAAAAACTTAGAGATACAAGCATAAGCTCTTTTCTTGAGCACAAGGGTTAAGCCGTGAATTGGTTTGTAATCAAGTCACACATGTTTAAGAATGATTATACATGTAACTTACCGTCAATCAGTTAGATCATGTACATGTATTAACAAGCTAGTGGGTTAAGTCAAAACCCTTCATGTATGTTCAAGACCAAGCAAGTTATATTTCCGATATACGAGTATATCACGGACTCGTGGTAATATTAAGTTAAGTTAAGTTATCATGTTTAACCAATGACTATAAACAAGATGTAGGTGTCATGTCTCTCTGTTATCCACGTCAGGGGGATACGAGAGGTTCACGCCAGGGGGACATGACACGCTCCATAAGGTAGGCCCGCACGACACTGAAGGAGTCTGATGTGCCTCTACTAGGTTTTCATAGGTTTATCAGAGATTGTACTCGGGGTTACTCCACCCGATACACTCTGTAAAACGAATCAAGATTAATGTATTTGTTCAACGCTAACCTAATTTAACAGAAACGAATCTTGTATTAAGTTTATGAGTTATGACATGCCACCAGACGTGCAAGCCTATGCAATATAAGATGTTATAAAGATATGATACGAGCTTGATATATATATATATATATATATATATATATATATATTGCATCCATGTTTAAGATTATATAGCCGGACAAGACCATGAAGTTAAACCATAGACGACCTTAGGATCCCTCGATCGTCCGGTTAGATTCGTGTCATGAAAGTGTGACGAATAGGTCTTGATACGTTTAAACATATCTCGACATAGCGGTCCTAGGATCCCTCGACCGCCATGACACATAAGATGTAGGTAAGACCTATAACTTAAGACTATAAAAATCTACGACGGATTTAGAATGCATAACCGTCTAGATAAGCATCATCCACACACATATAGTCAGCCGGCAGGTTGCAGTATAGTCACGTGGTAACCCTAGGTATTCCCTGAGGTTACATGCGGCCTAGGATTAGGTAGAACTCACTGAGACATTATGTCTCATCCAATCCTTATTTTTTCACATTCAGCAAGTGGTTTAGCAGGATGCAGCAAGTTCGTGGTCGGGTGGATAATCAGCAAGGACTCGTTCGTACCCGCTGCAGGATGCTCTTATGCATTCGGAAGTGTTTCTATATGTGTATTGGATAGGTGTATTGTATTTTGTTGATGTACGAACGTGTATTGTTGTAGCAGATATTCATTCGAAGTAATAAAGTTATAAATTTTAATGTATCCGGTACTAATGATGATGCACATGCTAAACTTTCTAGATACATTTAGTGTGGGCGTTATAAAAACACACAAAAATAAATTGTTCAGTTCAAACTTTGGTACTTCCTCCGTCCCATAATAATTGAGCCAATTTAAAAAAAAAAGTGTACGAAAATAAATGAATCATTTTACTTTCCAATACAATATTAATTACTTTTTTCCCTTTATAACTCTAATTAATACTACTTTCATCACTCCCAATTTAATATATTCTACTTTGCATTTATGATAATGGAGAATGCACTAATACTTAATAAGAGCACTTAAAACCACTTTTTTCTTTCCTTTATTTATATATTTATCTTAATATGTGTGAAATGAGCAAGTGGTTCGGTTAATCCGGGACAGGAGGGAGTAGTGCTTATGTTTTAGCATTGATGTCTATCTCTTCTTCTCTTTATAGTGACTTTCATGTTCTCCTGGATTGAATTATGAATTTGGATGATAATATAAATTTAAAATAAATAAATAAAGTCACTTAATTATGACAAAAACAACTAAAAAAATCACGAGAAATATAATTCTGAATTCATGATATCACATAATCTTAGAACCAGTCTTAAATATTCAAAAATAGTTTTTCTATATTTTCATTATACATAATTATCTTAAAACTTTTGGGTAAATTGTGTTATACATTGTTGTTACGAACGAAAATTTATGCATCCGTCATTGTGCAAAAAGGCAATCAAAACTAAATGTGTATGTGTGTGTCTTATATATATATATATATATATATATATATATATATATATATATATATATATAGGTTATGCTAGAAATCATCCATGAAGGTTTGTTTTAGCAACCCACACCTCAAGGTGTGATTTCCACTTTTCAGTTATAACTTTGCTAAAAGACACCTTCATAAAAATTAGTTGGTGTCTTTTAACAAATGCTTATAGAATAACTTGGTAAAAGACACCTTCATAAAAGGTGTCTTCTAGCAAAACTCATATATATAGACACACGTATATGTTTCAAGAATGTTATACAACTTGTATGTACAATTGTAACTTTTTTTATACAACTTGTAAGTGTAATTTAAACGTATGGTAATAGTAATTATTTCTATTAAATCTTGCTCATCTCATGTATTTGCTGTGACGTGTAGAAAATGACAAGGTGACTTGTAGTTGTCAAGACGAGAAGAGGAGAGAGTGGTCACTCACTTCACTTCACGGGTTTCTCTTGACTCTTTCACATATATGCTTATGAGTTATGTTATGCCCATACTATGAACATGCTCCAGTACCAGTAGCACCACCATCCAACCTATTTCCAACGTATGAATGTATCTTCCTAAAATTATGTGGGAGATAATCCAACTCCCAATTTTTTTTCTTATTCCAAATCAAACAAACAAACAAAGTACTCTTTACATTTTATGTCTAGTTAGTTTACATGTATATTTTAAGGTAAGCATTTTGTGACGTATAGATATTTTAGCTTAAATATAACAGAAAGAAAATATGAGGTGTTAAAATATAATAATGGTTGATATTTTAGTTTATATATTTCATCTGTTTCTATTCGAACATCTCATGTTTTCTTCCTATTATATTCTTCCCTTTCCAGTAGAGTCTCGTGTTTTATAGGTGGTATGTTTAAATTTTCACTTGACCCTTTTGGATAATGCAAATGTAAGGGACTTCCCACGACGTCTATATTTATTTATGCATGATGGTATAATAAAAATCAAAGGGTGTGCTAACAGGTGTTTTTGTATTTATAAAGAACCTAGCTTGCACTTCCACATCCCATTTCTTCAACCATCCGTCAATCACGTCCTAGACTTTTTGGAGTCAAGTTTAAAATAAGGCTAATTTTTTTTTGTCTTACATGAAATGGTAATCAACTGAAATTTAAACTTACACACAACTGTGAGATTTCAGGTTTAAACCCAAATTATAACGTCCGATCTTATAATTTTTGACATTTGTCAGTTGAACTATAACTACTAGACTGACATCTTATCTTATAACGCTTTTCATTGCATACATTTTTGCACATCTTTAAATATTAGACTTTTTTTATTCTTTGGTATAAGTTATCTATTTTCACGTCTAACAGTATAGCTCTCAAATTATTATTTATTTTTTTTGACCGAAGAGATCTCATATTAGGTAAAATATATAAACGATAAAAACACACTCAAAAAATTTAAAACTATTTCAACTTTAGCATTTGAAATCGAGAGACTTTTATTTTTTTAATGACTAATCAGACAGACTATTAATTAAACACGAAGAAATATATGTTATCTTTTTTTTTTAGAGGAAAATATATGTTATCTAATCTTATATGGTTACGATTATATGCAAGTCCTAAACCCAAATGACGTGTGTATATTGATTATAACTTCAAAACTTGGTGCGTAAAAAATCAAGTCAATATTTTTTTCTACATAATTATAATTTTGTCCAGGTACTTTTTTTAGTTATAAATTAAAATTAAAATTTATATTTTTACTTTATTAAATCAAACCTTCATAGATCATCCAAAGACATTGTAAAATCTATAAGTTAATCCACTTGGGTTGACCTTTTGGTATTGGCTTGGAACCTGAGAGTGTGCTCCTCCTCGATGTCTCAGGTTTGATTCCATCCAACGCCAAATTAGATGAGCTAGTTTAGTTTCTCAAAAAAAATAATTATAAATGAAACAATCTTGAATAATAAATAGTTTTGAAAATTTTCAAAACACTAAATATTTAAAATATTAGTAGTACTAAAAATTTAAAATTTTAATAGTTCTTATGAAATTAAAAAAATAAACTTATTGGTTTTATATTTTTTTTAAGGCTTAATTACACTTTTGGTCCTCGTATTTTGACCAGTTCGCGAAAATGGTCCCGCCTCTTTTAAATCGAACAAAACCGTCCCTAAACTATCATTTTTTTTGCAATTTTAGTCATACCTCGTATATATTTTCAACTCCAAAAACGCAGAGAAATGACAGTTTTAGGGCAGTTTTAGACATACCCCATATGCTCAACCATGAAATGAATAAGGAATAAAACATGTGGATGCAAGGAATCTACTTTTTTAAGCACACTTACCCAAAAATAAACTCTAATTTGAAACATATCTTAGAAATCAGTTTTTTTTTAGTGTGCTGAATAAAGTGGATTCCTTGTACCCACATGCTTTATTCCTTGTTTATTTCATGGTTGAGCATAGGGGGTAGGTCTAAAACTGTCATTTCTCTGCGTTTCTAGAGTTGAAAATAGGAGGTAGGACTAAAATTGCAAAAAAAAAGATAGTTTAGGGACGATTTTGTTTGATTTAAAAGAGGCAAGACAATTTTCGTGAGTTGGTTAAAATGCGAGGAACAAAAATGTAATTAAGCCTTTTTTTAATGGTTCTTATGTATAAATAATCGTTGTAGTACCATATTGAGTAAACAAAAGCAATCAATATGGTTAATTTTCGGTCATGATATTGCCATGTCAATCTTACGGACTTGGAACCAGAAAGTTATTCATCAAACTTTCGGTCATGATATTGCCATGCCAATTTTATGGACTTCGTTAGTTTAGAAGATGGTGGAAGATAAATTGATTTGGAAAGCTGGAAAAAATGTAATGTATGTGGTTAAAAGTGCTTATCGTCTATGTGTTGAGAATTCGATTGACACATCCCATCTTCGGAACTGGGATATTGGTCTGGTACCTATCGCTTGAAAGTCCCACCAATAATGAAGAAATTAATTTGGAGAATGTGTAGAGGTTGCTTACCTACTAGTGTTAGACTACGAGATAAAGGAGTTCATTGTCCAACGTCTTTTGTCAATTGTGATGTGCCTTTCGAAGATCTCACCCATATATTTTTTGCTTGTTTCTTTGTTGTGCAGGTTTGACATCGAAGTGGTCTTTGGAATGATATCCATGATGCGCGTCTTCGCACAACATCAGGAGCTCATACAATTTTTTCTCTTTTGCAATTAAGACCTCTCTCGTGATACCCCTCAAAGGCCTATTTCTCTAATTTGGAGTCTCTAGAAGCATAAAAATCTAAAACTTTGATATGTTTCAAAAATTGTTGCGCTTGTTATTGATAGAGTTGTCCACTTGATGGAAGCTTGGAGTTTAGCCAATAATCCTCCTTCAACCATGTGTAATACTCACATAGATCATCAACCCGTTAACAACACATTGGGATCAACTGTTATGTTTGGATAGTCTACTGTCGTGATGATTAGTGAGGATGTCCAGTCGATGAACTCAGATAATTGTCTGATTCGTTGGTAGCAACCACACCGAAGTCGGGTAAAATGTAATGTTGACGTGGTCTTCTCTGGTCAATTGAACATAACATGAATAGATATGGGCATTCAAGATGATGAAGGTGCATTTATGTTAGCAAAAACAATTTTTGTTTCTTCAATGGGCTCAGTTTAGATGGAAGAATCTTTGAGCTTATACCATGCTACGAAGTGGTTGAGTTGTTTGTCTCTTGACAACGTCGACTTTGTTTCAAACTCCAAAGTCACTATATATGCTTTTCACAGGGTCGTGTTGATGTAACGGAGTTCAGTCAAATAATAGATGCCCGCAGAAGATTATTTACCACTTATTTCACAAATTTTAAGGTCGAGTTTAGTGGACGACAAACAAATGAGGTAGCTTATAACCTTGTGGGGGTTGCCACGTTATTAACTAGTCTCATTACTTATTATCATATACCTGATTGTATCAAACATCTTATTATAAATGAACTGATATACTCTTATTTCTTTATAAAAAAAAAAGTGTTCAATGTGGTACTTAAGTTATGAGGCTCTCTCATCTAATGAAATAGTCTTGGGTTAGACTCTTCTCATCATGAACTAAGTCTTAACGATTGTTAATTACTTTTATTAAGAATTTAACTACAAAAAGAGCAACCTATTAGCTAGATCAAGACATTCCATCAAATACTGATAGGTGGATGAAGCTCTCAAATTCCAAAGGGCTACACCATAAGTTCGATGTAGAATAAATAAAAGTTGTAGTATAAGTTGTTCTTAAATGGGCGACAATGATAAGAGTTTTACATTGAATAGATAAAGATGTTTAATATGACCGTTAAGTAAATGTTTTTCTACCTAATAGACTTATATTCTGGATGATATCTCATTTTGGGTTTAAATTCTAACTATAATATTACTAACTAAATAATTTTTTATTAACTCATTCAAATTTATATTTAAAATTTTTATAAAACAAACTTTGAATTTTTTAATAATAAATAAGTATTGCGGAGACCAACTTTAAGTTTTTTATTCTGTGATTCTACAAATGTGTGTTTATAGTTACATTTACATCATCTGACTTATTAAGAATCTTCCAAGATTCATGTGGTGCACGTGAACACTGATGAGCGAAAATAAAATAGTATAACGAACCCAACGCTTTGCATTTGCATAGAAACCATATAAAGGAAAAGAGCAGTGCTTCACACTTGGTTCATTTTCTGCATATTATATTTTCGTCTTTTAAGGGGAATTAATGTGGATGTAAGACAGTGGCACTGTGGCATAGTGTCACATATTAAAATTGTTCCATGGAGTTGGATATTAGGCCGAAACGGTTATTTAGCAGGCGTTTAATTATTCTAGTTGTAATTTGTTTCTTTTGGGGTAATAAATTTAATTGGTTGCCTATCTAAAAAAACACATCTCATATTTGATTAAAATTTGGTTTAGTTAAAACAGTTTTAGAGCTGCCGCTGACATGGTATATTGGAAGGAGGCCGAAACAAGAGGAGAGATCGAGAGAGCACACGAAGTGTTTTATTTTATTAAAAAGAAAAATACTAACAAATGTTCCAAAAACATTGTTTGAACATCAAAAAGTAGTTATGATTTTTTCATATGTTTAACTTGTATTTTCTAAATAAAATCCATTTTTGTGAGTTCATTAAACAATGCCCTCAGATTATTTGTTAGCAAGATCAAACAATAATATTTGAATGAGGGTAAAAGAGACCGGAGGTGAGAATGTGAGATATGGATATTTTTGTGTTACAAACTTCCAAATGATGTATTTTGGTGAACATATATATTAAGGTTAGTATAAATAAATATATATATGAATGTTATTGATGGTATTTTGATTTAATCTTCTTTGGTAAGGGTGGAAGAAAGGTCCAAGTGCACCGCTTTTTGGGCTGTGTCCACCCTGTCCCTTCTTAAAAGTCATTTTCTCATCACATATATAGCTATAGTATATACCTCCCCCTCCCATTGTAGGGCCCAAAAGTCATTAACTCTACTTGTTCTCTTTTCCTCATCAATCTAGTTTAACTTGTCCCATTTTTTAGAGTCAGAAAAATGAAAAATGAAATGAATTAATTGGCATACCTATGTAAAATATCAATATCTCTCTTATCTTTTAATTAATTGGCCTAACACTATATTGTACTAGCACACACTATTGAAATAAATAAATAAAATAAAATAAAATAAATTTGGAAGTATAAAAGAGGAGAGAGCAAAGGAAAGGAAAAGGGGTGTGTTGTTAGTTAGTTAGAGAGAGTGGATGGCAATAGCAGGAGGAGCAGCAACATCATCACCTAACATGAGCAGCAGCATGAGCTTGAGTCACGAAGATGGAACTACTACTAATTCTAACGATAATATTAACAAAGGAGCTACAGCTACAGTAGCAGTAGATGATGATGATGATGATGATCACGAGCATGACGTGGTTATGCCAGGGTTTCGTTTCCATCCAACTGAAGAAGAGCTTGTAGAGTTCTACCTTCGCCGTAAGGTTGAGGGAAAACGTTTCAACGTTGAGCTTATTACTTTTCTCGATCTTTATCGCTATGACCCTTGGGAACTTCCTGGTATATACATATATATATATATACTCTCAGTCATCATATTTATATTTATATATATTTAATAATTATATGAGAACTTCCCCTTTCCTAAAGCAATTCTGGAAACCCTTTTTTTGTTGCTATCCCTCTTTGATGATTTAATATAATACTTCTTATTGGCTGACTTATTTTTTGATAAATAAATATCTTTGCATACAAAGAGAAGCATTAGTCTATTTAATTTAATAATTCACTTCACATACACAAATATAATTAATTATGTGATTGAATTTTGATGTATGATGATGAACAGCTTTGGCAGCAATCGGAGAGAAGGAGTGGTACTTTTATGTGCCTCGAGATAGGAAGTATCGAAACGGTGATCGTCCTAACCGTGTAACAACTTCTGGTTATTGGAAGGCAACAGGAGCAGATAGGATGATTCGAACTGAAAACTTTCGTTCAATTGGACTCAAGAAAACCCTAGTTTTCTATTCTGGAAAAGCTCCTAAAGGCATCCGAACCAGTTGGATTATGAATGAGTATCGCTTACCCCAACATGAAACCGAACGATATCAAAAGGTATATAATATCTCAGATTCTTAATAATTACTTCTCCTTAACCGGTAGCAAATAGTACTGCTTTTCATGGAGTTAATTTCATTCATGTTGTATACAAATATATATATATTGAAACCGTGTCTTTGTTGGTCTAAAAAAATCAACCCTAGTTTTAAAGAGCTGTATTATATACTATTATGCATCTTCATTTTGGGTCGTCTTTTACTTTTATATAGTATACACACGCTTGATTTCCAACTAATCATAGATCCAAAGCTATAGCACACCAAAACAATAGTAGCTAGCTGCGTGAAACTTGCAGCCACCAGCAATATATAATATATTTTCAAATTAGTTAGAAGCCAAGCAAGAGGGAGAGAAAGTGAGCAATTAATTAATACGTGATAGAAATTAAAGAAAGAAAGAGAGTACAAACAGTGCCTAAAATATTTTCATACAACAACTATCACCGTTTGTGATTAATTCTCTCTCTCTCTCTCTCTCCTTTTCTCGCATACATACATACATATGTACTATTTCATGCATGAATTTTAAAATTCTGACCACAAATTAATTAATTCCTTTCATCTCTCGTGATCATTCTGATGGTGCAGGTAGACTACTGTACTTTTTATTTTCAAATTTCTTTCATTAATTTAATTAGTGCATGTTCATTCAAATATGAATTTTGAATTTGAATTAGGGTGAGATATCGCTATGTCGGGTATACAAGAGAGCAGGAGTAGAAGATCATCCCTCCCTCCCTCGTTGTCTCCCAATAACACGACCATCATCTTCCAGAGGTAATAATGCTTCACATTCAGAAAAGAATAAGCAGCAAAATGAAATATTGGGAATGGGATTTGTTGTTGGACAATCATCAGCTAAGACAATTGATGATCACATAGTTAACAAAATGGAAGGAAGCAGCAGCTGCGGTAATTCAGATCATGTCACAACAACTCTTGGTCTTTCCAAGTACAGCAATACTCCTCCTACTAATTACCGTTCAGAAGAGGAAGAAGGATTGATGATTATGCAGCAACATCAACCTAGGCAACTGGTACAATATGCAGCTCCATCTGGAAACTCTCTGTTAGTCTCTGCTTGTGGTGGTACTGTTGGCGGCAGCGCCATTTTCCCTGTCTCAGCTTCAGCAGCAGCTCCGGTGAGCTGTTCCAATACTGCTACTAGTGCTGCAATGATGATGGATGATCTCAATAGGCTTGTAAGTTATCAACAACAGCAATATTGTTACAATGCTCAAAACCCACATCTCAATCATCCAAATCCCAATCATTTGTCTACATTGCTCATGCAACCGATGTTACCAAATCAATTTCCAACTACCTTCTCTGACCGACTGTGGGACTGGAATCCAATCCCTGAGGATCATAATCACCCCAACAGTAGTAACAACACCTCCTTCAAGTAATCACTAATTACTCAGTTCTAAGTTTTAATTATATATGCAATGCATCAACCCTATAATGCAAATACATATATTGATATTGATACATGAGCCAGTTGATTTCAGTTATCAACTTTATGTAGGTTGTTTTTCTAATTGCTCTGATTATTCGGCCTGTATCCCTTGATTTCAATAACATATATATAGTTGTATCATTACTCATTTTCATCACTCGTTAATATCAATATCTTCCTATAAGCACTATTGCCCTTCCTTTAATTTCTGTTCTATATATTATGCACACTGCTAGAATTTTTTTAATAAGCAACCCATATTAAAGACAAGTTTAAATTTAATTATATCTAATTAATTAATTATATGAATTATATTTTTATTTATCAAAATTTCATGGTTAATTAATTTTTTCCTAAAAGTGATTTTAGTTGTCCATCTAGAAAAAGATTTTTGAAGTAACCAATTTTGTACAAAAGTGTTCTCGTAATCCTACATTTTATATATAAGTGAATTAAGTTCCGGATGAGTTTAACTTTGTTTTTCTAAAAAAGATATTGGGATTTTTCCCCTTGATCAAAAAAAAAAAAAGATATTGGGATGTCATAAAAGCGAAGGGTAAGGTTATGTTTGATGAATTTTATGCTAGTGAAAACCTCCCTGAATGTCTTCTTTTATACTTTGTCGCTCTAATTTCAAAAGAGCGTGTAAAATGAGTTCCGACCTATTTCTTTGTTGAAGAGCTTGTAAAAGTTATTGTAAAGGTGTTAACCTTACGGTTATATGAGGTAATGGACACTCTTATCTCAAAAATCTATCGGAATTTATCAAAGGAATAATCTTGTTGCATAACGCCTTAGTAGTGAACGAAGTGGTGGATTTGGCAAGGAAAAAAAAGTTGGAGTGTTTGATCATGAAAGTAGATTTTCAAAAAGCCTATGACTGGGGATTAGTTGGAGGTTATTGCACTATATGTTATGGTGGTTCGGGTTTAGTGATAGATGGCGTGGTTGGATGAAGACGTGTGTTTGTTTTCATAGTTTCTCGGTTTTGGTTAATGGGTGTCTCGCGGAGCAAATGAACATTAAGAAGGATTTGAAGCACGAAGATCCTTTAGCTCATTTCTTGTTTCTTTTAGTGGCGGAGGGTTTAGGTATTTGATAAAGAAGGCGGTGTCTTTAGGCTTCTTCAAAGGGTTTATGCTTCCAAACTCGAAGAAGGCGATGTTTGGATTGAAGGTCAATTTCTTCAAAAGTAGGTTGTTTGGCGCAATGTTTAGGCGTATTTTTGTAAAATGTGGCAGATTTTTTGCAATGTGAAGTAGGCAAAATCCTTCTCATCTATTTTGACCTTCCGGTGAGTGCCAATTCAAATCTTCAACTTCAGACCCGGTGATTGAAGCAATTGAAAGGAGGTTGGGCTTTTGGCGGAATAAGTATGTTAGTTTGGGTGGGAAAGTGGTTGTGATATGTCCTTTTTCGAGATGCTTACAAGTGTGTGGAAAATGATCGTTCAAATTAATTCAGAGATGTTTTCTTTAGGGTAGAACAATAGGTAATCGTAAAATTTTGTGGGTGAAATGGAGGTATGTTTGTAGAACAAAGGAATGTGGTGGTTTAAGGGTTAAGGACTTAAAATCTCTTTAATTGAATAAAGCCCTCCTAACTAAGTGGCGGTGGCGGTTAGTGACGCATGTTGATTCCCAATAGAAAAAGGTTTTGGAGGCTAGATATAGCGGTGGTGTAGTTAGAACCCTTCAGTGTGGTTGAAGGAGGTGCGTCATGTGGGTAGTGAGCGAAGGATGGAAGAAATTTGGTTGGAGAATATTTTTTATCCAAAAGGTGGGGAGTGGTGGGAAAATTTTATTTTGAGAAGATAAGTATATTGGAGAGTTGACGTAATGACAAGATTTTCCTAGGTAGTACGCGGTTTCGTTTCAGCCTTTAGGAACTGTTAAGGGAACGGGGGAATGGGTGGGTGGTCGATGGTGTGTGGCGTTAAAAGTTTGGTGGCGTAGGCCCTTCTTTATGTGGGAGGAAGCTTTGTACTTGGAACTTCTGACTCTTATCCAATCGACCACTTTGAACAACTATAAAGATTGGTGAAGTTGTTTGGCTGACAATTGAGGTATGTTTACTATAAACTCGGTCAATATCTACTTGAACAATATGTCTTCTTTGGGGGTTGCGAAGACTAAACTTCTAGGAAGGGTTTGGGAAAGCCTTGCTCCACCAAAGGTCTCTTTTTTTTTTGGCAAATACTTCTTCATTGGTTGCCAACTAGGGAGAATTGAAGAGGCGTGAGGTGTTTGAGGAGGGTAATGAACCAGTGTGTGTCCGAGGGAAATTTGTTGGGGGGGCATTTTTGAGTTGTTTGAAAGTTGTATAATAGGTACCACAAGAAAGTCGATGATTGCTTCAACTCTTAGGTTAGTTTCTTTTCCGTTCTTTGATCTTTTAGTTTGTGGATTTTTTTTTTTTATCAAGTTAGTTTGTGGATTTAGAACTACGTATATTCTCTCCCAGTTTTAGGTTATAGTATTTTCATTTTTTATTTATTGGACAAAGTTAAAAAAGAGTGGAGGGTAAGTAAGAAATCTATCCAATGGTGATGAAATTAGTGACTGCTTGAAGTTGCTGACTGCACCCAATTCATATAGATGCATGGATAAATGAGTAGTGTTGCTTTACGATTTTTCCATAAAAATGGGGAATAGAATGCAGTTATGTTTAGGTTAAGTTTGAGATCATCATAAGTAAAATTAAATTGAAATGCAAACAAAATAAGATTACATTTCTGACCAAAAAATAAATAAATAAGATTACATTTACATTTTTTTTTTTTTTTGACAAAATTTACATATAATGTTAATATTCACGGGGAAATAATCCATTAATCCATATGCAAATGAGAAATAAGTCACTACTAATAAAGAAAAGAAGATCGCAGCCTCAGTGTTTTGGAAAATGTATCAAGTGAAAATCAAGCGAAGACATTTCAAGATGGAATATTTTCTTAATGTTTCTCATAATCTCTTGAAGTTTAAAAGGGACCCTAACATGGACCTCATAAAATAATTGAAATGCATGTGGACTTGCTGCTGCTGGGGTCTAAAAAATATTAAAAGTCATACACTCTCAGCCAATATCTTAGGTGCTTATGGCTGAAACTAGGTAAATATTTTAGTTATTATAAAGATAAATCTAGGTAAGTTACTTCAAAGTTTGAGATCATCATAAGTAAAATTAAATTGAAATGCAAACAAAATAAGATTACATTTCTGACCAAAAAATAAATAAATAAGATTACATTTACATTTTTTTTTTTTTTTGACAAAATTTACATATAATGTTAATATTCACGGGGAAATAATCCATTAATCCATATGCAAATGAGAAATAAGTCACTACTAATAAAGAAAAGAAGATCGCAGCCTCAGTGTTTTGGAAAATGTATCAAGTGAAAATCAAGCGAAGACATTTCAAGATGGAATATTTTCTTAATGTTTCTCATAATCTCTTGAAGTTTAAAAGGGACCCTAACATGGACCTCATAAAATAATTGAAATGCATGTGGACTTGCTGCTGCTGGGGTCTAAAAAATATTAAAAGTCATACACTCTCAGCCAATATCTTAGGTGCTTATGGCTGAAACTAGGTAAATATTTTAGTTATTATAAAGATAAATCTAGGTAAGTTACTTCAAATGTGCACCTAAAGTAGACACTAACATTTGTGTGATTTACCAATGGTTTAATACCAAGCAAAATAACTTAGAACACTTGAAACTTAGGTTTTTGCGTAGGGGGACAGACAAAATTGTTCAATATTCGCAGTATCTAAGTTTGGATTTCTAAGGCATGGCCGCTTTCAATGGAGGCTACTTTTGGACAAAATATATTTCTTAATGGTATTTTTGTATGAAGGTTTGTATATGCAGACTATGCTCTTGTATGCTTTATGGTAAGGAGAACGAGTATTCTTCCCATCTAGCTATTTTATGCATTTTATATTTTTGCCGTGTTAATCTTAACTTTTTTTTTTTTGAGGGGGTTGTTATTATATTGCTGAGTATGCTCTTGTTTGATGTATGGAACGATACCTATTAAATCACAACAATTATAAAGAAATTATAAAATACTTTTTTAGGAAATCTATTATATAATTTTATTTTAACTGTATTTTTTAATTCATGTGTCAAAATTACCATATAAAATAACTTTACTTAAAAATAAAGAAACACCAAATAAATCACAAAAACTAAATCAAAGAAATACTATATAAATACTTCTACTACTCCCTACTTGTAATTTTAAAAGTTCAATTCAATATTTTTTTTTCAATTCAATAATACCCGTAAGTATTTATTACAAATAGAGAAGTATGTGAAATAAGACAGCAAATAACTAAAGGTGTTATTGAAAAATATAACAATTTCTTGAAGAATTTTTTTTAACAAAATTTATAGATTTCATTGATACGTGCAAATACACTTAAAATGACAAGTAAAGATTAATGAAAGGGAGGATAGTGCGTAAAATTAAAAAGTGTAGTATGACTATTTTCTTGAAATTCATGTTATCTGTCCACTTGACAATAGAAAACTTTAATTTTCTTGACAAAAAGAGAAAACTTTAATAGAAGTGGCGAAATTAAAAATCCTATTGGTACGTAGCCTTGGGAACCTAAAAGCCTAATTCAGATTAAATGCACTTTTGTGTTAAAACGTTTAAAAGACTATGAAAAAAAATGTCAACAAATGACTTTAGGCATTGGTTATAATTTGTATTTTAAGATAAAAAACAAATTTAATGGACATTCGTTAGCAAAACCCTAAAAAATTAAATATATTATGGAGATTTTATTTTACGAGTTTATAGTTTATTTTTCAGATGTTATTCCAACTAACATTTGAGTTTATAGTTTATTATCTTTTCTTCAACTTTTACCATTATTATTTCATCTAAAATTCATTTTTACCCTTTATATTAAATGCAGCCATAAAGATCATGGTAAATAAATAGATTAATCTAGTAAAGTTTTTAAAAGAACGAGAAACCACACGAAAATAGTTGCTTGTATTTTATAACATAATCTAGAAAACTAGTATTGTGATATGTAGTTAGCATTTCTACGAGTGAACAAATTTTTTATTGCGATAGGCAGCAATATAACCGGGATGAAATTTATAAATGTTTTGTAAGACATATAAGATAGCTTATAACAGATAAATTTGTTTGACAAAAAATGTTATGTTTGGTTGCAATATTTTCATTAAGAGATTTTATTTTACGAGTTTATAGCTTATTTTTCATATGTTATTCCAACTAACATTTGAGTTTATAGTTTATTATCTTTTCTTCAACTTTTACCATTATTATTTCATCTAAAATTCATTTTTACCCTTTATATTAAATGCAGCCATAAAGATCATGGTAAATAAATAGATTAATCTAGTAAAGTTTTTAAAAGAACGAGAAACCACACGAAAATACTTTTGTTTTTAAAATGCTTTTTCTTAGCAATGTATAGTTGCTTTTGTCATCAATATCTCAAACAAGGGGGAAATTGAGTTTTGCGATAAGAATTGAATTTCTTTAAGCCGCCGTCGTTGTAATTGAAATCATTGTCTCTTCTTCCATTCACGGTTCACACTACAAATCTCAACTGTTATCCTCCTCCCTTCCAAACCAACCTCTATCCGCCGCGATGTAGATTCAATCGTTGGTGGTGCGATGATTGGCTTTGGTCGTCCGCATCACTCGGCCACCGGTTTCTCTCAGCGGTTGTTTTCTCCATCGCTGGCGTTCATGGAGGAGTTAGTTTGTTACGTTTTTGTGGTGGTTTGTGATGGTTTTCGGAGGGGTTTTGTGGTGGTGGTGCTGCTAGTTTTTTGTGGTGGTTCTCGATGTAGTTCATGGTGGTTCATGGTGGGTTTTTATCTGGCAGGATGGTTTGTGGTAGTAGATCTAGATCTGTATTCGGATCTCGCAATGGCAATTTGCTTGTGGGTAGGTTCCTAGTTGTGGGGATTTTGTGTTTTGTACATAGTTTGTTGAAGGATTAGAGACGAATGGTGCTTCTGGGTGTGTCATGCTTGTTTTTTAGTTTTGTTTGTGGTGTTGTTATTGAGGAGATCGTAGGTTGTTTTTTGGTTGTGTCGGTTTGTAGTGCTTCGTGGTGGTTTCCATGGTGGTGTTGATGATGGGTCTTTTGTTGTGATGCTCGTGGTGGTTTTTGGTGGTGATACTCGTGGTGGCTGATGTTGGTTTTTGGTGGTGATTAATGGTGTTTTTTTTTTGTGGTTGATGGTAGTTTTGGTGGTGGTGGTGGTGCTTGTGGTGGCTAGTGGGGTTATGTTTCATGTGGCTTTTCTTATATGAATTTGTTGTTGATGTGGTTTTCAAATACATGGTTGTTACACGGTGTGACTTGTTTAAGGTGCGGTTACATGGTTTTTGGTAGGTTTGATTGTTATTTTGGAGAGGTTTTTTCAACGGTTTGACACAAGATTTGTTTCTGCTATTGCGCAGGTGTTTAGACTTTGGTTTTTGGAGATGTCTTTTTGGTTTGGTGTTTAGTTTTTATTGTTCAAGGGCCCTAAGTGGAGGGTGTTTTTGGTTGTTTGTAGAAGTTTGCATTTGTTACATGAGTGTTTGTTTCTGTGTTCTGCATATATACGCCACACTTTTTCTTTGTATGTTGCCTTTAAGTCTTCTAGCCTAGCATTTCTTGTGCTTGTTAGGATTCTGTGTTTAAAATAAATTTCATTTTAGCTTCTTCAGAAGAAAAAAAATGCTTTTTCTTAATCAACGTAATTTTATTAAAAAAAAATTACGATAACCGTCCGCAAAGTAGACCTAAAATATTTTACGTTGATTATTATGGGATACAAATTTTTTTATTTTTATTTTTTTTAGTAATTTTTGAGGCGGCAAAACCACAAAATTTACAAGGTTTTTTTTTTTTATGGTGGTCGGGATTTGAACCTTAAACCTTACATATATTATACATTGTCCATATCAACTGCTGACGATGACGAAATTAACAAGGCTAATTAATGTAATAATACCAAAGCCAAAGCCAAATATTTATATACCAAAGCCAAATTTCTTGTTATATAATAATACACGTAGATACACCTCAAAAAAAATATACGTGTAGATAGTACAGTCCAGTAAGAGTTTATTTTTATGTTTAATATTTTTATAAAGTATAAACACTTAAATTTAAAAAAAAAATAGAACTAGCGAATAAAAATTAATTTAATGATATATAAAAGATATATTAAATTATTAAATTTTAAATATTAATTTATATGGATTTTATTATGAATTAAGATAAAATGTCATTTTAAGTCATTTTATATTTATGAGTTAGTTGAACCGCTAATTTTATTAAACACTTCAAATTAATTTATCAGTTATCAATCATCAATAATCAACCATAAGTTATTTGTCATTAATCAACTTATCAACTAATTTACCAAGTATCCGTTATTTTTATCGAAAGTATCCGATACATTTTGTGGGAACCTTGCAAATTTGATTTGGCCCAATTTAGTATATTATGCTCTTTTAGTTGAATGGTCTAAATTAACATATTATTCGTGACGTTTAAACTCGGCAAAACTTAAATTTAGTTTTTTTTATTGTTGTAGATAGATAAAATGACAATAATCATTAAAAATTTATTGGAGTTAGAACCATGATGATCACATTGTCTGACTTGTGGACTATTATATACAATATACTAATATTAGGTCATTTGGTTTGAATAAAAAAAAAAAATTAAAAGTATAACAGTGGAACGAACGCTAGTTTTTAAGTGAATAAAGATCAATGACTCAATCCGAGCCAACTCTCAATGATCTGGAATGAAAACTAAACTTAACTAATCAAATAAGATTAAATTGAATATATTCAAAATTTTATTTAAATTCGAAATATCTAAACACATGATTGCTATCTGTTTGTCATAAAAATATATCTCTTTATTTTGTCCTGGTTCTTGAAAGCGATGGGAATTTTCACACCACTCAGGTAACTCAAAGGTAGTATGGTAGATGGGTAAGATGATCAAAAAGGTGGAATCAAACAGTAACTGGCACCAAAAAGTTACATACAAATTAGATCCTGCTATCTCCACTAGTTAGCATGAACTTTTCTAACACCACAAAGTGGTACGGTGTTGCTTTTAGATTGTTGATTTGAAAGAAAACGCTACAAAATGGGATTGTATGTTCTAAAATACATAACATGAACATGTTTATCATGGACAGGTGTGTTTTAACTTCTAGTGAATCAAGGTTCTAATTGATGAATGTAGTGATCCATTACCTAATGTGATTGAGGACACCACATTCAACCATAAAATTAATCATCATAATTTAATACTATAATATAAAATAAAGGGAACGTCAATTTGAAATAATGTTGAAAGCTGGGCTGGGGTTATAAAAATGAGGTGCATGGAGAGAGGGAATTGGGGATTGGACAGAGATGGTGAGTGGGCAATACCAATCGTCGGAAAGGAAAACGATAATGGTAACGGGTGGGGCGGGGTTCATTGGATCACACACTGTTATTCAGCTTCTAAAACAGGGCTATACAGTTTCCATTATTGACAATCTCTACAATTCCGTCATGGAAGCTGTCCACAGGGTTCGCCATTTGGTCGGCCCTCAACTTTCCAACAACCTCCGCTTTCACCATGTCGATCTCCGCAACAAGCAAGAGTTGGAGATGATCTTCTCTAAAACCAAGTTTGACGCTGTGATCCACTTTGCTGGTCTGAAAGCGGTGGGAGAAAGTGTCGCAGAGCCACTCAAATATTTTGATCACAACTTGGTTGGCAGTATCAATCTTTTTCAAGTAATGGCTAAATTTCAGTGTAAAAAGATGGTATTGTCATCCTCTGCAGCAGTTTATGGTCAACCAGATGAAAGTCCCTGCGTTGAGGACTTCCACCTGCAAGCCATGAATCCTTATGGAAGAACCAAGGTACTTAACTCATTATCTATCCACTAAAATAATGAATAATGATACTTAAGGTGGCATATATGATATATGACAGCTTTTCGCGGAAGAGATTGCACGAGATATTCAAAAGGCAGAGCCAGAGTGGAGGATAATATTGTTGAGATACTTCAATCCGGTTGGGGCACATGAGAGCGGTGAGATTGGCGAAGATCCAAGGGGCATACCCAATAATCTGATGCCTTACTTGACCCAAGTAGCAGTTGGAAGATTGCCTGAGCTCAACGTTTATGGTCATGATTATCCCACCAAAGATGGCACTGCGGTGAGTGTCCTAATTCACTCATCATATTGATATTTACCACTTAGCACCCAACATATATTTTGATACTAATAATGTATGAATCAGATACGGGACTTTATCCATGTAATGGACTTGGCAGATGGTCACATTGCTGCGTTGCGAAAGCTTTTTGTGACAGACAAAATCGGTCGGTGCCTACTTACATTTAACTGTTTATTTGAATTTAGATTAAAGCTAACCGGGACTTAAGTACATACTGTAATTATTAGGTTGTAGTGCCTACAACCTGGGAACTGGCTGCGGTACATCAGTGCTTCAAATGGTTGCTGCATTTGAAAAGGCTTCTGGCAAGGTCTTTTTTTTTATAATCTTCTGTACTGTAACATGTATGTGTTTCTGAATGTATTCATTTGGCTCCTTCTTGGATCGTTTTCCAGAAAATTCCTATTAAAATGTGTCCAAGGAGGCCCGGAGATGCTACTGCTATCTATGCATCTACACACAAGGCTGAAAATGAACTTGGTTGGAAGTAAGTACTCTATGTTTCATTGGGAGGAAGGGAGGAGGGATTATAATAACATTCTTTTAATTAACTAATAATAAAAGAGTGTGTTTTATTTACGATTGATTAACAGGGCAAAATACTGTATAGAGGAGATGTGCAGAGACCAATGGAATTGGGCAAGCAACAATCCATGGGGATACCAGCTTGAGCTTGGGTTCGGGAATCATTGAATTTGAACTACCTTCATCTTCACTTTCACCTTCCACTTCCATACATATACACTTCATCCTATTATCCTCTCATTCTCTTGTAATTTGTCCTTCTACCATACTACCATCTTCTTAAGATATAAATTTTGATGTTCTTTTTGTTATACATACAGTTCAATTGATTCTTTGCTCATTAAGACCATGTACCTAGAAAAAGGCTCTTTGATTAAAAAAAAAAGAGATGAATTAAAAATAAAATGTTTCTTTAGATATATAGATCAGGTTTTCCCAAATTTCTCAGTGTCATTTGGGGATTGCTTATTGCTACCTATGTTTTATACACAGACTACGGTAATAATCGTTTTTGTTCGAGATTAATAATAACCTCTCTTTAAATATACTTGAGCTTTATCTACAATTCGCTTTCTTAGCTTCCTGATACTAGTACATGATGAAAAATACATAGTCAAATACGGTTTCCGATAGATTGAAGTTGCAAACTCTGAATTTTGGTTTCAGTTGTTTGATTCCTGTATAACATGAATATTTTTTTGTTTTAGTTCCGGTAAATTTTACTTTCTATTTGTCTCAAAAATAATTTTATGTCAAAGCTATTCGCAATCATTTTGTCCTAGAAAACGTAGTTCTTACCTTTACTTTTTCAAATACAGTAAGAAAACATATCATAAGGCCTTAATATTCATATACCATACCTCTTATCTTGATGACTAAAATAAATATAGTAGTAGAGCCACAAGCTGCCTGCCTTCATCGTCTCTTATTTGCTAATTTGATTCCAATAATTTTATGCTTTGATATATCTGTTCACCCTACGATACAACTACTCTAGGAGTATACTAATTTTGAACTAAACCATTTTCTAAATTGCAGTGGACTTGGTACACCAAAACATCAACTTCCAATTTTTTTCTGCTTAATGAATTTTTTTGTTATCAAATACATATGAATATTTATGTTATCTCTTGGTGTGAAATAATATTGTTTATAACTAAAACCAACCCTCCTATTCTAGTTCTAGTATCACGTATATACAAGTTCAGCAGATTTGAAATTGCACTTAAATCATTATGAGACATGGTTCAAGAATTCCTGGTCAAGGACAAAACTAAAATAAATAAAAGTAGGCATCTAAGAGCTCGTTTGTTTGTGATTTTGTTTACCTCGAGCATAGTTCGAGGCAGCACCAGCAGAAGTAAAAATATTTCCCTCGGTCAAACACTTCTTTGGAGCTTATGGAAACAAAAGGTATATTATTAGAGGGTATCTAGCTCCCTTTTGCAATTATTTGCAGAATGGGGTGATGCTCATGCCTTTGATTCAACTAAGTCGCCTTTATCTCTCTTGTCAGACTTAATCCTTAAAGCCACTCTGCCAATTGGATGGCTACTCTTGCTACTCCCACCAGCGTCTTTCTTGGCAATAGAACGCTGCATGATCCTTATAGGAATGCCACCCAAATCAAAGTCATCTTTCAAGGATTTTGTTAGGAACCTGGTGTCTGTATCAGAAAGCTTAGTCTTCCCGTGCACAAACGCAACAAATGTAGGCGGTCGAGCCTTAACCTGTGTAAAATACTTGATCTTAGGCTGTGCTGCCTGGTCTTTCCAAGAATGTCTGCTCATAACCTGATCAAAAACAACCGGGAGAAAGAATATTTACTACCAATTGCACATTTTACTTTTCACCCGAAGTTGTAATTGAAGTAGTTAATACCTTTTGCAACCAACGGTTAAGACGAGCTGTAGATAATCGTGTACACCATTTTTCGTATGTATCAGTGACCTGATGCAAGACGGTTGTACGACCCCTTCCCTCCAATGCTGAAATGAATACTACTGGGATTCCGGTAACCTGTTGAAAATTGCAAATACTTAATAGTAAATTACAATACAAACAATGGGTAAAGTTTGTTATTCATTCATTAAAAGCAAAGAAAGAGGGATGTTGAGGACTGTATGACAAGTCGATAACCTCACAGATTTTGTTCGTTCATTTTTTCAACTTCAACTTATCTATTTTAATTATCATGTTAAAACACAAATTTGAACGTCTATTTTTAAAAAAGGTAACATTTTTAACTTCGTGTATGATAATCCAATATATTGAACATCTAAACGAAGTTAAGCTCATGACTACATAGCAAACCTGAGGTATGATTGTCTGGATTTCTTGTTGAACAGCCTCCAGAATCTGCTCATAGGATGCTGATTTGTTTTTTCCCCTTAGAAGATCCATCTTGTTCACAATCACAACAAGACCGCGTCCCTCTTCCACGGCTCGTCTGGCTATAACTACTTCAGCATGTTTCATACTTCGTTTAGCACTTACTATCTGGTCAACATAGATTTTCCAATAAAAAAACCTTATAACAATATTAAATACTCCCTCCGGTCACATATATAAGCAAAAAGTAACTTTTTAGGTTCATTGAATGATTAATGTACATGGTCTATAAATGTGTCCAGATGCAATAATTATTCAATAAATCTAAAAAGTTATTTTTTGCTTATATATGTGACCGGAAGGAGTATTTAATTAACACCTAGAAAGTTGAGAGGAGAGACCTTTCTGATTGATCACGTTTTTAATAGAGGGTGTTACAAACATGAACACATACTTAACATTCACAAATGCACCAATGCATCATAATGAACAACATAACTTCATTTAAGGGGTAAAGTGTAAACCAAAAATTACGGGACTGAAGCAGGACGCATGTTTCTTTCATCAGAGAGAACAACCACCCTAGAACTATCGAGTCTTCAATGAAAAAGTATTTGGGAAAACAATCAGCAAAATCCAAAAATCTTAGTAGATTCAAAATTTCCACAAGATAAATGAATTACTAGAACAATTACATTTTGATTAGCTCAAAAGTGAGTTTAATTATTAGAAATGTGTGAAACCAAATTAGAACAATAAACATTATGAGTATAAACTTAGCATGTTATAGCATTGGTTTATTATATCACATTTTGGCACTATTGTCTGAAACATGCAATATAAGCAGCATACCTCGCTGGCATCTAGTACCAAAGCAATTATATGAGCCCGGAGTAGACTCTTCCTTGATTGCATAATGCTCAAGGATGATGCTCCTTTCTCCAGTTTTGTCCTCTGCAACCAACCAGCAGTATCAACCTGAATGGCAGCAAAACATAATAAATTTAAAAAATGTAACCGGAGTTTCAATATTAAATGTTTACTTTGCTTTTATGATAGGTACTGAAAAATGAAAGAAAACAAAAACGAAAAATTCACTGTATTTATAATGAACTTCAGGCCAGTATCAAGGTGATATCAGGCTCTGGGTTCTTGAAAATGAAAAGATGAATACAGACGAAAGAAGAAAACAAAATAGCTTGGGCAATAAGAGATATCGGGTTCTGACAAAATATTCTTTCCAGAAGAGTCCTGGCTAATTCCATAATATCTCCCCCGATTCATAATCTCACCCTATGCCCCTTAGTCACACATCCACTATTTGCCTTACTGGAGACACTGCAGTTACTGGTGGAGACCTTTTCCAATTCTCTACCTAGGTCATAATTCACGACGTTGCATCCCCCATTTTCTCTCTCTTGAGATTGATGGCATGATCCTTCTCTCTCCTTGGTGGAAACCCATATGGATCCCAAGAAATGCAAGTAAATTCTTTCAAACTAATTTCCTTGAATAAAAGTTGTTAATCTTCTCTTCTTCCAGCCATTGTTGTAACTATAGATTATTACCCCTCTCCTTCATCTTGCAAGGCCTTGATCAATAGTTCTCCAAGAGGCTTGTGCTTTATAAAGGGAAGGATCTCCCCTTAAAACCATCTTACTCCTTCCCTTCTCCCATTCAATAGTCAAATTTATGAAATTAGCCGCAATATCCACAAAACTAGTTAACCAATCCATCCCTAAGACCATTTCTGTACCCCTCAAATCAAATATGAAGAAAATATATTTAATTTACACTCCCTACACTTAGAGCACCGCCTTACACAGCTCCCTAGCCTTCACCTGCTCACTTGTTCCCACCCTCGTTGCATATTAAGGGGTGTTCTCAGCCATCAGATTCAAAACCTCAAGAGTAATTTCAGGAAATGAAGTTGTCGAATACCCAACAATCTACCAAGACCAACACTTGTCTGTCTAATTCTACTCTGTTGTAAAAGATTGATTGGAAGCCAATTCTTCTCTGTTATCAATTGCAGATGGCAGTACATGGTGGAAGGCAAAAATTCCGTTATTTCCGCCAAAAAACACCATATCGCCACTATCCTTCACAAATTGGCTATAGCGGTTGACAAAAAACTGCCACCACAAATCCTTCTCAAATCCTGCTGTTATTTCTTTAGCCCTACTTCTCTCTCTTCTTCCTCCATGTCCTCCATCAAAGGCAGCTAGTATGGTGATGCTTAAATTTGCACACATCCTGAGGTATCCATTCTATCCTCCCTTCAAACATGTCCCTCTTTATTTCTATACTATAATTTATCTTGGTAGAGTAACGGGACACATCATGGAGGATTGAACTAAGCTCTAGATAGTAGATACCATGTTAAGTTGTGAGATTTTAGATAAAGGAGGAGAGAAAATAAAATAAAAAATTTATATTATTGATAATGACTTGGTACAAAAGACTAAACAGTAATCTCTATTTATAGAGATACACACACTCGATCCTAAATAATACTAAGCAACAGGTATGTAAAATAATCATAGGTGATAATCTAAGATACATCAAAATTGAAAACTAACAATATGGGATAAACCAAGACATTCCATAATAATATCAAGATATTATCCGATTTTTTCCAACAACTCTCGTTCCTCCATCGGATCTCATGTACTAACCAAAAAAATAACTGAAACAAGAATGAAAAATTTTGTGTATTTATGCTTGCTTCAAGCACCTATCTAGGTGACATCAAGTAAAGGGTACTAGAAAATTAAAAGAAGAATGTAGAAGAGAGGATTAAACAAAATAGCCAAGGGAATTTGAGAGTGGTCAGTCTCTCCAAAAGAGTCCCAACTATTTCCGGTCGTATCTCCCCCAATTCACACCCATCCCCTTGCAACCAAATAACACACCTGCTAGCCCCCCTCCAGCCAACTCAACAATTCGTTACAGAGTGGGGTGTCTTTTTAACATCTATCATTGGCTTACAATTCCCTGCATCCTATCCCCACTTTATTCTTATGTACACATTAGTTATTTTTGGGTTTTCCGGTCTTGTTGGTTTATTACCTATATCTTAAAGCAGACCCTATTTAATATGACAATTAAATTAAGTTCAATCAAAGTACTAATTCGGATGCTTACAAACATGAATCAGCATGGTTGACAATTAAATATGCAATTGATGTGTTAAGAATAGAGATTTAAAACCAAGGAAAATCAGAATTGTAGCAAATTGATTTGGAGCTGATCATGCTAGGCAAATTGTGCAATACTTCCCCTAATGATGTATATAATGGGGCATTATGAATTTACAGACAAGACTAGCGAAATTGCATTTCGCTAAGGCTACATGCAGCAAAAAACCTCGCGGTACTTGAATGCCAACACAAATCGGAAAAGAAATGCGTGGCAATAATATCTAATTTGAAGATCAGATAAACAGGAAACTACTATGTTTTCTTCCAACAAGATACACTCCTTTAGATTCTGTCAGTTTCCAACTCTAACAACACTACTAAAAGTCCAAAACCAAAACATACCAGATAAATAGTTCTTCCTTGAAATTCAAACTGAGTTCTGATTGCATCTCTTGTGAGACCAGCTTCGGGACCCACAAGAACACGATCTTCTTGCAACAATGTATTGAGCAAGGTTGATTTACCAACATTGGGGCGTCCTACAATTGCTAGCTGCAATGGAAGCTTGCTTTCGTCGGCCTCAGGGAAACTAGGCTCATCTTCGTCTATGATGAATAAAAAATTGAATGCATAATCAAAAGAATCAAAATAACCTTGAAGTTAAATAAATAAAAGGGTGAGTTTACTTACTATTGAAGACAGTGAGCATATAGTCCTCCAAGACAGGTTGAAGTGAGAGAAACAAGTCATGCATACCAAGTCCAGTCTCAGCAGATATAGCAATAGGATCCCCAAACCCTAAACGGGACATTTCATTGGCAGCAGAAGCAAGAGAGCCATCAACATCAAAGAGAGATTCAGATTTATTCATGACAAGAATAGGTTTAAGTTGAGGAGCATTTTTGCGCAACCATTTTCCAACTTCCTGATCAAGAGGATGAAGACCAGCTCTAGCATCAGTGAGGAAAAGTAAGGAATGAGAAGTAGACAAGACATTAGCAGTGAAAGAAGCAGTTCTATGGAGAATGGAACCAGAAGTGGCTTCAGCTTCCAAACCAGCAGAGTCCAAAACTCTGAAACGCAAGTGACCTAATTTAGCGACTCCTTCACGAATGTCGCGGGTGACATGATCGTCAGGTGTATTGTAAACAAGAGCTTCTCTTCGACGAATGAGACGATTAAAGAGTGCAGATTTGCCGACGTTAGGTCGGCCGAGAATGATGACGGTGGGGAGACGAGATATTTCAATTTTAGTAAAATCCAACTTCTTCTTCTTGTTGTTGTTGTTACAGAAACCTCTGCTGAAGGTGCGGCGGGCCCACCAGAAAAGGAATAGATTGGAATTATACATGATGATGGCTGATGGCGAGTGAGTGAGTGAGTTATCTCTCTTTCAAGCATTTTATCAAACAATTGCCGATGCCGCCAGTTGATTTTGGAAAGAGCATAGAACTCAACGTCATGTTGTAATTCTCGCCAAGGTTTTGGAATTTTTAAAGCATCACGAGAATTGATTTTTATATAGGTTTTAATTTATTTTTTTCAATAAATATAATTAATTCAATTTGTAGATTGATTTATGAAAAAATAAATTATATAAAAACTAATTATATCTATTGAAAAAAATAAATTACAACATCAATTCTCGTGATGTTTTTGCGTAGCCAAACACGAGAAAGCGTGTTCTGACAATCAACATATTTTTATACCATTTATTTTTGAAACTTTCGGTTTTCTAGCACCAAAGGTTGTTGGCCTTCTACATATAGTTCAAAAGATCATGCATAGCAATGTAATGTCTTCTAAGTCCATGAATGTTGTGTTTACGGGGATTGATTTTGCCATCCAAAAAGGTCTGGCGGCGCAGTTTGTTGTCCGATTGCCTTCTATTCAAGTGTAAATAATGGTTTATATATATAATAAAAAAAATGTCACATTGAAGTTTATGTAACATTTCACCTATAAAGACATCCTGTAGTTGAATACGGGAGCCTTTGGTAGATAAACACCGGTAGTTCATTTTCATTTTTCACATTTTGCACCTCCCGATGTGTACATACCGAAGACACATTTTTAAATTTACACATTTTCACATTAATATACATATGGTATTAATAAAGAAGAAAGAGATGGAGAATTTGTTGCTTCAAAGATCTTCAACAAGATACAACCTAGACAACATGGTAATTCCATTAATAATGTAAGAGATTCATATGAAAAAATAATGAAAAAGGAAGTGGCCATGGTAATAACAGTAAGAATCCTGCTATTCATCCAGTAAAATACACTCCCGTTCAGTTAAATTGACCAAAATGCTCCTGCGCAGGTTAAATCACGCAGCGTGACTTAACTTGCACACGTTATGCTCCCTGCGCAAGTTAACTCACGCACCACTGGCACGTGCGCAAGTTAACTCACGTACGTTGGCCGGTGGTCAGAACTGAAGAACAAACGTTTTTTGGACGGTGGTCAGTTGTTCAACATTCAATCTACACATTTTTTACACCATTTACACTTTTTTTTTACCATATTTTTGTTTTTTTATAACTTATACTACCATTCTCACCTATAAATACCCCTCCATAGTTCCCTATTCTCTCACATCATCTCACTTTCTCTCCCTCCTCATTCTCTCCCTCTCTTTCTCTTCTTCTTTTTTGCTTCTATAGTACTAGGCTCTTTACACCCCTTTAGGTATATACCAGTAGTTTTTGGGGGAAGTAGTGGTCCGCCGGATTGGGGAAAAGGGCATTATCCCTCGAGGTAAAATTAGGTTTGATTCCTTTTACTCCCAAAAATTTTTTACCCACGGTAAAAAAAATCATCATGGGGGTATAAAAGGAACCAAATTTAAATTTACCTCAAGGGGTCTTGATGTCTTTTTCCCCAACAAGACGGATCACTATTTTCTCCAAGAGCTATTGGTATATACCGAAGAGGGTGAACATAACTTTTTACCCCAAGAGGGTAAAATATATGTATTAATTCTTGTAATGTTTGAATGATATTAATAAAGGTGGAGATTGTTGTAGAAGTGACTCAAAATTGGAGTTTGGAGTGCAAAATTGATGTTTGCTGGAAGACCAAAATCGGCGCCCGAATGGTGAAAATCGGGGCTCGGTTTTGCGTAACAATATTTTTCAGAAACGTATTTTTGGGCCAGATTTGTTACAATTTTATGGGGGTTACTTTTACTATAAATATAGGCTTTGTATCAGAGCAGACCTTGAGATAGAGGGGGCTAAAACAAGGGTTTAGAGAGACAACAACAAAACTAGGGTTTGCATAGAGTTTGTCTCTTGGGAACAAACACTAGGGTTTGAGGGTTGATTCGCCTTGGGAAACACTATTAGGATTGAGTCTCTTGGTTACGGGAAGAGATTGGGACTTTAGGTAGAATTAGGCGGGAGACTTATTCTTGTAACCCATTGATATCTCTTTTGTAAAGTTACTCATCATTTTAATGGAAAGGAGGACTGCTCTCTCCCCCAGATTAGGTCAATTTGGACTGAACTGGGTAAACAAATTCTTTTGTGTTCTCTCTTCTTTTCTCTCGCTGTTTTCTACTTTTTCTTGTGATTATAATTGTTACCCACTTGTATTGGTTGCTTGATTATTCCTTGCTCCACACATCAAGTTTTTATTGGTGTGATTTTTCGTCGAATTCACAACAATTGGCACCCACCGTGGGGGAAGGGTCAAAGGATAATCAAGTATCATGTGTTCGAAGTAGGATATTGAGAAATTTACCGGAGATAACGATTTTGAGTTATGGAAGGTAAAGATGGAAGCGGTGTTAATACAACAAAAGTGTGAGAAAATTTTGAAGGCTGAAGGTGCGTTACCGGTCACCATGTCAAGAGTGGAGAAGACCGAGATGGTGGACAAGGCCAGGAGTGTCATTGTCTTGTGCCTCGGGAATAAAGATTTGAGATAAGTAACAAAGGAACATATCGCGGCATCGATGTGGTCAAAGTTCGAATATTTGTATATGACAAAGTCTTTGGCTCATCGGCAATTCCTAAAGCAACAACTCTACTCATTCAAGATGGTGGAGTCAAAGGTCATCATGGAGCAACTTACGGAGTTCAACAAAATCATTGGTGATTTGGAGAACATTGAGGTGCGTCTTGAGGATGTGGGTGCTCTGATGGTGTGGTGTTGTTTGGAGGATGAAGAAGGTGATGTGTCTCACCTTGGGAGTGGTGCCTAGTAGAGCGGTGGTTGTCTGGAGAGATGTTAAACACTCAACATCATCCTGGAGAGGCGGTGGTAAGAATACTCATGATCAATCTGGAGAGGCGGAGGCAAAAATGCTCATGATCTACCCGTTGAGGTGGAGTTTCAAGGTTGAAGACATAGTGGGATGTACACATTTGCTAGTTGAGAGGTTGGAAGCTCAGCTTGAGGTGGAGTCGAACACACCGGTAATTATACGACTATGGAGAACCTTGGGTGTTATGCTCTAGTTGTGAGCAAGGGATTTCTTCATGAAGACGGAAGGCATTCCGGAGGTTGAAGAATGTATAGCACGGCTTGCGGGATTACCCTAAAAAAAGGCCAAGGGTGATTGGATGCAAGGTGATCTTCAAGGAAACGGGAGATGTCCTATGTTGAAGATGTTATGGTGAATGCTTGTGGAACTACCTAAGACTCTTAGTGTAGTTGGACTGCAAGGACTCTTCGAGAAGGCGGAAGACGTTCCGATGGCTGAAGAGGTTAAGGTGAATGCTTATGGAACTACCTAAAATTCCTAGTGTAGTTGGACTGCAAGGACCTTCAAGTAGTTTGGCAGAAGACGTTCTGATGGCTGAAGGGATTAAGGTGTGCACTTGTGGAACTACCTAAAATTCCTTGAGTAGTTTGGACACAAGAATCTTTAAAAGGGCGGAAGGCATTCCGATGGTTGAAGAGGTTAAGGTGTAAACTTGTGAAGCTACTTGGTATAGTGGGAAGCAATGGAAAGAGCAGCATGGTGGTTGATGTTAAATTGGCATCATCACTAATTTAGAGTCAAGGTGGAGATTGTTGTAGAAGTGACTCAAAATTGGAGTTTGGAGTGCAAAATTGATGTTTGCTGGAAGACCAAAATTGGCGCCCGAATGGTGAAAATCAGGGTCCGATTTTGCGTAACAATTTTTCCGAAACATATTTTTGGGTCAGATTTGTTACAATTTTATGGGGGTTACTTTTACTATAAATATAGACTTCGTATCAGAGCAAACCTTAAGATAGAGGGGGCTGAAACAAGGGTTTAGAAAGACAACAACAAAATCAAGGTTTGTATAGAGTTTGTCTCTTGGGAACAAACACTAGGGTTTGAAGATTGATTCGCATTGGGAAACACTATTAGGATTGAGTCTCTTGGTTACGGGAAGATATTGGGACTTTGGGTAGAATTAGGCGGGAGACTTATTCTTGTAACGCATTGATATCTCTTTTGTAAAGTTACTCATCATTATAGTGGAACGGAGGGCTGCTCTCTCCCCCAGATTAGGTCAATTTGGACTGAACTGGGTAAACAAATTCTTTTGTGTTCTCTCTTCTTTTCTCTCGCTGTTTTCTACTTTTTCTTGTGATTATAACTGTTACCCACTTGCATTGGTTGCTTGATTATTCCTTACTCCACACATCAAATATTTATTGGTGTGATTTTTCTTTGAATTCACAACAACCTTGAATAACAAAACAATATTGAATTCTAACACAAATATAAATTACTATTTTACTTTTGCATATTTTGATTGCATACAACATGTCTTAATATATTTCCAACAACTAACACCATATCAATAGAAAGGAAAAATCTGATGAAAAGACACGAGGTCTCACTTAAGATCCACAATCTTAAGCGGAACTCACACTTTTTTAATATTAAAAAATTGAGTAGTCATTTCAATCCAGACATTAATTAATTATATTCATCTAAACACACGCCTCTGATTGATATATATCATTTATTTGATTCTAAGATTTTATTTTATGAAACTAATTGTGGTTGGTATAGTGAAATTAATGTTCGTGTGTGGGAGCATGTATGAAAAAATACTCCTAACTTCCTAAGTGAAAGAAGATATTTGATTCGATCTTTGTAAAAAATAATCTCTAGAAGAAACATTCTATTGTTGTTTATCTATGAGTTGTCACCAATAAAAACCATTTATTTATGTAACATTATAAACAGTGGATGATAAATAAATTATTTTGATGGACATACAAGAATTTGTTTAAAATAAGACTTTCAAATGAGAAGTGAACTTCCTTAGCCTTTTATTTGAAGTCTCATAGTCATCACTCATTCTCCTTTCTTATAGTCTCTTTAGTTTTCATTGTGTATTATACATATATAGAGGGGGAGAAATATGTGTTTGGAAATGGTTTCTTCCAGCATATTAAAGAGACATATATAAGGTATATTTTGGATCATAGCTTAAAATGATTTCAGTTCTATTCGAAAATGTTTTTTTTTCTTCTTTTAACAAGGTAATTTACTTTTATTGACGAGAAGATATTTTTTGAAAGGGGCATGAAAGTATTTTTACTTGTTATAAATTAATAATCGGCAATCCTCTTCATCATCTTCATCGTCTCCATCATCTTCATCATCACAACCATCGTCTTCATCATCACTGCTTTCCTCTTCATCATCACTGCTTTCCGGAATGTCAATCACCCAGTGTCTGTAGTTGTCTTCATAAATATAATCATCAACCTCACTTTCGCTGCTAGTGTCATCTTCGCCACTGCTATTGTCTTCATCATCAACGCCTTCGTTGCCGCCGTGGCTGCTGCTGTTGTCGTCTTCATCGTTGTTGGTCATGAACATGGTCACGAGAGACATGGCAGTACGAGTGTTTGGAGTGTGTGCTTCGTTTTGAGTGTATTGTTGCTAATTAAATTGAATGAAATGTTTTATGTATATATAGACAGAGCCACACATGTAGTGATAGTTTCTACCAGGTTTGTGTCAAGTGATATAGAGAGAGAGAGTTTGCCTCAACTTGTGTCACATTTAATTTTGCTCAACATGTATATTGTTATAGTTAAAGACTTAAAGTGTTCCCAACTTGTATATTGCTCAACATGTATTTATGATATTTAAAAAATATAACTTGCACGAGGAATATTACTATTTTATCATTTCTTCAAATCTAAAAGTTGTCTTTTATTATTATTAATAAAATCAAAATTCCACAAAGGAAAATGTCATTTTTATTTATTTATTTTGAAACATAGCTATGTAATGTAAATTCATCGAAAAAGAGAAAATGACAAATTACTAGTTGTTATTAAAGTTTATGGGAGATCATTTCAAATTAGTTACAATATGATGATCATGTGACTATATACAAGTATGTATCGTGATATGTTCCTTCTCTAGGATGCAGGCCCGAACTTAGGCATAGGGCTGAGCGACGATCTAGGGCCGATGGATGTAGGGGACCAAAAAAAAAGGCGATCGAGAATAAATATTTGGTAAATTGGGATAATGTAGATCTATGGTGAGAACACTAAAAAAAAAATTTGAAATTGAGAGCGAATAAGTGAGATTGATGAAACAATGAGCACCTAAAGAACTTGTTTATGTGGCACTTTCATGTATCAATCTCACCCTTTGTTGAAAAGCTCTTCTCAAGCTAGGATTTTACGCACATGGCATTGGCAGCGCTACGGTTTTTCCATTATTAAAATTAAGAAAAATGCATCTTGGTACGACAAGTAATTCGCGGGATACACACGAACAGTCAAATAATGATGTTTTAGTTATTTTTTCTTTATTCACACAACTAAAATATATTTTGGCATTGGGATACATAGATAAATTCATCTAAACAATTGTAATTTGCTCAAATCTGTTTGTATATTGGCAAAAGTTATGACTGTGTGCTTCATTTATTTAATTTTTTTACATTTATATTTTAGGAGCAACTGCGGTAAATTTCAAATGTCATTTTGGTATCTGAATGTGTAATGATTAGTTATAATAATCTCATTCAATATTTTGAAATTTTAAAATAGTTCTAAATTGTACACTATGTTAGTTCTGATTGTACACTATGTTAATTAAAATAGTTTGAAACGTTAAAATAATCTCTCGGTACTCATAAATATTTGGACTAGCAAAGTGCACAATCAAAAATTATTTTAAAATTTTAATACATTAAAAAACTATTGTAATTACTCTTTACACATTCAGAAACCAAAGTAACGGTTAGCGGCGATGTGTGAATTTTTTTTTTTGGGTCTGTTTTGAATATTTTAATTAAAAAAATAGCACTCAAGTGTTGGATTGTGCATTCAATTACACGGTCTTGTGTTTTACGCGAAAAACCATTCGCACCATCTAGCACTGCTCTAAAATTAATGATACAAAAGCACATAACGCTTCAAAAAATGAAAAACAATTCATTTCATATAAAAATGAAAAAGAAATACATGCACTTTCCGAGCATTTTCCCCAACATTAACCCACATTCATTTGGTTTTAATTAATAAAATAAAAAGTAATTCAAGGTCCTGAACTTTTCCAATTATGAATCCACTAACTTATATTTTTACAAGGTCCTAAAACTTCTTTTTTTATTTTATAAAAGAGGGTCAAAGGTCCAAAAGAAAAAACTAAGAAACTAGCCGAGCATTCTTAAGTATGGAAGCGTCAGAGATATCATCATAAAAGAGTCTACGGAGCTCACTAGAAGGATTCTCCATTATGATATAATTAAAATAGTCTAGAGAAAAGTTAAAGTTAGCCAACAATATGCACATCAATTACTCTTCCTCCAAGTGTGACAAAATTGGACTCGCCAATCTAAAGTCAGGAGTTTTCGAATGTGTTGTAACAATATGGAAACTAAGTCACTAAACTTGTAGTTTTTTGTAACTGTGTCAATCAAGATTTTAGAATCACTTTCAACAATGATTTGCGGAATGTGCTCTTGCCAAGCCATTTTCAAACCAAGATGCATGCCCCACATTTCAACATAAAGTGCATTACACACTCCAATCTTTCGAACGTAACCTTTTAACCATCTCCCTTCAGAGTCATGGAAGAGGCCACCACAACCTGAATATTCTCCACTTCCTTTGCAAGTACCATCACTAATGAGTTTAATTCAATCTTCAGGGGGTTTTACACCTACTTATATTTTTTCTACCCTGACTTTGGGTATACCTAATTAATCATCCTCTACTAAATTCCTCTTTGCTTTTTAAAAATAAAAATAAAAATCAATTTCAAATTTGCAATAGCCATACGAAACGTGATGCTGCAAAAGCCCAAAGACATAACTGTAATTTCCTCATTATTTGTCTTAATTCTCCACTAAAATTTGGACATATATTAACATTTATTTTCGTCCCAAAACAGTTGTGGTTTCCGGTCCTTAATATGCTTAACTTTTCACATAACTATCCGCACGGGTCTTATGAATCAGAATAATTTGATACATAATAAAACGAAATTGTATATATTCATCAAAAATAATTTGTCTTATATTTTTTTACTATCCGAAATGAATTAACTTGAAAATGGATCATTTTTATAATTGAGTTTTTCGGTGACTTTGGGTTACCTTTTAACGGCCTCCACCACCAAATGTTGTAACTTCCCTTCTATCTCTTCCTTATTATTAATTGTTAAGGATGTATTTAGTTTTTTCTTGTTTGCTTACAAAATTAATTGGGTATGGAGATGACCCTGATAAAACAAAATAAAAATAAAATGAAATAGATGACTAAAAACGTTTGTGCACCAATAATGAGTATCAACATAAACAATTTTTTAACTGAAAATGAGAGTACAAAATTGTTCCAACTTTCATCCCCCTCTTGTATTCTTAGCTTTTTACATTGCTTTCATTAGTTCCTTCTTTCATCTCTATTGAGCATGCTGACATATATTGTAGGAATAAATTTTGAGTGAGATTGAAATCCAGAGAAGAGAAGCTATAAAACGAAAGAATCCAAAAGAATAGCTTATCAACCTACGCTTTCACACACGCTCTTCCATTGATCCACATCACCGTTTATTTAAAATTTGTTACCGGTTTACCAACTGTCTAAGCTGATTGTGTAACATTTAAATTTTTCCCTTCATTTTTTGCATATTAAAACTCGGCAAAATTATGAACAAAAAAACAAATATGCAAACAACCTTTTACCGCCTTCCTTAATTCACTTCGGTGAAGAGCATCGGGAACTTGTGAACCTGTAAGTAGTCTTCCTTATAAATATCGCCACCATAAATTTCAATTTCATTTGAACTCAAATACAATACCAATTGATTTCTAGCTTTAATTAATTACAGAAATTATGAAACCAGTAAATGTTACGTACCCAATTGAGATCTTAAAACTACTAAACAACATCGTTTAGTTGTCCACACAGCACCACACATCTTCCTTACTTTTATAACCATCAATGTATGAACAAAATAATAGGGGAAGGAGAACCAAGTCATGGGGATGGACCCTCTGCACTTTGCACAAATTAATATGGGTGCAATGGGGGAGGCAGTTGTGAATTTGAGGAATGACACATATTTATGGGTGAAAGGATAACATTTTGAAATATAGGTAAATTATAATGTTGAAGAAATATTGTTGGGTTGCTCGGTCTAGTTTGTTTATGGTGATAGAACCCTCCACAATATTACCAAAATAAAAAGAAAAAAAAATTGAACTTGAATAGGACGGTAGCTGAGAAAATAAAGATGAATGTATATTCTCCACTTTGTATGCTTCAATTAATTTGACATTTTGGTTGTAATAAGTCTTTGAAAGAAAAAAAAAAACTTAGTATTAGGAAAAAAGAGATCCACTATTAATGTGTTGAGTCAGACTTGGAAGAAGTGTTAAATTTAATTTTTTATTTTTTATTTAGTATAATTCCAATAGCCACTATTTAATGCGTTTTGTATCTGAAAAAGTTTGAATCAAATCTAACATGCATTAGGAGGGAAGTTTTAGGATTATAAGATTAGCATTAATAAGATACAATTAGAGGGAAAATTTAGGTTTAAATATTGCAAGACCTAATAAGCTTTAGAAATAAGTGATAACATCTTGAACATTTTACATGTATCCCTGCACTTAACATTTACCTCTACAAATCATAAAATGTTCTAATTTTACTCCTTTTAATTTCACCCCACAAAACACTTTTGATTTGCAGTTTTGCAAAATACGGTTTCAATTTTTTTTACCGGAGTGTTGTAGGAAAGTTTTTCGGAAGGTTAAAATTGGGGTTTGAAAGCTCACATGTGACTCAATGATTTGCAGAAACATAAACAATCATTTACGTATGAATGCCAGTTAAATTATTCATATACTTAAGTTAAATTATTCATATACTTGACAATAATCAAATCGAACATCTAACCTAACACAATAACAAATTACTTACGGCTTCAATTCAATCTACAAACAACATGAAAACCACAAAGTAACAATTGCAGTTTTGATGTATTATCAATCAAATTCACAAAATCTAAGAAAACAACTTTTTCCACAAATAATGAAAATTATAGATGAAATTTCACAAATCCGTTAAAAAATTTATTTGAACAATTCACAAAGTAGCCGAGTTTTGCAACAAACATTCATAACTATCAATAACAAAATTGGGGATGTTCTCCTTCAAAAAAAATATTGAGAACAACCGTCAAATCTTGTTTATGAAAAACTTTTTTCCTCAATGTCATCAAGTCAAAAGATTATTTTGACTCTTTAGTTTTTACGGTGACCTCGACGATCATCAAATGGTGTAGACTCAATTCCATATCTAATTTTCTTTGAGGAATTTTTCAGATTGTAATGTTCTATGTTTAGGCGAATATATTGAAGTGCAAGATTTCAAGGCATCTATTGTGGCAAAAGTTATTATGTATAAGTCATTTTCTTATGCATCTTGCATAAACACTTCACAACCATCAGATTTGTTTTACACGTGTAATAATCCTAGGTCTCTCAGCTCACACTCTCACAATCCTTGCTCGCATACACGCTCAACTCACCCTTTCTGGCATACACGTTCACCGGCGAGGTTGCTCAGCTCCGTCGTGATTCTCACCCTTTCTCGCCGCTCCGACGTGATTTATCCGACCAGGTTCACGTCGACGTGATTGGGACGTGTTTTCACCGGCGAGGTTGCACGGCTCCGACATGATTTATCCGGCCAGGTTCACGGCGACGTGATTGCGACGTGATTTCACCGGCGAGGTTTGTAACACCCTGTTTTTCCAACATAAAATTTCATAAATAAATCAGAGTATTCACATAACAGAATGTCACATTTCTTTCATAAAATCGTAAACGGATTATATAACTATTTATCCTTCAATTTCATTAACAAAATCTTTAACGTATCGCAACAGAATTTATTTAAACATGTAAAATAGTCTTTGGCACAAAGGCCTCATCATAAAAGTCTCATAAAACAAAGTCAACATCATTATCATAAATCTTCATAAATAATACGTAAGGAATAGAAAAGCAATAACAAAGATCTCATCACGTTACGTATCAGAGCTCCTAAGACACAACGAGAGAAATCCTCAAACGACTTCACCTAATCTTGATTACCTGCAAGTTACTCATACGAAGAGTAACATTTCCAAGCAGAAGGGGTGAGATTCACAAAACAATAATATTAAGCATATAATTCAACAATTATATTTAACAACATAACGTAAACATATTATAACAAGTATCAGGTAACATCATCATCATCTTAATCAACTTCATAATCAACTTCAAAATTCACTTAACAACTTAACTCGACAATGCAACTTTAACTTGACTATGCAACTTAATCATCTTACTCATGCATGTGGTACCAATCTAGGGCATAAGTCTTCGTCGCTTTTTGAGCATAAATATACTCCTATGACATAAGCCCTCGTCGATATTGAGCAAAAGCTCCTAGAGCATGAGCTCTCATCTCTGTTGAGCAAAAGTTCATAGGGCATGAGCCCTCATCTTTAAATGAATATGCATGGACTCAACGTCTTACAACTTAGACAACGCAACCATCTTATATGACTCCAATAATTTGGATCAATAACTCACAACTTAGACAAACAAATGCAGCTTTAAACAAATGTAAACAGCAACATGACAACACATTATTAGTCTCAAGATATAACAATATCAACATTTAAACAGCGTCTTAAAGCATCACTTCAAATTCGTATAATGCTTAGATATATAAATCGTTAGTAACAACATGTAATTATCTTATAACAACATCATAGTTCATTTTTAATATTATAAACAACCCTATTTCTACCCTAAGGATCAACTCGCAACAACTCGTTCGAAAGGACGCAAGATTACGAAACAAGGGTACTGATGCTGTATATTTCGCCAGGCAAGACATATTTCGCCATGGCGAGCTCAAAATCTGGGATGCTTCGCTGGGCGAGACATATGTCGCCATGGCGGGAGATGAATTTCTGGGCTGCTCCGCCGGGCGAGACATATGTCGCCATGGCGGAAGACGAATTTATGGGCTCGGGCAGAACGCAAATTTTCTCGAAAATCCGCCTAATCACATGGTTTAAGGTCTAACATTGATTTCAAAAATCATCCAATGGTTTATCTAAGGTATGTAAACAGTTTCTACATCAATCTAACAATTTTTCATCATTTAATCGTCAATTCACCACTTTTAACCTAATTCCCAAATACTCAAAAACTAATCCCACAACTTGTTAAATGCAATTAGATGAATTACAGACTCAATATAATTGTATGCTAGGCTCACCCTTACCTTAAGATTATCGAGCAACAGCCTCTCCTCTTGGTTCTTCTTTCCTCTTGTTCTCCCTTTTTCCAAAACTGATTGTACGTTCAACAGGTTTCTAACCTAGCTTCTCTCCTATTTATATCTCCTCTATCTATTCTATCTTATTCCTCTTTCTCCCCCAAAACTCTCTAAAACCTCAAAACAACCCCTCATCTCAATATTTATTTTATTTTCAAATTTTATTTTATTAAACAACAAAATAAGTTACAACACCTCATAAAATCTCTAAAATCACGTTAAATCATATTAAATCATATAAATATTTTCTATACTCTATAAAATAATTTAAATAATCAAAACGGGCGTTACAAGGTTGCACGGATTTCTCCAGCGACATTCGTACTGCATTTTGAAGAGGTAATCATGTATATGATTTTTGTTGTATTTAGGTTTTGATTCAATCTGTTAATAGTGATTCAATTCTTAATAGTATATTAATTTAGGAATTGTTAATGGTTTTGAACAAGTTTAGGAATTGTTAATGGTTTTCTGTGATAAATCTATGTAAATGGAATTGTTAATGGTTTTGAACAAATCTATGTTCTTTTGTTACTAAGGTTATTCTATTCCATCTTTCAATGGTAACTAACCAATTAACTTCTGTGATAAAATTGATTAGCTATTGTGAGTTTTGGGAATGTTTCAACCACACAAAAGAAAGAAGTTGAGGAGCTTGGTGCAAGAGGAACCATTAAGTACATCTAATGGTTTTGGAGTACAACTCACATAAACCATTTCCACATCAAAATTAACTTCTGTTGTAGTTTCAATTTATCATATGTAAATGAACAATTTAGCTTCAATTGATCATATCTAATGCTTTTTTGTTCTTAATAGTGTTGTTGCTGTTTTCAATGGATTTGATATCAACTTCATATGAGAGTGGACAATTGACTGTTGAAACTTCATCATCACTGATTCATGCTGATAGTTCACTGATTCATGCTGATAGTTCTCAATGTTACTCCCCTAGCAATAAAGAATCATGGAAGTCTTTAGTCTTTGAATCTATTAAAGAGATTGAAGATTTTTATGGTAATTATGCGTATAACACTGGATTCTCTATTAGGTGTATGTTGAAGTCGAAGAACAATTCACAAAATAAGAAATCAGATAAGGTACATTATATGCGTTATGTTTGTAACAAACAAGGTTTCAAGAAGGGAAGTCTGCTTAATCCTAACAATAGGCCAACATCAGACAGTCCGGTGGTTATTGAGTTTGTGAAAGTGAAAGAAAAACCTAAGGAAAGGTTTGGTTGTAAAGCTGGAATATTTTTGAAGCTGGATGAAGTTTTGAATGTCTAAGATATATAGATGGGATGTGGCTCACTGTCATCCGTTACATAAACCAGAGCATTTGTGTTACCTGAGATCATTTCGAGAAGTAAATGAAGTTCAAGGACAACTCGCTTTAATAAATTCTAAAGTTGGAATGTCGATGAGAACGTCTTATGAAGTTACGGGTCAAGGAGTTGGAGGCGCGAAGAATCTTCCTTTTTCGGTTTTCGGACTTAAAGAACTATATAATGACAATCCGTCAAAAGGAGATGGTGGTTGGTGAAGCAACTGTAATTCAAGAATTCTTTAGAAATGAAGCTCTCTCGAAACCATCTTTTTACTATGATATCTAAGTTGATGTTGCAGAAGACATAGCTAGCATTTTTTGGGCAGATGGAATTATGCAACTAGATTATTCTCTATTTGGCGATGTCATCAGTTTTGATACAACTTACCAAACAAACAATCAATACCGGCCATTAGGTTAGTATTTTGTACTTCTCTCAGGTTTTAAATTAATGTTTACTCTCATTATGTTGTATTTTGTTCTGGCATGGATAGTATAGGTAGGAGTACGTTTTGAACTGCCTAGTGTCTAGGTGTGTGCGTCATATGTGTCTGAGTCTGTAGTTTAAGAGATCTCTAGTCTACTGATTTTTTTTTCAAATGCATTTATGTTTCTTATAATTTCTAATGATAAATAGTTACAAATTATTGGAGTAAATAAGTTTTAACTTTATAGAACTGATGATTGAAATATCCAAATTCAGATATCTCTAGCTACTAAAGTTCACTAATTGAGGGTTGGAATAAACTTAAATTAGTGATTTCTTTCATTATTTAGTGTAATTCATATATATGTTGTATTTTGTTCTGATTTGGTTCATTTACATTTCAGCTGCCTTTATTGGTTAGGACAATCATCGTAAGAGTGTTTTATTTGGTGCTGCGCTACTGTATGATGAGACAGCAGCTACTTTCGATTGGTTGTTTACAACATTCTTGAAGTGTATGTCTAATAAGAAACCACAAACGATATATACATACCAGGCTAGTGCGTTGTTGAATTCAATTCCGAATATTTTTCAGGGTGTTTTTCATGGGCTTTGCTCATGGCACATGACAGAGAATGCAAAGAAAAATCTCGGCTCTCGTGCAAACAGTGCATTTTTTAATGAGTTAACTAATTTGGTTTCAAATGTAGACGATGAATCATATTTCGACTACAATTGGGATCAGATGATGAAAAATTGTTTTAATGGAAGGCCTACTTCAGACTTTAGGTGGCTTGTCCAAACTCACGGAAATCGTATGCATTGGTCTTCAGCGTGGGTCAAGTCACGTTTTACAGCTGGTCTGAAAACGACTCAGTTAAGCGAGTCTTTCAATACTTTTCTTCGTGGATTTCAGCAGCCAGACCATTCACTTGTTCGATTCTTTAGTCATTTCAACATTATGGTTCAGAGAATAAGGGATAATCATGTTGAGTTGGACTTCAAGGCTGCAAACACTAGAACAAAAATAATTATTCCAACAGTCAACTGATGCGGCTCGTTGTAAAAAAGTACACACCAACTTGCTTTGCATTTATTCACAGGCAGTATGACCTTTCCTTCAAATACTATTATGAGGAGGACACAACAAAAGGGTCTTCCTTGAACAAGTTTTTCAAAGTTTTCACAATTGAAAAGCTTGACGATAATTATGATGATGCTGATAATGATAATGACGGACCTTCAAATATTGATGTTTTGGATGCAAAACTTCAAGAAAATCTTTTCCCAAGGTTTGAAGATCATGATCGACTTGATGAAAGGGTTGTCACAGTTGACATTAGGAGCAAAAATTTTAGTTGTTCATGTCGTATGTTTGAGAACAAGGGCTTCTTATGTCGACATGTTTTCAAGATCTTGGAGTTCTTAGGTGGTTATGTGCAATATCATTTTTTGAAGACAATACCTAGACAATATGTTTTAAAGCGTTGGACTAGAGATGTGCGTCCGTCTGTCGATAAGCTGAAATCTACCATCAATGTTGGCACTGAAGACACCACTCAAGCACAACGATATCAACAAATTTATGTTGTTACAGTTCAGCTTTCTACACTTGTTTGCGCAGATCCGGAGGCATCTAAAATTTTTCTCCAAGGTGTTCTTGAAGATGGGAAAAAGGCAGAGGAGTTGCTTCTTTTTAAATGTATTCGTACAAACCCATCTTCCGTGACGCCATCTAAGTCTTCAAAAGCAGCTGTTGTCGGTGAACCATCTACTGGGGTGAAGTCCACTGCACCAAAGTTCAAAGAAAGACCAAATCTAATTAAGTCAAATAAGCGACTTAAAAGTGATTATGAAAAAGCTAGAGAAAGGCTAAAATTCCTCATAAATCGGAAGAAACAAAAGAGAGACGACGAGGCTTTAAAAAAAGTGGTCACTGATTGATTGTTGCAAAACCATTAGACAATTATTTTGGTTTCACATAGAAGACTATCAAAACCATTAAACCTCACTTATTGTTTCAGTAATAATCATTATTTAAAACCATTTAACAATAATAATTTTCATTGTTCTTTTATTTTATAAGAAACCATTAAACCACAATTATATTTGATTTCAAATTGATTTTGAAAAAGCTAGACAAAGGTAGAAATTCGTTTTACAACGGAAGAACCAAAAGAGAGATTGATGAGGCTTTACAAAAAAAATGTAAAGTGGTCACTGATTGATTAATTCACATTTGTAATTGTTTTAAATGTTACAAGTGTGTACTATAGTTAGTGAATAATGGTTTAAATGTTTATCACATTTGGTCTTTTGTTTTATTACAAAACCATTAGACAATTATTTTGGTTTCACATAGAAGACTATCAAAACCATTAAACCATAATTATGGTTTCAGTAATAATTTCAGTGTATAACATCTTAATCATTATTCTAAACCATGTAACAATAAGAATTTCATTAAAAACCATTACACAATTATCTTGATAGTTTTTATTAGCTTGCACTTCATTGATAATTTTTTGTATAGATTAAATGGTTTCATGATGTTATTCACTGAAACCATTAAACCATACTTATGGTTTCAGTAATCCATACCCTAAAGTTTGTTTCAATTCATCAAAATTATCAATTGCAATACCCTGATATATTTCTTCAAACTCTAGAAATTTAATTGATGCAAGAACATATCTCAGTGCAGCACTTACCAACAAAGAAATTTTAACAAAAAAATTCATCATAAACTTGATACAAATTCAGAAATTCATCAACATCTTTATACAAACTCAATAAAAAAACATTAAAACTAATCCAGGAATTCATCAACATAGGAATTAATCGGAGGTTACATATCATGTTGGACGTGCTAGCTTTTGAAGCATTTCTTCATAGTATGAAGTTGTTGCCTTCTCCACATAGTTTCTTTTGCAATTGCTTGAGTCGCTTAATATTGTGGAACATATTCCAATTCTCAAATCCATAATTTTTGCAACCTTGCCATTCTTCCCATGTTTTCTCATTTTAGACCAATCTTTGAAAGATTCCATTTGGGTATTGCCACCCTCCCATTCAGCAAGAAACTTCATGCAAAAGACTCCACAACTGTCTTTATCAGTTTGAGTAGGCACTTTTGGTGTTTCCCACTTAATGTGCTAAACTGGAAAGACATTGTGATTTTTCTTTTCTTATACAATTCTGTCACAAATGCTTCCACCTCCTTCAGCCATACATCAAACATCTTTTTGTACACAGTCGGTTCGCCATTCTTCATGTGCAATCTCTCTCCGATCAAGCTGTTCATGAATTGAAATTTTGGCTCTTGACATTCACAACGAAGCATACATAATGACTACCCGGATTCCCAATTAGTGTTGGCGTCATGATCTATTTCATCAGTAAAATAGCCTTACATATTCTAGACTTGTAGGGTCAATAGCCTTCCAATCCATGTATTTGAACCTTTTCAGTCTCTCGATGAATCTTTTGCATGCAACTGATTTCGTTATATATAGGGCATCAGGTCTTTCCATGTCAACCTGTTTATATAAAACGAGTAAAATAAATTCCAAAAAGACCTAAACAGTATGTAAACTTTTAACATTCATAGAATGTAATGCATACATAATTGATGAATAATGTAACCAGTCTTGTCATTTTCTCATTTGGTTGATTCCAGTTCAAGCAATTGACCCAGACATTTATCACGAAGCATGACACCCATTCATCTTTTTGAAGTGTCCACAAGTCACTCCTTTGTAGACCGAAAGCATGAGCCTTGTTATCCGAGCAGTACAAAATCTCTGTCCTACATTATTATCAAGCATTTAGGATTTGTACTACTAGTATTTGATCTGAGATTACAACATGTAGTATAGCCAAATAAAACAACCAATTTAACAAAAAAAAATTAACATTACTATCAAAACCATTTTTGCTTCTGATTTGTCTTAATCTCTCTTACACTAAGCTTCTGATTTGTCTAAATCCCATTTATTTAACTATGTCATTTTACATTAATGACTCAACATAAGCTATTGTTTATGTATGCAGTCCGACCTATGATCCATATCAGCCAATTTTGGTTCTTCTAGGATGCGTTGAATAATTATAGTACAGCCTAAGAAGCTATTCTTAGTAACTAAAGAACATGTAATCATGAAAATACAACCACACTACCTAGTTGGACCAAAAAACAAGAGAAACATGCATGCCGACTTACCTACTCAAGGCCACTTTGTATTTAGTAATTGCAACTAGGAATATGAATTTTCTTGTTGGCACTTGAAAATTTCTTAATTAGAATAGTTTAATTTCTTCAAAATATTATTAGTAGTAATATTGCAAAGCTTACTAATTCATATAATTTGCCAATAGATATTTAAAATGGTTTTCACTTACTTATCATGTGAAATGCTCCATGCAAATATTGATATATCCTTCTACATCTTAGTTGCATTTGACACGTAGACAGCTTCATCGTTGGGGCTTTCAAGGTATTTTGACTTCTTCACAGCTCTTTTACGCTCAGGGTATGTGACACCAAAATAAAGCATATCATGCTTCTTTCTTTTCTTTGTCTGCACAGTTTCGACATCATCAAAGTTGATTATTTCATCTGGTAACACCGATTTTAACGGAGTTACACTGTCAAATAAATTACATAATTGTTAGTTTGCAGAATTTAATTAATATTGTTATTGTGCAAAATTTAATTAATCAATTCTAAATTAGAATTGTCACATTGGTTGATTCTTACTCTAAAACAAAGTCACGGTTCACATTGCATTGTGTCTTAACCGATTCACTATTGCATTGTTTCTTCACTGACTTTGTCTTCACTGAATCATTATTATTCAACCTGAAACCATTAAAAATCATTTTGGTTTTCAGACATCAAATATCAAAATTATTGGCAAACACTTTCAATGTTTAAAACACATCATATATATAAAATCATTAGTTAGTTATTATAGTTTTACACATCACAAATTAAAAACCATTAAAACACATCATATATATTCATTTTTTTACCCTGCATTCAAAGTTTTTCCCCCATCAAAAAACTCTGGCCACTTCAAGATTGTTTCCTGTGTAAAAGAAAGACCCATATTACATGCTTTCATCACTGAATCATCAAGGCTTTTGACATCAATCTTATCTTCTTCATCATCATCATTATCATCAATGCTTTTGGCATCGATCTCATCTGCTACATTTTTCGTCATTTTTCAACATGAAACCATTAATGCCTTCTTAGTTAGTAGTTCTAATTTTTTTATTTATACTCTTCTTAGAATCATATACGTGTCTTCTAAAACTAACATAATTTCTGTTTACTCCTAAAATACAATATTAATTTTAACTTTTAAGGATATGATATATGAAGCGGTGATGCCAACACATATAACGGACACGGTGATATCAGTAATAATTTGAGAAAATAAGAATTATACATATTCTTATATGTGTCGATGTTGTGTAGATATGAAACATTAAAGCGTGTACACGTGTGAAATACACAATTTTGATGTGAAGTGTCATTGAATATGATTGACAAAACTATTGTAAGTATAAGGTTTGAATGCTATAAATTTTTCAACAAATTGGTGAAATTTAATTAGGTAAGTTTGTGAAAAGTAACATTCAGGAACAAAAATACCAACAAAATTGGAACAAACAATTTCAAAAAATTAGTGGACAGAGTCTTACAATTAGGTGATCACTAAACCATGTTAAGACTTAAAATTAAATGCAGTAGCTTTCTTTCCCTCGAGTGCTTGTTTGTGGTATGGATGATTCATTCTGAGCCTGTCCATTATCTACACTAGAACTTCTTTCATTTCTTTTTCGGGTTAGATCTGTTCCGGCACTCAAACTTCTATTATCTTCAGTTTCAGGTACTTCCATCCCTTTTTCATTACTTGAACTCTTATTCTCATCGGTTTCAGGTTGCATTTCAATCGGATTGTCCTTGGTTGTGTTTGTTTCTTTTGGAACTGCATCATTTTTCCCAGAAGTTCCAACATTTCCCTCAGTTGTTCTTCTTTCCAAGGTTTCCGCGGTTGTAGTGTAGATCCGTATACAAGACCTACAATGATTAAGATGCATCTCTGCCTGCAATTTTTTTATGTATATGTTTTATTAGGATTTTCAAAACCATAAAAACACAATATTATATTGGAAATCATTAAGATATCTGGTTTAACAATACTAATGGTTTCAGTGTATAACATTTTGAAACCATTTAATCTATATTAATGATTTCCACCATAATATTGCATAAATAGTAGTTATATCATTATTTTTCTCTCACCTTAGAGAGTGAACATGTATCTGCATCAAAACACAATACAAGTGGACCTTCGTCGGTGCTGTACAGTTTGGTTACCCTGGCCGTCAGTCCATGCTCGAGTCCCATAAGATCATGGACCTTCTGAAGGTCTTAGTTTGCCGTCTTGACATCTCAATCACGAAGTGATGGCTGCTTGTATTTCCCTTTCAGAAATGGGCTTCTCTTCCCCATTTTCTCCATGTAATTAATCTGCACAATAAAAACATGCACATACATAATTTAAAAATCCACCACCTAGTTGTTTTAAAAATACAAATATATATATATATATATATATATATATATATATATATATAGAATGATCACCATTAGGAAGTGGAAGTCCGCTAATGGATTCGTAACTTCCGGAGTTTGCAGGCCTTGTTTCATATATCCAAGAACATGTGAGCACCAGTTATAAGATGATACCCCAGCTGGATCTTCTAATATGTGCGCATATTGGAAGTGATGGCCGCTTGTATTTCCCTGTCAGAAATGAGCTTCTCTTCCCCATTTTCTCCATGTAATTAATCTGCACAATAAAAACATGCACATACATAATTTAAAAATCCACCACTTAGTTGTTTTAAAAATACAAATATATATATATATATACATATATATATATATATATATAGAATGATCACCATTAGGAAGTCGAATTCCGCTAATGGATTTGCAACTTCCGGAGTTTGCAGGCCTTCTTTCATCTATTAGTGGGGCACAAAATTTTGTGAATGATAAAACAGATTGCACTCTTCACCCACGCTTTTGGTTTCTCCAGTGTCTTCAATATTCTCTCCAAATCTGTTGACTTCACAAAAGGAGAATAATTTCCATCCAATCCTAATTCTTCGCTCAATCTCTTTATTGCTGCATCAGAGCAGAGATCAACGTTAATCTGTTTCCCCGCCATTGGAAGCTCATACACCATATGTACATCATCCTCTTTCAATGGAAGTACTTCGGTCTTGCTTAATATAATCCACATGTGCTCTTTGTCAAAGTTTCTAACAACCCAATCCACAAAGAAAGTGTGGACTTTTGTCCAGTTGCAGATATGCATCATTCCTCCAAAGCCACTGTCATTCAAAAGCTCAATTATCTCCTCTTTTCTTCTTTTGCCATGTACTGAACGCATAAGCTCATATACCTTAGGTATATTCATCTTGTGCCTCAGTATTTGCTTCGCATTTTCATCATCCAAACTTCCTTCATCAGAATCTTGTGCTTCAGTCTGTTGTTTCTTTTTTTGATGCTTCTTTATGTGCTGCTTCTTTTCTTTACCTTTAGCCTCTCCTATTTTCCGCTCCTTATTTTTATCACCTCCGGATGATGAAGCAATGACATTCCTTTTCTCCTCCTCCAATTGTGTCAGTCCAAAACTGAATGATGACAATGGATCTAGGTCCTTAGTTTTTATCACCTGTTGGATCAAAGAAAATCATTAAGTACATCTAATGGTTTTGGAGTACAATCACAGAAACCATTTCCACAGCAAAATGGTTTTGGAGTACAAATCACAGAAACCATTTACATAGCAAAATGGTTTTGGTATAATTTTATACAAAACATACTATAATAAGGACACACCAAAGTGATCACACACATGCACTGAACCAAATCAACACTTCATTTCAAAAATTAAATTGTTGTCATTTATGTTGTCGGCAAGTCGCACTTATTGCAAGTATAAAGTGAAATGTCGTGATTTTCTAGCTAAGATTGCAAACAACACTCTCAGATGATTGATTAGTGATTACAAAGCTTATCAAACACTTATCTAGGAAATAAGCTAAAATGGTTTTCTGAATGCATAAGCTCATATACCTTAGGTATACTCATCTTGTGCCTCAGTCTTTGCTTCACATTTTCATCATCCGAACTTCCTTCATCAGAATCTTGTGCTTCAGTCTGTTGTTTCTTTTTTTATGCTTCTTTATGTTCTGCTTCTTTTCTTTACCTTTAGCCACTCCTGTTTTCGGCTCCTTATTTTTATCACCACTGGATGATGAAGCAGTTGCATTCCTTTTCTCCTCCTCCAATTGTGTCAGTCCAAAACTGAATGATGGCAATGGATCTAGGTCCTTAGTTTTTTTCACCTGCTGGATTAAAGAAAATCATTAAGTACATCTAATGGTTTTGGAGTACAACAAAGTATACTGAAGTGCAAGATTTCAAGGCATCTATTGTTTAGCAACCTGGCGATTTATACTTGTTGTCTAAAATTCTGGAAAACCTATACATGTCAAAAGTATTTTGTTGGGGTGAAGTTAAAAGGGGTAAAATTGAATTATTTTTTTATTGTTCGTAGGCATGAAGGTATAAGTATAAGGGTACATGATATAATGTTCTTAAATCTAGAAAAAAATTAATTCAAAAATATGAAAGAAATTTTTTATAAGGATAAAAATTAGAGTTCAATGGTGGTGGATTGACAATCTAAAATAATTTTGTATACACAAATAATAAAAAATTTAGAATTGTCACATCAATTAATATTTTTAATTTATGTGGCAATTTAATTGGTTGTGTGGTGCGTCTAAAAATTAATATAATTATTGATAGAAAAACATATAAATAAATAAATCTTGACCGAAAAATAAACAAATAAATAGGGCTTACCAATGAGTGAGAGTCCCATACCTCTCCAGTTGGAAACCCTATTGATCTCGCGCCGGAGGGAGAATCGATTCATCAAATTCGCTATGGCACCAAAGGCAGATAAGAATCCCTCAGAAGCGGTGGAGAAGAATTCGATGATGATAGTGCAGAAGAAGCACTCGAAGAAGATGCTGAGGAAGTTCCATAATTTCATCTACAAGGTTCTGAAGCAGGTGCACCCTGGCGTTGCTATTTCTTCCGCAGCTTTGGAAACGATGAACAATATCATATTCAACATGATGGTGACTCTTATTCAGAAATCTTCCAAGTTTAGTTTACAACGTGGGAAGTCAAAATTGTCTATGAGGGATATTGTGGCTGCTGTTATGGAACTCTTTCCTCCACAAATGGCCATACTTGCACGTTCAGCAGCTCAAAAAGCGAGAAACACTTACTCTACCAACAAATTGTCTGATGTAATGGATCAAACTATGTCTATCAAATAGGAATAATGCTCATGTCCCAATCAAACTATGATATATGTTTTTGGATTTGGTAGTTACTATTAGATAATAATACTTAGCATATGTGTTGGGATTTTTATCATATGCTACATGACCTCCTCAAAATGCATAATTTTATGTTTTGATGTTGTTTCTGGAGCATTTCATATTTGCTGATTATACAGCTTTTTCTTTTTCTTTTTTTGCATATGCTAACTAAATGTGCAATTCGAAGTGATTTTTCGGCACCTGAATTTTATATTTTATAATTGTACAAAAATAATATACTTCTGTGGTGGTTTCTTAAGAAGGAATGATCTTATTTTCAACTAGAATCCAGAAATGGACCCCTAGTAATTCCATTGGACATAAGGTTCTCTCTGAGAGTTGGAACTTACCAACTTGGGGAAAGATACTTGAGTGCTCAAGTGTTTTAATAACTTGTGAAGAATTGATCCGAATGGTTGAAGGAAATGGGCATCTACAGATAACTCTTGTAGTCACAGCAACAGTAGCAAACTAGCAACAGCTCATCTTGTCATACCTCTGCTTCAAAACATGATGACAATGTTCATAATCGTCAAGCATGTTTGGCATGAAAACGATGGATGATGATGGTTAGCCGTCTTTGGATTCATATCCCATGGAACTCTCCGGACCCGGATAAATTGAAATTGAAGAAGAAAATTAGGTAATGTGATTAATTACTATTTGATGACTGTTGCCTTGTGTTTTTCATCCATTTGCTGAGAAAATGCTGCAAAGTATTTCAGCAATTACAATCCACTATATGTTGTTTCCTTATTTTGTTTGTTGACTTAATTTACACTCTCCTTTTTTTTCCTTCGCATTTTGAGATGCTGCTACTTATTTTTGTGCATCAAGTCTTCTTATGTAACATATTACATTACGTATATCATTATATATTATACATGCAACTCACTATTTTCTTTGTGAGAGCAGGAGCCTTTACAACAATAGCTTGCCTGGACCCTTTTCTGTTTGATATTCCCTCTGGCATTTTCAGTACTAGTACGTTGATGTCATTTATAATTATTTTGTTTTAAAAAATTAAAATACAAGTGAACAGATTGAAATGTAATATGGAAATTCTTCTCATGCGTGCAAGGTGTGATACATTGTTTTCTATGCTTGATAATTGATTCTTCATCTCTCTGACATTAACTTGCAGTTCAAGTAGGTAAAACAGACGCAATAAATCTGTCACGCAATAAATTTGTCATTTATTTGCTGGAAGTTCACAATGATGAGTATTTAATCTAATATTAAGGTAAGATGTTTTTTAATGTTATATTCATGTTTCCTAGAAGGTAGTATAATGCGTTGAATTTCGCTCTTTTTATTTTCAGAAGGAAACAAGTTCTCTGGCTTTTGCGAAGCTGATGGCGAGAATGAGCAGTTGATCTTCAGCAGTTAGTAGGCTTCCTGTGTTTTAAAAGGTAGATGAAGAAGAAGCTGATGAGAATGACCATGTTTCAGTTGCAGGAGATATTGGAGATAAACCTCTTCAAGGAGGAAGGAATAGTGATAGTGGGGATTTTAACAAGCCTGCAGGGGAACATGAATGACTTCTGTTAAAATCTTCTGATGGAGCATTTCAACGAGGTAATGTAATATTTTTGGGTAATTTGAATAACTTGCTTTAATTTTTTTTTTCCTTTTGAAAACTCGGTATCCGGCCCAAAGACCAACTAGTCCGGGGGATCAAACTCTCTATGGACTGACCCAACACAGGAATTGTTGGCACCTGGGTGATTTGAAACTGATACCTAGAGAGGAGCACACTCCTAAGTCCCAAATTTTCACCACCAGGCCAACCCTTTGGTTTTCAGAATAAGTAGTTTTTTTACTAGAGTCATTCCCAATGAGAAATTGGGCAGAATAGGTAGCAAATTTAGAGGCAGGCTATAAGTTCTATGCACCTTTGTGTTGCGACCACAGAGTCAATGCTTTGTTAATTATACTAATGGAGTACCTATGTTTTGTTAACTAGATTCAATGCTATGTTGTTACTTGAAGTCTTGTTTGATTTTGAAATGATTTGTGAATGTCTCAAAGATTACAACTTTAGATGCCTCTGTCAAGTGATGTTCTTTGTCTTTTTACCTTGTCCTGTCATTAGTGTTGCATTCTCAACCGACTGTAGGAACTCAGCTTACGTTGCACCTGAGGTCCTGACGAGGAAAGAATACGATGGAAAGGTCGAGTCTTGTTCTTCGCTATTGCTTATTCTCTGTCTTTACATTTTTACTTTTTTTTGTTATTTGATGAAGATGGTTATTTTTGCATACTGTTTCTTGTTTTATTTGCTAACTATATTTTCATTTAATCCTACAGATTGCGGATGTCTGTTCTTATGGAGTCACCTTCTATGTGACGTTAGTCGGCGCTTATATAATACGAAACTAACCCAGAGGAATATGCAAAGTAAACTGAAAGCAAACATATAATTGTATTAGGCTGTGATGTTGTCCTAAGGCTTGAAGTTTTTAAACTGTCCTTCTTATCAATCAATTGTGAGCTTTGCCAATATATCTGAGATTTCTGTTGATCTCTTAGCTCAGCATATCAACTTCACTTCCCTATGAAAACTTAATTTTATCTAAAATCTCCAAGCAAGGGTGGAAAACTATATTGTTCTACACAAGTAAGGTTAGAAATCTCATGTCCAATGATTGGAATAATTTTAATTTCTGGTATTATAAACGCTTACTCAAGCATCAAAGTGTCTTACATACACAGGAATTCTATCTTCCATATTTTATTCTACCACTGCTAGCTCTGCATCAGATCCTCAACTGGTTTGTATCTTTCCATCTACTAATATTATTATTAGTTGTAGTCTTGTATATCAGAGATGTGATGAGTGGGACAGAAAGAACAATAGGGAGTTAAAAGAAAGCTTTTATATGGAAAACTTTAATTAAGATAATGTACAAACCAGTTCAGAGCTATTGAGCATATATAGGTTCATATTGTCAGCATCTTTAAAGAGGCAGTTAAAAGAAAGCTTTTATGTGGGAAACTTTAATTAAGGGAATGAACAAACCAGTTTAAGCTGACTTTAAATTTTAATGTAGAGCGTATGACAGCAAAAGATAATCAACTGCTTTTATGTGGAGTACTGGAAAACATTTTGGTGGCCTATGCATTTATATTAATTAACTTAGAGCTATAGCTAGTTGCATTTTATGTCAAGCTCGTGTCTTTCAATCCTCAACAGGTAGCCTATTTTTTACAGTTTATATGTATCTTAATTACTCCATGCAGCGATCAGAGTGTATAGAAGGTGGTAAAATGGGAGGTAGTTCAGTTAATATTTGAACTTCCCATAGTTGGAGGTTGGAGCTCTAAGTTGCATTGCAGACATTAAAAGCTAAATAACCAAAGTAAGGAATAAAATATAGATGGCGTAAAGCAGAAGGTATATCGTTTCTACTTACTGCTCTCGCTCATAGACACACTTCTTTTACAATATAGACTATATGATCTGTCCAGGTCGAGCATTTGATTACCAACCCTTGAGCTCTCATCATTACTTAACTGTTCTTTATCTCTCAACGTTTTGGTGCTTTCCAACTTGTTTTTTGCGACCTCGTGATCTTTTGATTGTAATCTTATAATCATGTCATTCTAGAATGGTTACTCTTTTAGTATATGCCTATATTTTCTCGTGTCTAGATTAGAAATTCATTTTTGTTAAGAATCTTATGACATACACCATTTTTGTTTTGTTAAGGTCATACTTGTTAAGGTTATACACATTTTTTAATTATGAACATAAAACAATAGAAAATTAGATTTATTGTTTTGTCAAAGGGAGGGAATTAAAAATTGTGAATTGTCAAAAGGGAAAATTAGATGATTTGGTTATTATCAAGGGAATGAGAATAGACAAATCAATTTGAAAGTGGAGAGTAAGAGTTTTATATCCTTATTGTGTGATTTTTTTAAAAATTATTAGCGAGGTGTATAAAATGTAGCGTTAATATGTGTTTATCTATAGAATATGAGCGATTTCTGATTTACTCTCTTGTAAAAAAAAGTTTAGATTTCAACCCTATAATATAAAGATTTTTTTTGTTTTAGACCCTATGATCATGTGACTGGACAAAATGTTGACTATGTAATTTTGATAACGTGTCACGCTGACTTTTTATAATTCTTTTTCATTTAATTTATTTTCAGCTGTTTTTTTTTATTAATTAACAATTATTTTAAAAACTTAATTTAAAGAATTAAAAATAACAAAAAGCATTAAAAAAAATAGTTTTGAAAAAAAAATCTGGTTTAACCCAGATTCATTATTTGATGTGGCGTTTAGGTTGGACCTTTATAAGCTTTGGTCCAAGATGGATCAATGAAATTACATGTTAGTGTAGGTTTATTTTCAGGAAAATTGATGTTCTAACTTCACAATCTTCCTAATAACACATGGAAAATCTTAAAATGCCTCCAACGGTAGTTAACTACCGTTCAACAATCCGACAACAGTTAACTACTGTTGGCCTCAGCGGTTAATTAACTACCGTTGTGTTCTGGGATTAAAAGAATACATCAAGTTAAGTTTCTCGTTACATAAACACATGCAAACTTGTTCAAAAACTTACAAAATTCACCCAAACCTTCATTTGCACGAAAATCATCCATTTTACTTCAACGAAATCAGAAGTAAGTACCTTTCTTCCTATTTACATGCAATGTAGGTTGTTTAGGGTGATATTTTCATAATTTTAGCAAAATGTTAGTGTTTAGGTTAGGTTTAAAAATTGCAAATTGTGATAGATTTTGATGTTATAATGTATGGTTCTTGTTGGCATTGTTGTTTAGAGTATGTTTAGGTACAATGTAGTTGTTTTGATGTTCAAATAACATTAATTGTGCTACTAATTTAGAATGCACTTAAGATGTTTGACGAAATGCCTAAGTGAGATAATCTTGCTTTTTTTGTGTATTTTTTTTGCAAATATGTTAAATTTTATAATGTATATATGTTATAATGATTCTAAGCTTGAATTTTTACATTTTTTGGCAAGTTTGAAGAATTACATAATGTTATACATTACATAAAGTATGATGAATGTATATATGTTATATTAAGTTGGATGAATGCATAAGTTTGTTTTGGTGATATGTTACTTGCATTTTGGTGTTTTGTATAATGTGAGGGTTAGATTTCCATGTCTTAGGTTGTGTTACCGTAAAAATGTATAGTTTTTAGGAAATGTCTAAGTACATTGTCCACTTATTTATGTTATTTTTAATTTGTTTTTGTACATATATGGCTGGGGAGGAGGATGAGCAGCAACGGCTTATTTTTGTGAAGTTTTAATAATTTATTTATCATTTTGTTATAATTATTTCATATTTAATTCGAATATTTATTTTTGTGTATTATTTTTTTGTTGAAGGGATGGATTTTGGAGCATTTGCCAGGTCCGTACCCAAGGAAGAAAAACAAGAGCTGGAAGCCGGAGAGACCATGTGCGGGGAGATGGCTTACTACCAGAGGGCATGCAGCTGTCCACCATTACCGCCTACTCTTGGATCGCTTAGAGGTGGATGATGTGAGGTGGTCTACATATATATGATGATCACAAAGATGTGCACCATTTTTAGCTTATTGTCACTTACTCGAGATCGCTGATGTGCGGGAAGGAGAGGGTGTACCGTCATTTATCTGAGCGGGTTAAGAGGCAGTTTGGCTTTATACATGACATCTCCAGACATCCGTCAGATGTCCCTAAGATGCCTAAGGAGGTGCTGGCTACTTTGTTGATAGAGCCTAGAGCGTGGTTCTACAATTATTGGGGAGCATAAGCCTGGCTACATGGCTTAGTATGCCAAAGTCTCTCACCCTTGGATTATCCCGTCTGATGAAGGATCTCCTCCCAGGCCGGTGAACCGGGAGCAGCTTACAGAGGAGGAGCATGTCAGGGAGATGCTTGACACATTGACGATCATCAGGGATGTTGTGCAGATGGCTGATGATGTTGTGGCCATGAGAGACAAGATGACTAAAGAGAAGATGGTGCACGAGATGATCCGGATTGGCAGTACTGGTCGCCCTGCCTTTACGTATCAGATTGCCAGGCAGCGCGGGGGGCATAGGCATCGTAGGCAGCATGGCTGATTAACATTAGGCTTTTTTATGTACATTTTGACTTTGATTATGGTCATGTATTATTATGACATTATTCGTACATTGTGATATTTCTATGACATTTACATACAAACCTTTTATATTATTTCTTTCGTTTTAATTTTATCATGTTAATTATTTTGTACCTTTAATATTGATGAATTTGAAATTGGATGAAAAGAGTGAAATTTTTTGATCAAAATAGTGTGTATAAAACATGTTCAAATGTGGGAAAAAAATGGAAGGAGAAAGCTGCTGGAAATTGAACCAAGAACGCAACAACAGTTAACAACTGCTAGATGTACCGCTGGATGTAGCGGTAGTTAACTACCGTTGACCTCAGCGACAGTTAAGTGATGTTGGATCTCACAACGGTAGTTAACTACCTATGCAGGTAAATTGGTATTTTACTTGTGTTTTTAGGAAGTTATTAATGTCAGAAAAGCATTTCTCTATTTTCAGTCATTGTATGCCATACACCCAACTCAATAAACATCATAGGTCCCTTCTGGCACAAGTTTTGAATCACTTATTAAACCACCTATATGAGCAAGGTATCACCTGGGTGACATAGAATTTGGTGATATTAATGACATTGACCAATCACAATGACACAATCTTTATGAAAGAGAGAGAGACAAAAAAACAACTTTAACATTGTAGTTGGTCAATGTCACCAATATCACTAATTTTATGTCTCTCAAGTACTATCCACATGAGCATGCCTAATCATAGTATATAGTGAAGACTTTTTTCTTTTTTATGGAAAAATATATAGTCAAGACTTACTTAGTAATTTCTGGTCTAATATTATACGAGTTTCGTTAACCGGGTACTAGAAATACTCTAAAAAAAAATTTAAAAAAATATTATTTAAAAAGTCAAAAGTTCTACTACATTGAATATGAAGAAGAAGAAAAACTACAATTTAAGGTATTTAAAGAGTTCATAAAAAACACTTGTTAGCATTTTACGTTTTTTTAAAATTAAAATCGCATTAAATTTCCGAAACTAATTAATATTATTTAAGTTACTTCATATTCATTAATAAATTTTGAAATTAAATTATGTTTCCAATCAAATAAAATTGAACAAATTCGTCCCATAAATCCCAGCTCAACTGATAAAAATGCCGAAATTGTTAGGTTTCTTTTTGCGTATGAATTTATGATGGCTTTGTCATCTTATCTATCTACCCAAAAAATTGAACAAATTCGTTGTCTTTTTTAAAATATTCATATTGATCAGTAGATACTTCAATTTTCTTAAATTATTGTCTTTTTTTTTTTACGGTCAATAACTTTATATTATTTCATTCATCAATGTAGAAAAAATACAAGATGGAATCAAATCAAAAACGCGGCGACGAGCAATACAATTTTGACTCCCGTGCTAAGCTATAGGCGGCATAATTTGCTTGTCTTCTAACAACTAGCTTGCAAACTAGTTCAATTTGCACCCTTGATAGCTCCAATTGGCCAAGCCAAATAATTGCATCATGTAAACCCAATGCCTCTGCTTCAGATGGGGGATGGACACCATCATACCATTTTGTTAAAGCTTTTATAAAATGGCCATAATGGTTCTGAATACACATACCTATGCCAAACCTCCTTTGCTCAGCAAACAATGCTGCATCAACGTTACATTTCAGATAATCTGCATTAGGTGGCTGCCATCGTGCTTCATGTTGCTATTGACGTTGCTGTGTTATTCCTGCTGAACCGCATGCTGCCTGCCACTGAGATAATGCATCTCGCGCAATCTATACATCTGTTACAATCGGTTTTAGATCGCCCTCCCACACTTTATCATTGCGGCGACGCTATAAACACCACAACATCATTACCATGTCATTCCTCATGTTGTTTGCCAACCTGCACAACAAAGAAAAAATACAGTCCGCAAAATCCGCGGCTGAAGCAGCAGCCTCATCAATTATATCCCATAAACCAGCTGTTTGCCATACTCTCTTAGCCTCCGTACATCCTATAAATACATACCAATCATTCTCATAATCTGTCTCACAATGTGGAGAACTATCCGTGCACGGCACACCCTTGTCTTGTAATCGCATTATTGTCTTTTGTTTTATTATGGGTTAAATTATGTCAAATGTCGTTGCTGGACGTTGCAGTTTGTCAAAAACTAGGGTTAAACCTGTTTCAATCCATGCACGTGTCAATATTTATTGGAAGAAAAACGCAAAGAAAATGAACTATTCTTTTTTTCTTTCTTTCCGGTTGCTATTAATCTCCATACTGCAACATTATGCAGATACTCGTTCCGTCCGGTTGGTATTAATATATAAGTCTTTAACAAATACTTCTTCGGTCCTAAATTGTATGTCGATTTAGAAAAAAAGATTTGTCTCAAGTTATACGTCGCTTTACAATGTCAATGCAGTATTAATATTACTTTTCCTATTATAACCTTATTTATTTATTATTTTCTATTCTTTCAATTCTTTCATTTATTTTTCCTATAATATTTATTAAGGACAATTTTGTAAAACAACTCATAATATATCTTTTCAACACAATATTAATTGCATTTCTTAATACGTGTGAAATGCCCAAAACATCATACAATTTAAGACGGAAGAAGTGAGTTATAAAAATTTATCTATTTTTAGTGTAAAAAGAAACAATTTATTTCTTATAGGTTATTCCCTCTGTCCCTTTTTATAAAACTACTTTATAATTTTTTTTTGCCCCTATATATAAGACTATCAACAAATTTTTAGATACATTTATTACTTCTTTTCTAAATACACCCTCATTAATATTATCAATATACCTTAATAGTACATCAAAAATTAACATTAAATATCTCTATAAACAAATGGTAGTTTTTAACGAATTTTTTTAAAACTCTCTTCTCTCCTTCTCACACCTAAGCCGTCAGCCCTTTCTTCTTCTTCTTCCTGTCGGAGGGGTGATTTATGGTCAATTTTGACCATAAAATCACCTATCCGAGTTGTTTTTCCTTTTATCCTAATTGAATAAGTTATTTCACATATTTTTAGTTTTCATTCGTTTGTTTTTGTGATTTCGTCGTCTCTGCACGACTCTGTTTGTTTTGATTTCCCGTCTTTGTGCGGCGTGTTTTTGATTTCCCGTCTTAGTGTGGTGTTTATTTGATTCATGTTGAAAGATTAACATTGATCAAGTGCAGATCCGATCAATGACAATGACTTTGGCGTCGTCAACGTTGCAGATCCGAAGACATGAGTATTTCGGAGACTCTATATTAGTCATATTTGTAGGCATGAGTACTTTGTTGTTTTATGCTATTAACATGGATGTTGTGAGTTTGTTCACAAATTCATCCTTTTTGTTTTTAGCGAATTTAGATTTGTATTGTATCGATGTACTCTATCAATTTGAATGAATAAATATCGTTTATTTTTATCAATTTTTTGGTAATAGTAACATGCATTTATGTTAAATTTATTACTTCAAACATTTTTCTTAGTATAAGCAATTTTATCAACTATTCTTGTAAAAAGGGACGCAAAAGTACAACAGATGAAAATTAGTTATACAAAAATCAAATTTCAAAGTAGAAATTTTACTAAGATAAAGGTAAAAGACCACTTAATAAATTATACATTTTCTTTCCTAAAAGAAAGGGTAACTGTGAATGTATAAAGAGAAGTTACAATAGTCATTCAATGTATCAAAATTTTAAAATTGTTCATTTTGTTAGTCAAAATAATATCTAACATTAAAATATTTTGTTAATATTGTCATATTAGTCTTTCATTATACTTAGTTATTATCATATCAGTCCTTATAAATACTTACTTATTGTCAATTTAATCCTTGTATGAAAAGAGTTATGTGTGTATTGAGGAATTATATTAGCGGTATAGACTATTTTGACTAACAAAATGCACGGTCAATAGTCAATGGCTATTTTAAAATTTCGATACATTGAAAGACTATTTTGACTAACAAAATGATTATTACCCCTTAAAAAAAATTACACTTTCTCACACACATATTTTCAATTTTAATGTTGAACTTAGGTAATAAGACTTTAGAAAACTAATTTTTGGTTATGAAATTATTCCCATAAAGAAAATATTTCTAATTTCGCATGTTTTTTTTGTTGTGAAGTAATTTAATGATTGAACCTCACATATTTTAAACATGGAGAAGTTAAAAGTTTGGAGTTTGAACTCCAACCCCTACATAATATTTTCTTTGCATCTACCAATTTAGTTTTTCTTACATGACAATTTCACATGCTTTTATTCCAAAGTAAATGGATGGGAATAAAATATTGGCATGAAAGTGGGGAAAAAATTGAAGTAACTACCTAACAACTATAACATGTATTATTATACTCCATCCGTCTCTTAAAAATAGTCGTTTAAGGTTTATGCACGGTTATTAAGGAAATGATTGATTGTGTTTATTTCAATGGTAAAATTAATATCATTTACTAAAATACCCTTATTAGTTGTAGTTAGTGGAGTAGTTAAGTTGGATGAAATTCAATAAATAAGGGTATAATAATGGAAAAAAATAATAAATGCTGCATTGGTATTCTAAAGTGACAATTATTTTGAGAAAAAGAAAGAATGATAAAAAGACTATTATTGTGAGACGGAGGGAGTACATTTGAATGACAAATAAATGAATCCGAAAAATGTGGTAAATATTAACCAAACACCCTCTATATAGTTTCCAAACCTGAGATAAATCCAATTATCCAAATTCACATTAATGTTACTATACATTTGAATAATCAAAGTTTAAAAATACTCATTTACGAAGGAGTCGTTAATCGTGTAAGAATACAAAGTGAGGCCACAAACGTTTCTCCATCACGAATCTGATTGGTGTCCAATAAGGTTGGAAATAGAGGACACCCTACAACAAAAGCTAAAGCCTTTTTGTCTTGGAAATGTCAAATACTATACTAGTGCTTTGTTTGCATAATAGTATAAAGGCTTAAATTTAAATATGATTTTTGTTTATGCAATTTGGGTTAGTTTTGATTTTCGTCCCTGCAAAAAAAATTAAAAAACATCCCTACAAAATTTCTTTTATTTGAAAAAGGTCCCTGACCCCACATCCCAGCTGATTTAGCATGCTTTATGCCACGTGGAAGTTGCTGACTGTGCAACTTTTGCCACGTAGTGCTGACGTGGCAGTCCATGTAATTTAAAAAATAAAAAATTATTTTAAAATTAAAAAAAACTGAATATGAAAAAAAAATTGAAGGTTAAAATTAAAACTTTTGAAAAAAAAATTGGAAATTAATTTTTTTTTAATTTAAACATTATATATTATTTTTTTTTTCGAAAATACTGAAAATTATATTTTAAAAGAATTTTTTTATGAATTTTTAATTTTTAATTCAGTTTTTTTAATTTTAAAAAACTATTTTCAAAATTTAAAAAATATTTTTTAAGTTTTTAATGACTAAATAGCAACATGGTCAAAGTTGCACAGTCAGCAACTGCCACGTGGCAAGAACTATGTAAATCAGACCAAAAGTGTGGCAAAGGATCTTTTTCAAATAATTTTTTTTTTTGCAGGAATGTTTTTCAATTTTTTTTGCAGAAACGAAAACCAAAATTGACTTAAATTATATGAACGAAAATCATATTTAAGCCTAGTATAGTATAAAATGGGTAAAGCTAGTCAAATTTCCAATCCCTTGTGTAACTTGACCTGCATAGTTATGCAGGATAATACCTTTTTATTGTTTACATTTTTATGGTAGCAGGAATAATCATTTTGCGACTTATCTTAACAGGTTGTTTTGGACTTGGTGTTAAATCAAAGTAAATTTTCTGCTCTGGCAATTGGTAGTGTAGGTATGTCTTGTCTCTTACTCCTTAATGTTATTAGGTCTGCAAACAATTAATTATAGAAATTTGGCTCCAAATTTGCTGCATTAATTGCTATAATTGTAGCCTAAAAATTTCCCTCTAAATACCAAGATTTGAATTTAAAAAAGAATTCCAATAATTGAATTTCAAAAAATGATGCTAGGAATCAGAGAAATTTTCTCCGATTTTTCCTCCACTTATAAACGTGCTATATTTATTCAATGGACTGCATTAATTTTCATATAATACATGAAGCTCTCCACTCAGTAGATCCATTTGTTTTCCCACATATTTACACCGGCTATTGTAACACCCCGTTTTCCCAAAGTAAAAATTTCATAAATAAATAATCAGAGTTTCTCGTATAACGGAATGCTACATTTCTAAGAATCTCAAAACGGAATAAATAACAATTTATCCTTTGTAAAATAATAGTCATAATTATTCAAAACTTCGCAGCGGATAAAATTTCAAATTAACAAAATAGTTTTGGCACGCAGGCCTCATCAAAACTTCTCAAATTAAATTCAACTGAAACTTATTAATATTAAATCATAATCAATACGTAAGAAATAGAAAATAGTTATAAAGTTTCCCATCCCGTTACATATCAGAGCACCTAAGGACACAGTGATGGTAGCCACTCACAACAGCAAACAGCAGCCAAAAGCTTAATCACTTGCAAGTTACTCATATGAAGAGCAACATTTCCAAACAGAAGGGGTGAGGTTCACAAAACAATGGCATTAAACATATAATTCAGTAATTATATTTAACAACATAAACATCAAATACATTCACATCAATAATCATATAACATCTTAACTAACATCATAATCATCATCATAATTTAGCATCATAGTTGAACTTAACAGTTTGACTCGACAATGCAATTTCAACTCGACTATGCAACTTAGGCATCTTATTCATGCATGTGGTACCAATCTAGGGCATAATCCCTCGTCGCTATTCAGTATAAATATACTCCTAGGGCGTAAGCCTTCGTCGCTGTTGAGCATAAAAATACTCTAGAGCATAAGCTCTCGTCTCTGTTGAGCAAAAGCTCCTAGGGCATGAGCCCTCGTCTCTGAATGATTATGCATGGACTCAACTTCTTATAACTTAAACAACATAAATGACTCCAATAATTTGGATCACAACTCATAATCTTAGAATGACGCATTCATCTTTTAATCATTAACATATAGCTGCATGGCAGCGCATCAAATATTCCAGGATATAATCATATCATAAACAATCACATTTTTCTTCACTTATGGTTCACAAAGACATGTACAATTATACATGTCACTACTAACAAAATCATACATTAATTAACAGTCTCACCAGTCATCTTTAATATTGCAGTAACGCTTAACTCTAATCCATGGGTAATCTCATAACAACTCGTGCGACAAGAGTCGCATAATTCTAGAAGGAAGTCTGATACATAACTGCTCGCTATGGCGAGTGGAATCTCTCGCCTTGCGAGCCATCAGAGGTCACTCGTTATGGCGAGTTGAGCTACTCGCCTTGCGAGCCATAAAGGGTAACTCGCTATGGCGAGTTGGGTTGCTCGCCTGGCGAGTTTCAGGGTGTTACTCGCTATGGCGAGTAGGATTGCTCGCCTCGCGAGCCTTCTAGGGGTTGCTCGCTATGACGAGTGGTTTGGCTCGCCTCGCGAGCTGATGAATACTCGCTGTGGTGAGCGATGACAAAACAGTTACGGGTTTACGACAATTTTCACCAAAAATCCCAATTTTCATCATGTTACTCCCCAAATTCGACTAAAGTGATGTATAAGGGTTACCCTATGGTCTGTAAACAGTTTTCTACAACAATGGTACTGTTTCTCATCATCTAATCATCAATTCATCAATTTAACCTAATTCTCAATTCCTCAATTTCTCATGAACTAACCCTATAATCCGTTAACTATAATCATAAATTACTAGTTTTAATGAAATTGTAATGCTAGGCTCACCCTTACCTTAAGAAAATTGAGCAGCAGCCTCTCTGGTTCTTTTCTTCTGTTTTCTCCCTTTTTCTCCCAAAAACTGAATCGTACGTTCTGTACAATTCTAAACCTAATTTTCCCTTTTAAACCCCTTCAAATCTTATTTTATTAAACAATAAAATAAGTCACAACACCTCATAAAATCACATAAATCATATAACTCACTTAATTCAGACAAAATCATATAAATATTCTCTATACTCTAAAAATAATTTAAATAATCAAAACGGGCGTTACAACTCTCCCCAACTTATAAGATTTTCGTCCTCGAAAATTTACCTTAAGCAAACAACTCTGGATAAGACTCCAGCATCTTACTCTCTAGCTCCCACGTCAAGCTTTCACCAGTCGCTCCGTCCCAAATGACTTTCACAAGAGGTATCTCCTTGCCTCTCAACCTCTTCACTTCACGGCCTTCGATCCTCACTGGTAAGGTCTCAACCGTAAGGTTATCTCTAACTTGCACACCATCCCTTTGAATCACATGGGATGGATCCGGAACATACTTCCGAAGTTGCGACGCATGAAACACATCATGCAAATTCGAAAGGTGCGGCGGTAAACCTACTCGATACGCCACCGTTCCAATTCTTTCTGATATCTGATACGGACCAATAAACTTCGGAGTTAACTTCTTCGATTTCAATGCACGACCCACACCGGTCATGGGAGTAACTCTTAGGAATACATGATCTCCCTCTTGGAACTCAAGGTTTTTCCTACGCTTATTATGATAGCTCTTTTGTCGACTCTACGACGCCTTCATCTTTTCTTGAATCATTTTTACCTTCTCTGTGGTTTGTTGAACAATTTCTGGTCCTAAAACCACACTCTCACCTGACTCAAACCAACACAACGGAGTTCTACATCTCCGACCATACAAAGCCTCGAAAGGTGTCATTCCGATACTAGAATGATAACTGTTATTGTACGTGAACTCTATCAACGGAAGATGACTATCCCAAGTTCCTCCTTGCTTAAGTACACAAACTCTCAGCAAATCTTCTAATGACTGGATCGTTCTTTCCGACTGACCATCTGTCTGCGGATGATACGCCGAACTCAACTTCAACTTAGAACCTAAAGCCTCTTGGAAACTCTTCCAAAATCTAGAAGTAAACCTCGGGTCTCTATCTGATACGATGCTCGAAGGAACACCATGTAGCTTCACTATTTCTCGAATATAAATCTCTGCCAACTGGGCTATAGGAAAACTGATGTTAATCGGAATAAAATGAGCCGACTTCGTCAATCTATCGACAATCACCCAAATATTGTCATTCCCTTTAGGAGTATTCGGCAAACTCGTCACAAAATCAATGGATATACTATCCCATTTCCACTCTGGCACATCTAAATGTGTCATCAACCCAGCAGGTTTCTGACGTTCCACTTTCGACTTCTGACAAACCAAACACGAATACACAATCTGTGCCACATCACGTTTCAATCCAGACCATCAAAACAGCTTCTTCAAATCATGGTACATTTTGGTAGCTCCCGGGTGAATACTCAAGCTACTTCTATGACTCTCTTCAAGAATCATCTTCTTCATCTCGTCATCGTCTGGAATACAAATTCTTCCTCAAAATCTCAACACGCCTTGGTCATCGACCTTAAAGTCACCCTCTCCAGTCTGATTACTAGCAACCAACAAGTCCACAAACTTAACATCTACTTTCTGCGCTTCTTTAATATTTTTCAAGAAATCACTGTCAATCTTCAGCATTATCAGCTTTACACTCTGAGGTGACCATTCACAGACTAAACTCAAATCTCTAAACTGTTCCAGCAACTCAAACTCTTTAGCCATCATAGCAGACATATGCAAAGTCTTCCTACTTAAGGCATCTGCAACAACATTAGCTTTACCCGGATGATAATTCAAACCAAAGTCATAATCTTTCAACAACTCAAGCCACCTTCGCTGTCTCCTATTCAATTCCTTCTGATCAAACAAATACTTCAAGCTCTTGTGATCACTGAACACTTCGAATTTCGAACCGTACAAATAATGTCTCCACATCTTAAGCACAAATACAACTGCAGCTAATTCAAGGTCATGAGTAGGATAATTTCGTTCATGGATTCTTAATTGTCTTGATGCATAAGCAACCACCTTACCATCTTGCATAAGCACACCACCTAAGCCCAATTTAGACGCATCACAATATACAACAAAAGGTTCATCGGACTTAGGCAAAATCAAAACTGGAGCCGTCGTCAGGCGCTTCTTCAATTCATTAAAACTGTTCTCACAATGAACATCCCACACGAAAGTTTTACCTTTGCAAGTCAACTGCGTTAACGGAAGTGCCAACTTTGAAAATCCTTCTATAAACCTTCTATAATAACCAGCTAATCCCAAAAAGCTTCTAATTTCTGTAACCGACTTAGGAGTCTCCCATTGCGATACTGCTTCAACTTTAGATGGATTAACTGCAATACCCTTACCAGAAATGACATGGCCAAGAAAACTCACCTCATTCAACCAAAATTCACACTTTGATAATTTCGCATAAAGCTTCTTCTCCTTTAGCACTTGCAAGACTATCCTCAAATGTTCAGCATGCTCTTCCTCAGACTTGGAGTAAATCAAAATATCATCGATGAACACAACCACGAATCGATCCAAGAATGCATGAAAATTTCGGTTCATGTACTCCATAAACACACCAGGTGCATTCGTAACGCCGAAAGGCATCACTTTATATTCATAATGCCCATAACGCGTCCTGAAAGCTGTCTTCTGCACATCTTCATCTTTCACTTTAATCTGGTGATAACCCGACCTCAAATCAATCTTGCTAAACACTCGGGCACCCACTAACTGATCCATCAAATCGTCAATTCTCGGAAGTGGATACCTATTCTTTATGGTTACCTTATTCAACTGACAGTAATCAATACACAATCTCATGATGCCATCCTTCTTCTTAACCAACAATACAGGCGCTCCCCAAGGAGAAACACTTGGTCTCACAAACTTCTTGTCAAGTAAATCTTCCAACTGTTTCTTCAGCTCAGCCAACTTAGAAGCTGACATGCGGTAAGGTGTCATAGACACATGCTTCGTTCCCGGAACGAGATCAATCGAAAATTCAACTTCTCTTTCTGGAGGCACATCAAGAATTTCATCGGGAAAGACTTCTGGAAAATCGCATACCACTTTCTGCTTATCAATCATCGTTTGGTTCTCATTAGATAAAGATGCCATCAAGGAAAACATCAACGTTCCATCACGTTCTAACTGCTTCAGCTGTTTAGTAGATAAAAATTCTACTCCACTCTCTTCTTTGTCAGAAGAGAAATACACCAACTTGCGAAAACAATTAATATGTACATGGTTGTACTCTAACCAATTCATACCAAGGATTACATCCATACCACTCAAAGGTAAACAAACCAAATCAATCTCAAAATCACGATCATACATAGACAAAGGACATCTTAAACACACAAGAGAAGTAGTCACCGAACCCTTAGTTGGAGTTTCGACAACCATTTCCCCATTCATATTTGACATAGTAAGACCCAACTTAGAAGCACAATTAATAGCAATAAAACAATGCGTAGTAACAGTATCAATAATAGCAATTAAAGGAGTACTATCTAAATAGCAAGTACCTCTGATCAAACGATCCTTATTCTCTGTCTGAGTGTCAGTCAAAGCAAAAAATCTCCCAGTAGTCTGAGCCTTCTTAGGCTTCTTGCATTGCGAACCAATATGACCTTCTTCATTACAGTTAAAGCACACAACATCATCGTATTTGCATGCCGAAGTAGCATGTCCTCTCTTGCCACAACGGTAACACCGCTTCACGTCTCCAGTACAAGCATTACTCTTGTGGCCTTTTTCACCACAGTTATAGCAGACAATCTCAGCAGGAGCATCTTTCTTCTGAGGTCTCCTCTCATCATTAACTCTTTGCTTGCCCTTATCAGCAGGGGCACTATAGGGCTTAGGATGACTATGTTGACCTTTACTCTTCCTCTCATTCACAAACTTGTAATGAGCCTTAGTATCCTCTTCATAAATTCTGCAACTACTCACCAGCTCAGAAAAGTTACGAATCTTCTGGTAACCAATTGCCATCTTGATATCAGCACGCAATCCATTCTCGAACTTGATGCACTTAGAAAACTCAGCAGTCTCAGCAGTATAATGTGGATAGAATTTAGTCAACTCCACAAACTTGGTAGCATATTCAGTCACCGACATGTTCCCATGTTTCAGCTCAAGGAACTCAATCTCTTTCTTCCCGCGAACATCTTCCGGAAACTAACGGTTCAGGAACTCTCTCCTAAACACAACCTATGTAACAGCAGCACCTCCATTCTCTAAGACCAGTTTGACACTAACCCACCAGTCATCAGCTTCTTCTGCCAACATGTGCGTGCCAAAGCGCACCATCTGAATGTCCGTACACTGCATGACTCTGCAGATCCTCTCGACCTCCTTAAGCCATGTTTGAGCTCCATCGGGGTCATATCTTCCCTTGAAAGTAGGTGGATGATTCCTCGTAAAAGTTTCCAACATTATCACTCCATCATTACCACCAGCATTTTGTTGTTGGCCCACAGCTTGAGTCATCGCTTGCAATGCAGCAGCAAGAGCAACATCATTCCTTCCAGCCATCTCAGTTCACTACATAACGAGACCAGGTTAGGAAAATTCAAAACAGAATTAAACTAACACTCGTCACAAACGACTCAATCTACTTGGCCGGACGGACCAACCTGCTCTTATACCAATTGTAACACCCCGTTTTCCCAAAGTAAACATTTCATAAATAAATAAATAATCAGAGTTTCTCGTATAACAGAATGCTACATTTCTAAGAATCTCAAAACGGAATAAATAACAATTTATCCTTCGTAAAATAATAGTCATAATTATTCAAAACTTCGTAGCGGATAAATTTTCAAATTAACAAAATAGTTTTGGCACACAGGCCTCATCAAAACTTCTCAAATTAAATTCAACTGAAACTTATTAATATTAAATCATAATCAATACGTAAGAAATAGAAAATAGTTATAAAGGTTCTCATCTTGTTACGTATCAGAGCACCTAAGGACAAAGTGATGGTAGCCACTCACAACAGCAAACAGCAGCCAAAAGCTTAATCACCTACAAGTTACTCATATGAAGAGCAACATTTCCAAGCAGAAGGGGTGAGATTCACAAAACAATGGCATTAAACATATAATTCAGTAATTATATTTAACAACATAAACAACAAATACATTCACATCAATAATCATATAACATCTTAACTAACATCATAATCATCATCATAATTTAGCATCATAGTTGAATTTAACAGTTTGACTCGACAATGCAATTTCAACTCGACTATGCAACTTAGACATCTTATTCATGCATGTGGTACCAATCTAGGGCATAAGCCCTCGTCGCTATTCAGTATAAATATACTCCTAGGGCATAAGCCCTCGTCGCTGTTGAGCATAAAAATACTCCTAGAGCATAAGCTCTCGTCTCTGTTGAGCAAAAGCTCCTAGGGCATGAGTCCTCGTCTCTAAATGATTATGCATGGACTCAACTTCTTATAACTTAGACAACATAAATGACTCCAATAATTTGGATCACAACTCATAATCTTAGAATGACGCATTCATCTTTTAATCATTAATATATAGCTGCATGGCAGCACATCAAATATTCCAGGATATAATCATATCATAAACAATCACATTTTTCATCACTTATGGTTCACAGAGATATGTACAATTATACATGTCACTACTAACAAAATCATACATTAATTAACAGTTTCACCAGTCATCTTTAATATTGCAGTAACGCTTAACTCTAATCCATGGGTAATCTCATAACAACTCGTGCGACAAGAGTCGCATAATTCTAGAAGGCGGTCTGATACAGAACTGCTCGCTATGGCGAGTGGGATCTCTTGCCTTGCGAGCCATCAGAGGTCACTCGCTATGGCGAGTTGAGCTGCTCGCCTTGCGAGCCATCAAGGGTAACTCGCTATGGCGAGTTGGGTTGCTCGCCTTGCGAGCATTAGGGGTACTACTCGCTATGGCGAGTTTGGTTGCTCGCCTCGCGAGCTTCAGGGTGTTACTCGCTATGGCGAGTAGGATTGCTCGCCTCGCGAGCCTTCTAGGGGTTGCTCGCTATGGCGAGTGGTTTGGCTCGCCTCGCGAGCTGATGAATACTCGTTGTGGCGAGCGATGACAGAACAGTTACGGGTTTACGACAATTTTCACCAAAAATCCCAATTTTCATCATGTTACTCCCCAAATTCGACTAAAGTGTTGTATAAGGGTTACCCTATGGTCTGTAAACAGTTTTCTACAACAATGGTACTGTTTCTCATCATCTAATCATCAATTCATCAATTTAACCTAATTCTCAATTCCTCAATTTCTCATGAACTAACCCTATAATCCGTTAACTATAATCATGAATTACTAGTTTTAATGAAATTGTAATGCTAGGCTCACCCTTACCTTAAGAAAATTGAGCAGCAGCCTCTCTGGTTCTTTTCTTCTGTTTTCTCTCTTTTTCTCCCAAAACCTGAATTGTACGTTCTGTACAATTCTAAACCTAATTTTCCCTTTTAAACCCCTTCTATCTTATTTTATCTTATTTCACTTAATCCCTCATAATTCTATCTAATTTCCATAACAGCCCCACAACTTAAATATTTATTTTATTTTCAAATCTTATTTTATTAAACAATAAAATAAGTCACAACACCTCATAAAATCACATAAATCATATAACTCACTTAATTCACACAAAATCATATAAATATTCTCTATACTCTAAAAATAATTTAAATAATCAAAACAGGCGTTACTCCCACCCATTTTTTCCCTATATATACATGTATATCATATCCCTTACTCATATCATCCTGGTTTTTGCTTTCACTCGAATTTTGCACTTTCCATTCAAATTCATTACTCGTTCCCACTTAAATATCTCTTTCCAACACACCTCTTCACATGTTCCAAGCAAATTAATTTACCCACCGTTTCCCATATACATACTTGCAAAACCCTACATGTTGTCTCCATATATATGTGTGTTATGTTGATAGCTTGCTCTGCCTTTTCCCTTCACACAAGACTCGAAAACCTAACTCAAACATGGTTGATCGTGAAGCTGAAGCGTTCCTCTCATACCATTGCCTAACTGGTAGTTGTTTATCTCTTTTGTATTGTATAGTTGATTTTGTCTGTTATAATTTCAGATTGTGTATACTAATTGATCGTCTATATGTTTGAATTTGTTCAATGCGAACAATCAGAAAAACAATGGAAAAGCTGTTGTTTGTTGTAATGCGGGCGATGCTGCGAATAGGGCTGATAATTTGAACATGGTATATTAAGCTAACATTTGATATAAAAACTTGGAAATTAAATTAAATTTATAGAAGACGATGTTTGAAGCATTACTAATTATTCCCTTTCTATAAATGATTTTAGGAGAATCTAGAAGACGGGGTTTCATGCATCGACACCAACATGGTTGAAACTCCGGTCAACAAGGTTACTTTGAAGCGATCCTCTGGAAGCATAGACTCTTTTGCAGCTGGGGATGTTGAAACTGGACAAGCTTCTGTCACACAACCAACGAAGATGGTGCGAGTGAAAATAGAACCCGTTGAAAAGAATTGACTTTGTGATGTTGGAGGAAAATATTTTCTATAGTCATTTTGGTTCGTTTTTTGGTGTCAAGCATTTCTGTTTAAGAAATTTTGTTTGAAGGGAATTTTTTTTCTGTTCATGGTTGAAGTATTTTGCATTTGGTCAAGTCTTTAATTTTATTTTTGCTGGTTAGCTTTTCTTGACGAACCTATAAGGATGTAACCGTTACTGTTGTTTGTTTTGGAATCGAGATGCAATGAAAGTTATGCTTTATAATTGTGTCATTATCAGTTTGATCATTGGTTTTTGTCACGGTTAGGATTCTGATTGTTTACTAAAATCAGGAATATTGAATGTCGAAATTGTGTTTTTATTGATTGCAGTTCTGTTTGCGTTGATAATCCATAATTATATTGTCCCGCACATTGATCGCAATTTCTTTGTGTTGCTCAGATTTGTAGATCCTTGGTTATTTAATCTATTTACGTTATCAATCCTGATACATGCATATTAATAAGAGAAATAAATCAGCAGTTCCTTCGTCAAGATGCCTTCTTCCAACTGAGAAGTACATTTTGTATAAAAAATGTTTATTAGCAAAAATCATGATCAGTACGATGAAATACATCATTCGTAGTTCGCCTCATAATTAGTTCTTTGATTATGGATCCATGTTTGAGAATAATTAGATAAAAGAAGAGAAAAATGTAACTGAATTCACACACAACCATTTTAATGATTATATACTGTTGAAATTACATGTTCAAGTCTTGTAAGCCTAAGTTTGCTATTTCATTGAATGCAGATTCTATAAAACGAAAAAGAAGGAATTGGAAATGCTATCCAACAATGGCAATATTGCATGATATATATATATATTAACCGTAATTACATCATCAAGTGAAAATGTACTACAACGTTTTTCAGGGTTTTACTACATCTTTATCTGTCAATTAACGTTGTCAGGTTTGCTTTTGAGGAAGTACTTGCACGCTATACACAGATTGTTCCAAATTTTTCTACTTTTTTTTTTTTTGACAGATACTCAAATAGGCATACCATAGTTATTGACTATAATATATCAGACTGCACTAACACTCACCTCTATTTATAAACAAACACAACAAATAGTAATTGATATGATTTTATAATTCTAATCCTAATAATAAATATTAGGATTTGATTCTAACTAGCTACTATGCTATGCCAACTCTACACTTGACAACTAATAATTTGGTCTGCCAAAGCTCCTTCTAAGGTTAGCCTTTTTGTTTGGATGGTGGTACATAATAGGATTGCTACGGCCTTTCTCCTGATATTTTGTGTTACATGCTCTAGATTTTTACATGCTCTAAATTATCCCATCTGTTAGTATCTTAGAAGCAAATATGTAGACAAACGAATTGACCTTTCTTTGGTCCGTAAGACCCGTGTGGAGCACGGGTCGGCGTTCTAGTTTTTATCTAATCTTGACACACCGCGTGCTTAGACTAGAGTTATTAATATACTTTTTTTTTTAAATAAAAGAAAATTAGATGCACCGTATTTGCAAAAATATTATTACCTCGATACAAAACTTAGTGGCCCTTAACAAACAAGGGCGCTTTGTCTTTTTTTGTAAGAGAAAGTTACTACTTACTACATTCAGCAAAAATGATAGTTTGGGTTTTGTACACATTTTTTTGTCTGTGCAATGATGATTTTTTGAAGTTGCATAAAGCATGATAGTATGTCTATGTCCGTTTTGGTGCTACACTGCCATGTACCTTAACAGCAAAATTGGTTGCAGTAGACAATCAATGTACTAAAGTTCAAGTCAATTGCAAAAATATCATCATCTCATTTCAAACATTGGTTGAAATTTTACTGATGTAGATTTTGTAGAAAGTGCTTTCGTACAAGTATTGTTTATTGTAAAGTTTAACTTTAGAGGATAAAATTATAAGACATTATTGAGTTAATTGATTCATCAATAGTTCATATTATTGCTCTACACAGATCCAAAATGTTTTATTCTATTTGCTTCGATTAGGATTGAATTGTTGGCATGGTACTTTCTAAGAGTTAAAATTATGAGTGATAATTTTTTTTTTGAGTTTTATAACAAACTAGTTACAAACCCGTGCTTCGCACGGGTTGAATTACGTATTTTTTTTAAAAAATTGCTTTAAAGGAGAGATGTTTAAATTACGGAACATTGTTATTCTTCGTAAATTTGAGAACGAAGATCGCGTGCTTCGCATTGGTGGACTAATGTATTTTTCAAAACTTTGGCTGTGAAGGAGAAATGTGCAAATTATAGTAAATTGTTGTCCTTCATAAATGTGAATATGGTGTTTTTGAAATATTTTGTTATACACAAAAAATGAGCAAATTATGGGAAATAGATGCATTGTTCAAAGAAATAGATACCTTTTTACATTTTAGCAAATTGAAGGAAAGCGCATATAGATATATTGCACACGGATGATCAAATTTAGGGAAAATGTAAACTTCATAAATGCGAAAAGCAAGCAAACCTAATTTTTAATCCACAATATTCTTGCACCAGTTCTCATATTTCAAATTTTTAATCGACAATAATTCTTCTCCCAGAGCATGTTCATTCATCTGGGTTCAACAAATGTTTGGTTCTAAAAAATATAGTTAATTTCTATTTTAGTATCCATAAAAAAGTAAAACAATCCGGTCCCTAAATTTTTAATTTCGACACGCAGTTTTAGTCCATAATGAAGTAAATATGTTTAATTGTGAATAAACTTTTAAGCCTTTTAATAATTTGTTACACAATTGTTTAAAATATTATAAAAAATTTCTCCACAGTAAGTTAGTTTAAAATTTCGTTTGCAGGTCAATTATTTTATGGAATTAGGCCTTGTTTCAATTAAGTTTACTATGAGCTTATGAAAAATATTTTATATAAATAAATAAGTTTTCATATTAATTTATAAAAGGAAATAAAATGTTCATAATAGTAGGATGCCTGGATGATTTAGTAGACATTGAAATTTTTATGCAAGTGTGTACTCTTTTTTTAAGGGATTGACTAATCAAAACTTTCAAGAATAAACCTATCATCCACAAAATATATATTACATAATGCAAAATAATAAAATAGAATTAACTTGAATCAATTAGTATTAAACCCTTATTTTCTGCATATGGTACAAAGTAGAGTGGGTTGCATAGGAATCATATCACTCAATATCAAATCCCATAATTGCAATGTATTTATAATCATAAGTTTCATGCCCATGATAAATTATTATGCCACAATTGCCAAAAGAATATAAGCTATCAAAAGGACAAACTCTATGAAGAAAAACAGATAAAGGTAGTGAGGCATTCATATTGCAATTTGCAAGTGTAAATTCAAAAGCAGTGAGACATTTAGTTGCCAAAAGAAGGAACCTATAAAGAGAATAATACAAAGTGTTATCGGATCATAGCGAACATGAGCCTAAGTTGTTGTTGTGTGAAGCGTTAAGATTTGCAAGTCTTATTGTATGTTTGGACATGCGGCCAAAGTAGAAATACTGCGTCCCGAGGCTATTTTGCCGTGAAAATAACAAAGCTACAAAAGGTAGCTTCTGTGCAAACGGCATTTTTATTGATCCTACCGCTACAACAACTCTCAAACAGTCTCAACATATGCAGCGTTCTCTCTGTCGTTACCAAGCTGAAAAAAAAGAAATCAAAAGGATCATGTCTCAGTTTGCATATAATGGTTGACAAATAATTAGAAAATTAGACTTTACATCTATCCCATGGAGGTCCAAAAACCGATTAATTATTTCCTCATTCATGGTCATTCTTTTGATAGTATAGCTGCGCCAATTACGATAAAGGTTGGCATCACTCACTTCAACTTTGAACAACATTCGTTTGTCGATATCTTGACATGATAATTGCTAACCATCAAGGTAATAAGAATGAGAAGCAGCAAGAAGTGCAGCACCAGTTCCTAACCATCATTTGAGTGCTCAACGATAACACTATCTTATACACCTTCACCAAGCAACTCTTTTAAGGTATTCTCTAAGCACTTTCTGTGAAGGCCTAGCTGCTACCACAAACCTAAGGTTCTTAGCGAGAACATCAATCATAGTTTTGTATCGATAGTATTCAATGCATAACCTGCTACCACAAACCTTTTTTTGTGTGCACCTCGTATTCCAAAACTTTAAAAAACTATACTTGGTCGAGGACAGAAAGTTTAATTTACCAAATGTAAATAGCAAGTAGCAACTACTATGAGACATGTGATTGTGTAAAAAAAGATTGTGTGCCAAGGCCTAGCTGCCAGATCCAATTAGTGACAAAATTAACCTATATCCTTGAACTCCCGGCCGTTCTATTAGAGCTTTAATCTAGAGAAATGTTTTGTCGCTGCCATAACAACAAAAAATGGAGGAAAAACAACATCCTCCACCAGTTTAATAAATTAGACTAAATGATGTGTGTAGTATTTATTAGACTTTATGTTTTGAATATTGTATTGAAAATAGCATGAGTTCAACTACATTCTCAATTGCTAGCCTTTGGAGCTCTACTGTTAAGTTCATATCAAGACCTTGTTTCTCGATTGCTTTTCTCAATTCAGCCACAACATCCTGACCAACCTATGTAAACAACAATAAAACTAAGTATAAAATGTAAAGGTGAAAGAATAACAGCAAAGGAAAAGCATCAAAGCAATTAGTATTCAGGATTTACTGCACCATCGATCTTGAAGCAAACTCCAAAAAACACCATGAAAGATCAAAAAATTTGAAACAATACATTGTCTCAATCTATTGTTTTCAAGTTACTTATTTTCAACTCTATCATATTAGACTTTTCCCAAAAAAAAAATCGTTATAAATTTTTTATCAACCAAAGTCATAAAAAACCGGTCAAATTTTCGGCAACTATCGAACCAGCCCTGTACACTAAAAAAAACTCATTTCAAAATTAACCAATTAAGATTTCTATACCATACCTCATCTTCATCAATATATTAAGATGCCCTGCCCCAGGCTGGTGTGGTTCAGCATTTACACCCTTATTGGTTATATGTGCCATATCCTGTTCACCAAAATTGAAAGAAAATAGTGCTGCAATAAAATCAAAAGCCCTTATTCCCTTGAAAAATCAGAATATAAATGCAACTCATAGCTATAGAAACAATTCGGGATATCATATTATACACTTCAAAATGATGCTGCAGACTTATGAAATTGTAGGCTCTCAAACATTGTCCAAAGTTATTCGTAATGGAGTATAGAGAAACATGCAAGGCATGCCCGAACTTTGAGATGGTATTAGAGTCGATCCAACATGTGGCATGTCCAAAATTGCAAAACTTCACTCCAAATGTGAAATATCTAATCCTATGCATGTGGGGGTGTTGAAAATTTTAAAAAGCACATCAACTACTGATAGACCAAAGTAATCCAATAAGACTTTGACAGTCCTCACTCAAAATTAGTGGAAAAATTTAGTTTAGAAAACATTAAGGCAATAAATAGTTACTCGTCGATAACTCTTTGGACATATTTAACCATTGTTTTAAATTAGAAATTTGCTGCCAAGAAATTGCTAATTAAGTAGACATTACATATTGCACACCAGTTAATATGAATGGTTGTTTATTCTGCCATGAAAATATTGCCAAGAAATATCCCGTATAGATTTAATCAATTTTTTTACAAAATAACGGTTTCACTCAGTATTGAAATGATACTCTCACAATGATCAGCAGAAATTAGCATCAACCATTTTATCAGGAACCATTTTCAAAGTGGATTGAAACCTTTACAATACAAAGCATGAAGCCAAAGTCCACCATTAGCCCTTTTCTTTGGACAGAAGTTCAACATCAGCATTAAGTCCACACTTTGGGAAGACTTCAATAGCATTAAGAAAGAAAGGGAAAAAAACAAAAGGTCTACAAAGCAACATTTTTATGATGTACTATATGGATCAATAAACATCACATTACAAAGTGCATGATCATGGTTAAGCAACAGGAACAAAATTTGTATCCAATCATGTATGACACAGCAGCAGTGATGATCATCTTCATAGGTACATGTAAATCATTGTCTAACCAAACACACATCAAGAATTCATTAGTGACAAATTATACGCAGAGAGGATAAGGTACAATGCTACATATATAACTCAAAAAACAATAACAGTTATTTCTCCTATACGACACTAACAGAAAAAAGGATAAAGTTCAAGAGTTTACCGGTTGGAACACCACATCCAAGAAGACAAACTTTGTCCAAAGCAGCATCTGGATGAAACACTAACCTATTAATTTATATATCTTTTGGATCAAGAATCCATGACAAGTGTGCAGTCATTCAATCAACATTCCTGGTTACTATATGCAAATTATAAAGGTGGAACAAATTTTTGATGACATTAAACTAATCTCACAAAGGTGGTTTCTTGCTACGAAAAAAGGGGGGTCGTGCTTGTATTTTGAGTGGCTTTCGAGCACCCTACGTACTTACTCCCAACTTGTGGGTTGAGTACTTATTGTATTCATCTCAGTTATATTTAATATAGCTCTCATTTTTTGTTAATTTTTTTGAATGTTTGTTCAACAGGTTGATTAAAACACAAACTCACCTTTATTCAAAAAACACAGAACAAAAACACACCACTATGTACCAAACAAAACACAGAAAGCAGCCACGCCTCTGCACAAACAAAGTCACACCAGTAACACACAGATGATCCGGAATACAAAAGCGAAGACGTCATCGCTTAAAGCAACCTTCCGGATAACAATTCCATTAATAAAACAAAAAATGAGACACTTTTGACATCTTAAGTTCATCTACTACAACTTTTAACTTGTTTTGGAATAATTTCTCATTTCTTGACTTACAAATTGTGTAAAGTGACTCTCTTGATATTCTTAAATATATATACATCAAGTCAATTGCGTCCCTTGAAGGGCAAGAAAATAAGCAACACTCACTTGTTACAAAACCATCTTCAACAAATTATTAAATTCACATCTCACAAATTATCTCTCTTTTTCTATAATCATAATCACTTATCTCAACTTTATGCACAATCATGTATTGCTATGGTTCCTTCCCCTGGACTAATTAGGAAAAATAATTAAATGAAAGGAGAACATGTAGAACTAACAATTGAGTTCTAGCTATATCATTATCCATCAGTTGCAGCCTAAAACAAACTCACCTGGCTATAAAAGTCTCGACAACTGGATGCTTCAAGTTAATAAGCTACTTCGAACCCGACCAATTGTTGCAAAGATTAGGCTTACCATTATCTACACAACAAAGACCAAATAATTAACATAAATAAAATATAATGGCCAAAATAATACATCCACACAATGTCAACCTCCAAGCTTATTTCAAAGTTCTAATTCCTTGTTCAGAAACATGAGTTAGGATTGATGTCATTTTCAATCCTAACTCATAATCTATAATGATAAGCAACTGAAAAACCGAGAGATTAAACTATGTTGTATAACAGGCTAAGATAAATGCATCTTTTCTATCATAAACTCATTCATCAGTGTTGTTATAATTAATCCCCTAATCACTTAAATCTTAAGAGAATACACAAAATATTTCTTGCAATATTCAACTTTTCATCTTTAAATATTTCCCGTATTTAGAGCAAATTCTTAACTTTAAATTAGATGTGTGAACCAAACTGCTGAACCCTAAGCTAAAGAAAAAATCTCTTGAAATATTCCACACAAACTTCACAGTTGCATAACAGAAACAATGATTTCTAAAAAATAAATACCTTCAAGATACCTTCTGCAATCTATCTACCAGAACTCATCCTTCATAATACCTTCTTCAATCTATCTACCAGAACTCATCCTTCATGAACTTCATCCTTTTAGAAACAGGATTAGATGAAAGAATGCATTATAAAAAAACCCTTTTTAAAATTCCAGTCACAATCCAAAAAAACAAAAACAAATACATAAATAAAAACATGCAAAGATGATACCTTCTGCAATCTATCTATTAGCAAGCCACGCATGGTTTCAAAACAAAAAAAAGAAGGCTCTTTTAATGGTGATTTCATTATCCATAATCCCAAATTTTTCATTGAAATCAAAAGCATCAAACCTAAAATTATCAATTTCAGTAAAAACGAAGAGTAGGAAAATTCAATTAAACCCTAATTTCCAAATAATAGAGCAAATTGATGGGAGGGAAAAAGAATAAAAATACCTAGATGGAGTGCAGCAATGGAGGGAGAGAAGGAACAAATGAGAGGTTATGGGAAGAAAGAAAGTGATAGAGAGACAGGGGTCTATTCTCAATAGTGAGAGAAAAAGATCTCTTCTGCAGGAAAATAGGCATGACCAAATATATAAGGAAAAACTGATTAGGTGTCAACAAAAGAACTTCGCCAATTTTGAATTACTTAAATACCCCTAAGAAGGGCAAAAATGGAAAATCAACATGCATTAATATTTATAAATAGTTAGTAGATAAAAATAAGATAAATTTTCTATACAATTTGCATGATTCGTCACAAAAAGAAAATGATCCTCTTTTTCTTTTGAAGGAAATAGCTATAGATATATGTGTGTGGTACATTGGGTCACACAAAATCTTTTTAGTAGAAAAAAAACAAGTCTGCTAATCCATGTTGAAAGGGCAAAAAGAATCATCAAATGGACATGATAGAAGTATATGTCTAGTATCACAGTAGTTATATCAAAATTGATGATCCGTCCTAATTTCGCATAAGTTATAAAATGTTGTTGTGATTCTAACATATCATTGAAGGTTAGTATCGTGAGACTCACAAACGGGACGAGACCTACGTTACCCCTTCATAATTTGGGATAATTTACCCCTAATTTATTTAATAAATTGCCCATTGGACGACATTTTTTATATTAGCATTTTCCACACAATCTCTTTTTGACAGTTGTTAGTTTTTTTGTTATTTCGTGAAGTTTCAAAGACTTTTAATGAAAAAATTAGAAAGTATTGTAACATGACACTAATATCACGCTCGTATGCTGGAACTGGGAATGTTCTCAAGGTACAATCTTATGGATAACCAACATTTTTTTTTAGGTGGAAATTTCTACTGCAGTATTGTGTTTATAATTTCTGGTGCTTCTTTCATGCGTATTGTGAAAAAACGCACCAGGGTCTTGCACATATGGGAAAGGGCTTATTAACGCTTAATCCATTTCATTCCATTCTAATCGCTTGTTACTATCACCGTAAGTGAATCCTTATTTTTACATCTCCTTTTGTCTTAATTAAATGTTGTATTGGAAGATTGAAAACCAATCTAGGAAATGTTTCGATCGAATGACATGTATTGCTTTACCGCAGTAATTTCTAATGGACATCTTTTCCCATTCATTTTTTACAGTACAGTAAGGGCACCTTAAGTACATATTCAAGGTGCGTTAGATCATACGAAAATCATCTTTAATGCCACTATGAAATATTTTTAAAACATTTATAAACCATCACAGTGTGCTTCACATTAAAGGAGCACCTTGAGTACATGTTGACAAAAGAAGTACCAAGTATAAAAAAGGAGAAACTGATATACCACTTAACAATACTTTAATTTTCTACACGGCCACTCATAGATCACAATAACTGGAAAGTCATACAACTTTGGTGATGACCTTTATGTTTAATAGTAGCTCTGCACAGAACTGAAAGCAAATACAAAATGACTAATAAAAACCGTTTGTTTTGGCTTTTCAGCCTCAAGAAGCAATTCTACAAACTCAAAAGTGAAAAATTATGTTTTTAATGATGTTTGTTTTGGCTTTTGAGAATTGTTTTTCCCCTCCAAAATCAATTATTCTTAAAGCTACAATTCCTAGCTTCTGGCTTTCCTAGAATCAATTCTACCTTAAACTATTATCAATTCCATAAATGTCTTCTTAATTATCATCAATTTCTCTCACCGTTCTCCAACCATATCTGCTTTTTTTCCTACCTGAACATTGATTTTCATTCACCTCCCTAACCACTTTTCTCTTAGAACTCAACCACCCATCCCAAATTTTAATATGAAAATTTATTACCATTAGTTATTTAATATTTACTAGAAATGGTTCGTTATATTTAACTAAGTTCAAATATTTTTTTTCTTTCTTTCTAGGTAAGTATTATTTGGTAGATTCCGGCTATCCAACACCAATGGAGTACATTGGTCCATACAGACATGAACGATATCATCTTCCTGAATTTAGGCGTTCTAATGGGTTTGCAAATCATAATGAAGTATTTAATTATTATCACTCAAGTTTAAGGTGCACTGTAGAAAGAACTTTTGGGGTATGGAAGAACAGATTTGCAATCCTACGTCGCATGCCTCAGTTTAAATTTGAGACACAAGTTCAAATAGTTGTTGCAACAATGGCTATACCCAACTTTATCCGAAGGAAGACAAAAATTGATATTGATTTTAATGTTTATGAAGATGAAAGCACAGTCATTCACCATGATGATAGTTCATCCTAATTTATTAATTTCTATTTAGCCATGTCCATTTTCGTAATTATACATTCAAAAGCAATTTGGATCAAAACTATCCAAACAACAATCATTACGTTTAGTCAATTATGCATTATTGCATCCAAACATAAATCAATTCTGTCATAATCAATTCTATCAGAATCAATTCTTTCAAAATTAATTCTGACAGAATCAATTCTATACACCGCAAATCCAAACACACACTATGAATATATGCACAGCCCCCGCAAAAAGGACCGGAAGTAGAAAAAGTATCATTCATTATTGCTTAAAGTTATGAGTGTCATATTATAAAGTCTTCATTGCTTCTTTTTCTTCACTTCTCTTTTAATATAGTTAGATTTTAATTTAGGCTTGATTACACTTTTGATCTCTTAATTAATTTTCAAATTTTGTTTTGGTCCCTTAATTAATAAAAGTTACACTTTTATCCCTCAAATATGCTTATCTCAGCCAATTTAGTCTCTTTTGTTAATTTTAATTCAAAATGTCTAAGATAGACCAACATTATAGTGGTCCACCATAGAGCGTCGAACTTATTAAATTGTTTAATTCTAGTCCTTTGATCATTTTAAAACAAAATAGACCATTGAATCATAAAAGATCATTGAATCTAATGATGAACCACCACCACATGATTATTCTTTCCTTTACTTAATCTTCTTCCTTCTATTTCTTCTTTATCTTCATCACCTTCATCCATCTCCATACACATTCAAACACAAACCCATAATATAATTTTTTTTTAAAAAGTAACTCAAATTAATTTTTTCAATATTCATCTCTTCTTCTCCCAAAACTCATAAATCCTCAAATTACTTAATCTTTACCTTTCAAATTTATAAATTCATCAACTCATAATATCATCACTACAACACCATCATAACCAACAACAACTCAAATTCTTAGACCTAGAAAAAAAATCTTTAAATCCCAGAAAAAATTCTTTAATCCAGAAAACAAAAACAAATAGGTGAAAGATTCTATTTTTTATGTTGTTTTTCATGGGTTGTCATGTGAATTTATCCGGACTGGTTTCTTAAAAAACCCACATGTTTTTTTTCATTTTTCTAAGGTTAATGGGTTGTTATCTTTTTGATTTGGCTGTGTACTTTCTCTGGGGTTAATCTATTCAATGTTGTTGTGTTGGATAAAGTTGTCAAATTCGGGACTTTATTTTAGGTTGAAAGGGAATAGTAAAATTGGGACTCGTAAAATCGCAATCAAAATCGAAGGATTTTACTTAAGAACTTTTGTAGAATCGATATAGGAAATTGTAAAATCGCAATCAAAATCGATGGATTTTACCCAAAAAAAAAATTAATAATAAATATATGTTATAGATGATATATAGTTATAAATGACTTAGTTTACAAGAAATCATAAAATCGAAATCAAAATCGATGGATTTTGTCTATTTTAGGATTCTACTATAGATTTTAGTATTTGAAGGTGAAGAAAGTCGCAAAATCCTATATTTTAGAATTTAAGTCGGGATTTTGACAACAATATAAAGTTGATTTTTTTTAGCATATTAATTAACTGATTAATGATGAATCCATTTTAATAATGATGTAGTTAATGATGACAGGATGTTTGCTTGGGAAGAGTTTGAAGAAATTTATGTTGGTTTGGAGGTTAATCGTGTTGGTATTTCAAAGGTTTGTGGTGTGTATGTATGTTCTATTTGTTTGAAGCAGATAAGCACCGTTAGCAGAATTGGTTTTATTGTTGTTGGTTAAGATGGTGGTGCAGTGATGAAATTATGGGTTGTTGTTTTTGAGTTGATGAATTTATAAGTAAAAATATAAAGTAATTTGGAGATTTATGAGTTTTGGGAGAAGAAGATATGAAGATTGAAAAAATTAATGAGTTTTTTTATAAAATAAAATAAAATTATGGGTTTTGGCCGGGTTAGAATATGGATGAAGGTAACGAAGAAGAAGAAGAAATAGAAGGAAAAAGATGAAGAAAAGGAAAAAAAATCATGTGTTGGTGGTTCATCGTTAGATTTGATGGTCTTCTATAATCCAATGATCTATTTTGTTTCAAAATGATCACAAAGTTAAAATTATATCAATTAACAAGGTATACGGTGGACCACCTACAATGTTGGTCCACCTTATCCATTTTATGTTAAAATCAACGGAGAGGGACCAAATTGGTTGACGGAAGCATAGTTGAGGACCAAAACATAACTTTTTTTAATTAAGGTACCAAAATGAAACCTAAAAATTAATTAAGGGACCAAAAGTGTAATTAAGCCTTTAAAAATTGTTTTATTTTTTAAGGGAATTAAGCCTTTAATTTAAATTGTTTTGCTTGCACATTACTTTTCTATATGTATGTGAAATAAAGCATGAACTTCCACTATTCAAGCATGTTAATTTCAAATCACATGCGTGTCCAGTGTCCACAGTCATAACTTATAACACCCAACTAAATCTTACATTATATGAAAAATTTACGCAATAATGCACAGTTGGATGACCCGATACACAATTGTAAAATTATTTCTAAAATAAAAAAGGTAATTTTTCAAACAAGTAAATCTGAAGAAAAACAAAAATACTTACAATTCAGAGATAGTTTCAATAGCAGTTTGACGATAGAAGAATTCCCTCTGAGTGTCACTGAAATGATAAGGACCTGGAGCAGTTATACTTCTCAATGATGGCTTTGATAATACCATTGAAGCAACAAAGTTAGCATGCACTTGATTACAACCCCTCAAATTTATCTCTCATAGTTGTGTGCAATTTTCCATCACATGCTTTACTCCATTCTATGTGAGACCATCACAATTCCAAAAGCCCATGACAACTCTTGTAAATGACCAGTTCAACATCTCCAGTTTTGGAACTTCAAAGTTCATTCTACATAGCTTCACTCTTAAACAATTGTTTTAAGTTCAAATTTCTAATTTTACAACATGTTATTAAAACATGCACCGATAGCTTCTTTAGATACACTATAACATGAATACCTGAGATCAAGCAGCTCCAAATTGGGGAAACAGTCCACAATGAGGAACAAATCAACGTGTCATTGAAAGATGAAATAAAAGAACATGTGAGAGAGGTCAAAGTTGTAATATTTTGGGAGAAAGCTCGCAACCCACATTATTCGTTTCATTATTTACTTTATACAAACACCCAGGGACGGATCCAGGATTTTTAAGTAGTGTAGGCAAACATTTCATTCTTAAAAATATAAATATATTTTAATTTTTATGAGAGGAATATACATTATAATTGTTCTTTACGATTTTTCAGATTTTAAAAACTTTGAATGATTTTCTCACTTTTAATTCATCTCTCGTACGATTTCACATAAGATTCTAAAAACAATTATACCAATTAAAAAATAAACACTTCCAAAATAATAATCAAATCGAAAACAATAATCCTAAATAATAACTACCTTTCAGTAACAAAACAAAAAAAATAATAACTACCCCTCTTGCTTCTCTCTGTGGTGCCTTTTCTATATATATAATATATACTCTTATATTGTTGGTAAGTTTTAGTCATGAAACTACACATGCACACAAAAGTTAATACAAAATAATCATATATGCACTGATTCAGGTCACGTCATGGTGATAATTAGATTATGAGTTAAATGGCTTAAAAAATTACCGAGTTATTGCAAGTTTTAATTAGCACTCGAGTAATTGTGAGAGGAAGCAAGAAAGAGTTTACACGTTGCAGCAGTTATTGAAGGTTCAACTCTGTGCCACGCGATGAAATGAATTATAATCTGAAACGTTGATCTAATCCGACGGTGTATGTTCTCAACTGCGTGGATTACTTGAGTGCAGTAAATCCTGATCCCTCAATAAATATTTAGAGTTTAATCATTATTTTTTAAGAACCCATTTCCCTGCCATAGTATAGTGGTGTTGCCAAACATGAGGTTTTCATCGCCGTCGTAGGGGGCTGAGGCTCATCTTCTATGTGAGTTAAATCAGATATGGGTGTCAACATGTCTGTTTATGTACCATCTCAAGTTTAACCCATACCAGCTCAAATTGATTATGAATCTTAATGATTTATCATTAATAATCTAACCAAAAACTAGAAGATTATGAGATTCATATTAATAATTAATAATGCACAATACAAAAGAATTTAAGATTAAATTTTGAAGCATTAGACACTAAACACAACAAAACGTGGCGGCAAGCTGGAAAACTGCGATGGAGCGAGCGGTCGAGGTTAGAGTGGGCGCAATGTTAAAGAGGAAAGGTTTCGTTGCTGAACATAGCAAGAAGGGTTGCAGTATAAAGATTGTTTTTGTATTTTTAAAATAAATAATTGATACGATTATATATAGACACAAAAATTCTTAAAAATAATTAATGATGGTGAGACTGTTTAATGATATGACCCATCTTTTCAAATGATAGAAATGAAAAAAAAATAAAAATTGAGAGGATCTTAACTCGGATTATGGTCCGAAATAAATTTGAGCCATTGATATTGTTCTTATAAAGGGAAATTAAGATTGTCATTTTCTCACAAAATGGTGAGGATCTCCACCCATATTTTGTGGGTGAAGATCCTCTTTCATTTTCTAAATAAAATGAAAATATCAATTACTATTATAATTTTGAAGTAAATATATGATATAAATGCACATATTTCAAAAATTGAACAGGTTTGGTTCCTCTACAAATTATTTGATCTAACATATGGTGACATGACATTCAATTATTCAAGTAATGTTTGTAAGGATTTTTTTTTACAATTTGATCGATGTTGGTTTTTTCCATTATTTAAGCCTATGCTATATCATTTAAAACATATAAAAATCATCAGTTTTTAATTAAAAAATATGATGGATGGAAACAGTCAGGTTTTAAAATAAAGAGAGCAACTATGCAAAATAATGAAAATAAAAGACAAAAAATGCAATTACCCTAAAATATTTTTTAAGCGGAACAGAAGGAGATGTGGAGTAAATTTTCTCGAAAATTACGTATCATGTATTTAATATTCTCCCCGTTGATGATGTACAGTACGTATTTTAAAAATAGAAAATAATGGTGGAAAAGAAAGAAGGGGTAATAAAAAAATAAAATAAAAAATGATATAAAACCCTAGGGTCGCTAGAGGGTAGAAAGAATAGAGAAAATTGAAATTGAAATTGAAATTGAAGATGGAAGGAATGGCACACCCAGTACCTCGAACTGTTGAAGAAGTTTTTAGCGATTACAAAGGCAGACGCGCCGGTTTGATCAAAGCTCTAACTACTGGTCAGTTCATTATTCTCTCGTCGTCTCGACTATTATTTCTTTTTACTGAATTCTTCTTCTCTTTCAGACGTTGAAAAGTTTTACCAGCTCTGCGATCCCGGTTAGTTCTCTCTCTCTCTCTTCTTCATAATTGTACAATTCACTACCTGCTATGCTCTTACTCTTAGGGTTTTTTCTTTTCTTTTTCCCACTTTGCTATGCTTTCATTTTTCATCAACACTCAATTACATACATGCATTCCAATTCACAACTTTTCTGCTGCAGGGAGGGGGAATTTGGGGTTTACTGATTTTCGTTGTTGTCTAATTCTTCCCATTCCTTTCTGGTGTCTTAAAATGGTACACTGTGGCACCTATCTTTCATAAATGCTAGAATCATCAACTGCAACTAATTCTCATTTTGTTCTGTCCCCTTATTTTCAATTTAGTGGTACATTTTTTTGCCCTTCATGTGGTTTTAGTTATTACCAATACACCTGTTACTTCTACTAGCTTCATTGGCTTCTCACTGCATCCAATTCAACTCCACGATCTGCCATTTTTCTCTTTGGCTTTCTTATCTTTTCAAGCTGGTTTAAAAGTGATTTTTGGTCAAATATGCTGAATCCTTAGTTTAATGCTTGTCTGCAACTCTATCCTGTTTGTAAACTAACCACGTCTCTGAAATTTCAGTTCAATCGTTTATATTATAAATATTTGAATGGTTATATTTTATATTCCTCCGTAATCTATCCCAAATAGCAAGAACCCGTAAAAATTTACTATTTTAAGTGTTGTTTGTTAAAATTATACTGTTCTCGTTGACAATTGCAGAAAAGGAGAATTTGTGTCTCTATGGGTTTCCAAATGAAACATGGGAAGTGAACTTGCCTGTTGAGGAAGTGCCTCCTGAACTTCCCGAGCCAGCATTGGGTATAAACTTTGCTCGGGATGGAATGCAGGAGAAGGACTGGTTATCACTGGTTGCAGTTCACAGTGACTCATGGCTGCTCGCTGTTGCTTTCTATTTTGGTGCCCGCTTTGGATTTGGTAAGAATGATAGGTAAGAATTTCTCTTCTCTATTATACTCATGCAAAAACCCTGCGTATAAACCTTAGAAATTTCTCTGTTATTCTTGTAGAACTCTCAGCTTTTTTCTTCGACTTATTTCCAGCCTTGATTTTTATTTTCCTTGAAGTTTTGAAATTTGCAACGTGCTTTGTGTATGTGTGAAACTGCTAATTTTATTTTTTAGTTATTTTTTGCTTCTCAATAGTCTTTTAAATATGCGGACAAGCATGAAACATTGGAAGTTATGTAACGAGCTTGTTGCTCTCATAAATGGCTCAGTAGTAATAATTTTCTTACTATAATCTCAGTCCCCCTTGTTGAGAAAGTTATGGATTATGTTTGAACAGTTACAACACAAAAATTAACATGGGACGTGACTATGGGATACTTATTCTTTCTCATGACTATGGATGTTTTGTGCTTCGCAAAATGTTGGGGTGAAGTGGATCTGCGTTGCGGCCATAGCGCTGCACGGGGGCAGCTAAATCACGGAGGAATGGTGGAGAGATTGTGGAGAAGATGGGGACAACGAATAAGATAAGCAAAAAAGTAAAAAATGCCCTCGTTTTTACTTTTTATCAACCAAACAACAAAAAGGCCCTTGTTTTTTCATTTTTATCCATGTAGAGTTTTACCTGTAAGACTAATGATGCTATATGGGACTACATAGGGGCAGTAAAAAGCCATCAAGAAAGTGAGCTGACTGTTGTAGAGATGATTATGTTACAATGATGAGTGGTTACATAAGATTAGGAAAGGTGGTTGAGTCTTGTCTTAAGTGGTTTTGAGTGTAGAATGGATGGTAGATTCTTGCCTTAAGTTCTTTGGGGATGTGGGGAGAAGACCCAAGGTATCCCTAGTTGGAGAATGGTCTGATTCTGATACTTAGAGGTAGAGGGATATAAGAAAAACTTTAGGATAAATCATTTAGGGAAATTTAGTTATATGGTACCTTGTGCTACAAAGCTCCCGTCATGGCAGGGTCCAGGGAAGGGTTGGAGCCATTATAGGTCTATTGTTGGCAGCCTTATCCTGCATTTGCAAGAAGCAAATTCCCCAACTTTAATCCGTCATCTTTGAGATATATACTTGAGTCACCCCTCCCATTGGATCCCTTTTCCCTATACAGTTGACAATGACTCGGTTGAATATCAAAAATGATAGTCCAATCAAATATGAAATCAAGAATTGGGGAGATATATGATATTTCTTTTGCAAAATAATTGGCGTAGGGCAGGTCAAGAAAAAAAAAAATAGGCCATATTTCTTAAGGAGCCTCAACAAGAAAATGTATATTGCTAGATATCTGGAGAATGTTGAGCTCTAAGTTTGTATGTGATATTAATATTTAGGAGTTTCATCTAATTTTGATGGTTATTTACAGGAAAAGGCTTTTTCAGATGATAAATGATCTGCCAACTGTCTTTGAGCTTGCAACAGGAACTGCTAAGCAATCAAAGGACCAACTGACTGCTCACAACAATGGTAGCAATAGCAAATACAAATCAAGTGGAAAGGTATACAGTTTTCCGGTTCATATTTTTATTTTATGTTTCTATCACTGGAATTCACTCGCGTTTTCCTGCTTGGGTGCTTCCTTTTAACAGTCCCGCCAGTCTGAATCTCAGACCAAGGGTGTGAAGATGTCTGCACCAGTCAAAGAAGAGGTTGACAGTGGGGAAGAAGAGGAAGAAGATGATGATGAACAAGGTGCAACCTGTGGTGCTTGTGGTGATAATTATGGCACTGATGAATTCTGGATCTGTTGTGATATTTGCGAGAAATGGTTCCATGGTAAATGTGTTAAAATTACTCCTGCCAAGGCCGAACACATCAAGCAATACAAGTGCCCTGGCTGCAGTATCAAGAAGCCAAGAATTGGATAGCTCTGAACGTTTGGACCATTAGCGGGCAAGATTAGAATGTTTGATAGCATTTTTATAAGTGAAACCATTGTTGCCTGTTCTAGTCAATGCACTTTAGTGACTATGCAGACAGAATTTCAAGTTTTGTGACTCTCCATTCCTACTGTCTACTATTTATGGGAATTTTCATTTTTAAGTAGTCATTGGCAACAAAAATATTATATAAATATATTATGCAGTTTCTGGTTTTAATTTAATAAATATTGTTTCTGCATTTTTTTTAAAAGGGGAACCAAATTGTAAAGCAGACCATTTGGATAGTCTCCAAGATTGTCATCAAAGGGACTTGGATGCTGCTCGTGGCAAAGGTTCTTGGCTTTTATGGGACATGAGTGCATTTCATTTAAGTATTTATTGAAGGATGTTGAGTTCCAGAAGAAAGAGAAAAACAAGGTATTGATAATTCAAACATTTATTTTAAGCGGGGTTTCATTTTTAACTGCCTCAGAAAATTTGAGGGGACTGAAGGATGACAGTTCCAATTGTTTGAATGCTTAGATTAAGCTACTGTGGAGAAATGGTCTTGAGATTTGCACTGAAGCTACTGTGGAGAAGGGTTCTAGAGAATTGTATTGAGTTCAGTTCTTTTTACTTCCCTTTCATCGTTTGAATGCTTGGTGTGGTGAGGTGAAGACCAGAACACAATTTGAATATTGCTGTTCAGTTCTGATCTTGGCCATTCGGACATCAGTGTAATTTCTCTTTGGGGTGTCGTCTTTGACCGAAAATCTTCAGATTGCATACTTGCGGAATTAACTCTCTGATTAGAAGTTTTAGTTAGGTATACTTTTTTCCAGAGTGACAATTTCAGGATTCAAACCCTTTGTTTACAGAATTTTTTCTTAGGTTCACCATTTTTCTTTCACTCTGATAACAATTGTTGAATGTCGGAATGCTTGTATAGAATTGTTTCTCAACATTCAAATGTAATTGGGTGTAGGAATAAATAAAATAACGAAAACAAAATTTAAAATCTCCCTTCCAATTTGAAACAATATTTTCACTTTATTGTCAGAAATTTAATTGGGTCAAGAAATAAATACTATAAAGTTTACAAAATTGAAAACGAAATTTTGGTTCCTTTTCAATTTGTAAGTAACATTTTGATTGTTACGATTAAACACAAGTAAGATCGTGAATGAGTCAAATTAATTTCTTCATCGAGTTTATCCATGCAAGTCTTGATTTTTTAGTATCTTTTAGGCTGAATAAAACTTGTCTGAATAGTATGAACATATTTCATCAAGGTAGCATCTAACTCAATCAGTCTCTTTGAATCATACAAACCAACTATAGAGAACGTGGTTATCACATTGTTGTGCTCGAGAGTTTTATTATATCGATGAACTGAACGTGTCCATCTGAGCTGATTGGCGGGATGATAATATTCAACACTAATCATTCTTCTCTCGTCTCTTTTGTTGAGACAACTATTAATCTGGTTCAGTTAATCCTTTAAATCAAACAATGTGACATATTTGATTTTTCCCAATTGTAGTAAACTATTGCTGGTTTAATGTTCATTTATACTAAATTTATATTCATGGTTCTGCAGTGTGAAGTGCAAATGAACCAAACACATAAATTTATAGAAGTTTATGTGTTTTGTGAACCACATAAATTGCGGCGCATTGTAGACCATAAACGTCATGTATTTGACAGGTTCATATTATATAATCTAAATTTTACCAAACCGGAGGCAATCAATGATTTGAACATCAATGTTGCAGATCTGGAGTCATGAATATTCCGATCACATTGATTTTATCATATTATTTATAAGCATTTTGTCGTTATATGTTATTAATTTAGATGTTGCGAGTTTGTTTGCCGATTATTCATTTACGTTTTTAGTGATGTTGAATATGTGGTTGTATTTGATGTACTCTATCAATTTAAATGATGAATACTATAATAGAAATTGTTCAACCTATTAACTTCTTTCGTTTGTTTTTATGATTTCGTTGTCTTAACACGACTCTGTTTTGATTTTTTGTTTTCGTATGGTGCGTTTTTTATTTCTCATTTAGTGCGGTGTTTATTTGATTCAGGTTGAAAGATTAAATTTGATCAATTGTAAATCCAACCAACAACTTTGACGCCGTCAATGTTGTAGAGACAAGAATATTTCGGAGGATTGAATATAGTCATATTTGGAGGCATATGCACTTTGTCGTTTTATGCAATTAAAACGACTTTGACGCCGTCAATGTTGTAGAGACAAGAATATTGTGAGTTTGTTTACATATCCGTCTTTTTTATTTTTAGCAACTTTGAATTTGTATTGTACCGATATTCTATCAATTTGAATGAATGAATATCGTTTATATTTGCAAAAAAATGTATAAAACTCAAATAATAATGTAAAAAAAACGAAGAAGGGTTCAATGTTAAATTACCGAAATTGTTAAGTTGGATGTCGTGCTCGAAATTGAAATCCTGATTCTTTCACGTGTGAGTTTTCGATTACTATTTTCTTTTAGTATATCTTAAAAAAAAATAAAAAGGGTCACAAATGAACCGATCTTAACTCAAGGAAGATTTGAGTTAAAGAGGCGGTTTTTCTGCCCGAACGAGACAGGATGGTAGGTGCGTCTGGACATATAGACATGCCTAATTTTCACTTATATTAAGATTTTTTATTTTTTTTTATGGAACAGATGACAGGGATAAATCGACAAAATGATATGAGTGTTTGTTGTCGATTTATCCCTGTCACTGTTATACCTACTTATTTTGAGTCTTAAGCAACTATATTAGTTGTAGAATAATTGAAAGGTGATGCCGATGGTGTTCAACAGCAAACGTACAGTCCCTCGTTCTTTTCTTAACCATATTTGGAAGATTGTCAAATATTAAATGTGGTCGCTTCTTTCAATCAATCAAGATACAAATGTAGATTATATATATTGAGAAAGTTTAGCCTTTTCAAATATTAACTTTCGTTAGCGCTATATAATATGCAAATGCATCGTTAGGCACATGATATGTCTCTTTTGTAAATGAAATATCAATTATATTTGAAGACTCTTTCAGCGTTTCTATATCCTCATTTGAGTCATTTTTCTTTTTAACTCCTTTTCTCGTTCGATGATTTTTATCTTTTAATCCGAATGGTCTATCGTGCTTCAGACGTGGTTGAGACTCGTTTGCAATATGAGATTGTCCAACCGTAACATCTTCTTTTATCGAAGCATTAGCGGCTAATATATGTGATTTTGTCACACTTTTTGGATCAAAGAGTGCATTTGTTAATTGATTTGGCAAATGAATTATCTTTTGAACTTCAAGTTCGCATTGTTTAGTTCGAGGTCAAGATGAGACAATGATAATTCTTTTCAAATGATCTTATTTTCCAGCTGCTTACTCTCTCCCGCTATTGTTGAAAAATTTGATTCATCAAAATGATAATCAACAAATTGGATTGTAAATAAATCTTCCATTGTTGGTTCAAGATACTTTATAATAGATGGAGATTCATATCCAACATATATTGCTAACCTTCTTTGAGGACCAATCTTAGCATGTTGTGGTGGAGAAATTGAAACATACACCGCACATTCAAAGATTCTTAGAAGGGAAGTATTGAGAGTTTGCATCTCATGAAAAGTGGTCTTACAACGGTAAACGTTTGATAAATGCTTTTTTTTATTTCTTTTTATTTCTGCAACAATTATATTTTAGATGATCTTCAAACAATGATAAAAATAACCTTTTTTTTTTGTCTTTAATCCTTCAACGACGCTTCAATGCAATTTTTCCCAAAATTTGACAAGAGATAATCATACAAGTTATAGAAATTTCTCAATAAAAATTATATGTAAAAGTATAAATATAGATCAATCAGGTTAACCGTAACTATGAAGAAAAAAATTGGTTAAATAAATACAATCAAATTAAAATTGAAAAATGATTTCACATATGATTCAAGACTAAATAAGGATTTGTGATAAAAATATATAGTTGTGATAGAGATGCACACAATTATCAAAAGAAATAAACACAAAAGTACAACAATGTAATATGAAATTGTCATGTTAATGTTAATGGAGCCATCGAAACAACAACAAAGCAATATACACACACACACACACTATGAGAATGAATAACTTATATGAGAATGGTGAGAATGATCATCAACCATTAGATTATAAATAGATGGTTGAGATTAGAAATACACATATGTTTTATTATATCGATTCTCACGAACTCATTTCTTTTTTCATCTTCTTCTCCCCTACAATCATCACTCCATAAATATGATTTAATCTAGAAATTTCATTTCCTTTTTCATCTTCTCTCTCATATGAAGATTTAAAACTCTCCTTCTTTTTTTCTTCTTTTCTTTCTAAAATCTTTATCAAAAACCTAAAATGGCAAGAACTAAGAAGTTGAACGTACCAACGCTATTTTTATTTTTTCCATCATTTTGAAAAATACATTGTGTAATCTTTGTTATTCTGCAAACACAAAATCCTTATATTGAAATTGAAGATTAAAATTATAAGATAATTTACAGAACAAACTAGATTGAAATCGAAAAAAAATATCAAAATTAAATCCTAAATCAGATGGATAGAGAACGATGAAGAAAGTCTAAAAAATCCAACAACAAAAAAAAGATGGAAAGAACAGAAACGAAGAAGAAGAAAGGGATATGAACGAAGAAGAAGAGAGTCAAGGGCGAGAGAGATGAAGAGGAACCAGAAGAAAAAGAAGAAGAAGCCTGAAAACTAGAAATTCTGATTATGAGGAGAAGAAGATGAAAAAGAAAATGAGTTTATGAGAATTGATATAATAAAGTGAGATGCATATGTATGTTTTTAATCTCAACCATCTATTTATAATCTAATGGTTGATGATCATTCTCACCATTCTCACATAAGTTATTCATTCTCATAATATACATCATCTATATATATATATATATATATATATATATATTCCTTTACAACTTACGGTAGCCAATTTCTCTCAGAAATAAAAATAAAAACTTACGGTAGCCAATTTTCTTGTAATTTTGTCATATACCAACGATGATATATTTAAGGAAGATATACTGGTGTACGATGGTATCATAGTGTTGCATCATTTTGTTACATATGAGTAAGCTTTATTTCATCATTAATAAAGTTATTCTAGTAATATTATAATTATATCACTTATTTCTTCGAGAGAAATTACTAACTTGTAATTATACATATTTGTAGTAAATTGCAAAAATCACACATATATTCAAATGAGCTTATGTATACAGTTCGAGAAATTTATATATTAATTCAATTGGTTGAGATTTCGTACTGATAATGTGTTATAAAATAAATTAAATGACAAAATCAAAAATAGTTGAGATGAGTCTTATTTATAAGACACAAGCAAGCAAGTGAATGATCAAAGCAATTAAAGATAACTAACCATCCATTCACCAATGGGGATAATAGGAAGGTGGAAGACTAAAATGGACATCCACAAAATTATTTATTCATAACATAATTTAATATAATGATATAAAGGACCAAATAAAAACAATGCATATGTCTTTTTCTTACATATGTAAAATGTCCATGTAAGTTGGCTTGATTTTGCTTTTAGTCTTCGTATGTTTTTTTTGTTGTGAAACAAACTCTTGTATCTTGTTAACTTTTTGGAATTGGTCCATAACGTCAACTTCCGTTGAAAAAAAAAAATTATGCTGGCTAACGGAGGTACACATGTCACTTGCTGAGTTGCCAAAACACGCTTATGTGTCATAAGAGATCATAAGTGTTGTGATTAGAGGGACTAAAACAAAAAATGAATATTTACATAGGGATGAAATTAAAAAAACGTGATCATCGAATTTTGAAATTTAAAAACCAATCTTTCCACCTTCTTCATCTCTTTGTTCTTTCTTTCTTCTTCATATCTTCCCTGCCCAATTCTTCATACCTTGCGCCCTAAGAGGAAAACCCCATTCTCTTCAAACAATGTCTTTTCATTCCATTTTTCAGTCATCATCGATTGAGTTGTCTATAGGTGGTTGCAACAAAATAATGACGATGTTAATCTCTAATTCATATAACAAACCTAAAAAGAAATTATGGAAATGTCCAACCTTTCATCTCCGATTCACGTGGGTGTTTAAAGGATCAACCTCACGAGAAACAAGTTGTTGTAAGGTAATAATCACATTGGAAACTCCGAATATAAGATCTATAGAGTGTTGTGGAATAGCAGATTGACATCCTTTTCCACTTGTTTTTGCTTTAAAGAAGCCGCTTTCTGCGAATATCGGATCAGACCTAGATTCTACCTCACCTAGATTCTAATGCTCCAAAATCTAAAATTTTCTTAGCCCTTGCACCTCCTTCGTCTACTGGTTGGAAAACAGGAACAACAATTCCCTTGTTTAGACAACAAAATAAATAATTATCGCATGAAAACTACAATAACAAGATAATACATAGAAAATAGTAGGCATGGATGATGTGCATTGTAGAATAAGAGTTGGTTTAAATTGATTTATTTGAACTTATCTATTCCCATAAGCACTTGTGAGACTATCTGGGTTGGAAGAACTTATAGAAAGTTTATAACATGTCCATAAAGGCTTCTGTTATCTTTTGACTTCAATTGCCTCTCATTAACCACTCAAGCCTCAGCTACTTAATTAAGTATAATAGAACATTAATATAACATAAAGGAAATAAAAATAAAGAAGCAAAGACAAATTAAAGATCTCACTTGTGTCTCTTTCTTATGTTGTTTAAGAATCTTTGCAGCACCAAGTAGCATGGTAGCATGAGCATCATGACCACACGCATGCATCATTCCAATTATGTATAGCCCAATTATGCATTCTTATGAATCTTCCTTCTAATATTGATTTTCCAATCATAAACCTCAGGACTCTTGGCAATGCCTAGAAAATTGTTGAATGAGGAATTATGCATTGATGATGACAAAATTTGTGTTGCAGCAAAAACATGTAAAACGATGATAAATAAATGGTAAACATATGAATTTGTGTTAGAAACAAAATGTGTTTAACATTGCCATCTCAAGTTTTGATGATAACAAGGTATTAAAAGTTCAATTGGATATGCTAATATTTGTTCAACTGTGCAGGACCATAAACTAAAATTTATAAGTCTTAAAACAAGGTATTGGTTATGGAAGAACAATTGAAAGCAAAAGAATTTACAAGAGAAGCTTAGTTGCAAGTAATAGTTTGAAGACATTAGAGTCTGAAAACCATCAGAAGCTGACAATCAGAGTCTGAAGTCACCAGAGTCTGAAGACCTTCAGAGTCTAAAGTGAAGAACATGAAGTCAATTTTTTGGTTATTTGAAGACACAAATTTACATAAGGAATAGAAGACTGGAGCAACAACTATTTCAGAGGATTATAAGGCAATTGTTGCTTATCCACTGGAGAAGGTCAGAGAAATGACAATAGTACAATTGTACAACCACTACTCCAACATTTCCTGCGCATAATACTGCTACAATCGTGTCTCTGGTGGTTAATTTTCTATACAAGGAATGATTTTCAAATTATTCCCTCCAAGGACATTAACCAAATCAAGCAACTGATAATTGGTGATGATCAAACTTCATCAAAATTGTGCCAAACTCTGCTGAAATTGGTGTGCATCAATCACTTAGAATTTTTTAATAACTTTCATATCTTAGAAGTTATAGAGTCTTAAGAGTCTGATTTGATATGTATTATGAACACCACCGATTGTATATCAAGTGTTCAAACTCAAACATATTTCTTTGTAATTTGTTTGATTAGAAGTCTCTTACTTTTATGCTTAAGCATAAGAAATCTTTTGCTTGTGTGCTTGACTATTTGAAGCTTCTTGTTTGTGTGCTGGAGTAATTGTGAAATCTCATTGGAAGTGCAAGGGGAACTGGACTACTTCCGGATTGTGGAAGAAACCAATATAATTGTTTTGTGTCTTTCTCTGAACTCTATCAGATTCCGGACTTAGTTTAAAAAGAAGAAAAAGTTAACACAATTCAACCCTACTTCTTGTGTTTTTTCTCGTATTCAATTTGAAGGAAGAAGACATGGTTTGTTTAGGCGAGGCTGAAATTGCAGATTAGGAAGAAAAAATATAGGGATGAAGAAGGCCTAGTTTTTAAATTTTGATATTTACGTTTTTTTCAATTTCATTCCTCTGCAATTTTGCATATTTGGTTTTGGTCCCTCAAATCTAGTCACTTATCATCTCTCATGCCACATAAACTTGTTTTGCCAGCTTAGCAAGTGACGTGTGTGCCTCCGTTAGCCGGCACAACTTGTTTTAACGGAAATTGATGTTAGGGACTAATTCCAAAAAATTAACAAAATACAAGGATTGTTTCGCAACAAAAAAAGATACGTAGATTAAAAGCAAAAACACGCCAACTTAGATAGATCTTTTACATTTTATTTTATGAATTTGCTAATGTCTTTATATGAACGTTCGAGGAAGCTAAATATTGGGTATGATTGGTAAGAAAGGGAAATGAGTATTTAGTAGTAATTATTATTAATTAGAATGATTGTAGTTGGTGTTTAACAAAATAAAGAGAGGAATAAAAGGAATAGTATTTGGGTGTGATAAAAGCAATGTTATTTTGTTTAATTATGTAATTAAATGTAGAGATTGAGAGCGTAAGAAGACAAAAAAGAATTAAAAGGCAATGAATGAATGAATAGAAAGAGAAAAAGTCCAAGAAACAAGCATTGTGATTGTGATTGTGAGTGTCTCTACTTGGTTTGGATTGGAGTGATTGAGTTTTCCCTCCACCCCCAATCCATCTATGTCATACTTACCTGTTTTGGTTGATGTCTTAGGAGTGGTCTTTGTTCAGTGGTAGTAGTAGCAAGTTTTTGGTTCTTTCTTCTTTTCTCCTTTTTAACCAAAATTAAAGGCCAATCTATCTATATCTATATCCAACACAAACAGACACATATACACGGTCATTACACATTCAATTCAAGAAAACCCTAACCAAACCAATTAGTGTTAAGTAATGAGATGAGATAAAAGGGTCAACTAAAAAATTAGTATTCATTCAGATCCATGAATGAATGAATGTAGGAAGATGAATGATCCAAGCAGGCTTCACTTGAAGAAGGAACTGACTCAAATTCGAAAGGCTGCTCGTGTGTTGAGGGATCCTGGCACAACTTCTTCCTGGAAATCAACATCCAGATCTACTAGGATTATTCCCAATTCATCACTTCATACTGCCGCTAAACACAAAGACAACAACACTGTCTTCTTATACAACTGGAAACAAGATGAACAACAACAACAACAAGACAACCACTCTTCCTCCTCCCTTCTTGCAAGTTTAGAGGACAGCTTGAGTGATGCTCACAACGTTGTTGGTGTTGGTGGTTTCGATTCAAAGAGTGATATTGGGACCCGCTCCTCCTTTTTCAGAAATTCAAATCCCAGAAGAACAATCCCTCCTCCTCCTCCTCCTCTTCATAAAAAGCAAAAGCAAAAGAATAATGTTAATAAGAAAAACCACCGCCCTTTCCTTACCAACAACAACGGAGATGACTCCGGAGATGATTATTCTAACTCCATTTCCGGGGCTTCTTCTCTTCTTCTAAAACTCAATCCCAACAACAACTTCATTAGTCTCAAAGATGATTCTTCTTATTCCTACAGTACCCCTGCATTGTCAACTACCTCTTTCAACAGGTACACTCATCGCCACCACCGCCGTTATCCCAGCACCGTTGGATCCTATGACGGCACCACAACCTCAGTTAATGACGGTGATGATGATGATGATGATGATGATGATGAGGATATTGATGATGACCGTTTGGATCTGCCTGGTCGTCAAGGATGTGGTATTCCTTGTTATTGGTCAAAGAGGTCTACTCCCAAACATAGTGGCAGCTGTTGTTCTCCTTCCTTCTCAGATACTTTAAGGAGGAAAGGTAGCAGCATTCTCTGTGGTACCCAATCTATATATTCTAGACACCACCGCAGATCCTCTTTTTCCGCTTTGCAGCCCCACAAGCGGAGAATGTCTTCCAGGAATGCTCGCTGCGGAAGAGGAGGAGGTGTTGTTCCTTTGCTTACTAGCACCAGCAGTGGCGATGTTAGACATTGTTCATCCTCTATTGGAATTGGTAGGAGTAGGACTGATGATGATGACCTTTCTACTAACTTTGGTGAGCTTGATCTTGAGGGACTGAGCAGACTTGATGGAAGAAGGTGGTCATCTAGTTGTAGGAGTCAAGAGGGTTTGGAGATTGTTCCTCTCAATGAGGATGAAGAAGGATCTTCCTCTGAAAACAGTAGGAGTTTCAGCCACAAGTATAAGCCTTTGTTCTTTGGTGAACTCATTGGCCAAACTATTGTGGTTCACTCGCTCGTCAATGCCGTTTCCAGGGGTAGAATTGCTCCTGTCTATCTTTTTCAGGGCCCCCGTGGGACTGGCAAAACATCTACTGCCAGAATATTCGCTGCAGCCTTGAATTGCGTGGCTTCTGATGAAGGTAAGCCTTGTGGATATTGCGGGGAATGTGCTGATTTCGTTTCTGGCAAGAGCTGTGATCTCGTCGAAGTCGATGGAACTAATAAGAAAGGAATTGATAAAGCTAGATATCTGCTAAAAAGATTGGCCGCCGGGTCTTCTTCGGCAGCCTCCTCGCGATATACAGTTTTTGTTATTGATGAGTGTCACTTGTTAACCTCCAAGACATGGCTGGGATTTCTCAAGTTTCTTGAAGCACCACCTCAGAGAGTTGTGTTCATATTTATAACATCCGATCTTGACAATGTGCCGCGAACAATACAATCTCGATGCCAGAAGTACCTTTTCAATAAAATTAAAGATGGGGATATTGTGACAAGGTTAAGGAAAATATCTACTCAGGAGAATCTCGACGTTGAAACAGATGCACTGGACCTTATTGCCCTGAATGCAGACGGTTCACTTCGAGATGCAGAGACAATGTTAGAACAGCTTAGTTTGCTGGGAAAAAGAATCACTACTTCTCTTGTCAACGAACTTGTGAGTTTGTTGTCTCTATTTTTCTTTGAAATGGAACAGATCAGACAATGCTTTTGAATTTCACTGAAGTTTTTCTTTTGGTTTCATGGATATCATTTACAAATAATGTTTTTTTTTGTATTACTTGAAACAGGTGGGAGTTGTTTCAGATGAAAAATTATTGGAACTTTTAGAATTAGCAATGTCATCAGACACAGCAGAGACGGTGAAGAGGTCTAGAGAATTGATGGACTCCGGAGTTGATCCAATGGTTTTGATGTCTCAACTAGCTGGCCTTATTATGGACATCATAGCTGGATCATATGCGGTAGTTGATACCAAACCCGACGGTTCTTTCTTTGGTGGTCGGAGCTGTGAGTGCAATTTTTGTTTCAATTTCATAAGATCTTTATTGGTGTTATTCATCATCATTTTTGCTTTGATATGGTGGTTAATCTTTAAAAATATAGACAGTAGTTATTATTTAGTTCAACACCATTTCTCATTCAAAAGTTTAGAGTGACTGAACTACTCTTGCTCATCTAAAACATAAATGATATTATTGGCGAAGATAAACCAATAGTACTCACTGTCTTGGTGCATAATACTGTTATATCATGATGCATGTGCTTGTGGATTTAGTGTGTGTTGGCCAAGTGAAATAAATCAACTGTTTACTTTGATGTTATCTACCCGTTTTTCATTTCTACAAGTGATATATACTATTTTCATTACTACAAGTGATATATACTATACTAGTTTATTGTTCAGGTTGGTTGAGTTCTGCATGAAAAGCTACTGTGAATGCTAGGAAATATTTGATGTCTATAAAGACAGCTTATTTGATCAGATAATGCACAGCTGCTTGTTTCTATATTTTAAAACACACTCTTATTTTGTATTTAATGGAGCTTCATAATCGTCAACTAGGAAACTGTTAAATCATTGAAAAAGAATAGTCCTCTAGTATAATAAATTTCAACAATGTCATTTGGGTCTGCTTCCTAATTATGTCTTTTGGCTTTGACCTTGTGCTTTAGTACACATTATCAATACATTACATGATTAGAGATGGTTATAGCTGCTTTGGACATTTTTCCTATATGGTTTGGTGCTTTGTATCCCTTTTGACTGTCATGTGTTATATACCAATGACTGCAATCGGATGATTATTGAAATACGCTCTTGGATTTCATGCTTAGTGAATGAAACGGAGTTGGATAGGTTAAAGAATGCTTTAAAGCTTCTCTCAGAGGCTGAGAAACAGTTAAGGACTTCCAGTGAACGCTCAACATGGTTTACAGCAACTCTTTTGCAGCTTGGTTCCGTACCTTCTTCAGATGTCACTCAGTCAAGTAGCAGCAGGAGGCAGAGCTGCAAGACAACTGAAGATGATCCATCAAGTGCTTCAAGAGACATTACTTCTTTCAAGCACAAGTTAGACCTTCAATATATGCCTCAAAAGTCAACACCCCCTGCTTCCTACCAAAAATCAGTAAATGGCAGTTCCAGGCTTCAAATTGATGGTTTCAGCTTGAATTCAAAGCCGTCAAATAGCCCAGTTATAGATGATGGATCCACAGTGGTCTCATCCGATGATCTTATTGCTGGGAATACAATGTTTAGATGCATAGACTCAGGGAAGTTATGCGACATATGGTCATGTTGTATTGAGAGGTGTCACTCTAAGACATTAAGGCAGCTGCTACACGATCACGGAAAGCTTGTGTCCATATCTGAAGTTCAAGGTAAGCTGATAGTATGCTCAATACTGATGTTCTTGCTTGTTTATGAGTTATCATAAGTATTTTTTTCAAACTTAGTTGCACCAAGCTTTTCGTAAATGTTTCTGCACACGTCTCTTTTCTTCAGTTCAGCTATGCCTAGTTCTGTCATTAAAAGAAGCGAATGAGACTTTGCCAGTTACTATATATTTTGTTTTGCATTATATCCCTAAGAATGATTTTATTTCTAAAAATAAGATAACTGGATTATCCCTAAAAAACATATTTTATCTTGATGTATATGTGTCATTTTTCCTGTATGATAATTTGTACATATTCTAACAGTTCTGTTATCTTTGTTGTTCTTCTTTCTTGTTCCTTTGCCGTATCACATCTCTCCCTGTTCTTTCCACTCATTTAATGCCGCTTCTTTACACCTCATTACTAAATGTCAGCTTTTGTTTTGTCATGTATGGTTCCCTTCTAATGCGCATTTCTTCTACCAGGTGTTCTTGTAGCATATGTTGCATTTGGGGATGGCGATATTAAACTCAGGGTTGAAAGGTTTTTAAGTAGCATTACAAACTCCTTGGAAATTGTTCTTAGACGCATTGTGGAGGTCAGAATTATCCTCTTGCCCGATGGTGAAGGTGAAAATCAGGTTAATCCGTCGGGTCTAAAGCAAGTTGCGACAGCATTGGCAAGCGAGGACGAACAAAGGCGAGTTCATATGAATGGAGCTATGTCATATTCAAGTTTGCCTCAATCTGCCATGGGTTCCTCAGATATTCCAACTGAAGGAAATGGCGCGAAGGAAAGAAGACGGGATAATCCAGTGTTGAGAATTGAATCCATAATTCGCGAGCAGAGGTTGGAAACTGCCTGGTTGCAAGCTGTAGAAAAAGGTTCCCCGGGATCTTTGAGTCGTTTGAGACCCGAGAAGAATCAAGTCCTGCCTCAGGATGGTGTCTATGGCGTAAACCCAACGGAGTCCATGGAGTCAACAAGATTTTCCTCTCATCAGCATAGGGAAGATGACACAAATAGTGATCTTAAAATTTTAGCCCTTAAAAATGGAAGGGTCCTACCGAAGGATCAGATTGGTAAAAGGGCCGACAGTTATCCCATGTCCCCAAGTATATTGCATGACAGCAGTTTAGCAATATTGTCTGGAAAAGATAACCTGTAAGTCTTCCATCAATTTTACAATCTATCTCTCTTGTACAATGTGATTAGAAATTATAGCAAATTGGTTGGTGTCCTTGCATGATTGGTGGGCAAAGTAGCTGTCATGTTTAGAATGAGTTTGTTGGATGCACAAACTAATATAATTTCTAGTAGAATATTGGAATATTTGTCTTTGAAAGGTTAAAAAACCAATTCTAATGCTTGAACGAACCCTATGGAAATAACCATAGAATGTAGATTTCAAATGGTAAATATTGGGCAAAATTACTTAAGAGTTATAATGGTTGACATGCATGCTTGTGTAGGGATGTCAATGGGTACGGGTAGTATGATATCCGTCCCCGCCCCGTTAGAAAAATATGGTACCCGTACCCTTCCCCATATCCGTGTGGGTATCTCTATACGGTAATCCACAGGTATTTAGATACCCACGGATATTCGCGGGTACCCATGAATTTTTTAAATTTTTTTTACTAAGAAAAATATTTTTTTTAATTACCTACGTGCTTCAACTTTTAAAGATCCATACATAACATATTTCATTGAAATTTCATAATCAATATCGTAATCCAACAAAAATCTTGATTCTTACATAATCCATACAAATTCTCAGTAAAATAAAAGCATAAAAACATCCAAAATCCAAATAAACATTCAAAATTTCATATGCATTTCAAGCTTCAATAATAGAATTTGAGAAACCAAACTAGGTTTTTTTTTAGACACGCAACTCATATATATACACATAGATATTTTAGTAATATACTTAATTCATAAACGGGTACAGATGCCCGCGGGCACGGGTATCATCAAATCCGTATCCATGTCCATAAAGTAATGGGTAGTTAAATACCCGTTTATTATACCCGCGGGTACCCGTTTAGCTGCCCGCCCTGTGCCCGTGATGGATTTTATCCGCGGGCACGGATTTTTTTGCCACCCCTATGCTTGTGGGTATTGTAAATAGTAACGGATTTCTTGCCTTCAGTACATGGTAAGTATTTCCGTTAACGTAGCTCTTTCTGGAGCCCTTGTTCTTCACCTCTTCACATGGGCTCCATTTGGAATGGACCCCATAAATGGTGACTGATTCTGACATCTGACCATCAATAACCTATTATTATTATTATTATTCAAAATTAATTAATTTCTTTTTTCTGATTCTTCTGGTCCATTTTTCACATTTAGAAATGATTGCACTCATGGGTCCTACTATCCATCATTCTGATGATTGATTGTATATTTTGAATTACATGGAAATCAGCTGACCCACAAGCTGCAGGTTGTAACTTGAGTTATGTGGATTGAGTCCATCCTGAAATTTCTTTGTAATTCTTAATTTTCTATTTTTATTTTCGTCTAACATTAAAACGAAACCTACAATAAAGGATTACACAAATGATTGCTTGTGTCGAAAGTCAGGTTTTATTTGTTGCTTACTGCCATTGTCAATTGTTTTTTCTGTAGGGATTGTGAATCTGGTTCAGGAGCTGGTGGTTGTGGGTTTTTATGTTGGAATAATAAGTCCAAGACTAGAAGGGCAGTGAAGGTAACTTCATTCTGAGCTTATCTTTTCTGAAAATTCATCTACTTGTCTCAATAACAATAACAAATTTGTTGTCTGATTGAACTTGTTTTTTTTTTGTCTGATCAAACTTGTTTAATTCTGTTGGAAGCAGGTAAAAGGCACCCCAGTTGGAGGAGCGCGTAAAGTTGGGCGCTTTTCATTGTTTGGTGAGTGTGGTAAGCCAAAGAAAAGGGAGAGTAAAAGATAAGGGGGCATTGGATATTCTTTTTCCTTTTTTTGGTAGAAATTTTCCCTACTTTTTCTTTCTTTACTCTATTGGGGCGATTCTTGAAGGATGAGTGTGAAATGTGAAGGTTATGTTGCTCAGCAGCTTCTACTTTTGTTCTCCTTTTGCTCTATCCTTTGTTCATGAAATTAATAAAGAAGAACAGTGTAACCTGTTTACTTTCTTCATAATCGTAATTGCTTGCCACTTTATCCTTCCAAATTGAGTCTTGTTAAGAGAAGCATCGTTTTACCTTTTTCAAGTATGACTGATAAATGAATTGACCCTATAGTAATAGCCCAAGTGGTCCCAATACAAACTAAGGCTAGAACTCTACATGGATGAATGAGAAAAGCTAACAACGCGTAAAGCTTTTATTTGTCGAAATTCAAACGGCATTATTTCAACCAAGTATAGTCATACAAGAAAAAAGGAAGACGGAAATGAGTTTGAGAGTAATGTGGTAAAAAATGACTCAATGAGTGTGTACATATAAAGCTTGTATCTTTTTAATTTTAATTAAATAATTTGAAAATGACAATGTGTCCATCTTTATGTTGATACATTTTCTTCAATCATCTATTACTTTTGTGCTTTACAGCTAACTAGTAATTCATAAGCTTTATTTCAAATAATAACATATCTATCTATATATGTATTGTATAGTATGATTCAAACAAAAACATCCCGCAAAAATGTGCAACCCAATCCAATCCATTCTCTCGAAATTGAGTTGGACATTTTGGCATTGTCGATGCGACCAGCATTATTATCACTCACCAAATCCAATTGTATGCTTTTCACTTGTTGTCTTTTATATTATTCAACATCGCTTATTTTGTTATTTACTTTGGTTTAATTATTTCATTGAGCATGTTAAATATTTAAAATTCAACAACAATCAATCACAGTAACTAAAAATATTATTTATTAAAAGATTAATTAAATACTTCTTAAGTTTTATTAATTACTCAATCAGAAAATGACGATACATGAATGATATATCAGGTGCACGTTAAAGATTCTTTTAAACATTAGAAAAATTGAGACCTTTATCATGTTTGCCAAACTTGATTAAATATCATCCCATTGCATGGGGCACTGGTAATGAAAGTAGGTTTCTTCTACCATGCGGAAACATTTCCCTTTTTTTAAGGCAATGGCCATGTGCTTTTACACAAATCTCAATAAGTTACACAAAGTAATTCAAAAACTTGTATACAGTTTCCTCAGCTGCAAGACGCCAATTTGCAGGACAAAAATCAATAATCAATTGTATAAAAATTGTTTAACAATGATTTCCCTTCAATGGTGAGATTGGCAAAACTTCATTAAGAACTTTCCCCAGAATTTATATTCAATATTCTCTCTGCCAGTAATAAATCATCAGGCGTAGTCACCTGCAAAATACCGCAAGGAGTTTATATATTTTGTATCAGGCAGCACTACATGCTTCAGTGCTAGTGATAGATCAAGTCAAAACATGTACGAACTTAAATCTAAGATTGTTGTTATCCAAGTCAATTAAATTTTTAAATGAAAACTATTTTCTACAGAAAAGATCATTTTTAAATAGTATACATGATTTAGGATTTTTTTTTTTGACAAATGTTTTAGGACAGTTAATATGTTAAAATGGTAAATTGATAACAAGAAACAATCAATTTGCAATAAAATAAGTAAAACTGAACAAAGCCATAATTCAATTTAATGGCTCCAACCCAAGAAAAGTTATGCCCAAAGCCCAAAAGTGCAAATTTTCAGACATCGAGGGCGGAATTTGGATGAATAACTTAATTGAGTACTTATTATATGAGAAGTTAGGTATAAAGTATTTCTACAATAATAAGAAAGAGCTTCAACTTTGAATAACCTAAAAAAACTAATATGGACCCATCATAAGCTATTTTTATAAGTTCTTTCAAGCATTCATACGAGCCTTATGTCACAAGTTAAGTTCATTCCAAAGGTTACTGCTCTCCCCCCTGCACAAAACACTCTCACCCTGCAACCCTGACTAAAATGCCCCTGCGCTAGTTAACTAACGCAAGTGTAAAATTATGCGTTAGTTAACTAACGCTGCGTGAGTTAACTCACGCTGGAATTAACACCTGCTTGAGTTAACTCACGCTGGTTTTCAAAAAGAGAGATCACTCTATAATGGTGGCCTTCTTAGCTAACCCAAAAAGGAGGAGCAACCAAAGGCATTAACGCTTCAATTAGTCTTGCATACCAAATGCAACACTCGTCACATGGGAAAAATTATTAAAAAAAATGAATAAGGAACTTTGGCTCATGCAGCATAGAATTGAATGGAAGTAAGAAAGATAGTAGAAAGAAACTGTGGCGTACGGTTTGCATTTGCATGATTGTTTTTGTATGGTGACAGCCAGCACAGCAACATGAGTATGTCCTGTGCTTAGGTATTCGTGGGAACCTCTAGTAATGTACACGTAATTCACTTCACTTTGGCTCCCATGTGCCTTGCTTGGCTGCTTCTGTGTATGTTGGAGCAATTCATATGATTTTGAAAAATAATAAACTAGCGTGAGTTAACTCACGCAGGTGTTAATTCCTGCGTGAGTTAACTCACGCGGCGTGACTTAAGTCACGCAAGTGTAAAAAAATGAAATTTTAAGTTAAGTTAATTTTACACTTGCGTTAGTTAACTAGCGCAGGGGTATTTTGGTCAGTTATGCTGGGCGCGAGCGAAAAGTGCAGGGGGGAGAGCAGGATTCCATTCCAAACGCCCTCTCAATTCTCATAAGCCCAAATGCTTTCTCTGACGTGCTTAGTAGTGGGTGTCTGCCATAAAGTAGCCGTACTACTACTAGCAAATCATATGGTACCAAATTATATAAGTTACAGGTTATAAAGCTTTGTACAGTTATAAAGGCCTAACCATCAAATAACCAAGAGAGAATATAGTTGACTACCTTGATGTTGGTATAAGATCCTTCTGTGATGTAAACAGGATGTTTAAGGTGCTCCACAATGGACACATCATCAGTAACTTCAAGGCCTTCTCTGCAAAGAAGGTTGTACATAGTATACCAGTTAGTTTCTGAAAGGCAACCTATTTTCTCAACATTGTTCCGAATAATGAAACCAAATTCTCTAAACTTGTTACCACATATTCTGGTTTTACCATAAATGACTCACCCGGCTGGTCAATATGTCTGGACAGTTCTTGGTTCATATAGGGTCACAGTATTTTTTGCTAATAAGGTTTATAAATAACTGAAGAATAGGACACTTTGCAGTTAAATTAAGCACAGGAATACGAAACTACCTATTTACAAGCTCAAAGCCTTTCCTCAGCAACTCAGGTTTGATAATCTGCACGAATTAATGAGTATTGTGAATAGCTGACTAGGTTTCCAAAATTAAATGAGATTTACATTGTCATCTTTGAGTTTGACCTGTGGGGTCTGCATCTCCCATAGTGTTTTTCTGTCCAGTGTTCTAACCACAAATGATTCAGTGTTTGCCTGCAGAAAGATTAGCTTACAAACATCATTATTTTCAAGTCCATTAAGGGAAAACGACTAAATAACATGCATACATACACCCAAGCTCAAATTGATAATTTCATTCTTGATTAGAAGACATTCTTGTATGAACAAGAATGTAAAGCAGTTGCGTAACTGTGAATGGAACAGCAATTTTAATCTCTAAACAAATTTTGAACTTAAAAAAGCATCAATATTATTTTAGAAGAATTAGTTGTGCAAAAGTATTGGTTTCAAGTCAAGAAAATCACTAATTTCCGTAAACTTGGCTGCTTGTATGCTAATTTGCAAGGAAAATAATGGGCTTCGATCAGTTTAGAAGAAATTCGTATTCACTAGAATTTTGGAGCTTTACTGGTTGTTTTGTTTCAACATTTAAGTCCATCTTGATATGATTCCTTAGTCTCTGGGGCAGGAAAATCTGCAAAGAACTATGATGCACGGATACGCCAATTACCTCATCCTCTGTTTTTTCTTCGGCACAAACCTCTATTTTTTGTATCATTTTTTAAGTGCAAGCATATTCAACTGCTATGTTGATAGTAACACACCAACCCCACTCAATAGTCTAAAATAAAACGGTCCAATCGATGTCTTCTTTTTCTTAAGTTTTATTTCATTCTATTTTTCATTTCTTTAATTTCAATAAATATTTTATTTGCATGTTTATACTCTGGTTTAAAAAATTTATTTTTATATTGTATTTGCTAATATTTTGAGAATTTTTTATTTTTGTATATGTATCCTAAATGTATGGTATCCTATATTTTCTAAGAAATGAGGTATGGCTGTATCGGATATGCATCATATCCAATACTCGTATCGTATCCATGCATCATAGGCGAAAATTGAGTATAAGGATCAAAGCTAGACTTTTGGAGGGCTATTGGAAAGAAAAAAAAAGATGAACCTGTCTCTCCCACTTCAGTGCCTAGGCACTAAATTTTAAATGCATAAGCACTTTAGATTAGAATCAAACTTTCTTTTGCCACCTCAGTGGCTAGGCACCCATTGGGCATAACTATTAACTAATGTCTAGGCACTCGGACCATATATCAGAATCTTCTCCTCTGCATGGTGTGTGCTCTTCGGCTACCAAATCCTAAGAGTCATTTAGTGCTACAAATATCAGTTTTCTGCATATTGTTAGAGGGAGAATACACAGCGCACTCAGCGCAAGGAGACTATGAGATTCTATGGTAATCAAAGTTTTGAAGGATTTTATTTTTACTGGACTCATCACCTATTTCTTGATGATGGCTAAGGAGTTATCTTCTATTTGATTTGTTGTTTTTATGTCTATCTTTATTATAGATAAAGAAAATTCATCAACCACTTACGATAATCGTAAGAAAAGCACGTGCAAACAAAACAACTAATGAATACCTCTTTGATTGTAGCCTTCACAGGGACACCAAGAACAGCAGCTCCATTCAACAATCCATCTTTAAGGACCTTAAAAAAAAAGATAGATAATAATTTAAGTAGGTAGGTTAACTATACATATTTGTGTGTGTGCGTGTGTTTATCCAGAGTATCCAAAATATGTCAAATGTGCATTGAGTCCATTAAAAATGTACAGACACGTAACATGTCACCATGTCAATCCAAATAACACGAGCATTTCTACCAAGACTCTGTCATTGGCAATTGGTCAAGTCATTTAATTCTAGAGATGAAGTGAGCCTCAACATGATTTGTAGTCTCTTGAGTGACAAAGGTGCAAATACTAAAGCTTATAGCTTTCTTTTGCTTGCGTTCCATATAAACCATTGACATTAACTATAACATAAATGTAAGTTTGATATTTCCCTGACATATCACTACTTGTAGGTGGGAATCCTTCCGTAACACTGTCACTAAACTAATGCAATGTAGCAACAGTGTTGATTTTCTAGATGTATGCATAAAATTCAGAAAAATTAAGCGGTGAACTTGGTAATTTGTGCGAGAGAAATTTATTGAACCGAAACCTTTTTCACATCTTCTTGTAACACTAAAGGTCTTGCAGAATCATGAACACAAACAAGCTCAGAGTTTGAATCAACAGCCTGTAAAAAACGCATTTAATAATAATATAAGGAGCCAATAGTGTTAAAGGGATAAACAAGTCAAAATTAACACAAATTACAGAAATGCGTGCATAAACTTCCCAATTTTTATTTATGCATACTCAATCAACTAAACAAACCAAATGTTGTCGCGCTGACAACAGTTAATCACCATTTTACATGGATTCCAACATTTTGAACAGTCTGTTTTATGGGTCTATGAAGATTAGAAATTAATTGAAAATGTGGGTGACCAAAATGCCAACTTATTAACTATGTGTTTGGATGCATGTTATCTTTGTTTTCTCGTGTCCTAACAATGTTTCAACACTGAAGCAGAATATCACAAAGTTAATGGATTGTGCAGTGGTTACTTCACCTAGCAACGTGATTCAGTGCTTCCGACGGTCTGACCTACATATTTATATATTTACGGTAGAATTTTCCAAAATATCTATGATAAAAATGTGCGATCATGTTAACTAAATGGCAAGATTCGGGTTTGTCACGCCGGCCCAGCTAATGATCATTGTTTGGAAAGGAAGAGGTGTGAAAAGAAACTCTGGCCTCAATTGATATAAAATTGAGCTAAAGAAATGCAGCACTCATAAAAATATTTGATGATACAGATTAAAGAAGCAAAAAAAGAACAGCACATTCCTGAAGGCCGTTGTAAACAGAATCCTGTCTTTCTTTTCCAGGCAGTGCAAATTTGAGGTGTGGTTGGGAATTTCCTTTGGCATCTGAGGGGGAATAAATAATATTAATAGGCAAGAGGGAAAGACATAGTTTATGGAAGATGAGGAAAGAAGAGACCTTGAAAAATGTCGTTGTAGGAAGGATCACAAACAACAATGATTTCTTTGACTTGAAGCATGCGAGAGAAAGTGTAGAAACTGCGGTGGATTAAGTGAAATTGTAAAGAAATGGAACAGTGAATATACGAGGTGAGGTGATGGAATACATACCTATAGAGTGCAATGGGTTGGCCCAAGAGAGGAAGATATTGCTTTGGCATGGTAGCCTATAGATAAATAAAGAAATAATTAATGTTGTTGTTAATAATAAAACAAGAGACAAAGAGAACATACTCCCATTCTCTTGCCCTTCCCTCCAGCAAGCAGTACAACAGAGACGCTTCTGTCTTTAACGACAACATCAGAGTGAGAATCATTATCCTGTTCCTGCACAAACAAAGTCTTTAGTAGAGTAATTGAATTGAATTGAATTGAATTGGAAAGGAGAAAGGAGTTAGTTAGTTAGTTTACTTGGGCAGCAGCATAACATATTGATGTTGATTTTGATAATAGATTTTTGTTGTTTATAGATATTTGAGGAGCTGACCTGACTACAGCAACAAACAAGTTAATTGTCTTAATTAATTATTATTATTGTTGAGAAAGAAAGAAATAGAAATTGACTTGCCTGTAGCTGCAGTTGTAGCCGTAAGAGATTTGATTGTTGGGAACGGCAATCCGAGAAGAAGAAGAGGAAGAGAACAATGCTGAAACTTAATCACAAATTCCATCTCTCTCTCAGACTGGACACTTCGGAGGGAGGGGAAGATTAATTTATCGCTACAGACAGACAGACAGCACAGAAAGAGTAAAAAATGAAGTGGGTAAGTTAGTATTGGGCTCGGGGCGAGAGAGATGTTTTGGGCCTGGCCCATGAAGTTTAGTTTATTCTGAAAAGAAGAAGAAGAGAGAGAAAGATCAATCGAATCAATCGAATCGAAATGGGAGCAGCAGGAAAGAATACAGCAGAGTTCTTCAAGAGGAGGGATGAATGGAGGAAGCATCCGATGCTTGGTAATCAGATGCGTCATGCCACTCCTGGTCTCGGCATCGCTCTTGTTGCTTTTGGTGTCTATCTCGTTGCTGAGCAAGTCTACAACAAGATCAATTCCTCTCATCACCATGTATGTATTCTTATTCTTAGGGTTTTCAATTCATTTCATTTCCAATTAACATTTTATTACTTTCCTAATTCTCGATGGATTCAATTGCTTCTTCTTCTTGCTTGTATGTCTCTGTAATTACATTAATTTTACTTTTGCAGGTCAAAGACCACTGACCATCATCAATTCATCGTTGAGTGAATTTGCTTAAATAATATTACATTGAAAACCAGTCTTCATTCCCTTCAATGTAATAATTTGATTAGGATTTATTTCACTACTCTCTCTCTCTCTGTATAATCAATGCCGAGCTACTTTCTTTCATTCATATACTACATCTGTTTCTCTTTGTTTGCTAGCTTTTCTGTATTTCAATTTTAAACCATCATCATCTCTTATGTCATGTAATATGTATACCATTCCATTTCACATCATCTGTTAATTAGCTGGAGAACACAACAAATCACACTAGTATATTTCAATGCTCACCTACCACAAAATTAACAAAACTGAATCACCTAGAGCTTGTAGAGAGGGAGAAAATACATACATTTGCTTATTTTAAAATGACTTCTCCTGTTTTAAGGATGATAAGAGAGCCAATTTATTTGGCTGGGGCTGTTGCTACTTTGAGATGCATGCAGGAGGTTCTTACAATTTAAGCTCTTATAAGTTGCGGCCTCCTCCTTTAGATTCGGTCAAATTGAATACTGATGGTGCTAGTAAAACAGTGAGTGAGTTGGTTGTCGTGGTGTGATTCACCATCGTAATACTAACTGGTTTGTATGGGTTCTACAAAGGGATAGGTAGTTGCAATGTTTTTTTTTTTTGCTGAGTTATAGTCGGGGGTTTGGAAGGGTTGCAATTAACGCGTTGTTAGCCAATAATTTTATGGCTAAAGCATTAAATATGGTCAGAGCCTTCGACCAGGGTTTTATCGAAGACACTGTCTTTATTTCGACAAAGTTGAATTTGCTGAAGGCTCTCGATGAGTTTTGATTCGACCGTTGTTGAAAGTTTTCTAAAAGCAGTTACCTTCGAAGCAATAAAGCCGTTTAGAGATTCGAAAATAGATAAGACTTAGAAGTTTATATCAGTTGTAGTTCGAAATTCAAATAAGTAGTTACTTTTTAGTAGTATAAATAGTAGTTTTTCTTAACGAAAAGGGTCACAATTCTATCATACAAAACTTACACTCAAATTATCCGTATGGAAGAGAGAAACGAGTCACAAGTTGCAATGTATGAATATGTGCACCAATTTACATTCAATCAATGCAATTTAAGTCTTTTTACTTGAATCTTTTGTTATTTTACTTGTTTATTCCAAGCAACATTTTTATAGTTTATCTTTTTACTTTTTTCAAGCAAATCTTGTCTTCTTTTACATCGATTTCGAGACAGTGTGGAACTGGATTGATTTCGATTGCCCATTATTCGTTAAACTTAAATTTGTTCATCAAAGATATTAAAACTTCTAAAGGAAACAAACACGAAAGGTCCTTAAGATTTACTGGTTGATCTTGCAAGTAAAACTTTTGTAAACCAGCGATTGTTTACCAAAAATCCGTGTAAACAAATTGGCACGCCCAGTGGGACCTCTTATGCTTTTTGTTTCTAATTGTTTATTTGTTTGAAGTGTTAATCTCTGAACCTTGGTAGCGGTTGTGTATGCAACTGAGGAGTAAGAAACAACTTCCCGAGATGACGCGTCCTCCTCCAATACCAAATTCATCTGCGTCGAATGCCGCTAGTACAACTGCGACATCGAGCGTCGTCACTGCGTCAAGGACGAAAACCAATCCACCGGGGCAAATCAGTGAAGGGCATATAGGCCAATCTGGCGACATGGGATTTGTGTTGCAACAAGTGACACCCACTATGGCTGCGCAAAGTTCCCAGGCTATGCCCAATTCTACCGTGTCCGCACAAACGTCCTAAGCTGTGCCTACATCGAGTTTGGCTGGACCAAATGTCCTGCTTTCATATACAGTGCTTGCTGCGAATTCCCAGGCCTTTCCGGCCAGTAGTTCGTTGAATCTATTGGGAGGCCAAAGGCCATTATATGGCATGCCTACGTCTATGATGCAAGGCTTGCACACAAACCCGTCATCTTCGACGGAAAGTTTGAACGTGAGTATGCCTCAGTTATACAACCCAGGGGTAACCGTCCCGTTTGGAACACCCCAACAAACGTTCGTTCCATTTGGATCTCCCCAACAGTCTTTGACCAATGCGTCTCTAAACGCTATGAGGCAACAAATGGAGGAGACCAATCATGACATGGTTAATATGGTAACCCAACAAATAGGAACAATAATCAATCCAATGATCCAAGATGCTAATAAAAGTTATCAGGCCTTGTCCATCCAATTGGAACGCATGGCTGATTTTTTCGGTTCCCCGGCTGCGCGAAATACGCCAGCATCTCGGGCCATGAACATCGGATCAGCAGAACCTCCTGCAATTAGCCAAATTAACCAAATGCCTGAAAACCAAGTTCAGCCACAGGTAACCCCACAGCCAGCCCAAGAAAGGTTGGAGAGGGTACCAGTGTTGGTAAATAGGCATCAAGATGCGGACCAAGTGGTCATGCAAAACCGTCGAAATAACTTCGAGGGACAACACAACATAGCCAATGTGGTCGAGGCCGTATTAGCTCAAAATGGTTTCAATATGGGGCTTCATAGGCCCAATTTCGTGTCAGCTCTATCTGAGTATGTCTTGGAAACAGAAATACCAAGGAACGCGAAAATCCCCAAGTTTACTAAGTTCGTTGGGGAAACTAATGAATCAATCGTCGAACACATTGCTAGATATCTCATGGAGGCTGGCGACATGGCCAATAATGAGAACTTAAGGTCAAAAATACCCATCTCTTTCCAGAACTGACCTTTCTTCTTTTCTACTTTATTCAACCAAATTATGTACTTCTCATTGTTATCCATTTTGGGTTAGGTCCTAAATTTGGATTTCAAGAAACTAAGGTTGTACAGACCTTTTGTGAAAACCAAAGGCAGACGCTCTTCTGAAATGGGAAAAACGGCGCTAAGGGTTTCTGCATTCTCTTTATCATCATCTGGAAAAGGGCCTAGAAATGCATGCGCTGAGTTAGGGCAAGGAAGGATTACCTGGGATTTCCAGATTTTATCTTCAGCTGCTTCTATGTCAGGCTCTTTGAAAAGCTGAGGGTGATTGCTTGGAACCTCCTTTGAAAAATCAACAGGTTCGTTGCTCATAGGTGTGTGAGAAGATGATCCTCCGGCATGCGCCATTTGAATAAAAGTGATTTTATGAAAAAAAAATGGTGGTTATGAGTTTTTAGGTTTTTGCGGAGGGAAGTCTGAGAAGAAGAACGGAAGCGGTGAGTTTTTGAATTGGAAAGGTAAAGGTAAAAATTCTTGTTTTTATAACCATCAGATGTGGACAGGTGTCGACATCAGGCATTGACAGTTTTCACATCACTATTTGTTGGTTTCCAACAAAAAGACATGGCCTACGTATCTGAGTGGGGTAGTATTAAGGGTTTTTGAGAACTGCTCCCTTGCACGTGACATCATAAAATCACGCTTCGATCTGATTTAAAGGAAGAGCAAAAATGTATTTTTCTTCCCATCTGAAGACGGATCGAAAATGATGTTTCTGGGGGGCAATTTGTTAGCCAATAATTTTATGGCTAAAGCATTAAATATGGTTAGAACCTTTGACCATGGTTTTATCGAAGACATTGCCTTTATTTCGACAAAGTTGAATTTGCTGAAGGCTCTCGATGAGTTTTGATTCGACCGTTGTTGGAAGTTTTCTAAAAGCAGTTACCTTCGAAGCAATAAAGTCGTTTAGAGATTCGAAAATGGATAAGACTTAGAAGTTTATATCAGTTGTAGTTCGAAATTCAAATAAGTAGTTACTTTTTAGTAGTATAAATAGTAGTTTTTCTTAAGGAAAAAGAGTCACAATTCTATCATACAAAACTTACACTCGAATTATCCGCATGGAAGAGAGAAACGAGTCACAAGTTGCAATGTATGAATATGTGCACCAATTTGCATTCAATCAATGCAATTTAAGTCTTTTTACTTGAATTTTTTGCTATTTTACTTGTTTATTCCAAGCAACATTTTTACAGTTTATCTGTTTACTTTTTTCAAGCAAATCTTGTCTTCCTTTACATCGATTTCGAGACAGTGTGGAACTGGATTGATTTCGATTGCCCATTATTCGTTAAACTTAAATTTGTTCATCAAAGATATTAAAACTAGACATGGCAACTAAAACCGCCCCCGCCAGCCCCGGCCGTCCCCACCCCGAATTTAACGGGGAAAAGCCGATTTAACTTGGTGCGGGTGCGGGTATGAGGGAAATCTGAGTTTTTAGTACGGGGGCGGGGCCGGGGCCGGAGGATGCTTACACCCGCCCCGCACCCGCTCTTTGAAATTTACTTTATTAAATTTTTTAATCTTATTTCTATAAACACCAAACTATTTTAATATATTATTACTCTTTAGAAACATAATCATTATATTTATTTTACTCTTTTAAAAAAAGTTTATTGGATATTTAATTATTAATATAATTATTGTATTTTATTGCTATGAAAAAATGAAAAAATATGCATTTTTTAAATATTTTATAAAAAATAGAGTTTTGGTGGGTGGGGGTGGGGGCGGAGTTGGGTGTTCAATTTTTACATCCAATATATTTGGGGATGGGGGTGGGGGCGGGTGCATGCAAGCGAGGCTGGGGACGGGGATGCTTAAACCCGCCCCCGCCCCGCCCCGTTGCCATGTCTAAATTTAAAACTTCTAAAGGAAACAAACACGAAAGGTCCTTAAGATTTACTGGTTGATCTTGTAAGTAAAACTTTTGTAAACCAGCGTTTGTTTACCAAAAATCCGTGTAAACACGTGTACGAGGGGCTATAGAACAGGAGAGCTGTGTGTGTTGAACCAAAGGTTGTGGTGGATATTTGCTATGTCATGGTGTGGAGTTTAATCCAACATACGTGTAGGCTTCTTCAGTTAGATTGGAAAGTGAAAGAGTGTCATTTTTATTGTGGGGGTAATTTGTGCGTCGATGTGTTGACTTGCATGGAATGTGATAGTATTAAGTTCTTGATTTTGTTTACTTGTTTTACAAGCGTAGCGTGTTCTTGATTATTGTCGATACCTATATTAGACCATTGTTGTTTCTTGCTTATTTTATGGGAGTTGGTATTCTCATTCGATTTCTCTCTAATTGTTCTTCTTTGGGCTTAGATCCTCTTTCATTCCGAAATAAAAAAGAAACGTTTACGCATTGAAACTTATTTAAGCGAAATGGTGAATCTTGATATCATAACAGACTTGCACATTAGCAATTGATTCATAGAAATGCGAGTATTCATTTTGTACGCAATATTTCAACGACAGAATGTTTGGTAGAGTTAAAAAAAAAAAAAGGTTTTCTCCTAGTATCACGTGTTCTTAGTTAAAAACTTGTCCTAATGTTAAGCAACAACCTTTCAATTACTATTTACTTGAATTGACCTTATGTAATAGATTCATCGCGATATCCAGTTTGCCATCACTGCTACAAAATCATTCTTGCCAAATGTATAGTGTACAATAATTGGGCCGTGTCGAGTTACTGAACAACAATTAGCACCAGAAATTCCTTCAGGCGCATGAGTAACTTGTTAATAATTGAAAGTCTATGAATTTCATCAAACTCAAAAGCAAAGCATGTAACAGATGCTGTAGTAATGTCCGTATAAAAGTGCACCGTATGCAGTTAAATAAAGAACCCAAGGACAGAATGCAATTCCCACATTGGTAACAACAGAAAAACAATATCAATAGATTCTCTCTATAAATAAATAAATAATTAATTATTATTATTATTGTCATAACAGTAAAACAAATTTGTATAAAAAACAAACAACAAACAAGTCTATCGAAAGTTCCCCATAAGCAACAAATCGAATCCTAAGGCATAGTTTTTGGCAGACCTTAATGTCTGAAGCTGAAGTTTGCTGTGACGAATATTAACCATTTTCTTAATGGAAACATAGCTCAAAACCTGAGGAGTGGCTTGAATGTTTGAAGCAGCTCCCCCAATCTCAATGTTTCTAAAGACACCTGTTTGAGGATTGAAAGAGACAAGACACTTGGTAAAGGAACGAGAATCAGAATCAGCTGTGACCCACATTTCTCCTGAAGTGTTGAATCCAATTGGTCTGTGCTTGTCCTGTGGACTCAATCCACAATATGACTTTATCTCAATACTGAATGCCTTTCTCCATGACTCCTTCTCACCGTACTTTGACATCACCCATGTCTCCAATCTTTCACCCTCAATTACATAACACAGACACAAACACCCTTTTAACACACCGACACTGATTGTCGATATCTTACTCACATACTCATCATCAAAATGCAATGGCGGCGGCACCGATTTGAACTTGTTGCTGTTGAGATCAAACGAGCATATCAATTCAGAAATTGAACCATCCTCTGTGAGCCAATGGAGTGCACCATTGAGGGATGGATCAAACGAACTGTTAACCCTAGGTCTGGCAGATGGAGCGTCTGGAATAATAGACCACGATCTGCTCCCTGAATCAGATTGGTACAATTCAGCCACCATTTGATTGGATTTGAAAAGCAGTTGAAGAATTTTGAAATGTTTGTTCTTGGGATCAAAACCAAAAGCTGAAAAACAGAGATTTTGATCGGCAGGGCTTGGGGCAAGGGGAACAGTGAGAGCCTCGCCCAACAAAGGATTGCAGATGTAATAAAGAGAGCGAGATGGAGTGCGACAATTAGAAGCGCGTAAACACAATAGACCGTTACTGGAATTGATCAAATCCACATGCCTATGGATATGAAATGTGACGAACCTGTTTGTTATGTTGTTACGCGATTGTTGTTGATGGTGATGGTGATGGTGATGGTGATGATCCTGAATAGTTGTGGTGGCTGCGGTGGAGGCGGTTGATGTGGTGGAGCAGGTGGGTATGCAGGGTTTGGAATCGAGAGAAGGTTGGACGGCGATACAAGAGGAAGAGTGATTGGAATTAGGGTTTAGGCTATGAAATTGGGGATCGATGGAAGTGAGACGGATATTATCGGAGAGAACAACGAAGGAGAGAGGGGCTTTGATGAGATAGGATTGTTGAAAGGAAGGATCGATAATAATTGATTTGAATTTGGAGCAAACAGAAGAACATCGAATTAAGGAGATAGCAGGTAGCTTAAGCATAATATCGAAGAGTATGTGAATTGGAATGTCCAGTATTTGGATATTCTCATCAACAAACCCAACCTCCTCCTCCTCCTCCACCTCTCTCTTACACCTTCTTCTCTCTCTTTTTGTTTTCCGTTCCATTTTCACTTCTCTCTCTCTCTAGTTACGCACAACCATGCTTTCTTCTCTCAATTCTATGTAGTACGTACAGTACCTACCACTTCCTCATACAAGCCTTCCAAATCAATTTATAGGATCGCTTTTAATTCAATTCATTTTAATTGTTGACTCAACTAATGGTGTGAATCAAATTTACAATCAAATTATTTTATCTCTTTTCCTAATAAAAAGAATATTTTATCTCCACAAATATTTATTTCTAAAATTCATTAAATAATTAATGTATGTAGTTTATAATATTGACCAAATACATCTACTACTGAATGAACCTGAAAAATATAATATTAACCGGAGAAAGTAGTTCAATTTCATGAAAGTTCTACTTAAAATTTTAACACTTGAATTTATTTAAAACAATTTAAGATTAACACATTAAAATCTTAAACATTTTTAAAAAACAATTATATTAACGAACTTGGATTACGAGATTGAAATCATAAACTCATTATTCAAACCGAACCACTTCAAATTTAAAAGATTTGGTTGCAGTCATCCGATTAAATGAGTCACTCATACCAATGATCACTCCTACGGATAATAGTTGTTGAATAATTAAAATTATATAATATTAACTATGAAAAGCTTTTTTGGTCAAACAAAATTATAATTATATTATTAAAAAAAAATCAATAATAACTTTAGTATAAAAAACTTTAATCATAATAATTTTAAATTAATTTCTTTCAAAAAAAAATTTTATATTGGTTCTAACTAATTGTTGCAAAACCACCTTTTTCGACAAAACAAAACCACCTTGTGTTCTAGGGTGAGAGGTGATTTTTTTGTTATAAACTCTAGTCAAATTTTATCTTTAATATGTGTGAGACATGAACCTTTTTTAAACAAATTCATGCATATGGATGATTGAGATTTGCTTACTTATAATTTAGGTGAAAGGCAATTTTTTTTTATATAAATTCTGGTCAAATTTTATCTTTAGTATGTGTGAGAAATGAACCTTTTTTTTTAACAAATTCATGCATATGAATGATTGAGATTTGCTTATTTATAATTTATTTTTTTCTAAATTATATCATGGGTCCTTTAAGTTTGAGATTTGTAATAGATTGATCGTTCAAGTTATTTTGGTCACACATAAATCATTTAATTTTGAGGTTTGTAACATATTGGTCTTTTAAGTTATTTTGATCGCAAATAAATTTTTTAAGTGTGTAAACATTTTCGACTTAGTCCTTCTACCACATCATTGTTTGGTTATTAGAAGGACTAAATCGACAAAATTTACAAACTTAAAGGACTTATGTGTAACCAAAATAACTTAAATGAGCAATCTGTTACAAACCTCAAACTTAAAGGACCCGTATGAAATTTATTCTTTATTTTCAAATTGAGAGAGTATCAAAATTAAAAACTAATTGAACATACCCCTACACGTAATTAAAAACTAATTGTACAAAATATTTCTTTTACTATCGCAATTAGGGGTGTATGTGGGTAGATTTGAGTTGGGTTTGGCTAAACCCAAGAACCAAACCATTTAGAGTATTTCAGTTTGGGTGAGGTAAATTAACCACTTGTTATACTGTTGAGCCGGTTTGGGTGGGTTGGGCAGTGGGCCAACCAAATTACTTTTTTATTTTTTTTAATATTAAATGACTAGATGATGAGTCCTCATGTTTTTTCATAAAAAATAGTCAACTTTTTATTTTCTAAAAAAATTGTATAACTTATTTTCACTATATTTTAGCGTAAAAAATAATAAATGATAATATCAAATAATGAAATTTATCATAAAATACTTGCAACAAAATAAAGTTGATAACATAAAATTGAATTAGCATCAAACAACCAAAAAGGTTTTGATTTTCAATGTAGAGAATTTTTTTTTTTTCAATTTTGAAACTTAGACTTGATTTATGACCAAAAATCTTTTGTATTCTCCTTCTTCTCAGTAAAAATAAAAATAAAAATGTTGGAATTATTTGGTAAGTGAGTTTATTGGGTTTGAGTTTGGTTGTACCCGAAATCCATTATTTTCTATGGGTTTTTCATTTTAAAATCATACTCCCTTCGTCTCATAATAGCCGAGTCATTTGACAAAAAAAAGTGTCCCAAATAACTGAGCCATTTCACTTTTCAATAAAATATCAATTATTTTTTTCTTTTATAACTCTAATTAATATTACTTTCATCACTCTCAAATCTCAATTCAATATATTCTATTTTGCATTTATGATGGTGGATAATGCACCAATACTTAACAATAGCACTTAAAACCATTTTTCGCTCTCATTCATTTATACATTTTTTTCAACATGAGTGGAATGAACAAATGACTCAGTTAATCCGGAACGGAGGGAGTACTTACTCAATTACCCAACACAACCCACTTTTTTCGGTTTCTTTTTTAATGAATTTGACCTTGCTTTTCGGGTTGACCCAACTCATATACACCTCTAATCACAATTACTAATAATTATTATTAAATTTAACGTATTTAACTCACAAATATATATTTTTTACTCAAAAATACCATTCTTGATAAAATAAAATAAAAGTAATCTAGAAATATGATAATAGTTTTTTTAGGAGTAAAAGAGTCATTAAAAGATAAAATTATATTTTTAATAAATACAAAATGAGAAATTATTATCAAAAACAAAGATATCGATGATTATTTTACAAGTGACTCATATGAAATCTAAACTTTGTTCCTCAATATTACAAACTCAAAAGATTATTATCAGTGAATTAATATGTTATAAACAGATAAACTTACATCGATTTATTATCCGCAAAAGATTATATTAATTTGTACCAAAAAAAAAAAGATTATATTAATTTCAGAGTATTTTAAGAAGAATAATATCATTAAAATTGTGAAGCTAGGTATGCTTGTCAAAATTTAATTTATACTATTAATTTATATACTTGAATGGATCATAAAAACCATTTGACTAATTATTGCTACTTCTAAAGTCAACGTATAAATAGCTTTGATTTATTGACAATGCAGTTACTTTTACATGATAAATGATATTTATACAGTTATTTTATGACAACTTTTGTAATAATGTTTTTCTCATACTGGCGCAATACATAAGCAATTATCACCTTCACATACATCACTACTCCTCTCTTTATTTTGTGGTTTATCATTCCTATTTGCTCCATCGCATTGTCAAACCATGTGCTTAGCAGTCTCCTCAGTACTAACAACAGGTTCGGTAACCGAATGTTCTTCGATCGGTTCCATTGACGTTGGAAATGCTTCGGTCGTCCAAGTAACTTCGATCTCATCTTACAACGACGTAAGAATTCTTAGAATATAAGTTATCAAAATAGAGTGTTTAGCAATATCTTTAACCGTCTTACGTGAGTTACTTACTATTTTGGAAGCATGTCTCAAAAGGTCGGTCAAAGAGTAATCTTTCTTGTAACAAAGCAAACAACAAAATATCGAAGTAGAGATTTTAAACCTGTAATAATCATCCTTCAACTTGTTGTAATATCTACGTTCATAGTTTTCCAAACTAGATTCATGAGTTTGTTCTGATTTTCGGTGCATAATAATAGTTGGGTTGTTATTACGAACCCTAATAACCGAAATTGAATCTCCTCTCATGTTCAATTTTTTTTTCCTGCTGTTGTTGTTGGCAATGCTATTCAGGTTAGTTGTTAACATCCATTTGTGCAGCCAAAACTTTGAGGGTCGGGATAAGAGCCGCGACAACCTCTGCTTTCGTCATAAGTTATCTCCCATGGCTGATCACGTTTGGAAAAGAACATGAGAAACTTGCTCTGATACCAACTGAAAACAAAATCTGAAATAATAAAATACTACTAAATTACTAAAAACAACCCTCCTGCATCACATACCCACATCATGTTACTATTATTTTTTGTTTTGTTTTAGTGTTCGTGTTAGGACCTACTTTTCTTTATAAATTTATGGTTGTTCAAAAAGTTATTACGCAAATGGTTGTTCAGATAACACATATTTTTACTTTGATATTTTATTAATTAAACTCTACTTTTTCTCATGGATCAATTAAACTCTAGTTTATACTACATCAACAACTAAATATTTATGACCTTTTTGAAAAAAAACATGAAAATTAATAAATTTGATTGTTGAGATTATACTTTAATTTTTTTTTAAAGACCTTAATTTCTAATTCAATATATTAACGACATGTCATCTTACGTTATTCTTAACATGTTTTTCAGTCGTTTTCAGTAGGTTTTAGCAGCAAAAATGATGAGTATTAGAACGATTGTCTATGATTTCAGAACTTTTGTAATGGTTTCTATATTTGAGTCTATAATTCTAGTTTTTCGGAAACATGGCAATTTTATGGAGTTTTGAAGTAATTCACGAAGAAATCATGCAAATCGGCAAATCAAGAACATTCGAAGACATGTGAAGACCTTGGGAAGAACAGAAATGAAGATTCAAGAGGCCTAAGGAGACTTTACAATGGTACGGATTTTGTTCCTAAGTTTTAGGACAAGTTATTTGAAGACGAAGATTTAAAACGGCGGAGAATTTGGACCCAAGAAGCTACACAATGCGCATACAGCACATGGCATGCGCCTAGAGCGTGGAAAAACTTGCCGTGCGACTAGAGCATGGCTTTGGGTGCACACTCATATGTCCCGAGCATGATGTAGGCACCCCGAGCAGGCAAAAACTTGGGGCGCCAACGTCTTTTCTTGCTTTTTTAGTGGGTAAAGCCCGCGTTTTAGCCTAAAGTCAGTTAGAAACTCTCACTATAAATACTAGTCTTCCTCATTCAGAATTTCTCGTACAAAACTAGAGCAGTTCAAGAGGAAGTCATCTTTAGAGCTTCAGGAGAGTTTATATATTTTCCTTGATTCTCTAAGGTATGTTTTTATCTTTAGTAATTTATTTTTAGTTACCATGTGTAACTAAATATTTTTAGGTTAGAGTTCTAAGATGAACTTCCTTAGTTTTATTAGGAATTATTTATTTCAAAGGATCGTAACCCTAGATTAGATACTTAGATTGTGACAGGGCCTAATATTGAGATTACTATCATGATGTTTATATCTTGCTACTAATATATATATATATATATATAGGAACCTTGACCTTCATTGCCTTGGGAAATCTTGGAAAGCCAATTTAAGTTTATGCTTTCAATTACTTTCGAGACGGTAAGACCCCACACGTAAGGGGATCACCGTGCGATCAACAGGTGCAACCAGACTTAGGAGGGATAGACCCAGTCAACTGAGATAGTATAGACCCCACACGTAAGGATCACCGTATGATCAACAAGTGCAGTTGGACGACCGGATATGTTAGTAACGTCCCAACGGCCTCGCCACTTGAATAGTCTACCTAAGATAATAAATAGGGGGATTCAAAGAATCCTAACCGCTGTTTATTTTTCTGCAACCAAAACAGGTAACTTGCTCTGTTGCAAACAAATAAAAATTGCAAATATCTAACCATTAACTCTTTTATTTATTTGTCAAACTAAAAATAAGTAATGTGAATTCTTTGGACGAAACGACAATCCATGTGGATACGACACTCTATTTTATCACTTTATTGATTCCTAAACGATTTGGTACACTTGCCTAATCCGCACATCATATATGCACAAAGTTTCATAAAATTTTACCACTTTTGGTTTTTATAAAGTGTCTTGGAGGCACTCGTTAACATTTCTCTAGTATTTAATATAGGAAGTACATTGGTTCAAAAAAAATGTGGTTTTATGGTGTAATTGTATAATTAGGGTACACTAATTTAGTTTAGGAGGGAACAAAATTAGGGTTTATGGATGAAATATAGGGTGACTTAATATGATTATGGATTGAAATTTAAGGTGACTTAATAGGATTATAGAACAAGTGAAGTGATATTGGCGCAATACAAACTATCGTTATATATTTTTGGTCAAGTAACTTAATAACTAAAGTCTAAAGTAAATAAATTGGATGATCAGGGATTGAATGTCGACCACTTGATATAATAATGTATCATCTCTGTCAACCGAGTTATACTCATAAGGACTAAATATCATTTTATAAAAGGTTAAATATGTTTTTGTTCCCTATAAATATACCAACTTTTCGTTTTAGTCCCTCTAAAAAAATCTTCAACTTTTAGTCCCTATAAAACTTTCAATCACTGCTTTTGGTCCTTATTTTTAAGTTAATTTTGGTATTTTATTAATGAAATTGTGCAGAAATATGTAGAATATTGTAAAAATCTTTCCAAAAAAAAAATACAGTTTTTTTAACAAAATCTAAATTAAATATGAATTTTTCACCGTAAAAAATATAATAATTCATATTACATTCATGTTTTGTTAAAAAAATCTATTTTTTTTTTGGAGAGATTCTTATAATATTATTAATTTTTCTGTAAATTGTTTTTCAAAAATATGAATTCTGCATATGTGTTTACTTTAAAATAGGGACCAAAAGTGAAGATAGATAATTTTTGGAGGATTAAAAATTGAAGATTTTTTTAGAAGGACTAAAACAAAAAGTTTGTATATTTATAAGGATAAAAACATATTTAACCCTTTTATTAATAAAGACCAACTATCGTTTTATTAATAATTAGTTCAATGTAATATTAAGGCAACACAAACTATCATTTTGGGTATGAGTGACGCTATGTCAGCAAAGCAGACTTAAAATGACATTTTTGTCCTTAATGAGAAAGCTCATGCATGAAAAGACAATTTTGCCCCTGTCTTCGTCTTCTACTCGTTCAATTTTTCGGACTGGATCTGCAACTCTTCTCCCATGAACCCTAACAATCACATTAATTGGGAATATATTCTTGCACATCTTCAACATCCATGACATCATTATCATCATCAACATCACCGTCTTCTTTTTGTTCTTATTGGCCATGGCTTCTATCAGCTTGAAAACATGAGGTTTATGGCTTTAATTACCAACACGTATTGAAGGCTAAAGAACAAGTTTTGTATCAAACATGAGGGTTACTGATGTTTAATCCAGATCCGACTCCCTTTGCCGCGGTGGTGTCTCTGTTCGGGATGCGAGTTTTGGTTTTCTATGGTGGCGTTGCAATCATGATTCTGGGAGATGAGAAGGAACAAGAATAATTCTGAAATCATGATTCCATGGTGGTGTCTTCTTGTTCGTTGTCGGCATTGCAAGCTTCTCTTCGTGATTCATGGCGTTGCAATATGGGAGATGAGAAGGAACAAGAATAATTCTGGAAGATTATACAGTAAAGGGAGAGAGAAGAAGAGAGATTGCAATCTAGGTTTTGGAGAAGGAACAAGAAGAAGAATAAAGGGGCAAAAGGCTAATTTCGTATGTGTCAGACCTCATTAAGGGCAAAAAAGTCATTCCATTCCATATGTTTCTGATTAGTACATGGCAATGATTAAGTGGAGAGAGACTAAATTTTAAATGATTAAATTTTGGCATGGCAAAATGCCAAGATTAAGGAATACAAATACAATTTTTTAAATGACTCGTATTTGTAGCGACTAAACACATAAAAGCCTAAAAAAAATCATGACATAATATGGTAAAAACAATTAATGTTTTCGAATATTAATTTCAACAAAAATGGAAAAATATTGAATCCATTTTTTGTGTAAAATTAATCTTAAGTGATATAAAAAAGAAACAAAGTTAGTGAATACTTAAATGTGTATAGGTGTGTGTTTTTCTAATTGTAATAATTTTAAAATCTCATTCATTAATGCCAAATAATCTCTCAGATTCTTATTATAAATATTATTGTGATCAAAGAAAGGTAGCAAGTACGTAAATGTGTAAGGGTTTACGAGTTTATGAATATTTTTTGTTTGAACTACTGCGTACATTGCGATGAATATAAATAATTGGATTATTCGACAACGGAGAAACTTCATAATCTTCTTCTATGGCTTTCCAGGTAAGACTCGATTTTTACTGCCCAAATGTTATAGTTGTATTTAAACATTAGTTTCTAATAAAAAAACTACTTTGCATTCATACTCTCTCTCTATTATGTTCTTACCGTTCTATCTTCCTTTTTTATTCAAAACAAAAATCAACATTAAGTCACACAATAACGGTTAAATAAAGAAGAGAAATTTGAATACTCAAACAATCATCATATACCGGAAACAACCCTAATCATATCTCTTGAAAACCATAGATTATTCCGGGAGATACGTACCATAACAAGACTTCTATAGTTATCTCCCTAACTCTCTAGTAGAGGGGTAAATTTAACATTTAAGGGTGTCTTAAAGATTTTTGAGAGCCCTAAAAAGAAGTGTGGCTCTTCTTACGGGTTTTTGTTTTTAATATGTTTTGTGAGTGAAATTTGTTGCCAACACATGTGTTAAGGTTGAAAAACACCACAAAAAGACTGAAATGCTCTCGTGGCACCGCGAGATTCATCGGCAGTTAACTATCGATGTAATCCTCATGTAAATTCAGACATAAGCTCTCTCATCTATTATTACTTTCAATCTCTCAAAATTTCTCAAATCTCTCGCAAAATCTCTCTAAAAATCTCATCCAAATTTATTCAACAAAATCATAAGTAAGTAATCATAGTGCTATTAACTTATATTTTAGTTGTTATAAATGTTTTTCTTAGTTTTAGGTTTAGGTAGATGTAATTTTTTTATAATTTTAGTTTTAAAGTAGATTTACATGTTATGATTCATTTTTAGAGTAGATGTAAGTTAATTAATTTTGTGAAAATGTTTGCATGATGTTTATATTATAATTATGATTTTTAGGGTTATTTTTAATTTTGGTGTTTTCTATTTTTTTTAATTTTAGTTCTTGAGTAGATTTACAAGTAATATAGTACATGACTCATTTTAAGAGTAGATATAAGTTGATTAATTTTGTTAATTTTTTTTGCATGTTTATGTTATAGTTATGATTTTTAGGATTTATGTATAATTTTCACTCCAAGTGTTTGATGAAATGTTTGAATGAATTTTTCATTGATTGTTTAATTTTTTATGGTGTAGGTATGAAACAGTGATCGATTTGTTCAGTGTTTGCATACACTTCAACGGTGGAAATCCTATGATGTTCAAGGTTCCGTACATTAATGTCATGTTAAAAGGTCTTAAAGATCAACTCGATGAAATCAACCAAGGACTCAACCCCAAAGACACAAGGAGAGTGAAATACATTTGGTATGAACGTCGTACGTTGGACGACGGGAGAATAACGTTCAATCGGCTAGAATTAAAGAACGATGACGACGTGAGGAGCATGTTCTTGATTTTTTGGCAGCACAACATGGTTTTGTTGATCGATATGTTTGTCACATTGCAGAGATCAACTGAATATATTCTCAACAATTTGATTCGGCCAGAAGATCGTGATTATGTAGGGAATGCACCTTCCAACTACAACAATTGTCTTACTTCTAAAATTGGAAAATGTCAAACTTGTTAAACAACAACTCTCAAGCATTCACCCGGAAGTTCTATGTTTAAGTAGTGTCTTTATTTTGTTGGAATTTAAATTAAATTCTTGTTAGTTTGCTGAAGACGTTGGTATTGAAGAGAACACAACATGTATTATGCAGAATCAACTATATAAGTTATGATATCGAATTTCTACATATAAGATGAGTGTCACATAATGCACCTCATTCATTATGTGATGAGTCGTCTTATTTGAGGGAATTTGATGTGATAACATATATCGTTGATTTTGTAGAATACATATGTTGTGTTCTCTTCATTCTTATAAACTTTAGTGCCAATATTTTCAGTAAACTTTCAAGAATTTAATTTAAATACAACATCAAGATGATGCTACATATATTTAGGGAGAACGTAATGTAATATAGATGATTTTAAATTTGAATAAATACGCAATTTTGCTTCGAATTAAATAAATATGCAATTTCGCTTCGAATTTAATCAGTACGCAATTTCGCTTTGAATTAAATAAATACGCAATTTCGCTTCCAATTGAATAAATATGCAATTTCACTTCGAATTGAATAAATACGCAATTTCACTTCGAATTGAATAAGTACACAATTTCGCTTCAAATTGAATCAATACTCAATTTCGCTTCAAATTTATTCAAAACGCAAGTTTATTCAAGATTATTCAATAACAATATGTTCCAAAATGTGCGGCATATTCAAGATTATTTCAAGCCATTACATTATTTATTCATCTCCCTCGTCGCTTATCTCAATTGGGTTGTCCTCGATAGTCCATGGGGCATTTGCTTTTGGTTGATGACCAAAATAACATGTCCTCCCGCTCCTCCTTGGGCGTGGAATGAATATACACCGGCACCTTCGATTTTTTTTTACGGAACCATCACATTCGATTCTGTGCAATGTCACTGTTAGAGATGGGAATAGGTCAGGCCAGCCTACGAGAGCCTATGACCTAGCCAACAACAGGCCAGATCAGACCAAACTTTTTTTCTTAAATAGGGAAAGCCTAAGCTTTTTTAGAAGTCTATTTAGCTTAAAAGGTCAGACCACATGCCATTTAAAAAGCCTCTTAGGCCTATTTAAGTAAATATGAATAATATTATTTATTATTATATTATACTTTGTACTTTGAATTAAAATAAAAATTTGTTAACTTTTTTAGTAATTTAAGCTCATTAGTATACATTAATTTTTTGCATATTTAAATGTATTATTATAAAATATGGTACAATATATATTCAACTTCCCTAAAAACTCATGTTGATTATCAAAAGAGAGTTTAATCTAATTGATATATTTGTTCGCTATTCTATTTAAATTTAAATCACACTGCTTGTTTAAAGATGTTCGTATGAAATAGACTTTTAAACAGGCTAGCAGGCTGTATCAAGCTTTCAGAAGGCAAGACTCAGGCCTTAAAAGTAAGCCTATGACAGGCTGCATGCCAGGCTTAGGCCTTCCAAAAATTTAGCAGGCCAGGCTCAGTCCTTGCAAAGCCTGCCTCGGCTTAGCCTATTCCCACCCCTAGTCATAGTCGATTTTGCTTTCTTCTTCCCATCACCCTCCTTTTTGTTCAACTGAACATCACTCTCATTCTGAGACATGTCTACATAAAGAAAATCGGTGATCAAAACCTAAACTAATCTTAACAATTCTATCACAAATTCATAACAACAATCCATAAAAAAACATAAACTAATCCTAACAATTATACAACAATTCATCAAAACCTAAATCAATCCTCACAATTCTACCACAATTTTCTAACAATTCTACAACAATTGTATATTCAACTCTAATCTAACATCAAATCATTAAATCATAAAATCAACAAAATCTAATTATGTGACAATTTAACTAAAGAAACTAACAATTCAATCACAAAACAACAATGCAATAGAATGATAACAACTTATTTGATTGTGTGGTCGTATTTGACGTTGAATCCGAAACAATTGAAAATTTTTGCACATCTTGAACTTCAATCCGCAACAATGGAGTTTTGGAAACTCCTAGGTGTTGTTATGTTCTTATAATAGACCATCAACACTTAATTGTTGATGGAATGCTCAACACTTAACTGCCATCGATTCCATCAATGGTTAGCTGCCGCCGGTTAACTAAACATGGGCACTTAAATGCAGAGGGGTATTTTGATCATTTATGTGCGTTTTTCAACCAATGATGATGTGTCAAAAGCAAATTTCCTTGTGAATACATATATAAGCCCACAGTGTGCATAAGACCATTTTAAAAATATTTTACCCTATACCCCTATATTTATACTTTCACCCCTACAAATCATAAAAAAATCTAAACCCTTATGTTATTTAACTTCACTGCTACAAAATATCTATGATTTATGCTCTTCCCACCGCACAAAACACTCGCGCCCTGCAACCTTGCCAAAAATACCCATGCACTAGTTAACTAACGCAAGTGTAAAATTAACTTAACTTAAAATTTCGAATTTTTTACACATGCTTGATGCGTGACTTAAGTCACGCCGCATGAGTTAACTCATGCTGGTTTTAAATATTGGAAAAGTGGATGCTTTTCTTTTTCTTGCTTAATCAGTATCTATAGAAGGTAAAAGTCGTCATAAATTGTATTTTTTTGCATATCCTGCAAACTCGACACTTAATCTTGAACCAAGGAAATCTTAAAATCTTCCACGATCATTGGATGGAATTAACAACCAATATTCCACAAACCTACGAGACTCAACCAATCATGTATGCTGATCAAGGGTAATCAACAAGTCCACCAAATTTATCAATTTGAGGACAAATCAACCTGTTGATCGATGGATTGGAGAAAAATGTGAACGAGAACAAACATGTTTGCTAAATACAATACATTATCGAGTAGACCAGTGCAAGAGGTTTAATTGGTGACAACTTAATTGTTAACAATTTGATCAAACACAAAATTGAAGACTTTAATTAATTGGGGAAAATTTGTGACATCGCTAATGCTAAATTTTAGAAAATTTGATATCGCTAACACTACAATTTTATGTTATTCGAAAATCTTTTGATAAGTTCAATTTTAAAATTTATTTAAATTTTTAAGAGTTCAGAAAAACTCATGTACAACTCACTTGTTGGTTTCATAAAAAAAAAAAAAAAAACTCACTTGTTTGTAAATTTTTAAATTGATCAAAGTGGATTCATCATATATTTTGCGTCAACTAAGAGTTTTGAAAAACTCGTGTAAATATATTTGGAATGTGCTAGAAATGCAGCAACATTAAAAAATGTCAGTTGGAAAATTTAAGATTAAGTCAATTGGAATTGATTCACGAGGATTGACGGGTATGAAAATTTTTACATTTTTTTATTTAAAAAAGGGTTAAATGTGTTTTTGATCTCTATAAATTTACAGTTTTTGTTTTAGTCTCTCTAAGATTTTCCTTCAACTTTTAGTCTTTATAAAAATTTTAATCACTACTTTTGGTCTTTGTTTTTAAGTTAATTTTTGTATTTTTTAATGAAATTATGTAGAATATTGTAAAAATTTCTCAAAAAAATGATTTTTTAACAAAACATAAATTAAATAAGAATTTTTAACCTCAAAAAATATAAAAATTCATATTTAATTCATGTTTAGTTAAAAAATTCTATATGTTTTTGGGAGGGATTCTTATAATATTATAAATTTTTATGTAAATTTTTATTAAAAAATATGAATTCTACATGAGTTTACCTTAAAGGAGAGACCAAAAGTGAAGATGAAAGATTTTTGGGGATTAAAAGTTGAAGAAATTTTTTAGAGGGATTAAACGAAAATTTGACATATTTATAGGGATCAAAAACATTCTTAACCCTTTAAAAAAATGTCAAGGGAAAAGTGGAAGTTAAGAGATTTTGTATGGGTGTGAGTATGATTGTTGGGGTATGGGGTAAAATATTTTCATTTCAGGTGTTGGAATTGAATTTGGGCTTTTTCACTTATTTGCATAGACTAATTTCGCACACGATGATTGATGTTCGAACTTCACTTTTTACTTTAAAACACATGAAAATTACACATTTTACTCGAACGGTAGTTAACTACGGTTCAGAAACAAAGGAAAAAAAAATTGAACCGGATTTAATCATAGTTGAGGTGAAATGCGTAATTTTCACATTTGTTAAAAGCAAAATATGAAATAGGTACCAAATACTAAAGCCTGAAATCATGCTCTTTTTTTTTTATTGAAATGAAAAAAACAAGAGAGGCAGTGATCTTCATCATTTTATTTAGGGTTAATTAAGTATTTGGTCCCTATAAATATCTGCAATTTTGTTTTTAGTCCATATAAAATAAAATCACATTTTTTAGTCCCTGTAACATTTTCCTTTAGTATTTTAGGGATAAAAAATGCTGACATAAATTTTTTATAGGGACTAAAAATGTTGATGGAAAATTTTATAGGGACTAAAACTTCTGACGGAAAATTTTACAAGGACTAAAAAGTGTGATTTTATTTTACAGGAACTAAAAATAAAATTCTAAACATTTATAAGGACTAAAAACATATTTAACCCTTTTATTTATCTTTGCCAAAAGTCTACCTCTAGATTGCTTTTGGTACCTAACAGAGTGACAGAAATAGAAATCAGTCTGCACAGAATGTGTTAGAGGTAACTTTTTTATATCAATGCATCTATTCTTGCCTTTCTCTATGAACACTAGCAACCAATTACACGCATGCATCCATTAACATGCAAAAGTACCTGCTGATTTTTTAACAGATTTATATGTATTGCATGTACTTTTGTTGTTGTCGCACTCATTTGTCATGGGAGTACAATATTGTCTTACACGCTACATCTATCCATCTAGTATATTATCTGTATTATAATAAATCATCAACTTAATCTTTATATATCACAATTTCTCCAATTTATTCTTAAATTTTATGAAATCCCTCAATCACGATCTCTATAGTATATAAAAATTTATCAACTTAATTCTCAACATAATAACAATAACTAAGTTGATAGATTTATATATGGAAAATGTTAACGAGTGTCCCCGAGACACTCTTTAAAACCTTTAAAAAATAACTTTTTTGAAAATTAATATAATCAATGTATTGGAAATTGAAATTTTTGACTTTTTTATGAAATAATTTCTTATTTTGGAATGCTTAAAGAGTGTCCCGGAGGCACTTCTTAACAAGACCCTATATTTATTTAGTGACTAATTAAATCGACAAATTTACATACTTTAAGAACGACATATTATATTGTTAGTCTGTATTTTTAGTGTTTGTTTTCGACATTAAAACTTTCATATCGAAGCTAAGTTTCATTCTTGGTGTCAATCCAGAAGTTTACAACGACAAAATGTGTTAGTATTAGCGTAATGGAGATTTTAAGACCATTCCGTTTCGACAGAAAGAACTCAAATTGTCTATGAAGAGGAAAGATCAAAGGTTGAAAACACGTGGAAGCATACTAGACATGTGTCGAAGACTTGTAGTTTTATGACTATTATTTTCAGTTACTTTTTATTGTGTATATATAAGAATTTTACATAGAAAATAGAGGTCACAAATCAAATACATAATCCTTTATGCTTAAAGTATCCAAGTTACAACAAAAAAAGAGTAACGAGAGAATGTATGTGTGATTTGATGCACAAACTTTTATTTGCAATGCAAATCCTTTTCTTTTAAATTACTTTTTTCTTTGAAGTTTTACTCTATTTAAATCTTGAAAACCTTTTTCAAATATGTCGAGTGAGACATTTATCTTCATCTTTTTCACATTCAAACTTATGAACACCATGAATATTCAAACCTTTTTGAGAAACATTTGCACAATATATTTTAAGATTTCTAGTTTATTCATGCAAGCAAGAAATATAAAACTAGCATTTGTTTACCAAAAACAACTCTAAACATATACTAATCTGTCTTCCGAGTAAACTAAAGAGAAAATGAAAATTTATAAACTAAATTGATATTTTTAATAAGCTACTAACATATCTTTAAAATCCAACATATAAATATTTATAATCATAACATATATAATTTATTCATTGCATCCTATAAATATCTATAACCATATAGCTAGTGATAACTGGTTAAAAATTTGTTAATACATCCTACAATATGTGTTGCTACTCTCTCATAAAAACTAATTAATGTATTTTAGCAAATCCACACACACATACACATATAATAAACTACATATGTTATGGTTATATATATATATATATATATTTATTTATATGTTCGATATTTAAAATTATAATTATCGTAACTAGTAAAAATAATTTTTTTTGACAAAAATAAACGATATTCATTCATTCAAATTGATAGAGTACATCAATACAATACAAATCTAAATTCGCTAAAAACAAAAAAGATGAATCTGTGAACAAACTCACAACATCCATGTTAATAGCATAAAACGGCAAAGTACATATGCCTACATATATGACTAATATGACTATATTCAATTCTCCGAAATACTCATGTCTTCGGATCTGCAACGTTGACGACGCCAAAGTCATTGTCATTGATCAGATCTGCACTTGTTCAAAGCTAATCTTTCAACCTGGATCAAATAAACACCGTACTAACACGGGAAATCAAAAACACACTGCACAAAGATGAGAAATCAAAAACACACCGCACAAAGGCAGGAAATCAAAACAAACAGAGTCGTGCAAATAATATCTAAGTTTTTATTGGTTATATAGTAAAAATAATTTTTTATTTGTGTGTTGATTCATTGACTTTCCATTTTATTTTCTACTTTATATAATATCTAAGTTTTTATTGGTTATATAGGTTAGATAGGTTACGTGCAGACCATACAGAAGCCCAAATAGATAGCGGGCTTTTTAAAAAACCAAGTGTTTAACCGTAAGGTCACGTCTGCATGTTGCATGTCCTCTTAATGTTTAGCAACCATCTCATCAAGGACCTTCTACACATGTAGGCTCTGAGCATCTCCCTTCGGCCTAGGCAGGATGATGAATCAATTGTGATGTTGATCAAGGAGGCGCAAAAAATTGATCACATGCTCAACGATAGAAAACATGGATCATCGAGGAAGATTGAAATTTTGATTTGAGATTCATTGATAATCATCGTCGTACATTGGTTCTTACCTGAATGAAATTTATTTAGACAAGCTTGTGATGAGGACTCACACTCAACTAATTGTTGGTTAGAGGTTGACTAACTCTAGATGACTTCTTAGATAACAATTATCGGTTGACTATTAACATGTTTTCACTTTTTCCAAAGTCATTGTGTCAGTGTGGCAAAGATATTTGACTTTTTGGCAATGGTAGATTGTTGCAATCGTTGCAATGCAAAGCTACTATGGCTTAGAATTTATAAACTAATATAAAATTAGGGATTAAATATGTTTTTGGTTCCCGTAAATATACTAATTTTTCGTTTTAGTCCATTTAAAATTTTCCTTTAAATTTTGGTCCCTATAAAATTTTCAATCATTACTTTTGATCCCTCTTTTAAAATTAACTCATATGTAAAATTCATATTTTTGAATAAAATTTTGCAAAAAAAATCATAATATTATAAGAATCTCTTCCAACAAATATTAGATTTATTTAACAAAACATGAATTTAATATGAATTTTTTACGGTTAAAAATTCATATTTAATTTGTGTTTTGCTAAAAAATTGTAACTTTTTTGAGATTTTTTTTACAATATTCTACACATTTCTTTAAAAAAAAAATACAAAAGTTAACTTAAAAATAGGGACCAAAAGTAGTGATTGAAAATTTTAAAGGGACTAAAAGTTGAAGGAAAATTTTAGAGGAACTAAAACGAAAAGTTAATTTATTTATTGGGACCAAAAACATATTTAACCCTAAAACTAATTATCATCATAAAAAATGCTATATATTAATATAAAATATAATTGTGGGTTTAGTGGGACCCATTTTAGAGTTTTGATGAATGATATGGATATTTAGAAAATTTAATTGAGTAGTTTAAATAATAAAAAAATATAAAATATTATAAAGAATTAAGTGAGACTCATTTATATCCGTACCACTTATATGGATGACATTGATGCGAATGCTCTAACAAATTCGACCACATCAGCATGAGTTCAATCCACTACCACGTCATCGCTTGACTAAACATATTGAATAGGCTACCCTCTTAAAAAATGTAAAACTTAAAAAATCGAATCTTTATTAGACTTAGTAAGGAAAAGTATTGATCAGATAGTAGTTCGCAAAGTCTAAGCATGTGTTAATTTGGAATTAGGATGGAACACCCTTTCAACTAATGTTCATTTTGAAGCTTGGATCACATTTAAAACACATTGGGACGTGTTAAAAAGAACACACACACACTCAATGGCCACAACGCATATACAAGTGGACACTAATCCCTCAATGAAATTGAACATTTTTGTTACCAATAACACATGATCATGATTTTAATATAGTGTGGTTTGTGACAAAGAAAAGTAGCAACAAAATCCACCAATGGAGTGCAGCCCCGTAAGTAGTAGCTAGCTAACATGACATTTATGTGACCATTAAATAAGAAATACAGAAAACCGGAAGCAAAAGGGACAACTGGTGAGGCATTTATGACTAACCTGCGTAAATTTGTGACTATGGTTTTGCATTGCCTTGCCTGTGTGGAAGGAAAGAGATGAAGAATACTATTACTACGTGTGTGTGTGTGTGTATATATATATATATATATATATATATATATATATATATCAAGCTAGCGAATGATGACGCGCTCTCTCAATAAATGACTTCATATGCAAAGATATATTATATAGATAAAACAAAACTTTGTCTTGTTTTCTTCATTTAGCATAATTGTTACAATAATAATGATCAGTATTCAAGTATTCTGTCTGAGTTGTTTATGTTATGGTCCCCCAACTGAATCAAAATGGTCAGTGTCACTAACCCATCACCTCCTCTCTCTCTCTCTCTCTCATGCACAACTCCAGCTTTATCATATTCATTCGAGATAACATAATCTTATATATCCATTTAAATTCTATACCTATTGTTAAGATCAAGTAAGTTTAAAAGGTTTGATCTAATTTGAAGAAAACTTTACCTATGAATTAAAAAAAGAATATTGTAATAATACTTTTTTCATAGAGATCTCTAATTTGAAGAAAACTTTATGCGAAAGCATCATAAAAATTTGGAATATTATCGCTAACCGAATAAAGCTTTACCAGCATGGGTTCACGTCTATATTTTTTATTTTTTTGGATTTCTCATAATTCTTAAGTTATTTTATGGTCATGTTAACCACCGCCTGCAGGAGCACTATTTAACGATACAAAAATAGATATTTTTGATAAAAAACAATAACTTTCTGACTTTTATAAAGTTGAACATTCTACTTTTTACCATTTTTAATGTAAAATTTCTATATTAGTTTTTCTTAATCAGTGTCGTGCAAGCAATGTTGTAGGAGATTAACAATTTCTGCTTACTTCAAACTCAAGTTCAAGCCTGTCTTTACTAGTACAAAGACTCCCTCCGAGTTCTAATATATGCAAGAAAAATAATACATGTATTTCATCCAAAATTTATATATTTGCTTGTATCACAAGCCAAAGTCCAAGTAATTAATATTCTGCTACCATTATTATGTGGAATCACAATAAGCCACCATAATTTTAGTAAAAATTACATTTACCGTTTCAATATCAAGGCATCAACGTGATTTTGCCAAGTTGAACTAAATACGTGGTTAGTTACATTCAACGAATGATTAAATGAATATGAGAAGGTGTCACAACATATTAACCACAAGTTTCAAGTATTCAACTATCTGTATAAGAAAATATTGATTAATGACTAATAAAGTCATGCTTAATTTGGTCCAACCTAAGATTAATGTGTAGCGACAATTTGTTATACTCAATAATCATCGACTAAATATAAGTATCCACAAATTTACTGTTAAATTTGGGTCAAAATAATACAACTCATGACTCTAAGATACAAAATAAGGAAAATTCTGTGTTTTCTTTTTTCTCCAACAATTTTAGTTTGATTATTGGACATGTGGAACTACTTTGAATCTCATGCGTTACCCATTGTGTGGCCATGTGATGGCCTTTGGGTGTTTAGACACTACTCATTACTTGAGACAAAAATTAAAAAGCAATGGGAATGTTCCCAACGGCTAGCTAGTCCAATTGTTTTTTGGATCGTTAATTTTTAAAAAAACAAAAGGAAACACATGTAGATTCTATCATAAGAAGAGGGGTCCCAAAAGAGACAGAAAGCATAGCCTACCCTGAATCCAAATCAATGAGTTATTTGGACATGATTGAGACGTGCCTGAGCTTGAAAGGAACTATACCAAATTTTTATTTTATTTTATTATTGAATCTAGAGCAAGTCTGCTAATTTCCATGGTTAACTTGTTTGAGTTTTTACATATAGAAATTTCAATTGGGGAAATGAAGAGATTATTATATTAATAATAATAATAATAATAATAATTAGAGAGAAGAGTGACCAAAGTATTCAATTGATACATAATGAGTTATTGAGGGCTGAGGTGAAATGATAGTCCAGTCTGACAGTTTTTGGATCCTGTATATATCTTAGTCTAAGATTGGAAGGAAAGAAATAAACTGGTTATTACTATCTGAGAACATTTCAAGCTTAAGGAACCAAACCAAACCCAATTACCCATTCCTGCAACATTGCACATGCTGCTGCTTTTGAAAGAGTGTAAAATGATCCTTTCCTCTTATGACACGGAAAGAGAAAAGTTGTTGTCCATAGCAAGAATGATGCATGCCAACATAACATATATGTTTGATCAATGGTGTGGTCACCTGCTACATTTGCATGTGTTGCAGAGACAGACATACATTGTTGAGTGCTTCACAAATAAAGGAAACAGGTCCAATTTACGGACACCAAGAGACTATACTATCATAACCCAACCTTCAAAAGATTGAAACATTGCTAATTTACCTAAAGTTTAATTAAGACATTTAGAATATCTTTGTCTCTCTTATATATTAATTATTATTCATTCAGTTCATGCGTAGTTGACGCAAAACTACCCCTCACACTTCAATGTGTAATTTATTTAGGGTTGTAACAAGTATATGCTAGTTTGAATTTTTAGAAAGAAAAACATTCAAAGTAAAAAATATAGCAGTTTGTTTGGTTTAGCTAGTTTGTATCGTGCTATAAATAAGAGTTTTTCTACCAAAAAATAAAATAAAATACGAGAAATACTAAACGATAGGAGACGGAATTCGACATAGACATGGCGATAATCCTAACCGTTTACCAAACAATCTTATTCACCAATACTTGTATTCCACCAAAATCGAAATTGACAATTTTCAAAATGACAAAACTTAAGTGTATTTTTTTAGGTACTTTTCGTTTGACTATTAATTAAAAATATATCTTTCTAAACTTTAACAAATTTTGAAAAAATTATAAATATGAGAAAATCATAATAAATTTAGTGAAAAACCATGAATGGTCCTTGTCAAAATCACGCCAAGTCAGTTTTGTCTTTCTTTGTTAGTAAATGTTGTCAAACTCAATAGCAGCCCTCATAAAATATAAGATTTTAATTCGAGATTTTAGTGATCAATTTTAAATAAAGTGGAAATCAATACACGAATCGATTTAATTGGTTGTTTAAAAAAATAAGAATGTATATTCCAGTTTCTCATCTCGTTTCCCACACACACAGAAAAGAGGTAAGAGGTAAGAAAAAAATCCTCAAATGAGTAAACAATAGTGTATGATATAAAACACATGTGTTTCTACCTTTAAACGGAAAGAAATTATTATAAGTTTGTATTCATGATGACAAGCATGTCCAAAAAAATGATCCAAATGGGAAGGGGAAAAACAAAGGCAATTTAAGTAATTTGATTCGTTAATGGAAAATGATTGGCACAATAAAGGTAGAACTGGTTTCCTAAGACAAGGCACCTAGGATTAGGAACGCAAGGGTAGAGTATGATGATTAGAATAAACAGCATCGATATAAAGCTAAAATGCAACAAATTATTATAATGAGGATCAAATCTAGTTGACTGATATTTTTTTTGTTCATAACTTTCCTATCAAATAAAAAGAAAAAACAAGAGAGAGAATTGGTTCCTTTTTCTTGTTTATTTGATCATTTAATTTTTCTGATGCGACAAAAGTTTTAGCTTTTCACTGGGAACATCTTGTGTAATATTCCTCTCTTTTGTCTGCTTGCCAAAAGAAAAAGAATAAGCAAGTAATCAATCAAAGACATTAACCAAGCTTTGAATCTTCGATGATGTTACAAAGCATATATTGTTATGTGGATTTTCTAAATCCAAGGCCCTATTTGTTGAAATGTAATAGTAATATGGATACTTATTAACTTTTTGTGGATTAACTACGCATTTTTTAGCATCCTTAACCAGTTCTCGTTCCCCATGACATCGGTTAGTACATACCATTAACTTTAAAAAAATGCTAACTAGTGTCCTAAGAACATTAGTTAAGAAAATTAATATATAAATTATGCATTAGAAATTGGTAAAAAATGAAATGTTTAATTTTATGAAAGTCAAAAAGTTGTTTTTTAAAAAAATCTATTTTTGACATCCTTAACCAATGCCTTTAAAGCACCGGTTAGCATAACCCTTCACTTTATTAAAGAACATATTTTGCTCTATGCACCCATGTTAAGATGTGTGCATAACCAAAAGGAAAGACTATAATTGAGTAAACATCCACTTTAATCCTTAAAGTTTAGTTTGAGAATTTGGAATTTGGAGCACATGGAACAGGAGAATTTTGAAAGATGGAATGAGAAGAAAAAAATACTCTATAAATCTAAAATCTTGTGATTTTGTGGAGAATGCTTGGGATAAATAGAAATTTAATTTTTATGTATTATAATAACATAAAAAGAGAATTCTGTGTATGCCTTAAAAAATTGTCTAAATTCTACATTTAATACATTTTTGGTGTTGAATGTAAGAAACAAAAAAAAAATCACACATATTAAGAAAGTGGATTGATTGCATTTAAATCATTGTAGAAAAATAGCATTTTTCCAATTATACCCTTGTCTTGGAAACATGACTTTTGAACTCCACCAATAAAAAATCTTTGGAATGCGTTAAACATGAAAATGTGAAACAAATTGGATAAAGTCAATGAGGTTAAAATTGGAATAGTGACATTTAATATGATGACTTTTGTATACTTTTGCTTACATTTGAGACCAACAATTTTTTTATTTTGTTTCTTACATTCGAGACCGAAGGGAGTATTTAACAGAATAATAATCTTCGTAAAACTCTCTCCTTTCAAAGTTCTCATTATTTTTATTTCCCCTTCTTTTTCTTCAATATCTTCGTCTCCCCTCGTAAACTCCCAAAGTGACCTTATGGTTGGGAGGAGGGGAGGAAATGTTTTAAATGATATAATTTTGGTTCAATTTTAGGATAAAATGGGAGTGAAGGTGCATAGTTAGGGAGAGTTTGGGTAATTGAATAGATCTCAAAAATTATTTTCCTAGCGGAAATGTGGTTTTACAATTTTTTCACAGATGTTTAACAACTATTGAGTTTATGCAAGTTATTAGTAACTAAGTGTTTGTCTGTGTTTTCGGCAAACGGAGCTAGTTCTTATTATTAAAAGCGAGACCGAACTAGAGATCTTAGAACACGTTGTGTAAAAGTTTTTATCGAAAAGGAGTTTGAAAAAAGGGCTCGAGATGCACTCAGGTTGCTTAGAGGGAAGGACGGGTTCGAAAGTAAAAGGCACTGTCTCTCAATAGGTTTGATATTGCAAGCAAAAAACAATGTAAATAAAGTTAAAGATAAAAGCAGAGGGTTTACGGACGTAAACTCAAAGGAAAGGTAAAATGCAATGCATTAAAATAAAGGTTTGTGGTCTACAAATCGGTTTACATACATTATGTATAACTCGTTTCCCTAGACGCCGTTAGTTTGAGTGTTGTAGAATTCTATAAATGATTTGCGATCCATTTTCCGACTTAGAAACACTTATTTATACCTAAAAACATAATCGGCGAACCACTAATCTCATGATCAACACTTCTTCCATCTTGGACAACTGCTTGCCCACGTTCCCACTAAGGAAACTACCTTTAAGCTTGAAATCGTGTTTTTCCGTCTCGAATGCTTGACTTTGAAGCGATCACTCTTTTAGCCTTGTTTTGTCGAAACTCTGACTAAGTGCACTAGGCTTGATGTCCTGTCAAAATCCTCCAATCTTAAAGTGAGGAAGCCTTCGATTCTTGCAAAATTAAAGGTCAAACAAATGTTGACCATATCAAATGAACCTATTGAAATTACAGGCCGACACTAAACCAATACAATGCACGAAAGATAAAGCCAATTGAATTAAACAATGATGATTAACCTAGTTATTTGATCTTGATTTAGAAATTCATTGTAGAATGACTATTTAATCAATAATAGTGAAATTATTAATATCCTTAAGTTGAAACATTCAACAATTTCAAGTCGAACCTAATCTTTACACAATGAATGTCAACAAAGAAGACAATGCAATATTCTTCTTAAAAAAAAAACAAGATTTTTTTTTAATAAATTAAATTGACCTATCTAAATTGACACTAGAGATAATCGAACATGAGACATTGAGAAGGAACACGTTCTCAGATTACAAACCAATACCACCAGATCAACCCAAATAGAATCGAACCATAAGATATTGTAACTGTAATTGAGAAGATTGCAATCTTATTATATGATTAATCAATTAGGAGTTAAACAAAAGCAGTTTATTCAAAATAAAATTGGATTTAACAAAGAACAAACAAATTAACAAGGTTTAATTCTTAACACCGCAATTTCAATTAAGATCAATTTATTTATAAAGAATGTTAAAGAGATCAGGGGAAGAAGCGATGAGAATGTGGTATATGGTTTGTTACACTATCCCTGTCGCTTCCCTCATTCATCCTTGTTCATGAAGATGAAATGGGTGATACATTGTCAATGTTGACCTTTCTTCAACGACTTCCTTGTCCTTTTAAGAGGATCTTGATACGTTAAATGCAGGGTGTTTGAACTACTAGACTAAAATAATTATAATGATAATATAAAATAATTTTCTATTTTGAAAAATCAATTATAAATATAATATGGAGAATATTAACCTACACTCTTAAAATACATGTCAAGAAACTTAATATAGTAATATTGTCTTATAATATATGACTACAACGTTTTAAAAGTAAAAAAAAAAAAATAGTTTATAGCAGCGTAGGAATGTGAAACTATGGCAGCAATAGAATGAGACGAGTATGCAGATTGTTGACTGCGCAACACATCTCCTCGATGAATGGAGAGCTGCTCAAAACATCTTGTCCCAGAGTGCAACGAGTTCTAGTAATGATCAATACGGGTCCAACAGTAGTGATTTTGTGAAATGGGCGAAACCGGCTACTAAAAGATACAAGTGCAACATAGATGCCTCGTTTTCTTCGTCATCTAATATGGTAGGTATTGTTATATTATATGTTTAAGAGATGTTGCAGGTGAGTTCGTTATTGCTAAAACTGATTGCTTTTCTCCTCTATGTGATGTTGATGTGAGAGAGGATGTTGGTTTACATACGACATTGGAATGGATATCAAACCTTCGGTTTGATAATGTTGACTTTGCTCTAGATATAGAAGATAATAGTGAATTTGGTTGTATTATATATGCCTGCAAACAATTGTTTCATAATAGTTTTCAGAACTCACATGTCGAGTTCAATAAGAAACAAACTAATGAAGTCGCTAATAAATTTGCATAAGTAATCTCATATAATGCTAGCTCCCACATTTACACTGATCTATTGTCATGTATTTGACGCATTTTATTTAATGAAATGCTTCCTTTAAAAACAAGTCAAAACTATATTTATATTAATATAGATATTTTTTTATTAAAAAATACTTAAGAGTTAAGACACATGTTAATACATGAACAAACTATTGTTTCCTCTTTGCTTGTGGTGTTATGTCAACAAACAGTTCCCTCAATGATGTTCATTTGGAATACAAACAGCAATTCAATTGCATTCAGATTCATCACGTGTGACAGAGAAATAGACAGATAGAGACAAGGATGTTTTTATCTCAGTTTCAATGTTACAATTAAGCACGATACAACATAATCATTTTACTAAATCATAGTAACGATTAACAAATTCATGTGACATATTACTGTTTTGGATCAAGGTAACAAGTGTTGTAAGGATATTGTTTAAAAAACCTTACTAGAGAAATTTTATCTTAAAAAACAAATAAAATATTTGTTAATGTCATAAATGCACATTTTGCAATGCAAAAATTATTTATTTTGATTCCTTAAACAATGTGTCAAGGACATTTATTAGATTTTTTTTACTTATAAATATATATATTTCTTAAGACGCAAATTCTAATAGATTGACATAAAATAAGAAATCATTTAATCTAAAGTGTATTATATGAAGTTCACATCATCCTGAAAACAAAATACTAGGAGTCGGAGATTAATTGATGAACAGGTGACTGGCAGTTTTTCTTTGCTTCTACTCATAACATAACTAAGGACTGGCATTAACTATAACTAATAATGCGTGACTGTGTTGTTGTGTTAATTGTGAAAATATAAGGGATTTAGTGTGTGTAAGTAAGTGCCAGGCAGCTAGTCATCTTTTGTCCTCACCACTATCTGACACACACACTGCTCCTCTCTTTCTATATGGCGTAAACTCGATGGCTGATAGTGCAAGCAAAGCAAACCAAAGCAACTTACTTTTTTTCTTTTCTTTTTGAGTCTCAAATCTCTCTCTCTCTCTCTCTCTTACCTTTGTTGTGCCTTCCTCTTTGTCTGTTAAAATCTGCTTTTTCTCCTTTTTTTTTTTTTTTATGTCCCGACACCTCACCTCTATAAGCTAAGCTCTTTGTTTAGTGCTTCCACTCACTCTCACTTCCAAAAACTCATCTCTTCTTTATTGCCTAGCTAGTTACCCTAATGTTTTTATCTTATCTTGTCATTACATAATAATAAGCATGGAAACCTGTATTTGATGTATCTTTTCAAATCCTTCCTTCTTCTCCAATTCATCAATTCTTCTGCATGTGGCTGAGGCTGACTACTACTACTACTACTACTACTACTACTACTACTACTACTACTACTATACAAATATTCATTTTCACTTAGCCAAACCCACTGTTGTTTTGTCCTCTCCTCCCTTTTACTCTCACACTTTGTCTCTCCTTTTGAGGAGAGATATAACACCTAGGGTGGGAAAGTGTCTTGTATGCTTAAAAAGTTGTCTTCTGATCATTACCATATGTTTCTGCAGTGGACTTTAGTATGCCCTACTAATTAATTGCTTGCTTGCAATTCTTGATCCCTTTAATTTCATCTCAACTGTGCAATTCAAAACCACCATCCTATCACTACTATAATTAACCAAATCAATCAGGTAATCCCTTTTACTGTTAATTAGCATTAGAGTCTGTCATTCATCATAGCAACCAAATCTCTTTTCCCAACTGGTGTATGTATGAAGAAATAATATTATAATTTTGGCACTTTGTGTGGTCTCCAAAGAAGCAAACAGCTAGCCAGAGTCCAAATTAAGGTAGGAATGGAACTTTCCAGCAGCCAAGATGGAGAAGTACCGTTAATCCCAATGAATCACAATAATAATTATGGTACTAATGGACATGGTCATCACATGATTCACCATCATCATGTTCATGAACACCCTCATCCTCCTCCACTACACCACAACCACAGTAATATTATATCATCATCTTCTTCAGCTGCAGCAGTGCCTGTACCGGTGGCAGTAGTACCCCAAAACCCTTCAGTTAATGGCACAACCACTCCTATGCAAGCAGCAGCAGCTGTTAGTACTGGTGTGGAATTAGATCATGATCAGTCCTCCTACAAGAAATCGTCATCAGTTGTTGTGAGGTACAGAGAATGCCTAAAGAACCATGCAGCTGCAATGGGAGGGAATGCCACAGATGGCTGCGGTGAGTTCATGCCCAGTGGTGAACAAGGAACCATTGAAGCACTCAACTGCTCTGCCTGCCATTGTCACAGAAACTTCCACAGAAAAGAAGTTCAAGGTGAGACTGAGGATCAGGAAAACTACCACCATCACTCAGCTTTCAACTTCAACTTCAACAGGCAGCACCACCACAGCATGAGGAAATTCATGTTACCTCTTCCTGATCAGGCTCTTGGTATTGGCTACCACCACCACCACTCTACTCCTAATACAGCATCAGCAGCAACAGGTAACAACAACAACAACAATATTCTTCCTTCTAGAGCTGTACCACCACCTCATGGACACATCATCATGCCATTCAACTACAACATACCTTCTGAATCTGATGAACAAGAAGAGGCAGCAGGTAGACTACATATGCAGCATCAGCATCAGCATCAGCAGCAGCAGGAGGTAGTGATGAAGAAAAGGTTCAGGACGAAATTCACACAGGAGCAGAAGGAGAAAATGTTGAACTTTGCTGAGAAAGTTGGATGGAAATTTCAGAAGCAAGAGGAATCTCTGGTGCAACAGTTCTGCCAAGAGATTGGTGTGAAAAGAAGAGTGCTTAAGGTTTGGATGCATAACAATAAACACAATCTCGCCAAAAAACAACTTCAACAAGAACATGAACATGCTACTGCTAACCATCATCTCCCAACTCCATAAAACTATCATTATTTTTAGTAGTTTCCTTGTTAATTAATTTAATTTCTCTTGCATTTCAAAATCCATCTGTCTGTACTTGTTGTGGTAATTAATTACGTACTTGTGTTGAGTTGAATGATGTTTCTCTCCTCAGGGATTAACAAGTCATCATGCATGTCTTGAAATGGACTCTGAGGCCGATTTGTTTGTATTACTATTACTATTACTATTACTATTAGAATAGAATTATATAAAACCCTTTTCTCTTTTCTATCTTTCCTTCATTTTCTTAATTAATTTATGCTAGCCGTATCATATCATATATAACTAAGACCATGTTTTTGATTCATTTCAAAATGTTTATCCTGCATAAAATTACTTATTGACTGTAATATCAAAGGCATAATGCATTCTAACAATTATGATGTTTGAACACCCTAAATTCTCATACATTCATTCAATGCATCATTGTATCTCTATTTTAATCTCATTATTCTATTCTTTTCTTTTCTTTTTTTCTTTCTAGAGGTGCATGCACTTATATGATGTGCACCAAACATTTTCTTACATCTAAATTAGAGAAATAGAAAACAATGTCAATCGATTTGTGTTGGATGCATGGGAATGGATCCTCCCTCGGTTATGGATAGGATATGATAATGGATAATGTCATACCTTTGTTAAATAACAGGTGGCGAAATCTCATTGGTGAATTTGAGCCACTAAAATACACATTAAGGATGAGTATCTTTTTCAATCGGAATTTATAGTTTGCTATGTTGTGAGATTCATGACTTCTCAATTTTATTATTGATTAATGAAAAAAAATCATATAATAATTATTCCAAAAAAGTACATATAACATGATCTTTTTGAGTAAAATAAAATATAAAATATACATGATCTTTTGACATTTTAAGATATAAGAGCAAGAGAATGCAAATCAGTGTTGGATTTTGTCCTCATTCTTGGATTTCCATGTCCAAAGAAATGTGCGCCTGATTGAAATAGTAATATTACTCCTTAGAGTTTTTTTTAATAGTGTTAACTTGTGCATTAAGGCACAGGTTAAGAAACCCAAAAAGAAGAAATGTTAAAGATTAAATATAAAAATTAAAAGAAGTTAATAAATTGTTGATTTCAATGCAAATTTGCTACTTTTAACTTTTTTAAAGACGGTCCTTATGACACTTGTTAACATGATCATATAATTAAAATGGGATGTTCAACCCTTGTTGTTTCTGTTTGTACACAAGCTAAAACTGAAATACAATAAAAATACTATTTTTAACAAAAATAAACGATATCCGTCATTCAATAAATTGATAGAGTGCATCGATATAATACATTTCAAAGTAGCTAAAAAAAAGATGATGAAATTGCGAACAAACTCAAAGCGTCCATGTTAATAGCATAAAACGACATAGTACATATGCTTATCATGTCTCTGGATCTGCAATGTTGACAACGTTAAAGTCATTGATTAAATTTACAAAATTTACACTTGTTTAAAATTAATCTTTCAACCTGAATCACATAAACACAACAAAAGCAAAAATAATAAACGCACTGCACAAATACGAGAATTAAAAACAAACATAGTCGTACAAAGACGATGGAATGACAAAAACAAACAAAATAAGATTAAAATATATGTAGAAATCACTTATTTAACTAAAAAACAATTTGAAGGAATCACCCCTCTTCGGTAGATCAATAAGAAGAAAAATGGTGATGACTAAGGTTTTAGGAAGAAAAAATACAATAAAAATACTTATTAACAATATTTTTGACCACATTTTTACATCGTGTCTCATATTATAAGTTGTTTCAAGCTATATCCACAAAGTAGCACCTGACTTAGACATCAATAAATTTGAAAATATTTCTCTGGTATACTATATATGTCTCATATTATAAGTTGATTAAGCACAAAAAATCATCTCATTTTACATATCATTTTAAATACAAATGAATCATTAATTTTTTTTTATTATACCGATAAAATTATTAATATATCATTTACATTTACTTTGCAGGAAGGATGTTCCTTCTAAGGTTTCTATTTTTGTTTGGCACCTTGTTCGGAATAGATTGCCTACAAAGGTCAATTTATTTCGAAGGAGGATTATCCAGCAGGATGATCAGATGTGTGTTTCAGGTTGCAGGTTTTTGGAGTCGGATGATCATTTGTTTCTGTTATGCAGCGTGTTTGGTCAGGTTGGCAGCTTGTCCGATAGTGCTTGGAAGTTTGTTCAATAAATCCATCAACCATTGTTGAACATTTTACTCAGTTTGTTACTTCATTAGGTCTTGCAAAGTTCAGGTGCTCTTTTATGAACTTAATTTGGCTTGCAAGTTTGTGGGTGATCTGGAAGGAAAGGAATCAGGGGCGGATCTGGACTCAAAATATTAGTGGGGCAAATTTTTTTGTCAAATTCAAATAATTAAATAATACTAAATTTAATATGTTATACTAAAAATAGTTGTAGCAACCAAAATTACAAAGATAATAATCTATTTTCCATTTGTTGAAAATGAACTAAAATTATATCATTATTACTAATAGCATGATACCCGTGCATAAGGACGGGTGAGCGCGTTGCACTTTTTTTTTTTAAAAAGCAAGTCGCGATTGCGTAGAAATTATATGAGTAAAAATATAGACACGTGTATAAACATTAACAGGTAAAAAAAATTATATATAAAAAAAAGGACCTAGGCCGGTGTGGCACTTGACACACTAGGTCTCGAAGAGGTCCGCCCCTGAAAGGAATGCTAGAATTTTCCATGCAAAAATAGCTTCTCCTCATCAGCTAGTGGAAAACATAAAACTACTTTCCTTTGGTGGTTTAAAGCTCAATTTTTTGTTTATCATTATAAATTTCATGATTGGTGCTAGAATCCATTTTTATGTTTGGGTGCTGGCTAATGCTTATTGCTTCTATTTGATACTTTGTTGTAAATATTAGTTCATTTCTTTGGCACACCTTGTGCAAGAGATATAGTCCTTTGGTGTTTAATATATCTCATTTTGATTTGTTAAAAAAAATATCATTTTCATTTTTTTATCATTTACAATTATCTTGAAATATTTATTGTTTTTTATGCTAGAATTTCAAACAATGTATCGTATAGGAGGGAGTAGCAATGTACTGCTATTAATTACAACTAGTAAATCTTTATCAATACCTTTTTATGGAAAATGGAATTGGAAATCCTACCATAACCCAACTCTTAGAAATATTTTATTAAAAAATTAAAGCAATTATAATTGTAGTAGTAAATTTGTGTTAATTGAAAGAAACAAAAATGAGCAGGTAAAAAATGAAATCCAGCAGCATAGCATGTCAATAACAACCACCAATACGGCCTGCCTGTAATTCGTGACAATCTCACAAGTTAAGTTGAAATATAATAAATGCATTCAATCATGTTCGAGCTACCATGTGTCAGCGACTGGAAAGTGAATTTTTTTTTTCCCGTTTCCTTTTCCACCAGAGAGGGAAAAAATGTATGTGTGTTATTTTTGAGTCACTTTGAAAGTAAAGTGCAAGTTCAGAGTCAAGTTTTTTTTTTTTTTTTTTTTACAAAGTTCAGGAGTTACTTCGAAAATACTACGTAGTTTTTTTTTCCCTCTTAAAATAAATTGTTTTTTTTACTTTTAGCAAGTCACAACTACTAGTACTGATAAAATAAAAACACTTGTTTCCCTCCACACAAAAAACACTCGCCTACCCACGACACATAAAGAGACCTAATAAATTTAAAAACATGATCTTCTGAGCCTCTTTGTTTTGCTTATAGTAACTTCTGAGCCATATTTAATATCGGGCAATTACTGACAATGAAATGACATTTTAAAAGACAAATTTTCGAAAGTCTATAAATGTAGTATGACAGACGTATTGTATCAAATCTTAGAATGAAATAGACTCAACACAAACAGACAGAATAGAAACAATTTATTGATGAGTAATAAAAACTTGTGTAGAAAGTAACAAATAGACCATTTAGACTAACATTGTTAACATTTTATAACAACGTGCATGTGAGACTAGCATTGTCACATAGACGTTCTTCTCAGGCCGTACTCCGTATTTAGTTCAATTATTTGAAGAGGAGATGCGAAGAGAGGAGAACAAAACTCCTCATTAACCAAATTTAGCTTTCCTCTAAAATTTGAGGGATTTTGAATGGGAAACAAATATCTGTTTCATACTTAGACTTAAAAACCTTTTTATATTCCCCTCCCATCATTGAAACCAAACACATGATTTTAAAACATTCCGCCTCCAATTTGTTGAAGCAACACCTCTAAAAACAATATCGTTGAACCAAGGTGATAGAGATGTAGTTCACAAGTCCTATCTTTGCAGTGTTCAACATCCAAGACTATCGTTTCATCACCCAGTGACAAATTTTTCATGTTAATCTCCATGTTGGTGCACCCCAATAACCCTGGCAAAAGCACTTAAAAAACACCCCACTGTACTTTGGGAGACAAAAATAATTTACTGATAAGATAATAAAAATATTCTAACAGACAATAGGTATGATGCATGCTAACTGTATAATATAGCAAAAGCCTTGGAATGTGTTTGTTCTTATGTTACAAGTTTATATGAACAAATTTAAGAACTCAACTTTAAAATCAATAAAGAATATTAAAAAGATCAAAAGATAATACTACACTGATGCATGGATTATACCATTAGCATGCATCATATATATTACACTGATCTTTAATAATTTATATATAAACAAGTTTACGAACTCAGCTTTAAAATCACGCAAGATATAAACTATAAAACTTAAACGGAGTGATCACCACTGCAAAAAGAACTAAGAAAAAAGAAAGTATATAGAAACAACAGAGCAACACGACTTTTTTTGAGGGGAGGAGGGAGCTTAAAGCACATTGGTATGTATGCGGTAATGTGCCATGCTAATAACTCAATCATATAACTAATCCTGTTTAAAATTATGTAGCATGCATCTAGGCGAAAGTTCATTTGGCTTTTGTGAGCTTCAAAGATAGCATGATCAACTTGAGGATAACGACTCCTCTTTAGTAGAATTTGCCTGATTCATTTTTCATCCAGAGGAAGTTTGGCACTCAAAATCCAACAGCAGCCAACTGAGGATATGTTACTATCATCTATTATCAACTTGACACAGCCTAGCTCGCCCAGGATTTAGAAGTGATTCTGACATTGTCCAACCCTGCAAGTAAATGGATTTATTGCTTATATGTACTAGGCATATGGAATGATTAAATAGATATATAATTAATCCCCGATGTTCATTACCTTAGGGCCTGCTTGGTTTAAGGGAGGGGGGTTTAGTGGAGGGAAAGTGCAAAGTTACATTTTTACTACAACTGTAGCAGTTAAGATGACATTAGATAAGAAGACATTTAAGTCTAAATGGGAAAGAAATATACTCCCCTCCAAATTGGTGTTATTAATCACCACACTGTATGGGAAGAAATTTCTTGTTTTATCACTTTGTTTTTCTATCAACTTTAACAAGTGAGCTAGGTGGTATCCTCAAACTTAGATGTCTTCAACAGAGCCGAGTCCCTATGAATGTAGTTGAACTGTTTCAGGCCCAATAACTACATGTCTAACTCTATTACAGATATTTAAGGGTCTGCAGCACCACCCTGTACTAAGGCCCAGATTCTCTCAAAAATTTCCTAGATAGTTTCACTCTCTTCTCTTCTACTATTTATAACCTGTTATCTTTTCCTAAATCTCCTCTATTTTTCCCTACTTCCCAAGTGGTCCTACAGGCTACATCAACTAATTCCATTATAGAATTATTCTTTTCTCCTAATCACTATGTTTAATGATATCTAGTAATACTCTGTTCGAAAATACTCTCCTAATTACTATACTGAACATATTTAATTATTTTACCACTAGGCCCATCCTTATTTCTCCTTTATATGCATATTCCTAACTGGGGTCCGTTACTAACAAAATACAATGCCATCCAATTGTCCGAAAATTTAAGACATGATTCCAAAAAATACATTTCAAAAACAACTTATTCCAAGGCAGGTCCACAAATACCATACTGTGGACATGTAATATGATGCAGAACAAACAAGTTAGGCTTTCTCCATTACCTGTTCATGGGCTTTAGTCTTGAAAAGCCAGTATGCATTTGTGACAACTTTGCAAGAATCAGCAATACAAGCCTCAAGATCAGCAACTGTGAGCATCACACTTAAATTAAGATCCTCCCTTTGCTTCCAAGATGAGACCTTACTTTCATTCAATGACTTTATAAAACTCGAAAGCACATGAGCCTGGAAAATAAGGTTATTTATATTTTAAGTACTTTTCAAAATAAGAACTCCCCAAATGTACTATAAAGTTGTAAGACAGCCATATATCTCACATGAAATGCTGCTTTTAGAATGTCGTCTGACTTTGCCTGATCTTTGAGCACAGCATGGACCTTAGATTTTGAAGGATTATATGTCACGATATACCTCTCCTTCTGCAATCAATTTAAAAGAACTCAAAAATGTATCATACAGAAACGTCAATCAAAGTGATAAATATAGTTAAGAATTATTTTGCTGAGTAAAGGACATACATCAAACAGTGGCTCTATGGCAACATATGCACTAGGGTCTTGGAATGCATCCTTGATTCTTGATCCTACACAGTCAATTAAAAAGAAAAAATCAGTTTTAATTATTCAGACAAAATGGCTGGAGTTGACAAGTCAAACTATTTCAGTCCATTGTAATACCAAGGACAACAGGCCTATCTTTCCATGGAAAACTGAATATATCCTCATTCAAATTACCCTCCCGCAAAGTGGGAACTTGTCCTGAAATGAATTAGTTCAGTTAAAATATAAATGAAGAATATGGTGGGATAGTATATCAGAGAACTCTAGTGCTTGTAGACATTAAAATGACTATGTAATTGAGAACGGGTTGCTCAACAAGGACGGCACAGATTGACTATTTGATCGTGTCAAAAAGACATGCAACCAATATGTCACTCTTTTGGGATGCTAGTGCAACTACAGCAGTGTTACGATACCTGTCTTGAGGAATGAATCTACCGCCACACTGAATCTTGCAGAGTTAAGTGTGTGCAAAACCACGGATTTTACCTATTAATACAATAAGCATTATTGTCAAAAACACCAGATTGGATGTATAGCTGCATATGCATCATCGGATCCAGATTCTCTAACTTTGGGGCGCCAAAGTCACCTTACCTTTCAACTCATATGAACCATCATATCGATTTAATGGTTAAGGGTCATGCCATGTGTCTTAGCTTTTCTAAAAAAAATTGAAATGATGTTGAAAAAAAGAAGAAAAGAAAACATGACACAGAACAACTCCATCTCCCTCCGCCATTCTCGACCAAGTAAGCAACCTGCAATCAGAGAATCGTTGCCAACTCTGACCACCGCATCCACGCTGATTTTACCTCCCTGTGCCTCCATCAGCCGTTGTCAACCCTGACCATCACAACCACACTAATGTTCCCTCCCTGTGCCTCCACCGTCTTCGACTCAAATGTGATCTATATTAACAAACCATAAAGGGGATCTGACATAGAGAGAAATGGGTATAGCAGCATAGCAACTGTGTTTGAGTTCATTTTTTTCAACATCAGCTAATTGATATCTAATTCATAGAAGCATGAGTATGTAAGCTCGATTCTAGATCTCACCGTTTCAATTTCTCAAAGCCCCAAATATTATAAAGCCAAAACGGAGGCAATAGTCAAGCAAGACGGCAGCGGTCAAAGTTAGTGATGGTGATTTGGTTGGCAGACTTGGTGACAGTGGCGTAGCAGAAGAGATGAAACTGCAGTGTGTTCTTGTAGCTTTTGTTGTTTCAGTATTTTAGAAAAAATTTAATAAAAGCACGTGGCATCCTGTGAAACACGTATGGTTGATCCAATGGCTCATAAAGATTGAAAGCCAGGGTGCCTTTGGTGCCTCAAAGTTAGACAATCCGGATGCATGCATTATCATTAGAAATACAAAAGCAAACCTCTTTATAGGAGCTAAGGATATATCCACATGAAAGGAGGGAAAAAGTGGTGACAAGAGACGGGTTCCTTTTGGCAATCATTATGCTCAAACCAGTACCTAACTGCAAATTGCAAAAGAGATTCAGTGATTAATTTCATAAAAAAAAGGGCAAAAATAAAATTCAAGGTTACCAGTGCAAACTTCCTTTATACAAGATTCTAAAAGTATTAAAAAAAAAAAACTTTGGAGATAAGTTAGTGACACAAAAAGCACTAGCAAATAGAAAGCACAAACTTAGATATCAAAATGTATTAACGGCATACTATGTCACACTATACCATTGATACTGGAAGCTGTTTATAATGCTCAATTGGCTATCTTACATCATAACAACTTTATAGTTTTAATTGGATGCTACTTTTAGACAACTTTATACATCCAGAACCTGAAGTTGGGATTCAGTTTTCTGTTACTAGGGTGTCCGTGAGTCTAATTTGAATGTCCGGCAACGGATTCAGTAGAATAATAAGTATCAACCCTTCCAAGATTGCAATTTTATTCTCAATCGTGTTATAATGACGGGACAAGTGGAAATTAACTAGTTGCAACTAATTCTTGAAAGGACAAAGTTTCATGATTTTATACCGTGAAAGAAAATACTAATTTCTTCTTTTTGCTGTTTCATTTGGCAGAAGATAAACAAGAAACTCGTTCCTTCAAAACCATTGTTATTGCTTGTTAAGATTTTCTCAAATACCCATCAGATTTGAACTTTTAAATTTCACAAGCACTGCTCAAAGAGGAAAACAATAATAGTGGCCCGGCTTCTTGCCAACAAGTTGTTCTTGTCTTTAAATAAATATCATTCTACTTTCCTTAATCCACCTAAGAAAACATAATTTTGGCATATTAAATCCTGCTTCCCCTGCTGCTATGTTATACATCAATTAGGCAAAAGTAATGAGCTTGATTTTGGACCATCATTTTTGTATATTTTATGCCTTTTGTAGCATTGGACAATTAAAACAAAGTAATTACTTCAAAAGTCTTGGTGTTGAAAACATGCAGTATTGATTGCATACAAAAGAATAGGTGTATGCACAAACATGTAGTTGATCAATTAGGTGCGCAAAAAAAAAAAGGCTCAGCCTGATTAAGCAGGTTTGCCAGGAGTGAACTCCATTTGTATGGTTTTGAGGTGTATAAAGTGTATACACGCGAAAATATTGAATAAAGATAACATACGAGGTCTGCAATATTGCCAACACATTCTCCTTTTGCAGTGACATCCCCAATGTTTTCTCCTTTGGCAAAGGCTTTGTAAATTGGTGTTCGAGTTGATGTTGATGTAACAGCAGCAACATTCTAAGAGCAGAAAATAATAATAATAATAATAATAATAAAGTAATTAGCTTAGCAGGATGGAGAAGTGATTAGAAGAAGAAAGAATGAGAAGAAGAAACCTTAAGTACATTAGCGGCGCAAGCCAAAGGAAGAAATAGATGGGGAACTGCAGCGGTTGCGAGTTCAACACCAGCACCCAACTCCATTAGAAGATCACCAGCAAAACGAAGCTGTTTGAGATCATAATCAAATTTTTTGCCTTGACGAGCAAAGAGCATCTTTCCGACACGACCAGCTCCATCCTTGAGAATCCAGTTGATAGCAACAGCAGCAGCAGGAGTGGCATTGTTTCTAGAGATACCAACAGAAGTGAGAAGGGTTTGAGTAGTGAAAACACCCATTGCTCCACCGAAGAAGTGCTTGAGAGCCCTCCAGGTCATGTAAGGGACATAAGAAGGTGTAACACTTTCAGGAAAGCCTTCGGGAACAACATAGGATCTAACGAAGGAGACGAATTCATGAATAGGAGGTTTAGGGGTTTGTAAGCTGAGAGAGCGAAATGAATTATTCTTGAATTTGCCAGAGGCATCAGTATCAGCAACGTAGTTCCATCTACGGCCATCGATTTCTTCGCAGCAGATGAATATGGATGTTGTTGTATCGAGGAGGAGAAGGGGTGTAGTAGTAGCTGCTAATTCAGCACTGATACGCAGCGTTTCACGAATTAGAATATCATGAGAAGAAGAAGAAGAAGAAGAAGATGGTATATTTGGTGTCTGCTTCGGAGGACCCATCCCCATCGATACTTCTTTCTTTCTGCTACTACTACTTAGTATTAGTAATAGAGAATGAATAGTCTCAATTAAATCTCAATCTCATTGTTTTCATCGAAAGAAAATTGAATTTAACAAGCACCAGCATTCATATCAACAACACGTCTTTTCAGCCGTCGGATTAACATATTTTATGTAAGCCCAAAATACATTCAACCACATTTGACATCTCTTTTTAAAAAAAAACATAAATTACGGTCACCCACTTCCACTTTTTTGGTGGGTCGGTGACCCACACTTTGAACCATCCCCCCACCACCCCACATGAAATCCTCACTTCCACGTACACAGCGCAATCCTATCCTATCCTTTATAAATTTCGCATGTTTTTTTATTTGGATAAACATCGACATTCCTTGCCTTTTTTGTTTGTTTCTCCAAATATAGGAAGGATACTACTATTTCTCCGTCCAAATATAATATACACTTCCGATATGCATATGTATTACGTAACTCAAAAATTCTTATGCATGGAAGCACTTAATCACCAATGCTTATATTATATGGTTTTTTTCAATTACACGAGAGTTAGTGATGCGTTTATTAATAGTTTAGAACGTTAAATTATGTTTTCCTTGTTCTACTTCTATATGTTATTCTTATTTCTTATTATTTGAAAGGGATCTTCTCCTTTCATAGGTCGTGAGTGTAGCTGATAAAGGAGCTGGCAAACTTCATTCTGGTGAGAATATCCTGGTATGTTAGAAACACCATAGTTTCCATTAGTCCCGGCATTCTATTATTGACTTGCATAGGGGAAAGCACCACAATTTTGGTGGTTAAAATTTCATAATTGAACATGTTAATCTTACGGGAAGAGAATGAAATTGGTTTTAAAGGATAAATATAATGGAAGTTTTTGGTTTTCTGAACATCATTGCTTCTCTCATTCATATGATTTATTCTGTGCTGTAGTTGATAAGCTTGAAGGACCTTCCTATCTATGAAACAATAGATGAAAATTTGATCTTTTTTCCTATATTGAGCATTATGACATACTTAAAATGATTTAAGTGGCCTTCTTTCTAACTTTTCGGCCGCATGTTGAAATCTCCCGGATGCTTATGATTTATTTTCGATAGTTATGGTAGAGATTAGAATGTGAATAGTCAATGCACATTTCCCTTCTCCAGCCTGGTGAAGCATGGAAGTTTGCCATTTTTATTGTATTTTCCTCTTTGGTTCATGTCTCATAACCTTTGTTTAATTTTTGACAGATAGATACAAAAAATATTCTTTTTATATGTGGCGGGGCCTTTGTTAATTTGGAGAAGACCGTCTCCAAGAGGTGAGGTCATCTTCTATCACTCTATGACTCTATCGCATATTAGCCTTGTACTTGGGAATTTTGATTGAAATATGTGTCTTTTTCAGGCTGCAAGATTCGTCCATTGGCTTTGGAGTCCCAGTGCGTGAAAATATGAGAGCTTGTGGATTCACTGATTCTGCTGTAACATCTTCACTTCTGGAGAATGTGAGAACTAAAGACTCAAATAGAATGTAGCATATCTTTAGTTTTGCTGCTTTCTGGGAGTAGGGTATCACTATGGATCATTTGTTGGGTTTGATTCAGTTTAATTTTCCTTGATTTGTTAGTTTAAGGTGTTAGTTATCTCTGTTTCTTTTATTTACTTTAGGGTTTCTTGTTTGAATCCCTCTTTGCATTCTCCATTTTTTCGAGGCTCAATTATTATAAAATAAGTTCTTCAAGTAGCTAATGCAGTGGTTTTAAAGAAACACAGGTAGAATGTGGCAATCTAATTGCACATGGCCTTATACCAGAATTTGTGGGCCGTTTTCCCATTTTAGCTGGATTGTCTGCTTTGAACGAGGACCAACTTTTTCAGGTATATATCATATATTTGTGTCAAATGCATATCAAGTTCAGCTATGTATTCTGTGTTGAGACACTTGCTGACCAGATTATAGTTTAAACTTTGAATATGAGTGAACGCGGTTTCACACTAAATTAGATGAGAATTCGTTGTTAACTTTATCATTCTATCAGTATGTTGAATTTTTCTGCTTCTTACAGTATCATTTATGCGATATATAGGTCCTGGTTGAACCTAAAAATTCCCTTGTTAAGCAGTACAAGAAGATGTTCAGAATGAACAATGTAAGTGTATAATCGTTAACTATTTGTCACTTTGCTTGGGGATATTTTTTTTCCAAGAAGGCTAGACCTTGTTGAGCTGTTCAGGATTCAATGCAGTATCCATTTTCAGTGACTTATTTTAATCTGGTGTATGTTTCACGTCAATTTGCATTTTACTGATAATGCTTTGAGATTGATTGCAAAGAAAGCGATGGCAAAGAACACGGGTGCGCGTGGTTTAAAAGCCTTATTAGAAAATATTCTTACTGAAGCAATGTTTGAGGTAAACGCCACCTGTGGAAATATAATATCATATTCTATTGTTTTTCTCATCTATATTTCCCTACCCTCCAAAACTGTTGCATATGAAAGTGGATTTTTTTTTTTAAAGAAAAAGGTGGTTATCAATAGGAATGTTGATTTTTGGTTTTTATCTGCAGATTCCAGACAAGACTAATATTGATAACATAAATGGGGTATTAGTTGATGAAGAGGCAGTTGGACAAGTCAATGGTACTGGCTGTGGAGCAAAAATCATATGCAGAGATGATGGCACATTGGAGTGTCCAGCAAGAACAATGTGTTTGTAAATAGTCAAGAGAGTATTGCAATTCCTTCTTTTTCTACATTATCAGCTTTTCCTTTCTTCTTTAATTTTTTCCTCATTCGTTTTTGCATACTCGACCCTGTCCCCCCAAATTGCGTGTAATATAGGAGACGTTTCTTTTTTTGGGGGTGCTGTATTAGGATCAAACTGTTATGTATGTATACACAATAAAGCATTGTATAATCGATGTTCATTTTCATATCATTATAGGCTCCCTGTTTTAGTCTTATTTCATTTCTTGGTTGAATTCAAAACAAGATGGTATGGCTGAGACATTTTGTGTGTGCACCAAGTTAATTTTTTGTTACTACCTACAACCAAGATATTAAGCCAATGGATGGACTCCTCTAGAATCCAGAAACATAAACCCTAAACCAGAGTTCCTATCAGAGCTTATTCTCCACGACCACCGTGCTGGAATGCATCTCCTCCGTGCCGGAGCACCTACCTGCGGCCAATTGCTTAAGAAGGTTAAAAAATATCTCTATTTATTCTTCTCACTGATTGAGTGTTTATCTTTCAAGTAACTTTAGTTTCAAATATCCTTCATTTGCTCGTCGATATTTGAAGTTGTTAGAAGAAAATGGGTTGCACCTGAAATAGTATATTTTAATATTTTTGTGTTTGTTCTGTGAAGAAATTCAAGTTTGTAGCATTCTCAAGAGATGTGACATTAGTTGATTTTATTGAATTTGAGTCCTTTACCTGTGTTTTTGTGCTCTGCGATCATACTAGAAAGTAGAACCGTCAAGTATTGTATGATGTGAATAAGTTATATTGCCCACTGGCTAGTATACTTATAAAACCCTTGAATGTTTCTTTTATAATTTTCATCATTTTGATACTTCTTAGTTGCAGCTGATAAATATGCTTTGTTCAAGGGGAAAAGAGAACTTTGATCCTTGTCTTGTGTCTTTAGACAATGTTTTTATGTGTTTTAGATGTAATTTCATGTTATTGCACACTGAACTCTGATGAGCCTTTATGCCTCTTGCCTGTATAATTTGTATGATAAGCTTTGTTTGGAGAATTCATATTTTGTAGAGAATGCCTCCCAACACAGAAGTGAGACTTAGATCCAAAGTTGATTGTGGAACAACTTGTCCTTTTGGTGTGATTACATTTGGCAAAGGGAACTCAACTCAGAAAAAGTGGTCATTGAATCAAATGCAATTATGCAAAAGTTGTTGTTCTTAATTCAAGAATCCACTACTGATTTTTAAGAATATGGAATCTGTTATAGCAAATACGGCAACCACTATGGGCTTCCATAAAGTTATTATTCCCCTCTACATGTTTTAATTGTGAATATCTAGAATCTAGATAGATTCAGTTTCTTTAGCAGGTACATATATATGCTTTATGTATTTTAGATAGCGTGATTTGTTAATGATACGAAGGGCTAAATGATTTTAGCACAAAACTTTGTTTGAAAACTTTTACAGTACCTTTTTTTTGGATCGTGATCCCGTGCAGTTGGGGGAATCACGCATTCAACTCACTCTCAACTATTTGATGCATCCATTGGTCCAAATTACTTTTTCCTTTGTTTTTCCAATTTCACTCAATCTTCTCCCAATTCCACACAGTATTCTCTTTCCTAGACTGTTACGCGTTCTTCCTCTGCCGAAGGAAAGCAAAGTCGGTGCTCATATATTGTGTGATTTGTTCAGTTTACAAGCTGTTTACACTGAAATTTGGTAAACAACCGCTGGTTTAAAATTAATTACTTGCAAGATCAACCAGTAAATTTTAAGAACATATTTGCGTTTTAGTTTCTGTAATATTTCTAAACTTGGTAACTGTTCTTCAAGAACACAAAGAAAAAACTTATGAGTAATACTTATCGAATTTAACCCAATTAAACTCGTCGAAGTTACTTTTGAACGAACTGTAATGAATTGCTTGAATGGAATAAATAAACTGCAAAGACACATAAGGAAATAAACTTAAATTGCATTGATTGAATGTAAATTAGTACACAGATTCATACATTTCAACTTGTGACTCGTTTCTCTCTTCCATGTGGATAATTTGAGTGTAAGTTTTGTATGATTGGATTGTGACCTGTTTTTCTTATGAAAAACTACTATTTATACTAAATAAAAATAATTACGTAAATTTGAATTCAAAACTACAACTGCTATAAACGAACAGTCCTTATCCATCCATTCGATCCAAAAATTGCTTCTTTCAGGTTGACCTTTCCCAAAACTCTCTTTCGATAGATAATTGTGTGTAACTGTCTTTCGATGAAGAAGCTTTATTAAAGAAACATTTGAATCGAACCATAAGCAAAGCGAACCACCTTTTTTAATAACGTAGTCAAACTTCTTTTGACTATCTTCTATGTAACCAAGAAAAATACAAGTTAACACAAGCAAGTTTTGTTTGTGTGGCTATATTTAATCAAATAAAACTCTATTCTTGCTCTTCTTCCCTCAACACGAAAAATCTTTTTGCAATACTTCTTTTTAATTTATTCATATTTTCGGTAAAGCTTAATTTCACTGGAATAATGGATAGAGAAATATTGATATTGCTTAGTGGTTGTTCTTAATTGTGAAACTAATGCTAATTTGTTGGCAATTTGTGTATTATTTAGGGAGATGAAAATGAATCGTTTTGTCAGAATATAATTTTGATGTGTGGCCATGGACTAAGAAAGAGATGGAGAGGTGAAGCTTCATGCCACCGAATTATAGGTGTGAAGTTTCATGTCTGCAAAAAGACGAAGATCTATTGACAGTGAATTTGGTGAAATTGGGAAAATAAAGAAAACTGTAATTTGGACCATTGAATGCATCAAGTGGTTTAGAGTGAGTTGAATGCATGACTGCGTGATTCCTTCAACTGCATTGAATCACGATCCTTTTTTTTATCATGATATGCCAGTGCATTCAACTCGCATGCTAATGACGCCTCTTGGTGAATTTCTTCAATTGGCTATAACGTTCCTACTATAAGTGTGTGAACTCATGCTCGTGCACTTGCATGCTCCTTGTCATTAAGCACATCAGCAAATTGGTTAAATATTTTATTTGTTTAAGTGACCTGAAGCTAATGTTAAAGACCTTCAAGTGCTAGTTTACCATTTCAAAAATACACTTAGCTTTTATTATTATTATTATTATTAGGTTTTTTCTAGATTACCTTTGAAGAATGATGGGTAATTTACCCACCAACCAATGAAAATGAGTTATTTATTAGTGGGGTATTATTATCAGGGCCTTGCTAACGCGGAACATTGGTTAAGGAATACTCAAATTATGAAGTAATAATTACACTATTTTTTATAAAAATTTGCCTATTTTGGTTCATTAACACTAGTTAGCATTCTCCTTGTTATTATTATTAAAAAGTAGACAAAAATATTTTATTCTTTTATATCTGAAATTCTAAATGCTTGTTGAAGTGGGAGTTATATCTGGTTGAAATATCATGGTTGATATGTAACAGGTAACCTCCTACACTGACTATTGTCTTATAACTTCGGGGAGATTGCACAAACTTGCCTACAAACCATCTTTTTGTTCTAAATCCCACAATGAGTTTTACTGGTAAGACAATATTGATGTCATGATAAAGATCTATAGTTTCTTCCTTCTATTTCTAAATTGGTTTGAAAAGCGTCTTTCGAAGAAATATTTGAAGCTTAGGTCTTATTAAAAACTGACCAATCAACGGTACTCGGAACAACTAGTATGTGTGCTTGCTATTGATTGTGTAAAAGTGGTAGGAACCAAAACTCTCAGAGTCGCTGAAATAAAGAATGCCAAATAGAGACAGTATCGAGAAAAGCTTACGAAATGGAAAAAATTAGGAAGAACAAAATGCAGGATTAAGTTATGAAATACAAGTTAATTGCATACATACATGCTGTACTTTTTTTTATGAATTTTCTCCTTGGCCATAAATTAAACACGGATTGTTAAGATGGAATTATTCTTCGTAAATTGTTTAGAAGATATTTGATTCTTCTTATGATCATCTTTTTTATAACCAAAACTCGAAAAGTGAAGCAAAATGCATTGGATCGTGACTTGAGTATGTTGTTGATTGCATAAAACAGTTGGTTGATCTGATTTCTTAACAATGATCAAATTGACAAGAATATGCAAACAACCAAGAGTGCAAAGTTAAAAACTGTCAATATTTTAATCTGTAAATAAGCAATCAAAAGAATACTCCATTAACCCAGTTTGATATTCACGCCTATCAACATACAACCTGATCGGCAACACACTTTTCGAAATGAATAAATAATTTACACAAATTAGTGAAAGAACGTTCAGTGATTATGTTTTACCCAGATGCTAATTGCAATTTTTTTTTTGGTACAGTGGATGGCCGGAACCCATCAAAAAATTACGAACCAAACAAGGGAATAAAACATTGTCTAATCAATGGCTGATAAATGACTAATTAGTTTTATTTTGTTGGGAAAATGACGGATTAATTTGACTTGGCTAAGCCCCTTTTTGGATCTGCGTTCAGATGCCTTAATCGTGCGATTTTCACTGCAAACGAGATTTCATAGCATTTTAAGGATGTTTGGCAACCAGTTAGAAACGTGATTCTTCCTTTCAAAATCGATTTCAGTTGAAGCTACCATGTGTAGCTTTTGCGTCTGGCTACAATCAATTTTATGGAAATCTCATGATATTTTACAGCTGTACCCTTTTCATGTTGTGCTCATTTCAATGTGTTATGTCTAGAGGTTAGGTTTTGGGGTAGTAATGAAAAATAAATGGCTATGAAGACCCATTATTATGTTGATTGCCCTCAGATTTTTTTGCTTTCTTTCTATTATTACCTTTTACTTAATCAACGTAGTATTTTTTTATTTTTACTTACTACCGAATCAACGTCTTGGGCAGTATTTTATTTAAGGGTTAATTAAGTTTTTGGTCTCTATAAATATCTGCAATTTCGTTTTTAGTCCCTATAAAATAAAACCACACTTTTTAGTCCTTGTGACATTTTCCTTTAGCATTTTAGGGAGCAAAAATGCTGACGTAGAATTTTTACAGGGACTAAAAATGTTAATGGAAAATTTTATAAGGACTAAAAATGCTGACGAAATTTTTTACAGAGATTAAAAAAATGTGATTTTATTTTATAAGGACTAAAAACGAAACTGCAAGTATTTATAGGGACTAAAAACTTAATTAACCCTTTATTTAATCAATTAACATAAAAAATAATCAATTTTGCTTTGAGAAAAAAATTACCAAAATAAATGAATGAGAAAAAATAAACATAATAAATGAGAAAATTGATCTACATGTTAAAACCCATTTTGGTAATTTCCACCTTTGAAATCAATTTTGACACACAATATCCAAACATCATCTTACATACAAATCACTTTTGCTTTGATGTATCCAAACATAAATTACTTTACATTAAACTCACTTTTAACCAAAATTAATTCTACAAAATCAATTCTCGCCGCCGCGTAACCAAACACACGCTAAGACTCATATAACATCAAACTACAACCTACACACTACACCCAATGCCAAAGCATTCGCATAACTAGTTCACGGTGCATGTGTTGAATCTTCATTTTCCACTTTATTTGAATTAAGCGTCGAATTCTGCAAGCTCTTATTCCATTCTTATTAGTCTTCTTCCCTTTGATAGGAATACTGTGTGTTACGTGCAATAGATCAGAGGAATCGTCACTACACCTCTTCCTTTATTGTGACTTGGCTAGTTTGGTGTGGTGGCTGGACTGTTTTTTTTAACCCCTCCAAAAAAATTTATTCATTAGGAGTGTTACGGTAGAGGGAAGAAATAAAAAGGCCTACGGTTGATTTGGCATGCAACTATTTAGGTTTTGTGGAAAGTCTGAAATGACAAATTTTTTAAATGGATAAATTATGTGGCCGAAGAGATGGTCGAGGAGGAGAAGGGTCCTGGAGATGGATGTTGTGTAGGATGCATGCTTTAGCATGTCTTTTTTATGAGTGATATTGGAATCCCCAAACGTATTTTGGTAGGGAAGCTATGTGGTTGTAGGGGCTTTCACATTGTTGATGATCTTTTTATCTTGTTTTCTTGCTTGGATTTGGTGGGGTTAGGCTCTTGCTGGTTTGTTGTTTTTGCTTGGCAGGAGATGTTCGGCCCTGCAAAATTCTGCAGGTTTTTGGCATTTTGTTGGTCTACAGGTGGTGCGGCCTCTTCTGTTTGGCTTTAGCATACCTTTTTTGGGTGGTTCGGGTGTGAGGCAGGGGTGTGTATGTGGTTTATCGCATGGAAATTTAAGCATGGTGATGATTTGAGATAGGAGTGAAATCATCCGCACAACATGATGGACGCATCAATTCCTCGAGGCTATGCATGTCTTGGAGGCTGAAGGGAAGATGTATGTGGTTTTATTCACATAGTGTCCACTGTTGAATAAGAGAGTGGAGTTTCTCCCGTGTATTTCTCGTCAGTTTTTTTACAGTGTGGGAATCTACACCATTAAACATGTTATCTCTCCTAATTTCAACATTTAAATTTCCATGCATTTAAGCGAAGAAGATATTGATTGTGGTGTTGTAGGAACATATGGTCTTGTCGCCCATGGTTATGGTGGTGAAGGTGGATTGCGCCTATTTTATTGTGGGAGGTTGGTTCACAGGTACCACCTTTGCAACTTCTTGGTATACTTGTGGATTGTCAAGTTTCTACTTAAAAGGCTGAAATTTTTCATCTGCAGCAGTTTCTACTCATGCTAAGTTCTTTGGTTCAATTGATGTCTTGTTTATGTATTCTTGATTCATCTGCTAGGCTAGTCTGGTTAGTTCTTTGTGCATCTATATTTTGATTCATTATCTTTTTCCAAGGGTTTCATAATTGGACATTAATGGTGTATTAGGCGCGGCCCTACCATGCACTATTCATGGTGCTATAATAGAAAATAAGTTATTTGAAGATGATGATGGCGCAGTACATGTTGTACTTTTAACTTAATTCAAGCAAGATAACTTATTCAATAGTCACCGCTAACCGTTTTTGGTCCCAAATCTTTTGAGTTGCTTTTTGCAACGACCGCGTGAAATTAAAGTATTGTTTAGATTATTTTTCGAATCTAAAATATTTTTTGAAAAACTGTTTTCTTCACTTAAAAAAAAAAGAGAGAAGAGGAGATAAAGAGAAAGAGAAGAAAAAGCAATATAATAATTAATTTGGGTGTAAGTGTAAGTAAGCAAGTAGGGTTTATATAAACGAGACGAAACGAAACGAAAAGGGTTCGACAGTGAGAGTGAGTTTAGAGAAAGAGAAAGACGCATTTGGTTTGATCGATTCCGCCGCATCGATTTCTCGCACCGCACCGCACTGCACCAGGGTTCGTTTCTTTCTCTTTTTTTTTTATTCAATCGAATTCAAATCTTTGTTGATTATTTTTGAATTGAATTGAATTGAATTCAACTAGGAATCGCAATCCCTAACATTGGACTCGACTCGCTCATTATAGTGTTGTTTGCTGCTTCTGCAGATATGGCGAACTTAGCTCTGCCTGGTATTCTTGAAAAGGTACTTTTTCTCTTCTTTTAAGATTGTTTTTGTGTATCGGTTTATGATAACAAACAATAATCTTTTGTTGAACTTTGTGACAGATGACGGGGAAGGATAAAGATTACAGATATATGGCAACATCTGATTTGCTTAATGAATTGACCAAACCCACTTTTAGGGCTGATGCTGATCTCGAACTTAAATTGAAAAATATAATAATTCAACAGCTTGATGATGCTGCTGGTGATGTTTCTGGTCTTGCTGTTAAATGTCTTGCTCCATTAGTCAGGAAGATGAATGAGTCTAGGGTTGTTGAAATGACCAGTCAACTCTGTGACAAAATACTTAATGGAAAGGATCAGCATCGCGACACTGCTAGCATTGCTTTGAAGACTGTTGTTGCTGAAGTTTCTACCCAATCCCTTGCTCAGTCCATTCTTTCCATTCTATCCCCACAATTGATCAAAGGAATTACTGCCAAAGTAACTTAACTAACTCCCTTCTCATTTATCTACTTTTGCTTTCTTTTCTTTCTTTAGCATGCTTAAAACTGTTGTTCTTTTCACAGGATATGACCACAGAGATTAAATGTGAATGTCTCGATATTTTATGTGACGTCCTTCATAAATTTGGGAATCTAATGGCAGCTGATCACGACCTATTGTTAAATTCCCTGCTTTCTCAGTTGAATTCTAACCAAGCTACAGTTCGTAAGAAGTCTGTTGCATGCCTTGGTAAGACATATTTTACTTTGCTGGCTTCTGTTTTTCTGTAAAATTTATTCTTCATGAGTGGGGAGTTGATGTCACTTTCCGCAGTTTGAGTTTTCTCAATTATTATCCCTTCATCTTGGTTAAATACCATATTGTTGTAGTTTTTTGTTGCGTCTGAGGCAATTTTGATTCAGTAACTGAAAGATAGATCTGTGTTTCGAGTTTCAACGAGTATCCCATTAATGTTATTTTCAACGAGTTTGACTCTATTAATTGTTTTGCCCAAATAAGAGTTTGAAATGAAGAGATTGTGTTCAAATGGTTTTACTCTATAAGAAACTTCGTCGTAAAACTTGTGTCAACTTTTCAACCTATTTCAGAAGAGACTTTTAATCGCTTCTAGTAAAGTCAAGCTTTGATGGTAAAATAACAATTTGATTCGAAGCAACCAAACATCTATATTTTATCTAAAATTACATTTGAGATGAGGTGAGGCACTCTCCAAGTTGTTGTGTGGTGAGTATTTGATAATTATGATTCTTAATAAAGTTGATTTTGTATAATCAATTTGGCCAAATTTAAGTTTGAAATGAAGTGATTTATGTTTGATTATTTTGTACTGTAAAATAAATATCAATTTGGCCAAATTTAAGTTTGAAATGAAGTTGTTTATGTTTGATTATTTTGTACTGTAAAATAAATTTTAGCGTGAAAACCTAGCATACATGTTTTAACCTAACATGAAAGACAAATGATATTTGCAAGGACAAGGTTTGGAGTTAGTTATTTTGATCTCAATCAACCAAACATGTATCATTTTACTAAAATGATGATGTTTGTTGTCAACCCTGAAGTGGCCCCTTTTATTTTGGTAAAAAACATTATTGTCAATTAATGCAAAACTGTTAACATGTTTTTCTTCTGTCAGCATCTCTTTCTTCAAGTTTGTCAGATGATTTGTTGGCAAAGGCAACAGTTGAAATTGTTACCAAATTGAAAAATAAAGCTGCCAAGTCTGATATGACTCGTACAAATATACAAATGATTGGCGCTATAAGGTTAGCAATTTCTTTCACATTATTTTCTTCCTCTTGCTTCCGTCTCTTTTTTATGGCGAAAACAGTGTTATCCCTAGCAGATAGTGGAAGTGGTTAAAAACCAAAAGCCACCATGTAATATATAGCGGACACGGACAGCATTACTGCACTATATAGGCAAACAGTGGAAGTCACATTATGGTTGAAATAAATCAGTGCCATTTATAAATGTTAATCTGTATACAAATAAAAATAAGATGCATGATAAATATAAACTGTATTAAATGGTGACATAACATCACTAACATTATAACACCCTGTGGTATGGCGTTGCCTTCCCCCACAACCACTATTTAACAACACTGGTTGAAAATAGAACGTTTGTAGTAACAGATTTGAGCTAACTGGTGTTACAGTCGAGCAGTTGGCTACCGATTTGGACCCCATCTTGGAGACACAGTTCCAGTCCTTATTAACTATTGTACTACTGCCTCAGAAAATGATGAAGAGCTTCGTGAGTACAGTCTGCAGGTGCCATATTTGTTTATTATCCATAATTTTATACTATGAAATGTTTGTATGTATATTTATGGTACACGATTAGTTATATATTCAATAATGTCGAAATTTTTCTGTAGGCTCTAGAAAGCTTTCTCCTAAGGTGTCCAAGGGACATTTCGGTGTATTGTGATGAAATTCTTCACCTGGCACTGACATATCTGAGTTATGACCCAAACTTTACTGACAACATGGAGGAGGATACAGATGATGAAGGTCATGAAGAGGAGGATGATGAGTATGTGTCTGTGTGCCTATTTGGTTCAGTTGGTTACCTGTATGGTATCTATATTTGCACAATATTCTTTTTGTTAATCATGTCATATATCAAATATTATTTTCCAGAGAGAGTGCAAATGAATATACAGATGATGAAGATGCCAGCTGGAAAGTGCGCAGAGCAGCAGCTAAATGCTTAGCCGCATTGATTGTTTCTCGTCCTGAGATGCTTTCAAAGCTGTATGATGAGGTAACTTTGCTTTCACTTATTCATAATTTTGTGTAATTTGTTAATAAAGTATTGTTCTCTTTATTTTTCTGAGATTTTGCTATTCTTGCATCATGATACCCTTCTGGGCTGTGAGTAAACATTTGGTATACTAGATTTTTTGTTTGATCAGGAATTTTTTTATCTACATGTTCTTCCAATAAAATTTCTTTTATCTCAAAGAAACTGTGTATTTGTTTGTGTATATGGCTGTTCAATCCCTGTTATAATTTTTAGTTAAATGACTGCATATCCTTCGGCTTCCTGCTTTACAGGCTTGTCCAAAACTGATTGACAGATTTAAAGAGAGAGAAGAAAATGTCAAGGTAGGTCAGAATAAGTCTTTTATTGATTGATTGTCTTTTAAGACCCATGGTTGTTTATCTGACATGCATATGTTGCAGATGGATGTATTTAATACTTTCATTGAGCTCTTGCGTCAAACTGGAAATGTCACAAAAGGACAGACTGATGCAAATGAAACGAGGCTAGTGGCTTTTGTTTTTCCTAATCTCGAAGTACTTTGTATCTAATTTTATTTTATTACCCATGCTTTCTAATTTAATTATTTGTACCCTTTTTGGTTTATTTAAATCTTAAGATGCACTGTCAAATAATACTTTTATATAACTGTAAAATATATAAAATGGTTGTGTAGAAGATATACGAATATCCACCATTTATTGTTGAGCGTAGCACTCCTTAATTTAAGTAGTTGACAGTATCCATTTCTCCTATTAAGGGAGTGCTCTTCTTAATGAAATAAACATTCAGTTTTGTCATACTCATTCCAAGAGGATGTTTTCTAGAAGAACCTGTAGCGCCCTTGAGATCTGTAACCTATGTCATTTGTTATCTTAGAGTACTTCTGTTACGACTGTTATCTATGACTTCATTGCTGTTTTTAAAGATATAGCAAATTACAAATCTGAACATTGTTCCTTAAGGTAAAGTTACAAGAGAATACCCTTTTTTGCATTAATATTTTAGCCAAAGTTCCGTATATATGTCAATATGCATCCAAATTCTAAAATACCCATTTTTGCATTAATAATTTTGTTAATAAGCTTTGTCAAGAGCAATATGATCATTCAATGCGGCAGTCACTTCAAGTTTTCCTTTAGTTAATCCCAGTTTTTACAATTACCTCATAATTCATAATGTGTGGCACAAATTGACTGTCTTAACATTGACATGCAATGCAGTCCTAAATGGTTGTTGAAACAAGAACTGTCAAAGATTGTCAAATCCATCAATAGGCAGTTGCGTGAGAAATCTATCAAAACAAAGGTAGTGGTCATTAAAAGTTGATATCCATTAAAGTCTCAAGGTTTTGATCATAGTTGTCTATGCAGGTTGGTGCCTTTTCTGTTTTGAAAGAACTCGTGGTTGTCTTGCCCAACTGTCTTGCTGAGCACATCGGGTCACTCATTCCTGGAATTGAAAAGGCATTAAATGTAAGCAATATTCGAAAGTTTTTTTCCTTCAGTAGTCACGCGGTTTCTCCTCTTGCTCTTTATTTTGTCATTATTTTGCTTTTCAGGACAAATCATCTACCTCAAATTTGAAGATCGAAGCCCTGATATTTACACGATTGGTATTATCTTCGCATTCTCCTGATGTTTTCCATCCTTATATCAAGGTAACAACATAAGGATTTGTTTGATTTACTCTTGAAATTGGTTTCACCATTTGTATTATAGGGGAAATGATAGTACCTAAATGGATGCAATATCTATGAGGATGCATGTTATAAGTTATTAAGAAATTCAACCCACTTGGGTTGGTCTGGTGCTGTTGGATTGGGACCTTGGAGTGTGCTCCTCTCAAGGTCTCAAGTTTGATTCTCCCCGGTGCCAATTCGGTGTGCTAGTTTGGCTTCTTAAAAAAAAGTTATTAAGAAATTTTGATTGTATCGGCTTTTTTATTTTATTGTTCATTGTTCATAGTTCACTTCTTTTTCTATTTACATTCACTTAATTTCTATGGAATAAAATATTTTAGTCTAAAAGCACTGTTTTTTACTCAGTAGACAATAGTTCAAGCTTTTGGTTTAATTGTTTTTCTGATGTGGTGTCATATCCTAGTTAACTGTGTTCCCAGTTGCCGCCACAACTACAATTTTTTCAACGTTAAACGTTATGGTTAATTTGGTCGTTTACTTACTGTGAATATATATACAACAGGCAGTTGCAAGTACTGTCTTTCCCTGCATTCTATGTTGTGTGGGCTTCTTGCAAGAGTTTGTATCTTTTATGAAATCGATTCCTCGGTTTCCACAATCCACAGCAAAATCCTTTACTTACACTTGTTCTTTGACACATTTTATTGGTTTAGATTTGTTTGTTAAATTCTTAAATGGAAGGAATGTTTTAGCAGTCAATGTGGACAATAATGGCAGTATATCATAATTGTATTTTTTTCTGTTTTTAGGCTCTTTCTGCTCCTGTGCTATCAGCTGTTGGTGACCGATATTACAAGGTCACAGCGGAGGCCTTGAGGGTGTGTGGAGAACTTGTTAGTGTTGTGCGACCTAACATTGAGGTGTGTTTATATATCCTCTTCGGACTGTGAAATAATGGTATACCTGCATCTAACAATCAGAATGGTATTGTTGTGTAGGGGTCTGGTTTTGATTTCAGACCTTACGTCCATCCCATATATAATGGCATTATGTCACGCTTAATAAACCAAGATCAGGATCAGGTTAGTAGTTTGTTTTCTAGAATGACTCATTTAATGTTTTTATCATACTTATTTAACTTTTTCCTCTCCAGGAGGTTAAGGAATGTGCTATCTCCTGCATGGGCCTCATTGTGTCAACATTTGGCGACCATCTAAATGCAGAATTGCCTGCATGCCTTCCTGTGCTTGTTGATAGGATGGGAAATGAGATAACCCGACTTACTGCTGTCAAGGTTAACCCGTTGTACTTAGTAATTTAAAATTCTATAAACAGCTTTGATTTTCAACTTCTGAAGCAGAATGTAAATGGTATTGCTATGGTAATAAGAAAAGGCTATAGGCTAATATAAGGAGAGTTGCTAGATCTAAGAATTAGAGTTTATCTGAAATATTCTAACGGCATCTGTGCATGACTTCCTTTGCTGGTTGCAACTCTCTTCTTCACAAGATCCAGTGTTGGGGTGTTCGAAATCCAAACTAACTGTTTAGATAGAGCGGTTCATTGATTTGATAAAGAATGGAAGAGAAGGTATGGTGCTATTGAAGAGATCTTTCTTAGCCTTGGACTGTATGTACCATGTACCCAGGTTTGGAATAGAAATAATGAATACAAGCTGTTCCTCTCAAAATCTAAACATAATGATTAGATGCTGGTTCAGAGATTTGAGATAGATTGAAAGAGAAGATATGGTGTTATTGAAGAGATTTTCCTTACCCTTGATAAGTATCTACCCAGGTTAGAAATGAAAGGATGAATACAAGCTGTAACTCTCCTGATTAAGGGAGCCTCAGATCTCTCCTTCCAAAACCAATCTCCCACCAAACAAAATACCCATAATCTTCTCTCTAACTAAATCTCCCTTACTAACACAGACAAACTAAGTGGTTTTGTTCAGTTCCCAAATTTTAGGATTTTGCTTCTGCATTTTTATATAGTTGAGGGGATTTTTAAAGCTGGCCATCCCTCCCTTTTATTGATTTATATAAATCATTTTCTTACAAAGCATTTCCTCACCAACCTATTGTTTGTCTTAACGATACTTGTTACCGAAATGTGTGCCACAACTGTTTTGTCATAAGCAATCCACGTAGTGCATAGTGAACCAACAACATGTTCAATATATCTCAATTCTTTTCACACATTATTCATTGATTAACCTACTGCTCCAGTGTTGTTGACTATTTATTTCTTTGCTTGAAGCAGGGGTCAGAAAAGGAACTAAAAACCAACTTAAGAAATTAGCAATTAGTCATAAGTTTTAGACTCTGCTTGATGCTACCATTAAATCTTCACGAGATATTTTATGCTGCTTTACAATTTTGCTATTTTTCCCTAAACTAAGTTAAGCTGTGATGATCCAATTAAGAGTTAAATAAGTCTATCACTGTATTGGTTAAATTTGTTTGTTATAAATTTTATTATGTACCTAAATACCTAAAATTAAATTAGGGATTGAACTCCCAATCCAAAGGGCGGTAAGTTGGTATGCATTATTTGCGAAAGCTATTGTGTTATATTTGTTATGCTCCTAGACGATGACCAGAAAACTATTTAGCTCGAGTGGCAGTTGCTTTACTATCTGTGTTTCTTATGCAGGCATTTGCTGTTATTGCTACGTCCCCACTTCGGGTAGATCTATCATGTGTCCTGGAGCAGGTTGTAGCAGAGTTGACTGCATTCCTTCGGAAAGTATGCAACTCTTCTCACAATGAGCTGCTAATTATCTTGTATTGTATTTTATTGACATTTCTTGTTTTACTTGCATTTGCTTTTGAAGTCAAATTTCGTAGAGTTTCCCACCATAAGGATTGAAAAATTGAGATTTGCTTTTGTTGTTTGCTAACAGGCTAACCGCGCACTAAGGCAGGCAACCTTGGGAACCTTGAATTCACTCATAGTTGCTTATGGTGATAAGATTGGTTTATCTGCCTATGAAGTTATCATTGTTGAACTGTCAGGACTAATTAGGTTTGTCTTACAAATCTAGTATCTGTACATCTACACCAGTTATGTGGATTGATTGGCCCGGACTTATTTTTTCTGTTTGTATTTTAGCGATTCTGACTTGCATATGACGGCTCTTGCCTTGGAACTATGCTGCACACTAATGGGTGACGAAAGGTCAAGTCAAAGCGTTGCATTGGCTGTTAGAAACAAAGTTCTTCCCCAAGCTCTAACATTAATTAGAAGCTCATTGCTGCAGGGGCAAGCACTTTTGGTAATTTTATGCTTGTGACTTGTTGATTATTTTAGATTGGATAGTGATAATATGGCTTGAAAACTGTGAGTCAGTGGTGGGCATCTTACACCCTACAAATTGGTTGTGTATGGTGTATATTGAGTTTCTCATTGGGTAGTGCTATGGCTTGAAAAGTGTTTATCAGTAGTGAGCATCTCACAAAATTTTGTGGGGTTAAGTTAGGTCTAAACCTCAATTATAAGTTGACTAAGCATGGCCCATTCTATATGTCTATGATATTAAAAGCACACATGCTCAGATTGTATTTTTGCTGAATGTGCAGGCTTTACAAAACTTTTTTGCTACTTTAGTCTATTCTGCAAACACTAGTTTTGATTCTCTCCTGGAGTCGCTGCTTGGATGCGCCAAGCCTTCTCCACAGTCTGGTGGCATTGCTAAACAAGCATTGCATTCAATTGCTCAATGCGTGGCTGTTCTTTGCCTTGCTGCTGGTGACCAGAAGTGCACATCTACTGTGAAAATGCTCACTGACATTCTGAAGGATGACAGCAGCCCCAACTCAGTAAGTTCTCCTCCTGTATTTGTGCTCTGTAGTGATATTTTTTAATAATCCGCCAACACCTATACAGGTTCAGCATGCTCCAATTCAATTTGATCTTAAAGCGTAGAAATGTTGGACTTCTATTAGCTTTATCCCATTGCTTTCGATTTCACTCCTCTCCTTTTTCCTATGTCTTGCATTCTGTTTCTGTATCTTCAGAGCATAATAAGAAAATTTTAGTAGATCTTCAGAATATATTGTGGAAGTATGCAGTACTGTCACTTTCTGTATCTGAACTAAATGAAATACATCACCACAACGGTTTTCTTTTCAGATTATTTCTTGTTTTTAATGTACTAATCATTATACCTCTTCTTTTTCAAAGGCTAAGCAGCACCTTGGGCTTCTATGTTTGGGAGAGATTGGTAGAAGGAAGGATCTAAGTGTACATGCACATATAGAAAATGTTGTAATTGAGTCTTTCCAATCTCCTTTTGAAGAGATAAAGTCTGCTGCCTCATACGCCCTTGGTAACATTGCTGTTGGTAATCTTCCCAAGTACTTGCCATTTATCTTGAATCAGATTGATAATCAGCAGAAGAAGCAATATCTCCTGCTTCATTCTTTGAAAGAGGTGCGTACCCTTGAACAAAGAGTGTGATTGTTTGTGTATAAATAATGTGATTATGATGACTTTCTTAGATTTTTTATATATATGCTACTCTCTTGTCCTACCTGGCAGGTAATTGTGAGACAGTCCGTAGATAAAGCAGAGTTCCAAGAGTCTAGTGTTGAAAAGATACTTAATTTGCTCTTTAATCACTGTGAAAGTGAGGAAGAGGGGGTGCGTAATGTTGTGGCTGAGTGTCTTGGAAAAATTGCACTTATTGAACCTGTAAAACTTGTTCCTGCACTCAAGGTATCTGAACTTAATCTTGGTACCCTGTACTATTAGCTTGTGACTTGCATATTATATATTTGGTCGTTATGTTTGTATATTCTGAATTTTTTATAGGTAAGAACAAGCAGTCCAGCTGCATTTACTCGAGCTACTGTTGTTATAGCTGTGAAGTACTCTATAGTTGAACGCCCAGAGAAGATAGATGAGATCATATACCCTGAAATATCATCATTTCTGATGCTTATAAAGGATAATGACAGGGTGAGTTTTTAATCAACTTGCTGAATGTTGATAAAGTAATTTAACAATTTTCTTTGAATGCGGCTTTTCTGAAGCAAGAGTCACTTTATAGGAAAAGTGAGTAGTTAACGGTACTGATTAAAATATGCATGCTACAAACATTTTTCCCTCCCTCTTAAAAATTAATCGCTAACATTTCCCTGCAAAAATGCATATGTATAATAATTAATGAAGTTATTTAATTACTAAACATTGATTTTCAAATCAATAGCTATAACTCTTTTTTTTTTTTTGGATTATTTTTGGCTTATTGGCATATTGTTTGGTATCAACATATTGTTGCTGATTTTTACTTTGAACATGCAGCATGTTAGGCGAGCTGCTGTCTTGGCTCTGAGCACATTTGCACACAATAAACCAAACCTCATCAAGGGGCTTCTTCCCGATCTGTTGCCTCTTCTTTACGATCAAACAATTGTTAAGGTAACCTGTATTATGATTTTCTGTTTTGTTGTATTCTGTTGATTATACGACATGTCTATAATCGTAACATTTTATTTTCTTTATGCTATTTACTTTCTAAAGTAATTTTAATATTTATAATGACTTGATGCCTGATTCTGATTTTTATAATGAATTTCTGACAGCAAGAACTGATAAGGACAGTTGATCTTGGCCCTTTCAAGCATACTGTGGATGATGGGCTTGAATTGAGGAAGGCGGCTTTTGAATGTGTAGATACATTGCTGGATAGTTGTCTTGATCAACTAAACCCCTCGTCATTCATTGTTCCTTACCTTAAATCTGGTTTGGATGGTGAGCCTTAGTTATAATCTTCCTCCCAGCCTGACTAATTACATTTCTTTTTCATGATTCCCATATTTAATGTTACTTTCAATTTCATATTGCGACTTCTAACATATTTTCTTTACATTTACTCTTCACCCATTTGTCCAAGCATTGGGAACTTTATCATGTTTGTCTGATACTCTATAAGCTTATTAGTACACTTGGTCCTTTTGTATACCTGTAGGCCCTGCATACAGCAGGAGTTCCATAGCTCCAGGCTGCCAATTTGTTCCACTAAATTTTTTGAATATGTTATTCTATTATTATTATTGCTTCTGGACTTGTGTTGATAATCCTACTTTATGCTTATGTGTGCATGTGACTGTCTTGGTACTAATTCTTTCATACTTTGTTTTTTGTATTTCAGATCATTATGATGTGAAAATGCCTTGTCACCTGATTCTTTCAAAACTGGCTGACAAGTGTCCTTCTGCAGTGTTGGCAGGTTTATGTTGCATATGTTGAAGTATTAAGATCTCATTGTATTACATTTCTCTTTTTCTAATTTGGAATTTCACCTTTCAGTGTTGGATTCATTGGTGGATCCTCTCCACAAGACTATCAACTTTAAGCCAAAGCAAGATGCAGTCAAGCAAGAAGTAGATCGCAATGAAGACATGATTCGAAGTGCACTCCGAGCTATTGCTTCTTTGAACCGCATAAGGTTGGTATTTTGTGCTTTATGTGAGTCAGCTATTTATTGTGCATTACTCATCTTTTATTGATGCATAATATAATCACCAAGTGTTTTCTATTTATTGAAAATGCTTTTTTCCTTCCACGTGTTCATGTTTTTTCTGAAATGTGATATTTATTTTTTATTTTTTTTAAATTTGCATTTTGCAGCGGAGGAGATTGCAGTGCTAAGTTCAAGAGCCTTATGAATGAAATATCTAAAACGCAAACTCTTTGGGATAAATATTACTCAATCCGCAATGAATGATGCAAATCCACAGTTTTTAATTTCTCATAGTTCAGGACTGAGTGATATGGCATCATCACCTGCCGGGGAATGCAACTAGGGATATGGTGATTTCGAAACTCGTTTATACAAGGGTCTGGAAAACTAGTAGTCATTTCTTGTATAGGATGAAAGATTTTGCTTTTTGTTGTATTTGTATATCTTTTAGCTTACATCATCTGATGATCAATTGCTGCCCCCTAACATCCTCGTAGAAAAATTGAATGCCGAAAGAAGAAATTAATAGACATCGTTGGAATCCTGAGATATTTTTCCGTAAAACTTTTCATCTTTCATTCATTGTTTCCCATACATATTACGGTTTACTGTCATTTTCTTTCCCCCTTGTTATAGTTTACTGATAGGGTTTTTTTTCTTCTTTACGCTGAATATATATATATAGGACATATCTAATGAGAATGAATCTCAGCCATCAAGATTAAAATAAACAGTCTAGATTAAAAAACTTATTTTAGATAACACATGTCTTTCCACATCCTATCCTCAATCCATTCAACTTCTCATCTTCTCTGACCTTCAATCCTTTGTTCTTGTTCTCCAAATCCTTCACGTTGCTCTTCGTCACCATTATCATAGGGAAATTCAAATATTTTAATTGACAATAAATCAAAAATAATGCTTCTTCTTTGTTTACGTAAATTAATTGGATTATAGGAAATGTTCAATTTACAAAAAACCAGAAACAGTGAATGGGTGTAGATCCAAAACAAAGAAACAATTGAATTCAAAGGAAATTGTGTTTACATAGATCCAAAACAAACAAATGGTTTATATGGAGTTTCCGATCACAAAATGACCATGAACGTGTGAAGGAAACCGGTGACGGCGGGTTTCTGACCACGAACCGGAGGTGGAAGGTCACGGCGGCGGGATTCAGGGCGGTGATGGTTGGGTCGTCGGAAAAAATCATTGATGGGGAGGGGGAAGAAGAAACAGCGACTTTTGAGGGAAGAAGATGAGCAGTTGACGCAGAGAATGAATGATCTGGTTTTGTTTTTTTTGCATCATGAAGGTTCCATACTTAAAATTGAAAGAAAAAATCAATTTGACTTTGATTTACAAAGAACAGGTCCGAATCAATTTTTGAAGCTTAAGGTTCAATGTAATTTTTCTTGATGAAGGAAAATTGTTATTTTGTGTCAGAGAGATGGATAAGAGTGAGAATTGTGTGCGCTTTGGTTATAATGTGATGTTTTAATCTCAACCATGCATTTTTTATTTAATGGTTGAGATTTATTCTCACTATTCTCACATAAGATACTCATTCTCATGTGATACATCTTCTATATATATATATATATATATATATATATATATAGGGGTGGGGAATGCTACAATACACCTGTCACATTTTACGAAGGAGCACTTGGTATGACATACCTTTATAAAGTGTTAAGTTTTGTATTAGTTGTTTTTTAAATCCATTTTTGTTGAATTTCTCCCTTTTCCACCGACTGGTTTCCCTCCTAAAGTTTCGTGATGCTGTTGTAAATTCATTCTCAGTTTTTTCTACTGCATAAAATGCTCGTTGGACTTGTAATAGAGCGTGTTATAATTCATGGGGTTTGCTCGGCTCATAAACCAAAGGATGGTTTAAAAACAGGGAACCCCTAATATGGTCCCTAAAAATAAAGGTTCACGGGTGAACCGCAACAAACGACTTAGTACAGCCGGTTACCTCACTTTAGTTTTAGTTTTTTACAATACCCTTACTTTCCCAAATCTACGTTGAGTGCTAAGTGAATGGAAATTGAAAAATGTCCAACAACTCTCAATTTTCATAGCAAATGTGCAGCAGAAAATCATTTCAGGACATGCTGCTTATGAATGTAATGAATGAATGAGGTCCAAAATCAATCACTAACATCAGATATGTTCCGAATTTCATAAAAAAGTAAATATACAGAAAATCTTTTGACAGATGTTTCCTGTGTCCAATTCAATTAAAACTTGTCGGAGAGGATTTTTATTAACCTAGCTGCTTCGTCGGACTATGTCGATCTAACCACAAATGAACACAATGAAAAATAAAATAAAAATCAGTCGTTGAGACTCTTATTCAACAGAAAAATATTGAACCTTAATACCACAAAAAATATGTTAAAAGCTGTAAATTCAAGTCGCTGAAGCTATTTTGCAGATCTACGCATATTGAGACGAGAAGGATACAAATCGGTCTTGTTTTGATTCGTTCTGTCATACCCATCGTACTTGTTGTTTCAGTAAATGGCATTGTTGCAGATCTACGCATGAGTTTTTATTGTCTTAAAAAATGTTTTGGTTCTGATGTTGATATCAAACCGATTGTAGAAGCAGTGTTGGAATGAGTCGAAATAAGATTGGTATTTTTCTCGATTACCATTTCTTTTTCCTATTTTCACCAAGTTTAATGTGTTGTCAATGTCAACAAGGAGCTCTATCTTTCATTTTAAATTGTTCATTATTTGTTTTTGTTAAGAATAACTATATTAGCACGTGGGTAGAGTTCTGCTATGCTTTATTTTGTAGGCAACCGGCAACAGTATGTTATCTGGACAGGTGCACCAATGAACCTTTATTTTGGGGTACATATTAGGGGCTCCCCCAAAAACAGCTTTTAAAAATTTATTAATTCTTATTCAATTTTTTTATTGAATTACAAACTACACGCTAATTAAAACAGCTTTTAAAACGAAACTACATCATCTACTAGACTATTTGACAAATTTAATAAATTTCAGGATTTTTCCACATTTTGTTTAGTCTTAGTCCTTATTGTTTTTATAGGACTAAAGGTACTAATTTAAACCGATTTGTTATAACCCTCGCATCACTCCTACTTTTGTCACGCATGTTTCTTCCTTCCTAACATGGTCTAAAGATTGATTGCAAAAGAAAAGTATTTCTTATCAATCGATGACTTTGAAAGTGCCTAAATGAATAGTTTGGCACTCTGTTGGACAAGAAAAGCATATATATATATATATATATATATATATATATATATATATATATATATATATTATTTCTTAAGTCAAGAAAGATCAATCTGACTCATACTGAAATTCATCTTGTCTAAAAACTACAATATAAAATTGCATTAAGTCAATACATCTTCAAGCTGCATCAGAGGGAGTAAGAAAATCTCTTGCCACTGATATCATCAGTACTTCATTGTTATATGTTTGAGACAAATTTAAGAAGCTGTCGTGCTACTACTACGAAGTTCTCCTGCTATCAGAATTTGGATGTGTGCAGAAAAGCAATATAAGAACAATACTTATTTGACGCATGCTTAAAGAATAACACTCATCTGAGTGCTTGAGAAGATTCTTGAAGTGAATCACATTTCTTTCATCTGCTCACTTGGATAAAGGTTCAGATATCAACACATTCGAAACCATAGTGATGCGACATTTTTTATTGACGTGGCATAAAGCTTCACCTGGAGAGTTTATGAAATTAAGAACAAAAACAGATATCAATTTCGTGAATGTGTAAAACTAGGAAAAGCAAAATTGCAATTGAATCTTTTAAAAATGATAACGGTCGAGTAACATGCAGAATATGATACTCGTGATGAATCTACTACCGAGAATCAGAGGTTGTAGAAAAAAAATACATAAGTATTTTTCAGTTTGAGTCGGAAACCATTGAAATCAAAACCTCTTTTAAAGAATTACATGGTACGATTGAATCAAATAAGCCCTTTTCGAATAAAAATCCAGCCGATTGTGAACCTTCGGGCACCATATTCAACGTTTGTTCAATTACTCTTTTACCGGCAAATGCTATGTAAGCATCGGGTTCGGCAATAATGATATCCCCCAACATTTCAAAACTAGCTATCACCCCAATAGCATTAGGAGATGCAAGTATCGATACATAGAATAACTTTTGATTGATTTGATAATTATATAAAGCAAAAGAAATTTTAGCCATATGCATTAAGCTCAAACTTCCTTCTTGCATACGCGCTCCTCCAGACGCACATACATGTTAGGGCTATTTTGCATTAAAGTGGAAATTTTTAAAGGATGGAAGGACAAAAGCAGTAACCAAACTATGGGCGAGTTCAAGTAAGGAACATGTTCTTTTTTCCAGAACTACTTATGATAAGATATTTATTTGTTTTTATTTTTATTTTTGAGGAGAGAGGTTATTTATTTGTTTATTAATCATGTTAAATTGAGACAATGATATATCCATGTAAGTATTGCACATACATAAAAGGGCCAAAACAATAATCTTAAAATAGTCTCGAAACAGTTCACTTGATAACATGCACCGTCTTGTGGCATCAAACAGCCTCTACAGTGATTGGTTTGAGCATGTTACATACATATAATCGAAGGGCTAATTGGCTTCTGAACCTAATCATCATTCTCAATTGTACCATCCTTGAGATGAAAATGCTTTTCTCTTCTCTGGAACTCTGTCAAACCTTTACCACTTCCAGTCACACCAACCTTTCCTTGAGGATCATCAGGAGATTTAAAAATACTCTCGCGCTTCCTTCCCGAGAAGAAACCAATCTTGAAGCAAAACCACGTTGAATACATCACAAAAGAGAACAATTATATGAAAACAACGTAAACATAACAAACTAAATGTATATAAAACACAAATATCAGTGGATTGTGAAAATTCTAGAGATCGGGCCTTATATTCTTTTTTTGATAAATGCAACATTTCCAGGGTTGATGGTATTACTTTTCCTTCTCATTCCTATTCAACTTACAACCATTTCCAGGCTAATTTCAACCGATTCAAGTGACTTCCAACTTGATAACTGCAATGATACTTCTCTCCTGTGGTAAGTTCAGGCTAATTCTTTCACTCTAATAATTTAAGAACTAAGTTTTTTTAGTCTTCTAGAACACATTCAACTCAAGATAGTAGAATAAAACATAAAAAAATTCACTAAATATATAAGCTGATATTGACTCGTCTGTTAGGATGGTTGAAAATGAAGGTCATACTCATAGTACATTTTCATTAGTCACTTTAAGACATGCAAAACAAATTCATACATTCTTGCATGGAAACTACAAGCTCTGAAACTTCTTAAAACTAAAAGAAATAAGTGACTAAATAGTATAGAGATCGAGAAAGGTACCTTCTTTGCTTTTCCCTTGGTTGTCTGGAACTGCTGCCAAGCATTTTGCCGCTTATTTTGGGTGACTTCAAGTTGTTCCATCCGCATCTTAGACTTAAAGGCATGTATTTTCTTACGTTTGGTAACTTTCTGTAATCATTGAGTTAGCAAACATGTCATCTATGAAATCCTAGAAAACTGGCAGATAAATTTGGATTAAACAAAATAATTTCAGAACCCACTACCAAGAAATGAGTGCGCATAAATACAAACATTTCACTAAAAGTAACCAATAGAACAAGAGATCAAAACAAGGGAAATTTTTATTGAGATGGCAGTTATTTATAAGCTATTTATTATCAAGTGAAAATCTCAGCAAACAACTCACCACATCCTCAGGGTCATCGGGCTCTATACGAAGCTTTGCAGGTAGACTCCGTGACTGAAAATCAACAGATGCCGCTTGCGCAATTTTCCGTTTGATAGCCTGCTTTGTAGCTTCAGCAACTCGCTCAGCTTCAACCAAAGGATCAACAGTACCTTCTTGAATTGGTCTTACGTTAGCGGGATCTACCTGTAATAAGCAAGCAACATATGAAGTCTACCTTGAAAATCAGTAACTAGAAAAACTATTGGAGTATTTTCTTTTATAGGGTTAAATATGTTTAGTCCCTACAAAATATCCATTTCTATTTTAGTCCTGTAAACAATTTTCAGCCCCTACATTTTATAAAAACGGGTACTTTTAGTCCCTCTGTAACGAGTACAGAGCACTTGTTTATATAAAAGGTAGGAAACTAAAAAGGGTCCAAAAAATATATATAGGGACGAAACTATACAGATTCATAATTCTATAGGGACTACAAACAAATTTAACCCTTTTCAATAGCAAACAATAATGTTTTATATGGTAATTGATACATTCTGTTGATGCAATTTATGAGTGAGGAATGTTAAAATACTATATTGTTCTTTCCATTTCAACAAGGTGCTGCAAAACAATTCAATGCACACGCATAGTAGCACACGAATACAGGAATGAAATTTCTCAAGTTGGTGATTCCTCTATTTCTTTTCTCAACTAAACAAAAAAGTGGAAAACGCTTCAATAAATGTGATGGCATGCTTACTACTTGATTTAACCTGTTACATGATTTGATACTCATTCACGACATCCAGAAAATTTTATAATGAGTTTGTGTTTTTGCAAACCAAATAAATCATGCACTCATGGCTCGTGTCATGGAGTTATAATGCTGGAAAAAAAAAACGGAAATACAACATAACAATATAGATGCAATAAGTTGGAAATGCAATTCTGGCTTTCTTTCTTAATATTATCGTTGTCAAATATAGATCCAGCAAAAAGCAGAGAACTTTCATTAGAACTTAATCCCTCCCCTATTTCTCTAACATGGAAAACGACAAAGATAATGCAATAGTAGATAAATTGGAGTAAAATGTATGCAGATGCCATGTAATGCAGGGCTCCATTTGAAAGTATACCTCTTCTTTATTACCCCAAGTGTCATAGCTGACATAATAACCAATTGGTGTGTAAGCCTCGACAGTTGCATCATACCTGAACATCCAGAATACAAGAAATTGAACATATGGAAAAGAAAAAAAAAACAGTGGTAGAAAAGAAGAAAGAAAAAGAAAAACATACCACTCCCCATCATCACTATAAACTGCCTGAACTCTGGTGCCAAGAGGAAATTTATGTTGATGATCGAAGTGGGTAGTATGAAGGTCCTGAAAAGAGTGGAAATAACAAACATAAAGAAGTGATTCAGAATATGAAGGAATAAACAAAGTACATACCAGATTATTGTGGGTGGGTGTTGGAGATTGGGCAGCAGTGGTTATTTGATTTTGATTTTGTTTTGCAGTGGCAAGAAGTTCTTCAGTTAAAGCAATGACCTGTGTTGTAGAAATTAAGGAGAAATTGGAATTGGAATTGGAATGAAGTAAATGAATTAAATAATGTTGGTAACTTAGAATCTCTGTCCGTGTGTTGTATCTCATCTGGAGGACAGGACCTGCACAGAAGCAAGATAGATACAAGTGATGGGAATTTTTATCTTGTTCTTCTTTTATACATTTGTGTTGTATCTAAGCTCGCTCGCTCGCACATTTTCAAAGTTATGAATGAATTCAGAAAGAAAAGAAAAACCTCAGAGAGCTCTCTTTCCATGTCGACATACTCAGAATTAGATGGTTCATCATTCAGAAGTTCTCTAACCTGATAAAACAAACAAAGGTCAATCAATCAAACCCTAACCCTAACCCTAACCCTAACCCTAACCCTAAAAATATAAATAAACAAACCTGCTGCAATTGTTTTTTGTAAGTAGAAAGATTGGATGCGAGTTCATCTATGTTTAATTCTTCTACTTCTTCATCGCCGCTGCTCATCTTCTTTCAACAGAACCAGAACGCGATCTCTCCACACGCACCTTTACTTTACTTTCGAAAAACGTTTTATTTCTTATCCACCCTCGTATATATTTTACCTTTATTTTCTGCACCACCCCTTTTACATTTACACACCCCATTTTTATTGCTTCTTTTTTCACTTTCAAATTTAACATCATTTTTCTAGTTAGGCTTTGTTTGCTAAAATTAATGGATATTTAATAAGCTAGCTTATAGCTGATAGCGGATAGTTGATAAACTAACTAAAGTGTCTGGTAAAATTATCAGTTCAACTAACTTATCGATATCGAATGACATGGAAGTACAATCCTAATTCACAATAAAATCTATATTAATTAATATTCAAAATGTTTATTTTACAAAATATTTAAGAAGCTTTTTTTAGATGAATAAATTATTTAAAACACTTATAATTAATAATTTAAATATATAATTATATATATATATATATATTATTAAATTAAATTTTTTCATTGAAATTTTAATTTAAGTTTGTACACTTTATTAACAAAATGAAAATTAAAATCCAATTTAACTTAACGTCAAAAAAAATATAAGTTTTTTTCTTTTTGAAAGGTCAAAAGAAGATGTTTTTCCTTTTTGGAAGGTCACCAAAATACTATAAGTTGTAAGGAAACGTCAAGAAAATATAAACTAAATATAAACAGGGAACAATTATTATTTTAAACTCTTGGGAATAATGGATTATTAGCCTATTTTAGCGGCCAGACAAAAAAAAATATAAGCATGGATAGTAAAAAGGTAAAAATTAAATTATACTCTCAAAGGGTAAAATTGGATTTTAAATAAAGTAGTAAGGGTAATAATGGAAGAAAAATATATAAGCTCAAACGCTACTTGAAATAGCGTCTGAAAAATAGCTTATAGACTCCTAAAATAAGCTATATGCTCGTTGCGAAAAAACATTACCAAACAGAGTTTTTTTGTCAAACGAACTTATAAGCTATCCACTATAAGCTAACTATGTGGTCTTACCAAACAGACCCTTAGTATTATTTCATCAAAGCCAAACCTACAAAATATGAATAAATAATTCAGATAAATCGTTGTTGAACCCGTCTCTTCTCCTTCTCTCTTGTGAGCCGTCACCAAAACCCTAATTTATTTTCCTTCATTCATCAAAGAAGGGTGATTTATGGTCAATCTTTGACCCAAAATCACCCCTCTAACTCGTTTTTCTCTTTTTCTTTTATTGAAATAAGTTATTTTCACATCTATTTCATTTTTTATTTCGTGATTTCGTCGTCTTAATGCGAGGATGTTTTGTTTGCCGTCTGTGTGCGATGTTGTTTGTCTTTTTTGTTTTGTTCAGGTATTTGTTCGGTTCGGATTATCAGATCAACTTAGATCTAGTGCAGATCCAATCAATTACTTCGGTGTCGTCAACGTTGCAGATCCGGAGACATGAGTATTCCGGAGATTTGAATATAGCCATATGCGTAGGCAGGGCCATTCCTGATAATTTAGAGGCTCGATTGTAATTTTGACAATTTTCTTTAAAAAATAAATCCAACACCACTTATAGCGATAAATAATTTAAGTTGTAGTTAAATATACTAGCATTAGTTCAAACATCATTTTTATCTACAGACAAATATACATTTACCAACGAAAAAAGGACATTTAGTGGCATATTTTGCCGTCAGTAAAAGCGTTATTTTTTTTATCTTACATCCCAACAATTATACCCTTATCCCTAAAAATATTTGAGGTCCCCATAAATTGGAGGCCTAGTTCCATAGAGCTCCTTGCTCTTGCCATGGAACGACCCTGTGTGTAGGCTTTTGTATATGCTATTAACATATGCTGTGAGTTTGTTTGCAAATTCATCATTTTTGTTTTTAGCGAATTTGCATTGTATCGATGTACTCTATCAATTTGAATGAATGAATATCATTTATTTTTGTCAAAAAAAGTCAAATAAACCATTTATAGGTAATAATATTATTGTTTTGAAGAATACATGTTTATAACATTTCATTGATAATATGAGTTTCAATACAATTGGGTATATCAAAATAAACGGCAGAACTAGCTAAAGACGTGGCCTCTCTTGCAAGAGCATGAGCGACCGGGTTGGCTTGTCTCCTAACAAACTCCACCCTAGAGTTAGGAAAGAAAACACTAAACAATGAACGACAAGAAGAAATAATACAACCAAATTCGGACAAGTCGTTCCTGTTAGAAAGGAAGACATCAGTTGTCAACTTAGAGTCTGTTTCAAAATCCACGTTGTCAATTTGCATATCACTCAACCATTGCAAAGTAGAGTGCAGTGTAACGCCCACTTTATTTATTTAATTATTTTATTAGAGTATATAGTATATTATTATGTATTATATGATTTTAATGATGTTTGTGACGTATGAGATGATGTTGTGGTGTGACGTTTATTTTATTGTTTAATAAAATAAAATATGTAATGAAAATTAAGATGTGTTATAAAAACAAATATTTTGGGAGATGTGGTTGTTTTCATAAATAAGATAGAGTTGTGGGGATAAGTGAGAATAGAAAGAATTATATAAGGGAGTTAGGGTTAGAAAGAAACAGTCAGTACGTTACAGACTCTTGGCAAGAAGGGAGAAAAGTGGCTAGAGAAGAGGGAACCCCAATTCTGCAATATTACCAGGTAAGGGTGAGCCTAGCTTCAATTATATTACTGTAATTCATCTATTTATGATTAACGAAGGAATTATGAGGTAATTTTGAGGGATTTCATAAACTAGGGTTTAGGGGATTTTTGGATGAATTGATGTTAGAATGATGTGAATTGGTGTAGAAACCTGTTACAGAACCTAGATTAATCACTAGGACTATAATTCTGATAGATTAGAAGCATAAAACGAAGAATTGGACGAGTTTTGGCGAGGTTTCGAGCGAACCCGTAACCCCTCTGCGATAGCTCGCCGTGGCGAGCAGACCCGCTCGCCGTGGCAAGCAGTTAGGTATTCACTCGCGAGGCGAGCAGCTGAGCTCGCTGTGGCGAGCAACCCTTTAGTGCGCGCGAGGCGAGCAACATCACTCGCTGTAGCGAGCAAGTGGCAGAATGTAATTTAAGTAGCTCGCCGTGGCGAGCAGTCCCACTCGCCATAGCGAGCAATGTGGTCTCAGACCACTATAACTTGAGTTTTAGAACTCTGTTTTGAGCGAGGCTTTGAGGGTAGACTTTTGGATAGCATTAGAGATGTTTAAGACCTAAATTAGAACCTGTAATGATGCTGTAAGATGATTTTAAGACGTTGGCGTTAATCTATGATTAAAATGTTTATTAAGTGAGGTTTATGAATGAAGTACAAATGATGTTTGTGATGATAACTATGTGCTGTAAATATATATGTTAAGTGTGCTGAGCTGCTGCCATGTATTGTATAAGTGCATGTGTCGATAAAGAATCGTATTTGATGTTAAGACGTTGTAATATCTTGTTTAAGAATTAAAGAGTCGAGTCCATGCATTTGCATATTTTGAGACAGTGGAGCTTATGCTCAAAGCGACGGTGGAGCATTTGCTCAAAGCGACGGTGAAGCTTATTAAAGCTAAAATATTGGTACCACATGCATGATGTTAAGATGTTAGAGTTGCATTTAGTCGAGTCCAGTGTATGAGATGTTATGAGATGTTTGTTATGTGAAGATGTCCTGAGATGATTTTATTATACGCAGATGTATGAGATGTTCTTAGTTATATGTGACGATTATTATTATTGTTGTTGATGTTAAGCATAATCATTTGAATTATATGTTAATATAATTGTTGTGAATCTCACCCCTTCTGTTGGAATTGCCGCCTTGTGGGCAAGTGCAGGTGACCAAGCTTAGGTTCGTCGATGTGAGAGGTTCTTGTGGAGTCTTAGGAGCTCTGATACGTAACGGGATGGGGATTATTATTATTTCTATTCCTTTTATGTATCATGTTGATTTATTATGATGTTTGCGACGTAACTTGATTTGAGATGTTTTATGAGGCTTTTGTGCCAAGAATAATTTATTTAAGATTTTGAGACGTTTATGAATTCCGCTGCTATGTTTGAATATTATTTCAGAATAAATTATTATTCGATTTGATTTAAGAGATTTTATGAAACGTGACATCCTGATTTATGTGTTATACTCTGATTATATGAATGAAATTTTAAAGTCGGGATTTCGGGGTGTTACAATTGGTATCAGAGCAGGTCGGTCCGTCCGACCAATTAGAGAGTCGAGTGACGGTGTCTTAGAGTTAGAATATTATAGTTATATTATTCTAACTTATGTTTGCTTTGTAGAGGAATAAGATGGCTGGAAGAAATGATGCTGCTCTTGCTGCTGCTTTGCAAGCAATGGCCCAAGCTGTGGGAAATCAGAACAATGCTGGTGGAAACGACGGGACGAGAATGTTGGAAACTTTTCTGAGGAACCACCCGCCTACCTTCAAAGGGCGATATGATCCTGACGGGGCTCAGACGTGGCTCAAGGAAGTTGAGCGGATCTTTAGGGTGATGTAGTGCGAAGATGGTCAGATGGTACGGTTTGGTACCCATATGTTGGCGGAGGAGGCTGATGACTGGTGGGTTGGTATTCGACCTATCCTGGAGGAAGGAGGTGCTATTGTGACGTGGGCTGTGTTTAGGAGAGAATTCCTGAACCGTTACTTTCCTGAGGATGTCCGGGGAAAGAAGGAGATCGAGTTCCTTGAGTTGAAGCAAGGAAATATGTCTGTGACGGAGTATGCTTCGAAGTTTGTGGAACTGGCAAAGTTCTACCCCCATTATACTGCTGAGAATGCTGAGTTTTCCAAGTGCATCAAATTTGAGAATGGCTTGCGTCCTGAGATTTAGAGGGCGATTGGTTATCAGAAGATTCGGAATTTCTCTGAGCTGGTGAGTAGTTGCAGGATTTATGAGGAGGATACCAAGGCTCACTACAAGGTAGTGAATGATAGAAAAGCTAAGGGTCAGCAGAGTCGTCCCAAACCTTATGATGCTCCCAGAGATAAGGGTAAGCAAAGAGTGAATGATGAGAGGCGACCACAGAAGAAGGATGCTCCTGCTGAGATTACCTGTTATAATTGCGGGCAGAAAGGCCACAAAAGTAATGCGTGTCCTGTTGATGTGAAGAGGTGTTACCGATGCGGGCAGAAAGGGCATATTACCCAAGACTGCAAGTTTGATGATGTTGTGTGTTTCAACTGTGATGAGCAAGGACATATTGGCTCGCAATGCAAGAAGCCAAAGAAAGTTAGGACTACTGGAAGGGTTTTCGCGTTGACCGGCACTCAGACTGAGAATGAGGATCGCTTGATCAGAGGTACTTGCTATATTAATGATATACCTTTAGTTGCTATTATTGATACTGGCGCTACGCATTGTTTTGTTGCTTATGATTGTGCTGTTAAGTTGGGTCTTGTTATGTCTGATATGAATGGAGAGATGGTTGTCGAAACTCCAGCTAAGGGTTCGGTGACTACTTCTCGTGTGTGTTTAAGTTGTCCGTTGTCTATGTTCGATCGTAATTTTGAGATGGATTTAGTCTGCCTACCTTTGACTGGTATGGATGTAATTCTCGGGATGAATTGGTTAGAGTACAACCGTGTGCTTATCAACTGTTTTCGCAAGACGGTGTATTTCTTGTCTGAAGAGGAAGAAAGTGGAGCAGAATTTTTATCTACCAAGCAGCTGAAACAATTAGAACGAGATGGAGTTTTAATGTTTTCTCTGATGGCATCCTTATCTATTGAGAATCAAGAGAAGATTGACGAACTGCAAGTGGTGTGTGATTTTCCTGAAGTATTTCCTGATGAGATTCCTGATGTGCCTCCTGAAAGGGAAGTTGAATTTGCAATTGATCTGGTTCCTGGAACGAAGCCTGTGTCTATGACACCTTATCGTATGTCAGCTTCTGAGTTAGCTGAGTTAAAGAAGCAATTGGAGGATCTGCTTGAGAAGAAGTTTATAAGACCAAGTGTTTCACCTTGGGGAGCGCCTGTATTGCTAGTGAAGAAGAAAGATGGGAGTATGAGGTTGTGTATTGACTATCGTCAGTTGAACAAGGTAACTATAAAGAATAGGTATCCACTTCCGAGAATTGATGATTTGATGGATCAGTTAGTGGGTGCATGTGTGTTTAGCAAGATTGACTTAAGGTCGGGTTATCATCAGATAAAAGTGAAGGATGAAGATATGCAGAAGACGGCCTTTAGAACTCGATATGGCCATTATGAGTATAAAGTGATGCCTTTCGGTGTTACGAACGCGCCAGGAGTATTTATGGAGTATATGAATCGGACCTTCCAGGCATTTTTGGATCGTTTCGTGGTGGTGTTTATTGACGACATTTTGATATATTCCAAATCCGAAGAAGAACATGCTGAACATTTGAAGATTGTCTTGCAAGTATTGAAAGAAAAGAAGTTGTATGCTAAATTGTCTAAGTGTGAGTTCTGGTTGAAGGAAGTTAGTTTTCTCGGTCATATTATTTCCGGTGACGGTATAGCGGTTGATCCGTCTAAAGTTGAAGCAGTGTCGCAATGGGAGACTCCGAGGTCGGTTACGGAGATTAGAAGCTTTTTGGGATTGGCAGGTTACTACAGAAGGTTTATAGAAGAGTTTTCTAAGTTGGCACTTCCGTTAACGCAATTGACGTGTAAAGGTAAAGCCTTTGTGTGGGATGCTCAATGTGAGAGTAGTTTCAATGAGTTGAAGAAGCGCTTGACGACAGCTCCAGTTTTAATTTTGCCAAAGCCTGAAGTACCTTTTGTGGTGTATTGTGATGCGTCTAAATTGGGTTTAGGTGGTGTACTTATGCAAGACGGTAAAGTGGTTGCTTATGCATCCAGGCAGTTGAGGATTCATGAACGAAATTATCCTACCCATGATCTTGAGTTGGCTGCAGTAGTATTTGTGTTGAAAATTTGGAGACACTATTTGTATGGTTCGAGGTTTGAAGTGTTTAGTGATCACAAGAGCTTGAAGTACCTGTTTGATCAGAAAGAATTAAATATGAGACAGAGGAGATGGCTCGAGTTATTGAAGGATTATGATTTTGATTTGAGTTACCATCCGGGTAAGGCTAACGTAGTTGCTGATGCCTTGAGTAGGAAAACGCTGCATATGTCTGCTATGATGGCGGAAGAGTTCGAACTATTGGAACAATTCAGAGATTTGAGTTTAGTTTGTGAAAGATCACATCAGAGTGTAAAGCTAGGAATGTTGAAGATTGACAATGAGTTTCTGAAAAATATTAAGGAAGCGCAGAAAGAAGATGTTAAGTTTGTAGATTTGCTTGTTGCAAGTAACCAGACTACAGATGGTGACTTTAGAGTCGATGATCACGGTGTGTTGAGGTTCCGAGGTAGAATCTGTATTCCGGACAACGATGAGATGAAGAAGGCAATCCTGGAAGAGAGCCATAGAAGTAGCTTGAGTATTCACCCAGGAGCTACGAAGATGTATCATGATTTGAAGAAGTTGTTTTGGTGGTCTGGATTAAAACGTGATGTGGCACAATTTGTGTATTCTTGTCTAGTTTGTCAGAAATCGAAGATAGAACATCAGAAACCTGCTGGTATGATGGTACCGTTGGATGTGCCAGAGTGGAAATGGGATAGCATATCCATGGATTTTGTGACGAGTTTGCCAACTACTCCAAGAGGGAACGATGCTATTTGGGTGATTGTTGATAGGTTAACAAAGTCAGTTCATTTTCTACCAATCAATATCACTTTCCCTATGGTTCGGTTAGCCGAGATTTACATTCAAGAGATAGTAAGATTGCATGGTGTTCCTTCGAGCATTGTGTCAGATAGAGATCCGAGATTTACTTCTAGATTTTGGAAAAGTTTGCAGGAAGCTTTAGGGTCACAGTTGAAGTTGAGCTCGGCGTATCATCCACAGACAGATGGTCAATCCGAAAGAACGATTCAATCGTTGGAAGATTTGTTGAGGGTGTGTGTACTCGAACAAGGAGGAGCTTGGGATAATCACCTCCCGTTGATAGAATTCACTTACAATAACAGTTACCATTCTAGTATTGGAATGGCACCTTTCGAGGCTTTGTATGGAAGAAGATGTAGAACCCCGTTGTGTTGGTTTGAGTCGGGTGAAAGTGTGGTTTTAGGACCAGAGATTGTGCAACAAACCACTGAGAAGGTAAGAATGATCCAAGAGAAGATGAAAGCGTCGCAGAGTCGACAAAAGAGTTATCATGACAGGCGTAGAAAGGACCTTGAGTTTCAAGAAGGAGATCATGTGTTTTTGCGAGTTACTCCAATGACCGGTGTATGTCGTGCCTTGAAGTCGAAGAAGTTGACTCCAAAGTTTATTGGTCCGTATCAGATATCAGAGAGGATTGGGACAGTGGCTTATCGTGTTGGATTACCACCGTATTTATCGAATTTGCACGATGTTTTTCATGTGTCGCAACTGAGGAAGTACATTCCGGATCCATCTCATGTGATCCAAAGTGACGATGTGCAAGTAAGGGACAACCTTACGGTTGAAACTCTACCCTTGAGGATCGATGATCACAAGGTGAAGTTGTTGAGAGGCAAAGAGATACCTCTAGTGAGGGTGGTTTGGAGTGGGGCGACTGGTGAAAGCTTAACTTGGGAGCTTGAAAGTAAGATGCTGGAGTCTTATCCAGAGTTGTTTAATCGAGGTAAGATTTTCGAGGACGAAAATCCTTTAAGTGGGGGAGAGTTGTAACGCCCACTTTATTTATTTAATTATTTTATTAGAGTATATAGTATATTATTATGTATTATATGATTTTAATGATGTTTGTGACGTATGAGATGATGTTGTGGTGTGACGTTTATTTTATTGTTTAATAAAATAAAATATGTAATGAAAATTAAGATGTGTTATAAAAACAAATATTTTGGGAGATGTGGTTGTTTTCATAAATAAGATAGAGTTGTGGGGATAAGTGAGAATAAAAAGAATTATATAAGGGAGTTAGGGTTAGAAAGAAACAGTCAGTACGTTACAGACTCTTGGCAAGAAGGGAGAAAAGTGGCTAGAGAAGAGGGAACCCCAATTCTGCAATATTACCAGGTAAGGGTGAGCCTAGCTTCAATTATATTACTGTAATTCATCTATTTATGATTAACGAAGGAATTAGGAGGTAATTTTGAGGGATTTCATAAACTAGGGTTTAGGGGATTTTTGGATGAATTGATGTTAGAATGATGTGAATTGGTGTAGAAACCTGTTACAGAACCTAGATTAATCACTAGGACTATAATTCTGATAGATTAGAAGCATAAAACGAAGAATTGGACGAGTTTTGGCGAGGTTTCGAGCGAACCCGTAACCCCTCTGCGATAGCTCGCCGTGGCGAGCAGTTAGGTATTCACTCGCGAGGCGAGCAGCTGAGCTCGCTGTGGCGAGCAACCCTTTAGTGCGCGCGAGGCGAGCAACATCACTCGCCGTAGCGAGCAAGTGGCAGAATGTAATTTAAGTAGCTCGCCGTGGCGAGCAGTCCCACTCGCCATAGCGAGCAATGTGGTCTCAGACCACTATAACTTGAGTTTTAGAACTCTGTTTTGAGCGAGGCTTTGAGGGTAGACTTTTGGATATCATTAGAGATGTTTAAGACCTAAATTAGAACCTGTAATGATGCTGTAAGATGATTTTAAGACGTTGGCATTAATCTATGATTAAAATGTTTATTAAGTGAGGTTTATGAACGAAGTACAAATGATGTTTGTGATGATAACTATGTGCTGTAAATATATATGTTAAGTGTGCTGAGCTGCTGCCATGTATTGTATAAGTGCATGTGTCGATAAAGAATCATATTTGATGTTAAGACGTTGTAATATCTTGTTTAAGAATTAAAGAGTCGAGTCCATGCATTTGCATATTTTGAGACGGTGGAGCTTATGCTCAAAGCGACGGTGGAGCATTTGCTCAAAGCGACGGTGAAGCTTATTAAAGCTAAAATATTGGTACCACATGCATGATGTTAAGATGTTAGAGTTGCATTTAGTCGAGTCCAGTGTATGAGATGTTATGAGATGTTTGTTATGTGAAGATGTCCTGAGATGATTTTATTATACGCAGATGTATGAGATGTTCTTAGTTATATGTGACGATTATTATTATTGTTGTTGATGTTAAGCATAATCATTTGAATTATATGTTAATATAATTGTTGTGAATCTCACCCCTTCTGTTGGAATTGCCGCCTTGTGGGCAAGTGCAGGTGACCAAGCTTAGGTTCGTCGATGTGAGAGGTTCTTGTGGAGTCTTAGGAGCTCTGATACGTAACGGGATGGGGATTATTATTATTTCTATTCCTTTTATGTATCATGTTGATTTATTATGATGTTTGCGACGTAACTTGATTTGAGATGTTTTATGAGGCTTTTGTGCCAAGAATAATTTATTTAAGATTTTGAGACGTTTATGAATTCCGCTGCTATGTTTGAATATTATTTCAGAATAAATTATTATTCGATTTGATTTAAGAGATTTTATGAAATGTGACATCCTGATTTATGTGTTATACTCTGATTATATGAATGAAATTTTAAAGTCGGGATTTCGGGGTGTTACATGCAGCCCTAAAGCTTCACCCACATCCACCTAAATTGTGGTAATAGTTTTAGCCAGAACAAAAGTACCTTCAACATCACGAACACAAATACTGATACATGTGCGGTTAAGGTGAGAAGAGAAAGCTGCATCGATATTGCACTAGTATCTACCGGGCACAGGAGGCTGCCACGTGGTTCTATGTTGATGTGAGGTGGAAACCCCCATGTTAAGGGTCGTTGTTGGTTGATGAGTCGAACCTGAAGCAAGAACATCCAGCGCATTAGCCAGTTTGCGATCTGCCACCATACCCATAGCACGCTCTACAATTGTGGCATTAGTTTATGTTACATTATCCCAAATTCGGAGATTGTGGTGTTTCCATATGCTCCATATAACCGTTGATAGACGTTGCGTTAAATCACCAGACAAGTTCTTTGGCAAAGAAAAAATAGCTTCTGAAGTTGAAGCAGTAGTAGCAAGGGCGTGTTGCACAGAACCCCAAAGACCTGTCGTGTTCCAAACATGTATAGCAAAAGGACAATCAGAGAAAACATCCAAGATATCCTCATGGTTGGAGGCGCATCTAGCACAGTTAGTGGGACAAACAACACCTTTGTCCAACAAATGGACACGAGTCGGTAAACAGCCACGACACATACGGCAAAGTAAATTCTTGACCTTCGGTGGAACCTTAAGATTTCAAATGCCAGACCAGTACCCCGGACGCCAGTTATAAGAGGAATCAATTAACTCTGTGATACATAACCTATATGCACTACGGACGGAGTAACGACCATGCCTTTCCGCTTTCCAAATGATTATATCTTCTTCAACTTGAGAAAGAAGAAAAGAAAAACAAAACATCCTAAATAAGTGAAATAAATCACTTACAACACAATATCCCTTTCACTTATGCCTATATCTTTGTCCTCAATTATCCTGCCGTCATTCACCAACGCGCCCACATTTTTTACTTACAACAATGTTCAATATATTTGTACATGTATTATCGGCGTAGACATGGTTGGTTTAGTAGGGTTTTTATATCGGCATCGAATGATTGTTGAACAATTTTATATAATATAAAATACTACTTACACATGACAAAGTTGATTCGAAAAGCTCTTTAAACATTTAATCTATTTTTCTTATTTAAAAGTTTGGATGTTTATGTTATATATTTACTTTTATTTTTACTTATTTGGCCTAGATAAAAAGAATTTTATTTTCTAAAAGACGTTAAGATTCAACATGTCATCTTTTTCTTACAAATATATCACTCTTGCATTTTAAATTGTCATCAAACATGGTGTCTTCTATAATATGTACGTAATTTGTCTTATAATTACATTATTATTTGATTAAAATTCTATTGTGAGAATATTTTATTTAAACCAAAGAATATAAAAAATTTGTATTATAATTCACTATTCAACTACACTTTTATTGATTTCTAATACATGAACGACACATAATTTATGTCAAAAAAAACTTTTAACCGACTCTGTTACCTGACAATGACAAAAATTTAAAAATATTTCAATGATTATTTTTTTAAAAATAAAAAATGATTCATTAGAGATACCGAAATAGTTATTTCCAATAAATTTATTAAAAGTTATAAAGAAACTCGTGCAAACATGGGTTATGTTCTTAGTCTTATTAATCAAAGACTAAAGATCAATGATAAACCTAACTTAGGTGGAAAATATATTTGGACAACGATGAGATAATCTATACTACCAGAAAGAAAGAAAAAAAGACAGATGACAACACAATCAAAAGAAAGACAATAGAAACGGGTTGTAGATTGTTAAATTGGGGGTACATATTAAAAGTTAAGATTCTCTATTTATCAAAATAAATGAAAAGTAACATCTAAACAATCAAAATTATAGTAGATTCTACCATTAAATGAATCTCACTGCTATTAATTATTTTATGGAGTAATTATTTTTAAAACTTTTTGTTTCTTTCTCTTTGTAAATGAAATAGGAGAATACATGTTATGGAAAATGTTATCTTGATATATTCTAGCCTCCATAGCAGGATGACCTCCCCTTTTGTGACTTAAAAGTTTTGTAGCAAAAAACATTTCGTGAAAAAAATTCTCAATAAAAATGAAATAGGAGAATAAATGTTATGGAAAATGTTTTATCTTGATATATCTCATGAAGCCCTTCCTTATCTTCTACTTTTCCCGTACGACTAGTATTACTACAATGGTTTACAATTGAATTCCTCATAATTTCAATTTAATCCACTATTTCTGCGAAACTTATTTCAGCAAAAAATGTGTCAAGGTGAGTAAAGAACATATCTTCATCCGTGCATTACTTGATTACAAAATATATATTCTTCTTTTCATCAAAAAAGTAATATACACTTTCCTAAATGAGAAACAAAGATTGAGATGAAAAACAATTTGTAGATTTCTTATTCCGTGCATTATGATTTATGACCCAAAGAAATATTCCTGTTATGATACACAAATTAAACCATTATAAACAAATAGTGCAAATAATAAGTTTTATATAAACACTAAATCGTATTTTCCAATATTATTAGTTTAAACATATTTTAAAAAGAAATATTAAAATAGTGTAAGCATGACTTAATATTAGTGTAAAATTTGTTTTGACATTTAGTGTAATTTTGAGCTCAAAAAGCATAACAAACACCTAAATAGAAAAATCATATGTTATCAGCAACCAAAAGATGAAACTAGATGATTTTTGTTTATTTTGAATGGATGAAACATGTTACAGGTTTTCTTTACTCAAGATGTTGTAGGTTTGACCGCGATTTACACAATTTTGTAAGTTCAAAACTCCACCCTCTGGAACACTATGTTTAAAAGTAAAAATGTGATGGTTTTCAAGTCCACACCACCTATCAGGCACCGATGTGAGAATGCTGCAAAAGTAATGCTGCAAAAGTGCGTCCAGTCGTAGCTGACTAACTAATTGCCCGGAAGATATGTATGCAGCATAACTGATAGTTACCTCAAGAAACATCATTCCTTAAACTGTATAGTCTAAGACAGGTCTGATAAATTTAAGATAAGGTTCTTCGATTGAAAGACTCCACTGTTATGTTGGCAGTAAAAGCAGGAATTGAATTCATTTTCCGAACGAATATCTCAACCTGGGAATGTACAATCACAAGTACAACTCAGTAAAAGAAACATGAATATCTAACCATGTAAGAATTATATGCATGATATGATACATTTCTCTTTCCATGTACACACTTGTTCTGTTTGTTACGAGCAGGGATTGAGAAACGGAGGTTCCATCACTAAGGGTCTATCTGGAAGGAGGGTTTTGAGAGGATTTAGGAGAACTAAATCTATATTTTGATATATATTTGATATTTAAAAAATAAATAAAACTCATGATAAATAATCATATAATAGTTCAATTCAATCACACTTAATTGATTTAACCTACGAAGCACGGATACGGACACTGGACACTGACACGCCGACACCGCTAATAATTTGAAAAAATCACATAATTAAGTGTAATTATATATGTCGGTGTCGTGTCGGACATGTGCCTAATCCGAGGAGTGTCCGTGCTTCATAGATTTAAACAAACATTCTATAGTATCCGTAGTTTAAAAAAAAAAGTTAGTCCTCCCCTCCTATACTATCCGTCCAAACACACCAAACACACCGTAAAGGTTTTTGGTGTATAAAAGATGAAATCTCTTGAGATGATAACATATATTGTATGTAATTCAACATTTAAAACATTAGGAATGGAGCCCTCCGGAAGTTGTGACTCAAACAAACTCTTGAATCACAAATCTTTTCAACAATAGAAGAAATATCAGAATTCAGAAGAGGTGTAAATAGTGCATATAAGAAGATATTCTATAAAAAAAATCAACTTCTAAAACATCTCTATAAAACAAACTTTTGAACACTAAATATTAAAAAAAAAATCCATAATTAATACAAAATGTTAAATAAATAATTCTGTGCAAAACGATTGTATTGATGAATATATTCTATAAGCTTTTTATTTAATTATGAGAATTAATATGATTAATAAATTATTAAAACTATATTCTCCTTTGTATGATGCACAACAAACATTTTCAGTTGAGAGTATTTGCTGCTAAAAAACAATATTTTCCACTACAAGGGAGTTTTTCCTGCTAAGCCCCCTCTGCTCTCATGTGCACAAAAATTAATTTTTGTGCTGGGGATCAGAAAAATTAAGAGTTTAAGATCTCAAGTATTTATTATATGTATTATATTGAAAAATATTGCAATATTATGGCTTCCTTACCTGACGAGATACCTCAGGCTGAGATGTGTAATGATTTACCTGTTATGAAAATAAAAACAAAAATTTCAGCAACTTTTCATGTCATCTTTGTTAAAAGCAGAAAATAATCTTAAGAACTTAGTTCCTGATTTTCTTTTCCTGATTATCTGCAAGCCTGTATTCCTATCTAAAAGAAAATCGCCATTTAATCTTGAAGATTAAAAAAAATAAAAATAATTATCGGTGTATAATTGAACAAAGTAAAGTCACCTTTCGTCCTCTCATATTATATATTAAATATAGTGTTAAATATGTTTTTAGTCTATAAAATTACGGATCTTTCTAGTTTAGTCCCTATAAATCACCATTTAATCTTGAAGATTAACCAAACTAATTTTACTGGTGTAATTGAACAAAGTAAAGTCACCATTCCCCTCTCATATCTAAATATTAAATATAGGGTTAAATATATTTTTAGTCTATAAAGTTACAGATATTTCAAGTATAGTCCCTATAATCTTTTTGGTCATTTTTAGTCCCTACACTTTATAAAAGCGGGGTGTTAGTCCCTACAAAATTCAACATTTTTAACCCATAAATATACTATAATATAAAATTCAAAATCTTACCAAAATGTTGGTATTCCCTGATTCATATTCAAATTCAAGTTTTTCATCATCACTTTGTGCATAAATTGATTGCAGCGTAAATCGTGTCACTGGGATTCCATTTGATCGCTGGTGTTCATCCATCACAATCTGCCAAATATAGTTATGGACAAACCATGTAAGCATTCCAAGCGTGAGCAAAAAGACAATCGGCTGTCAGCTTTTTCAATTTGGAAAGAACTTATCAGAAAATGCTAAAGAGACAATTTCTTAAGAGAAAATAACAGATAAAAGTTTGATGTGAATTTTATTTCCCTAACTTCTGTCAGTAAAATTTCCAAACTCAACATGACCTGTGTTATAGAAACCACTTCCAACAGAAGCATGCTTCATTATTTTTTGAAAACTTAGTGATTAAAAATAAGCCCAGAATAATGGTTTCCACATTCCAAATTACATCATTACCAGGATGCTACAATATTTTGAAAGCAAAGTGTGTGATCTTCCAAAATATGAAATAAAACACTATTTGGTGCAAAACACTTCCATTTTATGTTGAAAGATAGTAATAAAAAGATTGAGGTAAAAAACATCAGTAAATGCCAACCTTGTAACCAAAAATTTCACAGCATGCCCTCCGGAAAACTGAAATTCTGTCTGCAAACACGGTCTTGTATCTGTTGAAGTTTCAGCATTTCTTTTATTCAAAAATCATCTTGATAACAACAAACACATAACGTACCAAAAGCAGCAACTTATATACTCACCTCTCTTCTCGCTTCTCTAGTGTTGCAATTTGTTCTTTCAGTTGCAATATCTTGTCCGATATGTAGCTCTCTACCAGCTTTCCAGTTTCTCCTAAACAGTTCAAGTGATCAGGCAATGGATACGTTTCATAACATTATTACTCAGCAGTTCATAACATCATTATTCAGCTTTCCGTCCACGAGGCCTTAACACATACAAGCCTTCTGTATTTTGAAAATATTTTATTAAACCAGTGATGTTAAGACAGAGGTCAGACTAATATTAACAATATTATTATAATAAACAAGAAAGCATATTTCATTTGTCTACTTAGGTTGATTTTTCTCTGCTTTTTATTTTTCATGCCTTCTGTATTTTGAAAATATTTTTTTAAACCAGTGATGTTAGGAGAGAGGTCAGACTATATTATTATAATAAACAAGAAAGCATATTTCATTTGTGTACTTAGGTTGATTTTTCTCTGCTTTTTATTTTAAGCTGTTTTCACAGGAACCCTCTTGGCATACCTCCTGTATACTAACATTAGTTTCCTTGGAAGGTTTATCAAAGCTTTAATGTAAACCAAGCAATCCAAACATGATAAGCAGATACTAAACAAAACATTCAGACTACTCTTTTTTGCCAACTACTTATGCTTGTATTATTGACTGTTTTTTAATCATAACATTTTGACCCTAAAATCCATGTAACTACAACTTTTCAAGGTTTCTTACCTGATTGACTCTTCAATTCTTCAACAGCTTTTAATTTCTCTTTTGTTTTCTGCAGTTCATTTTGCAGCACTTCTATGGTTTGTTTGGCTTCATTATCTACGGTAAGTGTATTCACCATCCGCAGAACTTTTGTATTAGCAGCAGAAAAATCGCCATGACCCAACTGTAGAAGGAAAAACAGTGTCAACAATCAAACTGAAATGAAAACGAAAAATGGACAGTTTGGGTGAATGAACAGATAATACAGACATAAGAAATATAGACAATTTAATATTATAAAAATATTCATTGTAGTCTACGACGTATTAGTGTTTTACTGTTGTAAGAAAACTGTTGGTAAATGAAAAAAAATAGATGTTCAATAGAAGCTGCAAGCTACAAACAATGTAACCCTAGGTTGTCTAATGAGTGATTTTGTTTTCGTTTTGAAGAAGCTAAATTAGCTCACCTAAATTGAAATGAGTGAATTATTTACACCATTCTTCATTGATGGATCAAGGAAAAGCATCTGAGGAGTGCTAGAAACACAAACTGTGATTGATATTGCTTAAAAACATTTTTAGAGAGTGGTCAATTTATGGGCCAACTTAACTGACTTTTTAGAAAATTGAACCAATCATAAAGAATGTGTTAAACGTGTGTTGCTAGCATTTCTCAAACTGTTTCTATGTATGTATTGGAGACATGCATATGAAGAAAAAGAAGGGTCTTTAGTTTAGGAAATGAGATCCAATAGAAATAAATAGCTACATAATATCCATAAGTTTCTGAAAAAAAATACCCAGCACCAACCTTTGCCTCTAATAATGATATCTCTGAACGGAGCCGGTCACTCTCCCTCTCCAGTGACTTTATTCTTCTTGCTTCATTGTGCAATTTTTCGTTGAGTATCTTAATATCCTCATGTTGGCGATTATTAACCACTCTCAGCTCATTTAAGGTGCTTTCTAGTTCTTTAATATATTCATCTTTCTTCATAAGAGATGATTCAAGTTCCTGAATGGACCAACGAAAAAACAAGCAAGAAATATTTAGATATCACATGATAAATTAATAAGTTAAATGGTGACAAATAGAGGGAAATACAACCTGAATGGGATTAGCACTACTTGATTCATCTCCAGCTTCACCATTCTTCAAATTGGCAAGAATTCTTAATTTGTTTCTTTCCTCTGTGACAACTGCTAGCTGCAAAACAATAAGCATGTGACTGAAAGCACATAACTGAAACTAACAGCAAACAAATGACTACAGATTTCAGAGCACAACACTACACAATCACTATTATCACAGCATGCACCAACAATTTAACATTATCACAAATAGAATGCCCAAAAATTATAGGCAGTAGCTGTCCCAGTAGCATTCAACCTTTTCAAAATACACCAGAAGTATAACAAGATAATCAAAGCGATACTTTCACTTGCACGAAATGATCTGAGATTTTGAGAAACTGGAAAGAAGTTTAAATGAATTAACAAAACTTTCAATTAAATCAAAGTGATATTTTCACACGTATGGTTGTCTTGTACAATATTCAACGGGGAAACATCATGCATGCTAGCATGTACCATAAAATGCAAAGTTCCAAAAGTTCATAAACCTAAAGCTTTAGTAAAGCAGAAAGGAAAAAAAATCGACAGCAATAAATGGCGTTTTCAGGGTAAAACCATTTAAGTTGGAGATTCAGATGCTTATCATCTCAAGTTTACACATTTAAGTTTGATATAAAAGCTGTCAAATCATAAACTCATCTAAATGCTTCATTTTCATAAGCATGATGAGTTTACAAAAGCTGCGTTTGTAAAAGCTATTTATGCATCAGTTGAGATGCGAAAAGTGTTCACTGAATTGCTTAGGAATAACCTTGACAAAAATCCATTATATTACGAGGTTTCCAATCAAGTTAGCAATATCAGAAACTTACTGATAAAACTCCCATCTCATTATGTAGGAGATACTACATCAGAATACATATATAGTATCCCTAAATAGGAGATACTTTCCAACAATATCAATAACCCCTATTAGTACGAATAAATCTTTGTAACAATCAATATATGTTGTACTTAAAGAAGAAGCTAGAAGATCAAGGCTGCTGGAAATCAGTGTATCACTCGACATATTTGCTTTAGTAATTCAGATGTTTGCTGGTGTGAGTTGCAACGAAAATATACATGCATCTTATTGCATTCTGAGTTGACAAATATCAGCAGGGAAGAAATTTTAAAGATGCCACAGGGTATTTCCTTGGAATTGTGTGATGCAAGTCCGTTCTAGGCATGACATTTAAGCCATCTCCTCCACCTAGCATCTAAATCCCTTTCGTGATATATCTTAAACCTAACTATATAACTTCTGAGTCCTGCTTTATTTGGGGGGCTCCAGATCATTGAACATCGTTAACTAATAGCCAAAGATTAATCCATTAATTCATAACAATATGTCTTTATGAGCATTGCTTCATCAGTCCTCTAAAAGCATGTCCTACACTAGCCTGGATATCCAGAATAGCAGATAATAAATCCAAGATTTCAAAGATGGCAATGGAATAATGCAACAGATAAAGCATGTAAAGAACAAGTCAAGTGTCAACTTATTATTAGTACAAAACCAACTTCTGATCAAACACTGACCGTTAATTCAATCCGTTTAATCTCTGATTTTAATACTTCTGCTTTCTCTTTAGCCAACACAGCTTCAGTTTCAGCATTTTGTTTGCCAATCTCAGCAGCATCCAAAGCCACCTCCAGTTGTTTCAAGCGAGCAGTTCCTTCACCCTCCTTCTGTGTACTGTAAATTACCTCTCTGCATTTATAGAAGATATGAAGATTTAAAGACATGTGCTTACTGACCATGTAAGGCAGCTGTCAATATGAAAAACAATCTCAATATTTCTGCTACACCCAAAAACCCCACAAAAAGCCATCTCAATGTGAAAAGATCCTAGGCCGTACACATATCCAGAATATTGTGCATCGTTTACATATACAAATATAAATTAACAGAAATGGATGATAGCATGCGCATGAATGGATAAAAAATGCAAAAGTTAGTTTCTCTGTTCATACGTTTAATTAGTGCCATTTATAAACCCGTAAAAGGAAAAGGTATTGTCAAGTCACATGGAACATTGGAGAGAGAAAAAGTATAACTAGGAGACCAGTAGGAACTTTTCTCAAATACATGAACTCAGGGTGCTCATAAACAAAAAGATCACCCTGAAAGAATATTCCAATGTTATTACTCCAGACAGTGGCTTCAACAGCTCAAATCTATTAAAACAGCGAAGCAAACAAAACTTCAATTAGCTACTAACGTACTTCTGTAAAGCTGCAAATTTAGCAGGCATGTCCTCAAAACATGAGATGCCAGGTATGTCTTTAATCATCAATCTCCATGATGATATTTGATCCTCTAACTTTTTCATATTTGACTGGACATCCTGTAGTTTAGATAGCTCAGATTGTACCCTTTCCCGGCGGCTCTTTTCCTCCAGCAGTTTCTCCTTCAAAAGCTCAATGTTCTCATGATTTGATCTTAGTTTTCGTGCTTCCCTTACTTCAGATTCCTAAAATTGCAAAGTTAACTGGATACATTACTCAGATTACCACAGGTACAAAAAAAGTTTATGATGAGAATGCATCTGGTAATTTCATAGTGCACAAAAGATGTGAGAAATGAATCAATATGGTATTTATAATTCAAAGTTAAAACGAAGTCCATGTATTGACACCCCTCCCCTAAAAAAATAAATGAAAGTTAGCCTAATTTAATCCTACAAAATTGAGTTGGACGGTGAGGGGTTGCCCTAAACAAATAATTGCTATTCAAGCCATAACACAATATAATATGAAACTCAACACACACCCTTCACATATTATGCATGAACAGAAGCTTGATCGTGCGGATGTTTCCTCGGGTTTTTTGGTTTGTACCAGATGCAGCACTCGTAGAAAATGTGTTTCCAAGTCCAAAAGTGAATTTAACGTTTAGCCAAAACTCATATTAATAGAAACATGCTAAGTAAACACATCAGCCCAATTTATACCGAAATCCATCACAACATGGCTATGGATATAATAGATGCAACATTCAGGCTTATTTTATCTCTAGGTCCATGGATGAATTTAAATTATATCCCAAGCATGTAGTTTTAGAAAAATACCAAGTGAACAGACCAGCCCAATTGATATCAAGCCTTCATGACAATACTTTGGTAAAACGTGCTCGTTCTAAACAACAGCGTGTTATATAAACTTGTCAAAACACCAGCAAAGAGAAGGATACAAACAAGGGGGATAATATGAAAGCACACCCCTAAAAGAAGAAGAAGAAGAAGAAGAAGAAAACCTTTTTGATAAAGTGAAAAAAATCAATGGTATCTTTATGGTATTCCAAATATCAGGTATCAAATTTAATTATATGTACTAAATTTTAAATAAAAAATAGAAAATAAAATGTGAAGAAAAACACAGTCGTATATTTTGGCAATAATCCAAAAAAATCCCAAAAGATTTAAGAAAATAAAAAGACACGATTCAGGAGCCAAGCCTGCCCAGACCTCATGTTATATATCCAGACCATTCAACATAACAATAACATGCCTATCAGAAAATAAAACTAATATAATAAAGTTAGTCCTATCCATTTATGATCATGTCACTTGAATTACAGCTGAAATTGGTGTACACATCAAATCATTACACAAACAATCAAAACATCAAGAGGCACTGAGAGCCAAGATAAAAGACAAAGCAAACGTACATAGTGTTGAAGCTCCTGTTGCAATTGTTTAACCAAAACATTGCTCCCTGTAGAAGAAACTTCCTGGGATGAAAAAGTTGCTAGTTTCTTTTCAGCTTCAGTCTTCTGGTGCAAACACTGAAAATAGGAATCATGATGTAAAGCAAACAAATGTAACCCAAACATGAAAGTGACACGAATCAAGCAAATCAAATTGAACATTGCAAACCTCATTGAATTGGTCCTTAAGACGGTCCAGTTGCTCTTTAAGCAGCTCTGCTTCTCTCTCGGCATTATTAGCTCTGCATTCCATTTGTTCGAGCTACAACAAGAAAAATATACAAGTTAAGGAATGATTGATAGATATGAAAGAGCATTAGTCTAAACATTGGCAAGTTACATTTGCAGTGATTCTAGAAATAGAAAAGTTGGAGTCCTTTTTGAGTTGTGAATGATCATCGTGAAGTCTCTTTTTTTCCCTTTCTATGGTCTCTGAAAGATGACCTAGCTTCCCTTCTAAAGATGTAGCTTTCTCTTGGGCGGAAGCAGCATGAGACTCGGCTTGTATGCGAAGGTTTGTCTCATTTAGGAGCTTAGCCTGGAGTTCAGTGTTTAGTTGAATATATTTTCTAAGTCGATCTTGAGAATCAGTAACCTCTTTCAAAAGTTGATCCTGGAGTGCCTTTTCACGGCCTTTAGAAGCAGCAAGTTCTTGTTCAGTGTATAACAATTGCTCCACAGATTTCTTCCTCTCAGTGTCTGTCAAATCAATCAAAGTTAATGGTGAATTGAAGTTGAAGTATTGAAATTAATATACTTGGTAGTCGTACCTAGTTTTTGGAAACTATGATTTAGTGTCTGGAATTGAGATTCATAATCACGAACTTGATTTTCTGCTTTACTTAAGGCATCTAGAAAATCAGATTTAACCTGCGTTGCGTGCAGTTGGAATAAGATGATTGATAGAGACATTAATTGAATTGAAGAAGAACGAGGGAGAAAACAAACAAACCATTTGGCGACACTGATATGTGCATAGCATGTGCTCGGAGGATTCCTCCACCGCTGGCGCCGGATCCTCATAGATAACAATCTGTGCGTCGCCGTCGCCGTCACCGTCATCGGAACGTGGCCTCTTCGGTGGCGGAGGAGTACGGAGTATCATTCTTTCTCACTTGCGTTGCAACGTTTATTCAAATGAATGAAATCCCCAGACAAGGCGCAACTTTTATTCAAGGAAAGGAAACTGAAAAAATGCACGATCTCATCAATATAAATATTTTGCAATCTCAAACAACATCACATGGTTTCGTGGTGTAGTTGGTTATCACGTCAGTCTAACACACTGAAGGTCTCCGGTTCGAACCCGGGCGAAGCCACTTTCTTTTTGTATTTTTTATGACTTTCATTTTGGCCATCACGTCAGTCCACTAATTTTTTTTTTTTTTTAGGGACCATCAGCTGCTATTCTTTATTTTTTTTAATGAATGACCTACTAATCTTTATTTTCTCCATCTCAAATTATGAATGGCACATTTTAATTATTTGACATCTCAATATATTTTTATTTTTTGTCTTTTGAAACAAAAAATTATCATTAATGAAGATACTAAATAACTATGGAAATATTGAGGTAATTTTGTAAAATAAAAATAAAAATTATGTAATTGTATCTAAACAAATTAAATTATTTTTTAATGGTTTTTATAATGATAAACAAACACAAATTATATTCTGGTTATTTTAAAAGAATCTCTGAATTATCAAATGTGAAAATAATTTTAATTTAATCCGTAACAAATGGGTAATATGAGACAGTTTGTTATGTTTTTAAAAACAATAGTTTTAAAGATCATTGTATCTTTATGTTATAGTTTTTTTTAACTATAATCTACAAAAAGAAAATTCTAAACACAAATTCAAATGAAAAGATGTTAAGACTGACTTTTCAAAAAATACGTTTTTTAGAGAGGGGAACATTAAGTATCAAAATATAAATGTAATTTTTTAATAGAAGTTCTATTTTATATAGTTGTATCTAAATAAACTAAATTGTTTTTTTTGGAAGTGGTTATTGTTACATATGATAAACAATCACATGATTAATTTTTGTTTTTTTTAATCTTTAAGATTGTAACAAACAAGTCGTATATTTAATTTACATTTTACCTTTCGAAAAAAAAATCTCCTATACACTTGAGAATCAACAACATAAAAAGTACATGGTTGTTTAATGGAAAAGAGGTTGAGTTCTAGCCGAAGAAAGGTGGACAATTAAGTAAATTAAAGATGTTTATGACAAAAAAGAAAGTGGATGCCATTGGAGAAATGGTGGGAGAAATTTATAATAATTATATCATAATTGAAGGAAATTAGTGGTAGTTTAATGTAAATTTGATTCTAACCGACTCAAACGCTATAAATTGTAGAGGAGAAGTGTTTTTTAAGGATAGAAGCATTATGAGAAGGCAAACCAAACATGATAGAAAACCTATTTTTTTCGGGTATAGGGTGACCAGAAGAGCTTTTTGGTTTCTAAAAGGCATACCAAACAAATACCAAATCTTCTTCCACCATTTTCGTGCATGAACTCTAAATTGGAGCTTTTGTTCAAACTTGTAGTCTAACCACACAAGTAAAGCTAGCCTTCACCTTTATTGATCTAGAGCCCTTCTACCTTAGTTCATTTCATGTGTCACAAGCTCCGTCGTAAGAGATGATGAGGCATGTGAACTCAATACATGCAGCCCCTTGTTCTTTTTTTTTTTTTTTCTGCAACTGAACCAACACAACCGTGGAATCCGTCATCGGTGCAACCCACCGCTTGTTCAATCCGAGTGCTCAAACAGTGAGAAATAAGTGATAGTATCTCAACCACGTTTTTTGTCGGGTATAGTTTTTTGGCAAAATCTGGTCGATTAGTCAATGTTGAAGTAAAAATTCCTTTAAAATTATTTTTAAGTGATAAACAAACTCTTGTGTTAAATTAAAATTATAATCTTATGTTGTTATTTAACGTGCGCTCTTAGGTATATTTTATCAAGGACGAGAAATTCAAATCTCACAAATACGTTCAAGTCACATGTTTCGTTGATAATAATCATCAAGCTCTTTAAGGTTCAAGGAAATCATGAACTTAATTTTAATTTGAGGCTTAATTAATAAAGGATATTTATTAAAGAAGTCTTGATGCAAATAAAGTAAGAACATGCAACCTTAAAAGCCCAAAGAACAATCATTTGCAAGTCACTGCATTTCAAACACGGGTTGAAAGTTTCCCTAAGAAGAGGATAAATATGTCGGGGCTCTAGGATGAGTATTGAAGAACAAGCAAGTAAGGCAAAAATCATAAAGCAATGTATTTTGGTGAACAAGTATGCAAAAATAATAAATAAATAAATAGTGTCTTGGAGACAAGATAATGCAAAAGCAACAAATGAACACATCCTAATGAACAAGAAAGAAAAAGTGGAACATGTGATAAAACCTTTTGCTATTCATGTACCTTTTGGAAAAGAGACACGTTCATCCTCTTAGTTATATCAGTATAGGATGAAGATGACAGTCTTGTGCTCAACGTACAAAAGAATGAGACAATGACAATTTTTCAATTCTTATCAAACATGAAGGATCTCTCTACAATAATGAATAATAGCAAGATATTGAAGGACAAAGATTGACCTAAATACAAGATTTCTCTCACCAAAGAAAACATAAATTTTAAAGAGAATCATAAGCGTACATACAAATGAAAATATTGATCATGTATCTCAATATTAAATACTATCACAAATCTTAGTTATATTTTAAGGTTGTCGTCTTAAGAGTATTTCAAAATAGTACCTCTCATCCTCTCAGTAGCGTAAAAGTTGTAAATCGACCCAAACATCAAACTATACTTTGATCGTATATCCTCAGGGTTGTAAAAACTTTAGTGATATTGTAAACTTGTTGAAGCTACAAATATCAGTTGTTCAAGCTCGACGAGGCTAAGAGAATACATAATTGGTTGTATATTCTCAAGATTTTCAAAAGTGCGAGTGACATTGTAAGCTTGCTGAAGCTACTAATTTCAGCGGTGTAATCCTGATGGGGCTAAAATAATATATAAGGTGCGTTTGGTCTGCAAAACAGTAAGTACTAGACATAACAGTATAAGATAGAGCAACACAACGTAAGGTATAACAATACAGGACAAATTTTTAAATTATTGTTTTTTTTATATGATTTTTGAGGGACGGAATGTTATTTTGGTATTTTAGACAACTTGTGCGTGGGACAAAAAGTTGTGCTGTGGTTTGGCGAGGGACAAAAATATCAGTTTTTGTCCTGTCCCTTGCCTCCAGTTTGTCTTGTACCTGAAACAGTTTTACAAATCAAACACTGGACAACTTGAATTGTTCTGTCCTGTGCTTATTATTTAGCAAATCAAACACACCCATAGTTTTGCATATTGCAAACAGGATGAAGAAACTTCTAAGAACTGGTGGACATACTCACAAAAGTTGTGGGAACTGGACTAACCTATATCAGAGGAGCCAAGATATCTTCTTTGTGTATCTCTCTTAAACTTTACTCTTTATATCCCCATTTATTCATATACTGCATATTAATATATTTTGTTTTACTAATCATCTTACTCCAAGAAAAGTCTTAGAGTTTATTGTTAAGAGAACAAAGAAAATTTTAAAGGGTCACAATCTAACTCATTCTTGTGACATCTACTTCTACTTCATAAACATATTTTTCGAGTGACATGCCCAAAAAAGGGACTAAAACGAAATGAAAGTCAAATTACAAAAACAACTTAAAAGAAAAAAAATTTAAAAATGACATAAACTCGATGGTATATTACAAGGATAAAAAACAAATACAACCTAATAAAAAATATAGAAGTTTTTTAAAAGAGAAAAAAAAATTAAACTATAATAAAAAGGGATTATTTCCCTTAAAAAAAAAAAGAAAAAAAAACGATTAATTATTAAAAATGCAGAAATGATAATAGTGAACAATTAAATCAATAATTTTGGCGTGGGGTAATTGGGTAGTTGGACGCGGTTATTCCTTTTTTGTAACATCAATCAGCATCGTGTATTGTAGGGTTCGGAATGGGTGGGAAGGGAATGGGAAATCGAAGAGTGTTGATTACTGGTGTTAGCAAAGGAATTGGTAGGGCTCTTGCTATTGAATTGGCGAATCGCGGTCACACCATTATCGGTTGTTCTCGTGCTCAGGATAAGCTCGATTCTCTTCAATCTCTTTTACTTCCCAATAATCATAATCATCTCTTCCTCAATGTTGACGTCAGCTCCAACGACAGCGTTCAACAGATGGCTCGCACTGTTATCGAGATGAAGGGAGGTCCACCTGATGTTATTGTGAACAGCGCAGGTACCATTAACAAGAACAACAAGATGTGGGAAGTTCCTTCTCAAGAGTTTGATTTGGTGATGGATACAAACTTGAAAGGAACTGCCAATGTGTTGAGGCATTTCATCCCTCTAATGATCAACAATAACAATAACAATAACAATGGACAAGGTATTATTGTTAACTTGTCTTCTGGTTGGGGAAGATCAGGTGCAGCACTTGTTGCTCCTTACTGTGCATCCAAATGGGCTATTGAAGGACTCACAAAGTCTGTAGCTAAAGAGTTACCACAAGGAATGGCTGTTGTCGCACTCAATCCTGGTGTCATCAACACTGACATGCTTTCTTCTTGCTTTGGTGCTTCAGCTTCTCTTTATCAATCCCCTCAATCATGGTTTGTTTTACTTTACTATTCTTTCATTCACATTTTCTTCTTCTTCTTCTTCTTCTTCTTCAACTTATCTAATAATCAATCAATCTCATTCATCAGGGCTCTCAAGGCAGCCACCATGATTCTCAATCTCACTCCAGCAGATAATGGTGCTTCTCTCTCCGTTTGAAGTCCTGAATCATATTTATTGTAGAATTCAAACTCATGTTTTCGTCTTTTTCTTTATGTTATTCACTTCATGTTAGACCAACTACCATTTAGGTTCTCCTTTCTAAATAAAAATCACCTATAAGCTCAGTTCAGTTTTACTGTATAATATCATATCTTTTCTTTGGTGTTTTAATCCGAAGGCGTGCCTCGGTTTGTGGTTTCTAATTCAAACTGATTCATGTGCATTCAAAATAGTAATTGCTGTTTGGCTTAGCCGTATTTTGGTGTATAACTAAGGTTTCACATCAGTGTGTGGGTTGAAGTCTGCAGGACATGCTTTTAAATTTATGACAGGGTGTCTTTGTTCAAAGACGTGTCTTTAGGAAAAACCATATGATGTATTCCGTGTTTGGGATCTTTATATTAAACCTTTTACTTTGTTTTAACAAAATAAAATAATATGCGAATCATCAAAACAGTTGCCTTTGCAGCCTATGTCCAGTCTATTAACCTTGGCAATGGTTGGTTGGTTGGTCGGTCAATCGTTCAACTAACAATATGTATGCCAATGGATTTTCTCAAGTTTTTTCGGTCTTCTCACCATTGAACTTGTTTACTCTCATTGTTTATATTAGAAATCCATCTTACCTTTTCTATTTAATTATGAGATTGATAACACATGACAAACTTGAGAGGATCCTTTCCCAATATACACACGCTCTGCCTGTGACCTAATAATAATTATTACAATAGAGCTGTACCAGTTATGTTCGCAACGGAATCAAATAGAGAATGAATGATCTTTATCTTTACTATTCCGTCTCCAATTTTGTCATAAAGGATGAAACAAATAGCCCAACGTATCAAATACTATTATTTAATGGCTACTGATTCAACTGTACATACATTTATAACAAAATACAGTGATTGCAAAATTAAAAAACCATATATATATTTACAAATTTCAAACCCTGCCAATGTGTGTATATACTTTCTACAGGACACCTTCCTTGAAAGGACCAGAATCACGCAAGAGTTCCATAACAAGCTTCACCTGTACAGGCAAAAATGTCACATTATCAAGTGCTTTGGAATCACAGTAGTTGGTAGCGTGGATGGTAATATCATGTCTTATGCCAAAATGCACTACTGTGCTTAATTCAAATATTAAAAGCATTTAAGTTCTTAAGCCAACAAATGGTTACATCCTTGCCTTCAATTCTAATCGAGGCTGCAAAGTGGAGGATTGTTCTGGTGAATGCAATTAAAATGAGACCTTTTGATTAGATGAGAAGTTAAAACTACATTAAGGTAATCAGTCGATAGGCATAACTAGGATATAGGTCTAACTATATTTAAGACTCCCACCTTTAACACAAACAAAAACAACACATCCTGGCACTCACAACAGTTCCCAGCCTGACTTTAATGATTAAGGAGTCATCCTATCAGGAAACAAAACCAACTACGGCTCTATTTGTGAGAAGAGAAATATTCCGTATTTTTTGAGAGATTGTTCTTGTAGAGAATGATAGATGAATGTCAATCATTAATATTTTTTTAATTTTTATAATATTATAATAACATAGATTATATTTGAAGAATTTATCTAAACCCTCCTTCAATATAATTTTTGAGTTCCTCCATTTTGAGGGGATTTTGTGTTATGAAGAAAAATAAACCCCATATTCAAGTTGGGAGACTATTCTTTCTTTAACTTCCCTTACTCCCTTCCTTATACCCAAAGCCTCCCCTCTAAACTTGCAAAGTAAGCATAATGTATTTTTTACCATTACAACAACAACAAGCAAGCCTTTTCCCACTAAGTGGGGTTGACTATATGGGAAAAGACTAAAAAAACTATCATACACCATATTTCGATCCAACTAATTAATTTCCAAATATTTCCTAATAGTTTCTCTAATAGTTTTTCTAGTCTTCCTTTGTCTCTACAAAATCTATAGGTAAGGAGAGTAGATCAGATGGAGGATGGTCAGATCACTAGAGGCAAAGGAAGATCTAGAAAATAATAAAATGATTTACAAGTATTGCCTCTATTTGATAAAATGATTTACAAGTAATATCAGATCAAAGTGAATTTAGAAAGACAAGGAACAAAATATAAATCCCCGCTGCACCATACCTGAGAAGATTCACGAACTAAAAAATCTTCTATAGCTTTCCTAAAATCTTCATCAATAAGGTAATGACAGCTATATGTTGTCACTGGAAGATATCCACGCTCAATCTTATGTTCACCCTGAGCTCCTGCTTCTACTGTTTTAAGATTGAGTTCAATCGCTGCTTCAATTGCCTGTGATGTCAAACCAAAATGCAAATATATAAAATGCTTCCCTAATAGTAAATACTAAATAGGCCTTTGACAGAAATCACAGGGTCACGGGTTATAGTAAAACTGCAGTGCGAGTTTTAAAATGAGAAACATGCTATTTTTTTGGTTTCGTGCAAGTATATATTCTTTCATACTAAACAATATTTCCCTATTAAAAATAGAACAAAATGGGAGATAAGGTAAAATGTGGTATATTTTAGTTCCGCCACTTGGTGGAACCGAAGAGAACAGAACAAATATCTAATTCGTTTTGCCCTGCTCATGTCCCAAACATCGTCTATAAGTTAACACCCACATCAAAGCCACACTGAAAAAGGAGTGTGCTCTTCCTTAAGGTCTCAGGTTCGATTCTCCCCGGGGCCAATTTGGGTGGGCTAATTTAGTTTCTTAAAAAAAAACCAAACTAAAGTTTATTCCATAAATGATTTAGATGGAATAAATATCTCATGAAAAACTATAGCATTATTCTCTAACGGTAAAACCAAAGCCCAGCCAAAATGTAAATAATAATTCAACAATACTTGAGGCGAAAGATAATGCAAAGTGTGAACCTGATAATAACATGCTTCAAAATGCAAAAATGGATAGTAAGTTTGTGGATGACACCCCCATAGGCGCCCAAACAAAGTATCTCCTCCGATAAGATTTAGGGCACCCGCTACTAGTTCCTCACTGTCTTCAGCAACAATAAGTAGTACTTGATCTCCCATTTTTGATCCCATCTCATGAAAAAATTCCCTCGTCAGGTAAGGAGTACCCCATCTGTCAAAGACCAGTAGCCATACTAAATATTTAGACACTACTATCATCAAATAAATTTTGTATTACAATATTGTGGTTCAATTAGCATAACATACTTGTTATCAGTTGTGTTCCTGTAAAAGGTGTAGAAGGAATCCCAGTGCTTTGCCTTCCAATACAGAAACAAAATATGTCAGTAATTAGAAAGCAAATAGAATGCATCATAACCCAAGGGCCTGTTTGGTTTGTTTCACCGTTTCCTCTGCAAATCTCTAAAAATTAGATACAGTGAAAACAATTTGGTATTTTTATAATTAGAAAGTAAAAACAAGAAATTAAAACAAAACTCATTTCCTCAACCCAAATACATCGTAAAGTTTTTCCAATAATATATTTCATTGTAATCTATTAAAGGACCAAAAGTGAACTTTTCAGATAGGTAAACATCAGGTAGAGCAGTATTATAAAGAGAGAATGCTCTAATGAGTATATCTTCCAAACAATCTTAACTACATAATAAGAAGACACTGAAAGCTATATGATTAAACTGTTTCAAATTGATAACAGGATAACCTCTACTCCTACAGTAACATTGGTAACTTCCCCACTGATTGTTTGGCGTTACATCATACATGACAATATCGTTCAGATGCTTAATGATTTGAATAAAAAAACAATTTTTTCTTTTCCCATTATTTGAGGTTTAGAGTTTAGTCTCCGTTGCACCTTTTGAAACTCTAAAAGCTGTAATTCACCCTTCATTTGGCTTTATCTAACTTATGATGATAACAAATATGCTGCCATTCATTAGAACATGCTGTGTGAGAGGAAAAGTACTGTAATTCTGATATATCCAACCCTGTGTAAATTTTTGTTCTTGTAGCCAACACAGACAAAAATAGAACTATGAAGATTTTATACAAATATTCCATTCTAACTATATAAGACATGATAAACTGGCCTCCATTGGTTCAACAAAAGCTTACTAATATGTAACACAGCAAAAAAAAAGCACAATTTATTAAGTGAAATATGAATTTGCGACAGTTAATCTTAATGAAGTATAGACATGATGCAAAATACCTTAATTTCATAACCGCGGAGGCGTTTGATAATCAAGTTCTGAGCTGCAACCTTCTTGCGCTCTTGACGTATCTTTTTCCTTTTATTATGCTTCATGTCCATCAAGAAGTCATCAAAATTAGTATAGTTGCGGTTGGTCCAGTGATACTGCATTCCAATCCTAGGGAGGAAACCTTGTTGAGTGAATTTGTGGCACTGATCTTGAGAGGGAAAAGTGACATGGAAGGATGAAAGTTTGGACATGGCAGTGAGATCCTTAATAGCAGAAACAATGAAGTCAAAAACATGATGTTTGAAAGAAGTGTTACGAAGTAAGATCCTTGGACCAGTGACAGGGGTGAAGGGGACACAGGATTGTAACTTAGGATAATAAGAATTGGAACCGTAAAAATGAGAGTAAGCATTGGCCCAAGAATGATCAAAAACGAATTCACCATAAGAATGAGTCTTGAGATAGAGAGGAACAACAGCGAGAATATGATTATGAATATCCTTAGCGACGATGTGGTGTGGGGTCCATCCCTTTTCCTTAACAGAAGAATAAGATAGTTCTAAAGATGATAGAAAAGCATGTGAGAGAAATGGATTGTACTTGTCTGCTCCTCCAGAAGCATCGAGAGCACATGCATCCCATTGAGAGGATGGAATATCTGAAATTGAAGATACAAAAGAAACAGTAATAATATTAGCATGTTCAGATTCTGATTCAGATTCAGGGGTGATGACATTGAAGCTGAATTGTTGCTGATGGGATGATGAAATGTTGTTGTCCTTAGAAGATCCCCAAAACAATGAAGAAGCGTTGATTCTAAATATATTTATTCTTCTTCTTTTTCTGTAATAATCAGAAGAAGAAGAAGAAGAAGATTTGCGATGATGAGACGGAAACGACAATGAGCAGCAGCACCTCACTCCTATCGCTACTGCTGCCATCATCCCTCACTGCTCGCCACGTTGCAAATTTACTTTCGATTGGATTGGATGAAATGCTTCATTCATACTTATTTGTTTGTTTTAATAAAATAATTATTTATGATATCTACGTTCACTTTACCAATAAGTTGCAAAATTCTCCATCCTTTTAACTAAGTTCAAATCCAAAATATTACAATTGTGTAAATTGATTTTCGTAGTGCTTGCCACTCTATCTACCTATCCATTTTCTTTTTACAAATCCTCACCTTATAATTTTCCCAAAGCACATGTTGTATAAAAATATGGTAAAGATTTAACGAGGTTGAGTAGTTTCAATAATTTATGAGGTGATTTTTACTAATAACAAGAGACATTAATAATACAGGTGAACAATCATTTTTGTTTATGAGGTTGAGGAGTTTCAATGATTTAAGCTAAAAGATTAAAGAAGTTGAACAATTTAAGATCCAAGGATTAAGTTCTGACAAAAAGAAAAAATAGTAACAACAAATCAACAATTAACATACCAACATTTTTGATTTCTTAATGTGTGAGACGATGTTACTATAGTCTTATAACGATGATCGGTAGTCGATTTCAGCGAGGGAAAATTAGGAAGTCTGATTTTAGTTTTCATTCTTAAATTGAATAGACTATGGTATAATTTAGATACAAGAGATAACCCCAACCCATAATAGGATACTTAAAACAACATAAAACTATGGTCAAAAGTATCCTCGAGTCTTTTAAGTTTGATGATCGTACTAAATTAGTCTTTTATGCTTTTCTTAATATTAAATTTGTCATTTAAGTCGCACAATGTTTGCATTGGTGCCTTTTTTCATTTAACTCCATCAAAGGCTACTTATATGACTATTTAATGGCAACGTGAAAGGTTCAAATCTTCATTTTTTCAATGACAAATGTTAGTATGTTAATTGGTATGTTGGTATTTTCCCTTGTTAGGATTCAAATTTTGAACCTTTAACTTCTTTAATCATTTAGCTTAACCAAGTGAATTACTCACCCCCTCATTCCATTTTCATCTTTAAACACAAATATTCATCTTCTTCATTCTTATCATTTTAAGACCCTTGTTAAGAAAACAAAAATAGAAATTTTATCTTTCTTTTTTGGCGTAAATCAACAGCAAACTCTCCCTAAGAGTTTTAACACATCTGCATGATCAAAACTGGATTCAAATCCATGATGTTAGTTAAACTAGAAGAGACCCGTAACATCTCGTCTAAACGATGTTGGGTAATTTTTTTTAAAAAAAAAAGTGTATTCAACTTTATGAAATCTTTTAGCAGTTAAATTAGCTACGTTGCGCATTATTATTCTATGCTACATTTCAGGAAAAACATAAAACACTCGTGCTAAATGCGCATTGATATAAATGCTGGTAATCACATTGGATACAAAACAATTACATCTGAAAGAGGAAAAAATAGTCAGGGAGACACAATATCATCTCACCCAACAATGCCCCCACCCCACATACCCAGTATGGATTAAAATTGGACACACTGCATATGACCTTCAGATATCTGCAATAACGATACTTATCTACAAACCTATAACATTCCGACTAAATCACTTGAAAAAGGATGTGGTCGTGGAGCAGTCTTGTTATAAGCAGAAAAAGACTGAAAGCATCCCATCTGACGAGTATGCATGATTGTGGTTAAAATCGTATGTAGCCTTATCTAATATCTTGAACTAGACTGTGGAGGAGCAGGAGGCAACCGATTCGGTGTCCGACGGCTGCTAGAATTTGATCCTGAACTCAGATCACTATTTTGGGATGGATCACTATAACGTCTACTGTGACCACCAGAACCATACCTAGACGATGAATCACTTGGACCATTGGCAGCAGCATCAAATGCAGACCTCCAATCATCACCCGATGTTGGTCCAGAGCTTCGTGGGCTGCTTTCTGTATTAATTTGTGTCAAAATCATATGAAAAACAATACTTATAATAATAATTAACAGTATATAGACTCAATCAAGGTTTTCATACTCTCGAGTTAACTCTTCAACTATTATGAATATATGATTTTAAGTCAAAAAAACGAGTTAACTCGCATTAAACTCACTTTTTCATATACACTCTAATTGGTAAACTCTAGATTTTATTAGTAATTTACGAGTTTACAATTCTACATTGATTTGGCCTTAAAATGTAAAATTTTGGTCTATATTATTCTATGCTAAATATTTATCTACATCAAATTATTTATGATTAATTATGGAGATTAAATGTTGAATTAATGTTATTTTAATGGAATAATATTATCTCTATATATATATATATGTCATATAAATGTTATTTTAATATTAGGTTATCTGTTATGAGTTTACGAGTGGAGTCCACATTAACTTCACAAGTTTATCTAGACCTGGAGTTTGACAACCTTGGACTTAACTGATGCATATGCAGATTCTGTGCAACAGACATGATAAGTTTGCAATCAACATACTAAATGTATTCAACCACTTTTATGTTCCTAATTAATGAAAATGAAATTTATAAACCATCATCATCTTCTTCCTTGATAAATTATAAAACTTCCAGTTCTTCCCAAACAACTAACATGCCAGCTAAGCTTTCATGTATAAAATGGTATGTTATAAAATTCCAAGAATGCACCTCAAGCAAATTTGTAGATAGTACCTGCTGCACTCCCTCTATCAGACCAACTGGATGCGGCAGCTGCTCTGTTGTCATGGACACTTAGCTGCCTAGTAAGTTTTGACAGAAGGGAAGACTGTTTCTGAGCACGTTCCCTTCTACGCTTGACATTTTGATCCTCCTGGAGCAGTTCCTCAATTTTTGCTGCGCTTACAGCACTGCCAAAAAACAACAGGAAAAGGCAAAAAAAAAAAAAAAATCAAATGTTCCATTCCTAAAGAATAATTGCAAGCAAATGAAATCATTAAGATAAAATGAATATCTCAGAGATTAAGGTATTGTTATTTTCTGAAAATAAAAATAAAATATATTAGACAGAATAAAGGGATAAGGTCACAACAATTAACAAACAAGAAATTATATTTAACAGAAAAATATAGATAAAAGAAGGAACTTAGAAAGAAATTAAATTTAAGAATACCCCAAATCTACGAAGTCTGTCTACATAACATAAATGGCAACTCCATTGGGATAACCATGAGCAAAAACATCATACAGAGACACCAAATTCATAATCTACATTCCAGAGCAAGTTGAAGGTTCACAAGAAATATCCTTAAAGATGCAAGCATTTCGCACCGACCAAATAAACTGAGCATCGGCATAAACAACTCACATAGCCTCCTTGTATCTAAACAATGTCTCTTACTACTCTCTTCCTACTTAACAAAAAATAAAATAAAACGCACAAGAGCATTCACAGTATGATCAAGTATATATATGTGGTATGATATCACACTTAGGTTCCATGAACATTAATGTTTTGATGAGTTAAAGGAGGGAATATGGGAAGGATGCCGGTACACCAAATAATATTCATCAAGAAAAAACGCACTTTGAAAATCATCTGATAATAAGGCAAGAAAAGACAGCACTAACCTGATGGAACTGTATAACTGGTTAAGCATGTCTTCTTTAGCTTTCTCGACTTGGCAAAGAACAACTGCCTGCTCGCCCAAAACTAACTGATCTCACAAACAACACCAAATCTGAACAAAAGAAGTATGGAAATCAATAAAATTAACTCACTTTTGGAACATTGGCACCAAGGCTGTTGAGAACAGCTTCAACATAACCACGCACTTCCTGAGACATCCATCTCAGCTCTTCTTCTGGATCAGCAGGTTTTATAGCCATAGTATCCTATAAGCATTTAGAAGCATGAATAAATTGTTATGAAAATTGTTTCATGATTGTAACTTTCGAAAAACTTAAAGCATAGGTAAAGGATTCTATTCTATGTTCCAAGGCATCATAATTCATTTCAATGTAAGTATCTTCAAGTGAAAAAGGTATTCAACGAATGAAGCCCAAACAAGCAACAAAACATGTGTGAATCATTGATAGGGGAATGGACCGTTAAGATATTCCTAAGGACCCAAGAGACCCTCAGAAAGGCTCTTAGACCCTCCAGAAGGCCTCTGAGCCCTTTATAAGGCCCAAAACGCCCTTCATATTGGCATTTAGGCCCAAGGCGCATCCTCCTCGTGACGCTGCCTAAAGCCGCTTCTAGAAGTCTCTAGAAGCCGCCTAAATTACCTAATTAACCTTATTACTTGTTTTCTAAGTAATCATAAATTAGGCCCATAGAGGGCTATAAATACAACCCTTGAGAGCCTTCTCAAGGCATGACCAATACAATACAAACCCTAATACGATTATTGTACTTTTAGCAAGTACAGGGAAGAAAACAAAATTCATGTGTATAAAAGAGAACAAACGCGTAAAATAATTACTTACAAGGGAACCATCAGAAAGACTTTGTCGCATGGGAAAACTAGGTTCACCAATTGCTTGACCTCCTTTAGCCTGTGCAACCTTTCTCAGCTTGTTGATCCACTCAACCTTATCTACCCTGCTTTCAGCCTTCAACAAAACTGTACTTTGAGCTGCAAAATGCATATTTCAAAATTGGTACACGCCAAGCATGGTTTATATCTGGTAATGGATTTGAGAGAGGTAGGGGGAGGATACACACAAACTAGAATACGGGTGACTACCTTTCATAATTGTCTTGTAGGGGACCTTGCTCGTTATCTTGAAAATAAGGTTAGATGCTTTCCCAGAATCCGGTCCATTGGACTTCTTATCCTTGGAACTCTTTGCAGGGGCTTCATCCTCGTCAGAAATCTCATCAATATTGCATTCCTGATTAGATAATAGTCATTATTCAAAATCAACTTCCAAGTTCCAACCCTTCAAGTAAGCATTATGTCTGAACCATGATTATATGCCACCACAAATTTGAAGCATAAAACAGATATGAAACCTCACCTCACATGACCCAATATCCATAAAAGGACCAAATCATCACACAGTACAATACACTGATTTTTTTTAACTGATTACACTAGTTATTTGACTCTTGTTCTAAACTATAAATTGTAGTCAATGGCGGATAGTGAAACATACCAAAACGCAATAATGAGTAGTGGTATGGCCACTACATTAAAAGTTTGGGGAAAGAAAAAAAATAAATTTATACCATAGTACTCAAACTCATAAAAGCTAAAGAGTAAAATACACAAAATTAAAGACATTTTTATAACTAATAATCAAATCTCATTTCAATCCCAATATAAGCAAATACGTTTCAGGGTGAAACAACCAAAAAGTCTAAAAACATAGGAACGGCTATACATTGAAGGGGTATCACAGTAGCGGTCACTACACCCGCTATTTGACCGCTACAGCCACTACTAAAAAATGCAATGCAAAAGGGTTTTGTGTAGCACCTAGAAGCCATGCAATGCCGCTATAGTAGCTGCTATTGACTACAGATGTTCTTAATTCTCTCAAAAACAGTAGAAGTCGAAGTTCATGAGCATTCTAACATAAATTCAATAAATTCATACCTCTAATGTAATTGTTCCTCGAAAAAGTCTCTCTTCTTGTTTTTTGGTATATCCAAGCTGGCAAAAAAATACCGTTAAACCATCAAATTTCAGAAAGCATTAACTATCTAGAAAGAGTTATTCAATGCCTGTTTATGGTGAGGGTAATTAAACTCAAGGTCAAGGTACATTGAAATATGATATTTACTCAAGATTCCTGTCCTTGTAGATTTTGCGCAACTTAAAACAGGTTAAAGACCCTATAAGATATATTAAATTAATCACAAGCTTTTATCTAAAAGCTTAAGCTTTAGTAACATGGGAGTAAAGTCTCTATGAACAATTCGTTAAGAGCGTAATGCTTGTCACCTGGATTCTCCTAAATAAAAAAGTTGAATTTCAACACAAGATCAAGAGTGGATTCATTTTGTCCATGCTTCAAGTTCAAACACAAAAGCTGTTGCACGAAGGGGCATATTGATTGTAATTATATTTATCAGTTATTCTTTTTGTTTATAAATCTTGAGAAGTTTCCTTATATAGTTTAACTGTTTCCTAATATCCCTTTTACCGAAAGATGATTTGTTGCATATAAATATTTAGTCTAATTGTCTAAACAATATACAAGAATCCAATATCAATCTCAATCCCAATTTCAACTGCAATAAAAATCTAATATGAAAAATTTACTAACCTTGCCACTCTTTTCGTTTAGAACAAACCATCGTTTAGTCCAGCCACTACCTTTGTTGCTTTTTTTAAACAGATATCCTGCATTTAATTTTAAAGGTTACAAAAATTTAACTAAAATACTGTACTTGAGAACTAAAACAATATGACTCCTTACAACAGCTAGGTGGAGATGGTCACGTGGATCAAACAATGCCTCTTGTATTGGAATTCTTCAACCGGAAGAATTTACACAGACACATACAATATATATATATATATATATATATATATATATAGAGAGAGAGAGAGAGAGAGAGAACAATTTTGGGTATCTGAAAACACAATTGTAATGATTGATTTTGCTAGTGTAAAGAACCTAGTAATTATACATTGAATGAGTTCAACAAATTATAACTACTTCTAACCAAGCTTAACTGCCTTAACAGAAAGTCAGTTAAGCTTTCCATTTTACATGATCGAGATACTAGATAGTAAAAGCTAATATACTCTATTCTGTCAGGAATTAATTGGAAAATATAGCCAAGGGAATCCTATTTTTGTCTTTTCTTTGTTTAGAAACAGAAAAGAAACCTCTGAACTTTTTATCTGTATGCATCATCATCATTCATCAAATTAGTGACTAAACTATCAGCCATCACTGAGATGTGCCAAACAATATTTGGAAATATTCCATGATTGCAAGCGGTATTTGATAAGCATGACTCAAGCATATGAATGTAACTGTTTTAAAAATGTGAATACTGAAGCTCTCCAAATCTTGATAGGAAAATTGATATCAGTAAAATATGAAAAGGAATCCACATACTTAATAATGGGACGCAACAGACTGAATGGAGATACCATAATGAAATTAGACCTAGAATACAAATTTTAGGATGAATGTCAAAAACCTGCTGTAATCTCTCCATCGGGCCCCGCAACTTTCAAGCTAGATACCTCTCGCGTATCCTTGTCTTGTTGACTGGATTTCTCTTTCATTGATGTTAAGTTTCCTCCACTGTGTTGACCCGTTTGAGGACTAGTTGCCTAGAAAAGGAAACAGAACAAGCATCCCGTACATAAAAATCCAAAATCTTAACATGTGTGGTATGTTTTACAAATTCAAACGAGCGGTTTTTAAAGTAAATGATCCCACACCCTATTTAGAATTGACTGTTCTGCATCAAGTGCCTTTTTGGATGACCGGTTCTTTAGCTCATCTTCTCGGCGTTGCCTTTCCATTCTAATGAAATTAGTTGACAGTGTTAAAGCATAATAAAATATATGATCATGGCATCAACATAGATACAGAACTCAAACCTCGTTAACCTTAACTGTCCATTAGCCCAACAAAAAGTAGATTTAAGAACTTATCAATCTATGCCCTAACAATTTAAGTGGAAGGACAAACTAATAATTTTCCTAAATATTTAAAAAGTCAACAGAGAAACCATTCACAAATAATTTATTTTCAGATAGGTTGAAAATGGGGGGTAATCAGTCCAAGAGCTATCAGCTTTGCTTTAAATGTTTGACCTTGTAACATCAAAGGACGGAGTTCAAATCCCCACAGGGACATTGTATTATGGTCATTAAATAATAATTTCCTTATTCCCCAATTTTATTTTAACAAAAAATGAGTATAAATGAACCATGACAAATACAGGATACTGAATTTATACTCAAACCAATTTGTTCAAGATTTAGATAACAGTGTGTATTAACTACTTCCTATCACTTTATAACAACCGACCAACATGGTTTGGTTTCTAAAGAAATTATGGAATAATACTTTCATGTCTTGTTAGTTATTACTAAAGTCCAAGACTGTTTGTATAGGAAAAGAAATTCCGATAGTAATAATTACTAATAATGTCAGAATCAAAAATAAAAATAAAGAGAATAAAATAAAAGCATAGAGAATCAATTAATCAAATATGATTTCCCCTGATTCTTCTACAGTTTCCTATTAGCAGAGAATGTGATGAATACCAAAGTGCTCATTCAACACAGCATTATTTTGTACAAAAAAACAACATCAATTTGATAGCAAATCAAATAAAAGAAATGGAAAGTTGACAGTGAAAAGAAAAGCCAGTTTTATTGAATGAATAATTAAGAATAGGAGAGCTCCAAAGTTTTCCTCTTCACAAAGAATTTCTCCTTTTATGCACAGCAATCAAATTCAGAAAATGAATCCATTTACTATTTTTCCCTATTTATTTAACTAAGCCTCCTCATCTAACTAATTCAAACACTCCACTTTATCATTTATCTTAATCCTAACAATGCACATTATTGTATTCGTGAAGAAAAAACTATTCATCCACTACTAAAGAGAAAAAGCTAGCTGAAAACTTTGGGGACAGTTAATAATAAAGGTACATACTCAAGATTTCAATCAGGTAAAATCACATAACGAAGCTACTACAGAAATTCAATATTAAGAATCACATACATTTACTTATTCATTATCATTAAAATATATGTAATCGTGTAATCATAACTCATAAAGTTCCTACTGGTTCTCAAAAAGTCATATACCAATATCAAATCAATTCAATGGTAGAGATTCTAATGAGTTTCAAATTCAACCTCAGTCTCATGCATGACTCCCATAAATGACATTAAGATGCAACAAGAGTTGTGTGTTAAGCATACCGCCTCTGCACTAGACGGATAAAATGTTGGGGCGGAACAAAGGCACGTTCCATATCAACTAGTGCAACGACCATTTTCTTGGATTCATTTTTAAAAGACTCCAGGGCAGAACTTGCAATTGCCACAATCTAAAAATGTAACAAATTAGCTAAATAACTCCTAAAAACAGGCCAAGTTAAATATAAATTACGGAAACCATAGTTACCTCTCTCTTGAATGGAGGATATCTTCCAAGACCGGGAGTAGCATTTGCAGCAGCAGAAACTAGATCCACAAGCACGCGATGTACCTAATTTGGTAGTTGTCAAAACAATTTCTTACAAAGAAATACCACTTCCTATCAGTATCAAAAATATATTTTGTGCTATCCATTTGTGGGTTAGAAACCTTAGTATCTCTTTAAACAAAACAAACAGCGCATTTAGAATCATACCTCATCGACACACAGGCGTGATGGCTCCTTTGCCAGTTTAAGAACGCCTTTTATTAAGGACCTCAGACCTTTCTCCGGAGAGATAAGATAAGGTTGATATCCATCTGCTTCTAGGACAATCTGACATAAGCCAAAACAGAAATATAAGAAACAAGCATCTAAAGAGAATGTGATGAATTAAATTCCACCAAAACAAGATGACAACTTTAATGAAAAATAGTTACCCTCTTGACATTGTTTATATCAAAGTGTCTGTCGATAGGAAGTTGCTTGATCCTATTGGGAAAATTTCCTTCAAAACTGGCTACCACTTTCCAACCATTACCCTGTGCAAGGAAATGAAGAAACAAAATTAAACCTACAACAAATAGTATTCATGGGTTATACAATGGTCTAATCCCCGTCCTAACATCTGAGTGTCTGACTTCTTTAATTGAAATATATGGGGAAAAATATCTTAAGAAACAAGCGACCAGCCCAGTATGAGTTTAAAGAGTCCAACCATTTGAATCACTTTCAGAGCCAGTTTGACAAGTTTCTGACACATATTTATGTTGTTCCGTTGTGGTTAATTTATGGAATTCAACATTCAGCATTTTCAGCAAATGGTGGGTGCGTCATAGGTCCCTGCTACAGTTCTTAATTATTAGCTTTTGTGGTTTTGGTAGAAATAAAGAGGCTAAAAAATTGTGAAGCAATACGAAACCTATGCTACAGTTTGGTGTATTAGAATAGAGCAGAGCTCTTTTATTTTTAAGGACTCTTTGGAACACCACTTGATTAGTGATAAGATTGAGTGTTTGTTCTGTCATATTATTTTGCTTTAGAGGACTCTGCATCCTTCTTTAACCATGCAATTCTCATTTAGTCTAAATAAATTTCTTTTAATGAAGAACACCTAAATAAACGTCCTTTAATGAAGGAAAAAAAAAGGTGCATCACAAATAAGTTATTAGTTGTTCAACGATTTGAACAACTAATAACTGATTTTTTGCATTAAGAGCTGTCATTACTCTTGTAATTTTTTTATGATGTTAGTCAGAGCTTAATTATATCAAATTTTAATGATAAGAAATTATCTTTGAAAAGTCTAGCTTATCTATAACTAAATAAAATAGACCGTCTCACGACATAGATTGTTGCTGGACCATGTAAAAATAAATAATAAGCAACTGACCTCGCCTCCAGTGAGATGTTGAAGAAACTTTTCCTCAAACTCACGGCATAACTCCAAGCCTAGAGCTCTTGTACCTTCAGAAGTACTAACCATTTGTCCACCGAGCTTCACCAACTCTTGTTGAACAATTTGAGACTTTCCCTGAAGGCTGCAGCGTTTTAAATGAAGGATTATGAGGGGTTGTAAGATCATTAAAACCTCCACAAACACAAAAAACATTATGTGTGAACATTAAAGACAAAGAACATATAGATGTTGGCAATGTGGTTGCTGCAAGATCATAATACCCAGTGAGGAGTGTTGGAAGTCGTAGCTTCATACGATTGCGGATCTGTGCAGCAAGAGAGTCAACCAAAGCAATTCTACCAAGCTTGGTTTGAGGGGCTCCAGTGAGTATTGATTTCAAAGTTTCAGTTTCGGCTCGCCAAGCAGTTTCCAAGGAGGTGTCAGGGGCAGCAGTCTGGGAGTGTGCAGAAGCTATAGAAACAGACTGGCCGATCAAAGCAACCCAGGGAATATCAGAGGTATTTGGTGGTCCCTGGTTCAAAAGGAGTGCATGCACAGCTGCAAGAGCTTTTGGCTCTGTGGCTGCCTGATCCATTTTAGTGATAACACCAACTGTTCTGGTGGATTCTGGATCATATTCCTTTGCAATTCTAAGGGCTCGTGATGATGAAATTTCAGGTGCCTGAGAAGCAGGAAAAACAAGGAGCAAAATAGCGTCATTGTGGTGAAGATATTGAGAGATGATTTTGTCATTGAAAATGCGTTGGTCCAATCCAGGTAAATCAATCAAGTTGAAAGGAGGAGAAGTAGCAGAACGAAGTTTGAGATAGATAGGGTCAGGTCTCTTAGTGCCAGATGAAACTTTGCTGAGTCTATCCTGAAGAGAATGAAGAAGGGAAGAAGCAGAAACTTGTTGGGATTTATTATTGATATGAAGGAAGATAGAATTTGTGGTTAAAGATGTGTCTCTGTTCAATTCAATGTTAATGTTAATGGGAGCCCTGGTAGCACCATTTAGACCTGTGGGCAAAATAGGATGTCCAATCAGGGTATTCAGTACACCAGATTTTCCAGCACCCTGCAGCACAGCAACAGCAGCAGGATCAATCATCATTGCCTAGAATATATTCAGAAAGAAAAATGAAAATAAAAATAAAAATGAAAATGAACATACAACATTGCCTAGACCAACAACGTTGAGGAAAGTGGAAATTCGTTTGGATTCATCAATGTCTTCGTCGGCGAGGAGGGCAGAAACTTGCCGCATTGATTCAGACAGTTCTACCAATTCCAATATTTCTTCCATTTTCATTCTAAATCCAAATCAGATTAATCATTTCTCTATACTAATAAATCCAAATTATTTTAATTATATTGACGTGTAATTTCATTCATCATTTTCTTATTATCTTATAGTCTTATCGACTATTTAGTCGATAATATGGACTTGATTTATATTATCTGGCGTTTCCCATTATCTCATAGTCTTATGGACTTTCATTTGAATTTAAATATAAATAGCTAAATATATTTTTACTCCCATCAAATTCACGAGTTTTCAAGTTTAGACCATATAAAATTTTAATTGTAATTTTAGTCCTCCATAATATTGTAGTTGTAAGAATGTCCCTATTTTGAAATCTTTTTACAAAAAATGGATACTTATAAGGCTTAGGAGCAGTCGCGATCATGCACCACAAGCCTGCCCACACCACCCTCGTGCATCGTGATAGCACCGTTAACAGTTGTTATTAGCTACCGAGTTCAACACATCACAATCATCCACATGCGTGACTTTAAAATTTGTTACGATTAAAGACAAATTTAATATTCTAATGATTATGATTGATTAACAATGTAAAAACTCTTACACAAACAATATATATAATTCAAACTATTTATTAAAACAATATATATAATTCAAACTATTTATTAAATAATGCCAATGGTTTAGACTTTGAGACATTAAAACTTATGGTTTTAAAATTATATAATTTTTTATAGGTTTGACCGACTTAATGATAACTTTAAATTCAACGGTTACATTGATTTTATCCATCTTCTACAAAGATCTATAGAAGATGTAAGTATGCTAAGTTTGACGCTTACATCTTCAATAATTCTTTATATAATATATATATATATATATATATATATATATATATATATATATATATATATATATATATCAATCCAACATTGAATTTGAGGAGGTCATACTTCACTTTATATATATAAAGTGAACCAAATCAATCCAATATCGAATTTGAGGAGGTTATACTTCATTTGTCAATCTAGTCTTCTCTCATGTAAGAAAGATTTACGTATGAGCCTTGTTATCGACCAAGAAAATAACGAGTGGAATACATTATTAATATAAAGTGAGTTTCACTCTAAAAATGCGTTTCACCATGTTGTCAATCTAGTCTTCTCTCATGTAATAAAATGAGTTTCACTCTAAAAAATACATTATTTTGTCAAAGATTAAATTCGCATGCAAATACATTATTTTTGTTAAAGATAAAATTGGCATGCCTATTTGTACAAAAATAAAATAAAATTGGCATGCCTATGTATGTGTCCTTGACTCCTCGTCATGAACTAGTTCAAGAAGATGAAGGAATCTTTTCTTTACCTGTAGACACACTAAACTAGTACTCCTCCTGTACATTTTTAAGTGTTTTTTAAAAAATTAACATCAAAGTAACGATGTGTACTTTTGCACATTTTTTTCCTTCCTATTATACCATCATTTTAATCCATCAATAAATTTCTATTTGTTTCCACACACTTTATTTATCCAATAAATTTATAATGTTATCTTTCTCTCGTAATGAACAATTGTCAGTTCTTTTTCTCCAAAAAATTCCAAGTTTTTTGCGCACTCTCTCTCATATCAAATAATTATCAATTTTTTAAATATTGTGCACATCTTTTTAATTATTTTAAGTCAATATAAAAATTATTTCAACTTCTTCTTCATTGTCATCTTGTTTTTGTTCTTGTATCTTGTCAAATGAGTCTTCAACTATTTCTCCATCTTCACCTCTTATCAGCAGTTTCAATGAGTTTTTCACTCTTTCTTCCTTTTGAACATTCATGGAGTTTTTTATTTTTCTTCTCTCAAATTTGTTCTTTTACTTTGCACGTGAAATTTTTAAGAATTGTTACTTATCTTATGTATAGTATTTTAACTCTTCTTGAAATCATTGTTTGTAACAAAATTTTGTTAAAATTTGAAGATAACAAGAAACAAACTTTATTTAAAATAAAAACAAACAAACTTTGTTTTAAAAAAAAACCCTAGTTATCCAAATATATAGCATTAATTAGTTTTATTGAAAAAGATAAGAGTAATTGACAAATGGTATAATTGACAAATTGTACCCTTAAAATACCAAAGACGGTTAAATAGGAACGAAAATTCACACTAAAAGACACTTAAAAAGGAACGGAGGGAGTACGTGCGAAGCCCATGTGGGTGACAGTAGAGAATAAAACTTGGGCAATTGTGGATTATAGAGAACCATCCTTCAATTTGTTTGTAACATTTCTTGAAAACCTGTTATGCCACATGGTCGTATATGAGGCAAGGCGAGCAGGACGACTATCCTAGGTCCCAATAAATAAATACGAAATTCAGACCCCAACAAAAAAAAAAGTTTATTAGGCCTAAAAATATTACTTAAATTCTAAAGGAACGTGTCGTCGTTAGCAATAAGCTTAGTTCTTTGTTGAACTATTTATAATTTATGTGAAGTTATGTCAAATACCTGGCATTTCACCATCCCAAACCTTTCCATCAAAATCAAAAGAAACCATCTCACATCCCTTATTTGTAAAAGTTGTAGGTTAAACAATTCAAGGTTATCTGTCGTTGGATAAGTTTTATGAGGGGAGATTTTGATGATTATTGGATCCATTTGATTGACCTCGTTAAGGGAAAATCTTTTGTTGTGTTAAATTGATTAATGGTGATTTATCTTTTACCCATTCATTTGTTATCCTTAGTTAAAATGACTCTTCTCCGACTGTTTACAAAATCGGCGCTTATACAATCGCACCACATCATGTTGTAGGGTTAGAAAAAGGAGAAAGAAACCATCACACTTGGTTTAAAAAATAATAATAACTTACAACAATAAGTAGTACCATGACAAAGAAAAATGAGAAAAAACACAATACAAAGTTGTAAAATATTTTTCTGTAATCCTTGATTGTACCCCAGATGTGAGCCATAAAAAACAAATGACTTTAATTGTACGATGTGTAAATGCATCCACTGATCATATAAAAATAAAAGAGATTTTTTTTTTTAGTTCTTAAAAGGTGATGATACATATGGATTAGTTTTTTTTAATGAATTGTTGAAGGTGCCATTTAGGCTGGACCAATAAAAGTATTGGTCTATGCTGTACCAAAAATTAAACTCATTGGATTAATATGTAACACAATAGTACTATACACCACACACATATGATTATTTCATTTATTTCCTCTAAAATTTCCTCACGTGTTCTCTCTCATCTCTCTTCCATGTGGGAGTCAAAACCATCCACATCTCTTCAATTTTTGAAAGAAAAAAAACCTTGGTGAACTACATGAGTGGTGATCTACCTCAAACCCATGATTCAAACCGTAGTAATAATTGGTTCAATTCCATAATAACAACTATATTTCTTCCTAATTCTTTTTGCTGCAACAGAGATGAGAAGTTGCAAAAACACTTCAAAAGCTAAAATCTACAGAATCTGAAAAAGAAAAAGGAGAGAACCACCATGAACGTCGATCGATTGGGTTTTGGGGGGGGGGGGGGGGATGAGAAAATAAGCATAACTTTTTTGCATGTAATTAAGAGCCTGTTTGCTATAGTTTTTTAAAGAAAATAATCACTTATTTTAAAGAAATAATCACTTTTAAAAATATTGCATTCGTTTGTTACAAATTTTTAAAAAAATCAGAATATAAAAATAATCTAAAAACAGTTTCAAATGAGAAGCTGTTAAGACCAGCTTCTCAAAAAATAGATTTTTTTTAGAGGAGAGAGAAAATCTTTTTTAAAAGATTGAACTAATTTTGTATGTAATTAAGAGCCTGTTTGCTATAGTTTTTTAAAGAAAATAATCACTTATTTTAAAGAAATAATCACTTTTAAAAATATTGCATTCGTTTGTTACAGATTTTTAAAAAAATCAGAATCTAAAAATAATCTAAAAACAGTTTCAAATGAGAAGCTGTTAAGACCAGCTTCTCAAAAAATATATTTTTTTTAGAGGAGAGAGAAAATCTTTTTTAAAAGATTGAACTAATTTTGTAACAAAAAATCTCTTGTATCTAAATAAACTAGATTATTTGTTTTAAAAAAGTGATTTTTATTACGCTAAACAAACGCAAAATAGATTCTGATTTTTAATAAAATCTCTAAATTATTTCATATCAAAATCACTTTTATTTTAATCTATAACAAACGGGCCCTAAATCTGAAAAAGAGAAAGGAAACCATATATGGTTTGGAAGGAGACGAACCAAGAGAGCAGAGAGGGTTCAATGATGGAGTTGGGGTGAGATTTGGTGTGGACCAAGGTAAGGTTTGATAGATAATATAATCTATCGGTGGAAAAAAAGAGGTCCATGATGAATCAATATTTTTACTATTCTATTAATCAAAACTATAAGATAAGTTTCATTAGAAGACAATCAAACAGCCTTTTTGTTCTCCAAGTATTTGATTTTGTTTCAACATGTATTACAGTAAGTTGTCTTTGTGGAAATGAAAGTAAGTTTGTTTCGTATAAAAAAGGTAATTAAGAACTAACTCAAATTGATACCTTAAAAAATTGACCTCGTTTAAAACGTATTTCAACCAAATATTACATTTTTGTATCTCTTTGAAGAATTACCCCCTTCCCCTCAAATATGTACGATACTAGGTTTAATTCTTTGATTAATATACATTGTACTACATTAATTAGCGCTCATGTTATTTTTTTTATTATAGGCATATGAATTATTTATATTGAGGAAAAAATGTTTATAACAAGTTGGCGAAAGATTCAAGTCCACATTCTAGATGAAAGATAAATCTAACTACAATAAGAAGAGATGAAACCAAACTAAATATACGAAAAATTAATATGAGGTGCTTCCGATTCGAGGTATATATTGTGCCACATTATCACATCACATATCCCAGAACATCAAGGTGGTTCTTTCTTTCTGGTAAAGATAATTTAGTGTTGTAGAGATAGAACATATTTTTTGTACTTTGGTGAGTATGTGATTGGTTGATGGTGAGTCCCCAAAGCTACTGCTTAGTTGTGGGGGTTGCAGTGGGGGTATAGTCCCAATATATGCTCGGACATGAAGTCATGCCTTGTCAAGATCCCCATAATTGGAGGTCTCTGCATAACAACCACAAATATTAGTAAATGTATGTATGCATGAATATGTTTATTCAAGATTGTAATAGTATATTGTTTCTTGTTATATATCTTGTTTGTTGGGAAGAGGCTGCTGCACTTGAAACCTGAAATGTTTAATGATTATGCATGTAAAACTCAAAGCGTATGGGGTTGCCACACTAACCTTTAGGTTCGATTCGCCCCCACCAATAACTGTGTATTAGATGCAATAAGGAATGACCGGCGAATCTCCTTCAGGATACTATGAGTTCCTTGACGTGTATTGCACAACCACACCAAGCGTATCTCCTAACAATATTTTACAGATTTATGGTTCCAGCAATTCACTCATGCATTAGAGAATTGATGGATGATTTAGAGTAAGAGAATGATGAAGAATTATGTTGTTAATGTAACAAAATTCTGTCCAAAGTTGTGTGTTGCAATATATCGAACTAATGCCCAAATATCAAGTATTTATAGTGCATTATATGACCCTTCACATGAAAGAAGACACCCCTTTGACTTGAATCAATGTTATGGTTCATTAAACACCCTTTTGCCAAAGGTTATGACCATACACACTTGAATCAATGTCAAGGTTCATTAAGCACCTTTTTACCAAAGGTTATAATGTATATGAAAGGTTCTCATGAAGAGTTACAACTTTTGATCTAAAGTGATACCATGATTTTGGAAATCACCAACAATCCCCCACCATTTTCAAAATACTAAATCTCATAAATCCGGAAATTCCATGCCTTCAGATAATGGTATCTCACGATTTGAACCATTACTTAGTAAGTTAAGTTTTCGCTCATTCCCAAATAGTATGGTAGGCAAGCTTTGAACCAACTATTCATTAAAACAAGTGTGCATAACTTACACATAGAATCTCGGTACCGTTGATAAAGAGACTTGTAAAATGACACATTAAGAAGGCCTTGTGTCATATATCCCTTTTCATGATAATTTAAGAGTCAAGCCCTTGAACTCCGTGAAGCGGCCAAACTTCATTCTCACATAGGTAGACTATATCGGGAATGCCCCATAAGTATGCATTCCAGCAAATATATGCTATATGTCCATTAAGAGGAAAACTTCATCCTACCTTTTTTTCTTCTTCTTCTTATGGTCCAAGTACTTTTACCCTTGGGATGTATCTATTGTCAAGTACTACAATTACTCTAATAGTGTACTTTCACCATTGAACCCAAGACTTGATGCTACTCAAGTGTGGGTTGGGTTTCCACTATTGGTAATCAGTTAGATATGGGCTTGAGTCCCATCCCCAATGATGTCTTCAACACCATATCCTTTGTCAGACCTTTCGTCAAAGGATCTGCAAGATTCTTCTCTGGTCTTATGAACATGATGGAAATTACTCCATTAGAAATTAGTCTCTTACATAGCTATGTCTTAAACCAATATGCCTTGATTTCCCATTATAAACTTGGCTATAAGCTTTTGATAGTGTGGATTGACTATCACAATGTATGGATACTGGTGCCATTGGCTTTTGCCAAACTGGTATGTCATACAATAAATTTCTTAGCCATTCTGCCTCTTTACTCCCTGCAGCCAATGCAATAAATTCTGCAGCCATGGTGGAGTCGGCAATACATGTTTGTTTCTTTGAACCCCAAGAAATTGCACATCCACCAAGGTTGAAGATTCATCCACTTGTGGAAGCATGATCTTCAACATATGTTACCCAACTAGCATCTGTGTATCCTTCCAAAACAGAAGGGTCTCCACTATATGTTAAACAATAATTCATTGTTCCTTTTAAGTATTTTAATACTCTTTTCACAGCGTGCCAGTGTTCTTTACTTGGATTGCTAGTATACCGACTTAACCTTCCAACAACATATGCTATATCAGGTCTAGTACAAGTCATAGCATACATCAAGCATCCAATTACTTTAGAATATTCAAGTTGTGCCACAAGACAACCTTTGTTTGGTTGCAAACTGACAGTTTGGTCAAATGGGGTAGAGATTGGTTTACAATCTAAGTGATTGAATTTCTGAAGCACCTTTTCTATGTAATGAGATTGGGATAAACCAATATGATTACCATCTCTTATGATTTTAATTCCTAAAATCGCATCAGATTCTCCTAAATCTTTCATATCAAAATTTTTGGATAAGAAAACTTTAGTTTCTTCTACCTCATTTATACTTGTACCAAAGATCAACATGTCATCTACATATAAGCAAATCATGACACCTTTTCCATTTTGGAATTTACTGTAAATACACTTGTCAGATTCATTTATGATGTATCCGTTGGCTAACACAACTTGGTCAAACTTTTGGTGCCATTGTTTGGGTGCTTGTTTCAACCCATATAAAGACTTAGTTAATTTACACACTTTGTCTTCTTGACCTTTGATCACAAACCCTTCCGGTAGTTTCATATATACCTCTTCATCCAACTCCCTGTTTAGGAAATTAGTTTTAACATCCATTTGATGGATTACAAACTTATGGATGTATGTCAGTGCAATTAGTATTTTGATTGATGCAATTCTTGCAACAAGTGCATATGTATCAAAATAATCAATGCCTTCTTTTTGTGTAAACCCTTTAGCAACTAGTCTAGCCTTAAATTTATCAATGGTACCATCCACTTTCATTTTCCTTTTAAAGATCCATTTACAACCTATCGGTTTGGATCCGGGTGGGAGATCTACCACTTTCCAAGTTTTATTACCCATAATTGAATCCATTTCTTCTTGAATAGCTTCTTTCCAAAAGGCTGAATCTTGAGATTTTATAGCCTCTTCATATGTTACCGGATCACTCTCAAGGTTAAAGCAAATTGGTCCATAACTATTTATGGATTTACCTGTTCCTTCTACAAGAAACATGAAGAAATCAGATCCAAAATCTTTCTCTTTCCGGATCCTCTTACTTCTTCTAAGTTCTGAACCATCCAATGTACCTACATTAGATTCATTGTTTTCTAAATTTTGTACATTAGAATGAACAATATCCTTGGAATAAGAAATTGAGTTAAATCTATCTTCTTGAAAAATTGCATCTTTTGACTCAATTATTGTATTAACAGAATATGAGTCATTCGATTCAATAGTCAAGAATCTGTATGTTTTGCTATTTTCTGCATAGCCTAAAAATACACATTCAATTCCTCTTTCACCCAATTTCTTTCTTTTTGGTTCAGGCACTTTCGCAATTGCTCTACAACCCCAAACTTTTAAATAATTAAGAGTCGGTTTCCTTTGTTTCCAAAGTTTATATGGGGTTATTTTGTTCCTTTTGTTTGGAACTCTATTGAGGATGTAACATGCTGTTAGCATTGCTTCACCCCAATATCCTTTAGATAATCCAGAATATGACAACATGGCATTAACCATTTCCACCAAAGTTCTATTCTTCCTTTCTGCTATTCCATTTTGTTGTGGGGTGTATGGTGCAGTTACTTGATGCACAATATCAGTGGATTCAAAATAACTCGGATGATAAAACTCTCATCCCCTATCACTTCTAAAGCATATAATGAAAGTTTCATGTTGAAGTTCTACTTGTGATTTGAATATTTTGAATTTATCTAAGACTTCATCTTTTGAATGCATTAAATAAACATAACAAAATCGAGTGTAATCATCTATGAAAGTAACAAAATACTTTTTACCACCAATGGTGGACCAACCATGCAAATCACATACATATGAATGAATTAAATCTAGCACCCTAGAACTTCTTTTAACACTTTTAAAAGGTTGTCTTGTAATTTTAGTCAACATGCAAGTAGTACATGAATCAAGGTTTTTATCAAAATTAGGAATTAGATTTGATTTCATCATATCCTCCAATTTTCTAAAATTAACATGTCCTAATCGCATATGCCATAAATCACAAGACTCAACAATATAAGCAGAAATCATATTATTATTATTAATATTTGCAACATTACATTTGAACATATTTTCACACAAATATCCCTTTCCTACAAACACACCCCCTTTGAGAGGATAAATTTATCTCCCTCAAATACAGATTTGAACCCATTCTTATTAAGTAATGGTACAGAAATCAAGTTCTTTCTAACTTCAGGAACATAAAATACATCTTTAAGAGTGAGTGTTTTTCCAGAAGTAAATTCAATCTATATGGTCCCTTTTCCTTGGACTTGCACAGTTGAAGCATTTCCCATGTACAAAACACCCCCATCTTCATTTATGGTCTTGAACATTTTCTTGTTTTTGCACACATGGCGAGTAGCACCAGAGTCTATCCACCAAGAATCAACATCTTCAATCATGTTGATTTCATAAATGACCGCAACAAAATCATCATTTGTTGCCCTTGAATTCTTTTCTTTGTTCTTCTTTTTAAAGAACCTGCACTCATTCTTGAAGTGTCATTCTTTCCCACAAAAGTAACATTCACCTTTCCTTTTCTTTTTGATGTTATTACCGTTGTGGTTTTGATGAGACCTATCATTTTCATGATTTCTCTTTTTGGAAGATTTACTTGAATTTCCTTCTTCCATAACATGAACCTTCTCTTGAGTAACATGATTTTTAATACCTTCTTGTTTTCGGTATTCTTCTTCTAAACGAAGGTGATTGCCAAGTTGCTCAAGAGAAATGTCTTCCTTCTTATGCTTCATGGTTCGTTTGAAATTTTTCCATGAAGGAGGAAGTTTGTCAATTATGGATGATACAATAATTGTTTCATCCATATTCATGTTATGTTGTTTGTAGTTGTTAAGAATACGTTCAATCTCATATAATTGTTCCATAACAGATTTATTATCTACCATTTTGTAATTATTAAAATGAGAGACAAGGAATTTCTTACTTGTCACGCATGTATTTGGTTTCCAATTTGTCCCACAAGTCTTTTGCAGAAGGGCTGCTCTGGTAGATATCGAACAGAGAGTCAGACATACCATTCAGGATATGTCCTAAGCAGATGTAGTCATCGTTGTCCCATTTCTGTCTGTCTCTTGTCTCAGCAACGGTTTCATCATCCTTCTCCTCAGGCCTTGCCATATTCAGAACGTATGCCACTTTCAATGTTGTAAGAAGAAACTTCATCTTCTTCTGCCAGCGGATGAAATTTCCCCCATCAAACTTTTCCAACTTAACAAAGTCATATGTCATTTCTTTCAATGAAGCAGCCATAAGTAATCGAACCTAAAGATTGTTATATATCTTGTTTGTTGGGAAGAGGCTGCTGCACTTGAAACCTGAAATGTTTAATGATTATGCATGTAAAACTCAAAGCGTATGGGGTTGCCACACTAACCTTTAGGTTCGATTCGCCCCCACCAATAACTATGTATTGGATGCAATAAGAAATGACCGGCGAATCCCCTTCAGGATACTATGAGTTCCTTGACGTGTATTGCACACACCAAGCGTATCTCCTAACAGTATTTTACAAATTTATGGTTCTAGCAATTCACTCATGCATTAGAGAATTGATGTATGATTTAGAGTAAGAGAATGATGAAGAATTATGTTGTTAATGTAACAAAATTCTGTCCAAAGTTGTGTGTTGCAATATATCGAACTAATGCCCAAATATCAAGTATTTATAGTGCATTATATGACCCTTCACATGAAAGAAGACGTCCCTTTGACTTGAATCAATGTTATGGTTCATTAAACACCCTTTTGTCAAAGGTTATGACCATACACACTTGAATCAATGTCAAGGTTCATTAAGCACCTTTTTACCAAAAGTTATAATGTATATGAAAGGTTCTCATGAAGAGTTACAATTTTTTATTATAGGCATATGAATTATTTATATTGAGGAAAAAATGTTTATAACAAGTTGGCGAAAGATTCAAGTCCACATTCTAGATGAAAGATAAATCTAACTACAATAAGAAGAGATGAAACCAAACTAAATATATGAAAAATTAATATGAGGTGCTTCCGATTCGAGGTATATATTGTGCCACATTATCACATCACATATCCCAGAACATCAAGGTGGTTCTTTCTTTCTGGTAAAGATAATTTAGTGTTGTAGAGATAGAACATATTTTTTGTACGTTGGTGAGTATGTGATTGGTTGATGGTGAGTCCCCAAAGCTACTGCTTAGTTGTGGGGGTTGCAGTGGGGGTATAGTCCCAATATATGCTCGGACATGAAGTCGTGCCTTGTCAAGATCCCCACAATTGGAGGTCTCTGCATAACAACCACAAATATTAGTAAATGTATGTATGCATGAATATGTTTATTCAAGATTGTAATAGTATATTGTTTCTTACTCCGGATGTATTTGGCACCACCAACAAATGCCTGAGCCCAAGCTCACGGAAAAGAACTGCAGCTTTAGCTAGAGACATTGTTTCCACAACCGTATACGATGATTTGTTGGTAATAGGATGCATATCAACATACATTTCCATATCTTCCTCTGATATCTCTAAATCATCCAGACTTATCCCTTTCCCCGAACCTGGCTTTCCAAATTCATATGCCCTAAGCTTGTTCATAATCAAGGATCTCTCATCTGGTCTCGTCGTAAATGCCCTATGTTTAAGAATTACCAGCAAATGAGACCTCAAAACCAACCCACATAACTCTGGAGCTTCTGAGAACGGAGGCTCATCAATCACAGGAAACCCATTATGTCGCGTCACCTTTAAAGTGTGGACAATATTCCCCACTTTTTCAATCCCAGAGAATGTAAACAACGGACCAGAAACAACATCACCTGCAACTAACTGCCTCATGTATGGTTCTGCATGCACTTCCAAATAAGGCAACCCCTTCATTTCCACTATTTGATCATAAACACCTTTGTTAAAATAATCTGCCACAGACTTTGAGATGAGGAGAACCAACATGACCAATGGCAGCATGAGGAGGTTGTTAGTAAGTTCAAGAAGTATGACACACAGAGAGACGGTCATTCTCATTGTGCCACCAAGGAAGGATGCAGCTCCCAAGAGTGCAAACAAACCCACATCCAGAACTGTAAATGGACTTAACAGACTTCCAGCAACACGCCCATATGAAGCCCCTGCTAGTATCACTGGAATAAACAACCCTGAGGGAATTGCGATGCCGTAAGTGATGATTCCAAGGAAGTATATTGCCACAAAGAATGTTAGGAGACTGGAGAGCTGAAATCTTTTGTCAGAGCCAGCAATAAAGAGGTTGCGGATAGCATCATCGTTTGTAGTAAAAAAGAGAGAGGCGAGGTCGTTATAGTGATTAGGAGGACACTGGAAATTCTTGTAGTGTCCAGAATGCCCTACGGTTGGGCACTTATCCCCCGCATGAGGAGGACAAGGGATGCACTTTGATAGCCATGGAACCCCAAATGAAAAACAAGAGGTCAAAAATGAAATAGTCATCACAAGTATTATTTTAAATATAGGGCCTTTCCTGCAATACATAAAACATTCAGACCGGGAATTAATACTACTATAAAATAGTAAGTAATAATAATATGGAAATGGGGCGGAGGGGGAACGACATACTCATTGATGATGTTGTAAGTGCGAAGGACCTTATCCACAAGATAATTATAAAGGCTTCCCAAGAGACCTCCAATAATTCCAAGAAATATAACTACTAGTAGATCAGGCATGCTGTATGAAGGCTTTACTGAATTAACATCAAACATGATCAAACCTCCTTCCCCAAAAAGACCGCAGTGTCCCCCCTTGCAATATTCCATAAAACCTCTCAGCACTACAGCTACTACAGCTGTAGTAAAAAATGTTCTCCACATAAGAGCACTTCTCCACCTGCAAATCATATATGCAGTCTCATAAACATAACAAGACATAAATTGATGCTACATGATTTTCCATGGATTGTTTTTGAAGTAGTCTAATATTATATATATGCTTAGAGGTAGTGACAAACATAAATCCCTTAGACATCGTATTTTATTTATGCAACAAAAAAAAAAAAACTGCACAAAAGTTAGTTTGATTCGATGTAGTAAATGTTCACAGTTTTAATATTTCATCTAAATTGTCCAAGCAGAGGAAGAAAAGTTGTTCATGCAATACTAGTTATCATATGTCTATAAGACATGAGTAGATATTTATCGGAATGCTCATGATGATATTGTTGTTTGTTGTCACATATGAATTGCAAAGCTAATTAACATCTATGGAAGTGTAAGACAAAAGAGAAAGAGAGGGGACCAAGAAGCTGCTTCTTCAAGTGCAAAAAGGACACCACCAACTGGGGCACGAAAGGCACCAGCAACACCAGCAGCCGCACCACATGTGATCAAATCCCTTCGATCTCTGTCATTTTTAAAATATCTGAACCCTTTCCAGGTCAGTCCATATTTTTCGGAACCACCTTGTCCAAGTAGATTTGCTATGCAAGCACCAGTATGCACCATAGGTCCTTCCTTACCCACAACAAAACCAGCTGCAACCCCAAAAATTGAACCAAAAATCTGAAAAACTCAAGCCACTTTTCCATGTTAAAAACTATAATAAATTTCATTTAAGGATATGCATTTGTAATAGTAGGTAAAAGGGATGACATAGACCCCCACACACATAATATTAAGGCTAAAGTGTACTTTTCACCCCTTAAGTTTCAAAAAGTTGCGATTTTGGCCTCCTATTTAAAAAAATTACAATTTTGGTCCATTTCGTTCCAAAATTGCTAGGAAGACACCACGTGTCCCAAAAAAGGGGTCATAATCGCAACTTTTTGAGAAGATAAAGGGTCAAAAGATTATATTTCCCTTATGTTAGAGGGTCAAAAGAGCATATTTCCCTAAACATAGGGGGTCACTTTTGTCATTTTCTTTCATAGGGGCCAAAATCACAACTTTTTAAAACTTAAGGGGTGAAAAGTGCACTTTAGCCTAATATTAATTACGCCGAGTAGTTAATTAACTAATAAACTAACCTTTACAAAGAGGGTAGGTGGAGCCATTATAGAAGGAGCATCAACGCCATTAAGATATGCCTTGACCTCAGGTATGCCAGACCCTGCTGCTGCAGGGGCGATGTAGGCGCAGAGGGCTGCTGCAGCGATGGCTAAAACCATGTTACAACCAACATACAGTGCAAAGGCCTGATGATACCTGTTCTGCAGTAAAAATGACAGCGCAGTTATTCCATTCCATTGACGTAATGTCGGTGCAATATTATTATTATTACTAAATAAATAAGAAGTGGTGCATGCATGCATGCATATATACTTGTGGTTAAGCATGAGATTGTTGGTGAGGAGAAGCTTGAAACCAGCAATATTCTCAACGCCAATGTTATTGAAGAAGGCAACAAGACCTGTGCCTAAACCAATAAGAAGTGCAAAAGTCCATTTGAGGATGGCATACTGCGCAATCTCAGCTTTTGCTCTAAACCTCCAGTCTTGCTTGAATAGATCATTCTCAACGATCCTGCATGAATGAAGGTTAAATTAATTAATATTAATGAATGAATGAAAAATTGAAACAGAAGCGATGATATATATATATACATACTCGTAGTCGAGACTTTCAATTGGACAAATATTGGCTCCAACAATGGCGAGCTGGGAGGTTGTATTGAGCCTGTTATTATTCTTCACAAGGAGAGGCTCTCTCAATGTCAACCCACCAGATGAAGATCTTGATGATATTATTATTCTCTTTTCCTCCTTACCCATATGCTCCACATCCCTTCCGTCGTCTTCCATTTCCATATTTCACCTCCTATATTATCTTATCACAATAATTATTATCAATCATCTATCAGATAACAAAGATAAAGAAAGAATTGTTTGGAAGATGCACATAGTAACAACCGAAGATTGCGCGCATTCTCATACTTATTACTGGTATGATTAATTTAATAATAAATAAAAGATGGTTGTCTTGTCTTTCAACAAAATAAAATAAATGTGTAATGGATGAAAAATAAGGGTTAGTTAACGGAGAGAGAAGCTATCTTTGTGAAAAAAATGTCAACCATTTGATTCTTTCGGTTTTGAGGTAAGTATAATATGGTAAAAAATTGTTTCATTTAGGTATTTAACTCGGTTCTCCCAAACCATTCATTTTTTTGACAAAATTCATTAACCATAATTATCTGGTTTGCTACCTTCCTCATTTTCGTATAAGTGGAGAATGTTACTTTCATCCCACGTCATTAGAGGGTTTATTTTATTTAGGCTTAAATGCACTTTCGGTCCTCACAATTTTACCAGCTCACGAAAATGGTCCCGTCTCTTTCAAATCGTCCCTAAACTATCATGTTTTTTTGCAGTTTTAATCCTACCGTTTATTTTCACCTCAAAAAACGCACAGTTTACCATCAGCAACAAGCTCCAACAGTTCACCATCATTGTTTAGAGGCTTAAGTTCACGCTGAAATGAGAATTTTGGATGCTGGTGAACTGGTAGAGCTTGTTGCAGATGGAGAACTTTGCGTTTTTTGAGGTGAAAATATGGGGTAGGACTAAAACTGCAAAAAACATGATAGTTTAGGGACAGTTTTGTTCGATTTGAAAGAGACATGACCATTTTCGTGAGCTGGTAAAAATGCAAGGACCAAAAGTACAATTAAGCCTTTTATTTATTTACTTTTTTTTGTGCTCTCATAAGTTGACACTCATTCATGGATTGTCTGACTGACTTGAGACGGGTGTAATAAACGTGTCTATCTTTTATTTTTATGTTAACACTATGACTCATGAGCCAAATGAATCATAGTATTCTAGAGTTTGGTAAAAGAGGAATGATTCATGGACATTAATTTTGACAACTCACAACGTATGAATACATGATCGATACACAAGTCATTGTTTTTAATTTTTTTTTTATATCTGCTCCGGTTTCGTGCATGTCAGTTTGAAGAGAGGAAAATATACGTTGTCTGGCAGTAAATTGTTCATATATCAGCCCTCTTGGTAAAAAGATATGTAAATACTAGTATTGTTACACACATGAATCAAACTTAGGTTGTATTGCGCCTTAGAAGATATTAAATTGGAAGTGATACAAATAATATTAATTAGAGACAATAATTGGAAAAAATAATAACTAATGTTGCATTGAAAATTAAAAATGATCATTTATATTTTTTTTAGGTAAAAAGATCATTTATTTTTTAAAAATATAATTTTTAGGGTTAAATAATATTTGGCCCCTGTCATTTGAGGGAGTTTTGATATACCCTCTTGCAATTTTTATATACTCCCTCCGTCCCTATATGTAACTCCCTTTGCATTTTTCACATTTCTTAAGAAAAGTTGTCAGTGTAATTAATGTGTCTGTTTTGTATATTAATATTACCAAATTGTCCTTTGTTTTTATGTGTATTAAATTTGATTTTTCATATTTCAAGACAAGTTAGTAGTAATAATTAGGGGTATGTATAGAAAAAAAATGCATCTAGTAATTTGAAAAGAGGATTAGATTTAGGGACAAAAATAAAATCAAATAGATACTTAGATATAGAGACGGAGGGAGTATTTGTTTAGATTCCACTTGCCATTAGAATTTTTTTTTGATTTTAGACCCTAATGACATCTGAATATGCGAAAGTGATGACATGACACACGGATTCCGTAAATTAATTAATTTTCTCAATTTTTTTGTTTACACATGTATATGAATTTAGAGGCCATTGTTAAAAAAAATTAAAATCAAATTTCATTAGGCAATTTATATGGTACACCCAATAAATTTGAGTGTATCGAATACTAAGTCATTAAATTAATAATAAATGAGTTTTTTTTTTGAATAAAAATAATTATTTTCTATCATTAACAACTATAGTAATTAAATTTTATTTACGACGAAATAAAATTTAATTTTTACGAAGTTTTATCACTCATAACAATGAATATTGATCATTTTTTATGAAAAAATGTAAAAAATTTTAATATGATCCATATAAACAACGAAATGATGTTTTTAATATTGAGAAATAGTTTTTTATTTCATAAAAATGATCGTTCATTAATCAATTTTGTGAAACAAATGTCGGTACATTTGTTTTGTTTTTTCACATTGTACTTTTCACATACCCAAAACATTCATTTTTCTTTGTCTTCCTGTTTCTTCACAAACCTACACATTCAAACCTTCACGCCACAATCCTAAAAATTCATGAAAAAATCAAACACAAATTTTTAACAAATAATCTTCTAATCATCAACAATACAATGCTTTAACAGTTAATTACAATCCAATAAAAATCCCCAAATCCATAATCAAGTTGCACTCTTTATCTTACCATCCCACGACCATCATCATGTTATGTTCCTTCTCCTCTACAAAATCACCTCTTACGTTCTTCATATTTGACAATTTGGGTTTTATGACCACTATCGAAACTATTGTCATTTGCTATCTGTAAATCACTGTCCACATTTGCGTTATAACAACCCCAACAATATTTAAAAAATCATTTTCCACCACACCATCGTCTTCAATCTTTCTAGATCTGACCTCCACCACACAACCTTCAAGATTTGCGTTTTTGAGAGATGGAGAGAGACGAAACAATGTTGCAGGGAATGAACTTTTGTGACGGAGTTGGTGACAATGCGTTGCCGATGGTGCGAGAGAGAGAGAGAGAGAGAGAGAGAGAGAGAGAGAGCTCAGATGACGCTGAAGAGGAGAGAGTCTTGCAGGGAAGATGAAAGAGAAAGAGAAATGTAAGGAAAAAACCGTATAAATATACGGCCTTGTCCCATGTGTCTGAAAAAATATGGACAAATATGATTTTTAAAACTAAATAAACCTTTTTCCTCATGCTTCTGCATCTTTTATGAAAAATGCTAAGTAAGTAAGAAAAAAAATATAAGAAATTTTACGTTAAAAATGACACTTTTTAGACTTTTGAAAAATTGTCAACATAACCGTCAATATAATACTACTGTATTAAGGAAGGCTAGCAACACACATTCTAACACACTCTATTTGATTTGTTAAAATTCACATAGTCTCACCAATTCATGTGGCACCGTGTAATTTAGTGGATCCAATGTAAATTTTAATCAATCAAAAAAATGTGTTAAAAAATATATATTAAAATGTGTGTTGATAACATTCCTCCTACTATATTTGATTCATTAGCAAGTGTCACATAAACACTTGTTTACATGACCCTTTATCATTTCTTTTTTTAGGGGGCGACCCTTATTTATTTGTATTTGTATATATAAAATATAGGGTTAAATATGTTTGTAGTCCCTATAAAATTGGGACCTTTTAAGTTTAGTCTTTACTTAATTTTAATAGTTCTTTTAGTCCATAATTTTTTTTTCTGCACTGAGTATTAGTATCTACTCAATTCAAATTTGTTTAATTTATGCTTAAACTCTTAAGTTTTTGAACAATTTTTTGCAGACGTGTTTAGAACATTACTAAAAGTTCCTCCATAAAAAAGTATCACAAAATTTGATTTCTACATCCAAATTTTGTTACTTTTTATCTTTAACTTTCGTCGTTTTAAAAAATTCATATTTAATTCGTTTCATGTTAGAAAATTCTAAGTTTTAGTAAATGAACCTATCAAAGTGTTATAAACTTGTCTCAAAAAAATCGTTCAAAAACTTAAGTGTTTAAGGATAATTAAACAAACTTTGTTTCAGCATGGGCTAAAATTATCAGTAAATTTTTTTTGTAGGGAATGAAAAAACTATTAAAATTAAGTAAGGACTAAACTTAGAAGTTCCCAATTTTATAGGGGCTAAAAATATATTTAACCCTAAAATATATAATAATAATAATAATAAATATGATGTTATGTCTCATTTCTAACCAACAAATTAAATTTATCAAAAGAATCAATAAAACAAACAACAATTAAGATATGCAGTTTTCTTCTCTCAGCCCCTGAAAAAAAAAGTTTTCTTCTCTAAAACAAAAAGATATGAAGTGTTTTTTTGAAAGGAAAAACACTTGTCAGGTAAACATCAGACATCCTAGAGCCCCAATCATAAGGGAAGTAAGTTGGTCACCCCCTTTTGGTCCTTGGATCAAAATCAACACATATGGCGCCTCAGTGAAGAATCCAGTCAAGTCTTTTACTGGTGGAATTTTCATAAATGGAGATGGTATGTGCTTAGACTGCTTTGCTCAATATCTGGGGGAAGGAAACACTTTCTTTCCTGAGTTAAGTGCTGCTATGACTGCAATTGATAGCTGCTTCCAAAGGCTACTGAAATGTTTGGTTAGAAACTGACTCTCAACTGGTTTTGGAAGCTTTCAAAACTAGTATGGTTGTGCCTTGGAATTTAAGAAATAGGTGGTTGTCTGTCTGTAAATCAAATCATGAGATTTTCGGTTACTCATATTTATAGAGAAGGTAATGTTTGTGCCGATAGATTAGCTAATTTTGGTCTATCTTTGACATCCTTAGATATTTTTTGGTGTAATGATATCCCTGACTTCATTATGGTAGAGTACTTTAGGAGTAGGTTGGGCATATCCAAACTATAGATTCACCAACTTTTGAGAAGGTTTTGGATACATCCCCTTTTCTTTCATGCACTCTTTTTCTTTTTGATATGAATTGATGCATTTGCATCTTATTTAAAAAAAATAAGGAAAAAAGATAAGAGTTTTTAGTTATAAAAATAAGAGTTTATTTCTCAAAAATAAAAGGTTTAATTTATTTTTTTTAGGAAAAATAACTTATATCATTTCATTAAAAATTAAATCAGTAATACATGTTGGAATATCATCAAAGATGTGGAAGCTAGGGAATAATGTGACTGCTTTAGCTAACTCATGAGCAACCTCATTTGCTTGCCTCATAATAAACTCGACATAAGAGTTTGTTAAAAAGGTACTACAAAACTGGATACTATTATCCATAATGGATCCAAATTTGGTGTTATCTCCTCTGCCTTCGTTAAAATAATCAGCTACTGTTTTCGAATCTACCTCAAAATCAACATTTGTGAGCTGAAGTTCATTGATCCACTAAATTGTATGATAAAGGCCCAAAACTTCTTCAATGTCAACTAGACACACTGGTGAAAACCACATAGTCTTTGAACGGACATAGTTTCCTTTTGAAACGCGAATACACATGCCAATACCTACTCTATTACTGGATGTAGAAAAAGAGGCATCAACATTGCATTTGAGTCTACCACTCCTTGGTTTCCTCCATCGGGTGTTACTGTACCTGTTGTCCATTGTGCTCGCGATTTTCGGGTATCAAAATCATTGATCGGATTTGAACATTTAATCTTTGAACTCTCAACTTTTATTTACGGGAAGGGAAAAAGTGAGTAAAAGCCCTTATAAGACCTTGGATTCGGAGGTTGGTTTCGATTGGTGAAGGTGTTAGGTACCCGGACCGACTATGATATCCCATAGGAACCTTCTATCTATTCTCTAATCTTGCGCTAAATTAATTTTACTTATTAAAAAAAGTTTAAGAGTTAAAGTGAAAGAAAGGAGAAAGATGAAGCATGTTTTTGGTTATTTTTATTGATTTGGATGGGTCGAAACCCTTTGCCTACTTACCCAAATAAATCGGGATCAAAATCAAGTAGTTCGGCTAAAGAACTTTTTTTGACGAGTTGAATTAATTTTAATATTTTTGAAAAGATTTTAAGAAGAGATGAGAGGCCTCAAGTCATGAGAAGAAAATACGATGAAGTTGGTTAATTTTAAATGTACGAAATCCATGTCTAATGTAGATATTAAATTGATTAACATTTGATTAAGGAAAATAAAAGGAAAAAAAACACTTGGGTTACAAGCCAAGGTTTACTTTAAAGAAATTTGAATTTGATTTTTTTGATTTTTTTTGATGAAAATATTTTTCTAAACTAACGGTGAACTCGCGTAACGGCGAAAAATAAAGGAGCGTAAAGCGGTAAATAAAATAGTGAAGTGTCGGTGCGAGTGTCAGTGCGTGTGTCGGTTACATATTACATACCCTAAATACATTCTATGGTCTCAAAAGAAAAAAAATGCGCAAAAATAAATTACATCATTTCCCTAATTACAAACTAAACCAAAAATAAAATAAATGGCGAAAAATTTAAATATGCATGCAATATTTACACAAGTTCTAAGTACACACTAATATCACAAAATTTAAATAAATCAAATAATAAAGCAATAACAACATTAAAGGGCAAACACATAAAAGAAACACATATACTAAATAGAGCAAAACCAAAAGAAACTAAATATGCATGTGATGATTTTTTTTTTAAAAAGCTATAACAAACTATAAAGCATATGATGAAAATTAGGTTAATAAACAAACCATATAATAACGCGAATGCACAATGTGAAAAATAATTTGGATTAAAATGCATGAAAGTGTAACTAACATTAAACATAATTATGTGATAAAACAATACATGATTTGAATTTTTGAATCATAATGCATGAAAATATAACTACAAAAAAAATGCCAAGAAACAGGGGGGTATGGTAAGCAGAAAAGAGGATGAAAAAAAAAATGGTTGGCCTGGGTCGTAAGCTGGGTCGGTTAATGGTTCGGTTAATGGTTCGGGTTAATGGGTCGGGTTGAGGTTTACTATAAAAGGGGTTTTAAAGGTTTTTTTCTCATTTCCCTTGTCCATTTCTCTCTCTACACTCAAACCCTCTCCCTTCTCTCTAAACCAGCTGCGCCGGCAGCTTCTTCTTCTCCGGCGAGAACAAAGTTTTCTGGCACGGTGGCCGGTGGTGCACCACCGTGCCGGAGTTTCAAAATAACCCCAAATCTAAATCTTTTTACACATTCAAGTATCTTTCCTCATCCTAAACACAAATTCAGCCCCAGTTTTCGAAGAAAATCAACGGATAAGCGTAGATCTACAAAAAAACAACTATGAACAAAAACCACACAAAATCTTACTTTTAATATACGGTTCGGTTCAGTCCTCTTGTTTGAAACAGTTTGCCTATGCGTTTCTTCTTCTTTCCAACTGTTCCTTTCTTTTCGTTTTTTCGCAGTTCCGTTTTGGTTCTACTTCTGTTGTTCTTGTTCGGTTCTGCCTTTCTTTTTTATTTCGGCCTTTCCTTTTCCTTGTTGTGATGTACTTGTGAGAACTTTGTTCCCTTCTACCTTGCAAAAACTCAGCTTGGCTTCACCTACTTATTCTTTTCTTCTTGTTACTTCGATTCAGATTTTTGAAACTTGATGTTGATCCGGATCCGTTGCTGTGAATGCTTCGTTGGCCGAAATGTTATTGTTGTTGAATGATTGTTGTTACATGTTTGGATTTGTTGGTTATTTGGAAGATTCGTAGTGAAAATTCAAAAAAAAAGAAATGAGTTGCTGAAATTTTGTTCAAGGATGTTCTTGATGTGTTCTTGGTGAAAATAGTTTTTGATCTTTTTTTTGTGACTGCTGATTTTGGAATCTGTTTGTCTGGAAATTTGTGTCTGACCCTGATTACAAAACCCTTAAGTATCTGATACATGGAATGGACGAAAATACCCTTGGCTGAGACTTGGAGAGAAAGTTGGACCAGAACCTATGATAAATTGACAAGTGGACTGAATGAATTAAAATAAATAAAAAAAACAGATAAATAAATAACAACAAATAAATAAATAAATGAAAAAAGAAATAACTAATTAAATAGCAAAAACGAAAATTAATAATAAGAATAAAAGAAAAACTAAAAATGTCCCGTCGGAACCAAAAAAATGAGGTATTTTAAAATACCTCTCTGCCGAAATTTTGTCTGAGACGACATAAATACGCGACTTTTCTACGCTAATAAAATAATAAATCAACGACGTGAATAAAATGAACTTTAAAAACGTAAGTTTTACGCTAAACTAAAATACGCATAAAACGCGAGTAATAAATAAGAAATTAATACGCGAGCGACAACGTGAATAAAATGAACTTTAAAAACGTAAGTTTTACGCTAAACTAAAATACGCATAAAACGCGAGTAATAAATAAGAAATTAATACGCGAGCGACATTGAAATATAAATGACGTAAAAATAAAGTGCGATCACAATACAGATATCACGGGAATTAGAGCGCGTACGAAAAGCTAAAAAAAACGAACAACGTACGAAAATAAAAAATTAAATTGGTCAAAATTTGGGGTATGACATCCGTATTCTGATTATCATGAGTTTGAGGACCTGTGCTTGAAGGTGAGTGAGTCTGACCTAAAAGGCCCTGCTTTCAGTTTGCTTTCCTCCAACCTTCCATGAGATGCTTTGCTCTTTCCAGAATTGTAACTGTCAACTCTGATACATGTTACCACAGCTTTAGATTGCGAGATTTCCAAATACTCTGCATTATTGTAACAATACAATCCACTTGACTTGCTGACAACTTTTGCAATAGATTGAATATGATGTATGGTGCATTATCAAACTGATTCAGTGATGGTGCAATCAAATGCCAGACATTTGCAGCGTTCCAAGCATCTATGGCGGTCTTGCAATGAAAAAATATGTGGTAGCTATCTTCATGTGGATCCTCACACGTATAACAAGCTGATGGACAGTTGACTCCTCTGCTTATCAACTTCACCCTTGTATGGAAGCAATCTCTACACATTATCCACACTAAATTCTTCACCATTGGGGGTACTTTCAATCTCCAAATACCACTCCAATACCCAGGTTTCTGCATATGAGCATTGTTTGCAATGTCTTCAATACATATGCGGTAAGCACTTTTGACCGAGTAACAACCATTCTTCTCGGCCTTCCGAATCAAATTATCAGTATGTACTTGTGGATATAGAGAAGTATTCAAAATACTTTGAGCTGTTTCTGCAAGAAATACTTGTCGTATGAGCTGTTCATTTCAGACCTTATTACTTTGGTCAATCAAATACCCCACAGAGTAACTTTGGAGGGCCATGGCACCAAGGCCAACAAGGGGGATACTCGATCCTTTCCTTATCCAAGGCTCGCTAATAATAGGTATGTCGAACCCATAACCAATTTTCCATCGAGCACCTTGCCTGACAACCACCTTCGCACTATGGATACTGCGCCACACAAAACTTGGGTTATGGCCTAATTTCGAGTTCAAGTAACTGCTATTCGGGTAATACTTGGATTTGAACAATCGTGAAGCTAAACTATCTGTATCGGTTTGTAACTTCCAACCCTGATTCCCAAGCATTGCAACATAACATAATTAAATAAAAATCAATTGTCTGGTACATGAAAATGAAGTAGCCGTGTAATAGTAGTAATTACCTCCGTCTCACAATTATTGTCTCTTTAGCATTTTTTCTTTTTCTCAAAATAATTGTCATTTTACAATATCAATACAACATTTATTATTATTTTTTCCACTATTATACCCTTGTTTATTGAATTTCATTCAACTTAATTATTCCACTAACTACAATTAATAAGGATGTTTTAGTAAATGCAACTAATTTTACTATTGAAATCAACACAATTAATCATTTTCTTAATAATCGTGCATAAACCTTAAACGACTAATATTGTGAGACGGAAGGAGTAAAAAAAAATGGTAATGTTGGTCAGTTTAGTAAAACCACTCAGAATTACCAAAAAACGTCAGAATTAACAAGGCGTGACAACAAAATATATATATATATATAGAGAGAGAGAGAGAGAGAGAGGCACACACATATTGATAAACACGTAGACATAGTCCCACTTTAGATAAACAACTTAATTTAAATCTCATAGCATGAACGTATATCATGATAAAACACTTAAGTATAAGCTATTTCCATAACAAAATACAAAAAAAATGTTATATTGTTCATGTATAAGTTATAAGCTGTTTTCATAAACTATTTTGGAGAGCTTATAAAAAAATAAGATGAAAATAAATTATGAACATGTCATAAACTGTTTTCATAACTTTTCCGGAGCAGTCTCACAAGTGTTTATTTCGATAGATAAATTCCAATAAACCAATCCAATCAGGCTCACTCAGATCCTTCACAACAAGGATATGTCATCTATTTCAGGTCATATACCTCTTGCAAGTAAAGTCATATATAACCTGAAATAGACTTCTGGATCCAGTCTCCTCCTTCAACTTTAGAAGGTGAGCTACTTTCGAAAAACCAGCATGGGATCTAGACATAATATCGCCCTCGTATACATCAGATTTATTACTCTCATAATGTCGAGTGAGCTTTGGTTTTGATAGTGCCCACTGCATTGCCCATATGGCTAATGGGCGCATGTAACTTAAAGATCTATATTCATCTTTAGTAGTCCAAGCTTCCGGAGTTTGGAAAGAATAACTGTTGATGAGATATAACAAGAAGCTTAATTAGCTATTAGTAGTATAAAGAAAGCAGATACATGGATCAGTGAAGTACTAAAGGAACAAGCTATTATTAGCAAACTTTACCCGAGACCATCACTAGACCATGCAGCTTCATATATCCCACTAGCAGTTTGAAATGCCATATCAGTCATGTTTTCCTGGATCATTGTTGCAGCTAAGGCATATGTCACTCCTGACCATATTTCTCGTGATTGCATTGATGACATGTCAACATTCCCGTCAGGTAACATCCCATTTACAGCTCCTCGTTTCCCACCCTTCACTTTCATAACGTTGTTATCATAAACCATCTCAAGTGCACTTCTAATCTTCTCTTCTCCAACAATTGGCAAAAGACCACATGCTCTAGCATACCTGCAAAACAAGAAACAGGAAGTTCCAATTTTGTTTTAAATATTACCAAGATCGATGAAGCGTGGCTATATGTGCAAAAATTCGAGGTACTTATTACATACCATTGACCAGCTAATTGATCAGCTTGTATGGATGATCTTGAACTTCCACAACTGCTATCATAATTGAAGTAAGAACCATTCCATAATTTTTCATACACAGCCTTTGCTTTTTGAAATTTGTGCCAAAAATAAACTTCAGAACCCTTGTCTCCAACCTCATGTGCCAAGGCTGATGCGGCCTGAAGTGCTGCTACCCACAATCCACCACTATACGCACTTACACCAGATACAGACCATGTGTCATAGGTTTGATCAGGGAATCCTTCATTCTCAATCATTCCGTCACCATCCTTGTCAAATTGGTCCATATAAGCAATTGCAATATAAACGGAAGGCCAGACAGCTTGAGCAAACTTCTTGTCACCAGTGGCAACCACATCCCTGTAAACCTGAAGAACAAACTTTGGATTCAAGTCTTTCCACCTATCTGTATTATAAAGATTATAGCCATTTACTTCAGACCACGGGTCACTGATTCCAATATCATGAGGAACAGCACCAAGAACGTTCCTTGATACCAATTGTCCATCATGTAAGAGTTTCATCTTTCCAGGATCATGCATCAGTACTGCTGCAGCGAAGTCTCTTTGAACACTAAGTTCAAGTTTTGGAAATAGTGTGACTAGTGAAAAAGATGAGTAAAAATGGACATCATAGGTATTCCACATTTGATACTCGATTCCTTCAAGATAAAGAAACTGGCCAATGTTTTCTTCTCCTTCTTGGAGAAGACTCACTCCATATGCAGACTTTGATGCAGGTGGAGTTTGTATTTGCTCAACTTTTGAGGTAAATCTTTCAAGAATGTCAATAGCAATGTCATTTTGATGTGATATATTATTGTTATTCTCTAAATCAGATATGAATCCATCCAGGGAAAATTTTCTTTCTCCTATATTAACTAAACTATGCACAGGAGACGAACCATCTGCACAGAAGAAAAAATTATGAAGAAAAATTGACAATGGTACATACCATCATGTATGCGAGGTTAGGATGAATTTAAAAGCAATACAGACTAGGGATAACTATATTATAAATAGGATTCAAACTTTAAGAGCTAAAAATACCTGTCCAAATTGACCCCCCAGAATTCAGGTAGTAAAGTTCATTCAAAAGGGTAACTGGGTACCTGCACAGAACTCTGAAAGCTTCAGATTTTGACTGTAGAAGCAGACAGTGAATAAATAACTGATAAGTACCATTCAGGAAGTCTCTTGTCCTCAAGGATTGGTCTTTGCCAATCTTCAATCTGGGACTCCCACTGACAATGTTCTACATCACCAATTCATAGAAGTTTGAGTAAGCAATTTTCTTATGGTATCAACAATCACAAATAAGCATGCATCTGCATGGTTTTGCATATATGGTGGAAACTTCATCTAAAATTGATGTCAAGAAGAATTATATTCATACAGTCCGCCTCTTAAAAGTCTATATATGGATATAGTTATGCTTGATATCAAATTTAGATGCAGTCACCATATTACAGATGCAAAAGTTGATGGAGTTCAGCAAAGAAGATTACCAATAATAGCATCATGTGCAATATTTGCAGCTGCATCTCCTTTAGTACCATAAAATTTAGTGTAACGCCTGCTAATCCAGTTTCATTAGTTATGTATAGTCTTTAAACAATAAATCCTCTTATACAGGTTTCTACCGCTAACCTGTAATAAACCCGTCCTCCAGGGAACTTGACTTCAGGGCAGTCCCATGCCAATGAAAATGTCACAGTACGCTGAGCATCAGATGGAATAGTCACAGTTGCTGCAATAGCTGCCCCAATGGATGATCCTGGTTTTGAAGGCACAGGTGTTTCATTAAAATTCAGATGGTCAAATGACCCATGCTGAAAAGAAAAGGAGTACCATCATTCAGTTTAGTGAAATAAACATATGGATCACATGAAGTCTGATATCCTCAAACTTGTATCATTATAAAATAAATATATTCTTGGAACTATTATTTTATCCAGAAACATGGCATCACGTTTTACTAACTTAAAGTCTATATTCATCAGCAATGCATCTGATCTGTTGTTCATCTTTGTTATTGTGGAACTGCACCTAGAGTAGAGTAGCTCTTGCAATTATTGCTAGTTAGTTAGAAACTAGATGAGTTAGTTAGAATTTTCTATCTCTATATATATCTTCCATGTAACAAACTTCACAGTTCAATTGAATAAGAAATCACTTTTCTCTTTCTATCTTCTTCTCTAAGCTTCCATTCTCTCTGGTTTCACCATGTTTATGGTGAACTTCAAGACTAACAGGAAGAGGAATTTCTTAAAATTCATTACTACTCGTAGAATTTGAGAGTCAAGCCTAATCCAGAAAATAGCATGCTAAGCAGAAAAGGTAATCACTGTCTGCATCAGTGTCATCTTCATTTAACCAGCTCAGTCATCTCTATCTTGAAATGTTCATCGGTGGAAATTAAATCAATGACTGGCAGTAATGTTGAAACAAGTTTCTTGACAGTATTCATACTTCAGATGCACAAAATATGATGAAAGAGTGACTTCCAAAGAGACGTAAGTACTGATAATTATCATGATAAAAAGAGTTTCAGATGCACAAAACAAAAGGAAAATGACAGAAAGGAAACTCCAAGTACTTGTGTTATAAAATGCTTAATAGAGCACGATGGTAGCTTATCTGGGAGAAGACAGCGTGAAGGAAGGATGAATAGCATAACATGGTAGTAATACCAAACAGAGATATTTAAAAAAATATATAAAAAATCTAAAAGCAGGTCCATAACCTGTTTAATTTCATGCCACATGTCCTTCGCTGAGATACCCTCGTAAGAACCAGATATAACAAAGACAGGGCATTCTGAGACATGAACATATTCGGTCTCTTCTGCTGCAATTGCAAATGTGACGGGAGATTGCTCATTTGCAGTCCTGTACATGCATATATCAATTTATAAATTCAAGGATTGAATTTCTTTTCATCCATTGCCTAAAAAGATATTAACAAGTCATAGTTACTTGTGATGTAGAAGAACACCATGCACCCCATCAGGCATCCTAGCATGAGACAATATGTATCTTGAATGTTAGAATAAAGTACGGGCAAGCTATGGGGAGGGGAAAGCAATCAAATTGGAACATCTTCATGCAGAAGGTAAACCAACTGAAATTTTTCTTACTTTATGTTTGAATTGAAGTGATGACCAGTAAATTCTGAATGTCCTCCAACAGAATTCTGAATGCACGCAGAAATTTGTTTGCACTCAATTCCTCAACAAAAAGCACAAGTATTTAAAACCAACTTACTGTAACAGTAACAGCTAATAAAAAGCATATCACTTACGGTCCATGTGAAAAGCAAGGTGACATCTGCTGTTGTTTTGCCAAAATTATTCAGCTGCATCAAATAAAATTGACTTATTATTGTTAACTTGATATGTATAAAACTGCAACCCAAATTTACATATAAGTGACCTTTGCCTACCGTAAAAGTAAAAACTGATACAGGAAAGCTACTCTCCTTGTAATTATGGGGTATAACAGGTGAAATCTGGCGACAAACTATTTTCAATGCTGGATCAGGTTCTGCATTTGAGCAATAGAGATGATCATTATAAGAGATGTGATACGGTATAAATATCATAATGGACTTGAAAGTATTCCAATTAGCCTGGCTTACCCTCATGTACTGTCCATGCCCTTGGGTATAATGCATGATATGTGGAACTCTCTCCATTCATATTCCAATCCCATGTTTCAATTCCTGATGCTGGATTTTCTCTAAATAAAGTTCATTAATAAGTTTTCTTTTCTAAAATCAAATTCAGAGATTCTAAAATGATGAATTAGTAACTGTAAAATTACAAGACTATCTATAATGGCCTACTTTTTTATATCTGGCTTCCCTGGGCATAGTACGCTTGAATATTTTTCACCATTTGGACGTGAAACGAAAACCTGAGACAAATCTTTTCATGTCAAAAAGGGTAATATTATTAGCAGTATGAAGTAAAGAGGATATAACTAATTATGAGTGTCCTTTTTATCTATAACAACTTCTATATATGAACCAAAATTAACTTGTAAGACATACTGGAACTTCAAGAAACATTCATCCTGAAACTTGAGTCTAACTTGCGCATAACCATATTCTATCAAGAAGCACGCATGGTATCACAACAATCACAAATCCAGTACTCAAAACAAACCACATTGTATTATGTTAAAAAGAAATGGGTCCTATCTATTTATTTTTTAAAAATGCAATGAAAGGTAACGAACATATAGCCATAACTTACAAAATGTATAATCAACTGTTATATCCTTGGAACTGTAACAAATCAAGTATCCTAAAACTTATGCTTATATTTAATTTCAAAGACGGCAAGGAGGATGAAACTCTTTGATGGTACGCGATGAGTCATGGATGGGATAGGTAAAACTTACAGAAAACTGATTTGCTAAAACTGGTTTCTCTTCACAAGTTAAAGGCAATAGTTGCCAACGCTGAAATTGACCTGTAAAACTTCTTCCAATGCTTCCTGAACTGAAGAAAAGAAGAAAGAAATAATTAATGCTGTGGAAATGAAGGAAATATTAGAAAAGAGAGTGAAGTGAAGACTCACCCAACACCACCTAAAGGAACACCATGAGAAGAAGTTACATGACGCTTAGCAAAAGGATCAATCATTCCAGTCTGAGAAAGAAATGCAGAAAGAATAATGGTTTGATATCATATGATTATTTTGTGGAAAAGAAGGTCTAAGATTAAGTACCCTTCCTTTGGCAGCTTCTTCACGAACATGGCGCCATAGACGATAACCAATGGGAGCCTGTATAGAAAATAGAAGAATGATTGTATGAAAATGAATTATATATGAGATAATAAGGGTGAATGAGTTACGTACGAGATGAATCAACTCTTTGAAAGATAAGGTGAATTCAGATGGAACATTTGCATTTGAATGATTGTTTAATTTGCGCTGCCAAGTAAGTTGTGGAGGTTTCCCTGGGTCAACAACCTTAAAAACCAAAGGCAGTGAGTGAAATCATCATGGATCGATCGATCCTATTCCTACTTCATAGGCAGACAGTCACATGTACTTACGTACGTACGTACGTACCTTTATGGCAACAGCAGCAGAAGAGTTGTTGTGTTCTTGTTCTTCTGCCATCTTTCCTGCCAACATTGATGGATTGATTGATTGGATCAATATGAAGGCAGTAAAGTATATTAATATTAATAGTGATGATCGATGAATTAATGAAATAATGAATGACAATCAATGCAACCACCTTCCGATCAATCCAATTTGAACCAACAAACAACACTACAATGAGTTAGTCAATTGAAGTAGAGTTGTATAACAAGTGGACGAAGAAGAGGCTTGCGTTTTGTAGTCCCTAAAATTGCAAAAGTTGGTAGGTAAGGTAGATGATGATGAATTGGATTTGGAATGGTCCAAATCTGACTATTTAACTACCTATTTATTGGATAGATTAGATCCACCAATGCACTATGCATGCCACGGACATAGTAATTCTAACATCGACATATGACCAACAATTCACGTGTTTTTTTTATTTGTCTACAATGAAAAAACAAAATTGTTGGTTTTCTATTATGCACAAATACACTCTTTGTTACTTTATTTTATAATTAGGGGACTTCTACGGTACACTCACAAATTTTAGTGTATTGATACTCTTTTTACAAAATTTATAAATTAACGATCATTTTTACAAAATAAAAAATTATTTGTCAATATTTATATTTGAGAAAACATCATTTCATTGTTTATAAGAATCATATTAAAAAATTTACATTTTGTCATAAAAATAATCAATTTTCATTGTTATGAGTAATAAAAATTCGTAAAAATTAAATTTTATTTCGTCGAAACTCTTGGTAAATAAAATTTAATTAATATAGTTGTCAATCATAGAAAGTAATTATTTTTCTTAAAAAAACAACTAATTTATTATTAATTTAACGACTTGGTGTACCGATACACCCAAATTTATTGGATGTACCATAGAAATTGCCTTATAATTATCATTTTTGCATTTTTTTTTTAGAGTAAATAATCACTCTCCGTTCCTTGACTCTGCATCTCGTTGTCGCATGCATCTCGTTGTCACAAAGGTTCTTGAAGTAGTTCCTGAATGTGCATTTCCGTTATCATTTTAATCCCTAGTGTGTTAAATAATTTGTTAACTGATGACATGACAAAAGTTTTATACTGACAAGGAGTACAATGTGTCACAAAAATTAAAGTGAAAGTATAAAATGGTCACTTTGGTCATGAACCAAAAATCAATATCTTCGAAAGTCAATATCCCTGAACCGAAAAACAATATCCTCAAACTCGTTCCAACGAAGTGTTGCTCTTTGTCAAGAACTTGGTCATCTTCCTCGATGAAGTTTTCGGTGGTTGCATCATACTTGTTGTTAGGTTCATGAGTGTGCATATTTACTATCAGTTAGGTTCCTGACAATAAACAATTAATGTCACTAAGGTCCATGTCGGTAAACACTTATAGGCACAAAGTAAGCCTAATATGATCCTATTTTGTATCAATTTATCAATTCTAGCAATATGAAGAGTTGTTTTAGGCTTTCAGGTCTCGTTATGAATCACATTTTCCCAAATTTTGTATTTGTATATCTTGAATTCCTTCATGGTTTCTTCTTTTTAATCTTAATGTTTACTTCAAATTATACTATTTCATTTTTCTTAAGAAAGATTACTAGCTTCAACGATACATATTTATCTGAGCATATGCATTTTTGTAGTATGATTGCACAACAGAAACTTAAGCCACTTGATTTGGTATTTGTTTTTATATTAGCTATTATAATAATCAATGATATAACGTCAAACCTGTTAGGTGAATTGTTAGCTAATATTTAGCATTTGCCGTCATATTTTTAGGCATATTGTGTGTTCATGGAATAGCAGTTATTGCATGGATGCATGATAAATGTTGTAGGCGTGGAATAGCAGCCATTGCATGGAAGCATGACAAATGTCATGTGCTTGTAAGTCTTTACTGTTATGGACCTTAGTGATAGTAAGTGTTTACCGTCAGGGACTTAATCGATAGTAAATATGCATAGTCAGAGACCTAGAAACAAGTTTCTTGCATCCACCGAACAACTTCATTGAGAAAGATGACTAAATTCTTGACGAATAGCGACACTTCGTTATGACGAGTTTGAGGATATTGATTTTCGATTCAGGGATATTGATTTTCGGTTCAGGGATCAAAGTGACCATTTACTCAATTTTTTATTTTAATAATTGTCATTTTCAAAGTTCAATTCATCATTAAATGTTGTTTTTATCTATATTATCCTTAGATATTTATTGTAGAGAAATAAATATATGAAATGAGATATTGAATGATTAAGGTTACTATAGAAAAAATATAAATTATTGTATAAAAAGTAGTAAAAATATTTGTTGTCTTGGTTTGTGTTAAAAGTCAAAATGTAACAATTAAAAAGGAATAAAGGGAGTATATTTTTAATCATTAGATCAAATAATTTAATGATGAAATAATTGATTCATTCATGAACATTAATTTGTATGTAAAACATGTCTCATTTGTGCCACACATAATTAATCTCATTTTAAGTGTTTTCCGTCTTTTGTAAAAAAAGAAAAATAAATTGACCTTAATATTTGTATTTTATTTTTGACAAAAATTGAGGATATATAGTTTCATTTAAATACTCTAAAATTGTAATTTTTGTCAAACAATTTTTTTGAAATCACCTTAACAACTTGGTCATTTAACGAGGTCTTATACTTCCTACTGAGGGTCTTCAAAACTGAACCAATCCAAAAGAAAAATTGCAACCAAACCAATCCAAACCGAAACTGCAAAAAATTGCATTTGGGTTCAGTTGTATTCAAATCAATTTTTTACTCAACTGCATGGTTTGGTTCAATTTGCGGTTTTGATTTTACCAACCGAACCAACACAAATCAAACCGCAATATAAGAAAAACATTAATTAAATATATATCATCTAGAACAATACTCATAGAAATTCAATGGAAACTTTAATAAAATGAAATATTATTTTCTCATGTTAAGCTTATTCTTTACTTTTTCTATCAAAAATGTATTTATGTACTACTTGGACTCTTGGAGAATTATTAAAATTGTAGTCTTTTGAATTTTTTACAAAATATGATTAATTTTTGTCCACGTTTTAATTTGGTTTACGTAGTTGAGGACATTATTAGATAGAAATAAAATTGTAAAGTTGGATGAAATTTAAAACATTGTTGAAAATATGTTGTGTTTTAGCTTTTTAATTTGATTTTAACGTTGAAAACAAAAAAAAATCATTGCCTGAAAAACCCGAATTAATCGATTCAATCTAAACCGCATTGGTTTGGTTTGGTTCAGATTATATTTTAAAAGTCAACCGAACCAAACCAAACCGCATAATTATTTATCTTGCGGTTCATATGACTTTTACCCTCAAAACTGAACCAAACTGCACCGCGAACACCCCTACTTCCTACCAATTTGTTTCAACTCTCATATGAAGTAGCAATAGTTGTCGCAAGAAAGGGGGGTTTGAATTGTGACCCTTTTTTAAAATTATTCCTGAAACTTTAAATCAAGTTTGTATACTCAAGAATGTTCTTGGTTAAAATATTAGTTCAAACAAATAGTATTTAATATATATATATATATATATATATATATATATATATAGATATAAAACTAAAGAATGATTATATAAGCATAATGAGAGAAATTATGATTAAGCTGATTTTAACTCTAGTTAAGTATTTATGTAATTGATTTATCTTGGACCAAAATATTTCTGGAGGCAGTTGTATAATTGATAAAGTAATAATTTAATGAGGACCAGAGAACTCTGAATTAATTTGGCTGTAATTAATTTGGACCAGATTATTCTGGTAGAGTAATTAAATTAATTAGCAAGATAGTAATAATGATTTAGTTTAGGACCAGAGCACTCTGGATTGTAATGTAAAATAAATGACAAAAGTAAGGAAGAGAGAATAACACCGGAGAGTTATTATGGTTCACCAAATCCGGCTACTTCCAGTCCCCACACTTCGTGTGAGTTTATCCACTATAGTATTCAGTTGGTAGAAACTTCTAACCAACACTATAAGATCTTGATCACACCAGATCAGTTTGTAGCCTCTGTATTATCAATCTCAACAGGCTTCTACAATTCTTTGCTTTCGCACAAGAAAGGTTGGAACTTTCATATCTCAAACTATTTAGCCCAATAGATTTAGAGATCTAGTTTACACTTTGTATGATGGTGGATTTTGGTTAGATAGTGATACACATGAATTTTACAAAGCAAACTCAAGAGATAATAAAAACAAAATATAGTGAAAGATTGTAGAGTTTGCTTGTGTTTGTTGAAGAGCTTGATAGAGAGAATGATTGTTCTGTGCTTTGAGAGAAATAATTGCTTTATGTTTCAAACTCTTGTCTTTACCTTCAGAGTCCTCTTCTATTTATAGAACATGAATAGCCTTGGAGGACAAGTCTTTTTATAGAGTTGTTTGAACTTTTTTTCAAACTGAAAATGCACTCCAAAGTTTGTTTGGAGAAAAGGTGCACAAGTTGTCAAGAGAACGTTCACCAGAACGTTCTTTGGATCATTCTTCTGAGTGCTTTTGTTCCATCCTTCTTGTGCAAAAGTTTTTCACATGTCTTGGCCGCTTGTTGTTGAGCTGTAACCCTTTGCTTAGATGAGTGTATGTCACAATGTTGTCATACCATGATGTCACGATCTTTACTTCCAAGGCACAACTTTGTGATTATTCCTTTGAAGATTTTTCTCATTTATTCCTTTGTTGGTTGAAAAAATCCAAGGGTCCTGTACTGATTTTCCATGGCCCATGTGCATATTTAAACTTGATGTATTTTGCCTTTTAATGCTATTTAAGGAATCTTGATTTTAATCCTTCTTTAGGTGAGACAAATTCTTGATCTTCATTATTGCATATATTTGCCATTTCTCAACATATCATATTTGTCCATTTGAAGATGCTTGAGAACATTCTCATGTACATTTTATGAAACAATCTCACAAAATAAATTAGTAGATAACAAGATAATTAAAAGTAATTTAAGTTTGTTATATTCAAAACATTAATAAAAGATTTTGCTTTCAACATCAGTCTCTATTTCAACGTTTATTTGTTTTCTCGAATTTGGTTGAATTTTTTAGACAAAAATACTAATAAATATCTCTACAATTTGGTCGGGTAATTACTACTAGAGCTTTGACTATCATGTATTTACTTACTATTAATACAAAGTTTCTATCGTCATTTAATAATGATTAATCATAATTTACAAATTCAAGAGCACTTAAAACAAAAAAATGTGGTGAAACAATTTATTTATAAAATAAAAAGAAGAAAAAAGAGAAAAAGAATATAATGTGGGGTGGAAGTGGTGAAAGAAAGCAGGACAAATTATTATTTTTGTTCATTAATGTGTAATAAATAGTTGCAACCGTCTCAATATATCGAAATTCTAAAATAATATTTGATTGTGCACTATCTACATCGAAATAAGCTCTTACTATAAAATATTTTGTTAATACTGTTATACCACTTAATCAATGTATTTTATGTCATATTAATCTTTATAAATACATACTTATATATTCTCATATTAGTTTATATAAGAAAAAGTTACTGCAACTATTTTATTTTGACTAATAAAACATGGAGAATACTAACCAGTGCCTTTGGGACATTGGTTAAAGTACTAAAATAAGTGACTTTGCAACAAAAAGTTGTGTAATTATTACTAAGATAAAAGTAAAAATTTGCATTTCCAAAACATAATTTCTATTAATGGATTTTTTAACCATTGCCTTTAGGGCATCGGTAGGGATGGAAATAAGCCAGACTTTGATAGGTCTGAGCCTGACCTACGAATTTATTTACAAGCCTGAGTTTGGCCTATGTCCTATCATATACCGTTTTTCGAATCCTGCTCTTCACCCAGCACAAAACATTCATGCCCTGCAGGCAAGACCAAAATGCACATGCGCTAGTTAACTAACGCAAGTGTAAAACTATGCGCTAATTAACTAACGTTGCGTGACTTAAGTCACACATGTTTTAACGTTGTGTGACTTAAGCCATGCATGTGTTAAACACTGCGCACGTTAACTCACGCACATATTTAACACATGCATGAGTTAACTAGCGCACAGTCTGTGCACAGAAGAGGCAGAAACCTCTCTTTTCCCTGTTTTTTTTCTTTCATTTCTTCTTTCATACATTCATTCATTCAATTGCATGCATTTTTCATCATTCATTAAATCAAGTCATAATTAAATTAGGAAAATAACGGAATAAAATAACGAAAAATGTCATAATTAAATTACGAAAAAATAACGGAATAAAATAACGAAAAAAATAACGAAAAATATCATAAAAGCGCCAAATATACGCAAATGTCACTGGATTACAACCATATCCTGCAAAATGTCATAAAAAAACCTAGAAAATATCATAAAACCCTACTCCTGTGGACCCCTACTCCTCCTCCGCGGAGCCGACACCTGGTCAAACACTGTATAATCGGACTGGAGACCCTCCAAAATGCTTAAAAATAGTGGATTTGAAGCCACCTCAGGAATCTCCATTGCATGCTCCACTCTGCCTCTCATGTTGTCGATGACCTGGAATGGATCGGGAGGATGTCTGGCACACTGCTGCTCAACAAGAACCTCCTCGTAAGGAGGGACAGGACAAATAGGTGCTTGAGTTGTGTAGTCAGGAATGGCCGCAGGGGGGTTCACAATAGGATGTGATACTCTAACGAACCATCTCATGTACGCCATACCATGAGACCACGGTCGGTCCTCTGGCACCGGTTCACCCCTCTGCTGCTGGCTGAGGACATGTAGAGAAAACTCCATGAAAGCCTGGGCCACGTCATTTGCCGCAGTAAGTTCAACAGCTGTAGGAGACCTGGGTCGTGTCTCAACATTCATGTACTGTCTAAGAACCCGCTCCCACAAGTGACGGACCATCCTGTCTCTGCCGACCATGATCCATCCGGAGTACCAACATATGTTCTGAAAGGGCGCGATGTGTCGCCGTCTCTCGTACGGCTTCTAGATGACATGAGAATGATCCATCGCATCAATGACATCTCTATAGTGTCCAGGGTCCGTAAAGCCCCTAGGAGGTTCCCACCGACTCAAAAGCGAGGCAAATGCCGGGTTGTACACATCGCTAAGAACCCTCAGAATGAGGTTCCTGAAGTGCGCCAAAGTCCATCCCTGCAAACACAAAGAACCAAATATATATCAACACAAGTATTATACAAACAAGGTAAAAAATAAGAAAAATAAGTTAAACAAGACACAAATTTACGATCCAATAAGTAAAGAAGAAGAAAAACAAATATTACCACAAGCAGGGTCATGTAACCACCACAGGAGGCCACTGACGAATCGGAGGTCAGAGAGAGATGCTCGTACATGAATGCTAGCCCCATCTCATCCAATGACCAGCCGTCCAATTCGTCCATATCTTGCAGCGCAAGCAGCCACAACAGATTAATGTTTTTGTTGTTCTTGCGGGAAAAAATGGTTCATCCAAGCAAGAACAACATAAACGCCTTAACTCAGGTCAGCCTAACTTGAGCACGCTTGTCTTCCTCCTCCTTCGTGTCAATCTTAACCAGCAGATTACACCTATGCAAGAGCTCTTTGTAGCGCCTCTTCAGTACACCAAATGAGATATACGGACCACTTTGTCTGGTCATCTCCCTAGCCCTTCCTCCGCCAAAAAAAGCAGATCCCCTGCATCATCTCCATCCCCTCGTCATGGGTTAACTCTCTTCAAGAAGGAGCCTCCTAGTGATGAGGATGCCTAGGGGACACGCCACATCATCTAGTGTGATGGTCATCTCCCCAACAGGTAGATGAGAGCTGCTGGTCTCCTCATGTCATCTCTTTGACATCGCACAAACGAGCCCGTGAGAGACGTTCTCGTACCCACTACTCAGGAGAGGAGTTAGACCAGACAGATTCACTACATCCCAAAACCAATTGTGTTGTGTTCCCGGTTGAGGCACCGTCAAGTTTTTAAGACTCAGCTTCTTCCCGTGTGAGATACCTTTCACCCTATGTCTTTTCCGAAACTGAAATACAAAAACAAAAAACATTAAACAACATCGTTAAATAAATAATAAGTAAAATTAACTTTAAATATATTCTAACATAAATAGTAAAAGAAGTAAAATAAGTAAATAAGTAAAATAATAATTAGAACAAGTTGTATAAATAGTAAAAGAAGTAAAATAAACATTAAAATATACTTACATCAGCATCGACTCATATCCTGCATGCCACATGTCCACCAAATCGAGGTAAAAGCGAGAGGTTAGAAGACCCCCCTGCATAGCCGTTCGGTTCAGCCTCATACACCACCATCGGCACCCCCTGAAAACGACCCCCGCCATCATCATATTGCTCTCCTGCTGCTCAGGCTCCTCAATATGAGGCTGCTCCTCCTGGACAACAACATGCTGCTGATACTGATACGCCTCAAACTGATACTGGTGAGGCTGAGGATCCTCAAACTGATACACCTGAGGCTGAGGATCCTGATAAACCTGATATTACGTCGAGTCTATCCCCTGGGATGGACCAGCCTGTGATGAAGAGGGCCCATCATCATCAACACTGGCAAGTCTCGTGCCCCCAACTCTCCCTCGACTTCAGCCATGTAAAGGAGGGACTACTACTTGTTTCTCCCTCCGTGCACTACCAGTAGAGGTAGGCCTCCATAACCTAAGTCTGTCAGTCCTCTCCCTCTGAGACATATCTGCACAACACAACATTTTAAAAAGTACAAAATCAATGACACATTTTCACACGGACATTGTGTCATTTCCAACAATTCAAGAACAACATCAAAGTTTCGACAGTGTCATTTCAATCCGTAATTTACCACATTGTTGTCAAACATACTATAATCAACATTAATAAACTATATTCTAACTAATTTCATCATTAACAATCCAAAAAACAAACAAATTTTCATTGACACATTTTATCAAACACCTAAAGTGCAATTTTCAATCAACATAAAATCTAACAATTTCTAAACCCTAAACTACCACAATGCACTATAAACAACATCTAAACAACAATTCCTAAGTTAAATCATCACTAACAATCATAAAAACTAACATGCAAGCAAAATTTTAAAAACCTAAAAATGTTAAATTTCTTCAAAAATTCGGAAATTTCAACCAAAAAAATGCAATGGAGAAGGATAATCATCACTTACTTGATATTGTGGGGGAAATTTGCTTTGAATGGCGCAATAATGATGAAATTTGGATTTGAGGTGAAAAATTTCGAAGTTGGGAAGTTTGGAAAATGAGGGAAATGGTTGTTGTGTTGCTGTTATATGACTTAAGTAACGCTGCGTGACTTAACATGCGCATCGCTACTTAAGTTGCGCACAAAATGTCACGTGCGCAAGTTAAGTCACGCAACGTGACTTAACTTGCGCAGGGGCATTTTCGTTAGTTCAGCTGGGCGGGAGTGTTTTGTGCTGGGTGAAGAGCAGGATTCTCGTTTTTCTTGGTCTGGTCTGGCCTATTTAAAAGCATGGACTGACCTGAAAGCCTACTTACATGCCTACTTTACATTAAGGTCATCAAATAGTTCATTTTGCCTATTAAATAAGCTACACAGACCTTAAAGCATACTTAAAAGGCTATTTCACTACAAGTAAATTTTAACTAGATTAAAGCCTACTTAAAAGCCTATAACAACGAAGCCTATTAAAGGACTAATAGATAGAGAAAAAGATGTTTATATTTTTAATGTATAAAATTATTTTAATATAAAAAATACTTTTTTTTTAATAAATAAGTATTAATAGGCCGGCCTCCTTAAAAAAAAAGTATTAATAGGCCGACATATTAGGTTTACCAGACTTTTATGGAAGCATAAGTCTAACCTATTTAACTAAACAAGCTTTCTAAAAAACCTAATTCTAATCATATCTACTAAACAAGTCAAGTCAAACCAAACCGTAGACCCTATAGACTTGCCTGATCTATTCCGAACCCCAAGCACCTGCTAGCAAAACCCATAAAATATACCATCATAAATTATCTTACAGTAAAAAACAAAGTTGGTTCAATATTGAGAGGTAGGTAGAAATAAAAAAGAAAGGAATATACTTACTAGTAAGTCGCATAGCAGTAGCAGTGAGAGGAACTGAAACCCTAAATCACTCCGCCGCTCCAACTGCCTCTGTAAGTAAAAAAATTCTTAGCAGATTTGGTCTCTCTCTGATTTCGATTCGCAGCAGCAGGTTCAGTCCAGATCGACCCTAATATGGCTCTAGTAAGTGAATCCCCTCTCACTGTTTTCATTCATTCACTTCATCGATCTAATCTAATCTTACCCTTTTTGCAATTAATTTAATTAGATCCTTCATTCCGGTGAAATCAACAAAAATGCTTACAAGGCACGCATTGCAGCTGAATATGCTTCTGTTCAACTTCAATTGACTCCCAATTTTGAGATGGGTGTCTCTAACAAGACACCTCAGTTTCTCGACATGAATCCTCTTGGCAAGGTTCCTGTCTTGGAAACCCCGAATGGTCCTGTCTTTGAGAGCAATGCTATTGCTCGTTATGTTGCTAGACTCAACAACAACACTTTGTATGGTTCTTCTTTGATTCAATATGTAAGTCTTTTTTTTCTTTTAATTCTATTCTATTCTATTTATTTATTTGCTGTATGTACTCAATTATTCATTCTTTCAGGCTCAAATTGAACAATGGATTGATTTTTCATCTTTGGAGATTGATTCCAATATTAACAAGTGGCTCTATCCAAGATTGGGATATGGGGTTTACCTTCCTCCAGTAAGTCTTCTCTCATCTCAACTCGATTTAAAATCAATATTATATAATACGATTCATATCAAAGACACATCCAGCCAATCCATGCCAAACTTATTTTAAAACTAATTGGATATTACTCAGATGTGTATGTCATACATTCTTAAGAGTGTGTGTGTTAGATATGTGTTGACACAGATACTTCACCCATGTTGGTTTATGACATACATTCCTCGGATTAGGCGTGTCCCGGCCCTATACACGTACACATGATTACACCAAATTATATGATTTCCTCAATTGTCAGTGGTGTCAACGTGTGTCCGTATCCTTGCTTCATTGGTTTTTTTACATCTTCAATATTTTTGTTATTGTTAACATCTTGTTGCTATGACATTTTATCCTGATCTTAATTATTTGTCTGGTTAAAGGCCGAAGAGATTGCTATTACTGGTCTGAAGAGAGCTTTGAATGCTCTGAACACTCACCTTGCCTCCAACACTTACCTAGTTGGCCACTCTGTCACCTTGGCTGACATTATAACGACATGCAATTTGTATGTTGGTTTCACTCGTCTCTTTGTCAAGAGCTTCTCCTCGGAGTTTCCTCATGTTGAGAGATACTTTTGGACCTTGGTCAATCAGCCAAACTTCCGCAAGATTTTAGGCCAAGTCAAGCAGGCTGAAGCTGTACAACCTCTTCAATCTGCAAAGAAGCCTTCCCAGCCTAAAGATTCTAAGGCCAAGGTAAACGACGAACCCAAGAAGGAGGCCAAGAAAGTGCCAGAAAAGCCCAAAGAAGAAGCAGAAGAAGAGGCACCCAAGCCCAAACCCAAGAATCCCCTTGATCTTCTTCCTCCAAGCAAGATGATACTGGATGACTGGAAAAGACTCTACTCGAACACTAGAAACAACTTCAGAGAGGTTGCTATCAAAGGTATTACTGTTTCCCCCTTTGATGTTATTGTTTTCAATTTTGTGACTGTTCATTGTGAAATTTGCGGTTCTGGATATTCTCTCAAAGAATGTCAAAGATTTTTATAAGACATATATAGGCAAAATCGTTTTAAATCCTTCTTCTATCTTGCAGGATTTTGGGACATGTATGATCCTGAAGGGTACTCTCTGTGGTTCTGTGATTACAAATACAATGATGAGAACACTGTTTCCTTTGTGACATTGAACAAGGTTGGTGGATTTCTTCAGCGGATGGATTTAGCCCGCAAGTATGCATTTGGAAAGATGCTTGTGATTGGATCTGACCCACCTTTTAAGGTAAAGGGGTTGTGGCTTTTCCGTGGGCAAGAAATCCCTAAATTTGTGATGGATGAATGCTATGACATGGAGCTGTATGAATGGACTAAGGTCGACATTTCAGATGAAGCTCAAAAGGAGCGTGTCAGTCAGATGATTGAAGATTTTGAACCTTTTGAGGGGGAGCCTCTTTTGGATGCCAAATGCTTCAAGTGAATCGTGAAATTGGCAAGGATTTGTTTGTGTTCATTTTTAATATAAATGTAGTTTATTTCCTATCTCGGTTTCATCGAAGAACTAGCTGAAATTTGATTTGAGACATATTTAAACCTCTTGACAAAGACTAGAAGTACTATTTTAGTATGTATGAAAATGAAAATTCGTGGATTCATGTTTTTCTCCCGCCCCCTTGTTTGATCTGATGGGTTCGAAGGTATTCTATTAGACTAATGCTGTTTATTATGAAAACAAATCCAACGAAAAGCATGAATTACACTGATTTTAAGTTATAATTACCAATCTATCCATTAGCTATTTCCTATATTGCCATATTGCCCTTGTATGGCAATTGTTTTCCCACGTCGTATAATTTCGTGAAAATATATTCTTACTATATAGCAATGCTCATTTTGTTAAATTAAAAGCGGCAATAAGACCGAAATGGATAATTCACATTTAGCAAGATCATAATAAATGATTAAGACCATCTCCTATGCAGGTTTTACGTTGCGTTCTTAAAATACTAGAAGGATTTGTTTTGTTCTAAGCGTTAGAGAGAAGACAGAGCTGTGTCAATAAAGCCAATACTTTATCAAAGAAAGCATAATTTGTCGGATTAATTGTAGTGTCAATTTAAAATAAGTTATACTTTGGTTTTTGCATTAGAGTAAAAAGAGACGAGTGTTATTAAATCTTATGCAGCAGTAGCACATTCATAAAAATAATTATAGATGTTCTAAAATGTGATATTTACTGTACATAAAGTATTTAGCTAGGGTTGTTCACGTTAAGGGGGCGAGGAAGATAAATAGTAGATAGATATACTGTGGTAAAGATAAATCCATTCTACACACTAGAAAGTCGACCCGTGCTCCGCACGAGTCTAACCAACATAATTAAATTGCGAAAAGAGTTTCACAACACCTTGTCAACCATGATAATAACACAAAGTCAAAAAAAGATCTTAATAAAACAACCCAAGAGGAACAACATGGTGCAGATTCGTATCCATCTCAAGGGCATGAAACTCAACGCAGAAAGTCCTGTACTGCAGTCGTAAATCATTGATGATCCTGTCAACTTCAGAGATAAGGTTTGGATCCAAGGGAGCTGCAAATAAACAAATGAATAAAACGTTAAAAATTTAATGAAGGAATAAAATCGAATTCCATAAAGAACAGTTGCGAGCATAAAACAAAATAATACATGTTCTACCCTTCAAGCAGTGAAGTGCAAGCAAACTTTGGAAACCAGGAAAAGCCATGGAATGGTAAACACACTTGATACTGGTATGTTATATGAAAAAGGGCGATTGGAGCATCTCCATGTCTGTGTGTACTTATAGACAATCAACAAACCAAATGGAAGCATTGTTAGAAGTGCCAAATTAATGATGGGGAGAGGGAAATTGAAATTTAAAAGAAGGCATGACAATGTTGGGACGTGTAACAGCTACCGGAGGAATCTAGGTTAAGTTGTTGTTGAGATAATTAAGGCTTAAGAATTGAGTTAACCAATAGCAAAATAATAATACACCTGGAAAAACTTCTCATGTAAGCTAGGTTAGGTTGTTAAGGAGGGAAATTAGACATGTAATTAGGGTAAATCAACAGCTAAACCTTACAAGCTTTTAGAGTAAGAAGAGAAGATTATTTAGCAAGCAAAGCAAAGTCCTATATTTAAAGATAGAGTTCACATGTAGAAATGTATTTCTACATATTTTTTTTAAAGAAATATATTAGGTAAAATATGATTAACCATTCATATAATATTTTTACGTAATTGGTATGTTTTATATTGGATGTAGAGTTCGCGACAGATCAGAATTTTAACAAGTCGAGTCAAAGTTATATCATAAAAATTTATATAGAATTGTATAAATGCAAAAGCGTGTAAAAATTATATTAGTTATGTTTATAAATTATTTTTTTTGAAAGAAGTTACATTGTTTATAACTCTAAAATGTTGAGTTTTGAAAATATTTTTCCATTTGTAGCAAAGTATACAAAATAAAGGTCAAATATATCCAAAAGTTCGTTAAGCTGATTAATCATTTTATTTTATTTTTTAGTTTCAAATTATTAGTACTTTAAATTACAAAATATTTTCACCGTTATCCTTTTACATCTAACTCTATTAAGTATCGTTGATATGGCTGTTAGATGCTGACATGGCGTGTCCAATTCAGCAAAATTTTCTATTTTTAAATTAATTTTTAGTAAAAATTAAATTTTAAAATAAAACTAAAAATGAGAAGGAAAAAAATACAAGATATTCATCTTCGACCTCTCCACCTTCAACCCATTCTTCATCTTCAACCTCCCCAGCTTCATTACTTTCAATCCACCCAGATTTGGAAAAAATCAAGAACATAAAAACACAACATCCTTTTCTTCAAATTAAAACTCATAAAATCATAACCCTGCAACACAAACATTACACAACCCTCCTTCTTTAACTCACCGCACTTCATTACCATTTCCATCCTCATAGTTTCAATCTGCATCTTCAATTACTCTAATAAGAACTCAACCTTCATCCCCTTTTGACTTTAACTCAATAATGCAATTAAATTTTTAATTAAAATGTTTTCTTTTTTTATTTATCCAAAAAAGGGTTACTAATGAAAATCAATTGTAGAGGGTTTCAACTCCAATGGTTCTAGTAAAGAAGGTTGGAAGAAAAGAGAAGCAAAGGAAGAATTGAGGGATTGAATGAACCCAGAAACTTTCGTTGGGCATGGTTTTCATTTTCCACTTAATATTCATTCATTATTTTCATTGTATTTCTAATTTAAAATAAACTTCGATAATTTAATTTTATGCAACTAGTAAAAAAAAATTAGCAAAATATTTTCTGGATTTTCATTTGAATTCTGATTTTTTTTTATTCAAAATGATGAGAATGGAGAAGATTATGTAAATGGTTTTGAGATAAAAGGCATAAGATTTGAGAAAAGGGCAGATTTCTCTCTCTCCATAAATCGGATTCAACCATGAAGATGGGATGAAGATGATGAATTACACATGCCCGTCAGCATCTAACGACCACACCAGCACCTTTAACAAAGTTAGATGGAAAAACGTAACGGTGTATGCATGCATTGTACAACTTAAGGGATTAATCTGAAATTAAGAAAACTTAACACAAACACTAAACTTAAAGGAGTCATAGATGCATTTGACCAAAAAATATAACCTTAGTTAATTATTTTTTCATCCACCAACATCAATCAAAAAACTTTTTTCGAACAAATATAATAATAGTTTAGAATATAATATCATTGTTACGGTCTTGTTGACCAGATACACTAAGAGAATTGGTTAAAGATTTCTTAAAAGAAAATTTTATCTTAAAAATAAGGTTTAATAGCAGTTTTCGTCCCTTAACTTTCACGAAGTTGCGATTTTGGTCCCATAAGAAAAAACTATAAAACCGTCCTTTAAATTTTGCAACTGTAGCAGTTTTGGCACCTAAAGACAAAATAAAAAAATAATACGTGGCACCTCACTTATGGTGTCACGTCAGTGTAGATCGAGTCAAAATTGATCTTAGGGGCCAAAACTGTCACATGTGCAAAATTTAGGAGGCGGTTTTGTAGTTTTATTTCTTAGGGGGCCAAAATCACAACTTTAGAAAAGTTAGGAGGCTAAAAACTGCTATTAAACCTAAAAATAAGCGTTATTTTTATCGTTATAATAATTCCAACAATTTTTTATAAAAAATTACTTCTTTTGATTTCTACACAACTGCTCTTAGAATACTCATTAGGATCCTTCTTAGTTTTGTATTTTTTTGCAGTGTTATGAATGGACTATGTGAAGACAATAATACTATATAAGCGAAGTTGAACTGAATAAATATATGGGTTAAAAATACAATAAACAAGTGGAATAAGTGGGGCCGGCCGATTCCATTGCCCTCACATTGAATATGTACTTGTTTAAAGTATAAAAGTCTCTCAGAGTTTAACTTTGTTGGTAACACATTGCAAAATCTATTTTGTTTTTTTAAATGAAGAGGTAACACATGAACAAGTCTTTTTTTTTTTTTAGAGAGTGATTTTCATAGGTGATAAACAAACAGAAATAACTTCATATTTTCTAAAAATCTATTAGATATTTTTTTAGCACAAAATATAATATTTTTTAAAGTTGAACACAAACGTACCCATATGGTGCGAATGTTTTAGTTTTTTTTTGAAAGAAAATATATATTTTCATTACAAAAACACTTCTTCATTTAAAAAAAAAATACAATTTTTACGTTAAACTGAAATGTTATTAGGATTAGCTTTACCTAAAATCATAACACATAAAATCAGTTTTTTTTTTTTTGAAAGAAAACACATGAAACAAGTTAACAATCATTCCATTTTTTGCAAAAAATTATTAGGGACATTAAGCAAACATAAATAGTTTTAGATTTATATTAAAATATTTTTAAAAAAATCTGTAAATTGTGTTTTAAAGTTGAAACAAACGCACCCATTATCTCATGTGTTTTAATTATATTTCATTATTTTATCACAATTTAAATATGAATTAAAATTAATAACTTTTTGGACTGATAAATCATTTAATTGTTAAAACATTTTATAATAGGGAGCTTCTATGGTACACCCGTAAATTAAGGTGTACCGATACTCTCGCTTAAATTTTTTATAAGTTAACTATCATTTTTAAGAAGAAAATAGGTGTTTGTTGATATTTATATTTTAGAAAATATCATTTTATAAGAAAAAAACATCATTTCATTTTTTATAAAAATCATACTATTTTTTTTACATTTTATTGTAAAAAATAATCAAAATTCTCTATTATGAGTAATAAAAATTTAGAAAAATTAAATTTTATTGCGTTGACGTTTTTGGTAAATAAGATTTAACTATTATAATTATAGGTGATAGAAAATAATTTTTTCCTACAAAAAAATAACTCATTTAACTATTAATTTAAGAATTTGGTGTACCAATACACTCAAATTATTGAGTGTACCATAGAATTTGCCTTTATAATATCATATTAATTAGAATGTATTTTAGTTTAAAGAATATTATCCTCTCGGGTCATAAGTGTAAATATTAAAGAAAATTGAGACAACAAAATTGATATATTAAAATTAATTCGATAAAAGATTTTCTTTTATATTTAAGAGAGGAGAAAGTATTAGTTTAGGTGAATGTTTTTGAAGAGGATATTGAAAGAAAGGAAATTGGGTAGGGTAGTGACGTGGCTAAACTGAAGACAGGAGTTGCAACTTGAAAAGAAACAACAACATAATATTTGATTTGGTGTTTGGTTCCCATGCCATGCCATGCTATGAATGCGATGAGGGGTGTAAGTGTTGGTGTGTTTCCTTGTAATGTAATGAGAGTGAGAAGATACTGTTCAAGAATTGATGACGATCATAGTAATGGGAGGATGAGGAAAGTTGGGGTTGTGGTGCGAAACAGCAGCAACAAAGTAGATGAAACAGAAACAGATGTAATTGTGATTGGTAGTGGTATTGGTGGACTGAGTTGTGCAGCACTGTTGGCAAGATATGAACAAGATGTTGTTGTTTTCGAAAGCCACGACCATGCTGGAGGTGCTGCTCATTCTTTTGATGTCAAAGGCTATAAGTTTGATTCCGGTCCATCATTATTTTCTGGTTTGCAGTCAAGAGGTCCACAGGCTAACCCTCTTGCTCAAGTTCTTGATGCTTTGGGAGAGTCCGTCCCCTGCGCTACTTATGATTCATGGATGGTCCATGTACCTGAAGCTGATTTCTTGTCACGCATAGGTCCTACTGAGTTTTTAAAGGACCTTCACAACTATGCAGGTCCTGAAGCTGTTCAAGAATGGCAGAAGCTTTTGGATGCTGTACTTCCCTTGTCTACAGCTGCAATGGCTCTTCCCCCTCTATCTGTTCGAGGAGACTTCGGTGTTCTTTACACCGCTGCTGCTAGATATGCACCTTCTCTTTTCAATACCTTTTTCAAAATGGGTCCTCAGGCTGCTCTTCGTTCCACACAACTTCTCTCACCTTTTTCCCAAATACTTGACTCTTTGCAACTAAAAAATCCTTTCATACGCAATTGGATTGACTTACTTTCCTTCTTGCTTGCTGGTGTCAAATCTGATAGTATATTGTCTGCAGAGATGGTACTATATTTCACATATCTCCAATTACCACTACTGCTCATCAATGTGCAATCATTTATTTATATCATTACATTATTTACGACCACAATAACAAGTTTCTATCTTCTCATTTTTTTGTAAAGATAGATTATTAACAGTGTGCATAACATAAATCTCTAAAGGGACCTTTGTTAAATTTTGGTTCCTGTTGTTCACTTAGAGACAGTAGTAGACTGATTGACCAATTTCATTTCTTAAAGATCACCTAAAAGCAAGCAGTTAAATGGATAGAAAACTAACGAAATAGTGCTGGTTGAAACATTAGTGAAACGTCGTTGCTAATATTCTATTGATGACAAAACAGTTGCTCTCCCTTCCCTCAGGTTTACATGTTTGCAGAATGGTACAAACCAGGGGGCTGTCTTGAGTACCCCCTTGATGGAGCTGCAGGTATTGTTGATGCTCTTGTACGAGGACTAGAGAAGTTTGGTGGGCGGATTTCTCTTCAAAGTCACGTGGAAAAGATTGTTGTTGAAAATGACAGAGCCATTGGAGTGAAGCTGAGAAGCGGCCAAGTAAGTATATTAATTTTGAATGAATATATTGATAAGAAAATATCAACTTTATCATGTGTTATGCTTGCTGCAGTTCATACGTGCCAAAAAGGCTGTTGTGAGCAATGCATCAATGTGGGATACTTTAAAATTGCTCCCTCAAGAAGTTGTTCCAAAGTCTTACTCAAATAGAATTAACACGACTAGTCAGTGTGAATCTTTCATGCATCTCCATTTGGGATTTGATGCTGAGGTGAGGTTTTGGTGATTTGTTTTATTTAGTCTTTCACTTGTCATGCATCTGTTTGAAGTATTCAACATCGAGTGAGCAGGGTATACGCAGTGATCTAGGAATTCATCATATAGTTGTAAATGATTGGGAAAGAGGAGTTGATGCAGATCAGAATGTTGTGTTGATATCAGTTCCTAGTGTACTTACTCCTAATCTGGCACCTATTGGGAAACATGTGTTACACGCTTATCTTCCAGGAACTGAACCATTTGAGTTGTGGGAAGGACTTGATCGTAAGAGCACCGAATACAGAAATCTTAAAGCTCAAAGATCAGAGGTATATATGAAATTGAATGAATGAATAACATCAAGCAGCGTATATGTGTTTTTAATTAATGATTATTATTTCAAACAACAAATAGATAATGTGGAGAGCAGTGGAGAGAGCAGTGGGACCAGGATTCAGCAGGGAGAAATGTGAAGTGAAGTTAGTTGGAAGTCCACTCACACATCAAAGGTTTCTTCGGAGGAACAGAGGAACATATGGACCAGCTATGCAAGCTGGTACAGATACCTTTCCTGGACATTCAACTCCAATTCCACACCTTTATTGTTGTGGAGACTCCACTTTTCCTGGCATTGGAGTCCCTGCAGTTGCTGCCAGTGGTGCAATCGTAGCTAATTCACTAGTTTCAGTGTCTCAGCATTCCCAGCTGCTTGATGCAATTGGAATTTGAAAATCACGCATAATGCAATTCTCACACATGAAATAGTACATAAACTTTGTATGGATCATTCTACAGATTTTATCTTGAGCAAGATTTTATGCTTTTGCCCATCTACCAAGTATTACCTTACTCTTTTATTTGATACTTATAAATTCAGAATTTTGTTTCCTAACGAACTGTGTCCTATAGCCTTTCTAAAACATCATATTTTGTAATAGAAGTATATATTGTGCTTAACTTAACAATCAAAATTAGCATATGTATGTTTATAAGGTGGTCCACTTGTTCCACCATGAATCATGATTTTATTAATAAATTATTATAATTGCTTAAACCTCTATAGACTCAATTACACCAGAGGTCATTTAAGTTTGAAGTTTGTGACAAATAAGTCGTTTAATTTATTTTAGTCACACGTAAGTCTTTAAGTTTGTAAACGGTTTACATTTGGTCATTTTGATAACCAAACATTACAAAAACGCTCATGTGGCGGTTAAGTGAATGACATGGCATGATGAAGGGCAAAACACAGTGTTTTTGTGATCTGATGTGGCTAATGTCACCTCCTTCGTCCTTACATACAATTTCCCTCCAATTTTCAAACCCTAACTCCATTTTTATCATTCCAAAGCTTGAGCACCTTAAATATGAGAATTCTTTTAATGTTACAACCTTTTCTGATGCAATAAGCTTGTGTATTTGGCAGCACACTAGAACAAATGCAGCAGATCATGACAGCAGCACTTGATTTAAGGTGTTCAAGCTTTGGAATTATAAAAATGGAGTTGGGGTTTGAAAATTGGGGGGAAATGGTATGTAAGGATGAAGGAGATGACATTAGCCACATCATATCACAAAAACGCCGTGCTTTGCCCTTCAACATGCCATGTCATTCACTTTAACTGCCACATCAACATTTTTGTAACGTTAACAAACAGAGGGACAAAATTGAAACCATCTACAAACTTAAATGACTTATGTGTAACAAAAATAACTTAAAACTTATCTGTTACAAACCTCAAACTTAAAGACCCATGGTGTAATTGTTTTAACCTCTAAAATTCACTGCACTTCAAAAAACGAGAACAAGAATCACTTAAAAATTCTCAAACTAGTGACTCGCAGTTGCATCCATTATCAATCGAGTTCTCACGACCAAATCATTCACCATGAAACCTAACAATCATCATGCAAAATCTGACACATGCAACTTCGCTAATAACTGAAACCATGAGAACCTCCATCTCCCTCTATGAACCACCATGGAAATCCATCTCTACCATACTAGAACAAAAACTGATCAATAACGATTCTCATTTGTTATGAGGCCACTTCAACATCGGACCGCCATGCACTCCAGCCTCTATCAGATAACCATTCACGCCTCCAACATATCGTTTTGTGACATGATAGGAGGGAAGTTGAAGAGAACTAACACCTCTTCCTGTTTCTAAAACCACCTTTAATTTAGGGGATACAAAAATAAAAATTCTGCAGGCAGAGAATATGATAGAGCAAAGGTATTAATGGAATAATAAAAACATAAAATAAGAACCAGAGCCAAGCTCCACAATCAGAAAAACCTATTCTCTTATTGTCTAACCGTAAAGGTGAGCATGAAAATGATTGAATGAATAACTAATTCCCCATGCACTCCTGTTTATTAGGGTAATATCGTAACAAAATCTGCCAGCTAGGCAATCACACTTTTTGTACGTTCTCTTTCTTTTTATTTCTTACATATGCTCTCCATTGTTTAGGCCTTGCATCATTCCAGCCTACTAACACATCTCCTTCTTCTAAGTGGGGATCAACCCTCTGCCTAACATCACCTCCATCTTCACAATTAGCCCTCAAGGCTCATATCAGGGTCGATAAGGTCCAGATTTTGGTTATTTTACCTATTTATTCAAAGCATTTATTAACTTGTTTGGCAAGTAAGTTCGGGAAAAATCCCAATTTCTTGATTTTTATACTGTATGATATTATGAATTTAATTGGTATGCACCATTAGTTTAAAGTTGTTTACACCTGCATCCAACCACATCTTACCAAATAAGATATTTACGAGTACAAAGATATTTTCATGAACAAAACACTCTACACAAATTATAGGTTTGGCATCAAGGTTAATATTGTGCAAAGAATCACTTTGTCTATGCTTAATAAAATCTTTACTCTGCCTACCTAGAAAATTAATATGCTATCCCTTTACCATGTTTAAAGTGCAGACATGATTATTGTTGAGGTCCAGTTCATACTCAATGGTCCAAAAAAGGGCTCTTGTTTGTTTTCAGGGATAGGAAGGCTCAGCTCCCTTTACTCCTAAGAATGACCGAATCTCTGAAGTGCATAGCAGATACAGCTTTCTTCCATGTAACTCTGACACTCAATCATTTAGGCACACTGCCTTCTTCTAAAAGAAGATTGATGATAGACTTAATGATCTCATCATTTAGAATGATCACATTCTGAAAACAGACAAACAAAAAATAACCGTGTTGTTACTACAACAAAATAAAACAAATAGCATTAAGTTACCATACCACACAAATAACCGAAGAATATAAGCTTTAAGTTAATTTAACTGAAAAAATAATAAGATTAAGGTAGACTTTGATGCATTAAAACCAACGAAGAGGATAAGAGAAACATGATGGGCAATGGGAAAGCTTCAAGACATTCAAAATATCATTAGAAATGGAATATATCTATAAAGTGGTACCTCTGGTTTTCTAATAAGTTCCTTTAAAATGGAATGTAGAGTCAACCGTAGCTCCTTGAACAAGACAGCTATTTGGGCAGGTGCATTCAATTTTAACCATCCATCGATGATGACCAGTCCAGTCTATCATGTAAAGGAAAGAAAGTTCAAAACAAACAAGAATTACACACTTGAAAGAGCAGCATTAAACAATCTAGAGAGAGAGCTAAATGTCTTGTGATTCTACCACATGGTTCTGTTTCCTCCGATTAATAATTTGCCACAAAGATCTCTTTTAGTTCCATGTCACAGATAGTAAATATTTTTCAATTAGGCGTTTGATTGCTTGTTATTATTTTCCTTTTTTTTTGTTTTTTTTTTTTGAGGGATTGTTATTATTTTCCTATTTAGTTGAATTATTAAATAGGTGAAAATTAGAAAGCAAGGTTCTAAACCCATTGAAAAAATATGATTCAAATGTGGGGATTACCCTAGAATTATAAATCTACTTGATTTTTTAGAATAAGATTAGAATGTTAACAAAGTCCCCCATGACTAATTCAACTACGAATACTTACATAAATATATAGTTTAGAGGAAAAAAGCAACATTTTAAAAGCCAAGAACAATTCTCCTAAGCACATAGCATATTTTCAAAATCAACTAATTGAGAATTTCTCATTAAACTGCCTTTGTTAACTAAATAATTTAGTAATTGAAAGAACAAGTCTAAACTAGAGAACAGACACCCACAAAACGAGCATTAAGAACAATTATTACCCCAAAATTTTGAAGGCGAGTTGGCAAATAAAATAAACGGTATCAAGAATTTTAATAATCATTGTATTTTTCTCAATACTTCAGTTTTATTGACTGGTTTGTGGACATGAGGATCGACAAACCGTGGCATAAAACACCATAAAACGATAAAAGGTGCAAAAGAGTATTTTTTCCGCAATAAAAACTTAAATAAAATGGTGTATTGTTTCTGAATTTCATTGTGAAATTTCGGAAAAATAGTAAACAACTTTGAATGGACAAGATCACAGTCAAGGCTTAAAAAATATCAAATCTAGTAATTAGGAATGATTTTATAAATTTAGAAAACTAAAGAATTTCAAAATATTAACGAAACTGCTATAATTACCTAGTTCATGGTGGACCACCAATTGAGGTATAGGTAGTCTATCTTGGCCATTGCCATAAGTATAATTTATTTGGGAAAAGAGTAAAAGAATATGTACCTGATGCTGAACATTGATTGACCCTCCAAAGAGCAAAATTGAGTATGGAGAAATGACTGAAGTATCTCGTAGAAATATTTTGTTCGTTTCAACCTGACAATTTTAACATTTACGTCATTGACAGGTAAACAGATTGATTGTAAATATAACAAGTTTGATGTATGTATTTTATATATTATTACTTGAAGGGGTGTTTTAGAATAAGTGTAAACAGGATAAAGATGCAATTACATTAATTAGGAAAAATATAAATCCTTATATTTATGTTTCTTTATATACTCTCCTGTATGTAACTGATGTATGCAATTGAGACAAAAATTCACTCTCTCAAAATATTAAACTGAGATTATAAGAAAAGTTAGCCATGCACATAATTTCTCTAGAAAGAACAACCAAAGTAGTTACGGGGTTATTTATATTATTTTAGAATTGTAAACACATACTGCTATCTGTTTTAGACAAAAGGAGCAGAGAAAAAAAAAATTAGAACTTTGAATATTATTATTAGTAACTTGATAATAGCTTGATACTAAAGACTGAACGCTAATTCCTATTTATAGTGATACATAGTCTCAATCTAAATAGGGAAATCAGGAAATAAACGGACTCGTAGTATCAATGATATTATATTTCCTTATATTCTATGAATATTATTATTAGTAACTTGATAATAGCTTGATACTAAAGACTGAACGCTAATTCCTATTTATAGTGATACATAGTCTCAATCTAAATAGGGAAATCAGGAAATAAACGGACTCGTAATATCAACGATATTATATTTCCTTATATTCTAACACTCGCCCTCAACCTAAAGTTACTTCGCTTTAAACTTGTTACAAATATACCATTTGAAATAGAAAATATAACGCCTGATAGAATCAGACCAGAAAAAAGAAAGCTTGAATAAACCTACGACGAACGCCAAAACAATCAGCCAATAATGTTTGTGCAGATGTACAAACACCGAACAACCAATTGAAGCCCAAGCTAACATAGGATCGAACCTATACTAAACTAAAACAATACTGGATCAGCGCTAACCGTACCCGAAATCCTAACAAAAACTTAAACCCAAGGGTGGTATGATGTAGCAAAATCAGAGCGTTAGATGAATGTCTAGAAATGACTATGATGTAGCAAAATAGCAACAGCACCAAAAGATTCAGCAAATTAAGGTTTCAAAAACCAAGCAGCAACAGAAACACCAAAAATAGATAGGCATAAACGGTAACGTGATGATCAGGTGGCAGCTGGACCACATTGATCAAGTGGCATAATTAAACAAACGAGCCCCAAAATGAACAAAGGAAGCGCTGACGAGTTGAACGGCACCGACAGCGTTGCAAACAGAGCATCAGAGGGTGGCACGTGCGTGGAAAGCACTGAAAGTAATTCTTGCTGGTGGTGGTATATAAGTCCCTGGAAATTTCTTTGGCGGCAGTGGACGACAACTGATGACACTGGAGGAGGCAAGGAAAGATGAAACACACTGGGAAAAGGGTTACATGACCGCAGAAGGAGGAAACCGGTTGAAATAACAAGAAAAGGAGAAGCGTTCAATTGAATAAATTTTAAATACAGCTGCAACTACATTTGCAAACTTTTGGGAACTCGGGAAGAGAATATTGACAAGACAAGTAACAGAGGATCAAAACCAAGCTGCAAATACCTTGTTGAAATTATGCATTTTAGACAAAAGGAGGAGAGAAAAAAGATAAGAACTTTGACTATTATTGTCAATAACTTGATAAATACTTTTTTTCTATAATATACTTGATACAAAATGGTGAACACTAATCCAAATTTATAGTTAAAAAAGTTGAATATTATTGCTAATAACTTGATAGGAAAGACTGAACACTAATCCACGTTGTAAGTATACATAATATGTAATATAAAAACTAATCCAAAGAGATAATCTACGATTCTCTAAGATTATAAACAAATCGTAAGAACTAAACTAAGATTCTCTAATATAATATCAAATATATTCTAAGATATTTTCTTATAATATTGATATACATATTATTACAGTACGTTGATTTCAAAGCAACAAACTAAATGAACAAACTTAAAGAGATAATACATTCCAAATTATGTTTGTTGAAATATTTCTTATTTTAGTATTATTTATTTTCTTGTTTAAGAGTTATTATGTTACTCCTAAAATAAAGGAGTTGACTTTGTATTTTTCTCCTATAAAAGGAGTCCTTTTCTTCTTCATAATAATACGACAGATATTTATCACCCATATGTTTTTCTACATGGTATCAGAGCTCTGTTAGGGTTTGGGTGATACTGTAAAGTTTTCCCTAACTAGTGGGGTTTGGGGCCAAACCCTAATTCTCTCTCTCCTCTTTCTCTCTCCGCCATGGCGGACCCTACACCCCCACAACCTCCAGTTTCCGGCGTCCAAACACCGCCACGCCCTCCTGTTTCCGGCGGCCAAACACCCCCAAGGCCTCCAGTTTTCGGCGGCGCCAACCTTAATTCTGACGGCGGCGGCGGTGTCAACAATAATTTCATCAGAGGAAGTGGATTTACCATACCTGAAATGCCCAGTTTTATGACAAACAACTTTAACGGTGGATTTGGTTATGGCTACCCTTTTGATGGTGGTTACAATAACTCCTGAGGTGGAGGTCAAAATTCTCTTCAGGTTAATGTTCAGAAACTGGATGGCTCAAACTACACTGAATGGTCCCAAACTGTTCAACTTATTCTAGATGGCAAAGGAAAATTGGGTTTTCTTACGGGTGATGTTCCGGTGCCTGCAACAACACATCCTAATTACAGGTTCTAGAAATCTGAAAACTCTATTATTGCCTGGCTTATTAATACTATGGAGGTAGGTATGAGAAAAACATACATGTATCTGCTTACAGCAAAAGATGTTTGGGATGCTGTAAAACTATCTTACTCTGACATTAAAAGTTTCTCTCAAATTTATGATTTAAAATCAAAGTTATGGAATTTAAAGCAGAATGACAGGGATGTCACTACCTACTATAATGAATTGATGGCCCTTTGGCAAGAGTTAGATCAATGCTATGATTATAACTGGAGGTGTACTGAAGACAGTGTTCAGTTTGCTAAGACACAGGAGAATGATCGTGTCTTTATTTTTCTTGATGGTCTCAACAAGGAACTCGATGAAGTAAGAGGTAGAATTCTTGGAAATAATCCGCTGCCAACTATCCGAGAAACTTTTTCAGAAATCAGAAGGGATGAGGCTAGACAAAGAGTGATGATGGGAAAGTCAAACTCAGCAACTGATAGTTCAGCCATTCTCACAAACAAATTCAACAAAGACAGCAAGAAATATGGTAAGAAAGATGGTAAACTCTGGTGTGATCACTGCGAACGGTATTATCACACACGTGAGACTTGCTGGAAAATTCATGGAAGGCCTCCTAATTGGAAAAAGAAGGGTGAGGGTCGTGCACTTCAAGCAACTTCTGATCAAGAGTCACAATCTTCTCCAAATGCATTTCCATTCACTAAGGAACAGCTAGACCAAATGTACAAACTCCTCGAGTCTCAAACACCGTCATACTCCATAGCCCGAAAAGATATCTTTCCAAAATCAGCCCATCTTAGTGTCACTCCTACTCGTATATGGATCGTTGATTCTGGAGCCACCGATCATATGACCGGTGAATCCAGTTTATTTTCTTCATATAAACCATGTGCAGGAAATTCCAAAATTAAAATAGCTGATGGCTCTCTTTCAGCTGTGGCAGGAAAAGGTTCTATTGTTTTGTCTCCCTTACTAACCATCCAAGATGTGTTACATGTCCCAAATTTGTCTTGCAACTTATTGTCTGTCAGTCAGCTAATCACAAATAAAAAATGTCATCTTCATTTCTTTGATACTGATTGTGTATTTCAGGATTTGATCTCGGGGAAGGTGATTGGCACTGCTGAGAGAAGGGGTGGACTCTACTACTTGGAAGATGAACCAAAAACCAGACGTCAATCTGGACCAATAAGTTTTTCTTCTATTAAATCTTTTTTTGTTTGAAATAATAAGGATGACATTATGTTGTGGCATTTAAGGTTAGGCCACCCTAGTTTTAAGTATTTAAGTTTTTTGTTTCCTAAACTTTTTGTTGAACAAGACATTTCTTCACTTCAATGTGAAGTTTGTGAGTTTGCTAAACATCATCGAAGTTCTTTTCCAATTCAATCTTATAAACCTTCAAAACCTTTTTCAATGATTCAAGTACTTTATCCAACAAAAAATTGTTTATCACTTTCACAGATGATCGTACTAGACTTTGTTGAGTATACTTGTTGAAAGAGAAATCTGAGGTAGGTCAAATAATTCAAAACTTTTGTAAATTGGTGCAGACACTATTTAACATCCAAATGCAAGTGTTTAGAACTGACAATGGTACTGAATTTTTTAATAAAATTGTTGGAAATTTTTTCATTGAAAATGGAATTGTGCATCAAAGTTCATGTGTTAACTCACCCCAACAAAATGGGATTGCAGAGAGAAAAAACCAGCATCTTTTTGAAGTTGCACGTGCACTACTCTTCTCTACCAATGTTCCTAAATATTTGTGGGGTGAAGCTGTCTTGACAGATGCACATTTAATAAACCGTATGCCATCCCGTGTTTTGAAATTTCAAACTCCTTTGCAAAGTTTCTTGAAATATTTTCCAATTGCTTCAATTTTATCTGATTTACCACTTAAAATATTTGGATGCACAGCTTTTGTTCACGAACACAAGCATCTTGGTAAACTTGAACCTCGTGCAATCAAATGTATTTTTATTGGGTATTCATCTTCTCAAAAAGGTTATAAATGTTTTGATCCTAATACAAAGAAAATATTTGTAACCATGGATGTTACTTTTTTTGAAAACAAATCTTTCTTTGGTAATGATCATCTTCGAGGGGGAAAACAAATGAAGATTCTACCGAATTGTTTGAAAACTTAATTATCTCAGAAGATGTGTATACATCACATAATTCTGTTCCATGTACATCTGCACCTAAAGAAAATGCCTCAGAAAAATTAGATGAACCTACTCCTTCCATGAGTAAGGATCAATCAGAATCCGAGGCAACAAATCAAAACATAGATCAAACAAATATTTTTTCTGAAATTGATCAAAATGCTACGGATAAAGATCCTTATAATGAAATAGAAAAAAGATTTGAGGAAGGAAACCCAATTTGGAAAGGCAAAATTTATTCCAGAAGGAAAAATGATCAAGTAATAGAAGACCCTATTCCTCAGCTCAGCCAAGAATCTGAACCGAGTGAAAGTCAACTGACTCAGACAGGTAAATCTCTCCTTGATCCTAATTCTCTATATACCAACCTTGATGTCCCCATAGAACTTAAGAAGCAATATATTGATCTTAATGTTCCCATAGCCTTTAGGAAGCCAGGTAGGTCATGTACTCAGCACCCATTGTCTAACTTTGTTTCATATGCAAATTTGTCTCCATCTTTTGCTGTTTTTACTTCTAATCTATCTAGTGTCAAAATTCCTAAGAATGTACAGGAGGCTCTAGAAATTCCAAAGTGGAAGGAAGCTGTTTTTGAGGAGATTAAAGCTCTTGAAAAGAATAAAACTTGGAGTGCCACAACTCTGCTAGCTGGAAAAAGAACTGTGGGATGTAAGTGTGTGTTCACAATAAAGCACAATTCAGATGGATCGATCGAAAGGTACAAAGCTCGATTGGTTGCAAAATGATTCACTCAGACCTATGGCATAGACTACTCAAATTTTCAAAAAAAAAATTGGGTCACAGGTGTGTAAACTAAAGAAGTCCTTGTATGGGTTGAAACAATCTCCGAGAGCTTGGTTTGAAAAGTTTACTCAACTTGTGAAGAAACAAGAATATACTCAAGGACAAGCAGATCATACTTTATTCACAAAGTCAGGTCAAAATGGAATGATAGTCTATGTTGATGATATTATTCTTACTGGTAATGATGAGATAGAAATGGAGAGATTAAAAAGAAACTTAGCAGCAGATTTTGAAATCAAAGATTTAGGTCACCTCAAGTATTTCCTTGGTATGGAAGTAGCAAGGTCTTGTTTCTCCGAGAAAATACGTTCTTGATCTCCTACAAGAGACAGGTATGAGTGGTTGTAAGCCTGCTGACACACCGATGGACCAAACTGCTAAACTTTGGGAGAAAGGGGACACATCAGTTGACACCGAAAGATATCAAAGATTGGTAGGAAAATTAATATATTTGGCTCATACTTGTCCTGACATTGCTTTCTCCGTTGGTGTTGAGTCAATTCAAGAACACCTTGAAGCTGTGCACAGAATCTTGAGATACTTAAAAGCAACTCCTGGAAAAGGGTTATTCTTCAAGAAGACCAGTGATAAAGATGTGGCAATATTCACTGATGCAGATTGGGCAGGGTCCATTATTGATAGAAAATCAACTTCAGGTTATTGCACATATGTGTGGGGGAACCTAGTGACTTGGAGAAGCAAAAAACAAAGAGTAGTTGCAAGAAGCAGTGCTGAAGCTGAGTATAGAGCAATGGCCCAAGGAATTTGTGAAGGTATGTGGATTCTCAGAGTCCTAAAAGAACTGAAGATAGAGGTAGAACTCCCATTGAAATTGTACTGTGACAACAAGGCAACTATAAGCATAGCTCATAATCCGGTTCAACATGATCGTACAAAACATATCGAGATCGATCGTCATTTCATCAAAGAAAAGATAGACTCTGGTACTCTCTGTTTGCCATTTGTTCCTTCAAACCATCAGACCGCTGATATATTGACCAAAAGCTTGGGAAGAACAACATTTGAATACTTGATCAGCAAGTTGGGCATGATTGACATCTATGCACCGACTTAAGGGGGGTGTTGAAATATTTCTTATTTTAGTATTATTTATTTTCTTTTAAGAGTTATTATGTTACTCCTAAAATAAAGGAGTTGGCTTTGTATTTTTCTCCTATAAAAGGAGTCCTTTTCTTCTTCATAATAATACCACAAATATTTATCACCCATATGTTTTTCTACGATGTTCAAGAAACATTTTTTGCAAAAAAGGAATCTTAACAAAGTTCTGCAAAAACTTTACAAACCTTTTCAAGGAAGACAAGAAAGGGGTACTTGAATGCTTTTGTGCTACTGTTGATAGAAGACGGGTGGACATGAACTTCTCTTCTTCCATCAAACCAGACTGTATGACTAGAATTCGCAGTGCTAGGAGACTGCTTAAGGCTGGTGAGAGCTGCCGAAACAATACCTTGTTCACCAGCTGCTACATTGGGGTATAAACCTGCACATAGTATAGCCTGCAAAGATACACTCAGAGATCTTTGCTTGAGATAACATCTGATCGTGATATTTGGTCATTATTTTTTTCAACAACACTTCTATACCACTTCTAATTTCTGTATAGGATAGATAGGTCATGAAATAAGAGGGTCTAGAGAATGAGTAACCTTGTACAAGGACTGACCCTTAGCCCAATTTTGCCACAAATGGATTACTCTTTCAAATGATATGTACTATGAACTATTATTCGTATTCTAGACATGGAAGACGGATTGCATAAAAAATAGAAAAATAGAAAAATCCGATAACAATTAGAAAATGTAACATGCTTTAGTTTTGCAGAATCTTGGGTCAAGCCTTTCACTTGGGTGGAAAAATGATTCCTCATATTTGTTAATCAGGAATCAATCTTAGTCTTTATTGTAAATAATTTACTTTCCTAGAATAGGTTAGATAAATTAAGCAATATATTTGTCATTATGAATTGTAATTACTTGTAAACAATGATACTATTGGGGATATTTGGAATGGTAAAAAGGGAAATATACTTCCAATCTCTAGGTATCAAGTGACAATTCAAACAACCTCTTGGATGAGTATAAAGATTTTAAAATGATAACTAAACGAAAAACATAAAATGACACTACATCAAGACACTACAAAAGAGATAGAAAAAGTCATGGCATAAATTCAACTAGGACACTGCAAAATGAAGGAAATGACATCATATTTTGAACATAACTTGGAGAACAGATACAAATAGCTAAGTGAGAGAATCACAAAATATCACCTTAAAGATTTGGTTAAAAAGAAGCAAGCATTGTCTAAAAGTTATAGCCAAATATACTCATACCTTACCTTTAGAATTGACGGGTGATGTGCATACATATTAAATGGTTGTGATGAATCAGAAAGCCACCTGTCAAGACTTCCTATCTTTCTTCCATCCATCTGAAGTGGTTGTCCAGATTATACATCAGAGAAAATAACAAATAAAGCATTCTCACTTACAATTTTATAAAATTTGTGACATATTACTTACACAAATATAATGCCATCCTATGTGCAGTGCACTATAAGCTAGGTGTATCCTTAATAGCACTTAACATAGAAAACATATGTAGGAATATTTGTGATAATGTAAATAGTCTAAGAAAAATGGTAATTTGACATCAAAATTTTGATGTCAAATATGGTGTAATTTATTTTTATCTATTTCTGAAATGCGTGTAAGTTGTCGATAAATATGAGTATATCCTTTTGCCATCCAACGAGCTTTGAAATGATCAATATGATCATTAGGTCCAACCTTCACTATATAAACCCCACGACAACCAATGATTGTCATTTCAGAATGTAAGGGAACATGTTTAAAAGCGCCATTGGACAGTAACACTGTCATTTAATCTGTTTCTTTTTAATTGTCACTTTCTGACTTTTTAAACAAACCAAGACAACAAATATATTTTACTACTTTTGATACAACAATTTACCTTTTTCCTATAATAGCCCTAATCATTTAATATCTCATTTCATATATTTTTCTCTCTCTGCAATAAATAACTAAGGGTAATATAAGAAAAACAACATTTAATGCTATATTAAACTTTGAAAGTGACAGTTAATTAGAAACAAAATTTCTGCAAAAGTGAAAATTAAAAGGGAACAGAGGGAGTACTTAATAAGAAAAGGCAGCAAACCTGATTTAATTTTGGAAGAATGATGAGACCAATATCTGCTAGCAATGTTCCAAACTGTATCCTCATCTCCCTGGCATACAAATAAATCGTGTACTTGAGAAGTGCTGATATAGTAAATACAATTCAGAAAAATAAGCTTTGAGTAACATGCCTTTTGGCATGTCCTTAACATACATTAATGCCTACCAATATATAGCCTACGTATATGCATTCATATAAGTAGGATAAAATCGAAGTAAAAGGTTGATGAAGCCTTGGGGAAGACATTCATGTTGAATACTAAATTACCCTGACAAGACTCCTATGTGGCTTCTCTACCCACGTAAACCCGGAGTTAGGTGGATCCAATTGAGAGACAGTTGATGATTAATGTGCTTATTGTATTGTCATGCATACATGATGACATATTAAATGAATGTTTACGTATTTATGATGATTGCATAGTTAAATAATTTGTCATTGCATTTGAAATATCATACTCCGCTCATTTTATGCTTGAGTATGATGACTCACCTTCGTTTGTTTCCCCTGTGACTGCTTGCACATCAATCGCACGAGTAAATGATGATCTGGCACGATAAGATGAAATCAATGATGATGCTGATGAGTGATCATCAGGATGTGATCACATTAGTTTCCTCTGTGTCGGCGGGCTTTTTGTTAATTTTAAGATTTATTTAGAATCGGCTCTTATTATAGTGATAATTAGGAGTTTAGATTCTTAATTCGTATGATTTGTTATTTCTGCGGTTATGGTTTTGTTACTATTTTAAATGTTTTTATTATACCTAATTGTCTGGTATTTTACTTATTTAATTAGGATAATTACTTTTGTGACAAAGGATGTCACATATAAAAAAAACTTGGGGACAACAAGGAAGGAACCCAGGAGATAGGAGGTCTACATCAGTTTATTGCACCTTTGTTAGGGGTAACTTAGTTACATGTGCAGCAAGGAGCAATAAGGCCTATTGTATCTCCTCCATTCTGGTTTCATTGAGAAAAAATACATTTTCTCTAATCCTAGAATATATAATTATGCTAACGAAACAAGGACCACAAACTGTATTGAGTATTCACTGCTCATTATGTCCATTCTATTTAAATTCAACCTATTTAAATTCAGCATATTCTTCTTTTTACTTGGACCAAGAGACATGGCACGAGGAACATTACTAATTAAATGATATAATGAAAGGGAAGATAAAAAAAAAATATAATTGTTAAGTAATGAGAGACGAAAGAATACTTAGAGGTAGCTGAGAGATGTCTTAAATGAAAAATAGTAAAAGGGATAGATGTAGGAGAAAACATATAATAAACAAAAGACCCCTTTGGAGTTTAGTCCCTTTTTTAAGAAGCCAAACTAGCCCACCCAAAATTGCCCCTCTGGAGTTTAGTCCCTTGAATAAGATGAAGTAAAAAATAGAATACCTTATCATAAACATTACAGAGCTGCTAAGAAAATATGAATTGCAGAATTGCTGTGCAGCTTTTGGTCCTTTCTGCAGATGTAAATGCAATCAATATTTTTGAGAGAAGGCAATACTATGACGAAATATGTCTTGCAAAATATGATAGTTCTCTTATAATCTGGGTTGGGCCTAACTTCACTCTTACAAAACCAGCTTGTAAGATGAGGACCGCCCGCATTTATAAACACATTTTTTTACAGCTAATAATTAAGTATATCCACAGCTAAAGTTTCATGATGATTATGATAAGCAAGGGCAGTTTCTCTATTCATTTATTTACTTATTTTCCCTCGCAAGGAGATTTCTACTTGTAAGGTTACTTCATGTGCAATCCCATTTTCTGAGCGCATTAGTAATACTTAGAAAGCAGCATACCATAAGATATTGCATCCCTCAACCAGGGTAATCTTAAAACTAATTACACAGGGCGTGCCTAAAAAACAAATCAGAAACGCATACTGACCTCGTTCAAAATAGTCTCCCACTTTTTGTAAGCTATAATCATAAGTAAATGATCAGATTGTCTATCAATATCATTTCCCTCACCAGGCCCATCTTGCTTATCATTCAACAATGTTAGTTTTGCTCTTTCAACATTCTGCCTCTGAAGATAGACACGCAGCATTTACTTCAAAGTCAAATTAGCTAACCAGACTAAATATATATCAAAGAATTTATAGTATAGAAGACCTCATCCTTGGGATACACAAATGGAGACTTGTAACTTAAAAATGCAGAAACTGAAAGAATCGGCGACAAGCAACCGAAAATTGCACCATACAACATCATCTGCAGTCACAGAAACACCATTAGTGGCTGGCCCAGCAACCTTATATCACATGAAAAGAAAAATAGTAGGAAAAAGGTCTAAAACAATTTCTTTCCATTTTTCGGTATTTAAGGTGTAAATAAAATATAGAATATCAAATCTACCCTAAATAAGGAAAGGGCATTTACTAAAATAAAATTAAATAAAATCTATTCTAATTACAGGAAACTAAGAGCATGTTTGATGGTCATGATAGGATAGAGACGAGATACGATATAGAGCTCAATAAGGATATGATAGGATAGGGGCAGTGTAAACAACTATCCTATCATGTGTTTGATGCACACATGATAACAGTATTTTATCATATCATTTTTTTGGTACACACCTAATAATGACATGATATTATATATATCATATTTAAATGATAAAATTACCCTTGTGAAACAATTACATATATTCTTTTGAAATTAAATTTTAATATTTTTAAACTTATAAAACTAAAAAAATTGAATAAGTAATTAAACAGTTAATATGCTAAATATGCTATACGTGTTTAATATGCTATATATATATATATATATATATATATATATATATTTTAACAGAATTACCCTTGCTTACTTAAAAAAAAAAAACAGAATTACCCTTGCAAGAAAATTATATTTATTTTAAAAGATTCTAATTTCATATCAATTTTTTTGTTTATCTTTTATTTATATCTATATTTTATTAGATGTCAGTTTTCACATAGTTATATATTATAGGAATAAATCAATAATTTATTTTCTTAACCTAGACAAGATAGGATAAGTTTCAAGATTAATTTACCATATCTCGTTGCCTTAACAAACACTGGATTGAGACAAGATATGATATTCATATCTTGTCTCTTATTTTGACCATCAAACAGGCCCTAAGGACACAAATCTATCAAAATTAAATCTGCTTATTATGGTCAGAATGAGTTATGCTCAATATGAAAACCTAATAGAACCTATCGATTAGAGCCATCCAACAAACATAATAGTACCGAGCGAGAGGAGGGGGGGGGGGGGGGGGGGTGAATAAACTCAAATCCAAATCCCACATTGAGTGATCACCTTACGCACCAAAGACCCATGGTGCAATATTATTAGTTGTAGAAATGTTTGGATAGACGAAAGAAGAAGTGTTTAATTTATGACCATGGAAGTTACAGTGATGGTAAATGAACAATGCTATTTACAGGGAGTAGTTAAGCTAACCCCTAAGATACATTGTTTTCTATACCATGAACCTTAGCTACATGGAAATGAGAGTGTCGATGTTTTAATTTTAAACAGTTTTAATTTAGGTGAAGAACATTGAATAGATAAACAAAAAGACAAACATCATATATAAAAATAAATGAATTCTATAGAAATAAAGCTGCATTGAAACAAAAACAAGATTTTTTTTAATCCTTTGAAGATACGAGGAAATAATAATTTGTGTACACCTTCCCAATTAATACATCAACAGGTAGTTTTGCCAGATGATGCCCAAGAGGTGTCAACTCTTCATCCCCTTCAAGAGCACCGACCTGCAACATTTTGGTTTCATTATAAGAAAGCAGATACATAAATTAGGAAACATTTGATCTATCATATTACATAGTTCTACAAACATGTTATGACTATATAAAAACATATTTCCACACAAAAAGCTAATAGGGAAGGGAATGTTTGTTGTTGGAGAGAAAAAAAACTAGAAGGATGAGAAAACATAGTAGGAAAATGTCAGAGTACCTCATACAATAAAGACATTGCTGAATCAATTGCTTCAATTTTCGGAGGTTCTAAAGCCTGTTAATGGAAATATACTGTAAAGAGCAGTCCATATAACTGATCACAATTCTTATAAATCCTAAAAAGTTATTGCTTACCGTAGACAAAAACGGCTTGATATACCCAAGAGATAGTAACTTAATCTGCAGACACAATTCAACTAATGGCATCCGAAGCATCTCCGGCACCTGGATAAGAAGAATATAACATAGACGCATAAGGAAAAGAAAGGATATTAGAATGATGGAAAGACAAAACAAACAACATTTGCTTTTGGCATTTCATTCTTCAAATCTTGAAAAAGAGGGATATTGGGTACTTTTGTAATTATAAATTTAAAAAGTTATAAGTTGTGGTTTGCATTTTGTTTTCTTCACCAATTGATTTGTTTTTACTAGTTGTAGTAAAATATTTTGAAGGGTCATTCCAACAAGTGCCCCAAGGGCATTGATTAAGGAATCCATTATAATAAATTTTGTCTTGAAAATATAAGTCAAACACATGTTAAAGTAATAACCACACAACTTTTTATGCAAGAGTTACAACTTTTGATTGCTTAAACAATGCCCTAAGGGCATTTGTTAGCGTTTCCCTATTTTGAATATTACTTCAATTGTGTAAAGAATGCAAGCACTGCTCTGAATATAAAGACTAAGATCTAGCTAATGGGTCTAATACAAAAATGCTGATAATTACATGATATGCACCTATGATAATGTAGAATTGATGGAAAATATTTGAATATTATTTTAAAAGTAATAAGGCTCTGTTTGGATAACTTAAAACTAACGGAGCGGAACGGAATGGAATAGAACGGAACGGAATGGAACAAATATTCCATTCCATTGTTTGGATACTCTATGATGGAATGGAACTAATTTTCCATTCTATTGTTTGGAAACTGAACGGAACGGAATGAGTTATAATGTTTTTGTTCCATTTGTACCCTTTATTTTAAAAATCATTGTCAACTCTTTAATTTTTCTTGTATACTCTTTTAATATATTACTCAACTAATAAATTATAATAAAAGAAATTTTTTCCTACAATAATTGTTTTCCCTATATTGTATATGTTTGGCTCACGATTCAGCCATGCCTTACTAGTCTGAGTTCTGATATTTCAATTTCTAAGTACCAGGAAAAATTAATAAATAATGGTATGGGTAAAGTGATACTCAGGAGACAACTAACTAACTGAGAAAAGCAAAAAATAGTGAATTATTGATTGATAAAAGCAAAAAGGTGTCTCAAAAACTCTAGGTTACCTCGTTGTAGTGTAAGAGACACGACCAGTAGAGAGTTATAGAAGATAAGAGCGAAAAAAAGAGAGAACGAGGGACATGAAATGAAATAGAAAATGTAGGGATGAAATTGTAATTGTATTATTGATGTGTTTCATTCCATTGGATACACCCCAAATTGGGGGGAATGAAAAATTGGTTAAATGGGTGGTATTAGATGGAATGAGTTCCATCACATTCCATTCAATTCCATTACTTTTTTACAAAACCAAACAATGGAATGTGGCTCCATCCCACTCCATTCCATTCCATTCCATTCCACCACTCACCACCAATCCAAACATAGCCTATGGGTATAATAACTAAACTATCTAAATAGACCACCGTATGTCATATGCCTGCTTAGAATTCATGGTAGAAAGAAACAGTAATTCAGAGAAACTGAAATATCTAATCCAAATAATGTTCATCCAAATGATAGAGGTTACATGAGTGAGTATATATATTGTAGGCTAGTTTTAGAACATTTGTAACTATCAGAAGCAGTTAAAGCTGTCAGTAAAAGAATTCTGTTGGTAAGAGTATTCTTTTAAGAATTTCCTTTCAAAATGTATACCTGATAAGGACGCATGAGCTTTTCAAATCTATAACGAGTGTACAAGCGAAAGCAAATTCCAGGTTTTACACGTCCAGCTCTACCCTGACGCTGCCTTGCATTTGCTTGAGAAATCCAATCTTCAACCATGCTAGACAATTTCTAATTTCAATCAAACCAGTTAGTAAGGTGTTCTATCATCTCATTCCACACATGTTAACAGTTTAATAGTAATATTATAGTTGTAATTCTAGATCTACAAAAGAAAGCGAAATCCCCTTCAAAAAGAAAAGGTGAAATCAGTAAACAATAAGAGTTGTTGGTTGGTGTGGTTGAGCATCATACATATATAATATATTCATTTATGATACTTCCCTGATACTTTGGGTACTTTTGGCTGTATTTCACTTTTTTTTTACTTCCATTCCGTGAACTTCTATACCAATACAAATGGGAGTACCATAAAAATAAACACATGAGAAAAACTTATCATCTCAACAATGACTTTTTCCAACTTAAAAATTATTAATTCTCTCGTTTGATTTAATATTTGTTTCTATATTAATTTTATGTGTTGCACTTCGAAAGTTTTCTGTATACTTGTGTCTATATTACATTATTGGTATCCTATGACGTGCTTGTGCTTGTTTTCAAATTAATATTAGTTTTACACAAATTTTCTGTGTTGCACTATACTCATATCATGACATATACATTTTTAATTTTTCCCAATACTGTGTCTGTATTGTACAACGTCAGTATCATATTATGTATCATAGTCTGCTTTCTATACAGTATAGCTCATATGATTTTGATCCAGAGAATGCAGAGATTCATACAAATACGATAATACAACAAGAAAAAAAATTATTAAATGGACACCACAAGAGTTCAAGTGTCCTGCTTCATCCCACACCAAAACCACAAATACTTTTTCCTTTGAATGACTCATATCCATCTCCACACCAAAACCAATGTTCTTTGCTTTATTAACAAGGTGAAAACAAAATACATTTAACAGACAAAAAATGCAGCTAATGGTGAAAGTTCAAGAGCAGTCTGTCTATAATCAAAACTTCTACGAATAAAATTAGATTTGCACAATTGACTTGTCCAAGTAAAATAGCAACTCAGCAAAATCAGAATAAAAGAACATACCTTTTGCGGATTGTATCGATTCTCTTTATGTTTTCCACAGTCAATTACATATATCACATCATCTATTGTTATGCTGGTCTCTGCTATATTTGTTGCTATAACGACCTATAAGTATGAAAAAACATATTTTAAGATATATAAGTATAAACAAAAACCATTTAAGTTTATAGAACATAAGAAAATATCATATATCTGGTACTCTAACATAAGATCAAATATATTATAGTTTCTTATGCTCTAAAAATAGTAAACAATCTGCAAAATTGACAATCAAGTTTGATGGTGTTCTAGACTGTTGCTTCATGAGCATTGAGAACTTGAACACTACTATTGACTGACAGGGTAAAGACAATATATCATTCCAAAAGATCATCAAGATGATCCTTGGTTGAAACTGGATTGCCTATGGACCCTAATGTGACTTCAAGCAAATCACGGGGACCCATATCTTGACCTAGGCCGAAACATGAAATTAGTAAAAAAAAATTGAATTATCTCACTATGAGCAGACCAAATATCTTGTTTGCTGTCAGTATTGCGAATCAATTTCTAAATTCACTTTGTATTAGCCGTTGGAATACAGAGGATTAGATCCTGAGGTATATCAAGAGATCACTTAGGAAAGGGTTTATTTATACAGATTGAGGTCATGCCAATATTGTTGGATATTTAGATGCAGATTGAGCAGTGCATATCGGCGATAGGAGGTCTACTTCAGACTATTGTGTTATGGCCCACACTACTTTCATAATATAACTAAACACACGAAATTATTTGCCACTTCATCAATGAGAAGATCCTTTCAGACATCATTAAACCTCTTCAATTAACTCCAATAATCAGTAGGCCGATATGTTCATCAAATCTCTACAAGGACCTCACATTGATTTTATCTGTAACAAATAGAATTGGATGCATACGATATATATGCTCCAAGGTATCAAGACCCTAGAGCAAGGTATCATCAAAGTTCTCCCTCATGAGTTTTAATCCACTATATATTAGTATTTTATAGTACCAGTAAATATAACATATAGATCAAACTCACCTTTCGTATATTTCCTGGAGGGCGTAAAAACACCTTTTTCTGTTCAGTTGACGCAACTGACGAATGCAAAGGAATGACCCAATCAGAAGATGGCCCACCAAACTGGTACGACGCTGTTAACTTATCATGTAAGTGGTTTATCTCAAACACTCCCTGACAAGTTAAATTACAATGAAAAGATATTAATATACAAGAAAATACAGATAAGCATACCAGCTCAAATGAAAACCGAATAGTCTTACCGGTAAGAAGACAAGGATGGCACCCTCACCACAACTTTCATCAATGTAACATATTAGATCTTCAATAAGATCGTAATCAATGACATCCTCATTGACTCTTTTCTGCATAATTTTTTCTGAATGGTCAAATCAGAGTTACAATTATAGGTAGTACGAAGATTCACGTTTTAAAAGAAACTCACCAGATTTTTTTGGGCTTGTTCACTGTATGACTGATAATAACTGGGAACAAAATATGGATTAATACGCTCTTCAGAAAGCACAGACTCATCGCCCCATGCAGATAAGACTAGATTCTTCTTCCCCCTGCTGTTTGTCACGGGAGCTCTCTGCAAGTTCTAAATTGCAACATTACATTAATTAGAGCAAGGCTGATCAGTATAACATCTAGTTCGATTCTTCAATGTAAAACTTGTGCATTTTTCAGGAAATATCTTTAGTTCTAAAATTGGGCAGACAACTGAATTGTAGGAGATTGAGGATGCCCAATCAGTGTTATGTGTGGCTTTGCAGCTGTACTATGAGTAACAGGAACGACGCAGCTGTAAAATAACTGAACATTGCTTTAAGTAGAAGGAAATAACATTAAACCACACCAAATTATATATATTATAAAAGGAATAGTTAGACTAGAGCTCGCAAGAGCTAGTATAGTCTCCAGCACTGTGTATAACGGCTTAAACCACCCAAACACAAAGGTAAAAAGCAAAAGAACAGTGTACAGCAAAGTAAGCAAGCGGGCTAACAGCACTTAAAACAAATGCCCAAAATATCAATCTCCTAACAAAAGCCAGCTGCGAGCGAAAACCACAAGCCCCCAGACTAACAAAAACAGCACGCAAAAAACATACCTAAACCCAAAGGTTTATTGTGCCAAACAATTACACTTGTATAACTCTAGACCTTGGCTTCGCTGTTAATGTTGGAAATTCCGCCTTTATTGCGGTCCTCCCCTAGTCGCCTAAATTGCGGCCTTTGGTTTGCCTTCATTGCAGCCTCCAACACCTTCATTGTGTTGGTTTTGAGGGGGTTGATTTAGTCCCACATCGAAGAGATAGGACTCTTGAGAAGAATTTATAAAGAGGAGGCACTCCACACCTTACAAGCCGGTTTTGTACGGATGAGTTAGGCCCCAAATTTCAATAGTTATCTAAGCCAATGAAGTTTGTATAACTCTAGTTACTAATGTGACTTCAACTATCCTGGTTAGTTGAGTCTATTCCAGTTCTATCCTTTAATACTTACCTAGTGCACTCTCCACCAGCGGTTCCGAAACACAGTCCGAAGGGATTGATACTGTTCAAATCCTCCCCTCCCTGTCAGTTGCATATGTTTTCTTTGTCTGGGTGTCCATTTAGTTTATCAGTCGATTGACTCGTTCTAATGATCGTGTTGTCACCTTTACTAATGGCAATGTTCCTCTGCAAGATCGGATTTCGGAACGGCAGATTGGTCTTGGATGTGAGTCTAATTGCCTTTATTATCTCTCAAAGCCATCAGCAACGTTCCCTGCCACAAATTCCCGTTTTACTATACATGCTCAGTTGTGTCACCCAAGTCTTATCAAACATCAAAGGTTCGTCCCTAGTCTTTCCAAGTTATCTGGTTTACATTGTGAGTTGTGTCGGTTAGGGAAACACACTTGTAGTGATTTTACCGATTCAGTCAATAAATGAGCTTCGTCCCCTTTTGATTTAGTTCGCTCAGATGTCTGGGGGGCCTTCCCGTACTTTCTCGACTTCTGAGTTCAAATATTTGTTACTTTTATTGATGACTATTTTTGTTGCACAAAATTATTTTCATGAAATATACATCAGAAGTATTCTCTATTTTTGAGCAATTTTATCATTAAGTTGAAACTCAGTTAGGCGTGTCATTTCGGTTTTTGCGTAGTGATAATGCCCAAGAATATGTATTCCATCAATTTCAAAATTTTATGGCCTCTAATTGCATTCTTATCGAAACTTCTTGTGCCATACACCTTAACCAAATGGGGAAGCCGAACACAAAAACCAGCATCTCATTGAAACTACTTGGACTCTTTTCTTTCATGGTAATGTTCCATCTCGTTTTTGAGGAGATGTTGTCCTAACGACATGCTATATTATAAATTGCATGCCCTCTTCCGTCTTAGGTGACCTGGTCCCCCGCTCTGTCTTTTTTCCTAATACTCCTTTACACTCGCTTCCCTACTCTTACTCTTTGATGGTACCTCATTTTGGCTTATTTTATATTTTTTAGTCTGTTCCATACTTTGAGTCGACCTATGTACCTCCTGATCCTCTTCCTGTTGTCGTACCTCCTATCATCCCTTTTCATCCTATGGTGTCAATCCCACCAGAACCCACTATAAGTGTCCCTCTGGCAGACCCTCCCGCGGATCCTTCTTCACACCCTCCTGAGTACCTTCCCACTCCACAACTTATTCAGACATGCCACTGTCGTCAACCAACCTCTGTTGTGCATGTCCCGACACCTGTTTATGATAATGAAGTCATTCCATACTCCTCTGCCACCTTTACCGGATCCGACCGTGGATCTTCCCATTGCTATTTGTAAAGGTATATGTCTTACTCAAAACCCATCTCCTCATCACATTGACTTGTGCTATCAGTCTTTCCCCTTTGCATTATATGTGTTTGTCTTCTTTGTCTTTGGTTTTTATTCCTAAATCTCCAGGTGACGCATCACCCCACCATGAATGGAGGCAAGCAGTGATTGACGAGATGTGTGCTCTCCAAAATGGAGGTACCTGGGAACTGGTTCCTATACCCATTGGGACGACTTTAGTACGTTGTTGTTAGCTTTATACGGTGAAAGTTTGTCTTGATGGTAAGACTGGTCGATTTAAGGCTCGCTTAATGGCCAAGGGATATACACGGATTTAAAAATGTTAGACTCCTCTCAATTGCAGCTGGTCTCTCCATCAACTTGACATTAAAAATGTCTTTTTGCATGGTGTTCTTGAAGAGGAATGTGTATCTGGAGCAACCACCTGGGTTTGTTTCTCGGGGGTAATCAATCGATTACTTGATTTATAATGTTGATGAAAATCTTATCTGTCAAATTAGGTTTGAACTCAGGAGGAGGAGGAGGAGAAGAAGGAAGAGGAGTGTGTAAGTAATCATGTTATTAGGCAACAACCAACAATTATTATGCTTTAGGCAGCAATTAGGTTCTTAAACAAGTTTTGAATAATAGGAAAACCTAAGGAAAAATGAATAGATGTTTATTTTGGGACCAAAACTCTCGAATTTTTTGGATATGAATAGTCTTAAAACAATAGAACTCATTTTCCCTAGTTTGTGTAATTCCTAATTTGTTGTATTGTAAGAGAACTCAGTTTCCGTTGAGTTAACAGTTCAGATATTGTTATAAATAAATTGTCGTTTCTACTCATTTTATCACTATAGGCACCAGTTTCAATCATATTCCTATAAAATGATATCTAATTCCCTTATATTACCTGGTCTACTTTTATTAGCCTGAAGGAATGGTTAAACAGCTATAAACCGGTTAAATTATAACTAAATTCAGCCAAAGTAATCTTAAGAGGGCTATAGATTACCTGTCCTTTGGGAAATGTTTCATTTGTTAAAGAAGCCGGTGAATCTGAAGCAAGACGATATTTCATCTGATCATATATATCCTCAAGAAAGTATGTTGTCACCGGATGAGTCCTGCCTTCTGCAGTAACTACAGGACAATGACCGAAGTAGCTAGAAAATGAACCTGAATCCACAGTTGCTGACCTGATATTTATGGTTGTAAGATAAAAAAGGAAGTTGAGCTAAAAGGAAATGAAAAAAAAAAACGAAAGTAGAAACTAACTCATGGAACAAATTTAAATACTTAAGATCATACATTAGAATGACCTTGACTTTTGAAGAGCTTTCACTGGACTGCTTCTCAATTAGATTCTTTAGCACAATTAGAATAAAATCGCCCTGTAACCAATTGAAAATAAAACATACAAGATTAACATATTTCTAAGAAAAATAATGGATTATTAGCATAAGATGGAAAAAATAAAAAAGCAATACGAGTCCCCTAAAAACCATAAAATATATTGCCGAACCAAGGGGTCTCTAAAATTTTATGATAAAAGAAAAAGTTGTAAATTCTGTAATTTCACTTAACTTGTACCTAGTAATAGTACACTATTTTTGACATAAATATTAGTATAAATACAACTTTTGGATGATTATATTGCATTACACATACACAAAATAACATTAAAAGCCTGCTTTCTTTCTCACTTTCCTGGCCAAAAATTATTTCAAGTTTTCTTACTTATCAACAATAGCATCTTTAGGTTAATATATAACATAATTACTTATGCGTGGGATTCAAGGATATCTTACAAAGAACCACACATCAAGTCAGACAAGGCATAAATAATCAGAACCATGTCATGTAAGATTCATGCAAATGTTTTTGTATACTATCCTAATTGGTTTAACTGACCAATAAAGACCTCTCATGAACTTCATCAACTATGATATGAGTAATGCCCGTCAAGCTTCGGTTCCCCTGCAAAATGAATAAGGCAAATCACAACTTTAACAAAATGAGCAAGGTAAATACTAATAACTTAAATAAAATTCAATAAATAAAAAGCAAATATATGGAACCAGAAAGGTAAGCTTAAACAAATTCGAGAAGCAGGGTGAATGACGAAGATTCGCCAAAAAACAACCAGACAGATCCAGGACACACTGAAAGAGCAGATATAGGGCATAGGAGGGCCAAGAAACAATGGTGAAGGCAATTAAGGGAGAGAAAACAAACGCCGAAAAGCGTTGTATATGCGAAATGGAAAGCAGCTGACCTTCGACATAGTAGTGTCTAAACAGATGTGTGACAAAGAAGTGTAGGTGATCACATCGAACAGGACAAAAGCTTGACGCGTGCCATGCACAGAGATTGGTGGAGCCTTCACAAAAATGCAGTGGAAGGAGAGGACCAATGTGAGCTTGTATCAACTATCAAGGCCGTTGGAGCTGAAACTTAGGAAGAACATTGATCGGTTGGAGGCACTCCAGAAGGCAGGGGTTTTGCTCGGGAACTTTTTTAAAAAATATTTCTTGTGGCGGTGGATTGTGGCTGGCGGCTGTGTCGTAGCCGTAGATGGAAGAGGTCACTCCAGAAAAGAGGAAACCAATGAATGAAAGAAAAATGGCAACACTACTCTTTTTGTATGGCTGACAATATCAGAGTCCTTTCATACATAGTGGAAAATCGCAGTGGTATAGAAGCGGAACAGGTGACTGATGAGAAAACCGTGCTCCAGATACCATGTTGAAGTTATGAGTTTTAGAAAAAATAAGGAGCAGAGAAATAATAAAGACTTTATACAATAATAGTGTAACATTATTGATAATGATTTGATACTAACTTAATACTCCCTTTGGTTGCTCAGCCACCTTGAGCTTGTGAAGGGATGTAACAGAGTATTTCGGTCCTATTATTTGTGTACCTTTTAGTTGTAATTAGCATTTTATTTATCATTAAAGTAATTTAGTTAGTTGAGGTTAATTATTCTCCAATAACTAAATCTCGGTTAATCTTCCATTGTGTCAGATTATAAATAAGAATTATCAGTTGAAATTCAAATTCAGTCTTTCTGTAATACATTCTATTAATTATAACAGAAATTAAGGTCTCATATCTTTCTCTTTGTTTTCTATGCTTTTCTTGAATCACTGAATGTTCTCTAAGTTTCTTATCAAGGAATACTGTCTGTATAAAAATAAACTGATTATATTTTTCAAACAGAATAATGTACCATCAATTTTCTCAAAAGGATGCCTGTTGTGCAGAACAGAAGCCTTGTTTTCTCATTCCTGGCAGTGAAAATAAGCAGTCAATAAACTCATACATATATTAATATAACATAACAAAAAGATAAAAATATCGTGCATTTGCACATATGGAGAGGAAAAAACTCAATCCAATTACCACTCCATTACATAATACTTTCTTTATGTCACTAATTAAGAATTAATAATTTTCTTTACAAAAGGATCAAGGTACTGCATGTGCATTATTAAACAACCTTAAACCTAACGATAAAAATATTTGGTTGCATAAATATGTTTGATTAATGACAATTGAAAGTTGATAAGAGTAGGCTTTATACTCTTCTATCTCACACAGTATTGCATGTACTCTTTGTGTTTGCATTTTCGGAAACACAGTTATGCTATCTAGAGCTTTTTTTAGGCCTTCATATGCTTGGCAGGTTTGGGTCAATAAGCAATTTTGTAATTAAATCCATCATTTCAAAATAAAATGTTGAATGGACAACTGAACACCTGGCACTATCAAGACGAACTTGATAACCAATCAAGGAGCCATCAGAACCTGGTGAAGGTTCACAGCGCTCATCAGCTACCCTTTCAGCCACAGATATAGCCTAAAAAATAAACAATAGATAATAAGCTTGGAAATGCCAACTTCATATTTTGCTTTGAATGAAATTGTAAGCAAATCCAATCTAAGATGTGGAAAGGAAGGTTAAAACATGAGAGCACAAAATTTAAATTATAAGCCATGTTGAGAACGAGAAAATACATGTATTTGACAACTAAGCTATGTTATATCTATGGATATTGAATCCTAATAAATACAAAGAGTAATAGTTACAGTATTTATAATTGTTGAAATAATAGCAATCATATTTTCACTATTTTTAAAACTCCCTTTCAATCTTGGAGCTTATAGATACAAGGACCGCTCAGACACTTGGTGAAAACATTTTCCAATAAATCATTTGAACTAACAAAGCTGGTGGTGATATATCCAGATAAAATCTTATATCTAATAAAATCTTATTTCTAAACTCCCTTTCATATGCACAAGTGTTGGTGTAAGCCCTAGAGGCCAATAGTTTTAAGTTAAAGTTATATTTTGCATCATTACTTTTATTATTAAATAATGAGACTTTCTTTATTGTATTTTGATACAAATGGAGAAACTACATTGATGAGTTTGGAGAAGCTTTAGAGGAGAGAGAAGGTAGTTAGAGGAGAGAGAAAGAGAGAGGGAAAGTGAAATCAGAAAGTTGTTATTCATTATGATCTGAACAGTTCATACAAGTATCTGTAAAGCACAGAGATATACTTAAGTCTCTAATCACAATAGACTAAGTCTAATATAACTACACTTAAGTCTAATACACTAATACTATTTTTTTAAAAGTTGTTTTTTAAGAAGAGATCGTAATAAGCTATTTTGTATAAGATAAGTTTTTTTGAATAAGCTATTTTATGTTTGGAATTTTGGTTTATAAAATTTGGTTTACCAGAATTTTAATTTATAAAATTTAATATTTCTGAAATATTAAATTAGTTGGGCTTAGGTCAAAATTATTTCTGGGCTTGAGAAAAAGCTTTTTGGGCCTTGCTGTATAAAATTTATTTAGATTGAATTCACTAATAAAACACTTCAATTAATAATACACCTATCAAAAAAAAATAATACACTTTAAAAAAAAATAATACATTTTGATTTATGGATCGGATGGATTATCCATCCATTAAAATCTAATGATGGATGGATTGGATGGACTTTATTCTAATTGGATGGTTTTTTTTAAGAAAAAAAAAATAGTGGATTGTAACGGACTAATAGACCTTTTTTGATCCATCCATTAGGATCCAAATCCATATCCATCCATTTTGCCACCCCTAGTTAGGAGGCAATGGAACAAGTGTCCAGGTTTGATTGTGCTGGAGAGCATCATACTCAACCTGCATAGCATGATGCCACTTGGGGTCCTTAAGAGCCTGCTTATAACCAGTTGGTTCAAAATGAGATAATAAAAGTGTAGGTTGTAATCTGGGTTGAACAATGCCACGCTTACCCCTAGTTGCCATGGAGTGAGTGTTGTGAGGGTGTATACGGTGAGGAGCAGCAACAGGGGAACTGGACTCAGATGAAGAAGAGGAACTGGTGGAACCAGACCCAGATGTAGGTGTAGTGTCAGTATCAGAGGGTGAGATAATAGTGATAGGAGTGGCATTGAAAATAACATCAGACCTGAAGTGATTATTGCTACCAGAACTTGGTGAGAAATGAGAAATAGCTGGTGAGATAGGAGAGGCATGTTGAGGTGGTGGTGAATTAATAGGTGTAGCAGGGTTAGTAGTGAAAATAGGGGAGGAGTTTGAAGTAGAGCAAGGACAATAACTTGAAGATGAAGGACAGGTAGTGGTTACAGGTGTGGGAAGGAATGTAGAAAGGGTAGGTAAATTGTTTATCTCAGAAATGCGAGTTTGAGTGGGAAATAGTTCTTTGTAAGGAAACATGTGTTCATTGAACACAACATCTTTAGAGATAAAAAATTTGCCAGTGAGGTCAAGACACTTATACCCTTTGTGTGACGGAGAGTAGCCTAGAAAGATGCACTCTTTGGAGTGAAAATCCAATTTTTGTGTGTTGTAAGGTCTCAAAAAGGGAAAGCAGGAGCAGCCAAAACACTTCAAAAATTTATAATCTGGAAATTGTAAGTAAAGCATGAAGAAAGGAGATTTATGGTTTAATGTAGGTGTAGGGCATTCTATTTATAAGGTAAGTGGCTGTAAGGAATGCATGGTCCCAGAATGATAGAGGCATCTTAGCATGAGCCAGAAGGGTTAGGCCAGTCTCAACAATGTTTTCCTTTCAACTGAGCCATTTTGGTGATGTGTGTGAGGACAAGTGAGCTTGTGTATGATACCTTGTTCATTAAGGAATTTAGTAAAAGGGCGAAATTCACCACCACCATCAGACTGAACAGCTTTGATTTTGTGGTTTAATTGTAGTTCAATCATAGTTTTGAAGCTTTGAAAGGTAGTAAGAGTATGAGACTTCAGTTTTAGAGGATAAATCCAAGTAAAACGTGAGTAAGCATCAACAATAGTAAGAAAATATGAATATCCACAAGAAGACTCAATAGGACCCCATAAATCACAAAAGACCAATTCAAGAGGTTTAGCATAGACACTAGTAGATGGTGCAGAAAGTACTCTGTGAGTTTTACCAGTTTTACCAAGACAACAGGAAGAACAAAATTCAGTAAAACTTTTATTAGGTGTAGGAACATTACATAGTTGCATAACACTTTTGAGTACATCATAGTGAGGATGACCAAACCTACTATGCCATAAGCTATACAAAGATGAATTGGAATTGTTCAACCTATCAGTTTTTATTACATTGATAAGTTCCAAATGGTAAGCTAGTGTTGTGTCCTATAGGAGCACAGTTTTTATTAGTGCTATAAGCTAAAGTAGCAACAGAATTTGACACAGTAGGCTGAGAAGAAGCAAAAGGATGGAACTGATAGAGAAACTCCATTGATGAGTTTGGAGAAGCTTGAGAGTTTGTTAGAGGAGAGAGAAGGTAGTTAGAGGAGAGAGAAAGAGAAAGGGAAAGTGAAATCAGAAAGTTGTTATTCATTATGATCTGAACAGTTCATACAAGTATTTATAGAGCACAGAGATATACTTAAGTCTCTGATCACAATAGACTAAGTCTAATACAACTACACTCAAGTCTAATACACTAATACTCTAATATATTTGTTTTAAGATTAATAAAGTCCTTAGAATAGATAGCTAGAGTAATGAAACATTAATTGTGACTTAATAGTGAGACTTCATTAACATACAGAACATTATTCTTAAAGTATCCATAGTCAAATGTGAAGTAGGATAGTATTAAAACATAGAGACTATTATGTAGGTAGATTGATGATCAAATCTCACAGATAATGGATAAAGAGTTATCAAGTCTTCACATACATATAAATATTAGGAGTAATATTTATATTGGATTGACTCGCTACGAGAACATTGCATAGCGTGTTATCTAAGTGTCATACATTATTCTCATAGTGGTGTATACCACCCTTCGACTTGAAACCACAATAGACCCTAGATGTTTTGATTCAAAAAAACAAGAAAATGTTTGTCACTATGAATGTCACATTCTTTTAAAACAAACTTTTTTTTTATGATACTCGTCTTCAGGGGGAGAAACTTAAAGCAAGATTAGTTTCAAATTAAGGACATAAGTGTTTATAATAGTTTCCTCATATCACAAAGTTTTGAGACTTGTACTTCTGCACCAATAGAAGGTGGCCATGATTCATTACCTGAACCTACTTCTGCTATGAGTAAGAACTTGGTTTGTGTCTACATTTTCTCACGAAGAAAACAATGAGAATCTTGAAAATGATGAACTAATTGAAATGCCACAAAATGATGAGTCATGAAGAAAATGGGTTTGAAGTAGGAAATGGGACATGGAAAGTTTTTGTGAAGAACCATAAAGGTGATGAGTCTACATCTCCACATTGCCATGAATCTGAACCGGTGTAGGATCAACCTCCTCAAAAAAGGAAAGGTAAGTTTATTTTAGAGATTCGTATTCGGTATCCTGGTATTGATGATCGCATAGCCGTTGGGAAACATGTTAGATCTTGCACTAATCACCCAATGTCCAATTTTATATCATATTCAAATTTACCTTCATCTTTTTCTAGTGTAGAGATTCCGAATAATGTATAAGATCCTCTAGAAGTTCTAAAGTGGAGGGAAGCACTACTTAAAGAAACGAGAGCTCTTTAAAAGAACAAAATTTGAAGTGTTATGGCACTATCAGATGGAAAGAAGAATGGGGGATGTAAGTTGGTATAGTTCAGACGGGTCAGTTCAAAGGTACAAGACTCGCTTGGTGGCTAAGGGTTTCACTCAGACCTATGGCATAGACTACTCAAAGACATTTGTTCTCGTTGCAGAATTGAACACTGTTTGAATACTTTTATCCCATGTTGCTAACTTAGATTGGCCTTTACATCAGTTGGATGTTAAAAATGTCTTCCTCAATGGTGATCTAGAAGAAGAAATATACATGGATTGTCCTCCTGACTTTGAAGGCAAATTCGGATTGAAGGTATGCATCTCTTTATGGCTTAAAGCGATCTCTGAGAGTTTGGTTTGAAATTTTTACACATTATATGAAGAACCAAGGGTACATTCAAGGGCAAAATGACCACACTGTATTCACCAAATTCCCCTCTGAGGGGAAATTTGTTGCATTAATTGTTTATGTATATGATATTGCTGTCACTGGAGATGATACAGTTGAAATGAAAAGATAAAAGATAGACTTGCTGCAGACTTTGAAATTAAGGACTTAGGATCCCTGAGATACTTTCTTGGTATAGAGGTTGCTAGATCAGAGAAAGGAATTGTGGTTTCACAACAGAAATACATTTTCAATTTATTGAGAGCAATGGGAATGAGGGGTTGTCAACCACTGGCATCCCCATGGATCCTAATGCAAAACTTTGGGGAGAAGGAAGTGTTCTTGTTGACACCAGAAGATACCAGAGGTTGGTCGGTTAGTTAATTTACTTGTCTTGCACTAGACCTAATATCACCTTCTCAGTTAGTGTAATGAGTCAGTTTATGCATTCTCCTTATGAGGAACATCTTGAGACAGTTTATACAATATTGAGATATTTAAAGGCCAAACCTGAAAAGGGCTCATTTTTCAGGAGTGAAAGAAATGTGTCTATCTTCACTGATGCAGATTGGGCAGGTTCAGTCACAGAGAGAAGATCAACCTATAGATATTGTTCCTATGTCTGGGGTAATGTTGTAACATGGAGAAGCAAAAAACAAGGAGTTGTAGCAAGAAATAGTGCAGAAGCTGAGTTTAAGGCTATGGCTCAGTGTATATTTGAAGGATTGAATTCAAAGAGTCCTTGAGGAACCTAAGATGAAAATTGGGCTTCCATTGAAATATTCTTACTGTAACGCTACCATAAGCATAGCCGCCAACCCGGTCAAGCATGATAGGACCAGGCATATTGAGATTGACCGTAATTTTATAAAAAAGAGAAATTAGATGATGGAATCATATGTCTACCGTTTGTGACCTCTAGTCAACAAACTGCGGATATCTTAACCAAAAGATTGGCAAGACCCCTCTTTGAGCATTTGATAAGCAAGTTGGGCATCATAGATATCTATGAACCAACATTGGTGGGGGGGTAGAATCTCGTGATTCTCTCTCCTTCTATTAGAAAAGATTTTCTGATTTTATTGTTTCTTTTTCCTTAAGTTTCTCCATGGTTCAAAGAAATTCTCTCTATATAAACCAGCCTTTAGCTGAGGAATAAACATAACAACATTTACCCTATTCTTTCTACAGATATGATAAGATTATCCTCTACGGTATACATGGATCTTAATCTTATTTTCAACAAGAACAATGCTGAATCCGATAGAAAGTTTAAAATTGCAGAAGTAATAATGCATGGTCAAAATATGCAGGTAAAAGATTTGTACCTACCGCTATTCTCCTTGGTTGTGTACAAATAATATTACAGTGTCCACCATGACCTGACTCAATCATCTCATCCAATATGAATTGCGGAACCTACATTAAGGTCAATCTTAAAACATTCTGCAGATTCTCTGACTCCAAGGAGGAGTTTGGCATCTATAATCAAATTCCTAAAGCAAGAAGAATGGAATTGAGGACTTAAATTTTTGATATGATGTGTCAAGAAATCATAAACTTCAACTGAAATGTTACCTGAGTTGTTTTTCCAGAGCCTGTTTCCCCACAAACAACTAAAACATCATTTTCCTTTAGCATTTGCAATATATCACCCTTTAGTGTGGCAATAGGAAGTGTAGCTCTAAAATTCAACATATCCTAGAGCAGAAAATAGATCTAGGTTAGTACAAACTAAAAAATTTCTCCAAAGAAAGGTCAATCAATTGTACTGAAAATTTTACGAAAATTTTGGTAATTGCACATATAATGCCAAATGTAAGAGATACAAAACAATTTATAAGCTTCTACCTCAGCCTAGGCATTTAGAATAGTTGGCCTTAAAATTGTAACAGTACTCTATATGACAGAGGTCAAGACTAAAGTTTCATTCTTCATATACAAGTTAAATTTCAGTACATGATAAATCGGTCCATGCAATCTCCATAATTCAAGCTCAAAGGATTATTGTGTGAAATGTGTTAGAGGGATAAAATCAGTTAAGGATATAAAACCAATCCTGTGGCTGGATGAATTGAGACGGGGTGAGAAAATGAAGGGAAAACTGCAAGCCTTTATTGTTAAAGCTGCATAGTACTCTCTGGTTTCTCTTTCTCTGATCGCGGCAGAATTAAACCTTTATGGTTTATGCACTCTAAATTCAAGTGATGAAAATATCTTCAAGTGTTGGTGTGCCTAGGGCTGGTGGAAATGTTGAAGGTGCGGTAATGGAAGTGAAGGGCCTAGGACTAGAGTGAATTAAATTTAAAATGCTATAGGAATGAAGAGTAATGTGGCATGGAACCGTAGTATCCCAATTGATTTTAATGAAAGAAAAATAAAATGTAAATGTTGTCAGAAGATTATAATGAAAACCAGCTTGTGAGGTGAGGATTGCCCCCACTTATAAACACATTGTCAAGCCATCTCCTATCCAATGTGGGACTTTTAACACACCCTCACGACCAGCACTATTGGGCTTGGTTCATGGACATAAATGGTGGCGGAAACCTGATAGTAGGTGGCCCAATGGATCTTGAAGAGGCTCTGATATCATCTTAGAGATCGTGGTTGAGCCTAACACAACCCCACAAAACTGACTTGTAAGGTGAGGATTGCCCCCACTTATAAACACATTGTCAGGTCATCTCATATCCGATATGGGACTCTTAACAATTATGATTCAGTTGATTTTATAATTATTAGATCCATATTAATATAAAAAAATTGTTTAAACCAAAAGACCGTGAATGATGTTGTATTTATGATCGTTAATTCAAGAATAAAGCAGGTTAGAAAAGCAATTTACTGTAATATGAGAATATTTCTTCTTAGTTCTTATGCTGATTGGTTTGTGCATAATGATAAAAGTTTGGATTTAGATGCTCCAATTGTAGATGACTTGGTTGCAATTGGAGAAGCCAATAGTGGTGGTGGTGGAAATGAATTGAGGTTCCTAATGTTGACGACGATGAACATGGAAATGCCATTGATGAGAATGAAGATGGTATGAAGGATGATCATGAATTTCAAGAATGGGGTTGAATAATATCTTAGACTGGATATCCAGAATTGTAGTTTCTAGATATGGATTGATTATGAACTTACATTGTGGGGTTGTATTATGAACCTGAATTGTGTGTTATGTTTTGGATCTTAAACTTATGATTATTAACTTTCAATCAAACTTAATTTAATGTTGTGACTTGGAGGTTATTTTCTTTATGTTCTTTTTAATGCATACATAATTTTTCATTTTAGGTAGGATCTTATAATTTGTGTTAAGATCCTATGAGTTACAATCTTTCACCCCATCCGGATCTAGTATTAGTCTAACTCATTCTTATAAAACTGGCTTGTAATTTGAGGGGTGTCACTCTTTATAAACATTTTCCATGCCATATATTTTGGCAATGTGGGACTTGGGTTTCTCCCTATACACTCCCGCACACCCAAAACTATTGGGTTTGGTGAGTTGATAATTTGGTGAGCACCCGAATGGATACACTTATATCACATAAGGTTTTCAAATTATGCCTAACTCATCCTAACAAAACCGATTTGTAAAGTGAGAGGTGCTACTCTTTATACACTTGTTTCAAGCCTTGTCACTTTTCAATGTGGGACATGGGTTTTTCACACTACTTGGCAAGATCTCAAGTTTGACAACTGATCTAAATCTTTCACATTCTATCACTTTTTCCTCTGAATTCATAAGAAATATGTGTTAATACAGCTAAAAAGAAATCATAGAGTTGCTATGAGAAATCAAACAAAATAAGTGCGGACCTGGTATCTTTGTGATCCCATTTTAATGTATTGCCCCTGTCTCAAGTTAGTACTCTCCAATTTCTTACTATAGGTTTCTCCTGCAAAATATAATTCTAAATTCATGACAATCAAAAGTTGACACCCACTTAAACTTTGCTCATTTTATTTCTAATACTATTATTCAATTACTATCAAAATCAAAAGGTACCAAAGTATTGTATTCGTAACAGATCTTCCATGTCTCATAAATGTATGCAATATCAGATTTAATCGAAAGCAATATAAACTTACCTACCAAAATAGCAATCTCAGGGAAATGGGATTAAGTATCTTTAGAGATTCTCTATTCTTCTATTTCCTATGCTTAGTGTTCATTGTAAACATAGAATATTATTGGTTATGGGATAACTCAGTTTATGTCGACTTTCTTATACTTCATCTAATGCCAGGATTAGGGGATCATCCATAGAAAGTTCATTATATTCATGAAAACAGAAGTCCCGTTTATTTTCTTGCTATTTCTACTTTCATTCCTTTTGTTCTCCTGAATGGCTTGGTTGTGTTCTTGGATTTATCCCCAAAGCCTTTCCTTTACTTGAATTCATTGTTGATGGAAAAGTTAGGTTGGCCACGTACAAACCCACAAATATTTCTCACAGGAAAAAAATATTATTGGTAAGCAGTTATAGTTGATAAAATAATTAAAGGCTCGTTTGTTACAGATTATAGAAAAAGTGATTTTGATTCAATAATTTAGAGATTAATTTTTAGAGATTTTAAAAACAACAAAAGTTGTTGTGTTTGTTTACCGTAATGAAAATCTTTTTTTTAAAAACTTCGTTATTAAAATGATTTTTTGGAGTAACTACTCAGACCAGCTTCTCGTTGGAAGCAGTTTAGTTGGTAACTTTTCAGCTACACCCAAAGGGTCGTGGGTTCGAGTCATGACGAGGGCATTGGAGAACACTATTGATGCCCTTTAAAAAAAACTTCTTGTTTGAGCAATTTCGGATTTTTTTTCAAATTCTATTTTTTTTTAAATCTCTAAAAATGGGTGAAAACTTTTAAAGTAGTTTTTTCACGAAAAAAACCGTAACAAACGGGCTCTGAGTTAACCAGTTACACTTGATATCCAAATGTTTCTTTCCAACACTAAACGCGCGTCTAGATATTAATATTTTCAACCTTCAAAGAAATATTTTGTTTGAAAAATGGCCAGGCTGATTTAAAAAACATCACAGAAAATATGCAGAAAAGAAAAGGAGCTAAGATTCCAAATCCAAATTGACTTAGATAAGAAATGGAATAACCTACTCTGAGCAAATGATTGATGACCATCAATGGTTGAACTTTTATTTTCATTAAGTCTATCGTTGTTTTGAGGAAATTTATAGTCTGTAACATCAGTAGATGCAGTTTTACCAGAACCATCACCACTTAATAACGACTCCACAAAACGAGACTTGTGATCTTCCACACTGTCTTCTAGCTTGGTTAATGATTCCCCTGTAAGTATTAAAAGTCCATATCTTTTAAGAAACCTTTATACTGAAGTGTTAAATATGTCTATAGTCCCTATAAAATCACCTTTTAAGTTTATTCCTTATAAAAAGTTATTCATTTCCAGTTCTTACATTTTACAAAAACTGCATGTTTTTAGTCAGGGACTAAAACCACTCAGTTTTTTGTAAAAGGTGGCGAATAAAAATGGATAAAAAATTTATAAGAATTAAACTTAAATGAGAGATATTTTATTAGGTCTAAAAATATTTAACCTAACTATCAAAAGAATTATATGAATAACATGACAGTCGCAGTGCAGAATGGTAGAAATCAGAGTTCATATAAACATATAAAAAGGAAAAGGCTTACCTTCCATCCACTTCATAACAACTGAAGCATAAGGCTCGGTTATTGGGAGATGAATTGGGACATCAGGAAATAGTTGAAACAAAGCATATGCAGCCACTTTATTCTGTGCATCCTGCAATCAAGTGAACACTGCAAATATTGTATCCACAGAAGCAATTCCCTTAAATGATAAAACTGGCATGCATGGGCTGCACCCAGGTTGCACCATAGAAAAATGTTTTAAGATCTAGCACATTCCTCAAAACATTTTAAATAAATATGCAACGATCAACTCCATTATTTACTTTTCTGTGTTCTGTGTTAAATGTGAAGAGAGACACAGTCCACATATGCAAGTAAAATCTAGTACAACCCGTTCAGAAACATAGTTGGATTTAGGGTTTGAGAGAGAGAAAACATAGAGTTGAGCGATAGTGAAACTGAAATGGAAAAATTGTATTATGAAATTCTAACTTGCGGAGAACTGAGCTCAGGTTTAAGTCAGTTATAAAGGTAATTGCCTCTAACAGATTCTTGACAGCTGTCACTAACAGAAGCCCAACAGAAACATAATACACACACGCAAATATAATTCAGTAAACAGGGGTACAGAGAAGTACAAAACAGAGATACTCTAATATTCAGACGAAGGCTATAACAGGAAATGAATCAATTGCGTGTGAGAAGGTGTGAAAAAGTGCATGGAAAGAAAATATTCACCAAGCGTGACTGGATGAATTAACTCACTATACCATACAGATCAGAGATACATTTCTCGACAAAGAATTAAGGAGAAAACTGTGTAACTGCCTAACAGCTATAGTGACGGCTTATCTGACTAAGCGCAATCAAGGTATAACTGACTTGAGCAACTGTCATACAAGCACGGTACGTTGGCTTAAGTCCGAGGGGCTCCATGTCCCTGTAGGGAATATTTAATCATCCTTAGCCAAGTGTGCCAAACTGTTGATCATATTTATATCCTTTCAGGGACTATATCAAACCCTGAAGAACAATGTAGTCAGCAAACCGAAGCAACCAAGCCCAGTCATCAGCAATATCCTTAGAAAGAAAGGTAGTCTTACCATCAAACTAGTAGAGTGGTTAGTGAAGGGTAGTTCCCTCAGAAGAGAGAGAGAGAGAGAGAGAGAGAGAGAGAGAGAAGAAATCAGAAACAGTCCCTGAAATTGGGTAAAAGTGTATCACTATAGGACACTTGTATGTCCAGCAACTTTTCACTTGAAACTGATTGATAATCCTGTCTGTATCATATTAGGAGAATGTACATAAGTGTACATGCGTAGATATATACATATACATACATACCCATGAGCCTCCTAATCAGTCCCAAGAATTAGGGAAAGATTCAACTAAGAAAGGAAAGCTGAATCAACATAATCAAGACAAATTTAGACACAATATCCTAACTGATACTAATTTTATTTACAATATCTCAACACTTTCCAACCAATTCTTCCTACGCTGGCATCACCTTTCTACTCTACTGGGACTTGTCCTCGTTTGTTGCTGTTGTGACTCCGAGCCAAATCTTCCTATTGTTACAGCCGCAATTTGGTGCTCGTCCTCTCTTTTATTACTGATTGTATTATCCCATTCTTCTATGTCACTATTCCTTTCTATACTAGGAAATTGGACCGAACCATATAAGGCTTTTGACATCAAGTTATGAATTAATGGTCAAGGCTATGAGGACCACCTCACCACTAAGACTGATCGTCAACAATGGAAGAAGATGGGTGCTCAATCGTGGAGCGCCACCAAGTCTGCTCTTCATCCTTCCATGAAACTTATTTTCCATCCTCACTTCACATGCAACTCTATTTCGGATCAGGCTGAAGTGTTTTAATAATTATGCACAATACTTCAATGGAGTTTGTCATGAGTTGATGAATGTCATTGCTCCGAAGAAATTTTATGGTCCTATTTCGGCATATTCTAATGGTATTCATGCTTCGCTCCTACCTCAAGCCACAACACAAGCAACCTAAAAGAAATGAAAAATAGTAATTGAACAACGCAGCACCTTCTTTATGCTCCTTGGAGTTTGTCATGAGTGTATGAATATCATAGCTCCGAAGAAATTTTATGGTCCAATTTTTTGCATATCTTCATAATATTCATGCTCCACTCCTACCTCATGCCACTAGCGACCCAAGAAAAAAGGAAAGAAAAAAAATACTTAAACATCGCAACACCTTCTATATGCCTCTTGAATATTTAACAAATTTTGGTGTCTACTAATGTCTCGACTATGTCGTCGTCCTCTTCAACTCACCAAACACTGCTAGAGAATCAACTAGGACTTTGATTAAGAACTCAGAGACGGTACTATTCTCCAGAGATCGCGGTTGTTACGACTTGGTTCGCATGAGATAATGGAAGTGCACGTGCATTTTGTCCAAAACTTTGAATGCATTACGCTACCAATGACTTTGGGAAGAATCGCGCTAGACAGAGTCTATAGGAGCCAAGACAGAAGTGTCTGGTCCGATTGCTTCCTCAGATTACAGAGTCGATTGTATCAGCTTAGCTATCTCTCAGCTAACAGCTCTATCTATAGGGGCTAGTTATATCTGTTGGGCAAAAACCCTCATGTGGTCCTTTATCTTATTTTATTGTTAACGGATCAGTCATTTATTATCTTCTTTTTTTCCAAACAGATCCTTAAACGTTCGTGACTAAACAATGTTGGCCTACTTCAGAATTTTCGTTAAAAAAACATGTGGCCATTACAATGATGAAGTGGATATTGTTGAGCTGGTCTGGATTGTCCAAATAGGCTTTAATTATTAAGTATAAAAAAATCAAAATTCAAAAAAAAAAATATTATTAAAAAAAATTGGGGACGGGGGGTTTTTACTAATTAGAGTGCCACTAATGGCCCTTTTACAACCATCGTGAAGGGGATTTGAGCTATGTGTTTTGAGGTTACAAGGATAAGCTACTACTGAGATAGCACTTCATGGGAAGAATGCAATGCTCATTTGAATAGAAGAATGCAATGTCTGTCGTCATCCTCATAAAACTAGGGCAATTCGACTTCAGAATAAGTTGGATTACTGTACAATATCTAGGTTTGAATGGGAAACCTAGAAATTGAATGGGTTTTAAGAACCCAAATTAATTTTAATTTGGGGTTTTCTTTTTGTAATAAAAAAATATTTAAAAATTATAATTTTCAATTAAAATTATTCTGAGCTTTTTCTCAAAGTCTGGTTGGACATTTCATATCAGCTTTATAACATCCACATCATCATTGTAACGACCGGTCAATCTCATTAACATTATGAAAGTTAAAGGACAAATTTGGGAAAACAAAAATATAAAGGACTAATTCGTTACAATAAAATAACTTAAAGGACCACGAGAACAATTTGCCTAAGTTATGTAACTGTTTGTATGTACCAGCTTTGTTTTTTCTGGTAAAACATAACCTTTCTACAAAAGCTGTGTGTACACTATCAATTAGTTAGGGAACATTGAATACAGTTTCCAATCAAATCTCATACCTCTCGCGCCTTTTTCTAAACCATGGAATCGTAATACGGGCATATGAATCACTCACCTCAGCAGATTCAAAGATCTCATTCTGATCTGGAAGCTTAAGTGTAACCAGCCCCCCGGCTTTCCGATTCTTGCCCCTGCCACTAGCTTTACGCAGTATGCTAACAGTATAGGAAAAACTCTTTCCTCTGCCAAGTATTTTATTAAATTTTGGAGCTTCCCATCCTGATTTCGCGCATAGCTGATGAAGAATAGCCTTTGGAACCTTTTGAGGGTCCCCCTATCCAAAAACAAGTTGTACCAGGTAAGAGATGGATATTGTCGGACCATAGCAAGATATATATTCACGTGCATAATTATTATCCACCCAATGCTTAGAAACAAATGACAAGCATAATTATTTTAAATACTATTCTTTACAAAAGAACAAACTCATTAAGATGAAGAGCAAAAAATTACATGCGGGGATAAGTAATCCTCCTAAAAAAACCACCAAACCAAAAACCAACCCAAAATAAAAAGATAAAGTTGATGGAGCAAAATGAAAGCAAAAATATAATCTGATCACACAAAAAGAGTTCTAAATTCAAGTACAGGTTCATGTGGCCTTTTATTTTACTATTTAGGGAATATTGTAAAATAAAATCAAAAAATTGGGAAACGGGAGATGTCATATCAAAATTCATGTAAACATTCATTTCACCTTCCTTGGTATTTGTATATTAGTTTCAGCAAAGTATTTATATGTCTAAAGCCCAACCAAAATAACTAATGTGTTTCTTCGAACTCCAATGAGAGTAATTGGAAGACATGTGAATTGCATTAAACTCCATCAAGATAGTCATGAAATGTAATCAATAAACTTACCTTCTTCCAAATGCCATCTAACTTATCCAAGTTCTTCTCAGATAATCTTTTAATTTTTTCTATTTTTTGTGCTTTCAAAATATCAGGGTGTATTTCATTAGACGGCACATCCTCCAAAAAAAAACCACCAAGCTCAATGTCTCCAGCCACTCCTTCTGCAGAATCTTTTTCAACATGTACAGCTGGTAAGCAAGACTTAGCAAGATTTTCCTCCACACCATGATGCTCCACGTCACTACCATTTATTGCTCCTTCATTAGAAGGAAAAACAATGGCAGAGTCACTTTCTTCATCAATTGGATCTTTTTCTATCAAAGGCTCGTGGCCCATGGATGCTCCCTCGGATGCATGGTTAGTACTGATTTGCTCGTATTCTAAGGCCAAATTGTCATCTGATAATCCTGCTCAATGTGTTGTACAATCAATAAAACGGATTGAATATCATGAAAAAATATTGATATATATACATGAATAAAATTTAATTTAACCTAGGGCAGACAGCTCCTGTTTTAGTTTCCGTATCATGCGGCTTGCCTGCTCCTGATGTTTTTTGTCCTTTTTCTCCTTCGCCTTTGTAGCTTCCAACCTTGCAGCAAGATACTCCTTGGCAATAACATCATAAGGCCTAGGTTCACAGAGCTAATAAGAGAGAAAAATAAATCATAAACTCTTCGGACATGGTAGTCAAAATCAAGAATCGAGTCAAGATCATAAATCGTGGGACTGTAACAGATTATAAGATCCTACCAAAATCATAAAATTCATATATATTGCATAAAATAACTAGTTAGCAAACCAAAACCACAAACATATGAATACAATTCATAGAGACAATGCAAATATCATGGATAAAAATAATTATTGATCTTAAAAGAAAAAGAGAAATACCTTGTTTGCGGCACCACTTCCATCAAAAATGCCATCTTCCCAAGTATAATTTTCATCCTGCAAATACTACACAGCTAAGATTGGTATATTTTGAAGACAAGAGAGTATATATATATGAGATGGTTAAATTACCTCTTCTTCTTCCTGCTGCTCCACATATTGCCTGATCCAATCTGCTTGAGAAGAATGTAAAGTATCATCATCATCATCATCGTGTCTCTTGTGGATTAAAAGCGGAGATTGGTCCTTAGTTGTGACTGTGTCTGTGATGGATGGATTGGTACTTGAATTGTTGTGGTGTTGTTGTTGATTGAATATAACACCAACAGAACCTCCTTGAGAGGGATGAGAGGAAGTTCCAGAGGAGAACTTGAGTGGAAGTTCATTGCCGGGCAAATTCAAGCATAACCAATCAAGAGATGATTCAAAGGAAGCACATTCCTACAAAGAGAAGAGAATCGATTAATCAATTATTTCAATTGAAAGCATACTATACTATTACTATATACCTTGAGAGCTGAAAGAGCAAGCTCAATTTGATGATCACTGAATCCTTCGCAAGAGAGTTTCTCATAAACAGATTTAAGCTTCTTAGCTTTCTGATCCTTTGTTAGAGTATCGTCAATCTCCGTCGCAGCAGGGATGGTGGCCCGCCCGGAGTTCAGCAGCAGCCGCCGAAGCCGATTCTCATTTTCAGCAGAAATTTGCAACTGAGGTCCTTTTCGCCGATTCTCTTCTTTCCAATTCTTTTTCGGTTTCGGCGCCATCTCTGTTTCTTATGCTCGTAATCCCTCAATGATATACAACACTAACGTAGTTTGGTGAACAATACTGTATTTATTATGAAAAGTGAGTTTCATAATTATTTTTTAAGATGATTTTCTAAAGTATAAAATTTATTATAAAAAATAAAATACAATGTACTAAAATATATGTAATGTTTTTTATGTAAAAAAATTAAACATCAAACATATGTTTAGCTAAAATTTATTAGTGCTTATATTTCTATGCCTTTTTACCGTAGGTCTAATTTAAACATTCTTTATAGTTGGAGAAGGATATCGATAAACATTAATAATTTAGTGAAAGAGAGGGGGGAGGGAGAGAGAGAGGGAGGTATATTATATATAAGCATGAGATCTTGTGCAATATGAGGTTGATGTTGGATGATTGGGTATCTTCAGGAGGGAGGTTTTTATCATGGAAGTATGAAACAAAAAGGTCTAGTCAATCATGAAGGTGAGAAAAACACAAGAAGAACGGTTGAATTGTGTTAGTTTTTTTCTCTTCTTAAACTAAATTTAATGTTCAGAGTCTGAAAGAGTTTAGAGTCTAAGATAAAGTTCGGAGTCTAATGCAGCGGATAATATAAAAAAGAGAGAAGAGAAAGACACAAAGCAATCATACAAATTTTTTCCACAATCCGAAAGTAGTCACGTCCTCCTTGCACTTCCAATGAGAGTTCACTAAAATCAATATCTGATTACAACTGCTCGAGCACAAAAGCAAGAGACTTCCAAATACTCAAGCACAAAAGCAGGACATTTCCTATGCTCAAGCACAAAAGCAAGAGACTTTTAAACAAACAGAATTACACAGGAAAAATGTTTGAGGTTGAACACTTGATATACAATTAGTGATGTTCACAAATACAAATCAGATACAGACTCTTAAGACTTTAGAATTTCTAAGATATGAAAGTTGTTAAGAAATTTTAAGTGAACTCTGAGGTAGAACAATTTCAACAGAGTTTTGGCACTTGTAAGTTATTCTTGAGTCTCTTACAATCTTCAAGTATTCACTCCTTTATATAGATGTGTGCGAGATACGTTGAGGATTGTCAGCACGTCAAAAAGAGTCGTTGTTGGAGCTTGATCATCTCCAATGATTTGTTGCTTGATTTGGTTATTGTCCTAAGAGGGAACAATTTCAAATTCATTCCTTTAATAGAGAATAATCAGTGTAGATACAGTTGTTGATTGTACTATTGCAGACATGAAGAGTGGAGTAGCGGTTGTACAATTGTACTATGTCCTTTTTTCTGCGCTCTTCAATGGATAAACATCCGGTGCCTTTTAATTCCTCTGTAATAGTTGTTGCTCTAGGCTTATGTTCCTTCTGCAGTGATGTGTCTTCAGAGCAACAAACTTTAACTAACTACAGCTTCCGGTCTTCAGACTTTAATGAACTTCAGCTTCTGAGGATCATGATGACGTCAGCTTATGGCAGTCGGCTTATGATGGTCTTCAGACTTTGTTAGTCTTCAAACTCTGTCTTGCAACATAAGATTCCTTTGTAAATTTCATTGCTTTCTTTTGTTCTTTCATAACCAATACTTGAATTTAAGACTTACAAATTTTTGTCTATGGTCCCGCATACTTGAACAAATATTAACATATTCAATTGATTTTTTAATACCTCATTATCATCAAAACTTAAGGTGATAATGTTAAACACATTTTGTTCCAACAAATTAATTCAACATACATGATTTTATTAGCAGTTTTCGACATGGAGAGAGCACGACAGAAGGAAGAGGTTTAACTTCTCGCTATGGTTTGGAAAAATTGAGCCTCTTTCAAAGTAATTATCTTCTCTTGACAGATGCTCAAAGATTTTACTCTTGGAAATATGGTCATTATTGATCTTAGTGGTAGATTGTGTGTGTTTTGTGGGGATCCAATCAAATTTGACAACCATTTATCTGTCGCATGTGTCTTTGTTTACCGTGTGTAGTATAATGTTTGTAGGTGGTTGGGTTCGGGGTTGGTTAGGAGGGGAATTGAGAGAGGGACAATGACCATGTTACTTGGCAGGGACATGGAATAGAATATATGAATATGGGTATGTCATTTAGAAGTGTGTGCGTGTGTGCTTGTGGTTGTGTGTAACTGGGGAACAATATGAATAAATGGTAGCCCTTGTGTTGAAACATGACTTAAGTGAGACATCTGCAAATCACGTGTCAATTCTCACCCCATCACTTATGCACCAACGCGTTAACGCTTCTCACATCTGCTGGTTTTGCTTTCTCCATGCTTCTTTTTTATAACATCTCTTTCGCACTTAAATAATAATTACAAATAGAGGATAAAAATCCAATCATAACCTTATGTATTTGTTCATACTGCAGTTTTTTTAATTTATTTTGCACAATTTATTGGTATTTTCTTCTTTGAGTAAAGATAATGGCTAAACTTGTTGTTCTTGAAAGTCCCAAATATGAAATCTTGAATTTTGTTTTTGATCTATTGGAGAAGATGACGAGATTGATTTACCTTCAACATAAGACGAAGAGATTGATTTATCATTTAATTGAGATGAATAATTTGAGGGGAAGAAAAAATGTTGAAGCATGAAAATGAAGTAGGGTTTGAACGCGCAAAGAAGAAGAAACCTAAGCTTTAACTCATTGATGCATAAAGAATGAAGTGAGAGCTAACACATGATTCACTTAAGTCATGTTTTAATCTTAACCACTCATTTTAATATGAGAGCTACCATTAAATCATACCATTCTCACATAAAGATATTATCACTTGATATATTTTATATATAATAGATGGACAAATAAACAAACATACATACAAAAAGACAATACGATAGGCAATCGAAAAGACAAACAGATAGAAGATTTTTGAGATGTGCGTCGTTAGAAAAATAAATAGGACTTTGAAATATAACAGTTAATTCAAATATATTAAATTAAAAAAGATGTAATTGTTTACTCTCTCTAAAACCTGAATAAAAACATTGTATAGTTTTGCGAATATATTTTCTACAGTTGTCTAATATCGACCTCGGACAACAAAGGACCCTCCTATTTTTAGTGAATCTTAACAAAATACAATTTTGATTCTTATTAGAAATGAACTGAAAAAATAAATTATATATGTAATGGATAAAATCAAAGTAATGTTCTTTCTTGAGGTTTTTGTGTAAAACAAAATCAAACATAGTTTGTTGAGATGCCTATGTCAAATCAACAATTTTTTCTTTGAAAGTAAATACCAAGAGGTTGTTATGAAGATGATCTTGTTGTCATGTCAATATAAATATGTTAGTTGACAGGACTGGTGGATCAAATTTTAAAACACCTTCTCTTTCATCATTATTCGACAAATTTGAACACGAATAAGTTGTTCAAAACTTTATCTTGTTGTCGTGGGAATAAAAATACATCAGTTGACAAGACAACATGATCAAATTAAAAAACTATTGGAACACATTCTCTTTCATAATCACTTATTTTACTACGTTGTTTTACGCCATTGAATTATATCGTTCCATTTTTTCATGTGTCGCATATCATGCAAAACCCTTCAAAACTCAAGTTTTAATACACCATGGGATGTTTCGGATTATATAATCTAAATCCTTTTATGAAGATTTCAATTTATATAATGGAACCATCCCAAAACGTGGTTTGTGGTGTTACATCCAATGTTTGGACGATTGTGTATTAATTGTATTTTTTGTCGGTTTATATATTGTAAACGTTTCCTTTGACTGTTGTTACGGTCCATAAACGTTTTATGACTATAAATAGCCTTGCATCATTCAACATATTCATTCATTCTTCACTTATCATCCATTCTAAAATTTTGTTTCTTATTTTCAATTATGATTTGTGTATGATATTATGGTCACTGTTGATATTCATACGATCTCTGAAATTGTTTTGCAGTTTCTGTGGCATTGCACGAGACCTTTGATATAAACCACATAGCCATTTATGGGTTTCAACGTGTTTCAAATTGCATAATTTGAAAATCCCGTTATATGAGTTTGGATTATATATATAGTGAGAGGAATTTTATTGTGAGGGATGAGAGGGTTAAATCAGAACCCTTGGACCAGTCTTAACAGTTCAAATTTTAAAGTGGTCTCTAATTTCTACATACACAGGATTATTCTTGGTCCTTCTTCTCCCCATTCAAGTTCTAACTTTTCCCTTACATCACATATCACAACAATTTGATTACTAGAAAAACTTTACTTAGAGATTCAATTCAACATCATATAAAAGTTTTACTGAATTTTATCCGGGATTTAAAGTGAGAACTAATTGTATTATAATATTTTAATCAAAAAAGAAAAATTCCTAAAATTAGATCCAAAAACTCCAAAACCAGTCATCAATGGTTGTCACTCATAGAGATAAAGAACATAATCACTCATCACCTAATTTTTTGAATCACCCAATTTGGCGATTATATGTGGCCGAAAACCGATTCTACAGATACAAATTGAAATTCCTCGTGGTGAATCGACGTATATTGAGCTGGATCTGCAAATACGACGTCGTCACAGCGGTGCGAGGGTTGTGATTTAACCCTCTCATCTCCCACAATAAAACATCCCATCACTTGATACATCCTATATATATATATATATATATATATATATATATATATATATATATATATATATAGACACACACATAATTCGGACAAAGAGTATTTTAGAAGAGAAAAAAAATAAGACGTGTGAAAAAAGGATAGAGTGAAAAAAGTAAAAACCTTGAGAAAAAAAGGTTTAAGCTTACAAGCTGTTTGACTAGGGCTTAATCTCAATCTAAGGTTCGGTTCTTTTAATAGGTGAGAATGTAAAAAGAGGAATGCTAACATCACACTGTCTAACACATCCTCTAGCACTCTCCAATAATAACGTTCCATGTTGTCCACTTTTTTTAATTTAGTTGCATGTAACCTGATTCATTTTAGAAGACTATCATTTATTTTATTTTATTATTTGTTTTGTTATTTCGATTTGAACTGTTTATCTCCACTACTCAACTCAACCGTTCACCATTATTGTCTCTACATTGAACCTTCCGGCAAATTCAACCTTGTCTAAGGAAGTTTTTCTTTACCCAAATTGATAAATACTTGCAATCTTTTGTAGAAAACCTTCCAGATCTAAATTGTTTTCCCCCATAAAATACGATTGAGAAGGCAAAACACAAGAGAATTTCCATTGAAATCTAAAACAGTAACCAAAATAATGTTTTATATTGATTTATAATTTACAACACAAAAGAGAATCTGCTTCATTATACAAGAATAAATTGAATCGTTATTGAAAAACAATTTAGATCTGAACAAAAATGGAACCCCGCGAAAACAAGCATCCAGATGATACAAATCGACACCGCTAAAAGAGCGTGAGATGGAACAGATCCAACCTTGCGAGAAAGATGATAAAGGTTTCAATAAAAACGAATCAGAATTGGAGTCATGAGAGAAATCTGAAGCAGATCTGAAGGAGTCATGGAGAGTACAACAAGCTTTTTTTTCTTTTTACGGATTTCTTTTATTAGAGGAGCATGAGACAAAAAAAATGACTTGGTGTTAGTTTCTCAACCTGTAGAACCAGTGAACAGGTAATTGAGTTAAAAAATTAAATGATGTGTGTAATTATTATTAGGCGTGTTAAATGGTGTGACACCAGCATTCTTCATGTAAAAATAACGGGTGGGTGTATCACCTTCCCTTTGCAATTCATAAAATACTGTCACACTCACCACCTCTTGTCCTTCGTCTTTTCTAAATACAAGTACACCGAGACGAAACTTTGATCAAATTATTCATATAACTATTGTTAAGAAATCAAATAAAAAAATACACAAATATCAATTGCAGTTGGCACAAATGGTTAGCGCTTGTGCTCACATCTACTGCGACTTGGGTTCCACAATCGGTAAGCAAAACTTAAATTCACAATAGCTGGTGAATTTCCCTACCAAGCATTGGGTTGTCCCTTTCTTAATCTAAATTTTTAAAACTAAAATAATACTTGATTAGAAATAAGTCATTGTCTTTTCCTACACCTCAACTACTTATTCAATTACTTGGCCGAGTCTCGCAATCTGCAGACAAAACGAAAATATGCAAGCAGGTTATCGATATGAATCTGAAATCGTGAAAAATGAAAGTATAATTCATCACTTACTTAGAATTTTGCTTCAATAGTCCAGAGAGCGAAGCACAGTGAGTTGAATTATAATCGCATCTTGAGCAGCAAGAGTCCAACAATTCAATAACTTTAAGGCACCTAGCAGTATTATAAGAAACTTCAGACAGCAACTCAGTCCAACTGTTTTGTTTCAACAATGTTTTGTAAAGATAGCTTGGTTGGTGAGTTAAGGGACACCGAAGAAGTTTTAAGAACGAGATCCCTTCCTAGTTCAATCCAAAAATTAACATAACCACTAACTTTCCCAATATTTATTTAATTAACAGTCTCACAGGAATGAAGAGGTAATTGATCTTCTAACCCAATTATATTAACATACATAGGGAGAGATTAAATCAAATCAAATAGGTAGCCTTGGTTATGGATATAATCAACATCTTCAATCCAATTATAATATTAGGGATTTTTCTATATATCACAATCAAAATCAGCGGAGCAATTTCTCGATCAAATCACTATATGCAAACAGAAAATTAAATAAATAAAATCGAAACAAACAAAAACATACTTTTGGGGGAGAAAGTTGTTCTTGGAGAGGCAAGCTTGAATGTTACAAGCCTCTTTCTTGCACGGCTCTTTGCTTTCCTGCCCCATTTTCTCAAACCTTCTTCAATATCTTTTTCTCAATATTGTTTTCTAATAGTCAATATATAGTTTTTTTTAGTGAGAACTTCGTCCCTGAATTTTTACATCGGTCAAATTCATCCCTCAATTATGCGAAATATTTATTTAATCTCTGAATTTGTTAAATGTCAATTAATTTAGTCCTTCTGTTCAACCGGATGGTTAACAGTGCTGACGTGACCGTTAACCTCTCAAATGCCAGACGCCACGTAGGCAATGACTAATTTGGCTTATAATAACAAACACTTCAAAGGACCGAATTGATTGGTTTGCAGAAAATGTTTTGGCTTTCTTTTCCAAATGGCTCTTTTCTTCCCCCAACGACTTTTTCTTCCTCAGTAGTCTAAAATTGGAACCCTAATTACACAATCTGCAATCTACACTCCAATATCACCAAAATTTCCTCAAATAATAAGTGATCCAGTTCTTCCCCAATTCAAAAAAATTCAAACCCTAACTTTTTCGCATTGAATCTGAAAGTCAAAATCCTCAAAATTTCTTGAAGCAAAACTGAAATTGAATCTGAAATTATAGGGGTGGGAATACGGGAAAAAACAGTTATCAAACTCGAGCTTCGTCTTCAAGATTGATGGAGAAGGTTCAGTCCATGGTTAAGGCCCTATCTATCAAATAGGCCCTTTCTGTAATAATATTTCTATCAAATTAGTCCCTGAATTATTTCCCTATCGATCAAATAGATCCTTACGTTATATTAAAAACCAATCAAATACGTCCCTACATTGTTTAAACAGATATCAAATTGATCCTTGAAGCATATGCGTACAAGATTAAGTAAAAAAGCTAGAACACACAAATTGAAACTGAAATATTACATAGGCAAAAGTCATAGGTCATAAGTCTGAAAAATTACATATGCAAAAGCCACCCAACTATGGGACATTAACAAGTCATAAGTCTTAATATTACAAGCCTAGATAAGTCATAAGTCTAAAGATGAGTAAAATACTCCCACAACTGGGAATACGAACACAAAAACTTGATAACGAAAAAACAAAAAAACAGACAAAAACAGGGTGAACACGAACACAGAAACTTGATAAACTACAGGAAAGGCGTTACCTTTGACCACAACCGAACACAGAAACTTCAAAAACGTGAGAATCGTCGTAGATGATGATGATTTTGGAGGGGTGAGAATGGAGAACGTTTTAGCGGGAAGGAGAAGGGTCAAGGACGTTTTTTATGTTTCTGAGTGAAATGTGGAGAAGGAGGTATGGGTAATGCAGGGGCAAAATGGGAAAAGCAGAAGAAAAAAAAGCTTAAAAGTGAAAACTGAACTTTTTCCAATTCAATCAAATTAGTCCTTGAACACGCGGCTTCCTTCTTGCCGCGTGTACAAAACAACACAACATGCAAGGCGACAAATCAGCATGACTATTAGAGCACTGGAGGGACTTTTTGATGGACGTCTGACAAATTCAGGGACTAAGTTGATATTTCACATAATTGAAGGATGAATTTGGCCGACCCGTGAAAATTGAAAGAATGAATTTGATAGTTCACTCTTTTTTTTTTGTCTTTTAACTTCTCAAAATTGCTAATGTGGCAATAACAATTACTCTCTCAGTCCTTTTTACACAAGTAATTTATAAAAATCACGACAAGATTATTGGAGTAAAAAAATTAGGGAAATGTTAACTTGTACCTTCAAATATATGAAAAAGTTAATGAATCAAATATATAAATAGTTTATTGAAATACGTGCATTACATTTGATCTTTAAATTTTTTATGAATTGAATGCACAGAATTTCAGTGTACATTTATTTTTTTAGGTTTCTTAACATGTGCCCTAATGACACAAGTTAACATTACCCATAAAATTATTACAAATGTGTGTGATTATTACTATATCACTTTTAATTAAAGGTTTAATAGCAGTTTTGACTCTTAAGTATCACAATCCTGCGATTTTGGCCTCATAACAAGTTAAATTACAGCAGAGCCTTTAAGTATTTTTCTCTTTTGCAATTTTGGTCCCTCATACCAATTTTGATTGGGTCAATGCATATGTTGTGTCACGTGTGTTAGTGTCTGATTTTTTTTTTTAAAAATGATGCCAACTTGAAAAATAATAAAACGAAAAAAAAAAAAATAGAATGAAAAGATAATAATTTAAAAAATTTAAGAACTCCTTTAATAAAAAATAAAAAAAAATAGAAGAGGAAGGCACGATGACCATCCACAACACCAGCATCATCGTCCCATATTCATCTTCTTCCCATATTCATCATCACCGGTGCCACCATCCATCATCTTCCAATATTCATTATCACAATTCATCCTCATCATCAACACACATCATCTACAAACTCGTCACTTTCTTATTCTTTTTGTTCTTGTTCCATCCCACTTGCAATTTAAATCCAACATTCAATTCCTTTCAATTACACCTAATCCCCTCATTCGTCATCATCAATCACCCAATTATCTTTTTCTCCTTTACAATTCCAAAACATGTAAAGTAGATTTCCATAATAATTAACTAATTCAAATACATAAACAACATCAAAATCAACTATAAATCATACTCAATCATCAAAGTTACCCTCTTTTATCATCATCTACCTAACCCCAAATCCAATTAAGCTCAATCCACAACAAAATCAAAATAAAAAACAAAAATTCAATTCTGTTCAACAAATGAACTTGGAACTAACAAATTTTCACGGAGCTCAAGGATATCTTTGGGATTCCAAGGGTATTAACGAGTCGCTGAAACGTCGAAATGACAGTGTTGCTCTAAAAAATTATGTTAGCCACCACTTCCGTTGGGTCTTGCTTTCCAATGATCGGTCCCCCGCGTCTCAAACTGAATGACCAACCAACTTCAATATCCTGAAATTTAGGGTTTGGCAGAGCTTATTTATTATGTTTTTTAATATTTAAGGTTTTTAGAGTGTTTTGTGGGTTAACATGTGATGAGTATATTGAAATTTTGTTTGATTTTGCAGTGTTTTGTGTGAAAAATGGAAATTGTGATTTCTTGTGGGTTTTTAGAGAATTTTGTGGATGATTTTGTAATAGGCATGTGTTGATGGTGAATGTCGATGATGATGATGGTGGTGATGATGGTCACCGTGTTCCTTCCTCTTTGTTTTTTTAAATTAAAGCAATACACATGTGGCTTCCTACTCATTTAAGGAGTTTTCACACAAAGAACTAACCAAAACGATAAAATACACACACATGTGTGTGTGTGTGCGTGAGAGAGAGAGAGAGAGCGCTATGTTAACCCTCAAAGTGTATTGATAAAAGTTTGTCATCTATTTTTAATAAACATATTCTTTGATTAAGTTTAGTACCACAAGAAAGGCTCTATTTATACGAAAGATGTGTTGCAGTCTATTTGTATGGTTCAATTTATACGAATGATTATAATAAATTATGTTATACTTTTTTTCTTTAACTAACTTTCTTTTTAATGGATTTTTTTATCAAGGTTTTAATGAGACATATCATTGATGAATATCAAAAGGAGAGCGATATGAATATGGCTATTACCTTTTCCACCCTACTTATTTCTCACGCGCCTTGTTTTTTTTCTTTCAAAAATACCTCTGGTTCGGATTATATAATTCAAACTAAATTGCTAGAAATTTCGGATTATATAATCTGAAAATAGCTTTGTTCAGAATTTTAGTTGTACTTATAATATTCTGCTGACATAAACATAAAATAAATGCATATAAACAAAATTAAAAGAACAAAATATCACACATAAAATCTCATTTTATTGTTATATCAATACATTTACAATAGAGTTGAAGCTTAAGCTTAAAGCTTATTACATTGGATATTCAAACACCTAAAGTTAATTTAATACAAACCTAAAGCTAAGTTTACAACACAAGAAGATGAAGGGGGAATAGCTAAACCAAGAGTGCAAGTTGATTGAGAGGAAATCGGGAGGGAAGGAGAAAGAGAAATAGATGGTGGGGGAGGGGGGTGCGGTAGGGTTTGTTTCCTTTTTAGGGCAAAAGAAACTTTGATGGTCAACCTTGCACCCATACAGATCAACCTGACACCTAAGCAAACCGCACTTCTTTGCAGCGTGTCACCTTCCCCGTTAACCGTTCATACAATCCCTGAATTTCTAAAGTAGACTCTTTTTATGAAAGGCCAATGATGGAAACACATTGTTGTAGTAGGAAGAGGAGGAGATAGTGTGGGAAATGTTGAAGGTTTAAAGGCTATTTATAGGGGAAAATTGTGCATAAAGTGTAACTACAATTAATGTTGAGTCAAAAAACATGTTCAAATAGGTTTTACCAGCCATTAAAGTTGGTAAAAACCTTTGAAAAAGGTGTTTTATGTGGTGTTGATCACTGTCCAGAAATCTGACTTGGTTTGGATTATATAATCCAAAAATCATAGGGTGAGGGAAGTTTCGTATTATATAATCTGAAATGCTCCAGGATAGGATTTTTTTGTGTAGTTTGTATTGCACCGACATTTATGTGGTCCACGATGTCTAGGAACCTCTCTAAATAGATGTCGTTGTTTTCATAACCAGTTAACCACATTAAAAAAACCATGTAAAACTCTATCATTTATCCAACAACCAAGCTAGCCGCAGTTTACTACAACGGGGAAAATCACCCCATCTGTTTAGGATTCACACTGATGCAACCCTCTCCAGGTTGAAGCGTCAGCTGGATCAAATCAACTGCCAACCCAACCACTGAGACACACGAAAGGTGGACGGTGTTGGGTATCAACGTCCATCGATCGACTCAGCTAGGAGTGTGCAGTTCAACTGGATGAAGCTCAAGAACGACGACGAAGTGAGAACCATGTTCATGATATTTGGTCAGTACAGTACTAGAGAACTGACCGAGTTGGCCTCTTCGTTGGTCATATCTGTTGAACAAATTCAGAAAAAGAAAAGTTTGATCTGGCCCAGGAACTACACTGAGATCAGGGCACTCCTAGACGCACCAGACGAAGACATTAGTTTAGTTGATCAGTGATATGTTATGTTTTATTTTATTACATTTTTTATGTTGGTGAATTAAGTTGTTAAATTGATTGTAGATCTATGGTTAGTTTTATGTAACACATTTTCATTTGGACCAAAAAACCCAAACTTATTTTTTAAGTCATCAAAACTCAGGGGTACAACTGTAATTGATGTTGTATCATTAATGTTTTTTATTTACACTTTCTTCTTCTTCTCTCTCTTTTCATTCTCTCTCCTCTAATTCCCTTATTTCCATTCTTTCTCCATGATCCCATTTTTTTAATCCAACTCCTTTGTTCAAACTCTGCAATTTTGAAGATTTCTTAAACTCAACGCCAAATCACAAGTAAAATACTTCAAGGGAAACAACAAGGAAGAAATCAAAAGTTAATTTTTATGCTTATTTCAATCCGAGTTTCAGTTTTCGACCTGGGTTTAAGGTTGTTCGAGGAAATATAATCGGTGATGGGTTCCAACGGTGGTTATTGTTGTTTAAGAATGAATGAAGAACAAAGGTCCGCATTAACGAAGAAGCTCCGAAGCAACGGTTAGAACAAAAGCTACCTTTAATCGTTATCTTGTTTTTGTGTTAATTGAAAAAGTAAATTTACCATGGTGGTGTATAAAAAATTTAACATTACAAAAGATTATGATTGAATTCCTCAACAAAAATTTCCATGGAAGTTCCTTTCATCTCTATTGGTACATTGAAATTGAAACAAAATGGAAGAAGACTGGAAAGAGGGAATCGCAGGAGAGAGTGAAAGACAGAGAAGAGCAAAAAAATTGGAAACAAAAAAACATTAACGGTACAACGACAATTACAATTGTACTCATGAGTTTTGATAACTTCAAAAAGGAAAAAAGTTGGGTTTTTTAGTCCAAATAAAAAGATGTTGCTTGCTAAATACTCCTTCATAAAAGAAGGTGGGTGTATTGTAGCAAAACCATATATATATATATATATATATATATATATATGGGTTTTGCTAGGAGACACTTTTTATTAAGGTGTCTTTTAGCAAAGTTATAACTAAAAAGTAGAAATCACACCTTGAGGTGTGGATTGCTAAAAGACACTTTCATAAGCGGTTTCTAACAAAACCATATATATATATATATATATATCAAGCGAGAGGAGTAACTTAAATGAGAGATGAGAATAATTAATATTGACCATCAATAAAATCGTACGGTGCAGATTCAAAAGTTAAAATAAAAATAAAAATTGCACAGGATTCTATTTCGTGCTCTTTTTTCCTCCCCTCACCTAGATTTCAGGAACCACATCTCTTCATCTTTCTTTTTTTTACATTTATCTACCTTCAGAATCTTGATCAATAGCAGGCATAGGCTTTTCATGTTCAATTAAATTTTGCGACGAGAGGGTCACAAAATCAACCCATATTTCAATTGGATTCAGGTAAGGTTAATTTGAATAAAGGTTGCAAATTGTAACTCAATCCTCTCTTAGCAATTTCGTTCCTTTCGTTTCAAATATTGTCGATTGATAACCAAAAATCTCATTTTGTTAATAGTAATAATAATAGGCTAAATTACCTTTTTGGTCATCTAACTATTTAATTGGTATCGGATTGGTCCTCTAACTAAAAATCGATTTATTTCGGTCCCTTAAGTTTCTCACTGTCACTATATTTAGTCATTTCCGTTAAATTTAATTAAAAAACATTAGGGTTCATCAATTTCTGGAAAATAGGAAGAACATCAACAACAACAACAACAACAACAAAACTCAACAACATGAACAAACAACAACAACAAAACCTTACAACAAACAATCACAACAACCCATTAACCACAACAACAAAATCGAGCACTACCAACATAAAATTAGGGTTATGAAGGGGGGGGGGGGGGGAAACAAAAAGGGATAAAATTGAATCTGATAAAACGAATTCTATACTCAATTGCTAACCTTTTTTCGATTATGATTCCTTGTTGAGAGACAAATTAAATTCAAAATTGATGTGAGGTTTCTTCTTGAATTCGATTCCGAGTTTGGGGGTTTGAGATTTGGTTGATTTGGTTGCTGGGATTTGATGAAGATGATGATGAAAAGGATGATAATGATGTGATAAAGATGATGTTGAAGAAGGGGAAGAAGATGCAGAAAAATTAGGTGTTTATAGAGTAGTGATTTCAAGTTGTATGAAGAATTTTATTTTATTTTCCATATTTTTGTTTTGTTGTTTTTTGATGAGGTGAATGAGGAAGATGATGAAGAAGTTGAATGAAGATGATAATTGTATAAAACCTAACGTTTTTTATAATTAAATTTAACGAAAAAGACTAAATGTAGTAACAGTGAGAAACTTAAGGGACCGAAATAAATCAATTTTTAGTTAGAAGACCAATCTGATACCAATTAAATAGTTAGAGGACCAAAAAGGTAATTTAGCCATAATAATAAATAGGAAGTTGAGTTTGGTGTACAATTTGAAGAAGCAATTTCAATGAAAACAATATTCCAAACGCATATTAACAAAATTGAAATGGAAATGATTAATGTGGATTGTGATAGAGGAAAAAAAACCGGAAGAGGCAGGGGCGCATATGAGAGAAGAGAAAGAGTATGTTGTTTATTCAAGTGTGCCCAACCTTTTCTATTTGATCTTGACCGTTTATTTTGATCTAAAGAATGATATTAGTTTCTTTCAATTCTCATTTAAGTTACTCCTCCCACCTTTTTTATTTTTGTTGAGGGAAAGTTAATCCTCTCACTTAAAATGTCATATATACATATATGAGGTTGCTAACTCAGTCCCATTTAAAAACATCAAGGAGTAAGTTAACAAGCATTCTCCTACTTAGTCTCTGTTTGGTTACCCGTCGAAAACAGTCGACTGCACATTGTACCTGTCAAAAGCAATTTCAAGGTGTTTGGTTCACCACCAACATCATACCGCCACCGTGCTTTTGTGTTTTCAGAATCAATTTGTATAGAAGCTGCTCTCCCTAGCCTTTTGGAATCGAATTTCCCTACTGTGAAAGTACATAAGCCCATGTCGTCTCTTTTGCCCTTGAATCTCATAACTTTCACATATCTGGCAGCTACATGAGAAATCAGTTAATTCTTCTCACTGCTGATTGTTGTATGTGTATCATTTTTGTTGCTACGAAGTTTTTTTTTTTTTTTTTACTTTTAGAAATTTCAAGCACAAAGTTGAAGAAGATACCAAAAGAAACGGTGGTTTTCGTCGACGACTACTGTTTGTTTATAAAAACGCCTTTTTTTTTGTTAGGATAAAAAGCCTTTTTTTATTAGCCCTATATCACCCTGTTATAGCCAAATATTTTTCACATTTTACAAAATAATAAAATAACTAATTGTTCTTTAATCATTTTTTTCCCTAGAAAGTTTTTTTTAATAATCTTTACACAATTGTATTAAACTTAAACACAATTTAACAACTAACTAAAAAGTGGAAATGCTCTTTTGTAAAAAAAGAAAAAAGAGGAAATGCTCTAAAAAAAAACCTAAAAATGAAATTTGTAGAAGAAAAAAAAAAGATAAACGAAATATGTTTTAAATGTACATATAGGAAAAAACCCATTTTGGTCATTTTCATGACTAAAAGCAATTTTAACACAAAATATTCAAACAACATCTTCCATATGAATCACTTCTATTGTAAGGTTATCCAAACATAAACCACTTTTCATTCAACTCACTTTTGATCAAAATCAATTATGTGAAATCAATTCAACCAAAATCAATTATTGTCACCGCGTAACCAAACACACTTACTTTTGACTAAAAAACCATTATCTACTATGTCAAATCACTTTTAAATAAAGGATTATTTTGTAAATGTCATTTGATTTAGTTTTTTAAATAAAAATATCCTTCAAACCGTTTGGTTAAAATTTCATACTGATGTTGTATTGCTCTATCGTTGACAACAATGCCCTTAATAAAGCCAATAAAATCTCAGAAAACACACACGATTTTTTTGGTTAAGAACACAAACACTATTAAGGATTATATAAAAGAAGAAGCATTTTGAAAAAGAAAATTTAAGCCATTTTCTCGTAAAATAAATAAATGAATAAGTCCTTAAAAAATTAAATAAACAAGAGAAGGGATCATTTAAAAATAAAAATAAGAGAAGGATTGTTATTTTAGATAGAAAATGGCTATTTTTCATGGACACGGCTGAAACAAAACGCAATAGATGTGGACATTTATATAAGAAGTTTTACCCCACACTCCTGCGATTATGCCTTGACCTCAACATTTCACTCAAACTACCTAATTTACCCTTTATATAAAATAGGCTAAAACTCGGTTACTTTTTCACTTGTTCACCCCACTCTATATGGAAAACGTTTTGTACCCTTCTTTGCCTTCAGATGTTATTTTCTTTTACCGGAATGACTCTTGAAACAGAATTGTTAGCGCAATCGTTGTCTCTGGAATCAACTCTTGCAACCGAATTGTTGTGAATTGGAAGTTTCCAGTGGTTTTATCTGTTTTCTGAATCATTGATTGAGGCTTATGGGTTTGCCATGGTTGCTTAGAAATCCGAAAATAGTTTTACGGTGTTGGCTTTTAATCAAATCCTGACTTGATTATACGGTAAATGATTTGTATAGGGAGAAATAGTTTTATGGTTAATTAATAGCAGTAATCTATTATCTAAATATGAAATTTAATGTCTACCAAAAATGTAATCATATCCCTTCTTAATTTTTTGACACGTCGTCAAAGTTATATCATTTTGTGTCTTTGTTTTAACTTCCCCCTATAACTTCTCTCCTAAAAATAAATTAAAACAAACTTAGTTGATAAAACACACTAACTTAATCTTTTTTTAAAGAACAGACAAACTTCATCTTTATCCAAATCAAAACAAATTTTTCTATAATTCGACTTTTAAATATTTATAGAGTTAAAAAAAATTACAATCTTCTTTTCTCTAATTCTCTAATCATGAAACTTTGTACCCAAAAGAAATTATGAAACTTAATGTCTACCAAAAATACAATCTTACTCTTTCTTAATTTTTTGACACATCATCAAAATTATATATTTTTGTGTCTTTTGCTTCAACTTCCCCCTATTTTTTTCCTCCTAAAATCAAATTAAAACAAACTCACTCGATAAAACAAACAAACTTAATCTTAATACCAATCAAAACAAAGTTTCTTATAATTCAACTTTTAAATATATAAAGAGTTAAAAAAATGTACAAAATATTTATTACAGGGCATATACCTACTTTTCAAAAAATTACACATTTTTAAGATTGCTACTTTTCTAAAATTAATCTGCCTTTGTTTTTTCTTTATCTTTTTTTTAGTCAAAAGAAGAATTATATTAAATAAAAAGAAATAGATAAAGAGTTTGAGGACATTAGACCTGACTCAGGTACAACAAAAAACGGGGATACAACGTAATAAATCAGTCCAATTGGATCGACTCAAATCTACCCTAACAAAAATTCACTAATCAGCATGTGAACCCGTATACGGGCGCAAAACCAGTTTAAAACAAATATGAAAAGTGAATCTCTGCGAAAAAACAATTAATTGATCGACCGTCAGCACGATATCAAAATCCAAGTGCCAACAACTTCTTAAACAAATAAGCAAGTATAAAAGCTCTTTTGAGCATGAAAAATCAAAGTGTAGACAAACAAGACACATTGAAACTTGTAGATCTAAACATTTTTCGAAAACAACGGAGAATCAAAAAAGTCAGGTCACCATGTCGTATTTTTATTTTTTTTATTGTTGTAGATTATCTCCTATTCTTTATATACGAAAGTTAATAACCAGCAAAAATACAACATTTCCCCATGTTAATTATTTGACACCTAAGCATTGTCTTTTGTAACAAAAAGTCATATTTAGAGGAGAGAAAAAATATTTGTGGAAAGATTGAGATAACAAAATATTTCTTTTATATAGTTGTATCTAAACCAAATAAATTATTAATCTCTAGAAAATAATCTTTAAATTATTGAATGTCAAAATCATTTTTATTTTAATTCGAACTAAACAGGCTCAACTCAAAAACTATTTAAAAACAATCTCTAAATTATTGAATGTCAAAATCACTTATTCTCTAAATATTACTCCCTTTGTTTTTATTTAACTATCGTTTTAGAATGGTAACATGAAATTAAGAAAGTGTCTTTAAAAAAATAAAATTATGAAAGTGAATTTTTGAAACTCTTTTTCATATTATGCCCTCATTTTAATCCACAAATAAAGTATTTTTTTGAATATTTTTTATTTTTTCAACAAATATGTTCTTCCATAACAAACGACTTTTTTTTTCCATTAACAATGATATAATCTTATTTATAACATATAAAATAAAAAAGTGGAAAAAGATACATAACTGGAGACCAAACCAAAATCCTCGAAAAAAGAAGCAAACCGGAAAAACAAATTAAAAAAAAACGATAAATCGGCAGACCAAAACGATATCTAAAATTCAACTAAGTGCTTGTAGAATCTTTCTACAACCAGATTCTTGACCAACGGCGATGAGCAGCGAAGGAACCTGGTCAAAGGAAACCATTTGATCTATACGTCGAATATTCCAATAGAAAATATTCATTGTGGAATATAAGAAGGTGAACCTCGAAAGTGGGTTTGGTAGGCAACTTGGTTGAGGTTTTTTTTCTTCTTCTAGATCTTTGAGATGTAAGTAGTGGATGAGACCTCATAATATTCATCAACTTCTGAACCAACTCAAGGTCTTTTTGCAAACTAGGCAACTATGGGAAGGATAGTTAGAGAGATCATCCACGGGTCTGTTCTAGCTATTATCATTACCTATTTCGACAATTACCATATTATTTTGATTGTTATCAACCACATTCTTAGCAACCATGGTCATGAGGAGTTCAAGTGGAATCTCTTTGGATGCGCTCTTTGCTAGAATATTACCATTGGAATCGACTGTTTTCTCCTTTGTTGAATAATCCCGGTGTCCCAAAACAGCGGTATAAGTTGTATATGCTTGAGATTCGTCACTTGGAAAGTTAACGTCGTATTTTTTTAATATTTTACCATATTTTTAGTTTGCCACTTTATAATATTTAGTTATGACTATTCCAATGTTTGTAATTAGTTAAATTGAGTTATATAAAAAATAAAAATATTTTTACAGGATATTTTTTGTAAGGATTCGTAAATGATAAATAAAAAACACGGTCACATTAACGTCATCTTTATCATTAACAAGATATCTATTATTTGTAATATTTTGATAATTCAGCTTCATCAGTAATATTTTTTCTTCTTTTTTCTAAATACAACTAACATTTAACATATAACACATGTTTCGACACCTATCCCGTGCTTAGCACGGGTTTGTTGCCGGTTGTTTTATAAAACAATAACAATTACAATTCCCTGAAAATTATTATTCCTATGGGGATTTGTATAGGGAGGAACTAGTTTTACGGTTTGCCATGTATCCCCATGATTATATAGTTTTATAATATAAAAAAAAATTGGACTATAGATAGAAAGAAAATTTGAAGATCTTCATCATTCTTAAACATGTTATTTTCTGTTCGGATTATATAATCTGAAATTAATTAGAGAAACTTTGGATTATATAATCCGAAATGCTTAAATACTAGGTGAATATGAGAGAAATCGTGTACTTCAAATAAGGTGTAACTCCAGTTTGGACTATATAATTCAAAATTGTTCGGGACAAGATTATTTTTGTGTGGTCCACATTGAAACGACTCATCTTTCATCGTTATGTTGCAGATCTGATTTCAAAGAGGTTTTTATGAACTTGATCCAATTGACTTGCCGATTGAAATATGTCAATTGGTAGGTTAACATGATCAAGTTCAAAACCACGTATTCTAAAACCTTTCAAAAAGATTCAGAACTTCTGTTATTTTCTTGTTTTAAGTTATTTAATTATTTTTGTACCTGTTTTGTTATAAATATTAATAATGGATGTCCAAATAACAAATAGGTTAATTGGTCATACTACTATGTTATTGGGCTTAGTTCATAAGCTACTCTTTTTTCTATAAATAGAGCTCATCTGTAACATTCAACAGAACATCAGTGAATAATAATGCTTCTTCCTATTCTCTCTTCTTCTCCTTCTCTCTATTACTTTCTCTATTCATTTATTTTCATAACACGTTGTCAACACGCTCTAATCAACTGAGAGTAAGGTATTAGTACAATTTATTTTCTTCCACATGTACGGTTTTCTATAAAAGTAACAATAATAAGTGAATTCATATACGATGATAATTCTTAGTGTTTTTTCACTAGTTTTAATTAATTATTCTTTTTTGGTTACAGTTTTAATTAATTATGAATGTACATGATTCTTTTTAATCTATTGTAATATATAAAATAAGTTGTTACTTTGTATCAATGATTACAGGCTACTGTTATAATTCCATCAATTGGGATCAGTGCCTTATAGATACACACTATCGCTATTTTGCAAATTATACTGTGTTTGTTTGAGGATTAATTTTATGTAGAATTCAACCTCATGCGTGTGAGGATTAATTTTTTTGAGAAAAATTCCAGAAGGATTGCTTAAAAAAAAAACGCAGCGTAGTTGCGGAAGAACTAAATGTTATTTTCTCTGACGAATTCAAAAGCGTTATTCCTGAAGGATTGCTTAGAGAATCAATTTCATTTCTTATTGTTTAAATCTGATATGTTGCATAGTTCCTGAGAGAACTTAAGAAACTTGGTTTTATTATATATGAATTCCTGAAGAATTCGATACTTATGTAGTTTTTAAAGAACTCAAACCAATTCCATTGATTCCTAAATAATTCAGTATGCATCCCAGAAGGATTATTACATTGCACAATGAAGTATTTTGATTCTTGAAGAGGTTAAAAGCTTAATTCGTCTTGAATTCTTGATGATGCATCCTTCTAGGACTGCACAAATTATTTATCAGATTTAGTATTCATCCACGAAGGATTGCAAAGGTACCACAATTTCCATGATGGTTACCATTTGAATGTGCATGAATAGCTACCATTTTAAAACATTATGGTTACGATATGTTGGTTGCATAAGTATTAGCATATAAATTTGTATCCGTAAAGGAGTAAAATGTCTGAGCAATGATTACTTGTATGAACAAAAAACACAAGAAACCGATGAAGTAACCTGTAGCATTTTTCCACTAAACAAAGTTGAGCTATTTATCATTTTGAGGATTATACTCTTCATTTGTTTTAAATTAAAATGGACATGTAATCATGTGTGTTTCTTCTTGCATTTAAATAGCATCACTTGTTATATTTTTTTCCTATAACAAACTAATGATGCTACAATCAAGTGCCACGTAAATATGGCTCCAAGTTTTTCATTTTAATTAATTAGAGCAACTTTCATCGAACAAATAACAAACTCAGTTGTGGAACAAAATCAGCAACTTTTGTTGGAATCAGTTGTGAAACAAAATTAGCAACTTTCGTTGGAACAAATAAATTCAGTTAAAATCCTCACTTAAGCATAAACATTATTAACTATATTTTAATTAATGTAAATTTTCCGGAACATATTATTAAAGGAGATCATCTCCGTTTCATTATTGAATGGGTTTGCAGTTTGTACCTTTTGATTTGAAAAGGGAGTTGAACTTGATTCCTAGTTGCAATCAAAACTCATACAATAAGATTGCAGAAAATAATTAAATAAAAGGATTGATTAAACAATTGATCTTATTGTTTAGATATGTTATATAGTTCCAGTAGAACTTATAATTCAAATTTAATTTTCTATGAATTTCTAAATAAATTAGTATTGATTCTTCGAGAAGGATTGAACACAAAGAAATAATTCTAATATTTATATAGTTCCTGAAGAACTGAAAAATTTAATAATATTAATTATCTTTGAATTCTAGAAGAGTTCAATATTCATGCATCTTTGTATCCGGAAGAGTTCAATATTCATACATCGATCTGTAAATTATTGAACATAGAATTATTTTTATATCATTATGAAATTGTGGAAGAAGTTAAATATTTGATATTTATGTTCTATATTCAATATTGTGAAAGATTTCAATATTCATGCCTCACAGAACGAGTGATCTAGAGTTTTTTTTTGAATTTTTTTTCATTAAAATACATGAATGACTTCTTTGACACTTGAGGAGAGCAATTAATTCTTTTAGATTTAATTGGCCACATATGATTTTATTTGAATTTGGTTAAACAATTCAAGAGTTGTTTTTCTTATTTCTAGTTTAGCCAATTAGTACTTATGTGATGATTATTTTTGATTCGAAGTAAGTCTTTATTTTGGTTTTTGTGTGATGCAATACCAATTCCCTACAAAAAGGTTGTTTTTCAATTTCAAACTAAATGGCTAATTAAGTGGATAACAAAATTGATTTTTCTAAAGCTGGTCCGGTGTTCTATTTCAGATAAATTTGTTAAGTTTTTTATGGAAAGTTTGTTAAGTCTTTGGTAATCTACATTCTATTTCCTTAAGAAATTAAATTAAATTTTCTAATTGCTGAGTTGTGTATTTTTTTTAAATGCATGTTGTGAGATTTTTGGTCAAATTGAGGCGTTTACTTTTGACATGCAGCGCTTGTAATATGTTAAAAGTTGAACTAATTCATCTACATTCTATCTCCATATAATTTTTCTTTGTATATCTTTCATAAATATTTTTTATTCTCTCTTGTTCTAAACTTTTCTCTTTAACATAAAGTATTGATTCTGAATTTTGAAGGTTCAAACCAAATTAATTTGGTTTTTATATTCAATCTCTCACTTTGGACTAAAACTCAATATTCAAGATATCTGAATTTGGATTTATTAAGTGTATATGTAATTTATTGTATTTCTTCATTGCACTGTAGTTTTTTTTTTCTTCTCTTCATATATATAGTGATTTGCCTTTAAATTCCTTTGATGACTAGTTGACTACAAAAGTATCACTGAAATATTACAAAAAGTGTGAGTTATATTAATCATCATTTATGACAATTTGATGTTGATTTCATGTAGAATTACACTTTTGATTTTTTGAAGAATTACACATTTAGACTATAATATAAATTTATATGATCTATTTGTTCTTCGTATTAATTTTGGAAAGAAAAAAAAACTTAAGGTTTGCTCAAATAATGATTTTCTTGATCATTGTTTATCAAGATCATATAGTTCACAAAGAACTACAAGATTATTGACGGTTTCTAAAGAGCTGATGTATTGTTATATGTAGCAATAAGGTTATAAATTGAAATTGCATTATATTCCTCTAAGCCTTATAAAATATATTTATTGAGTTTTAGAATATACATTTAAATGGATATCATGTTGAAAAGATTAATAGAGATATTAAACATCTCTATATTACGAGATATCCTGTGGAGAAAATAAGTGTATTGGAAAAGTAAATTTTGTCTCTAATTTAGTAATTTATACTACACTTAGAATATAACTATTTTTGTCTCGTAATATTGTAAACCCGAAGTTTACATATTATAATTATTTTGTCGTTGACAAAACTGGTAGAGTTATCCCAGATTTACTATGATGCGAAAATAATTAAATTTTAATGGATTTGTGTTGAAGAACCAGAAGATTCTTCAATCAAATAATTTTTGTGTCTTAACCATTTTGAAGGAAGTTGAAAATTTGAGGATTTTAGTCTCTCAATATATGTAAATGCGTATAAGGTGATATTTTAGAATCAATACACCGAAAATATGGATCAACTAAATGACATTTATGGTTATTGTTAACTTACAAACCAGAAGTTTGTGAGATTATTCTGTCAACGAATTTGACAAAGAGTTTACTTTCTGAACTTTTCATAAAGCATTTGATAAGTATCTTTTGAACAACTGCTAGCATATGCTCATAAAAAAATGGACTTGAAGATCCATTCTTTAGACGTCTAAAGTTAATTGTATAACCGATACTTATATAACCATACCTTATAAACTCTATTTTGGTTACGAGACCGTGATTTATAAACTTTATTTTGGGAATCAACAACCATGTATGTTGATATATTGATTCGCGTCAAGCCAACAAATTACAATAAGTAAGTCCTTCCCTTAATTTATAATTTATTTCAGGTTAAAACCTTATTATTTTTCATCTAAGTAAATTTTTGGATGTGTTGTGTATAATACAATTGCTCCAATATAATGTACTTAGATAGATCTTGAAAGAATATTGGGAAAATGTATTGATATGAATCTTCATCTATTATAAATTGTGTTGAGCCAACTTGTTTACAAAATTAGTAGGTTAAATTATATCGAGTCAACTAGTTTACAGCTCAGCAGACTGATTATCAATGGATGAATTAGTTTTCCTAATAGAAGTTGCTAATGCTCCAAACAAAATAGATGTCCCAGTCGGATAATAAAATATTGCAAATGAGCCTCAACCATGCATGAAGTGTGGTAGACCAATCGATTCCAAATATAAAAGTCCTCGAACAATAAAAGGAGCTAAATAAATAAAAAAAAAGATAACCCAAATGAGGATGAGGAAACTCTAAAAGAGTCGTGTGACAAAATTGAATTTTAAGTTCCAGAAGAACTGACCAGGTACTTGAAATTTATGAAAAACGCTCTTTCATCAAGGAAGTGAAGAACGCTCTTTTATCAAGGATGATGATTTTACAAGTACAAGAAACTTGTGGATTTCTTAAAGGGGTCTTGCAACAACTTAATATGAAGAAATTTCTCAAGCACTACAAATTTGAAGAAGACTATGAAGATAAACCAGATATTTCAACAAAGTCGCTGCAAGTAAACTTTTGAGTAATTAGAACAAATATTATTTGACTTTCTTCATCTCATATATGATTGTCTTTACGAGGGGGAGACATAAATGTGGCATGCACTCTTTTTCCCTTAACCATGGTTTTGTCCCATTGGGTTTTCCTGGTAAGGTTTTGTTAACGAGGCAGATTATCATACACAAAAAGGATATTGTACTCCTTTTCCTTCACTAGAATTTTTTTCCTAATGAGGCATATCCTCAATGGACATCCAATGGGGAGTGTTATAAATATTAATAATGGATGTCCAAATAGCAAATAGGTTAATGGGCCATACTACTATGTTATTGGGCTTAGTTCATAAGCTACTCTATTTTCCTATAAATAGAGCTCATCTGCAACATTCAACAGAACATTAGTGAATAAGAATGTTTCTTCCTATTCTCTCTTCTTCTCCTTCTCTCTATTACTTTTTCTGTTCATTTATTTTCATAACAATTATTTTTGTACCTATTTTTAAAAAATTCCTATGTCATTGGCCATGAAAACCCATGAAAAATGAAACTTTAACACAATCTTGCGATGTTCGGATTATATAATCCTAAACTATTTAGGCAGGTTTAGATCATATAATTCGAAAACTCGTATTATTTTGGACGGTGGCGTTTCACCAAAGGTTTGAACGGTTTATGGAGTGTTTAATGCATTTTTGAACGGTTGGGACATGGAAAACACTTTCTTTGAATGTAGTTATGATCTAGGACTTGTTTAAGACTATAAATAGGCTTGCTCTTTAACAAATTCCTTCACTTCACCTATTTTTCTTGCTTTTTCTTAAAAAATTATTTAGTTTTTTTAGACGTGTTTATGGTGTCATGGTCATTATTGACCGTTCATAGAATCTCTGCAATTGCTTTGCAACTTATACGAGAATTCTACATCGGTCAATAGAGACCTTTGAAATCAAATACAACACAAAATGGAATTCGTAATATTTCGGATTTTATAATTTGAAAAATACTAACAATCTAGTTCGAATTATATAATCCAAATATTTGTCACTTTTGCAAGACGCGTGAGAATAACATAGACGCGTGAGAATAACATAAGATGGAAAAAGTAATAGTCTATGAGTATTGTAAGTGGATGTCCATTAGTTATTCAGTCAAACTATTGACCCATATCATTGGCTCATATCATTGTATTTTCCTATAAATATGGCTATCTTTATATCCTTCATCTCTACTATTGTTCTTATTTAAAGAGTTTCTTAACACAACAAATTTCTACTTTGAAAAAATAAATTAAACGTTTTAGGGTGCTATTTCCATCACTCCCACCATTGGACCAAATGTGTTGTGTATATTAAAAAAAAAAAAGGTATACGGTCCAAAAAGTGTGCTTCGAATCGGTTTGTGTAACACAAATGCACGCTTCCAAAAATAGAGTTTTCAGTAGTTATGTAGGAGTGACAACGTCCTACGTTTTAAAATGAAGTCTACAACCATTCTACCATTCTCTTAGAATGTGGTTAAATTACCTTTCTAACTAAACTTCAAAGAGCCAAGTAATGCAATATGACATTTCGCATAAAGTTATAATTACAAACCAAAAAATAAGCATTACCCTCCAATCCCCACATTAGGCACAGAAATAATGTGTACAAATGGATAAAATAGCCTCAGTCAAGGTAGAAGAGAGTCACAATTTTCCGCAAATTTTTTGCTTCTTGACAAGTTTCCATGAGCAACCTACTGTCATGGAAAGCAAAGCAAATGACTTGCTGGACGTGTGAAATGATATCCATATTACATAGCCTGAAATTGAAACAATGGTAGAGAAAATAATGTCATAATCTTACAGGCTGCTATGACAACATAGTTTGCTCAAAAAACTAATTACAAGCTGGTCGCAGTAGCAACTTGCGACCAATACCGAGCTTATTTATCCAATTTACATTAGACTAAACGTGCAAAACAATCATGCACTTTTGGATTAGAAAACAAATTTTTTTCCCAAACAATATAATATAAGTAACTAACAAACGGAATGTATTACAATATCATACAGTGATATGTTCCAGGCCATTGATTCTCTAAATTGGTATCATACCGATATTATACTGCCCCTATTTCTTATGTGATGTTTTAACAAAACATTTCATACTTCGGAAGTTTTAGGCTGTGAATTAAACATTAAATTTGTTATGCCAATTTTACCTCAAATAAATTGGAAGATCCCTTCTTTCAGTTTAAGTTATTTTTTCCCTTATTTTTTACATTAAGAAATCCCTTACATACTCTACAGTGAGAGACTCGTGGAGTATTCAGAAAAAAAGTTATAGCAGGACAAAGCTCTTGCCCTTGCACGAGAGTCTATGACGGGGTTTGTGAGTGTAAAGCCTGTGAAATTATAATCACTCCAAAATAAAAGACAGCAATAAAAGGCCAGTAGTATAAACCTGCTGGCTTCTAATAGAGGTAGATGATCGTTATAGGGCTTCTCTATCACATTTTTCACCTGCACATTCAACAAAATCATTGGAATCACAACTAATGATTATAAATTCGGCCACAATATGGGGATTCTTGTGCACAGCACAACCCTTAAGAAGTGTCCTTTATCCATGTGCAAGGTTATTTTTCTCTAAATTTAGGGAGCTTAAGAACTTCAATCAGATTATGGATTTGAGTATTTTACACTAAAATCTAGTCCAAGGTTATTTAGAACACTGTAGCCTACTTAAAGAAAAAGGAACATTAAGGGTGTTTTTGCATGTAGAGTATATTCAGGGAGAAAGGGGAGTAAAAAGAAAGAGAACAACACATCCTCAAAGCAAGGCAACAAAAGAAAGCAACTGAAATTGAGATGTAACAGAACATGTGTTTCTCTGCAGGTCTAACAAAGAAATGCCCATAATCAGGTAATCACAAACAAACATGCTCTGGTCTGCATTCTTTGTTGTTCTGCACTTTATCTCCCCAGCCATGCCTATTGCCAGCCACGGCTGTCGTAAACACCAGAGAACAGCAAAGACGAAGTAATTCAACACAGACCATAGCTTCTATTCACGAGTGCCAAAACCACAAAAGAGCATAGGGCATAAACAATGTCTAAAGGACCTGAAGAGTTCATGCCAAAGAAAATTCGCAGCATACCAATGCAAAAAGAGATAAATCCAGTTTTGGATCGAGAACGGTACAATATATACAAACTAGGAGACAAAGCAGAATGAAACCTAAATTTTTATAGCATGCATTAGTGTTCATCTGGTTTAGTACAGCAGTCCAGATAAAAAGGTAAATAAATAAACTTGAAAGGGGGATTTTGATTACCAGGTGGTTTGTAAAAAAAAATCTATATCTACTAGGAGAATGAATCCAGGCTAAAAAAAGATTTAAAACTTAAAAGAGAAAGTCAAGAGACTGAGTTCTTAGATCAAAATTGGTATAAAAACGAACAAATTCCAACAAAAGCAAAAGTCAAGAGTTAGACAAAGTAGACGAGTAAAACTGACAAATTGGAGTATTATGTAGGGTGATATAGTATCAGCAGATTATTAGCATTCAGCTTAGCTTCTAGCAACTTGCAGTAGTTCATGTTTTAGCGCAAGAACGATGGGTGATATTCTTACCACACCTCTCCCCTACCAGATTTCTTGGGTTGTGCTCCAAGCTTAGTGTGTGTGTGTGTGAGCCTTCTGCTCCCAAACTCGTTGAACTTGCAAAGGGTGTAATAGAGTTGTTTCGATCCCCACATTGGGTGAAGTATGGTATGAAAATGTGTTTAGAAGTGTGTACCATCTCTCGCCTTACAAGCCGGTTCTGTGTGAGTTGAATTAAGCCCAAACCAAATTTTAAGACGTGTCAAAGTTATTCAAGATTCGTTGGGCCACCCATTATTGGGCTACTCATGTCACACTCCAGATGTCTAGTCATATGCATGAAGGGTTTGTGCCGAGACTCCCAAATTGGATGAAATATGAGTATGACCTAAAAATGTGTTTATAAGTGGAAAACATCCCTCTGCTTACAAGCCGATATTGCAATGGTTGAGTTAGACCCAACCCAAATATTAAGAGTATTAACTATCATTTTAGCTCCAGGTTTCGTTGCTCCATTTTCGTAAATCTAGGGTCTTCTATTTTAATATTTTCTGCAATATCCGGTAACTATTTTACAACTTCTGGTTACCAGTTGGTCGTAACTATAGTAACTGTTACTCTACTATAAATCACATGTACCTCGTTGATTGATTATGTGTAATACAAAATGTTCAGATTGAACTCAGAATTTTTCTTTCAAAGTTTATTTTCAGTTTGTATGAAAACTAATATGGTGCTCGAGCTGGAGATCTCCGATGGCTTCACATGTTCTACCTTCGCTGGAGGTTGTGGCACCATTGCCTCTTGAATTAAGAAACACCTAAATTTCTGCAACTTCTGTTTCACATTCTGCTCCAACCAATTTTTTTCACATGATCTTATGAGAAGCACAGTGATCATAACTTCCTTCCATGGACCAATGGTTGAATAAGTTTTTTTATAAGAATTGTTGAACATGTTATAAAATATTTTTGTTTTCACCACTATGAGGTGACTCCAATATTTTGTTGATATTCTTATCAGAAAATATAATGAAGCCTATCTGGCTAATGGACAACAAGACCAGTTTCTGCCTTGGTTACAGCTGTCACTTTACAGTGCTATTTTAACTAGTGTAATTGGATCTGTGCCCCCATAAGAACTCATGGATGATTCATACATATTTTCATGTGGAAACTTGAGCAAAAGCTCATCAATTGCATACAAAACTATGCAAAACACTTCGGAAGGAAACTCCATTTTAGAGTTCCTTTTATAAGTCAAAGCCGTCGTTGGTTTTGATATCGTCCTTAAACGTCTACTACAAGAATGAGTCTCTGAATGCTTTGCCAATAGCAAGTTTGAGCCTATCAATGTGGATGAATTGACGCCCAAATGTTGGCCCACAAAACTTGCATCGAAAGATGCAGAAAGTTTTTTCTAATGCCCCGCTATTAATCTTTCTCAATAATCAGCCATCGCCAACCACAAGCAAGTATTGGTCAGCCAGAGTTCATTCCATATTCTCGTCAAATCAGCCCAACTCCTTATCGAATTATGGCCATTCTAGTCGTGGCTATGCAGGTCAGCCTCAAGTTCAGCCACATAGCTGGAGTTAGCTATCATCATTTTAACATGCTGTTCAACCCTCCTGTACCTCAAGGGAGAGCCACCTGCCACTAATGCTCTTCCATGGTCATCATCTTTGTCCCCACCTCAACAATAGTCCTATGGACAACCTCCTCCAGCAATTTTGCCCACAGCAACCTCAAGTTTTTTCCAATAACAATGGTCTCGTGCAACAGAAACATCAAGCCCTGGCTGCCAATTACAGCAACTCACAAGCTCTCAAAATTGGCAACCTAACTCGAGCTTCACAGAATATTAACAGATTGCTTTTTTTGAAGGACCAAACCATAATTTCACTGGTAATGGTCAAGTTCTATCAATTACTCTTCAGATTCATCTTATTTTCCTTCCCCTTTAAATTCTCATATCTTATTTTCTTTCCCCTTTAAATTCTCATAAAAATCTGTTGCCTTCTGATCCACTTTTGTCATGGAAAATCTCAATCCAAAACAATCTTTTACATGTGTGCCACATTGAATATGATCCATAACAAATATAACACAGCCCTTTGCCCCTTCTGTGTAATTTGAGTTGCTTATTATGAACTTAGTCTTTTGAGTTACTTACGAAGTTAATACTTGGGTGTTGTGAACTAAGGGAATGATGGTTATGAATTTTTTAATTAATTTAGTTTGATGATGTGATTTAGAAGTTATATTGCTCATGTATGATAATTTTTATGCTTATGTTTGTGTGTGCGTGCATTATTATAAGTGCAATTTTACCCTTAGGTAGGATCTTGCCGAATTGTATTACAGTCGAGTTACGATCTTTTATCCCCCTCCTGATCATACTTTATCAGGATCTCGTGTTTGACTACATTGATTTAGAATGATCAACATGCATTGCACAAAAAAGATGTACAAATATATACAAAAGGGGATCTCTCAAAATAAGGAAAAATAATAATATAAGGAAACTGTATTACGATATTAAATAGAGAGAATAATTATAATTATGACTATAATCAACAATTTTCTTTGATTCCTTAATTGTGCTCCGAGGGGGCGAGGACACGTTAAAAAACCCTATATTTTAAGAAACAAAAGACATAATTCATCAAGAACAAGAAACACATTGAAAATAGTTATTTTCATTTAATATTGCTATAAATTTAAATTTATTTCATATATACCCCTATATTAATTACTCTTAATTCCACAAACTTACTTTTAATATTTTCTCTCATAATAATTAATGGCACAAATGAAATTTAGCTTCTAATACAATTGAAAATTGGTCAATGTTTCTTATAAAAAGGACCAAAAATATTGACATTTTGTTTCTTATAAAAAGGACCGGAGTAGTTAAGAATGACAATCTTGGAAAACAATTAGGACTCATTTGATGGATATGATACGATAAGATAAGATATCATATCTTAACCCAACATCATCAAATGATAAGTTAATCATGTTTCTCTAGTTAAATTTTGTTCCGTGGTGGAGGCTAGACTAAAAACCAAGATAAGAAAATGATTTCCAAATTCACCGTTATAAAATACTCCTTCCAATCCCATATATAAGGAAAATATTGGAATTTTTTAACTCCCAGATATAAGAAAAAGTCCCACATGTTAAGATGCATTGGTTGCTTAATTTACTTTTATGCCCTTATTTTATATTTAAAAAAATGCAACATTGCCAAAAAATAAATAAATGAATTTTTTCTATATATGTGGATGATCCCTATTCCCTAAGAGCATAACACAAAACTTAGGTGCATTTCCTTATGTGCTTTTTGTATGGTTCTCAATTAAAAATACTTTTTTTTTTGTTATAACAAACTTAGAGAAAATTATGAATTTGAGGAAATCATGGTTAATTTAGTTAAGAACCATACGAAAAGCACCGAAGGAAATGCACATCCTTAGATATAGGGTCATATTTAGTACCTATCAAATTTATAACGTTAAATAATTGCATCGGACTTCCTAATTTTTGTTTTGTTCTTCTTATCCAATAATTTCATAAACATGTTTTAAATAAAAAAATTATATTTAAAATTATAAGTATATTAACTTTAATTTAATATAAAAATTTATGATTAAAATTTAAAATTTATGTAGAGTAATTATTTTTATGTAATCTTATGTTCGTTACATATCATTATAAGTATTAAAACTGATTATCTACCAAAAGAAAAAGAATATTAAAACTGATCAAAATATAGAAATAATTATATATAGAAATAAAAGAATACTTAAATTAAAACTAGAATTAATATTAAGAATATAAAATTAATTCAAATTTAAATTATTTAATAAATTAAATATACATTTATAACAAGGAGAATTTTGGCTATATATATCATTATTTGGTTCATCTCACATATATAGTAGAATAATATATTTAGTTTGTTACCGTGTGTGCATTAAACGCCGGGTAGAATAAGACTTTATCATGTCTCTATCGTATTCTACTTTTTGTTGAACTCTCTTATCTTATCTGCTTTTATCCCAGTCGTTATAATACATATAGAACAGACTATAAAAAATATGAACATCTTCTCTTCATTAAGGATAAAATATCACAGACAGGAAGAGAAAAACAACAGATGTTCAGCAAATGATCCTACCACAAAGTTAAAATAATCCCATGTAAAATAGATTATGAGAACACTTCAAAATTCAAACCTTACAGATATTGTATAAAAACTTTCAAATGTTACTTTACCTTGGATAACAGCTCCTGACTTTCTGGAGGCTGTTTGCTTAAACTTTGGGGTAATATAACTGTAAGCAATTCTGGTTTCTCTGCTCTTAAAGCACCCCGAATAACAGCTGCATTGGTCCCAGATGCTCCAGATGTGTATATGTGGTTTTTCTACAAAGAAAAATTTGCAACCTAAGTTGTGAAACAGTCATAGGGATTGTCAACAAAAATCATAGAGCTTGTACGCTGTGCTCTACAAGCAAGCAGCATCTCTTACAGTTATAACCATGGCATAGCTAAGAATCTCAATTAGTTCCTGGTGCATGAATCCCATGTTCCGTGTTCCAAAAAAGCCAATAGCTCTAGGTCCTTGTTGTTGAATAGCCAATAACTCCTGCAACAAATCAATTTAATTACTGCACAACTTAATGTCCAGCAGACAACTGAGGTTGCTTTTAAGAATGTAACCATTATAGTTAATGAATATTTGATGATTGTGTGAAAAGGCATTGTCAAGTCAAAAACAAGTGCAGCGTTATCGATGGCTGCGGTTCATAACGGGAAGCCAAAAATCCGTCATAAAAATATGGTCAATAGCGATGTGGCAGGGGGTAGCGTCCACAATAACAAACACACGCCTACACACACGATATAGAGGGCTGATAACTTACTCCTACCCAAAAACATTTAAGGAGTAAGTTAGCAACCTACACCTACGTAGTATTGGCTAAAACCCCACTCAAAGCAGGTCTTAAATTGGATATTGACTGTCTTAAGAACCAGGTATCAAAGCAGAACACAAAACCCACTCAAATCCTTCCACCAATTTTTTAAAGAAAATCCCTCTTTTGTTTATTAAAAAATTGCATGTTTGGACATAAATTCACCATTTCTTGACATGCTCTCAATATTTTTGCATCAGAATAATTTTCTGTTACAAAAAAAAAAAAAAAAGCATTTAAACCAAATAACTATGCAGGTATAAAATATTTCCCCTAACAGAATATGTGAAGAACAGTAATAAAATAAGCTGATAGAGATGAAATAATATCACAAGTGGAGTGTTTGAGAGAGAGACCTGTAGATAATCAACATCAGGAGCAGGGTTGTAGTCGGATACCCTGATGGAACCTGAACCTTCGAGCATAGTTTGAACCTGGGTTGGGATTTGAGTGCCTACTAGTTGTTCTTCATCTGAATCAAATAAGCCTAGACCATTCTGGAATTCGTAAACGGGATCTTGATCTCTATTCATATTATTATGTCCATAAAGACACTGTAATATAACAAACAATAATAGGATTGGGAAGTGTGTGGTGTTGCTAGTAATCCATTAAAATTGAAAATAAAAAAGAGTATGAGTATGAGAGAGAGAGAGAGAGATACCGTTGTCCGTGTTGAGAAAGATGGTTTGGGTTTGTGCGAGAGAGACGCAGACAAAGAGGAGAAGGAGAAGGCATTGAAATTAGGGTTTGGCTTGTCCTTATTGAAAGAAGAAGAATAATAATGTGGATGTGGATAGAATAGATATGAAGATGAAGCGATGATGGTATTGGTGGTGTAGTAACCCCCAAACAAGTTTGGAGTTAGAGTAGCAGTAGCACTCATTCCTTCTTCCTCGATTTTCCCCTCGCTCACTTCTGCTTTGCTTTCTTTCTTCTTTTTTTAATATTCTATTCTATTCTTTCTTTACGATTATTCGAATCCTACTCTTGCTAAATGCTTATACCTTTCTCGGATAATAAAACGGCCTCCACCAACTCTTTTCTCTCATATTCCATTGCCAAAAATAAAAAAATTCAATTCAATTGCATTAGTTATACCAAATATTTTTACTTTTGACGCATTAATTATTTTTATATAAACTGGGAAAAGATGGACACTTGTGTGTCTGTTTTCAGCTCTTTTTATTGCGCTAACGTCTGAACCTATCGTTTCTTTTAAACATATTGCTTCTGCTTCATTGGATTGTGGGAAGTCTTCAAACCAAAAAGTCTTTGCTCCAATGTACTCCCCTCGATCCCCTCTAAGACACATGTCGACCACATAATTAATACCCTTGCCCTTCAAAATTTATGCGTCAACATTGTATTTTGTTACTCCCCCTAACATTCTAGACCACATTTTCCGCCTTTATAATGATGTCTCGTTGGTAGGGTGTTCTCGTTGTTCTCTTCTTCCTTGCCTTTCACAGACTTGCTACCATTGATGTAAGACATTGCACGCCATATGTGTAACACCCCGAAATCCCAACTTATAAATTCATTTATATAATCAGAGTATATCGCAATATTCAGGATGTCACATTTCATAAAATCTTTAAACAAAAAGAATAATAGTTTATTCCTCATCTTTATTCAAAACGTAGCAGCGGAATCATAATTCAAACTCTTTAAAAAGATTAGTTCTTCGCACCAATGTCATAATTAATTCAAAAACGATACATAAAGGAATAGAAACAAATGATAATCCCCATCTCGTTACGTATCAGAGCTCCTAAGACTCCACAAGGACCTCTCACATCGTCAATCCAACGCTTGGTTACCTGCACTTGCCCACGAGGCGGCAATTCCAACAGAAGGGGTGAGATTCACAAAACAAAACATTAAACATATAATTCCACGATTATATTTAACAACATAACTTCATTATCATAATATCACAACAACAGTCAAGTAACAACTTAATCATAATCAACGTCATAAATCCACATCATAATCATAATCAACATCATGTTCAACATCTTAGTCATCAATCTTAGTACGACTCGGTAATGCGACCTCGACTCGACAATGCAACTTAGACTCAACAATGCAACTTAGACATCTTAATCATGCATGTGGTACTATATTGAGTATAAATATACTCCTAGGGCATAAGCCCTCGTCGCTATTGAGCATAAAAATACTCCTAGAGCATAAGCTCTCGTCGCTATTGAGCATAAAATACTCCTAGAGCATGAGCTCTCGTCGCTATTGAGCAAAAGCTCCTAGGGCATGAGCCCTCGTCTCTGGATGCATATGCATGGACTCAACTTCTTAACTCTTAGACATCTCAAAATAAATTCCAATAATTTGGATTACAACATCATAAACTTTATAACGACACATGCAGCTTTTAATTAATAAAACATGGCAGCATGGCAGCAATCAACATCTCAAACCTAGCAAAATCGTAAACATTCACATACCTCATCTATTGTAATTCATGAAAGCATATACAAATGCATAGGTCACAATAACAAATCAAATATTCAGTTAACAGCTCTACATTTCTTCTTAATATCTCAGTATTTATTCTAATCCAGGGTTAATCTCATAATCAATTGTGCGACAAGAGTCGCATTATTCTAATGGTAGTCTGGTACATAACTACTCGCTATGGCGAGTGGAATCCTCGCCTCGCGAGCCATCAGGGGTACTGCTCGCTATGGCGAGTAGGGTTGCTCGCCTGGCGAGCCATCACGGGTAGCTCGCTATGGCGAGTGGGTTGCTCGCCCCGCGAGCCTACTAGGGTTAACTCGCTATGGCGAATGGGTTGCTCGCCTCGCGAGCTCATGAAGAGCACTCGCCGTGGCGAGTTGATTGCTCGCTGTGGCGAGCTGCGACAGAACAGTTACGGGGTTACGAGGGTTTTCACCCAAAACCCCAAATTTCATCCTAAACCTTCCAAATTTCGACCATAATGATGTACAAGGGTTATTATAAGGTCTGTAAACAGTTTTCTACGTCATCGGTACAGTTTCTCACCATCTAGTCACCAATTAATCACTTTTTAACCTAATTCCTAGTTCTTAAATTCTCATGAACAATTCCTAAACATGTTAACTACAATCATGAATCATAAGCTTAACGAATTGCAATGCTAGGCTCACCCTTACCTTAGAGAATTGAGCAGCAGCCTCTCTTGTTCTTCTCTCCTGCTTTCTCCCTTTTTCTCCCAAAAATTGAATTGTACGTACTGTCCAATTCTAAACCTAATTTTCCTTTTTAAACCACTTCTATTTTATTTTATCTTATTTCACTTAATCCCTCGTAATTCTACTTAATTCGAAAACAGTCCCACAACTTAATATTTGTTTTATTTCCAACCCTTATTCTATTAAATAATAAAATAGACCACCTAATACAATCACAACATAACACATAAATCACATAAATATATTCTAACTCGACAAATTAATTAAATAATTGAGACGGGCGTTACAATATGCACCGAGATGCGCAATTGTGTTTCAACATTGTTCCAAAACTTGTCATTTTGCCTCTTTCAGATACACCAAAGAGTCATTACAGAATCGATGAGCTATTTGTGATGTAGAGATTCTAATATCTGAAAGAATAAGGCTACAAAACCATCCACAATTTCCAAATTCTCTTGTATAATATGTCAGACCTGATGCACTCCAAACTTGCTTTAATTTTGCACATCCGAAAAAAGACATGACAATCGTTCTCATATGAGCTTTCACCGTGCACAAATTGATCACTACAATAGACATCTCGAGTTTGAAGCCTATGTCTCGTGGGTACGTGTCCTCTAGCTGCCCTCCATAATAATATCTTTACTTTTTGCGAAATTTGAAGTCCCCAATTTTCATCCAATTACCTTCCACTCTCAGCTCGCCGTTATCAGCCAGACTTTCCATGGTACACTAATATGTCGATTTAATCGTGTAGTCCCAATGGGTTGTAAATTTTCAACATTGTTTGTCTTCTCCCATCTCATCTGAAAATGACATGGCAAGAATATTATCGACATCTATCTCGTTGAACACCTTCTTGATAATATCTATTTTCCACTCACTTTTGTTTTCCTCCCTTATATCACTCATCAATGTTGTAAAAATCTCTCCAAAGAAAAATAGTTTTTTTTAACAAAACGTGAATTAAATTAATACGATTTTTAACCGCAAAAATATTAAAAAATCATATTTAATTCATATTTTGTTAAAAAATTGTATTTTTTTTAGAGATTTTTATAACATTATAAACTTTTTTGCAAAAATTTATTCAAAAATATGAATTTTACACATGAGTTTACTTTAATGAATGGACTATAAGTGAAAATGGACAACTTTAGAGGACTAAAAGCCAAAGAAATTTTTCAAAGGGACTAAAATAAAAAGTTAGTATTTATAAAGACTAAAAACATATTTAACCTCTAAATTTATCTCCAAAAGTCCACCTCAATCTACAATACTCTCTCTCTTTGTTGCCCAATCTGTAATCAATGTAACCCAAGAACTATGAGGAAGCCCGATAAAATATGTATTTCATACATTTATTTTATCTTAACAATCATTAGTTTTTATTATATTATCAATATTATTCGCAATATTTAACGCAGAAACTGTCACTATAACTGCATGTCCAAGCATGCATTTCTTTTCAGTTACATTCAAGCATAAGGGTTGATAAATGATAAAAAAAATAGAAAAATAAAGGCTAACTTGTATTTTTGGTCTCTTAACTATTTAAGTAGTATCGTTTTGGTCCCTTAATTAAAATTCGATTTATTTTGGTCTCTTAACTTTTTTATGTTACACATTTTGGTCCTTTCCGTTAGTTTTAATTCAAAAACGTTAGCTTTTCTTCATCTTCTTCTCCTCTTTTTCATCTTCATATCATCTCCATCAACCTTCAACAACAAGAATCTCAGAAAAATTCCAGAAGAAAATGAAGAAAACTTAACGTTTTTGAATTAAAACTAACGGAAAAGGCCAAAATGTGTAACGGAGATAAGTTAAGGAACCAAAATAAATCAAATTTTAATTAAGGGACCAAAGCGCTACTACATAAATAGTTAGGGAACCAAAAATGCAATTTAGCCAAAAATAAATGTACATCCTCTTAACATAATAATACTTTGCATACTATGATTGGAAACAGATGTCTATCGTCTGGTCTAACGTGAAAGACAAAAAAAATAGAAAAGTAAATGCACATTCTCTTAACATAATAATACTTTGCATACTATGATTGGAAACAGATGTATATGGTCTGGTCTAACGTGAAAGACAAAGAAAATGAACAACGACTTAAAAGATATGATAAATTATCTTTAAGCATGATACAAAGTTGACCAAGCCTCGAGGAAGCAAAGAAACAAAGCTTATGATCAACAAATAGTCAATATAAAGCATCATTAGCATGTAAAACACCAAGCCGTTGTCTGGATACGACGTATGTCTGCATGGTCACTACCAAGCACTCATCTGAATACAATGGTGATTTATGAGGATCAAACTAAAGATCGTATCCTAAACTCCGTTTGGGAAACAACTGAAATTTTTAAGGTTTTTTTTAGCTCTAAAATATACAATTTAAAATTCAGGCTAACCTCCATGGGCCACAGTAGTTCATAGCCCTACAAACCAAAATGAACACATTGATGATGAAGAATGACATGTAATGGGTATATATAATAATGACCACATCGAGAGTTTTATTCGTCTCTCCAAGTGAAAGTTGGAAGTTGTTGGTGTCCCGTGCCACCTATTTACAATGCAGAAACAAGCCCTTTGTTTATCATCTCATAGATACATACATGTTAGCAATGGTAAGAGTCCCGACCAATCCACTAATCGTCAAACCTTTGGATGCTAGATGATAGTTAGTCTCCAATTCTTCCTGTTGGAGAAGACCTTTTAACTCCCCGCGATACTAAAATAAATGAAAAAATATATCTTAAAAATCGTATCCACAACAAACACAATAACAAACACTATATTACCACTCCGTCTCACGTGTATCAAAAGGACAAGGTTCACATATGTCTTAAAAACATAAGTATGAAAAGTGCCACCTCGAAATGCCTTTATATTCATGTTGTCATATCAAGTATCCTCTGTAACCTCGGGATGAGGCCCAACACCCCATTGATTCGGCTGCTAGTGGTCCTCCACGTCCGTTGCTCCAAAGAAGTGGCATGATTCTGCCATGTCTACATGCACACACTAATGTGATCGACCTAACATGCCATCTTATTGAACAATAAATGTTCTTACAATGACTACAAAAAACACAATGAAAAAACAAGAATAATACCTCAATTCAACCTACCATTCAATTGATTTGGGTGGGTTAAATCTGAGTTATTTGAAAGGAAAGAAATATGCGCATCTTTTAACATAATGATACTTCAATGTACCATTTATTCAACAAACTAAAACTTGTAGTTTGTTCATGATTGAAAGCGCATAATGGTATTTTAGCTTTCAATCTCCATTTTATGTGGCAAAATCCCCTCCAATACATCGTTTTGCCACCTAGTTATAGCCTATGAAGCCCGGATACGTGATACATGTGCAATAAGATACGGGTACGTGTATACGTGAAATTTTTAAGACTTATGATACGATACAGCTAAGATACGTTAACAAATTTTTTATACTAAAACTTATATGTGTGTAAAATACTTGAAGAAAACCAATATTGATTACTCTTTGTTATTATGTTATTATAAAAGTCACAGTTTTTAAAAAATAATACATGTGATCAAAATAAATAAAAATGTAACGTTTTTTTTAATAAAATTGAATCGTATACATTTCCAATGAATTTTCAAAACATTGTCTCACCTTTTTACTCTTCATTTTTTTATAGGCTACACATATTTGAAGTATTTTATAAGTATCTTTGTGTAACTGTGAGGTATCCTCTAAGTATCATATCATATATTTTTTAAATTAAAATAATTAATCAGTGAGTACATATCTGCGAGTATCCATAGAGTATTGATATCCGATATGTATCCCATACAAGTACGTTTCCATTTTAAAGTATACCTGCTTCATAGGTTATAGCCTATAACTGAATTATTTTTTTTAAGTATTCTTGATCTTCTTCTTCTCCTTTTTTATTTAAAAAAAAAAAAAAACTGGATTCTTCTTGTTTTTGTATTATCCAGTATTTCGTACGTGGCTAGTTTTAGACTCTTATCACAACACTCCTTGCGATGGTTAGGATTTATTGCAGTTATTTATATATGGAGAATGTCAAACAGTGTCATATGGGTATTGATTGAGCAATAAAAAAAGTAAGTTTTTTTTTTTATAAAAAATGGTGTAGTACTTGATAAAAAATAACGATTTACTCCATCAATTTCAAAATATGCGTCGTTTTAACAGAACAGATTGTTTCAGAGTGAATGTAATTTTTAGTCACCAATGCAACAATAATTTTTTCTTTTCAATTAATACCACTTAAGCTACTCACAAAATATTAATCTAACTTTAAAACAAACCAACAGTTAATAAGGATAATTTGATAAATAACAATTTTTTTATTGTAATAATTGCATTTACTAACATGAATTTTAATGTTTTTAGTGTTTAAAACTTCATATTTTATTCATGTTTCGTTAAAAAAAATCTAATTTTATTTAGATAAATTGTCATAATATTTTACATATTTATTAAATACTCCATTATAAAATATGAAGTCATAAGTTGACTAAAAAATAAAAACAAAAAATAACGATGAAAAACTTTTGAGGTATTAAAGGTTTCATTACCATTAAAACCAATGAGGTATTTCTTTTCTTTTTTTCTTTAGCATTGTAACCAAAAAAAAAAAAAAAAGGTTTAACAAAAACTTTAGAGAGATGAAAGGCAAAATACATTTAAGGTCCTTTATCTTATTTATTTGTAACACATTAGTCCTTTATCTTTTTTTGTCCATTTAAGTCCTTTATCTATTAAAATGTGCACAAGTTGATCCTTTTGTTCAATTTTCTATTAAAAAAACATGAAAATATTAATTTTATTAATAACTTTGTTTTATAAAATATTTTTTAATAAAATTAACTAAATTCATAAATCATATGAACATCTTCATCATCTTCATCTTCTTCCTTAAATCAAATTTTTTTCCATCCAAATACACTTTCAAATTCCTAAAATATTTTTACTTCTATTTTCTTAATTATGACTATTACTTATTCAATTGTTATTTTAATTATTTGGATCTGGCTTCAACAAACTCTACACTCAACTTCCTTCGTTTTATCAAGATTGTATTCGTAGCATTACCATTGATAGTGATGTTGATGATAAACTCATTTGGAGTGGCTCCCCCAATGGTATTTATTCGGCCAGTCATGTTTATAGATGGTTGGATCAAAATTTAAATCAACAAACGGTGCCCAATACTACCTAGAGTTGAATTTGGCGGCTACAAATTACTGAAAATTTGCGGCATTTTTGTTGGTTAGTGATGCATGATAGTCTTCCTTTAAATTCTTTCAGAGTCTCACGTTACCTTACCTCAAATACTTCCTGTCATAGATGTGGTGCTGCTGTTGAGAGTGATTTGCATACTCTACGGGATTGGCCAAGGGCAATGTCTATTTGGATGTATGTTTATCGTACCATTCCTAATAATTTTCACATGCAGGACTGTCAACTTTGGTTTAAACATCATGCTACAACGGAGGCATGTACCAAGTTTATAGTAACTTGTTTTGAAATTTGGAGAAATAGAAACGAACATATTTTTCAAAATACGCATAAAGATACTTGGAATTCTGTCAACAACATAATCTCTTAACACACATCTATGGTTTACGCTCTTGGTACCACTAGTAAGCATCATGTGGTCCGTTAGGTTCGTTGGAATCTCCCCCCGAAGGCTATATTAAGATCAATGTAGACGGTTCTTCTTTTGAAAATCCCGATAATGCAGGTTTTGGGGGTCTCTTGAGAAACGATATGGGAAATTAGATTCATGGTTTTTCTGGTTCTTGTGGTAAAGCGTCTAATTTACTAGCTGAACTTTCAGCTATTTGGAAAGGACTTCAACTCGCATAGGACCTTGGGTATTGATCTATCATCATGGAATATGACTCTCGGACAACTTTGGATCTTATTGCGGATACTAATTAAAATGACTTTCATCCTCATGCAAACTTGCTTTGTCTCATTAGGAAGCTCCTTTTTCTTCCTTGAATGGTCTCCTTTAATTGTACTTTGAAAGAGGGCAATGAATATACTGACTGGTTGGCCAAGTTTGATGCTAAGAATACTGATCCCTTGAAGATATGGATGCCTCCTCCTCCTCATCTAAATATCTCTCTGTTTACGGATGCCTCTAAGATATTTAGATAGCAGATTGCTTAGTTTTTTTTTTTTTTTTTTTTACTTTTTTCCCCTTGATAAAATTATTTGGATCTGGTGATTATTTTGTTTTTTGTGCTGTTTTTGTTTCAATTGATACTTATTCCGATTATATGCGCTGGTTAATAGTCCCCGGGTTGAATTTCTTTTGAAAAAATTAATTTGTTCGCTGTTGCATACACCGCAGTGTCGGTTAATTATATCTTTTTGATGTGGTTTCACGCTCAAAAGTACCAATTTTTAATATCAAATTCATTATTTTCATTTGTGTAGCATATTCGGTGTTATGTTTTATCCAGAAACTAAGGACAACTTCTCTCGTATTTTTATTCTAATTTTCACTTTCATGCTTTATCTTCATATTCAAAATCAAAATTTTGGATTTTTTTCTTTAAATCCAAATTTATGGGTTTGATAACTTATGATTTATGAAATTTGAAGATTTTGAATTTTGTGTTTCGGAGATTATGAGTTTATTTATTTTTTCACTTTCATGCTTTATCTTCATATTCAAAATCAATATTTTGGGTTTCTTTCTTTAAAGCCAAATTTATGGATTTGGTAGTTATGATTTATGAAATTTGGAGATTTTGAATGTATAAAACAAACATAATAATTCAATAATATAAAATTTTATCAAGATAACATTCCGTTCTACCTTATGTTGTGCTGTTATATCTTGTACTAATCTGTCTAATACTTACCGCAAACCAAACCCACTAAGTGTAATTTTGCCAAGATAAAAATAGTACTTGTGTGATCACTTGAAATTTTTTGGACACCGTAACCAGAAAAATAAAAAATAAAAAATGGGCGGTGTAAGCAGCGCAGCAGAAATGACTTATCATGTTTTAGCGAATAATAAAATCCGCGGTGCGGTGGGCCATAAGGGGATTTGTTTCAATTTTAGTTAGTGTTGCAGAGTAGAGTGAGATAAGTGACTAGTGGGTGGTGGAGATGGATTCAGCAACCGGAAACCCTAATAATTACACGCTCCAAAAAAACCAATCCTCACCGGCGGTAGTTGATCCTCTGCCACCGCCGCCGCCGTCAACCAATCATATCTTGTCATTTCCGAGTAGGCCTGCCCTCAGAATTACCACCGAGTTCGACAGCGAAAGCGCAAACTTCTTCCACAAAGTTTCCTGTAAATTTTTGGACAGCCTCGCCAAATTGAAATTATCTTTTCATAACAACAGTAAAGGCGATATCTCCGAGCCTCAGATCAGCTTCGTATCGAAGCACCTTAGCCTCCACTACGACCTTGAAGACCATAATGCTCTCGTTAAGAGTTCCATTCACGTTGGTCCCAGATTCAAACTCACTGGTGTTCATGATGTCAAGGCTCAACAAGGAGAGGTTACAATGGTTGCTAATATTGCTGACCCCGGCTATGCACTTCAACTATCAACACCACTTCCATCCGCTGGATTGGTATGTTCTTTTCTTGAGTTGATTTGATTTGATTTGATTGCCTCTACTATCATTCATTTATTTCTATTTTGCAGCCAAAAGCAACTTTCAGATTTCCTCTAGGTGAAATTTCGTTACAAGAGAAAGAGGAGGAGGAACAAGTCAAGATCAAAAATTCCTTGTCAGTCAGTGGGATTCTTAAAGGTCAATTTTTGAAAGGTGTCTGCACCGCCCACTACAAGGATGATGGATTGAAATTAAGATACCGCTACAAGGTATATTACCGCTTATCTTCCCAAGTTTGATTTGACACTTATATAAGATTGGTGTTAAATGTTTCAAATAAATGCAGGACGACGAGATGTCATTTCTTCCCATACTTTCTCTCCCTTCAAATGATTTGTCATTTGCCTTCAAGCGTAGGTTTGGTCTTGCTGACAAGTTAAGGTTAGAACTTACAACACCCTCCTTAAGAATTTTTCCTATTACTTGCAATAATATGTGATCCATTTATCAAGTGGTGGTGACACTTGAGTTCAAATCTGATAAGAACTGATTTTACTGATAACAAAGTGAAGACCACTCAGACTAGCTGCTTATCAGAATAGAATTCTGAATTTCTTGAAATACAAGCCTCAGGAAGTAGGAACAAAACAGTCAATCCCATCCAAAACTACTCTACACAATTTTGCTTGTCATGCCTTGCTACATTTCTTTGTTTTTAACCCTATGAGATAAACAAGAAAGAAAATGAAGAGAACGGAAAATTGAGGCCCCGTTTACTTTGTGAAATCATTTTCTATTTTCCTTTTCTAAAAATATGTGTTCATTTAAACTTGATGCGGGGCTCTTGAATTGAACCCATATTGATGAAGAGAAGATGAGATGTTAGTTTAGAGATGATTCATTTCTTGAATTAATGAAAAGAACATTTTTGTCATTTTCATAGTTTCCAAAAGATGCAGACAATTGTTCACTGCAAGAGTCTATTAACTCCTTGTTAACAAGTAAAATTAACATAAATCTTAGAAAATGAAAATAGCAAATGTTTTTGCAAATTAGACGGATTTAGAGTAACTTCAACTAATAGACATAAGAGAATAAAAATCAAATGTTTCCTTCACCATTTTCTTTTATGATATTTGAAAACAAATTTTCAGAAACTTTTAGTGGCACAACATTGTTTTCATTGTTCCTAAAATTACATTCTTCATAACCTGTTTTCCATCTTCTCTCTATTACAATTGTTTTTAAAATAAACAAATTTTAGAAAGTGAAAATTAAAAATGTTTTTAAAAAGTGATTAGTCCCTAATTTTTTTATTTGTTGTGAGTGAGAACTATGACCCTCAATATAATTTACCGACTCCTTTTACACAACGTTCGTTTATTGATTACAATACATAGTAATCAACTACAATGTAAGCACCAACTGGTTACTGCATAATCTAAAACAAGAACACTACTGAAATACGATACAGCTTATCCCAATTAATTGCTCCTTTGATAGCATACACTCACTGAATCCCACCTAAAAGTAATTGATTGTTGGCATTTTCTTTTTTGGCTATGCTTTGTGGGTTATTTCCTTTGTCTGTCTCTTCATTGGAGAATGGAGACGCATATTGATGGGTTAGGGCACCGACAAGAGAACAAGGTATTTTGGCCTGAGACACTCATTTGAGCCCTTATTTTGGTGTTTCCTTTGCAAATCACACGGGTCCCACTTACCTTTTTTGGCCAAAGATGCTCTAAGGGTATTTGTTAACAAGACCCTTAAAATAATAAGCTCGTCTCCTTACTAATGTGGCTTTTAAAATGCTTTATGGATAGTTACTGGTACAATTGTGATTCCAACTATTGGAGTGCTGTCTACAAGCATACCTATGGTGAAGATTTCAAATTTAAAGCTGGTTATGATTCAGAAGTTCGCCTTGGCTGGGCATCCCTTTGGGTATGTGTCTCATTTTGCAATTTTTTTTTCATAACCAATTTCATTAATGCCATCTGTGAATTTTGCATTTCTAATTGTGGCCATACACTACTAACTATCTGTTGACTTTGGGCTCACATATTTCAAATTACAACTGATGTTACAATTAGAGATACGTTGCACTTACATTGGGATTTTACACAGTTTTAGACATAACATGATGCTGCTTCCTTCCTGCATATAAAGGATTTTTTGAACTATAGCAAGTGATCTAGTTAAAATAGCTTAATGCTTCAGCCGTTTGTTCAGTATATAACATTAGTGTCAATACTTTTGCTTCTATCTCCTTTTTACTTGAATTTTTTATTGTGTAATTTCAAAATTCTAAATAGCTTAATTCTCCTTTTTTATTGGGAAATTAGTCTCTCATCTTTATACTGAGAAATTCAGAATGATAGCATGAAAAGTATAAGCTTAGTGTCTGTAATTCATTAGTGACACGTTAGCTTCCTTCAGGTTGGAGATGAAGGTGGGAAAGCAAAAACAGCTCCAATGAAGATGAAAGTTCAATTCATGCTTCAAGTGCCACAAGATGACATAAAATCTTCAGTTTTGATGTTTCGGATTAAGAAGAGATGGGACATTTAATGGTCTCCTACCGAGTTTTCTTGCAATTTATGTCAAAAAACGGGAGCTTTTTATTAAAAAATAATAATATGGGTATTCTGCAAAGGTGACATTTGGCTAGTCGACAAGTCCATCTAATTCCTTAGCGGTGTGGCTAGATTGCACGAATTTACTGTAAGATAATAACAATATTCAATCCTAAAATATCTGTAAAGATTCTTTTCATATATGTACGCTGCCGGCGAATTATAGTTATCAGAAGAAGATAACGCTGAAGTTAGTTACTCTCCATCTTGCAACGTGACTTTAAATAAATGATTTTTAACTTGTTTGGATACAACCATCCAAAAGTGACTTTTTAATTGTAAAATTACTATGATGCTGAAAATAGGGAAATACAAGGTTAAAATTGAAATATTAGTCTTTTTTAGATATCTTTATCCAAGAATACCTTTTTTTTTTCTCTCTCCATAAAAAGACTTATTTTTTGAGAAGCTATTTGTAACAACTTCTCATTTGAAGTCTTTAAAGTCTTTTTATGATAACAAATATCTACAATACTCTCTCACTAAAATCTTTTCTCTTTGGCCTCACTCAGCAATACAAATCCCATTTTTTTTAGATGTAGATGTCACTGGTTGGTGGTGCGATGATATACTATCTATTTGCACCACCTTGTGCCTGATCTTTGCAACAGAAGTTCAGGCCGTTCTTGGCGTCGGCGCACCCAGATCTGTCCGGTTTACGACGGTGGTTCGACGATGTTTCACGATTGCGTTTCTCGGTGCGGCTGTTTTTCGATGGTTGTTCTGTCATCGGTGCAGCTGTTTTCAGATATGTTGTTGTGTTTTGAGGATCTTTTGTGGTAGTTGTTGTGTTGTGTTTTCTTGGTGGTGGTTTGCTCACGATCTTAGTTTGTTGTTAATCTTAAATCTGGTTTTCGAGAGTTAAGATTTGGTTCTTAACAGTTATGTTCATCAATGTGTGTTTGTTGGATGTATTTGGATTCAACATCCGTCAGATGTTGTCCGAAAGGGTTAGGTGCGTTGACGATAATTGTTATTTGTCGTACCTTAAGAACTGTATCCTCCGTGCGATTATTTTGTGCGCCGTCGGTGGACTGAATTCCAACGTTTGTTCCTCTGGACTACGATTGGATTGGCTAGCTCGAAACGACTTTGATGGCTTGCTAATGTTTTTAGGGAGCTGCTAGATCTTGGATCGTTTATGTGTTGGCATATGATTCATACGCCTACTTTGATGTTTTGAACACTCACTTCTATGTTTTTTGCAATTTGGTTTCGAATCCACACGTGGGTTCGCTGGATTGTTCGTAGTAGTGTTGTTTAGAGTTGTTTTTTTATACCACTTGTGTACTGATTTGTTGTATCATCCAGTTGGGTTTGAGCTCGTGGTTTCCTTGGTCAAGTTCTTGCCCCCATTTTTGTACTTCCTTTTCATTTTATTTTAATTTATATTTTGCTAAAAAAAAAAGAAGATGAATGTGGACCATAATATGAACCGCATACATTCTTAATTGAATGAACCTAACAAATCAAATTTTCTTATAATGACAACAAAGGGAGTATTTCTTTTGGTTTTGCTAGGACACTTGTTAAAGATTCAAAATGTAAATAGTTTAGACTCAATATTTTATGTTAAAAAAGTTACTTTTAAAACTTTCAATGTGTTGAATAACTCATTCTCAAGGTAAAATTTATCATTTAGACTTTTTTTTTGTTTTTGTACAAATTATTTAGACTTCTTAACAAGTGTTTTTAGGCATTTGTTAACCTTTTTATTTTTCTTTATATTCGATCAAAATACGGTTTTTTTAAGTGTTCAATATTTTTTTAAGTAATAGTGTCTAACATTGTTATGCTATCTTGGATTGTTAATCATATTGTTATGGATAAGTCATATTTCAATAAGATTTATCTATTTTTTTAATTGAAAATTCAAATGATTTTATAAAAATGATAAAATAGTTTAAATAAAAAGTAACATAAAATATATTTTTTGGTAAAAAATAAAAAGTCAAATAAAATATATTTTTTGGTCAAATAATATAATAGTTGAGCCTCATACATTTTAAATTCATTCCTACATAATATTGTCCTTGCAAGTTTACATTTTAACTAATTTCTTCTCTTTTGATTGCAGGGAGTGGATTTTTTAACAACCTTAATGAAAAAGAGATGTGAGATAATCCTTATACTTGGCAGACTACTTTCATGACAACATGTTGGTATTTGTGAAATTGGCGAAACAAATCTATCTTTGAAATAGGATTTCAAATACCAAGCAATTCAACACCGGCGTATTCGACAACTCTTGAGTTTGAGTTGGAATGTAAACATTACCCATGCTTGACGTGAAGGCAACATAAGTGCAGATTGGCTTGCTAATTTCAGCATTTCGATGGATTTTCTAGATTTTCATATTATGGAGAATCACCCCAGTGAGCTTCAGAGTCTTTTGTTTGATGATATTTCCGAAGCTTGCATGCCTAGGAACGTCTATTTAATTTCTTGAATATTGATCCCCCCCCTGCACAAAACACTCCCGCCCTGCATGATTTCCAAAAATGCCCATGCGTGAGTTAAGTCACGCAGCGTGACTTAACTCACGCACCTTATAACCTCTGCGTGACTTAAGTCACGCACCACTGGCATGTACGCGAGTTAACTCACACACGTTGGCCGGTGGTCAGAACTCAAAAACACACTTTTTTATGGACGGTGGTCAGTTTTCAACCTTCAATCTACATGTTTTTTGACCACATTTATGTTTTTTTTTATAACTTATACTATCATTCCCACCTATAAATACCCCTTCATACTTCCCTATTTCCTCACACCATCTCGCTTTCTCTCCCTCCTCACTCTCTCCCTCTATTTCTCTTCTTTTTTGTTTCTTTCAGTAGTCTCTTTGGGGGCAAAAGTGACCCGCCTTCTTGGGGTAAAGTAATGAGTAGCCGACTTGGGGAAGAGATTGACCATTAGGATAAAATTAAATTTGCTTCTTTTTACCCCAAAAACTTTTTACCGTGGGTAAAAAGAATCTTCTTGGGGTATAAAAGAACCAGATTTAGATTTAACCTAAGGGTTGATGATGTATTTTTCTCAAGAAGACTGCTCACTATTTTACCCCATGAAGGCTGGTTACTTTTTACTCCAAAGAGGGTAAAAAGAAGTATATTATTTAGTGAATTCGAACAGATGTATCAATGTATCAATTATTGTATGAAGTTGATGAATAAAATGAGATGTTGCTTTTATTTTTATATTTGCTTTTATTTTATAATTTGTATTTAATGAATTTTGTTATATGTATCAATTATTTAATGAATAATTTGAATAAATATTTATTTGAAGTGTGTAAATAAATATTAAATAAATAAAATTGAATTTATTTTCTAATTTTGTATTTAATGAATAAATAAATTAGAATAAATATTGAATTAGAATACAATCAAATTTATTTTCTAATTTCGAATTTATTTTAAGTGCATAAATAAATTAGAATATAGCAAATAAATAATTTAGAATAAATTAGAATTTCTAATGGTGTGAATAAATTCGAATAACCTCGCGTATTGAATAAATTCGAATAAAAAGTTTAATTAAACTCAACGTGGAATCGAATAAAGTTGTGTATTGAATAAATTCGAATAAAAGTTACATTTACATTACAATACATAAAGTTCCTAAATATGTCATATCATTACATTACATTACGTTCGGAAATGCACCTTCCAACTACAACAATTAACTTACCTTTGATGGGGTAAATTCAAACTTGCCAAACAACAGCTATCAAGCATTCGCCCCGCACTTCCATTGTTCAATTCAAAATATTAAATTCTTGGTATGCATGGTTTAAATGATGGTATTCAAGTGTCAAAAGAATGAGGTACATTCTTTGACACTTTAATACCTTCATTTAAACCAGTCTAACAAGAATTTAATCTTTTGAAATAAACAATGGAAATGTCGGGTGAATGCTTGATAACTGTCGTTTGACAAGTTTGAATTACCTCATTCAAAGGAAGACAATTGTTGTAGTTGGAAGGTGCAGTTCCCTACCTAATAAGAATATTCTGGCGGAATCCGACTTTTATAATACATTCAGGTTGCACTTTCAAACTACAATAATCATCTTACCTCTGAAATGACAAATTCAAAGTGGCTAAACTCCAGGACTCTAGCATTCGCCCCGCAATTCCATTGTTCCATTCAAAAGATTAAATTCTTCTTAGTTTTGGTTTAAATGACGGTATCCAAGTGTCAAAAAATGAGGTCCATTTCTTGACACTTAAATGCCTTCGTCTAAACAAGCATAAGAAGAATTTAATCCTTTGAAAGGAACAATGGGAACGCCAGGCGAATTTGGAGTCCTGGCGTTTAGTAAGTTTGAATTTATATTTCAGGGTAAGATAATTATTGTAGTTGGAAGGTGCATTCCCTACCTAATCACGACCCCCCACCTATTCACGATCTTTTGGCGGAATCAGACTTTTGATAATATATTCAGCTGATCTCACCAACGTTGCTCGCATATCGATCCACTAGAACATGTTATGCTCCCAAAACATGGTCGTCGTGTTTTCATCGTTCGTCAATTCCACCAAAGTGAATGATATTCTCCCATCGTCGAGCGTTGGACGTTTATACCGAACGTATTCCAGCTTCCTTGTGTCTCGGGGTTGACTCCTTGGTTGAATTCATTAAGCTGATCCTTGAGACCTCTTAGCGTTATACCAAGACACCTAACCTTCAACCTCTGAGGTTCTCTGCCGTTGAATTATGCACGAACGTCGATCCACCCGGCCATTGTTTCAAATCTACACAATAAGAAATTAAAAACAATAAATGAAAAACTCATCCAAACATTTCATCAAACACTTGGAGTGCAAATTATACATAAACTCTAAAACTCATAACTACAACATTAACATACAAACATCTTACCATAATTAAGCAACATAAGTCATTTACATGTAACATTGTATCATTTCTTGCAAGCAAAATCAAAATTTAAACAAACCCTAAATCTAAAAAAAATCTCTAAAACTCAAAACCTACAACATAAACATGCAAACATCTAAACATTTAAGCAACACATGTCATTTTCATGTAAACATTGTATGATTTCTTGCCAAAAAAACCAAAATTTAAACAAACCCTAAATCTAAAAAATTTCTAATTTAATTGAAAAAATCTAACATATAAACATAAAAGGTTAATGGTGTTTGATTATGAAAACTTACTTGTTATTGGAGTGTTGTTTGATTTGAACAAGGAACTTTGGATCTGATGATTTGAGAGAGATTTTGAAGATTTTAGATGAGAAATGAAGTGTTCTGCCTTGTTTAACAGCACGTTGCCTGAGTTAACTAACGCTACGCTAATTAACTAACGCATAGTTTTACATTTGCGTTAGTTAATTAGCGCAGGAGTATTTTATGCATGGCTGCAGAAGATAAGTGTTTTGTGCACGGGAGAACACTGTTCTAATTTCTTAGTTTTCTTTTCTCTTTGGGCTTTGCCATCTTTTGTGAAAAATAAATAAATAAATTTTTTGATTTTAATATAAGTATTTTTTATTTTTTTTGGACAAATAATATAGGGTATTGGTATCATCTATATTTGGCATCTGAATTGAAATGAAATGGAACTCGCATAAACAATCATAATTCTTAAAAAAAAAAAAAAAAATCACAATTCATAGGTCAGGCAGAGTGGGTTTTCGTCTTTCTCTATCTCGTAACGCAATCAGGTTTTTCTGCCAATTCATTCATTCATTCTTACTTTTCGATTATTTATTATTATTTACGATTGATTCTTTTGTGGCATTTTTCAAATTCCCCATCGTAACGTAACTATTACTTTTCGAAATGAAATCGTGTTGTATGCAATGTTAATTTCTAATTAACAATCGTTATTTACTGTGGCTGGGTTGATCGGACAATTTAGATTCCTTAATTTAAATTAAGCATAACATCACCATCTATCTATGTATGTATTCTCAATTGTGTTTGTTTGGGTTTGAAATTTCATATGCCAGTTTTTGGATTGTCTCTTGAAGATTGAGTTTTAGCTTTTGATAAAAAGAGGACATCATGATATCTGTCTAGGGGAGAGTAATAATTTCTTTGCGACCATTGATTGAAACACCACCATTGTTTTTAATTAAATGGAAAGCAAATCACAAGATAACAAAGTTGAATTTCAAGTAAATGAAAATCAAGCTTATGCATCAGAGAAAGGAGAAAATAGCAGTGTAGTTTTCTCAAGGGAAACACCGCTTATGAGGAAAGACTCAACAATGTCCAGTACTCTTCATTGTTGTAACGCCAAGAAGCTCAAATCCAGGTCCGCTACAACTGATCATGAGTTTGGGAGTAGCGACAATATTCTGTTGGAGAAGAAACTATGTAGACAAGACAGGATTGAATTGGGCCGGTCATTGCAAGGTGCAGTCAGTTCACATAACTGGGAACTTGCAGAAAGTTTGATACTTGTTGCTGATCCACAAACACTTAATGATGCCTTGTGTATTACCCTCGATTCCATCTGGTTCTTGACCACTGAGTTTGAACTTAATGGAATAACTCTATTTATCAAGAAGATCATTGCGAACGGTGCTTATGACTTCACTAGAGCTACTCTAAGGACTTCATTCCTTGCTTCATGTGTTTCTGCATGCCAGAGCAGAACAATGAGTCTTGTTGATACTATTACTGTAATGGCTCAGAGGTATGTACAAGTTTCCATTTCTACTCTAGTCATCAATAAAGTAGTTGATTTTAAAGATTTTATTTTTGGGAGGGGAAAGAGGGTAGGATGGTAAGAGAACTTGTTGTTTGTCAGAACGAGAGCAAACATTAGCAGTTTAATTGGATGTATTGTTAGGATTAAAACATTCTTAAAATGTTATATGATTTATATCTTATGTAGTCTCAGTTATTCATGCAATGCATGGCCTACAAGTAAAATTTGATGCTAGTTTCTCTATGACTCTATCAGCTGGTGTGTTACCAGGTAATCTCAAATGATGCCTTTTCCCGTCATATGGTAGAGGGGTTTGAATAACATGGAAACAATAAATGCATCGTTTAGTGTGTTTCTGCAGCTATTGTAATTGCAGTAAAGTGAACTCCACTTTTTGCTAGGTTGCACGAGCGTCTCCAGGAATGCAATGGAGATGAAGTCTTGAAGGCAGAAGCTGGTGCTAAGGTGCAAAAGTTTACTGAATGGGCTCTGAAATGTATTGGCATCCATTCCAATCTTCAGGATGATAGTGATAATGTGATACACATCTCAGCTGTTGAGACCCAGCTCCGATTATCTGCCTTTAAGACCTTCATTGATCTTGCTGGCAACCGCCTTACGGGGAAGGACTTCAGTGAGGCCTTTGATGCGGCGTGCTTTCCTCTTACTCTTTTCTCAAGCTCATTCGATCCAGGTTGGGCATTTGGCATGTCGGCTGCTGTGATCCAAGGGTTGCTGGGTATGTTAGTAGAGGGGGGTGCAGACAATGTCAATCAGTGTTTCTTGGAGGCTTCACGTTTTGGAAGTACCGAACTTGTCCGTGTACTGTTGCAGGTAATCTAGCTTCGTATTCTTCTATTCCTTATTTTCTTATTAATTCCATTAATTAATGTTTCCACATCTAAGATAAGAAAATCATACGAGACATATACAAGGATATCTAAATATGTTTACAATCAAGATACAATACGACCAAAATGCGTTATACACACACTTCCTCCATAATGAAATATAAGCAAAAAGGGTATTTGAACAATTGATGTATGTGATCTAAATTTTGACCACATACGTCAACTTTTCAAATACACTTTTTGCTTATATTTCATTCCGGAGTGTGTGTGTGTGTGTGTAGGGGGTGTATCAAGTGAGATAAGTTTCTTAATATGCGAGATGAGAGGAATTCATAATAGCCGTTAGATTAAATTCCTTTTTAAAGTATACCACCCCTTCTGATTTCTCTCTCGCAAAAACCTACCCAAATTCATGTTAGACACTGTTGGATAATATAAACCCAAACTCTGTCTTCATCTTTCACATATGCATCGACTCTTTGACCCACCTGAGAATTACCTTTTCATTTGGGCAGTTGTGTTTATATATGTTACTTTACAATATGTTTGAGTAATCCATAATAAAATAGGAGTATTTTTTATCCTCTGAATGCTATAATCACTGCTTACTGCCTCTACCAATAAAATTCAACATACTGGGTATAATCAAATGACAATGAATGAGAGGAGAGTATAAGAAAGAAGATACAAAAACAAAAGAGACAGCCACCGCTAAATCTTCAAATGGCGATGGTTAGGTTTCTGCGACATAAATCATAGGCATACCAATTAGGTTTCTGCGAGAGAGAGAAATCAGAAGGGGACATACTTTAGAGAAGAATTTAATCCAAACCATGTACATAATCTAATGGCTATTATGTATTCCTCCCACCTCTCATTAAAAACTCCTCTCATTTGATGCATCTCATGTGTGTGTGTGTGCGTGTGTGTATTTGAGAATGATAGGAACAATTTACAACCATTAGATCAGAACTTATGGATGAGATTCTGATAGAGATCAGAATTATAGAGATGAGGCTTTTGCAAGTAAACTTGCGATTTTCATTGATTAACAAAAGGAAATACAATCTGCAAATGTATCAGAACAGTTTGCTCTCTCAGAAGATAACTTCTTCTGGCCAAGTAACTTCCTAATAACTTCCAACATAAAAAAAAATAAAACAACAAACAGCAAACTTAAATACAATCCACAACCACAGCCAATAACTAGCTATTTGAAATTCAAACTAACACACTAACATTATATTACTTATTTATTTTATTTTTGTTTCTCCTTTGATAAACCCTCCAAATGACGGGTTTACCCTTCTCTTTAGTCTGTGCGCTATCAGATTCACATGACTTCTTTCATAGAAAAAAACGCAGCGCTTGCACTTCTGTCTCATCCATACTTTCTCATGTTTCTCACTTTGCACAATATTGACTGACATCTCTTTTATTTAGCAATTCTTGAGGCGAATCACAAAGGAAGTACATCAACCACTAAGTGGACCGATTGATCTTTTCCACAATATCCATTCTCCTGCTAAAGAATACATGGCTCTCTTTTAAATATCTATGACTGAAGTATAAGTTCACGAATTAGTAAACTATTCCCACCAGCTTTATTTTTTGTGTGAAAATATATGATCCACACCACTTCAATATTAGACAGGAATTTATTTTTGGATGTTTCTTCTCCCCCAATTTCCATGAACACTTTTAAAAGGGTTTAATTTTTATTCCAGCACCAGAAAGACATGGAAGATAACTGTTAAATGAAACAGTTAGGTGTATACAATATGAGAAAAGGTGTCGCTAAATAGAGATTGTGCGACAGGTGGATTTTAACATTTTGGGCTGTTTGCTTAGAAAGTAAAAAATGCAGAGATAGAACTCCAGTGAAATAAGGGAGAAAAATCACGCTGGTTCCTTTAATTTAGGGTGTTAGTGGTGTAAGGGGATGATAGTGACATATTTTCTTCATCTATATCAGAATATATCCTTCTAACTGAACGTGTCGCGAAAACAGAAAAAAATGCGTCTTTAGCGAGTAAAACGTTTCGAATTTGAATGTGTTGGGACACATTCTGGGATTCATAGTATAGTTCCCCATCCCTTTTAAATTTCGAATGGTGTTAGCCAACTTCTTTTGTTATAATTAGTTGATTGAGCTCAAGTGGTTAATGAGCTCCCCTTAGGATGAATCGTCCGAGAGAACCCGAGTTCGATACCTGGTGGGAACAATTCTAGCCAGACTTTACTTACCTCCCGGCCGAACTCCGGGTTACTAGGGTCCCGTCCCCTATGAACCGGAGGGTTAACACAGATTTTTTTTAGTTAAAAGCAGCTATTTGACCAATTTTTTTAAAAGCAGCTATTTTGGACAGTGACTGAAATCATATTTATTAAATGATGGTGCATTTAGTTACAGTTGGATTATTACTGAGTGTCATATCAAAGGATTGTGTATATATTTTTTTGTCTTGTTTATGTTAATTTAGCAGTGGGTATCCATTCTATATATGTTAGAGGAATTTTGGGATGAGATGTTTCAGCATTATCACTTTCTCACCTTTATATATGCATGTGAAGTTAGGTAATGAATTTTGCTGATATTGGATATTTTTATAATGCAAAGTGTTTTAAAAATATTTGGTTCATCGGGAATCAAACTGATGCAGATTGCACAAAGGAACAACTTGGATGTTGATGTTGACTTAGCCTTGGGCTTTGCCTCCCATTACTGCAAGATAGGCACTATGGAGTGCTTGGTGGAAGAGGGAAATGCCATAGCCTTTTTGGGCCCTTTGATGAGAGCTGCTGAAAGGGGTTGTATGCAAGTTGTTGAGTGGTTTGTGCAGAGGGGTTGCCGAGACATGGAACTCTGCCTTGCCCTTACTGCAGCCACTTCTAGCTGTCAAGTTCACATTGCTTCGTATCTTCTTCCCCATGTACCTCAACAGGTTCTTGCAGCGCTTAGTGTTGAAATTCTCAAAGCTGCTGGTGAACGCAGTGGTGGATCTCTTGATGGTGTGTCATTTCTCCTCCAATCTGACTTCTTAGGTGATCCTGCAGCAACTTATGCTGTTGCAGACATTATTGCTAAATTGGAGGATGAGGCTGTTGCTCCCGAGCTAAAGGCTTTTCTTAAAGAGCATTGGTCAGAAGGAGCTTACATAGAAGGATTAAAGTTAGGGCAAGAGCATTACATGAACCTTGTGAGAATCATTAAACGGGGTGAGTCTCCTATTTGCTTGAGAGATCTTCCATCCCCACTGACTGTGGCAATTGCTTATCTCCCACTTTATAGAGAGTGTGTCAAGGCGGGGGGCTGCTTGTTTTCTCAACGACTTAGGGGACAATTGGTTGAAGCTGCAAGAAGGCTTGGGGATAGGGTCTTTGATGAAGTGACTAATGGTAGAGATTTACTGGTTATTTTGGAGCGTCATCTTCCCCAATTTCTGCTCCCTCCTACCAGCGTCGCTTAGGTAGATTTGGCTACCATTGTTATATATTTTGCATTTTTATTTCCTTTTGCCACCCTTCTTTATTATGTAATGAATGCCACTATTGATGACCTTTTTTTTTTTTTTTTTTTTTTTTACTGAGAAACGAAGTTTTATGGTAGGTTTTTCTCACCATCTACAACCTAGTGTCTTAAATTTCACATTTTTTTAATTTATTATTAGAACTAGCGTGGTATACCATATATAGTAAGTTTATGAGTTGTTGGTTGTGTACATGAGTATAAAGTTAGCAAGGGAGGTGGATATAATCAGGTGACGGTGGAATCGGACGCGCTTATGGCAAAAAATCTGCTACAGCAGAATTGTTGTCCGACTCATCTGTTTCTGTGCTGGTGGTCAGAATAGTGGATATGGCTAAGCCTATGGCGATTAGTAGTTTTAGATATGTTCCTACAAGTGCTAATCAAGCTGCAGATTGCTTGGCAAAGAGAGGGCTTTCTTTTGGATTGATTAGTGATGTCTCTATGATAATGTTCCCATTTTGTTTTGTTAAGATTTCTTTTGGAAGATGTAATGCATTTTGGTAAGTTTACGAAATCCTTGTATCACAAATGTCGAAGTAACATTTCCAATTTTAAACATGGTAAGTTTATGAGATCCTTGTATCACAAATGTCGAAGGGTGACGTTTAAGGTACACAACTGATTGTTTTTGTGGACCATACCCAAATGTTCTTTTCACCATTGATTTAAAGTTTTAAATTCAATGACTTAGATGTATGAAGGGCAAGTTAATAGGATGTTATTGGTCTACGATAATTAGAGTGTGGATCTGAATAAAATATAAATTATACAATTATCTTTTTGCAGAAACGGTGGAGAGAGAGATTTGGAAAAGAATAATGTTCTTTTCCAAATGACCATGTATGTATCATCTTAAAACAATCGGCAGGGGTTGAATCCAAATATTGAAATGAATCCAAATCAAGGGAACAATTTTGAAAGCACTCATCCCTGAGCTTTGTTGACAAAACATCATGGATCTCCATGCATAATTTCTTTAAAACCAGTAAAACTAAAATCTGACTATCGATTTTGGCCTTCGATATTTACCACTGCCGTCGCAATGCTCACTGTCCCGTCACAAAGACCACTGATGTCACCATTGCAAAGTCGCAACTCTCTTGGTACGCCGCCGTCACAAAGCAGACTGCCACTGTAAAGCCTATTGCAACGTCTCACTGTTTATCTGTGTCAATCGGTCTCATTTGTTTATATCTGCTTTTTTTTGTTTTGTTTGTTGTTTTTCAGTCTTAATATCCAAGCATTTGGATTATAAATCCATTTCTAAAGATATGAGTTACCAAAAAATTCAAAAATTTGAGAACTCAAAATCAAATTAGTACAACTATGCAATAAAAGAAAAATGGGAGAAGTAGAAATCATTAACAAATAGAGTGAAAAAGAGAGAAAGACGGTCACAAGATATGGAGCTTCCATAAAAAAATCTCAATATTATTTGATTTATTATTTTATATTTTCGTAGATATATTAATATATTTTTCATTTTTGAGACATACACTATAAATAAAGTAGACGGCCAACATACTAGTAAATTGCCCTTAACAAATCCTAGCCATTAAATTTAAAACTCTAGATCAATGGTAAAAAGAGCATTTGGGTATGGTACACAAAAACAATCACCTGTGTACATTAAATGTCACCATGTTGAAGTAACGTTTCCAATTTTAATCATCAAGAAATAAAATGCCACAAATGCCTATGGTTGGGCATCGGTTTGGGTCCAAACCCCCAAACCGACATGTGATATGTCTAAGTCCGACTAACTGTATTCTTTTAAAGATTATTACTTTTTCATCCTATCTTATTCTCAATTAGTTTTTCTTCCGACATAGAGAAATATTAGAGCAATTGCCTATGATTTTTGGACATTTTGTAATGTTTTCTATATTGAGTCGTGTAATTCTACTTTTCTCGAAACATAGCAATTCTTGAGTGTTTTGATGTAATTCACGAATAAATCATTCAAACCGGCAAAGCAAAATATTTGAAGACTTTGGGAAGACAATGAATGAAGATTCAAGAGGCCTCAGAAGACAATACAAAGGAAGGAAATTTGTTCCTAAGTTCCAAGACATCTTATATTGAAGCAAACACCCAAAACGACAAAGAATCAGGCGTTACACGCAAGAAAAGACATTGGGGCGCCTCAAGCATGACACATGCGCCCCAAGTGTGAGCCAGACACCCCAAGTGTGGCAAAAATACACTTGAGTGCCCAGCCATGCGCCCCAAGTGTGGGATGAGCAGGTTATAATTGCCTTTTGCTACTTTTAAGTGGAAAAATCTCAATTTTTAAGTCAAACTTCAGTTGGAAACTCTCCCTATAAATACCACTCCTCTCGTTCATAAATTTTCATTCAGAACGAAGCGGTTCAAGAGGAAGACAAACATTAGGAGATTCAAGAGAGGTGTCTCTCTTCACTTTAAGTCTCTAGGGTATGTTTTATTTCTTTTGTGATTGCTTTTTGCTACTTTTAAGTGGAAAATCCCGATTTTTAAGTGAAACTTCAGTTGGAAACTCTCCCTATAAATACCAATCCTCTCGTTCATAAATTTTCATTTAGAACGAATCGGTTCAAGAGGAAGACAAGCACTAGGAGATTCAATAGAGGAGTACCCCTTCACTCTAAGTCTCTAGGGTGTGTTTTATTTCTTTTATAATTTGTCTGTTACCACGAGTAACTAAATATTTGTAGGCTAGAGTTCTAAGATGAACCTCTATTTTGTTTTATGATATTTTAATTTAAAGTCTATATTCCATTATTTTTTATTTAATTTTACTATAGTGCGTAATATTTGTCTCCTCTAAAGCAAACCACCCTCAGATAACGATACTTAGGAAGGTGACATACCTAATATTGGTGCAAACCTGCATGAATCAGGAAGTAACTAAGATACCGATTAACGATAATTTGAGAAACACAGTGACTTCATCACTTAAATCACTATAATAACTTCATTCTTCTTTCATCCTTGGTAAGGTAGACGAGATATAGCTGCCTGTTTGTAGAACTACCGAGAGGGAGAATATGTTGATGTCCTTTTAAGATTCAATAAACTTTGGTACCTTTAGGACTTTAGGACATTGTGAAATTAGGAACCCTAATATCCGTTATTGATTCAAATACCTCCAAGAAAGTAAGAACTTACATGTACCTCTACGTGCGCAAGTGTATCTCCCTACATGACTGACAACCCTAAACATTGAAACACGTAGAAGCTTCGGTGGAAGGTTGCAACTGACAATCGGAGATCGTGAACCCAAACCTTTGAAAGGGTAAGACCACACATGTACCAAACCGCGTGATCAATAGGTGTAACTTGACAGTTGGTAGGTAGTAAAACCCCATGAACTCATCACTTAGATAGAAAATGCTAAAAACTGAATAATGCTTGACTGTTAATTAATTCCAACAACGAATATAGGGGATTCGACGAATCCTAACTGCCGCTAACACTCTGCAATCAAAAACTAGAAGGAAAAAAAACAACTAAAAAAAGAAAAATATCTCATCTGCACTTAAAATTTTACATTTTTCTTCATGGATATCATGTTCTTTTATAAAAGAAAAGTTAGTTTAATATTCTTATAAAACAATAATGAAGTTAAGCTTGCTAAAAGAATAACTAATTAATCAGCTACCGTAACACAAAATACCAATTCGCCGACCATCAAATTTTTTCTATCATTTATTTTCGTTTTTATCATTTCATAAATACCAAAATAAAATAAGTCCTTATTGAGTCGTTATTAGGGGTCTAATTTAAATATTATTAGGTAGTTTGTTTTTCTTTAGTTGTTACTAACTGTAGTCTTTTTCTTTCTATCGTAGTTTATTTATTACAGTAGAAACTCTTTAAATTAATACTCGATAAATTAATAAACTCTCTAAAATAATAAATTTGTCCGGTCCCGACTTGGGCCAATGTAAAAAATTGAAAAACTCGATAAAATAATAAGATAATAATTTTTCGGGAGATCCCTTTATAATTTTCGGTCCCAAGAAAATCATAAATTAATAATTCATAGAAACTGAAAAAATATATATTACACTCTATTGAAATATGATTCAATAGTTGTCTGTTCTCCAATGCATATGAACACAGTAGTTACTAATTTACGTTGAGTCCTAAGGTTCGCTACAACGTAATTCTAAGAGGCATAGACTAATTTGCCTTTTTATTTGGTATGTACTGTAACACCCCGAAATCCCGACTTAAAAATTTCATACATTCAATCAGAGTATATCACAATAAATCAGGATGTCACATTTCATAAAATCTTTAAAAAAATCAAATCGAATAATAATTTATTCTTAAACAATATTCAAACATAGCAGTGGAATTCGTAAACGTCTCAAAATCTTAAGTAAATAATTCTCGGCACAAAAGCCTCATAAAACATCTCAAATCAAGTTACGTCGCAAACATCATCATTAGTCAACATGATACATAAAGGAATAGAAACAATGATAAATCCCCATCCCGTTACGTATCAGAGCTCCTAAGACTCCACAAGAACCTCTCACATCGTCGTACCTACGCTTGGTCACCTGCACTTGCCCACAAGGCGGCAATTCCAACAGAAGGGGTGAGATTCACAACAATCAAATTATCATATAATTCAAATAATTATGCTTAACAATATCAACAATATTCGTCACATATAACTGAAAGATATTTCAAACATCTACGTATAATAAATCATCTTAGAACATCATCACACAACAAACGTCTCATAGCATCTCAGACACAGGACTCGACAAATGCAACTCTAACATCTTAACATCATGCATGTGGTACCAATATTTTAGCTTTAATAAGCTTCACCGTCGCTTTGAGCAAATGCTCCACCGTCGCTTTGAGCATAAGCTCCACCGTCTCAAATTATGCAAATGCATGAATTCGACTCATATACTTAAACAAGTTAATACACAACATCTTAACATCATATACGACTCTTTATCGACACATGCAATTGTAACAGTACATGACAGCAGCTCAGCACACTTAACATATGTATATACAGCACAAAGTTATCATCGCAAACATCATTTATACTTCATTCATAAACTTCGCTTAATGAGCATTTAATCATAGATTAACGCCAACAATTAAATATCATCTTACAGCGTCATTACAGGTTCTAATTTAGGTCTTAAACATCTCTAATACTATCCAAAGGTCTACCCTCAAAGCCTCGCTCAAAATAGAGTTCTAAAACTCAAGTTATAGTGGTCTAAGACCACATTGCTCGCTATGGCGAGTGGTTCTGCTCGCCACGGCGAGCTGTCAAATTTTCATTCTGCCAGTGCTCGCTACGACGAGTGTTGTTGCTCGCCTCGCGCGCGCTAAAGGGTTGTTCGCCACAGCGAGCTCAGCTGCTTGCCTCGCGAGTATATACCTAACTGCTCGCCACGGCGAGCGGGTCTGGTCGCCACGGCGAGCTATCGCAGAGGGGTTACGGGTTCGCTCGTAACCCCGCCAAAATTCGTCCAATTCTTCATGTTATACTTCTAATCTATCAAAATTAAGGTCCTAGTGACTAATCTAGGTTCTGTAACAGGTTTCTACATCAATTCACATCACTATAACATCAATTCATCACATAATTCATTAAACCCTAACTTTAGAACTCTCTCAAAACTCTCTCTAATCCCTTGGTTAATCATAACAGATGAATTACAGTATAATATAATCGAGTTAGGCTCACCCTTACCTGGTAATATTGCAGAATTGGGGTTCCCTCTTCTCTAGCCACTTTTCTCCCTTTTTGCAAAAGTCTGTAACGTACTGACTGTTTCTCTCTAAACCTAACTTCCTTTTATAATTCTTTCTATTCTCACTTATCCCCACAACTCTATCTTATTTATGAAAACAACACCATCTCTCAAAATATTTGTTATTATATCACATCTCAATTTTAATATAAATATAAATATATTAACATCACATATTTTATTTTATTAAACAATAAAATAAACATCACACCACAACAACATCTCATACGTCACAAATATCATTAAAATCATATAATATATAATAATATACTATATACTCTAATAAAATAATTAAATAAATAAAGTGGGCGTTACATGTACAATATAGGGTATAGGGTTTAGGGTTTTAGGGTTTAGGGGTTTAGGGTTTAGGGGTTTAGGGGTTTAGGGTTTAGGGGTTAGGGTTTAGGGTTTACGGTTTAGGGGTTTAGGGTTTAGGGGTTTAGGGTTTAGGGGTTTAGGGGTTTAGGGTTTAGGGGTTTAGGGTTTAGGGGTTTAGGGTTTTAGGGTTTAGGGGTTAGGGTTTTTAGGGTTTAGGGTTTTAAGGGTTTTTAGCGTGTTTAGGGTGTTTAGGGTTTTTAGGGTGTTTAGGGTTTAGGGTTTTTAGGGTGTTTAGGGTTTACGGTGTTTATGGTTTAGGGTGTTTAGGGTTTAGGGTTTTTAGGGTTTTTAGGGTTTTAGGGTTTAGGGTTTAGGGTTTAGGGTTTAGGGTTTAGGGTTTAGGGTTTAGGGTTTAGGGTTTAGGGTTTAGGGTTTAGGGTTTAGGGTTTAGGGTTTAGGGTTTAGGGTTTAGGGTTTAGGGTTTAGGGTTTAGGGTTTAGGGTTTAGGGTTTAGGGTTTAGGGTTTAGGGTTTAGGGTTTAGGGTTTAGGGTTTAGGGTTTAGGGTTTAGGGT